>JACSVZ010000002.1:61752991-63212366 GCA_014706295.1 Lycocorax pyrrhopterus obiensis
GATGGCACACAATTTGAAACCCAGAAAGGCTGTGTGTGGTGAACCCGGCTCTCAGTGGAAGCTGGAGATAGCTGGTTTCATGAAAAAAGAGTAAAGAAAAAGCTACCACACATCCACATAACTTTTGTGTCCAATTCAAATGGAACTGTACTTACCTATGCCCTTAATAATCGTAGATGTTCAGCTGGAATATATTTTCAAAAATGAAATTGTACAGAACAAGTACATAAAATTGGGAAACCTTCCTTTTTTTTTATTTTTAAGCTTTAGAAAATCTTGTAAATGTAATTTATATGAAGCATCCTCACAGTCATCCGTGATTTTTCTGCTTATCAGTAATCAAATAGGTTTCTAAAATATGGGAAATACGAGCTGAAACTTAAGCTATGGATGAAAAGCCTATTATTCTGCTTATCTCTTGGTTCTGAGTATTTCATTGAATCTTCAAAAACAGCTTTATGATATAAGGAACCAATGAAAGTCCTGTTTCATACCATGTTTCTGAATCTGACAAGTTTTTTAAAATAACTCGTCCTACAACATAGGGAAAAAAAAACTTCTTTGCCACTCCTCTCAAGTTTTGCATCTTCTGAGTAACACTCTTCAATATCAGATCACTTTGTGAATTCGTTTTGAAAGTAAAAAATCATTTATTAGAATTTCTAGATATGAAAGTGTTATTTTATTCCAGCTTTTGTAAGGCTGAGAATCATCTGACAGAACAAAAAAACCAAACTGATTCACTGTGTTTGTTTGTTTGGGATAGAAATACTACATTTAAAAAAACCCTGCCTTGCTTTACCACAAAGTTTTGATTTTTGAAGTCACCAATGTGGAAATTCTCTAGTTATATGAAAATGTCGATTTTATTTCTTATATTCACCTTAAAAAATGAAAATTTTGCTGTGAAGTATCAAGAGCAAAAACCAAATTCTAAAAATCTCAAAAGATTTTTCCTATCCAGAGGATTCAAAAAAACCAAACCACCCAACCCCAAAGCCACTAGCTGCTGATCTGACGGTAACATGCAGAATCCTGCTGCTCTCACAACTGATCTCTTTCAGGGGGATGTGCCCAAGAGGGAGCTGTTGACTGCACTTCCTGTAAGAGGGACTAAACCAATGGTGTCCAACAGCCAGTGTTAAACAAGAGTAATCAGACCTGCTTCTTCCAGTTATCCCCCATGTAAAAGAAAGAAAACATATGTTTTCTGCAATCACTGTTGTCGATAACTTTCAAGATTAGGAACACAACTGTTGCCATTTAAAGTAATTACCCTTGGTTCTGTACTAATGGGACACAAAATGCCTGGCATTCATTAACTGAACTTTTCAACTATCACTACAGGTCCCCGCACATAGTAAAAGCTACAACTGTAAGCTCAAAAACATTATTGCCTATTCCACTGCATCATTTTGGTTCAGAAAGATACTCAGTATCAAAAGAACTGGCATTCTTTAGAAAGTAAATCACTTGTCATGTGTATCAGAAATTCACATACAACACACACAACCCATCTGGGAACAGTGACACAACCTAGCTGCTGTGGTCACGGGTTTCAGGGATGTTCTGGACAGTCAAAGCTCCTCCTAGAGATGAGGAGCTTGCAAACAGCTCTTTATATTGTGAACTCCTTTCCTTGCCTGTTTTCTGTATCTAAAGCTACACAAAATGTGCTGCATGTGCTTTGAATCAAAGGTCCTACTGATAAACTGATTTCCCAGCAGGTACTTGAGGATTGTAACGATTAACTTTGTGAATTTAGCAGAACACAAATTATTAACACAAACCAAACACAAGACAGAAATACCTGATAACCCGCTGTTTCATTGTCATTCACTTTTAAGTACTGCTGGTGGTCTTAAATTTACCTTTCATAACCAGAAACTCTGAGTGAGCTGTTCAGAAGGAAACACAATAATGAATTAAACAAAAGCTTTGCACGATCGCATCGGAAATCTGGATAAATCAATCTTCCAAACTTTGCACTGTTCAGACAGAAATAGCACATTCTAATCTGTAGCTTTAAGGCAGGATTGCTCCAGTCTTACCTTTAATCCTCCCTACCCCTAAAATAACACTGAAGTTCTTTACCACATAGATTTGACTAAATTACAGCTACTCTGCACTGAACAGTCGCACTCAGTCAATGCTGACAGATTTTCCCATACCACAGATTGCACATAGAATACCAGATTTCATCACTTAATAAAATTATTAGTTAATATACCAAAGAGTATTTGAAGGACATCATGGGCTAATGCATATTTATACTTCATAGTCTCAACATTCTTCATGTCTCAACATTCTAAGCTTAACATCTGCTTCCTGTTGGTTTTTTATATATATATATTTTTCTAAAGTGCTTTGAATTACTAGGCATAGTTACATATTTCAGTTAGAAGAAAAAACAATATACAATTTTATTTCCATTTGGAAACAATAAATGAACAATGTTTTGAAACTATATCACTGTGAAAGAAACTTTCTGTCTTTCATCACGACTGAAACGGCTGATTGCCTTTTCTCACTATTCCCTGGAATCTGATAATGTGTCTATGAATGAAGGGATGCACTACACAAAAAATGAAATTTCATGTAGGAACTAAAAGATCAAAGAGCAGCACAATTTGTTTTAACCTGACTCCACAAGAATAGGCGTCATCTACATATGGAAAATAACAATGTATGTGAGACATCCTTTAGGATACTGATCACATAGGAAATATTTTTTCCTAGTTCTTAGCAGCTGGAGTGCATTAGAGCACAAGGCACATTACCAGAAAGATTTCTATCTAGTCAGTGTATTTTCTTCTAGCAATTACAATACACAAATATAACCACCTAACCAGAAAAATCACACCTCCTGTTTGTAATGACACCATGTGCAACCATGGAAAATTGCAGAGACAATACACATCAATATCTGTGCATCTTTATGTGAGTACCAGCAAGCTGTTCAGACAGCAATTCTTTCCCCTTACCTAAAGCAGGCAAAAATCCAAGTATTTGAATTCTGTCTCATGTTTGAGCCATGATAATGTGAATAGCTTGCTTCCTAGCAAAAGGATTTTGTCCTCTGCCAGCAGTGAAGCCCAAAGAAACCCTCGTTTTTCCGTATGGAAACATGACAAAATGGCACTCCCTCAAAACTTCATCCCTTTGCGGCAGATGTTAGTTTGGGATATGTCACGAGGGGTGTCTGCTGACTGTTGTCTTTAAGAAGCCGAGTGGTGCCACCACCAGCACGGTCTGGATGAAAATCAAGCAGCTGTGGCCCATTTTATAAATTCCTCTGCTGCAGTGCAGCTCAGGAACAGATGTGATCTTGTGATGCAGGCACGGGAATGATGACACGATTATGATCCAGTCTGAAAATTCTGTAGCAGTTTTGTTAAAACTAATGAACAGGGAACTCTCCCCCCTCCTCCCACCCCCTGTGAGTAATGAGACTGTAAAAACCTCAGAACGTGTGGGATGTCCCTGAGGATACTGGTTGGAAGGCAATGCCTCTCCCTCATCGGTGTATTAACTGGGGGAGATGTACTGAAGCCACACGATGGGCAAGTTCAGTGGCAGCCCCTACCCCATGTAACGTGACACGACATGCTCAGGTCTTTATCCTGTCATTAGGATAAAGGCAGGTCACACTGGAGCTGATAGAAGCCCATGCAATTCTAGCCAATGTAATTTGAACCTTAAAATCAAATCTTTGGGTTGCCAGATGGAGGGCAAAAATCTGTTTTGTCATATGGGAAAAATGCCTTCTACATTACCAAACAGAAACCTGGTATTAGCTCAGGCCACGCTTCGAAGTGGATATAAACCAGACTGCAAGCTGTGATCTGCTGATAGGAAAACTAGCCATGAGAGCCATATGCTCAGCCCTAGCTGTTCCCAGCTGTTCTCCTAGGTGTGGGATCTCTCTACTGCTTCCAGCCTCAGAAAACAGACAAACCACAGCTACCTAAGCAACTTTTTCTTGCTCACAGCTACATATTAAGCCTAATCTCTTAAAGAACCAAACCATGCCATACCAAAACCACCCAACATGCCTTCAAAAGCTTGCCACATCTTCTTTTATTAAACATGAGGACAAGCTAACTCAAGTTCCTGCACAAGAAGTGATATTCAGATAGTATTACAATACAATAACTGTATTTCACAGCCCAAAGCTGTAGCTGAGGTTTGTCACATCTCTTCCCACAAGTCAGCGCACAAAGGAAACACACAGCACCAAATACACTAAGTACCTGATTTGTAAACACAAAAATATCAAGAATTCTCCTACTCTGTTAATAGGTATTTATGTTTCTTTCCAAGATTGTACATGGTATACCCGAGAATAAAAAGAAACTTCTTGCACAGTACCACTTACTCACACTTTCTGACAAAACCAGTAACTCCCAGTAAAGACATCTTAAACCTTGGTTCCTGAAATTCTTCACAATAAGCAAGCTGGCATTCCTATCACAATCCGCTTCCAGTATTAAAGCAGGACTGACTTTACATTGGGTAAAATGCATCAGCATGTACATTGGGTAGATTGCTTATTACTCAGCCTGTAGTGAGCCATGAGCCCAAGTACATCTGAGCCTCTGCGTCACCAAAACGCAGCTGATTCAGTGACACCTCCAGCATTAATACCACACTAATTTCTGTGCACCAAGCAGTAAAATGGTTCAGTGCTTTCAAAGATGAGAACTGTTATTGTTGCTGCTGTAGCCATTGTTACAATCCTAAAGAGACTTTGTGGAGCTTCAGAGTGCTGTTTGTCCAGTTCCAAAAACTGATTCACTTTAAGGTAAAGTGTACATTTCATTAATGGCTAGAGCGATGGTTTAATGACTTAAAACCAGCCAACCAAAAAGCTAATACTAATTCCTTGTGAAATTATTAATTCTGACATGCAAGAAAATAAATATTTTTTTCATTTTCTCTATGGTACTCTCTAATTTCTCATCATTAAGCACTCCTCAAATGAAATCCTTTTTTCCAGAAGTAAATTAATACTCCTTTTTGCAGTATGTTTTAGAAACACATATTGGGAAGATCCCTAAAAAGGTGATTTATTGTAACAGCACACTGCTACTTTAAATAACTCTCTGTCTCAATCATACTTTATGCGAATAAAACCTTGAAATTAATTAAAGCATAGAGAGGCACACACAATAGGCAAGTAGGATTGTCACACTACCTTTTTTGTCTTCAGAAAGCTGAATGAGTGAAATGGATTGCTAGTTTCATCCATACTACGAATTTGTTCTCCAGCTCAAAAATGAGAATCCCATAGGACAGAAAAGAATTGATGGTTTCTGCTCAGAAGGAACTCATAGAATGAATTGCACACCCCTCCGAGACAGAGCAGTGCCAGGAAGCCTCTCTATTGTTTCCCTTCATTTCAAACAAGCAAGTACAATATCTTAAAATAGCAACTGCTTTAGCAGGTTCCAGTGGAAGGAAAATAGTGGAAGGTTTTAATCAAAACTTAAACCTTTAGGCAAATACTATCACTTTCTTTTGTGAGCTGACCTAAATTTCATAGTAGAACAGAATAAAAATATTCCAAATCATAATGACGAGATTGATATCATAGAATTTACATTCTTCAGTAGCCCTGCACATTTAACAGAGCTAAACCAATTGAATTCAAAGAATGAGATTTTACATCTTTTCCTCAATTAACAGTGGTACAACAACCCAAAGCCAATATTATTATGCAGTTTTATTAAAGTTTCTAGAAAACAATGTATTTTATTTTTCTCACATTTAAAGAAAATCTTCACCTCAAGAAAATCAACATTTTTTAAACAAATGCCAAAGCCTAACGAAGCAAGCGGTCTTACTGAAGATTATGTAGATGATGCTGCAAAGCACAGCGAATGTGACAGCTCATCTATCAAAGAAAACAAAAGGGTTTATGCATCTAAACTAAATAGAAGCTTTTGAAACAGCATGGAGAGTAGTCGGTAGAACTTTACTTATTATAATATAAATAACTAGGAAAGTGAGATGTTATTTGTTTAACAATGAAGGCAGAAATAGTAAAAGAAGATGGCACAGTTTGTTATGCAAGCTCTATGTCTGACAATAGCTTCTACCTCAATGCCTTGAAGCGCATGGCAACTGATAAAAACCCTACTTTTATTTAGCAAAAATGCAGTATCCCATATATGCATTACCCTTTCTTTGAACACATTGCTCAATTAATGGTGATTTTTATTTTCTGCTAGTAATTCACCAGAAGTAAGCTCCAGCTCCAAAGGACTGCTGGGATGAGACAGTATTATAAGTAATTGACAGACAGCCTGACACTCAGCACAAGATTGAGTGTGGATCTGTCTGCATTTAAATACTCTTCGTTCTTGGGCAGCCTAACGAGCAAGAGAAACATTCGTATGAGCAAATCATAATTAAGGTACAGCTAATATGCACATTTAACTGGTCAAGCAGTGTGCTACTTAATGTTAACCCCTTTTTGCCATACCAATTTTTATTCACAATCTATATTATTAAATATAGAAGAGCACTAGATGCATGCATAAAATATTCTGTCTTGATGGAAAACTGAATTTTGCATAAACAAAGCCAGTGCTTTATGTATCTCAAAGCATTTTTTCTACTAGTGTTATAAAGAACATGGGCTTCATTCCCAACAACACAAATATTCCCTTCCACATCGTCTGGAAGGAAACCTTTATTGTTCAAAGTTCCCAATTTGTTAAGGTTTTTGAGAGAACCTAAGATTCACGAATACAGTGCAAAACCTTCCAGAAGAGTAAAATGGGTTCTTATTTTGACATTTATTAATGTCAAATCATATTCTACCAGCTGGAAACGAACATGTCACCAAGCATTTACAGACGTTAGGATCTGCTGGGTCTGAGATGTTAAAATTCTAGATTAGAGAAAATGGTGTGACAAAACGTATCCCAAAGCACAGCAGAGATTCATCCATTTCCTAACCCCATAATATAAAAAAATACATTGACTCTCAGGTGAGCTCATGTTCCCATGACACCATGTCTTAAGGAGTAATTTCAAGGAAATGTGCTATATTTGAAAACCCCAAAGACAAAGAACACTTTGAGAGGAAGAACAGGAGAGACAGATTATTTTAGTACCAAAAAATAAAAAGCAGGAATACACAGAGTAAGCAAAGATGCACATACATCTTCCATAGGACAAATGAGCATTTAACATAATACCAAAGGAAATAGTAAACATCCCTTCATACCCCACTTTTTTTTTTTTTTCAGAAGGATGGAGGCAATTGCCCTTTCCTCCTCCCTTTAGTACCTGAGGTTCCTTTCAATCATGCCCCTAACAAAACAGACACAGTTTGCATAGAGACAACTTTGTAATTACAGCAAGAAAAAGTTGCATGGTCCACCGAGTACAAAACACTACAAAACTCACAGTAATAAGAAGTCAGGGGCTTAACTATTCATTTATTTAAATGTATGCTGCAGTTTTCATTTTTTCTGGTCAAATCAACAGATTTTAATTGGCACTTTCAAAAGCAGCAGTCTATGAAAATGACAAAAAATAGTACGAGAAACAAAGCAAATACATGCCCTAAAGTCCTTTTAATTCTTGAAATTATGCTGCCCTTTTATTTGCCATTGAGGAATGTGCACATATTATTCCCTTTTTAAATGCATTTCAAATCAGCTTACACTCTAGGTTATTCAAAACTTGAGCTCCAAAACGCTTGGTGCACTCAGAGGAAAAAAAGGACAACAAAGAAAAAAGAAAAATGAATTAGTAATTTTACTGTAATACTGTAATAATTTCCTATGTGCTGTGTCAGGGCACGTTTGAGGGAGCCATCTGTAGGGTATCAGCTTCAATGAGGTTAAGGAACATAAACACCAAGCTGACACGAAAAATCAAAGCAAAAGAGCAAAGAAATACTACTGCGACTTGTGGTACACTTGGCACACCTTCTGCATTTAAAGACTCTGCTGCCATGCAGGCTCCATCTCAATGGCTGGTGTATCACTCAAATGTCCTGAATTAATAACAGAGATACAGCCCACAGATGGCATATAGTATGGTTTGAGACAGACTCATTTTGACAGGTGACAAAGATGACTACTCATCTAGTCATGTGAAATTAAGCACTTACGGGAATGGCAGGTGTGAACTGCCTCCTTTATACAGATTTGGAAGCATCCCATCACTCACAGAAAGTGCCGTACTAAAATCCCAGACAACTCTGGGATTATGTTAAATCCACAAAGGACGCAAGCTAAGGCTGAGATGTGAGTCCCTGCCCTTTTACAGTCTGGATGATCTAGAGGCCCTTGTGATTTGGACAGAGCCCCAGATACTTAAAAAGAAAATTAAGTTTAAACCTAAGGAAAAGTGAAATATAGTCAAGGCAAAATTAGTATCTAACACTATGCCATGAACATTAATTAATTTTAAGCTGCTATACGTTTCGCCTTATTTTTCACCTTTCGGATTAATTCCCATTCATCGTTTATCTACTACTATTGTTTTAATGGACTTTTCCCAACCCTCCCTCTCCATCAGTCACTGGAAGTGGATGTTAAACACTGCCTCACCAGAGCACTAGCGAGTAGTTTCATAAAATGACTGGTGAAAAAATGCCTGGAGGTTACCTCTAAAGCAGGGTGTATTCCTTACGTACTTTCGCTACATGTTGATACCACGGGGTGATAAAATCTTTGACATCTGGCAGTGTGTGTCATCAGAGCGGCAGCTCTGTGCAAAGACATACGGGCAAGAACACACAGGGTAACCACACACATGCACTCCTCGCAGGTTTTTCTAGGACTATATAATGGGGTCTAACACTAACCTTCTCCTTGACATTATATAAAACAAAAATAAGTTCTGAGGCAAGTTATTTTTCCCTGGCCATAGTTGCTCATGTGTGTTTATTAAAATTTTCTTCCATGTAGATAGAATCCCAAGTTTTCCTCAATGTCATGCTGCATCATCATATTAAGATACGACTGACACTGAGCAAGGGCATATCTCAAAATCCCAGTTTGAGACCAATCTTCAAATAAGCAAGCTATATGCTTCATGATGAATCCATTCAAACAGACTGCTAAGACTGTGAGAGCACTTTGGAAAACAGAATGCTACTTCCATTGCTTGGCCGGGTTTTCTCTGAGAGGAAAACTGAGGATGTTTCCTGCAGGTAAACCACAAACTCCAACTTCTTTCTCAGTCTTGGTACCATGACCAAGAGTTGGGAGTCTCTGGTCCTTCAGTTTCTTTAAACACGCCAAACAATCCTCTCTGTCATACCAACAAACCTCACGCTGGAGAAGTCCTGCCAGGACTTGCTGTGTTCACTTTAATGCGCCCACTGAAAGCAGCAGTGAAATTTTAAAGTGCAGTTTCCCGTGCTCCCTTCACAGCCACTGGTTTGTTCAGTCTGCGGTGAACTTCGCAGCGGGCAAACTAAACTCTTTTCCAAGGAAATCAGAGCAGTAGCCATACTCCAGGTTCACAGTGAATATACTTCAAGCCATAGGTGGGAACAGAGGGATTCAAACTAATGGTATGTCTTTGAAACAGCTTTGGATCATGGGTAGTGGGAAAGTTTGATTAAGAGAATTAAATTTATTTTGAAGTAAAGCCTCCAAAATGCAGATAAATTTAGACATAGTGGCTTCACTACCAAATTCTGTGATTTCCTTGTCTGCTCTTGATACTTCATACTATGCACTAATGTAAGCACAGACATCATCTCTGGCTAAAGAAAACAGCAGATAAAAAAATCTAGTATTTTAGATTATACCCTGAATCATTGTGACATATGCTCTTTTTGTAACGACTTAGGTCAGCATCCAGCATGTCAAGAAGTGTTTAATATTTTGCATGACTATAAAGCACTGCATGGTTCCAAACATATCTTTCTTTTTAGACAAGATAGCCCAAATGAATGCAGATACAATTTCAAAACACATGGTTGCTTCTCATCCAAAGACTGTCCATGCTACACAAGGCACTACTACCACCATATTTACTGAATAAAAAACTAAATTGTCAGACCACACAGCACAAGCACAGTAAGGATTTTCATAAGATTAACAGTATCCTCTGAAATGACAGACATCTTCAAGTACAGAATGGCATTTATGTGACAGAACTACCTGAAGGCACTGGTTATGCTATTTTAAATCGTACGAAAACTTAAACTGACTCCCTACCTTAAACAAACTTGAGTTTGGATGGCCACTGGCCCAGGCCCCCAGATCTACCAAGCCTTCCAGCATAAGAGCCTTATTGCTCATTACAAGCGCTCACAGCTTTCCTTTGCCCCCTCCTCTGCTCTAATCCCACCACTCCTGACCCAAGGGAAGTTGTCTTCCTCCTCCTCCTCCTCTCCCTGTGCTGGCCTCCATCAGTGGAACAGCAGAGCTGTTGGCTTCTACTCCTTAGTGGAGACTAAGAAACTGATTCCCAGATACTGAGGCAGATGAAACACTCTCACCTGCAGGTAAGCTCCAGTAAATACGGAAAAAAAGTAAATGAATCAAAATCATTGCTTTTAGGCTGAGTCTCTAGGGAAGCTCTGTCCAGATCTTAAAATTAATTTCTACATTTAGATGACTACTGTTGCTCTATGCCACATATAATTTCTAAAGTGAAATAAACCCTTGCTGAGCAGTTGCATATGTGCAGTTGTATGCAACTGCCAAAAATGTCTGATTTTTTAAAAAGATACATGATTGGAATGACTTTGTCCTTTTCATTGCATACAAAAAGCAACACAAGACTAGTACATTTTCCCAGGTAAAATTTTTTCACAGAAAGCCAAACAACATCCTAATTAGACAGATGACTTCTAACTAAATAAATTAATAAAATGCAGCACCTTTTAAAACAATTAATTTAAGATGTTTGCAATGAATAACACATCTTCATACCTTTCTTAGGAGATAACAGATCTACATCTGGATTTTATCCTAATCAACTGACATGAGGGTTAATCAGCTTCTCACTTAATTTTGGTCGTTTAAACAAATTACAGTTTTAACCTTTCTTCAACTGGAAAGTTAAAAGCACGTTGCCCATAAAAAGTTTGTTTTGTTTGGCGAAAATGTATACAGGAGACTGCTTACATTCTCCAGTGATCCTTCAGAGACAAGTCTGGCAAACTTGGAAGAGGAGATTAGATAAAATGCAGAAGGCAAAAAAATTTTTTATAAATTTAGTTTTACAAATCAGCAAAATTATGTCACCAAATTTCAAGATCAGAAATTCTTGATCACACATGAAACACAGAAATGTGATTAAATAATCCTTAGAAAAATCATATAAACTGGAAATTGTATGGAGCACTGAAGAGGATGAGCAGCAGCAGATGTTGCTGCACAGAAAGGCTGGTGCACACAAACACGTTCTGCACAGCAACATTCAAGACACACATTTTCAATAGGCTTCCATGAATTCCTCTCACTTTGCCATGACACCTAAAGATCCATTTTCAAAGAGACAAGAGTACTTTTCCTAAATATGAGTCAGATAAAAAAATAAGTCCTACCTGCAGCACCTTCTGGAAAATTTAGAAACAGAAAGATGAGGTATCAGAAATGTACAGATTTGTGAAACGCTCACACTTACTATGATGGCGACTGATTGAAGGAAAGCAACATTCTTTCCACTTTTCTCGGATTATATCAAGAGTGCCCCTTATCTCGGCAGAGCAGTTTGTTATTTACAGCAACTGATTTTTCTTTTTATTTTTTTAAAGCTTTGAGAGTACTCATACAATGACCAGCAGTGACAAAAGCAGCAGTCTGTGCCAAAACACTTTTAATAATGTGAATTAAAAATGAAAGCAAAGACACTAACTGTGAAAATTGCTAAAAGCTTGATTTGCTTTTGTACAAGATGCTGAAAAATGTTAAAATAAAAAAAAAAAAAGAAGAAAACCTTGTGACAGATATGAGAGACACAATACAAAGCTCTCAAAAACACAACCACTCCACTTCCTAAAGGCTCCTATTTAGTGTGCTGAGTTAAGACTCTCTTAGTGAAGCGCATGCTAAACCAAAGAATAAAATAACAACCCAGGAAGTTTCCTGCAGGTTTCTGCAGTTCATGTTCTTTAGCTGGTGAAGTGAAAACCTGCTTATTCCTACCAAGATGAGATTTCTCTGGCCCACATGCTTCAACAATAGGCAAAGGTGCAGTTATAGCACTCTGATGAGAAAATACTGTCCTTGATGTCTTCAGAAAACACAAATGCAACTATTAATGTCATAATATCTTTGGGAAAGCAGCATGGCTACCAGCTACTTATCTGGGTATTACACATGCACATGGTTACAAAATTTACCTTCAACTACATCCTTCCCTCCTTTTTCCTCCTCTTTATAGTTATGTTCTTTCTGTGGACAGTTCCTAGGAATTTCAGTAAATTCATTGGTGACAGAATCCATCAAAACCAATCTACCTTTGAGAAGAAACTCTCACTTCCTCCTCTGCATGAACACGATACTCTTTCAAATTGACATTGTTATATACTTCTAATTTCATTGAACTGCTTTGTTACATTTATTTTAAACACAGATATACACTTACATTTCTATTTCTTATCATGGAAGCACTAAACACGCTAAAAATAGGATAATGAATGCATCACTGAGACCAGCATATAGTGTTTCTGGAAATATTTGTTTGAGGTGCAGCAGGAAGAAAATTTCAATCCCATAGTCCATCACTTGATAGTGACATTTCTTTTAGTTCTTGGAAACACTAGACATACACACAAATGAACATCAATCACTACAATAAAGTCCTACAGGGCAGAGATCTCAGTAATATTATAATTCCAAAATTATTTGAGTATCTCATTATCTCAATAACTTGCTGTGTCAGGCCAATGGCTTAACATCGTTAGTCTAATTTTGTAAATGTATTTAAAGTCTATTATTTTTTTTAAACTACTGCTTAAAATGAAAGACACTTCACACAAGGTTCCATGCTGACTCACTCAATGAATGTCTATGTCGGCATATAAATGACTCCTTTTCTTCCTTACCTCCAGATGCTCTAAAATATAGGGAGGGTTTGTCATGCCAAGCCTCAGCATAGCTCCCTCAGGAATAACTTCAACCAGCTTCCACAGAAGCGTGGGGAGGTCTGTGCCAATGTCTCTGCCATAAGCCCCTGTGTCTTCACTGGTCAGCCATATCTCACAAACACCCTCTGTGAATAAAAGAAAGAGATAATTAACAAATCTGTTTTAGAGCTGTTTATTTTATCATACAGCTGCTCACTCTTTTAAATGCACTATTTCACATGGCTATTATGCAGCCAGACTGGGTATTCAATTGCAAAGGGGAGGGAAGGAGAAGGAAGGCTTATCCCATGGGTAGCAGTGGGTTATTAAGTTCATTTTATGAGCACAAGAGTGCTATGACAATGCTGTAAATTATCATTGCTGTGGAGTGATTAACATTCACAGCCAATGACTAATTCTGTGCTGCCTCTACAGCAAGTCAGACAAGTTTAGTACTGTGTTTTATTTTTTGAGCCTAATTCATTAAACACCGCAAGCGACATCACCCAAGCAGAGTTTGCACTAATGGTTATTACAGTAGTTAGCTTATTAACTGGTGAGCTTCCACTGAGCAAAACCAGCTCTAAAGCACCATGATTAACATTCCTCCTGAAGTAACTATTAAAATCTTGTATTCTTTAAATTATACAATTAGCAATGCAATATTAAGGTTGTATTGAAAAGGTTAGTGACCACTGCATGACAGAGTGATAGTACAGGAAAACCTGTTTCCTGGCAGTTAATGCTTCATTTTCCATCAATCAGAGCCTTAGGAAGTAGTGCATTTGATTTATATTGTAAATAGCAACCTTGAACGCTGATATTTGGTAATAATATCCTCCTACTCAAAGAGGGGAAAGATTGTACCACCCTTTAATAATAGTTGAAAGCATTGAGGTTTCGCACAGCCACTTCTGCCAGGCTGCCCAGCTTCCACCCTTTTTGCAATGCAATCCCTCTCCCCTTCCTTACCACCCCAAAGCAAGAAATAAGCCATTGAAAACAGGGTGTCTGTAAGGAAAACACCTGTGATTCCTAGCAAGATAACATACCAATAACTCAGTGAAGAGTTAAACTTCTAAAACCAATCATGAACTGGTAAAACAAATATCATATCCAAACACTAGAAGGTGCATAATTCATCAAAGCACTCTTTGGACCAGCAGAGAATGGATCATAAAATGTAAATGTTTATGTTATAAACATATACTCAGATGAGGAAAACATAAGCACATACACAGCCTTTAATCACATAAAAAGCAATAAACCTAGAAAACCAAATGTTTTGCAAAATGTAAATTCAAGACTGCTACTCTTAAATTCACACTGTAACAATAAAGGCAGAGAGCAAGTTATGTTGAGCATCAAAGTTAATCCTGTTTGTACAGAAATGTTTTCAAGGTAATTTATTACTTAGAATGAAGAATGCTTAAAAATTAAAGGTTAACCGTAAAACTCATCGCTTCTTAAGTTTTGCTTCAAGAATAGGTTAGTGAGGGAGATGTATGATTCGGATCTTGAGAGAAGTCTGGTGTAAAGCATTCCTGAAGTACTAAGAGCTCTTTGACCATTTGCAGTCACAAGTTTGTAGTCACACTCAAACTGAGCTCCCCATGCAGAATCTGCCTGCAGTACACAATCACACAGTGGATTTCACTGCACTTGCTAATGTTCTTGGAATTCATCTCACCACAGGCAGTACCCACCATGAAGCATACTCTGAGCTTTGCTGCCTGCCCTACATTTTCCTGGAATATGTGAAAAAAAGAAGTGAATTTTATATGCTATATGTTAAAAAGAAGAGAAATGTAAGGAATCTTAATGATTGATATGGTCCTGTTTTGTTTGGTTTATGTCTCTTTATATGAGTCTCCAATGGCCATAAGAACACTACAAAACTTATTGATTCACTGAGTTTCTACTGCAACAGAGTAATTCTCATTTGCAAGCTTTCAATCTAAAGAGTTGCATGGGGTTTGGGTTGGATTTCCTTTTTCTTTTTTTCATGAAAATGGCTAATGGAATACTGCCTCACAGTTAGCAGATGAACACTGAGGAAAAAAAAATAAATCACTGGCTAGGAATGGAAATAACATTCCAGTGGAAAACAACAGCGAGCTTTTAAAGCTGCATAGGTGGGGACCATTAGCCCCCTGGTGGGCTGAAACTTCAAATTAAATCACAAGAAGAGGAAGCAGCTGTAATAGTAAATCAGCAACAACAGGAATAACTGTCTCATCTGCTCTCTGATCAGGGTGTTGAACAACAGGCAATGGGAATAATTCATGCTGAGAGATCCAAGGATGTAGTCTTATTATGGGGGGGGGACGGAGGTGGGGGGCGAAGGGAGGGGGAAGAACACCTGTATTTTAGGAAAAAGTTCACGTCCCAATTTCAGGTCGACAGAAAGGATCTTCAAATACTGAACACTACCGTGAGTGATAAATATTTACAAGTAGGATAAACAGGATAAATCAACTTTGTACATAACTGTGCGATAGAGGTTTTGTGTCAACTGACTTTAGGCCATTTTTTTAGTCCTTTGCATCCTCCGGTTAGGAGCCTACACTTACACCAGGTAAGAGGAGAAAACAATAGACCTCTCAAACAGTATTAATGGAGTCAGTCAACACTTTCTATTTTCACACCCAGTTCCCCTCCAAACTCCAGCCCTCCACAAGAAACTATTTAAATCCACTGTCTAATCACGTACAGAGTTTTTTCCTTTCTTTTGCAGCGAACCTCACTCGATCATTCACCACTCTGTTACTGGGCAATTTTGGTGCTAATAAAGGCAAGCTGATTTTGTAAACAAGAAAATTGATCCAAACAGCAGACTTCAGATGTGCAAACTCAGAGCATTTGTTACAGTATTAAGGCCAATTATCGTTATATCCAAGTAATTACAAGTCTGCCTTTGGTCACAGCTCGTGGTTTATTTCTCACTCTGCCATCACTATCCAGCACAAAAGAGAAACCTTAACAGCTGGCCTCTGATCTCTGCTCTGCTGTAACTGGAGATTACTGAGAATTAAAAATGTTGTAAAAAGAATAGGCTCCAAGCAAATGAAGAAAGTTCTGAGTCTATTCCTTCTCACATGTCTCAGTATAAAGAATACTCATTGCTGATTATCTGATGTGGGTTTTAACTTCATTTTTGTGGGGTAAACAATCCCTGTCATGAAGAAGACTAGAAATCCTACAGCTATCACTTTTACAAAATATTTGCATTTCTGGTTAAGAGACTACTTGAAATTATTAATTTTTTTTTAATAAAAAAACTTCTAACATTTTTATTTTGCTTTATCTTTACGTCACTATTGTAAACACTGTTTTCGGCAGTAGCAAGCATCCTTTAAACTGAAGGGAAGTCTACTCCATCAAAAAAATGAATTTACTTTAATCTACAAAAATATCTGAAGATGTTAAAATATTGGACACCAATCCCAGTGAAATTCTCATATTTGATAACCAATTTTGTACAAATGAAATTCAATCCCCAAATCCCCCTGTTTTTTCCTTCTCCTCCCCTTCTTGTTCTCCTCTTTCCTGGCAGATTTTTAATGTGAACCGGAGTGGCTTTTCCAACAGCACAATTCTCTGCAGGCGGCCTCAGTGGGAGGCCCCTGACTCTGACCTTCTCAGTAGCCCACATATGCTTATCAATAACTGCCTGACCTCCTTGTGATTCCTTCTCCAACAGTGAATTCTTATGGCAGCCTGCAGTGCTGTACAGACCACAGAAATACATCTCCCAGTGCACCACAGAAATCTGAAAGACCATCTGCCAAGGGAGGCTTTACTTAAATGTTTGTCCGAAACTCTTGCAGACTTGAGGACAGTCAATCTGACCATTCCTGATAACAACCTTAGAATTATTTAAAACCAAAAAAATCATGGCCAAAGATAAAGGCTTAGAAAACACCAAATTCATTGTCCAGAATGAGCTTAGCCTATTTTATTTTCTCTTCAATTAATTGAGTTTCTCCTTATTTATTCAGCATGGATTTTACAGGCACCATTTACATACTTGATGTGCATGTGTGTATATGTATGTGCTGGATTACTTTGCTGAATCAGTGCCTTAATTGGGAAATTGTGAAGACATCTGTGCATACAGCATATCACTGTACCCATCTGGACATAATACAAGTTTAAACAGAAACTGAGATTCGGAGGAATCAGTTTCCTCCTGTAATTCTGAAGTACTCTGCAAGCATTGATTGGCCATTGTCAAAGCATCCTCTTAAGACAGTTCAACCACATGGATCAGCACTGAAGCATCCCATCGCAGGGACTTCCTGAAAGAGAAAATCAAACTGGGAACAACTCACTGATGCTACGAGGGGTTTGGAAGGATTTATTTCCAGCTCACCAAGAAACCCTCATCCTTATTCATCTGTATATATACAGGGCTTCAGGAGGATAGAACGAATGGAGCTGGACACAATCCTGTACTAACCTGAGTTACCCAGACAGTAACTCACACCACACTGTCACCATTGGAGAATGAAGGATATCTGGCAAGCAGATGAAGAAAGTAGATTGAGGTAAAAAAGACAGGTCTAGGTTCAGGGCTGGTGAAAGGGCCAAGCTGTCAGGCTATGACCTAAAGGATCAATGTTTTTTCTGTATTTTGTAAAGTACAGGTCAGCTTACGGTTCAGCACCGTATGGAACAGACAAATGCAGTACTGCAGTTCTGCTCACGATGCACTGTGTACAACCTGTCTCACAGCCTGAATTTCTAGAGGATCTTTATTAATGCTCAAAAGTATTTCCTCTTTTGAAAAGACCTATTTTTTTACCCTTCTGGACAGTCTTAAGGACATGGAAGATGGTTGTCCACTCCTGTTTTCTTAATGCTTGCCACGAACAAGAGAACAAGATCTGAACAACATCATGAACGTGGGCTGACCTACTACACTTGCAGTTGTGTTCTGAATATTTCCAAGGACAGCAATACCACAGCCACTTTGGGTAATCTGTTCCAATATTCGACCATCCTAAGGGTAAAATATTTTTATTTGCACCTAGTTGCAATTTGCTGTGTTCCAACTTGTCTTATCATCCTACCTCTGCAAGACCTGCCTGACTTCAAGACAGTCTAGCTCTGTCTTCTCTACACTGTTCTATTAGGCAGTCGTAAACAGCAATAATAACTCCTCTTAGCTTTCTTTTCAAAAGCTCCACAAATCCATTTCTTGTCTGCTATGTGCTCCATCCTCCTGATATTTCAACATCCCTCTGCTGAATTGCTGCAGTGTGTCAGCCTTGTCCTGAGGCACCCAAGAACGGACAGAGC
Organism: Lycocorax pyrrhopterus obiensis; assembly: GCA_014706295.1. Lineage (NCBI taxonomy): Eukaryota > Metazoa > Chordata > Aves > Passeriformes > Paradisaeidae > Lycocorax > Lycocorax pyrrhopterus. Next base: position 61,771,353 of record JACSVZ010000002.1, read on the forward strand.
ACTCTCCCTGTGACACCTCATAATTGCCGAGTCCAAGGCACCAGTCGCTCCCTGGGGCCTGCGGCTGCACTCTCCAACAGCAGCTGGGGCACAGCTGGCAATTGCGGAGGGGTTCCACTGCTGACTCATGTGCACCAGCTTTCCCAGAGGAACTCCAAAGGCTGCAAAGCTGCTTCCCAGACAGTCAGCTCTCCACATCCATAGTGCAGCATGGAGTTATTTCACCCTAGATTTGGGACATTTTACCTGTCCTTGCTGAACTTCATGAAGTTACGGTAAGTCCATTTCTCCAGGCAGTTGAGGTCCCTTGCAATATTAGCTGTACCATCCAGCCAGTCAAGTACTCCCCTAACTTAAGTATCATCTCCCAGATTCCTCAAAACACACTCTATCTCGCTGTCCACCTTGTTATGAAAGACATGAACTACTGGCTCCAGCATCAATTTCTGCAAAACACCCTTAGAAACTGCCAGCTAGACCTTATACTGTGGATTGCCACTCTTGGAACCTGACAGACCAATAAATTCCTTTACCTTCTCACCACCCACTAATGCAGTCTATCTCTCACTACTTTAAGAACATTATGGGAGACTATGCTGAAGTCACAGACAAATTTAAGGTAAACAAAACCAAACAAACCACACCAAAACAGACGAGAAAACCCCCAAAGAGAAGAAAAAATCCAACTCCACCCCAAAACCCGAAAACAAAAAAACAAACAACATCCTATCCCCCCAAAAAACCCCAAACCAACCCATCCCCAAACACTGTAACTCCACTGCTTTCCTCTCCTCCACGAAGCCAGACATCCCATCTGAAAAGTCACTCAGGACCGTCACATGGTTTGCTGTCGGTAATCCTATGCCACATGTTCCCAAGCACCCTCTTGTCCTTCCTGTGCCAGGACGTGGCTTCTAGGAGTGTTTGCCCCATACAGAGTGAGGTTCAACTGCTCTGTAGTTCCCCAGTTCTCCCTTCTCGCTCTTTCTGGAGGCCAAGGTGACATTCCCCCTTCTTCCAGTCATGAGGAATCTCCCCTGGTTGTCATGTCCTTTGAATGATGAGAGACAACAGCCTCATAATGACATCAGCCAGCACTCTCAGCACACTTGGATGCTTCTCACTGCAGGATTATTTCTATTACTTCTGGATGTCAGTCTGCAGTTACAAAAACTAGAGCTGTGTTTTGTAAGTGCTTAGTTCAGTACAAGCCTTTAAAGCAGTTGTGGTTTCTGCTACCCACAGGATGACACATATATTAGAGTGCTTAGGAAATGAACACAGTAACTTTTATGGTCTACATATTTTTGAGAACAAATGTTTGGAAACTAATATGAAGTGACATACAGACCAAGTTATACTGACTGAAATCATTCCACCTATGTAGGAATAACATGTTATTTTAAAAGTAGAACACTGAACAGTATCACTTTGGAAGATTCTGTTTGGCTGTGTTGTCTACCACGCTCAGCAACAAAATTAAAGACATTTTTTCTTTCTCCTTGCCAACATACTTCAGTAAATGTTTACACTAACAAATTATTAAAGTTCTCATGTATTTATATAAAAATGCTATACATTAGTATATATTCATGGTATGAAATTCTCAGACCCTATGAAGCCATAACAGGAACTTGATTTAAAGGATCATTTACTACAGACGTGACATAGATACTTACAATGAATTCCTGATCCTGCAAACTAATGCAAAAAAGTTTAGGCTATATTCACAAACTGCATAATAGAAAAATTAATTGCACCTTGGGCCCCCTTAACTCTTCCAGAAATTGCTTTTTCAAAAGCATGAAACATATTTTGGATTTTGGTTAGATTAAGTTATATTTTCACAAAGTAAAACCTACTCTCTCTCTCACTTACATACTAAGTTGCAATCAGAGCTTAAATGAACTTTGATGGAAAAGAGCTGAAGAAATACCTTATCAAGCACAACGCAAAAGAATTCAGGAAACAGCTTGGTTCTATTTCAATAAAAATGTGCTAATAAATTTTTTTTAATTTATGTTTTATACATTTTCCCCCTCAAAATGCATTCATATTTTTGTGTTATTTTACGTAATTTATGAAATCTAATCAGAGCTGAACCACAGTAAAAAAATAACAAGCATTAGGAACAAGAACTTTTCTTAATTACTTGTAAGTTAGAATAACAAAACACCGTGGTTTTGCACAAGTTAAAAAACCTCCCCCCTCCCCTCCAATAATACAACATATGCACATACTTCTACTACCACCTTTCACAACAATTTTTAGGGTTACTTCGGAGATTTTACAAGAACAACTCCACACTGAAACTAAGAGTTCTGGCCCAGCTACCCATCTACTCCTTAGTAACAGCAAAGTAAGTTTTAGGTAATAATCCTCTACCATCTGCTTTATATCTGGATGTGAAGTCTGACAGAAGAACCTAATAGCCACGTGACTAACAGCAGCTTTCCATTTTATCTTCTGTGGTTAAGAAAGTGGAAGCTGCAAATGCATTTATTCAAAATTTTACTTTTCCAAAGTCATGCATCTGAGAAATGAAACTGATGAAACCATTTAGAATATGGATTCACTGAATTCATTTATTTATCTAAATCCATCACATAAAAGGCTCAAAACCAGAACTGCTCCTTTTGCAGAAAATGCTTTGCCACCAAGGCATTTACAAAGGAAGTTCACTACCTGTGACTGTTGTAGGGTTTAGCAGTTCTATAATTTTTATCATACTTTATTTTGCTCAATTCTCCTACTATATTGATAAGCAAAGCATTTTTATAGAAGGAGTTTATCGAAACAAGGAATAAAAAAGCTTGTAACACTACTGAAAGCTTTACTTAAATTATTCCTTCTTCCTATGGCATTAAAAAAAAAAAGTTTGAGAGTTCCCAATAAAAAGCAAGCAGCAGATAGAGCCAACTAATCATTAAATACCAAAGAAAGCATAAAAGGTTTCTCTCTCCCACAAAGCAAACTCTTGTCCTTGCTTACAAAAGAGGTCATTCTACCCCTATAGGGCCCTCTGTTGCTAACAGCTCACTGCTAGAGCATAAACCAGCAGCCCTGTCTCGCTCGTTTTGTAGCTGTAGTGCGTTAGCAAAGGGGAGAGGAAGGAGGGAACAGGATAATAGGTCACTTGCTGCTGCAAACAGCATGATAGCTAAACTTATTATGAGTCCAGTTACATTCTGCCTGAACAAGAGAGACTCAAAGGGGCGTGAAGACAGTCAGGCTGCTGAAGTTTGCTCAGTGCCAACACTGCAGCATTATGCATCTTGCTTTCAAGGAGGATTAATGATACCATACATCATGATGATAAATTGGGGTTTGTAGCCAGTTTGAAGAGAAAGGGGAGGAAAAGATTTTTTAAAAAATGGAGGGAAAAGCGCATAGTTGAATTTCATGAGTTGGTTCTATTTTTCAGGCTGAGGAAGTTGTTCTTTAAGAGAGAGATCTGTGCTTTTTCTATTGGTCACCTGCGTGTGACCCTCCTATTTCCAGGCATGTGTGTTATGTACACAATGGCCTGTTTTGAAGGTTAGCTCTTGCACAAATGAAAGAATGAAAAGAAATAAATCCACTTAATCATTATACTTGGCAGCTGTAAAGAGATAAAACTAAAATTTGCCATTCTATATACAGACATCCTACAGGAATTCAGTTGGTTTTCAGAGACAGTGGACATCTACTGCTGAGTTAACAGAATAAAAGTCTTAGGTGTATAAATGATCAGGGACATAATTGTCTGATGCTAATTAGTTCTTTGCAGAACCAATAACATTATTCAAGGAGCAAGTTCAATGATAGGCAATGGTACATGCATTAAGATAACAAAGCATAAAGGACTGGGTGACTATGGGGAACGGATTTACAAAAAGTGACTTAAACACAAAAGAAAGCAATTTCAGAAAACACAGACAAAGCCTGAGTTTTGTTCTGCACCCCTGTATGCAGCATATAGACATGCAGGTTCCTGAAGCGTGGAATTATTGTTCTCCACTCTACGCCTCACAAATACACTTCGTGAAATATTGATATGCTCACGTTGTCCTGGCACTACAAGCGGGCAGAGAATATTTGACCCTCCACCAGAAGGGTCAGTGCAGTACCCTGCACAAATACTCTTTAGCTACTGAAAAGACAAAGAGCAAAATTTCCATAAACTTAAAAACTGAAGAAACAAAATTTATTATTGCTATGCCTATTGTCAAAACACAAATGAAAAACCTGCATTGAGCTCTGAATTCAAAATGAGGTATATGAGAAATCTTGTTTATGGCTTTGGAATTCATTGGGAAAAAGAGAGTAACGTGCCACTCATTATAACATACGCTTGCTGTTCTAAACCCAAAACATGGGCTATCGTTCTGCTGTAGATGAATATCAGATGCAAAGGGTCACACACTGCACAAATTCAAGGAAATGGTCACGAGCTGCAGGCATATTACAGGATGCAGTGCTAATTAATGGAGGCTTTTTACTGAGTATCCATCTCTGTAGTGCTAATGAGTTTGGAGTAATTTAAACAACATGTTTTCATGGAAACTGATTAATTCTTGGGAAGTAAAATGGCATACCAAGTTTCAATCATTAAAAATGTTTGTAGCCAAGCTAAATAATTCTCTGAATCTGAGTTTATCATCATGTAAACTTCCACAGAAAGAGAATGACTTTAAAATTCTACAACAGGAGCTTGCACACAAGCTGCCAGGGTGTATTGGAAGTATTTGACATGGAACTTCATCCTCCACAGAGCATTCTTCTGCTCAAATTTCTTGCATTTTCAAGAGCTGAATCCTACAGTCCTACCTTATTCAGTGTTTTTAACTCATATTTTTTTAAATAGATGAACAGCAAGAGTAGAAAAAACCCCACATTTTGGGTATTTACCGATGATATTTTTAATATTAGCTGAAAATTAGTTGAAAATAATTTGGGTTACAGTAAAATGTTGAAATTTCAAAAATGTAATCAAAGAAAGGAGATAGCTTATGTCTTTCTTTGACTGAAAACCTAACAAAAATGAATAAATAATCTTTGTTCTGTGACATATACCAGGATTAGGGGAGACATCTTTTAAAACGTTTCATGTTCTAATCACAAAAAACCCCCTAGAATTCAGAATAGAGTACTATCATAAGGGACAAATATAAAAGTGTTAAGTGCTTTGTTTCACACTAAGTTATGAGCCAAGATATAATACTGTAAACCTCAAATGGCAATACAGAATACAGAAATACTTCATTAAAGAAGGGCTCATTTTGCTTTGTTTTTCATCAGTTCCTCAATATATCACAGTCATTTTACATGGAAATACTGAATCCCAGGGAAAAGACTGATTTTAATTACAACTATTCTTTGTATAAAGTGTGAAAATAGCTCAATAATCTGTCAAACTGATGTAGCATAGAAGACAAGAAAGCAGGGAAAAGAGTCAGCATGTTCAAGGGCAAGGTGGTCAGTTAAACATGGAATGCACTTAGGGGATTCCAATTCCATAAGCCAGCAATACAGAGGAGTAAATACCATTTCTGAGGATAATAATCCTTAACTAAAGTTACCTTCGCCTGACAGCACAGATTAACACCATTCAGTCATTACTGCCTGTATCTCAAGCTTGCTGCACCTGACTATAACCTAAAACAGTTCCTTAGCGAGTCATTAAGTAGCAAAACTAAGTGGGCGTATCCTTTTCTGTTGTTTTGGGGTTTTTTTAATGAGAAAAAGAATTGCCAGGAAAATATGCATTACAAACTGTAATCCCCCAATTTCTGTCAAACCTCTCTTTTGATGTTCAGTGTTACTTAAAATATTTTCTCAAAGGAATGGTATTGTCTCTGCAACTCTAAATGGGTCTGTTTGGCCAAAAAAGGAGAATACTTGCATTGCACTAGAAATACACCTTCCCCAGCTTTAAATCATGAAGTTGTTTAATTACATCCACTGAATTCTCAGAGAGTACTCAAAGCCTTTTTGGTGTGTAGCCACGTTAGTCTAAATTTATTTTAAGTATTCAATGATAGACCACCAAAATATATCATCAGCAGAATGCAATTAAAATCTGTTGGAAATGTCCACAGGGAGGTCAAAGTGAATTCATTCAAGGGTTTTGAAGGCTGTTAATGTATTTTTCTCAAACAGATTAATGCCCATAAAGGTCTCAATCTAAAAAATAATTTACCTTTTGATGAACTTACTATATGTCAACATAGGAACATGAATTAAATCTAAATAAAGAGAGATGAGCTTCTGTCCATGAATCTTCAACAAAAGAATACTGAGAGTGAAATTACTGAATCTTTTAAAGAGCAGAATTCAAACAAGAGCCTAGTCACTCAGAAAAAGTTTATTATTCCATCTATTAGAAACCCCCCCCAAACAGATGACATTAGGGAAAAAAACCCCTTAAAAACATTATTGAAATAATCTAAGAACATCCATTTGTTAAATATTTTTTCTTTAAACACTTGGTAACACAAGTCTACAAGTGTTACATAAGTTTATCTTTGTCTTCATTTAAAATTTTCTGAAATGTGTTCCTTAGACTTAGTAATAACACCTTTACAGCCTATATTTAGCTCTGAAAGACACAACCTACCAACGAAGTTTGAGGAGAAAAATTATAAAGGTATCAAACTTCACAAATCTTAGAACAGCTGCTCAGCTGCATTAACTGTTAGAAACCCATCATTAGGGAAATCTTGATGAAAAAATTAACACACTTGTCTCAAAGACTTCTTTAATGAGTTATCCCTAACACTAGGAGATCACATTTCCCTTCGAACCAGTAATAGTATTTCAAATACTACTTCTCTGCACAGCAGTTTTAATATTTGAGGAATCATGCTGCTGCTGTTACTTGTTCTTTTGTTGTCTTTTATTTCCAGACATGGCTCTTCCATCAACAGTACTTTCCATCATTTAACGGAGAGTTCAGTTTTAGGAGACTCGTCCAACCTGTCAGGGGCATGTGGAAGCACCAATTTTAGGTGACTATAGAGAGAACGTGTATTTGATTTAGACAGGAGTGGAGCAGGGAGGGAAGGCCAGGTTTCATAGCCTGGCTGAGGTGCTCACACACGGCTACAGGGACATGCCCCTGGGAGAGGAACATGCAGAACATCCCAGCGGTTATAGGGCAAGTGCCCCAGTTGGTCTGGGATGGGGCCCTTGCCCTTGCCACTGCATACCAGAAGTTTCAAGGGGCAGGGGAAAATTAGTTTGAAGAAAAACTCAGGCAGCATCAGTTCTGTCAGTTAGCATGGACATGTGTAAGGAGCTGTATTAAAATTTAAAATATTCAGCCTTTCAACACTTAGAGTAATATTACTACAACATATTGATGACTAATCCACATAATAGTAGGATTGCAATCAAGCTTCAGAATTCCACAACTATGTTATTTTTAGAGGAACTTAAAGAATGATTTCCCTTCAGAACCCTATGAACCCTGAAAATGAATTCCAACCTTTCTAGAAGAATCACAAATCAAACACAAATGCTATTCCAAAATGCTTCTCATTTTTTTCTGAAAGAAATATGATCCACCAGATAAAGGAGCACTTTTTTGCATATGTTTGTGTTTTCTGATAATGATAGATGGGATATTTTGAAGAGCAGTTTTACTAAAAATGCAAAATGTGTATCACTAAGTTGGATAAAGACATAAAATACAGACAATACCCTACAAAGTCATCAAATATCCAAAGTATGACTAAAAAAATTAAAATGTGTACTATAAAATACTCCGCCCTGCGGCAGAAGAAACTTGCTGCATGTTCATACGTCGTTTGTCACTTCTACATATGCCACAAGCTTTAACAATGATAGAAAAAAGAAGAAACCTAATGAAAGGTCTGGTTTTAGTCTGTTTCAGAAATAGGAGAAATGTCTTTTCTTAAATAGCACATCTTGATTGCCAATAATTTCTTTTGAAGAGCATGAACTTTACCTTGGTTCATGTGCTGTAATATCCAAATAACCTAATAAAGAGTTTATAGTAACTCTTAATTTGTAGCATAAGACATCTTTTCATCCCTGTGCAACCCTAGCAACAATTTGGCTGCAACTTACATCGTGTTATAGACTTTCACCTTTTTTTCTATGAACAGAAACAATTCATTAATAGAGATGGGAATAAAGTGGATGGATGAGTTTACCATATTTTCAGAAAGATTTCTTCTAAAATTTCCTCTCTCCTGTTTCCAACCTCTAGCAAAATAAAGAAAGCAATTACCTATTTCAACCTCTTGGCTCAAAGAAAAATTAAAAGGATGCCATAAATCCTAAATACAGATCACAGAATGCAGTGAAACATATAAGCATAAACCCTAAAGTGATGCACAGGATGAAAATACTTCCCTGAAACCTACAGAGAAGCTCTAGACACGTGTAATATCTCAGCTCAGATACTGTTTGAGACTCAGCCATGGGAAAGAAGCCTTTTAAGAATGAGTGTGAACACACGAACACAAACACATATTAGAGAAACGAGCAAAAATGGCTGTATTCAGTAACACCACAGAGTCTTAACTACAGATTGGCACAGAAAAATAAACTAAAACCTCTTAAAAGAAAGTTTTCAAAAGAAATGCATTCCTTTCCTCCAGCTGAACAAAACATCCAGTCATCTTGGGATTACTGTGAAGTTGTCCTTCATTTGTTTAGGTTTAGGTTTAGAGTTACTATTCAAACAGGAGTTTTGATGCCACTCTTACTTATGAAATATTAGTTTAAATCAATCAGAGAGGGTTTTAGGAATAAAGAAGAATGGACAACATTCAGCTTCTATTTTTTCAAAACAACTTCTCTTTTGCTTTTACTAAGAATTGAGTTAGTAGATCCCAATACTGTTAACTGAATCCCCCAACTCAAGTCTCCAATGTGGACTTAGATTCCTTAAGCTTTTATTTAAGAAATATAGCTTTAATCAGGATACCTAAGAAAACAAGCCTTCCATGTTGTGCATGTATCATTCTATTCCAGTAACTTCTGAATTCATTGACCAATTTCTATGAAATTTGACAGAAAAACAGAATTGTCAGCAGCAGTAAGTTCCCACAAGTTTAATAAACAGTAACCAGCCGGAGAAGCATTCCCCAAGCATGTGTCCCTTCAAGGGAAAGCAGGCAGGACTCTGCCTCTCAGTTTATTTGGGTGTAGCCACCAGCCTGGAATACCACACAAGGAAGAAAGTGGGGCTCATACTGGTGGAGAAGTCTACCAGCATCACAGGGCACCAAACTTTAAGAAAGCAGGTTGCATCACATCACAAAAAAGCTGGTCTTCAAAAAAATATCACAAGCATTGCATAAATAAAAGTACAGATTCATGAGAATTTGCAACTTGTAATTACAATTACTTGTGCAAATACTTCAGTTTACTTCTAGTTAAACCTAAAGAATAGTATGTGACAACAATCAATAGCATGGGGCAGTTAAATGATTTGCCGTCTTCAGGTTGTTAATATTCTTTATCACCAAGGCTCCAAGCAATTCATCAAACCATATGCTTGAATGCAAGCCACTGGAGCAATAGTTTTTCTGCATATTCTCTCTGTGTATGTTTCTATGCATGACAGAACAAATATTGAGACTATCTGACAGTCTCTATTTTATTTCGCAGGTCTGTTCCAACACATTTAATCACAATGCATATCTCCTCTCTTTCCTCCCCTTCAACCTGCCCCGTCGATGACCTTAAATGCAATTTAAATGAACCACTCTCTGCTAGTAATGAGAAATAATTCAGCCTCAATGATGGTTTGTTAAAGCTTCTCTCATAAAAGAAAGCACACATATCTTTTCAATCATTTTGAATCATACGAAGACGTTTTGGCTTAAAAAAATCATTCACTAGCGACGTTAGGGAGGCTGGACGTAAGTCAAATTTCAAAGTAAAATAATTTATTTGTTCCAGGCCTTAATTATAAATTTAACATAAGGGAACCATAGCCTGAGCAATTTCTGTGCTGCAGTTTCAGAATTTCTAAGTTTTGCTGCTTTTCCAGCTTCAGAGGAATGATTTTATAATTCTCCCCGCTGCACATTAGTGCCTTTTCTCCATTTATAAAACAGCACACAAAACACAAAAATTGAACAGCACAAATTGCACAGAAGAAATTCACTTGTAAGCAAGTCCAATAAAGACATTTAACACCAAATTTTTCTCTAGTACTGTGAAATTACTACAGACAGATCTACAAATGCATTCAGTCTCCCAGCTCCCATTGATATCCTTGAGCACTGGTCTTTACAAAGGCATTTAAACACCTTTGAGCTTATTTTTGGGATATATGAACAGAGAACCTTGCTAGAACATTTCGTATGCAGTCTGTAATTCTTCAACTTCACATGAGAGTTTCTGCTATCTTTTTTGTTTAATCCAACCACTGAAACAGAATGATATAGTAAGACACAAATTCTGGATAAGAAGCAAAAATTTGCAAAAATGGACTCCACTTCAACCCGGATAAACAATTTAACATGAAAGGATCACAATGTACAAGTGTTACTGATTTAGAGGAGGATAATTCTTATGAAAGTGTCTGCCTCATTAAAACCAGGATAATAAAACAAAAAGCTCTGTGCTGCTAGACAAACTCCATTGTGTCTTGTAGAAGTGTCAAGGCTTGACAAACATCCAATTGCTGAAACATTGCCAGGCACATCAGATATATATTAATGCAGGATAATCTGTAAGAAAAGCATTCTTTCATAAACATTTTTTTTCTTTGTAAAGCCATCAATCAACTTCCTAGCTGAGCACCATGTGGCTCAGCTTAAGAGATCCGCAGGAATGCTTCAGTGTCTATAAACCACTGACTTACTTCACAGACTTGGTGCCTTTCAGGGCCCATTGTCCTAAGTATTTGCTGAAGTTATTTGGCTGGCTGTCAGCAGCTAATTCTGATTTGTAACTTGGGAAACCAGCAGCAGGAGGTCCTCGGACCTGACTAGTGACATCCTCAGCACCAATTAGCCAAGGTGCAGACTGCCAGTAAAGAATTTTTGCAGTTCCAATTATTTAAAAGGAAGAACAGGAAGATAGAGGACCACCTAAATATCTGTCAGAAAAAGAACTAACACAAGTGTCTTGTTATTTAGCCCACCTTGAACTGCAATGAGAAACAAAAGATACATGCTTTTGTTCCAAAGTTGTGTTTCCTAATACAGATATATTCTAAAAAACACAAGTGCATTCACAATTCAAGACACCAGCATTGTAAAACTAAAACAAAGCACAAAGTTTCCAAAGAAACCTTACTACAGAACTGTAAGTTTACATGGCTTATAAGGATTGAACTCATCTATCTGGGGAACAACTACATTGAAAGAATGGCTGAAGTTATTTCTACACCTAAAGGAACTCTAATGACATTCTGTGGAGTTCATTTCAAATTACCAGTATCTGCCTCTCTATTCCACAGGAAAAAGGTAGTTTACTAACGCATCTGATCTTCAGGGCCACTCACTAGTTTCTAATCTGAAGCACTCCAATTTTACTACTTAAAATGTATGTTCTAATTGCATAACATAAATTAAAACACTGTTATTTCTCCATAAGTTCACAGGAGTCAGGATGAGGAAATTAATATTGTTTAAGTCAGTGGGAGAAAGCATAAACAACTTCACAGTAGCTGGAACTACTGGATTAAATTTTTGCCCTTAGATTTATGAAACGTGGGGGATGGGATGACTTCATGTAAAGGCAATAATGCATTTCATTTCAGATTAACTTGAATACAATCCAATTTACAGAATCACAGAATCACCAGGTTGGAAGAGACCTTCAAGATCATCGAGTCCAACCCATGCCCTAACACCTCAATTAAACCATGGCATCGAGTGCCACATCCAATCTTTTTTTAAACACATCCAGGGATGGTGATTCCACCACCTCCCCGGGCAGACAATTCCAGTACTTCACCACTCTTTCTGTGAAAAACTTTTTCCTAATATCCAACCTGAATCTCCCTTGGCGCAGCTTAAGACTCTGTCCTCTCATTCTGTCAGTTGCTGCCTGGAGAAAGAGACCAACCCCCACCTGACTACAACCACCTTTCAGGAAGTTGTAGGGAGTGATAAGGTCACCTCTGAGCCTCCTTTTCTCCAGGCTAAAGGAGGAGGAGAAGGAGACTAGAGGAGACTAGAAACCCAAAAGGTTTTTGACGGCTTATATATCAACCAATTTGCTGCCTGTATGAAGTTCTAAACAAAGTGCTAATTTAAAGGAATAATACAAACTAGCGCACACATCCTGCATTACTGTTTTTGCTTGGACATGTCCAAATGACCTGGCTTGCAGCAGCTATCACAGACACTTATTTAAAGGAAAACAAATCTACTAGAGAACCTTGAAAAATAAAACAATGGGCTGAAGTTAAAGTACTATGAAAAAAAAAAAAGAGATGGCTTATTTCAAGCTAGATTTTGTGTGCTTATGCTGCAGCTGTGCCTGTAGTCTGGTCATATTTAATTTAATTTATTTAAAAATGGTTCTTTAAAAAGATTCATATCACACTCTGTAATATTAGCATTATTTGTTGATGCCTGAATGATCTCAGTAAATAAATAACATTCATCTTATCTTACAAAGAGCGTTTAATGAGCTCTCTTTTAAACTGAAAACACTTCATGGCTATGTCACCCAATGGAGATTCAATTTTTTATTTTTCAATAATTAATGCATTTTAGGGATAAGAAAACAAAGTGCTTCTTGAAAGAGCACCCTTCATATCATTTCTCTTTCTATAACTAAAAAGTAAGTAGATAAATTTTCTTCTTACCATAGTTCTACTTATCATAGTTCATACTTCTTAGTTCTAACACGGTAGGAATGCCTATGAGCCTAACCAGCGCCAGGTACCATATAAATATCAACCCAATGCATCTTTTCTAGAAATCATACTCTTATATCGCCAGTTTGGATAGTGGAAGTGAAAAGCATACACATGATAGCTCTCAGAAGTCACATTTGTCTGGAGCAGTTATTTCAGGAGGTTATTTTTCCTTCACTTCTCCCTTCCAAGCCACTTTATAGACTGAAATTACGACACATCAGTTTCAGCACTGCTGCAGCCTAAAGGAAAGTCTCAGTAGATATTTCTTCATCAAACATGAACACTCCTTTGCAGATAAAACCTGACAATGAGGTCTACTTGCCTTGCCAAGTCTGTTCTGCTTCTTCCAAGCCCTTTTTCTTTCTAAGGGTCCCATCCTACAAGAATCTTAAAAAGATCTCTATTGGGTCTACAGTGGTCTCACACTCCTCTATGCTGCAGGTTTATGTCCTCTACTTATCTTTGCACAAAATCAAACAGTAAGCTGAGGAGACAAGCTTTTTTTTCTTTTTCCCCCTTTTTTCCCCTCCCCTTCTTTCTTAATTTCTAAGTTTTCTGTTGAGATACAACTTTCTCACATGGCCTCCTGTTTGGCTCCTCAGTAATGTAAGCAATGTAATCAGAAAAAGTAGTTGGAAGGAAGAGCATTTGACAGTGGACAGCCCTGACACTGACCAATGTAAACTGCTGCTTAGAAAGAATGAAAAGATGTATCCAGGGGTAAAAAATGATGAAAACAAAACAAAATAGAATGGCAAGGCATCTTAAATAGTCACAACTTTTCTCCAGCCACCTATTTCTCTTCCATTCTGCAGTGAAAAGGATAAAGAAATCAATTGAGTAACAATGACTAAATCTAATCTGCCTGCATCCTCATAAGACTATTGCAATCTGGACTAGCTCCCCAGATGTTCACAGAGCAGCCATTCTGCCCATCATCCTAGGGGAGAGGGCAGTACAAAGGGCCAAGAATGGGAGGAGACTGAAGCTGTCGCTGGGAGCTCACTTTGAGCTTCTGTTAGCTTTGAAAGTAAAACTTCACCTTTTGACTGTTCATTTTAGGGCTTCTTTCCCCTTAAAACAACTTCACATTTCTCAGGATCAGGTCAGTAGCTGTTCAACAACAGAAGTAGCTACTGTGTTCAACTTACAGGCTCCAAAATTTCAGCTGTCACAGGTGCTGCAAAGTGTTTTTCATTATACATACAAATTTGATAAAGTGGATCTAGAAAAAGCTCTGTAATAGCTAAAATTCCAAGTTCAAGCCTAGGATGGTGCAAATCAAATAAGACCTGCGCTATACAAAAGGATGTGAATGGTAAAATTTAACTTCTCCATTCCTGATGCAGGAGTGGAAGCCCTACCAAGCTTCACTGTGGCTTGTTTTAATAATTGATATGCTGCAAAAACATTCTGCATAAAGAATGCACCTATTAAGTATTTAAACTAAGTATTTAAAATTAAGTATTAAAAATACTATGAAGAATTTAAAGCACAAGAGATTAAATACCTTCGAACTCCAAATTGCGTGTTATATGAAGGTGAGTGTTACATTTTATTCTGGTACCATTCTATCTAAATTCTTAATGGAACTCCCTGCCACATTAAGGACAACTTGTATTTATGTCAATGTTAATCCTTATGCTTATGCGAATTCACATGTTTCTTATGCTTTTTCCATAATTCAGTTAACATATAGACAAAACAGTGCATATGGATTTCCAAGCAGCTCTCAAATGTCCTTCCCCAATAACTTGTAGAGGAAGTAATATCTCATGGGATAGAAGGACTGATGCCTCTTTTGGACTGCCTTGCTACAGATAGGATAGGAGGCAACTGTTAGAAATAGTTTGCCAGCTTTTACAATAGACAGAAATTACCACATTTTTATGAGGACTGGTGTGTTCAAGAGACAAACAATCTGAAAATGTGGAATAGGAACACAAGAAAAATCTGTGATGACATAAAATTATGCACAGGAAGTTAAAACTAAATTCGTTGTAACAACTTGCAGAGATTATAATGAACTAAGAGGTAATAATAATAATAATAATAATAATAATAATAACACAGCCAATAAAAGCCTGTGCAGATAAACACAAAATTACACACCACCAAAAAAAAAGAAGAAAAAATTTTTAAAAAAATTACATGAAACCTTGAAAAGGATGGGCTCAAAATTATGTACTACAGCCTGGATAAGGGAGATAAAATTTTCTCTAGATATTTTTTTGAAAGCATTATCTAACTAATTAACACCAATCAAAAAGAAGTTGGCAGAATGTTAACACTGAATAAAGAGAGAATACAAAACTAAGAGGAAGCTAAAGCTATGCCTTTTCACACACACTTGGTATTTCAAAATTCTGAATTCTATCATGACATTTCTTCATAAATGCTATCATAAAGAAGACTGTAATAAAGCAGACACAAGAAAACGGACCGGCTAATCCACAATTCAGTTTGAGAATGACAGAGATGAAGGAGAACACAACAAAGATCTACAAAACCATGACCTTGCCAAGATCATCATCAGGAAAATGACGATGCACGTATTTTCACTATTTCAGATTCTATAACTTAATAGAACCAGTGAGTGCCTTGGGCAATAGCTTTAAGTAAAAAAAAAAAAATATGATTATTGAAAACAGAAACTACGAAACTCATTGCTATGGGCTGCTGCAGAGACTGGAACTGTAAGAGTCTATAGGAAAATTTATGAAGAAGAGGCTATTAAACATGATTTTCAGACTGCAATCTCTGACATGGGAGGGCCCATGAAGCTGGGAGGCCACGCAAGGCTTAAGCTGAGCTTCACCTCGAGCTACCTCACTTCTTTCACTGCTCCCAGAGCATCCAGTACCGACCAGCACTGGAGAAAAGCAGAACAAGCTTAGTGAGTATTCATGGCAGCTCCCTGACACAATAGAGCAACACTTCCTCATGATACCTACTTCGGTCATCTGTCAAGGTGTAAACAAGGCAGGAGAAAATGCCAAGTTAACTGACTATAGATGAATCCATGATTTTATAATAAAAGCGTACTGAACAGCAATTCCAAAGACTGATACAATTTTCATATCCTCTCTGCTCCAGGCTTCGGTCTCAATTCTAGGGAAACGTGGGCTTTGGTGAGACATACTGGGGAATCCCATATTCTAAGGCAAAATCAGCTATAGATACGGAGTTACGTCTTCCTCAAACATCTTGTCAGGCTGAAAACATAAACCAACCAAAAGAGAAACTGAAATGTCACATTATGAAAATAGGCAGCTGAGCTCTACCTAAGCACTTAGTAACAAAGCTTTATCTAAACTATATCGCTCTTCTTATCAGAAGGAAATCTTTTTATTTAAAGTATTAAAATATTTGCACCTGAAAAGCTGAGACAAAGACATGCAATTCAGATGCCTAAATGCTGGAGTTTCAATTCAGTCTAGTGATGTGTACCCAAATGTCATTAGGTATCTAAACAGAGTAAGAACACCAAGAGCAATGAGAATAACGTGTCACAGAGCATGACGTGATGCAAGCATGGCAGAGAGCATCAGTGCCAAGTGCAGACAACTGTGCCACCTGGATCCAGGCAATAAGATGACCACCACTTTGTTTTATTCCAAGGAAAAAGAACTGCCAAAAACTAAGAGGTCTGGGCTTGCTTAAAAAGTACTCATCCAACTGAGATGATTTTAGATGAAAGAAAATGGGAACTGTGTAATTATATACACTTACCTTGACAAATAGAAAGCAATCTGTGATTAGAACATAGTAATTAGTTACAAAACGCTTCCCATGGATTTAATTACCCATCAGTCTACATGTTTCTTAATTACTTTTATCTCATTGAATCAGTAAAAATTTCTGCCTGGGGCAACTGCCACTCACTTATTTACACAGCTTCTAGTTTTTACAGTGAATATATTATAGCAACATGGCCAAACAATGCTAGAATTACAGTTTAAATTTCATGCATAAGAAATTTCTCCCTCAATTTTCTATGGAAATTATTTTCTTAGATGTGAATTCAGACCTAACTTTATTATCCATGTGTTCAGGAAGCTTGAAAACATCCAATATGTCATTTAAAATAAATTCAAAGAAAAACCACACGTTTTTAAGTAAAAAGAAAAACAGCAACAAAAATACATTATATTCACATAGGTAAAAAAATGGTTGAGAGGCAAAACTGTAAACCTAATATACAAATAACTTCTCAGAGAAATGTATGAAATTTCTAAATGGAATCAAATCTTAAGATATAAGAACTTCTGAGGGAGTAAAACTGACTCCAAAACTGCCCTGTTATTGGTAACATCCTCCATCATTAGCATGTCCTCCTTGGCGTCAGTATTAGTTAAGGTCAAGAGATATGATTAAGTCACCCAACCTGCACAGAGTATGCAGCTGCCATAATGACCCACATGGACAGAGAATAATTACGAAAAATGAAACCAAATTTGTAGTTGCAGAAGTAATAAGAATGTCTAATTTGTCTACACAAAACCCAGAGGGGTCAATTCATTTGCCTGCATTTTGGGTATAGTGACGTCTGCTGTGTGCTCTGACAACATACTCTCTGCAGCAAGAACTTTATCTCTCAATCAAATTGATGGGCACAATACTCCCAATATGAAATAAATAACTGCTACACATTGCATACATTTTTATAAGGTAATGTGCAATGACAAAACTGATTTTTTTCACAACTGAACTTTTCAGAATTTATGATTAGCAAAAGCATAAATATGGTTTAAGTGGCAAATGTCAAAAAGTCGAAATAACAAAAATTAATAGAATTTAAATTGAGAAAACACTAGAGTTATTCCAGCAAAGAACAAGAGCAAAAGGCAGGTTCCTCTAGCTGCTAACACATCACTTATTATATTTTTCTCAAAGAAACTTTCCTAAATGGCTACTATCCTGAAGCTTGATAAAAACAATGCCTTCTCTAAGGAGGGTTTGTTTTGTTTTGGGGTTGCTATGCTTTTTAAAGTTTTTTTTAAAATATGATTAATATATCCTAGTGGACCTTTTCTGTCTCTCTGTGACAGCATTTCTGCAATTTCTCTTTCACCCTATTATTTCAGACACCATCAATTTCATATTGTATTTGCATATGCTTATAAATTAATGAAGAATAAAAATGCTAAGAACTGTCTATGAGATGCTATCTTACTGTGTGCTTTTCTAAATGTTTCTCTATCATTTTAAGTTTTATGTTTTAAAAAAAATGTAAAATTATCCAGAAAAGGCAATTCCAGGATACGCCTCTAGTCTTATTAATTCAAGTTTGTATAAAAGACTGCATCTCCTATACTATGTTTTTATTTCTAGAAAACACACCAGCTTAGATTTATTTTCTCATGCATATAGGTATTGAAAATATTTCCACTAGAGCAAAGGAAAAGGTGTTGGAGTAAAAGCTTCTAGCACGAAAAAAAGCAAACTCAGTCCTTGCACATCAACAGGGATGCTCATGGCATCTTTTGGAGAAGCAGCAATATGAAGCAGCAAGGTCAGCTGGCTGAGGCTAAGTGGTAGCAAACATCAGCTGCAACCTCTGAGGACCTGGGACACCTCACCTGCCTGACATAACATCACCCCCTCTCCTGGGCTCCTTTCACACTTGGAGCAAAAAGTCCCCAGTTATTAGTGAGAGTCTGAAAATGCACGTCTCAGTCCTGTCATCAAAGGCAGATTTTCCTCGTAGCTTTAGTAGTTAAAAATCAATGAGTAAAGTAATCCTAATGTGCAAAAGTTGCAGGTCTGTTGAATTATTAATAAGCAATACAACTGTAAATGCTTTTGTTCACCATTCTTCAGTGCACTTGCAAATGATTTCAAAACGAAAGGTGCTGAAGCATGAAGATTGTAGGCAGCCATTGCTTTTTGAAATCACAGTGCAGGGAATTGGCGGAATTCTTGCCTGCCTGGGTTATAATCAGACATTGTGAACTTTCCTTGAAAGCAGACTTCAAATTCACAGGGGTCCCCAGCCTTCAATCAAGAGAATGCTTGAAACGACCTCCATCTGCCATTTTAATGTATTCTTCCCAAAGACTTCCATAAATATTTAATATAAGAAACGCACTGTTTAAACACAATGAGTAGCTTGTGAAATTAAAATTGGCTGACGGATTACACGATATAATACACAGTAAACAATGGTAGAGAAACCATAGGCAGAGCCACACACTTTCCTTCTGCTCTTCAACTAAACGAATCAGAAAGGAACGTGAAGGCAAATTTCATGACAACCTTATTAAAGATATAGCAAGCCTTGTACAACAGCCTTAATACAGAGCATGTCCCTAATCTCATATGTGCACAGGCACACAACAGACACTTGCCTGTCAGCTGCGGAGAAGACATATACAGAATCTTTTCTTTTTTTTTCCTGAATCGCTTCTTTGAAAGGCAGTAAAAGCCTTCCTCTCCAGCCTCCTCAAAGCCCTACAATGACAAAGCTGGGAAGACAAAGCTCTGTCCAAGATTTTAAGTTGGGGCTTAAAAGGGTGCATAATTAAACGACCTAATTTTGAAAAACACTAGACATCATATGACACTAAACCCATAGCAAATGCTTTGCAGGCTGCCTGACATACAGCCTCAACCAAATCACTGAGACAACTGCATTAGCAAATCTGTCAACAAAGCACATCCTGGCAGTTTTTTCACACATTTGCACTTTCTGGAAAAGCAGTTGTATGTAATTTACAAAATTCCCAAATTTAAACATTCACAAGTAGCTTAGCAATGTATGCTGCCTACTGTGTGTGCCTGCATTTGATATTTACATACAGATACATACACACACATATATATACAGGAAAAGATACAAATTTATTTTTACCCTAACATATTCACTCCTTATAATAGCTGAAACATCTAAATATAAAAGCATAAATACTAAGAATATTTGTATGTTTGCAACCCAAAATTACACCTCTTAAATATTTTGAAATACATCAGTGGTACATAATATCAGAATGTACTTTTCCACTCCAACCTAGAGCATTGCTTTATCAGTAAATAAGTGAGTATTGCTTCTGTAAGAAAAACAGTTATTTTCTAGAAAATATCATGCCCTTGGTAGAAAAAAAAAACAAAAACAATTCAGGACAAGTATGAAAATAATGCTTAATCCTACATGGAAGTGTATACCTAGATAAGGCTTAACTCCATGAAGACCCAGATATGACACAAATAGAGGAATTCACTGAAGAAACCATCCTAACATTACTTGTGTGTGTATATATATAAACACACACATATAAATGTGTTCATATGACATGTATATACATCAGTTGGTTTGCACATTTCTCAAATCCAGCACCTCATAATTCTGTGAAAGCACCAATAAAAACATACATACAGTAGTAAACCACTGTATAGTCCTAATTTTAATAGTAACTTTTATATCTTTTTAAATAAATCAAAATTAATTTTGAAGTACATGAATTTTAGGCAAACAAACTGTTCTATCAGATGTAATTTTTTAATTAGTATTATTTTAATTCCGGCTTACCTACAATATTAGAAGAGGCTCCTTTTCTCATTTTTAGAACTTAAAACTCTTTAAGCAAGTAACCACATAAAAGAGAGGTTACAGATCAAATTGATACCTACCCATTGCCAAAATCAATCCTTCCCAACCCAGCTGTCAAGATCTAAATACTTTACACTGTAATTAACTACAAAGTTTATACTTTATATAATTCTAAATCTCAGTACATTTATTTTTGTCAAAAATACACAAAATTTCACAAAAATTTACTCTCCACCACTCTCGCTCTGGATGCACTTGCTTCTGAAAAAGCTCACTTACTGAGATTATCACACCAAATATATTTTCTGTACCATATGCTAACCATAGTCTTGAAACTTCGGTAGATCATCCACTAAATAAGGCTTCTAATGACTCTTCATTCAAGGACACAAAACCGAACCAAAAAATTCTATTATACATTCTTTGAAAATGATTCCTGATTCTCTTACCAGCCATCACTATACACAACATACCAGCATGTAGGCACATGTGTGACAACACGTATCTTTAACAGAAAGCAGTTTCTGGGAGACAGAAGAATGTGTGACAGGGCCCAAGGTGATAATCAAGATAGCACTTCAAATCCCTTAACAAGTTTCAGTTCAGCCTGAAGCAGCATTAGAGTCTAATAAAATACAGAGCAATATGAAATGATGGGAAACGTTTGGTTTTCCCAGTTTTACTCGCAAGCATATATTGATGGGTTGTTGTTCACAAAAAAAAAAAATGGAGGGAGGCAGGGAGGGAGGGAGGGAAACACAGTAACCTTTGGAAGAAGGAGAGTAAAAACAAGTAACCCTGACCATGCAGAAAAACTGAGAGGAGGCAGAGTAGGAGGAATGCAAAAGTCATAGAATAACAGGTCATGAATCTGGTGTTTCCAAACGGCTCAGAGCACTAAATCTGAATTTACTGTTGACCCTGGAGAGTAAAAATGTTCTCCAGTTGTTCAGACCCATCAAGCAGATCATAAAAATTAAGATCTATAGAGATGCTCCTACTTATAAGGGCAACTGCTCTTTATCATCTTCACTACAATTAATTCAAAATATTTAAAGAAGTCCATGAACTAGGAAATTACTGCTTTCAAGAACAGATTACAACATTAGATAGCAGTGGCTTAATTTGCATTGCTGACAAGAAAATCCAGAAAACTCATTAATTTTACAACAGATACAACTCCTTATTTCATTACCTTGTTAACGTCTTTTTTCTGCTTTATGTCTTCTTTTTGGAAGAAGAGCCTTGTTTCTCTCTCATTTAAACCTAATGATCTGGTCCAGCACAACCATTTAGCTACATTCATCTGGAATGAGCTTCCTGCAAGCTGTAATGAGTAAGCATCTAGCTACAACTGTCAATGCACTGACACTCAAAAACACACAAGTTTTTAATGTCAAAGAATATCACTTATATGTTATTTCCTTTTTGAGACATTTGTAAAACAGTTAATAACTTTAAGTGTCAGAAGCAACCAAACTATGGGGGTTTTTATAATGTTAAATTGCCAAAATGCTTATTAACTTCTCCTTCCTTGCAAGTGAAATGTAAAAACATCATTTTGGAGAATTAAGCTATTGTATCACTTGAAAAAATTATCAGAAACCCCAAACAATGCTCCCAAATGTATAATCTGAAAACTAGGTTTATTCTCTTCCTGGTGGAAATCTTTGCCTTGAGGAAGATGAAGACTGACAGAGGCGGCACAAATTTTGGCACCCTCACGGCTGGCAGCACAGGCCACTTACAGAAGGGGTGCCCAATAATTGCTGTTTTAAATAAGTAGTGCCTGTAGACAGCAACTTACAGAAAAATCAGTGCTTAAGCACTGAGTTGCAGTTACTTTTATGCCAAGTTAGAAACAAATAGCTGGAGACTATTTCTGTCAGAGGGACACAGACACATAATTGAGCAGATACCATGACTGCACCCTTACATGATTCTGCCAGTCTGAAGAATTTACAAACATCATGTTATAGACCATAAAATGCCAATTCTCCCATTTATAGGAAAATTAAAAAAGCAGAATCAGTGCTCAATCAGGGGACAGAAAACACCAGGCTGGGTGGTGCTATGCTGAAGATGGTGCAGCTGTCTTCCAAGAAGCCAAGAATTAAAAAAAAGTCAACAATTCTCAAATAAATGCTTATTTATGAAAAAAATCACCAATACTGATGATAATTAAAAGTGGTACTGAAGACCAAGAGAGTCCAATACAATGAATACCAAAGGCAAAGGCATTTGTTGGTATTCTCAAAATGCAAAATGTACTATATTTATCTCAGAGCAACTGGGAAAACATATATGCTGAAAACTATTCTTGCCTGAATAATACAAGGTGTGAATGAAATTTTGCTGACTTATGAATCAAAGTCCATCTTTTCCCACCAGGTCAATATCCAGGACAGAAGCGTTTTATATGATTTGTGCAACAGCAGAGATCCTCAACAGGCCTATAAATTCACATTACTTAGTACCTTACAATGATGTATTTTGTAAAAGAAAGTGATGCTAATAGTAGAAATTTCCCAACAGACTTGGTAATAATCATCAATAAAAGCAATGAAACAAACTAACTTCAGAAAATAATAAAATACTGTATTAATAAAAGTTGGCAATGAATAACTTGTTAGTTTTTCCCTGAAACATTTTAAACTAGTTTTGGGCAAACCACTTCCCCTCCCCCACCCCTTTTTAATTCTTGTTTTCAATTTACCACTCACTTGGAGAAGTGACCTTACTTTTACCCTGCATCTCCCTCTGGTGGTTTCCTTTTCTATCTATTGTATGCAATTGTAAGGAGATTCTTCTTGCCTTGCTCTAAAGCAAAACACAGTTTTAAGTTTCGACTATTTTCATCTCCTTCTCCTTTCACTAGAGCTAAACTAACACAATTAAACTGAAGTTGTCTTAACTCAACTCTGCTTCCCCTGCTGTCCCTGCCGAACCTTCTTTGTTGTTTCTCTGCCTCTCTCTGGCCATTCCTTCAGCCATACCCATGAAAATCCATCCGTTTTCTGAGAGAGGGAACTAGCAGGATTACAAAAGCATACAGTCCATACTGCAAACATTAATGCTCTCTGAAGTACTTCCTTACACGCATCGGCGTTACTAAGTTGCCTGCTGATGAATGCTGGGATTTACAAACCGCAACTGCCAGTACTCCCATGCTGCAGATCGACAACAAAATGTGAAGGTTTTACTGACACAGTTTGAAGAAGAGATGTGAATCAGCCAACACCAGCCCTCACACTTCTAAAGGATGTCAACCTGTTTGCTGACCGAATATAAAGGCACATGCACAGAAGGAGAAATGCAAAATGTAAATCTCAACTAGCACAGAAAACCCGCTCCTACAAAAAATAACACCTGCAAGGAGTGCATGTAACTGTCAAATTTGCTACACTTCATATTTCTTTATCTGGATTGTTTTGGTTTTCTGTCCTTGTAGAAGTTGTTTTTTCATCACTATTTTTATATGGAGAATATTGCCAACAACATCTGATGCTTTTTGGACTTCAAAGGAATAAAGCCAAAGTTTCCAAGGACATAGGGTAACATTTTGATAGGCCTTCTAACACTTACCACCTTTAAACTATTAATGGTTTAAGTTGTTAAGTCATTACAGATGGTTCTGAAACTTTTATCCACTACCTCATTTTCCTTAACTTGACTTGGTTATATTAAAATAATTCACTTTTCCTAACATGTACAAATAGTTTCTTACACTGAAGAGTCACTTAAGAGGAATGATTCCTCATGGAATCATGGCAGTAGGGAGGAGAAACCACTGCTGTAGTAAAAAAGAAATCCTTTGCAGTGATACATGAGTAACTAACTACACAAATTGTTTCAACTCAACAAGAAAGATTCAGGAAAAACATCCACCGAGTGGAACACGAGAGCTTTCCTGCTTCAGTAAAATATGGTAAACAATGGACAGAAAAATAAAACACGTTGAAATGATCACACAAAGTCTTTTCGAATAATATCTAAAGTTAGCACCATCCTCCCCTCACTTTTATGCTCCCGAGACACACGTCAGTGTACCAGAGAAGCATCAATCATCAAGCAAGAGAAAAACATAAAACTTATCAAACTGTAGGGTGGTCTTTTCTCAGGAAAACTGTCAGAGCATTTCACTTTGATCTTTTTTTTTTCTCTTTCAGAAACAGACCAGGAAAACTTCTCCACCCTATAAAAATAATAAAGCACAAAGCCACACTTTCCAGTCCAGTCCAGAAAACGATCTCCAGTGAAAATTGTTTCTTTCCAAGCGACAAATTAACATTAAAAATGCTGGTTAACAAATAATATAATCATAATTTCATTTGAAAGAAGAAATTTCTGCTTTTAGCATTGATCAACAGAAAAAGGATATAATGTTTTAATAATGACACTAACAGACTAATTATACATCTAATTTTAAGTGTCTAAAAAACCTACAGACTTCATTTTGTCATGTCCAGAAGCCTGTAA
Source organism: Lycocorax pyrrhopterus obiensis (assembly GCA_014706295.1). NCBI lineage: Eukaryota > Metazoa > Chordata > Aves > Passeriformes > Paradisaeidae > Lycocorax > Lycocorax pyrrhopterus. The sequence continues at coordinate 61,796,222 of JACSVZ010000002.1, forward strand.
ATTGAATATAATCAACACTGTAATTAAGATTTCAAAATAGCTTATATTGTAAGAGTTTTGCCTTTAGTAACTAATTACTTTCCCAGAAAAAAAAATCTTCTGGGATTAAGTGACCATTTCACTCAGGAAAAAAACCAACACACACACACACACTCTATTTATATTTTAAATAAGTCTGTACATTCTACATAGAAAACAGATTTCTCCTGAAAGTTTTTTTTCTAAGCTGGAAAGTGGAATATAACACAGTAATTTCTCAGCAGCATGAGAATACAACTGCTACATTTTAGTAAGAAACTGGCCACAGTCTCCTAAAGAGTGACCACTCTGTTGAGCAGACACCTGGAATGTCAGCAGTCACTTGTGGAACACACAACTGACCTATAAAAACAACTGATCAGAAATATAAGTCAGATACGCAGGGCCTGGGAGTGATGGGCAAAGTCTGAATCTCTTAACAAAAGTCAAGACTCTTCCTGAAGGTTTTTACACAAATTAGGTGATTAGCAGAATTTTAAAGAAAGAAGTCAACTCTAAAAAAACTGGTTCCGAATCTTTGTATGCCTACAGTGAACTGAGAGAGCAAACCTCAGCATGTAAGTCTGTATAACATCTGAATGTTAAGAAATAGCTAGAAATCCAATTATTGTTTCTGTATCGTATTGAAGGCATTGAAGTAAATGGGTTATAGACTGGGAGAATAAAAACTGAGTTCGTATAGAAGCCACTTTTCAAAAATCTCTGTTAGTTCTTGTATTGCCTGTCAAGTATTCACAGCACCTCACAAGACACTTTCCTTCTCAGCAAAAGAAATTGAGAAATAAAATTAACTCTTGAATTTACAAAATTTTATTTCCCTTATACTAGAATTCAGATAGATATGCATATGAATTTCTTGTTATTAAAAAGGCAAATGAGACATTTTTATCATAAAATTTTCTTTCCTGTTCCTAGCAAATAAAAATCCAAGTAAGCAAACTGGGAAATGGTTAATGACTCAATATTTAATACAATTTCACTATTTGAAATATATGGCCATTGAAGTCCCAATATACTGGTATTAAATGCATTTTGAAACTCTATTTTGACAAGAATTAATCCTAGCGTGTTTTTCTTCTATATGGAAAAGATTTTTATTCTGTGACTATTAAAAGAGTCTGTCATTCCTGTGCAATAACTGATCTATAACGGTATTCAATCATGTAATCTTCAATGAAATTAAAAAGCAATTGCATGTAAATAGCAATCTAAATGCCTTTATAGGTCACATACTTAAACAGTCCTTGTTACTAGACAGACACAGCTAGGCTGATTTCACTGAAGGTGCATAAATGGTATAATCAAACAAGAGAGGCCTGAAAGGTAACTGAAAATGTTGGTGTAGTTAGAAATCCAGTGACATATTTTTTCCTTGCTTATCCAAACTGAGATACAAACTGCTAGCTTAAAGCTCAGATGATGGTGAATATGGACAAGAACATCCAGTTTTATTGATTTCCCCCTCTTCCATTCTGATGGAGGAAACGCAGGTCCACATGGCTGAGGGCAAATATTCAGGTTCAGCACGGAGAAAGGAATCCCCTATACAATCAATATATTGGCATCACCAGGGTTTTTTTACAGAGTCCTTTGAAACTGCTGACCCAACATAGCAAAAGCATATTTTGTTCAACAGCCCATCTCTGATTAAAGGAATGATGACCAACATAAGCGGCAGAAACAATATGGAAACTAGCATGTCAGTATCTAGTGTTAAAGAAAGTACTTGCTGAATGAGATAAAAGTCTGATACAGTTTACAAATGCAAATATGGAAGGACTATAGAAAAACTCATTTCAGAAAATCTAACAGCTCAGTAGATCTGTGTGAAGAAGCCTTTTATATTTATCCCTCAAGTATTTTTAATTCTAGTTGGGCAAATAATTATCAGCTCTACATATGACATTTTAAATAGATGGAAACAGAAAACTACAGAAAAATTTTACAGAAAAATCTCAGTAAGTCACTTATGCTTGAAGGAGAAGCCCATGAAATTGCTCAGAGAGCTCTACAGCCAGCAGTACAATCTCATAAGCTCTCGATTAGGTTCGTCAAACTTAGAAAAACCCCTATGGAACTCAGAAGGGGCAGGAGATGTACTCCTGAGCCAAAGAGTCCTCAGCAGACTCACAGCGCCCCAGCAGAATGCCTTCTTTTGCTACTCAGAAAATTTGCCTGAAAAGGAAAATTTAGAACGAAAAAAGCTTGTGAAAATTGCAAATTCAAAGTGCAATAACAACACGCTGGACAGCAGTACAACCACCATGCATTATGTACAGCTGCAAAAGTCCTGGGAGACTGCATACAAAAATGGAAAGAAAGAGGTGGGCTTAAGAAACTGGTGCCTACTAAAAAGAATTTGGTACACATGAAAGAAACAATCTTGCAATAAGCAGTCACAGAGCCCTGTTTGAACAGTTTATTGCCATAAAATAGCAATAGATACAATGTCACAAGTTCTGTATGTTATTACCAAAGTACTAGTTACTTCCAAAAAACCAAGACTTTACTATCTTGAACCAGAAGGGAATGCCAAAAGTACTAAATGCTGTAAGTATTTCCCATTCTAAGAGCTTACAAATTATCAATATACACCTTCTATAGAAATAACACTAATCAAAATGCACAAAAACAATAACAACAACAACAAAACCCAAAGAAACTCGTCTATCTATGCAGTATAAATGTACATGCAAGTCAAAAGTGTATGCATTCTGCCAGGACTCAGACAAATATCAGAGTTACCTCATCAGCTGTAATTTTCATTTGTGAGAAGTCAGTCCAAGGCAGACTCAAGTTAATTCAATTTAGATTCATTTGCAACAGGACAGTCTGAATCCTGTATCTGCCTGTGCTACAGTGAAGTTCTCACAGTTCTCACACATGCAAAGCTAATATAATCATGAAGAACCAACACAGAGATAGTAATATGTAGATCAACACCTCAGTTATAGCTGTGAAAACCCCTTCTCATGGAAACAGAAATGTTACATCAGTACATTTAAAATTAAGGCCTAACATGAATTTTATGAAGCTCAAAATCCTGGAAAATGGAAAGAGCTATGTATGACATATACTGTGCTTTTCTTATCCTTATTAGGTCTTATATTAGCTGCAATTAAGTATTTCAAGGTAATAATGATACAATTATGATTTACTCTAATAACTACACTAGAGTCAGACGGTCCTAAGAAGATCACACAGAACTGAGTGGTTTATACTGAAGCTTTATATTGCTGTTTCTATTAAAACTACATTTGTATGTTTGCATTGACAGGTTTGGGGGGTTTGGTGCAGCTAAAGATATGTAAGGTTTTTTGTTTGTTTTTAACTGTGTGAACATGGGACTGACAAGGACTTCAGTAACATCAGTCCGAAGGACACAATCAAACCCTTAAAACCAAAAGGCAGGTAATGACATACTGTCTCTGGACATTCAAAACAGTACAATGAAAAACTATTAGCCATTATAAAGCCTACTCTATGATACAGAATAGATGATCAACCTAAGTCCTACACACTTGCTTCTATATTCTCTTGTTCAAAACCATTAGCTGCCAGTAAATAGTATTAATAAACACCTTGTCATATGACAGCCTGGGGATATAATGACTGGATAGCCTGGCAAGACCAGCAGAAAAGAAACCCCAATAGCTTCCAGTGAAACCACATTCTTAAATTCAAGGTTCAAGGACAGCAAACAAGAAAAACAAAACAAAAAGCAACAAACCATCAAAAAATATGCTAATAGCTCCGTAGCACCCTGAACCACAACAATTTAAATACCAGCAAGTATTGGTTTGGTAAAAACCAAACAAGTAAATTTTCTGCCATGTGACCTACATCAGTTATTCACAACTTACTCCATGAGCAGTAAAACCTATTTACATGTCTGCTGTCTAAGACAAATAGGAAGAGTTGCTTTCCCATATATTTTCCAGTAGTTACAAAATTCAACTACAGAGACTTTTATACTTTCTACCACAGAGCTTATTTACTTCTTCAGGTTTTAGGACATATGGATACAATGGAACTCCGGCATACATTCGAACAATTCCTTGTGGTTTATGATAGACAGTGTGCATGATCCTTGGGTAGCTTTAATAAATTTTAAAGTTTGGATAAAATAAATTTGCACCTACAAATGGATTGTTTTAGATGCTAAGCCCTGCAGCTACCCCTAACAAACACCTCACAATGAGTTTTAGCATTTGCACAGGGAGATTATCACAGTAGGCTCCTTGACACAGCAGAGCTCACAGTGATAAAAAACAAAACGCGCCTTCCCCTTCTCCCTGGGGGTGTGCTGGATTCTGAACCATTAGCAAATACAACTCCATTATGTGGGAAGGAAGTGGGAAATGGTTGTGCTCTGCAGGTGTTCAAAAATACATTTTCAGTAAGGGAGCAGATGCTTGAAAAGAAACAATTCAAGTAAGCACATGGCACCATAATCAGTCTTACTACTGTATTTGAAAGCAACTGTCTTCCTCTCAAATATACAAGTTACTTGCTTTTGGCATCACATGTATTTATTGCACCTGCAAGTGCTTGAATATATTACACTTCTACATTTCAATGTATGGCTCTTTTAAAGCAACAGGACACAACAGATCACAAAAAATGATGAACAAGTCACGAGCCTGGTCACAAAAAACCTTGTCAATTTACACGGCACAGGGAGTTGCCTAAAATGAATTTTAATTTTCAAACTTTAATGCCATTAATGTATACAGAATGAGGTGTAATAAAATACCGTTACCTTAACTTTAGATGTTTCTGCTACCTTATATTGCCAGACAACTGCTTGTTTTTATACTCTGAATATTTGAAGCATCCATTGTTACAGATTATTTTCGTTCAATTCATTTTGAGGAACCAATAAACCCAGACAGATCCAAAATGCATTTCTTCATAAATAAGTGTCAGGAAAATCAAGGTCCTTCCTTGCAAATGTAAACCCTGCAAAAACTGGATCATTCAAAAAGTGTTGACTAAAAAAGATATCCCTTAAGCAGAAATTCTGAAACAAAAACATAACTTATTTTCTCACTAGCTGCACTTATGGCTGCACTTTTCTTTTACACAGAAACAGACCAATAGGTTACAGGTCAGCACTATGCATGACTACTGCCTTTTAACAAATTTCACTTTCTTCCGAATACCAGAACTCAAGGACTTCTAAATAAGGCACTTAGAACCTGTGACCAAAGCCTCAATTAGTGTTAAAGGCATCTAAAGGGCATCTAAAAGTGTCGATTTATGACTAAATGATCTAGCACTGGGCCAGTAGTTCCAGTCAATGCACTAAGAACTGAACAGGTCAGGATTTTGAACTATCCTGTCTATTCCCAGGTGGCCTTTGCAGGTAAAGAAAGAAGGGTATGATTGGGCCAGAAATAGTCTGCCTCTTGTCATACTAAATCCACACTCCAGGAGAGACTTCAGTCTGCAACTGCTATTCTGATACTTCTTGTGAATATCCAATCATTGTTCTTTGCTTCATTTTGCTTTTTAAAACTGTTTAATAACTTCCCTAAGAAGAAATTTTTTACTACTTTAGGATCTGTTTATTATTTTACGCTTTGTAAATTAGGCATTCTCTGTGCCTGCATATATGTAGCTTCTTTGCATTAAAAACTTCCTCTTTTTAATTTCTCTCAGATAGTACACCATATCTAGGCATGCACCTGCCTTTATGCTAATAAAAATCAATTTTAAGCTGAACTGGTTCCTCCTTCCTTTTTCACTTAGACTGACAACATAACCCCAAATGGGAAGTTTAACTTCCTTATTCCTTCCTTTCTAGTTTTTTTTTCAGGTCCTCTAGGGACTCTCTTCACCATGACTGTCCCCTAGAGTAAAATTCAATGTAAGAACAGCTGCTTCTTTTGTCTATTTGAATTCCTCCAACGTCCTAAACCATTTTTACTCTATACTGATTTTTCAGATCTATTTCTAACAGGCCTACAAATGACACTATCAACTTTTAGAGTAACTACAGCACTCTTTTCCAACCTGTTAGGCTATTAAACAGATATTGTGCTACCAAATCAAATTTTCACTATTTTCATCCATCTTCAGCAGTGTCAACATTTTAATAGGTCCATATTCTTATTTCAAGAACTTTTGTTTCAAAATTCAGGATAACTGTTGATAACTAATTTTCCAGATTACCATTCTATGTTCTTTACTTGCATCTATCTGCCACTAGCATTTACTCTACTCACAGTCATAGTCACCCTCAGATGTTACTCATATTATGAAGGAGGCAGTAACGAACACACCAAATAGATTTAAAAATCTAGGCCATTTACTGCCCGCTGCTTTAAAATTCTCTGTTCGCAGTGCTCTCAGAAGGAAGCTCAAGAAAGACAGTTTGCTTCGACTTAAATTTATTCTCACTATAGTTAATTATAGCTATAGCTCCTTTAACATATGAATGTGCAAAAACCTATGAAGTCCCAATGATGAAGAAATTAAGATTATAAAGTTCATTATGCTGAAGCATAATGAATTCTCCTGTGGTTTACTGGCTGTCTACATTTGACTCTTCCCTAAACAGTACTATTGATACATAAGCACTTTGTACACAACTACGCATTAAGAAAGAAGTTGTAAAAAGTGGGTGCCTTTTAAAAGTAAACATTTATTATGCCGTGGTACTGACCTACAGTGGTATTTCCTATGCTTAGTGCATATAGTGCAGTGACATATTTTTCCACTGTAACTGTTTATCATTACTCTGTTTCATAAGGGAAGGGTAACAGCAAGAAAGTCTCTTTCCATAGTTCAGTATTGATAACAAAGCAATCACAGTCCTTTACAGAAACAATAAAGCAGGATTGCTTTCTACTCTATTCTCTTTCCTCTTCCACCTATAGCTACACTGCCACAAGCCACACAAAGAAGTTAATGTTTTCTAAGTTAAACAACTGGCTGTCTGCTTATCTGGAAACTTCGACGTGGTGGTGCAACTTCCAGATACCTGTGGGTGAGCACAGTGCCTGGCAACCCTGCAAAGCACGCAGGCTCCAGCTTTAAGTCCTGTTGCATGTTTCAGAGTGAACATTCCCAGCCGGAGTGGGCACTGCCAGCCCCCTTCTCCCCCACTGCCTGTGTGCTCTGTGAACTGTGGTTCAAAACAGCCAATAAAACCAAGCTGCACAAGGAGGAGGAAGGGGGAAAAAGGCAGATACTTGGGCCAGGGCCAGGGCCAGGCCCACCTACTGGATAATCCCGGTTTACATCCGACAGCTGTTTATACTTACCTGATGTGAGGCAGGTGCGGGACAAAAGGCTCACAGAGCCCTGCAGCACCTGCCGCCTCCACCCCTGCTCAGGCCACCGGGCAGCAGCCGGCACCTCCCAGCAGCTCCGCAGGCTCCTGGCAGCAGCTCCCAGGGAGTGTGGCCCACCACCCTGCCCTTGGCTCGCTGCGGGGGCTGGGGAAGCAGCCTGTGACACCCAGCTGAAGGAGGTCGCTCTTCACGAGACATCAGCACGTAGGAACTCCCAGCCCATCGTGGCGCTCTCAGTGCCTCCTCCAAAACACACTCAGAGAATCACTCTGGCTGTGGGGGAGGAAAAGCCAGCTGCTGGTGCTCAAACATTTCCTTTGGCTCAATCTTAAAAACCACAGAAGGTTTTTCGCTTTACTATGCCCAAATTGCACAGTGAGCACAATTTTTGGAACAAGTTCTCAAGGAAAAATAATAATAATTTAGGTGCAACAGACAGAGGCCTGGAGATGTCACCATTTCTCGTTCCAAGCCAGCTGTTTAATCATCACTGTGTTGTGCTCATTTTGGTGCCCCTCTAATGTCCTGTCTGTCACATACAGTTCTTGCTACATGAAGTATTACTGGCAATGGTATGTTACAGCCAACAGTTCTTTTAAACATTTTCCAGCTAGCCATAGTCAACAGCCTTTATTGAACAGAGCTGAAAGATTGTCTTCCTCTTTCACAGGTAAACCAGAAATGTGGAGGATGTGTCAAAACTGAAATATTAATGACCAGGCCTAAACATTACAAAGGTGCAGGATTAAGGCAACATAGGAAGGAGAGGGGAGAAGAAAACAAAAACAAAGCCAACAACAAAACCCCAAAACAGATATGATAGCCACAGATGCTACTTTTATACAGCTCCATGAGATGTTGTTTTCATGAATGTCATTTAATGAACTAAATTTATTTCACATACAGCTCTGAACAATTTTGTTCAAAAATTGCATGAAAGTTTCATGAGTTTATTTCTTGGGCAGGTAACTGAACAAAGCCCTCTGCTTTTCTACAGGGGAATCACAGAGCCAAGTATCTCCAGATTAAGACAGAGAACCTAAGGTCCTTTGATCTAGTATCTCTCACTTCCATCACCAGAGGGAAAGAAGGGGGAAAAAAAAAAAGAAACAAAGAAAAAAGCTCATGGGTTTAAAGCAAAAAAATCAGGCTTCACCCTTAACATTGTGAGTTCTACAAAAGAGGAGGGAGCAGTAACTGCTTATACTGGAGGTTGAGCAGCATGCATTGTCTGAAAAACATTTGTTCAAAGTGGTAAAGAGAGATGGTAAACCCAGCCCACACTGCAGTGCATTTGACCAAATTCCCAGATATATTAATTATAAAATGCACCCATTTCAACTAGTCCGTGGCCCAAATGACACAAGTACATCATCCCAAAATTGATACATCCAGAGGGACAAAAAGAAACAACAACAAAAGCTCTAGATGCTATTAAAAGAAAAAAGAGAAAAAACATGTGGAAGCACAAGAACACTGTGGAAAAACTAAAAAGTAAATAAACCTCACTTAAGCACATGGAAAGGCTTTTACTGTTAGAAGAATCAAACCTTATATAAACCCACTAAGAACTCAAGGAGAGATAGCTTTTACATCATGGTGTTAAACATATGAAACTTACCTTGTTCAAGTACATACCTTAGTCCAAACAGAGTAATCAGTAATAATACAAAATTAGCAAGCCAACTTCTTGAAGCATTTCATATAAGATTCAGCACTTAGGTATATTAGTTGCAGCATGGTCACACCAATTACATGAACAATTCTGAATGACTAAGTAACCAAAATCAGCTGATAGGATCAGAATACATTTGTCACAGAGTACTTTAAATGACAAACCGAAATTTATCCATTATGGCAGTGAAAACATGGCAGGAAAAGATGCTGTAAGTGTCCAGCAATATTTCATATGGAAACTATGAAAATAAGAAATAGAATATTTGAAAAGAAATCCAAATTTCTTTGATTGAAAAAGAAGAAAACCAAATTTCTTTGATTGAAAAAGAAGAAAACTAAATCCAAGGTTTAATCTTGCAATTAAACCTGAATTATTGCAATCAGTAATCCAATTAGAAAAAGGAAGTTTCCAAAAATCAGATTATGTAAATTTGGTTTACATTTATGCATTTTACATAGTAGTAACATACATTCTTTTCTTAACACTATAGCACAATACAATATAAAGAAACTCCTGACACTTTCAAATTAACTGTAATTTATACATTTCTAGTAGCAAATTGCCCAGGAGTATGGGGAGGTATATCCTACCAGTTACCTCTTCTGACTGAACAGGTTAACACGTTTTGCAGCCTGCACTGCAGGTAAAGAGCTACGACACCCCTTAGATTAAACCAATTGATGATGAAAAGATCCCTTCATAGAAAGACCTTCAAAAATCTGTCCCTGCCTGAGCAGAAGGTTGGGACCAGAGAATAACCAGAGGTGCCTTCAGCCTCAACCCTGCAGTGATTCTAGGAAATAAAATTCTCCCAGCTTCCACAATACGAAAACATGACATCACCTCAGGTGTTATTAGAAGTCTGGCAAGATGCTATGAAGGTAGTATCAAGTTTATTTTCATCTATAGACTCTGCTAGGGAATTTTCTGAATACTTTGGGGAAAACAGATGGATTCACACTGATTTTAAGTATCTCATTTAGGTGTCTAAATAAGAAAATTATTTACCTATATAGTCAACGGAGACTGGGCTTTAGTTCTTAATTCCTACATATCTTGAGTAGGTAACCTAAACACATAGCATACTAAGAGAAGCCAGGAAGCAATTCTCTTGGAACAAAGTATGTCATTTTAAAAAATGAAACCATGGTAAATAACTTTCCCTGTGTTTGAAATCCTGCTTTCTTGTGCCATTTTCTGTCAGTTTGACAAAAAGCTTGAAGAACTCTGCAAGATACAGACTTATGCACATCAAGCCAAAACAAGTTCAATTACACATTGAAGTCAAATAAATGCATCTTTAAGACTGAAATCCACAGAACTTCACAGATGAAGTCTACCAACACTATCTTTCCTTTACACGTTCATTTAATGGCAAAAAAAATCCACTTGCATCTCTGTGTTGAGAATAAAAAAACCAAACCACTACTTAAAGTGGAAGAGCAAGATTCAGAGAAGAGTAGAAACATTTACGACTTGCAGGAATTTTGCAGGATTTAATTAAAAGCTGCAAGACATACTTACAGATAGGTCTTTTAAAAAGAATTCATGCCTTTGGCATGTAGTAATATATAAGACTTCAGCCACTCAATAGTTCCTTGTATTAGTGCCCAGTTTGTCTTACTGTGCATACATTATGGTTAATATTAAATGATTTCATCTTTAGTGTGTACCTGGGGGGAGGGGGGAGCTACAGACTGGGAGGAGCTTTTGTGTCATACTAGCACATATTTCTGCCTTCTACAGCCTTGTCTGCATCAGAAATCTGGAACCAGAAATTCCCCAGAAGTAATCACAAGAATGACTGTCACAAGTAACACAGGTCAGGTATTCTTAAACAATGCCATCATCGTAACATCTTCAAAGATTTCTTGATTTCTAAATTTCCTCTTAGTCATGTCTTAGTCAAGACACAGGACTAAGACAGTCTAGCCAGGAAGCAGCCTAGATAATTACATATACCAAAACAATAGAAGAGTAAGTTTGTACTTCTTTTTCCAGTGGGCATATCCAATAGCAATCTGGATGCATGGTGCTATTTAATGATGGCATGTTAGCATGCAAGGTGTACCACATTCAGGAAACTATTAAGGATACAAATCACCACACATACTAGTTTTAAAATTAACATACTAGGAGAAGCCCTCTAGTGTGTTCAGACAATGAGTCAGCTTCTAAAACCAGAACAGAAGCAGCTAATACAAATGAAATGCTAATTTTTCCCCAGACAGTGAAGCAACACTCTCTGGGTATTCCAGTTCTTTTGTAGCATGTGAACATTTGAGTTTATTCTCTCAGACTACAGTGTGGACCCTTGAAGAGTTTCTTGCTATTTCTTTCCCATCTGAATCAGGACTGGAAAAAAAGAAAGTTCGAACCCTACATTTCCACACAGCAATTAATTGTATACAAGATGTGCACTTCCACAGCTCTTAGTACCCACACATTGCTAATGCCACAAAAATAGCTCCAATTATTCTTTAGATGTTCTCTCAGCACCAAAATAAGCAATGCAGACTTGTTTGTCTATCTCCTCTTCACCCTCACTCACAAAACTGTATCAGCACTTTTGAGTGCTGAGGAGTAGCTCTGCTCTATAATAAGAATATGCAGGACATCGCCTTCCTCAACAGACTTACTTTCCTGTATGTATGGAATACAAACTGAAACGATTCCTCTCCCCTTACACTCTTGGATCATACTCCAAAGAGAAGACAACACTTTTTTCCTGCAACCAATGCACCATCAGCAAGAATCGACTGAACTTTAGTTCTGCATACCTAGGAACTATCTCACATTTAGTATGGCCCCACTCTACACACAGGTACTTAATACTGTTTTGTACACTCTGGTGCACTTGTGCAATACAGTCACATTCTGATTACAGTAAAGTTGGGAAAGTACCACACAATACATTTGGCCAGCATAGCTTACTGCTTACAACGTAGATCGAAAAGTACACAGCTTGACATTTAATTCCCTAAAAGAAATATGGTTGTGACAAGTAGAAAATGAAAGATTTTATTCTGAATCATCTAAGGACAGACCTAGTAAGATCAGAAATCACCACAAAAACATAGTAAATTAAAATTCCATATTAGAAATATCTGTTAGAGAAAAGAAGTCAGCAGGTCCTCTACATGTACTCTTCAAGTTAATACCTTTTGGCAGGATGAAGCTGTTCAAAGAAATAAAACTGAAATAATAACCACTGCAGTGGTATTAACAGACTTTTTTTCAGGCCGCTTTAATCTTATAGTCTGTCCAAGAAATTAGCAGAGCACATACATGTGACTTACTGGCAAAAAGAAAAAGGAAGGTAATTGAGCCAAATTTTTTTTTTTATATCATTGCTGCCCTCTTCTGGTTTAAAATTTCTCATTCTCCATACTTCATATATTAACTAATCCATCTCAACTAATTACATTACATTCATATGGAACATGTTCAGAATTAAATTAATTTAGTCTAACACACAAGCAATTCTGGCATGCTAAGAGTCCCACACACCTTTAAATATTATAATTTGAGAGTTGTGAATTAAAACCTATTATTAAAACTGATTGCTAGTATAATTTTTAAAAATTAACTGTTACTCTAAAGTACAGGAGTCAGCTTTGACATCATGACAGGTGTCAACTTAAGGTTATCAGGAAAACAGAAAACCAGCAGAAGAATTTGAAAATGCTTATTCAAAAGAAGTATAAGGAGAAGACAGAATCAAATTTTGTATCTATTCAGGCACAGAGTTTTCACTTGTTCCATTACAGAAATATATCCAGCAAATGCAATTCAATATAAACACAGTAATTCATAATTAGAAGAGTTTATTGTGTGTTTTATTGTGAACTAAGCACTTTTCATGTTGCCAAGATCCAGAAAACCAGGCAGACATAAATAACATCTATCCTTCTTTCTTGCCAAAATATCAAATATCTCAGTACACAATTCCAGAATAAAAACAGTGAGTACAAGTTTAGGTGTTGCTCAAGGGCTCGAGAAACTCAGCATATTGTGTCTTCATGATGCATGTAGCACTGTCCATTCCCCTCCTTGTTCCCACACGTACCTTTCCTCCCACTAACTTGGCATCACAACTTCTCTCACCTTTTGCTGCTCCTCAGAGAAGGCTTAAAGAACAACATACCCTGACAGTTCATCAGGGTTTCATGTCCAACTCAAAATCAAGAGAGCCCTGTTTCACATTAACATCACCTTTGCAGTTCTTCTTTCTCTGCATTAGTGGATGGCAATGGTTTCAGTTCTTATTGTCAGATCATTTCACGAGCTTTATCTGCACTACTCATAAAATTATTCTACTGAAGACAAAAAAATTTAAATACATTGTCAAACTAATATAAATAAACTTATTGTAAGTTTGTCAATAAAGCCACCAAGTATTTATAGCAATTGAGCCATTAGTCACACAGAGAAGTTGCACAGTAATGGATATTTTACTTGCGATGATCCTACAGACTCTAGGCAAGAATAAATCTCCTTTCTCTTGCTGTATAAAAGTTAAGTTTCTTATGCTGAAAGTTTTCAATGTAACAGCTATTTTTGTCTTAAGAATACAAATAATATGAGTGAAAGCCACTACAGTCCAAACTATAAGTTTGCCAGAATCAACTATGTTTTGAAGCTATGCTTTGTTTCAGTTTGTTTGTTTGCTTGTTTTTGTTGGCTCTTTAACCAGCTGCTATAGAATTAAAAGATCCATCTTGATCTTTAAAAACATAGCATGTATACTTTGGAGGCTGGAGAAGGAGAAGAGAGATCCCTGGAGTTCAAGAGCTGCTGCTTCCATTTAACTTGGAAATGCCATTGCTACTGACAGTTGCCACCTCACATCACAAACCAAGGCCAACAGAAACAGTACCAAAGGCTTATGCCTGCAAGGACAAAACAAGCTCTTTCTCAAGAGACAGATGTGTCTGTCTAGGCAAGAGTGACAGAGAGGATTGAGGTAGAAACTGCATTTAAAAGACTAACAATACGTATACTAAAAACTTGCAAACTAAGGTCTTGTCTGAAAAAACAGGCTGCTATTTTTCCCCCACTCTGTCCAAAACTGAACTTCCCATAATTTAGGACAGAAACACTTCAGATATTTCTTGCCTAGTGGTAAGCACTTCACCAGCAAAGCTGTCTAAAATGAACCCAAAACCAAACACTCAAAGCCCAAAACAACACAAATCAAAACCTTTTACATTTCAAATGCTGATTAAAAAAAAAAAAAAAATCTCACCCCCAACCCCAAATCAAAATACTTCTTGGTTTACGTTCCCAGACAGAATGCATTAGGCCTTTCCCACTGGGTATGAAACAGGCAGAAAGAAGGAGGAAAAGCTAACTGAACACCAAGTCCACATCAGGCATTAAAATTAAATTCTAAGGGTAGCTTACTGGGACAGTTAAAACGCCAACATTGTTCTCAGTCTCTGAAGTTATGATCATCAACAGCATAACAATGCAGATAAGGTAAGTGGGTAAATGGACTCCAGAGTTTTTGCAAGCATATGTGGTAGACACCTGTCCATTAAAGTATCACTAACTTCAGTGGCCATTTAAAAAGACTATTTCATATAAACATGGTATCTGTCTTTTGGTTGCTGTTAGAGAAGGAGAAGATCAAAAGAATCATCTTGGACCCCATACCCTGAAGAGAGAAAAAATAATATATGTGGTAGCAGGACAAAAAACCCTTGAAGCTTCCTTGTTTCCCTTAAGTGTTACAAAATGTTCTTCCTTGGTAAGATCAATAGGATAAACACAATACTCCAGTACTCTAATCAAAAGAACTATTTTAAGTATACTAAGAGCAGCACATCCAAGACTTGTACAGCCTCTCAGGTCACAGGTTGCAGAGGTAATTTATCCCCCAGGCCATGAGATGCTGATGCATTCCTCTGATAAAGGACTGCCACCAAATTAATTCTAAAAAATGGATCACTCATGCTTTCATCCTGCAGGGGTTCCCAGAAGTGACATAAAGGGCTTAATAACATTCAGAACTGACTGGCTTTTGTCAAGCTGCTAAATTTGAATGTCTTTGCCATCCATAAATACTTTTTTCATTCAAAGTTTACAGTGATTAAACTTTTATGTTCTCTGTATGTGCAGCACAGACTATCATTCTGCTTCTACACGTATCTATATTTAAAATTTCCATAGTTTCTCTCATTAATCAATTTAAGATGTGGGGGTTTTTTTGTATTTACCTCATAAGTCAGCATTAGCTTGCACAAATCAGCATTAACTTCCAAAATCTGGGTTTGTTTGGTTACTTAAGCTAAATAGCCACCAAGAGCTACCTCAGACATATAGAATTGTTTTTATACCTAGACAGATAATTTCCTTTTTATTTTTTAAATACTGTAACAGGTCAGGCTCTAGTTAAAAGCTGGATGCTTTAGCAAAAGCTGGGTGAAACTCATCCAAGGTATTACTCCACTGACTTCCCTGCAGTTACATCAAGTATGAGCCTGACCCTAGGGCACACTATTAAAATTTTTTAAAAGTCAGATTCAGCAATGTTCTTTTTTTTATTAGGGAACAAACAGTGCCAAATTATATAATGACCTATATTCAGCGAGGGAAAAGTGAGATTAATCAAAATGTCAAAGATGTATAAAAGATGCATTAAAATAGAAAAGCTATATCAAGTACAAAACATTTCACAATAATACAATGTGACTATGGCCCTCAGTCCAGTAACTGCTTTGAAAACACTGCACACTCTCAGGCAAGTAAATGCACAAGCACAGATCAGTTACCAAGTGCAGATGAACACACGGCATCTGAGATACATTAAACCTTCTCTACGTGAGTCTGCAGCCAAACTGCATGTGTGGTGTATCTATCACACTTGGAACATTTGGTGTTCTCATGTGAACAGTGTCTTCAGAGGCACCAAGGTCCTTTTCCTTTTTTAAATTTGAAAATATACATCCCCATTTCCCATAGTAATCGCCACAAATAAATGGCAGTTCTCATTTCTTAGTCTGCACAGTGATTCCAAGAAGCAAAAGACACTTGCAGTGTTTTCAACTACCAACCATTTATTCCCATTACTTACTTAGGAGAAATGCAAGTAGTGTAAGACTTGCAGATTTCCACTCCGATGAACAAAAAATACAGATGCCTGTCTGGAGGAATTTTTAGTATTTTTCACCCATTTAAGACATATACATACCAGTATAGACAACCCATACATGCACAAAGCCTTCGAGGATTAGATACTGCCTTAAAATATAACAAGAGCACATTTTCCTACAAGCCATTTTGAGAGAAGGTTTAAGAAGAATGCAACATATGTCTCAGCGAGCTCCAGAAGGGTGTATTAATACATTCTCCTCACAAGAGCTGCTGTTTTGCATCACATCCACTCCAGTGTTTGGGGCTATACCCAACTAGAAGGAGATGTGATACTGAACAGACCAAGGGCTGCTCCAAGTCTGTGCAGTCCAGGCTTGGGGGACAGAAGAATTAATGAGGAAATGAGAAAAAAGCAGATGGTGCTGCAGTATTTCTTCCTGCGTATCTGCCACCTCAAGCGGTTTCTATACAGGCAAAGCCCCGGGGCCCCACCTGGTAGACATATAATTACCCTAAATGTGCACTTATGTTTCATTACACCTTAACCATCACTATGCACACTGATTACAAGTATCAATCCATTTCATTTTCATACACCTCTGCGGTTGTATAGCATTCAACTGTGAAAATTCGGCACTCTCGTCACTTCTAAAACAAGGCCCATGCTGATAAACAGCAGTGGGCAAATTATTTGTCACTCTGTAGGGTGCCAGTAGGGTTTGATAAGGATGACATCACTCCCATTTTACCAATAACAATGACACTAACAAGAACATGTAATCAGCAAGCCTCAGTGCTTGGTCTAGCTGTGGCAGGTGCAACTTTTTTATGCTGTAAATAAGCCAGCCAGCATTAGCTTCCAGAACAAGTACAAAACTATTTATTTTATCAGAATGTTAAGCAGAAGTTGGCTTCCATAAGGCACTGCAGCTGCTGTCGCTGCTTCTACAGATGCTTTCATTAATTTTATCAAGGACATACTGAAGTAAGTGCTCGATCAGCACAATGGCTATTTAGGAACAGCTGGAGAAATGAAACAATTAACTTAAGGAGACTATGCAAGCCCAATATGCAAATTAAAATAATTAAATATTTTTTAAAAATGCATTAAAATACATGTAAGAATGGAGCACAAAGCTTTATAAAGCAAGAGTTGCAGTGGGGATGAGGCTGTGAAAGAAAATAAAATCTTCAGAGCTCTAACTTACATCTAAATAAAATTCCTGTAACCTTTAAAAGTATCCATGTCTTAACATTGTAATACCTACTTAGGCACTTTAAAAATTAATTTACAGTGAAAGATATTGCAGTTTATAATAACCAAACACAAAAAGGACTTTAATATCCTTAGAGAAGTTTCATTTTATTATTTGCTGTGAAGAGATATTTCGCCAGTAGACTAGAAATTTTAAAATGTTGTTTTACGATACCTTTACAGCTTGGAATACTTGAAGGATCAACACTGTACTTAACATATTACATCTTATTTCTCCTTCTTCAGAAAAGAACTTCATATTGTGCTCTAACAAAGCATTACAAAAAAATCCACTTGCTTACTTCTCCTTATTCAAACTTTCATGGTATCTGGTTGATTAAACCTCAAAGAAAATTTCTATCCCTATGCTTGCAAAAATCTTTCACCTCCCTGCGTCTTCAAGGCCATCCAGCTACCACTCCTCAGATTTTGGAAATAACAGTGACAGAGAAATTAATGCTAGTTTTATTACCTTCTCTGCCTCTGCTCAGGACAGTAAGGGTTTTCTGCAACACTACTATTCTGTCTCATTGCTGCAGCCTGGGAAAAATATCAGCAGATGCAGCTACTAGCATATTCACAAAGAAGGAAAAAGAAACAGTCCTGGGGAATGGTAAAAATAATAGAGAGTATTCTTCACAGCAGAAAATCTGGTGCAGGGCGACAATAATTACTTTTACACAAGTGCTCTGGGTAGTTTTACTGAAGCCAGCTTAGCTGGATCTGCCCGTGGCAGATGTGACACACTATCCTAGATAATGTTTGCTGTCTTCAGTAGGGGGTATGGTGGGGGGAGCTGCAGCAGACATGCCCAAAGAAATCACTCCCATGATATAAATTTTGTCCAGACATGCCATTTGAATCTCTCTCCTTTCTACACCCAAGAATGATAAGAAGCTTCTTGCATAGAAGACAGAATAATCAACTCTATTTGCAGAAACTGGAAAGTACTGAAGGAGGAAGAAAAGATAAGTCTGCTACACCCTTCCAGTGTTTGAATGCACTTGATATTTACATTCACATTTATTGTCAGTAATTATTGAAGTGGTCTGCAAGTACCTGTATTTCCAGTGAAATCTATGAAATACACCTTCATAGATTAACCACAAGGCCTTTAAAAACCCCAGAGTTTCTGAGCAAGAATGTCTTTGTTGCTGGTAATGAAACTGAACCTTGAATTCTTCATTAACCCTTCCTCTTTCATGTTCCCCAATTTGAAGCTCTATTTATTAAGCTTTGCTATGACAAAATGTGTTCTAACAAAATTCTGTTCATGTCATCTGTGTTTAAATAACAATACTGAGCACAGCTGAAGGAGAATCACATACTAATATAACATTAGCATGTATGAATAATGCAGCCCACACAAATTTTAGTTTAAATACGTAAAGGTAAGCTTTACTACTTGAAGAGTATTACATACTACTTGCACTACATAGACCTCTGTTAAATGAGTGCTATGAGTATTTGTAGCTGTCTTTCAGTAAGACTCTGCAGGTTAAAAATTAAATTTTTTTAAAAGTGCTACTACTAATGTTCCACTCTTGTTCAAGAAGTATGTCAGCTTACTGTTTATCCAAACCCAATGAAAAGGCCTACTCTATAGTGAGTAGGATTTCTACTGTGCAGCCAAAAAGGAATTGGGAAAAAAAAAAAAAAGGCAGCTGGAGAAACTGGATTTTCCTGCTCTGCAGAGTATTCAGAGAGATTAAAAATCATGTATGTCTTATCTATATACGACAAATTTTATTTTGATATACACGTGTCTATCAAACCCTCCAAACAGCTTCATTTCCTTAACCATAACCTATTCCTTTCCTTAAGTAATTTGGGAATTTCTGAGGTTTTACCACATACAGAAGGTTAAACAGTCTAGATTCTGGTGAGCTAACTGCAAAGCAAACCTTCAAAAAGTCTAGTTAAGAGAGAACACCTTGTTCTACTTCCAGAGGAGGAAAATCCAAACCAAAAGCTGCTTCTTGCCTCTTACTGAGGTAGATGAGAACTGCTTACTCAAACCACCAAAGGTGACAAAGACAACTGAGATTTCACCTTTCAAATTTACCAAAAAGGTCTCACAGATTTCTGAGGTCTGGTTTACATCGCACAACCACAGAATTTCACTGGGGATATTTACACATTAGCATTCTAACAGGTGTTGCACCCCATGAAGCACAGCATTATAATCTTGAAACGATAAAAATAGTTTAACTAGCAAGAAATCCATTTAGGAGATCAGGCAACAGGCATGCTTAACTACAGGTGACTGAAAGGAAGCTGGGCCATGACAGCTACAATCATTTCAATATCTAACACTGTGTTAACTTTCAAATCAATGCCCAGTGATGTACAATGCCTCCATATGAAGGAAACTGATCCAGAGTTTGCTGTCTCCTTTGATCGTTTCAGGAAACTCTGCTGTTATGCAGTGGTATATTTAAATGGTATATTACCTCTGCTATTACATGGGAAGATAAAACCTGAAAAAAGAGGCAAACTTTCAGCCTTACGGAAGTCCCATTTTTTCCATTATCACTGCGTTGCTCACCACAATTTGATAAGAAGTAGATCTGGCAGATTTTTCTAAAACTTACTTTCTGAGGAAACCATGAAGCCATTTTCATAACAATGAAGATATGTTCAGGTTAAGGAATGAGATGCTTTCAAATTTCTTCTTCCTCTTCATTGTGACAACACCAGACACTTAATCCAAGAAATGCTTCCAAAGCTCAAGACACCAAATACAAAACTGACACCATCTAGCCTGTTCTCCACAATGGGTTCAGACAGGTGAGTCAATATCCATTCCACAGTGAATCTCAGCACAAAAGGACAGGAGTTTATGCACATGCAAGTCAGCAATCCATGTCACTGTAACACACGGGCCTGCTGTAGTGTTCCAGTACAAATACCTTCATTTCATGTACTCCACATTTGCTTACCCCTCAAACACAGGACCTGAACTTATTTCTAAGACAAGCTGGATTAGAAATCCATCACTTTTTATACTTCACTTTTGGAAAAAGAAAATAAATTACAAGAGGAAAGAAAGCAATATCCATACGTGAAAAACGTGATTTGTACTAGAGCATCCTGCAAGTAATGACATGGTTTTCATGTCCTTTGCACTTAGTATATCTCCAGCATATAAGGCATCGAGTTTTTGTCACCAGCCTGACAGCTTCTGATAAAGTATTTTCACAGCAAAGTAAAAAAATAAAATGTCTCTGCTAAAAAGTTTCCAGTCAACTGAAATACATTAAACTCAGAACTAAAAATTGATATAAAAATATTTTCTAGACTGCCTGAGAAAAAGTCTATGTGTAAAAAAGCACATGAAGTTCATAGTTTACTATGTCTATACAATTTTGCAAGTTGTGTTCAAAATCAGTGCAACACTCATGGACCTTCAACATTATCATCCACTAATACAGAAGACTGAAAGAGTTATAAAAATAAGTAATGGATTTTCTTACAAGTATAAACTCTCATCACAATTTTTATTACGAACCAAGACTAAAGAAATGGGTTCTGTGTGGAAATAATTGAATGTATAAAAGAATTTGATTTCTCACCTACAAAGCAAATAAGCACTTGGGTATTTCAATGTAGCAAAAAGTTCAAGGTTCTGGAATATTTTACATTAGATCCTCTCTCTCCTTTTGGTCTGCTAAGTCAGTTTTGCAAAAGTTTTTGAAAAAATATCCCTGTCCAGAATGCCTAGCAGCATGGCCATAGAGTATAAACACTTTCCATTTTGAGTACCTCAGATATTTGACAGCTCTATGAGCACTTGAACATCATTTATCACGTTTATTTTTAATAGTTCTCCCTGGGCACAGCTGCCTTGGATGCCAATCTTCTTTTCTTTTGCCTCCTGTAAATATTTGAAATAGCTATTCATTAACAGTTGCAGATTTATTTGGCACTGTTGTATTGCTTGTGGACTGGAAATAGCTTTTTTTTTTCTCCCCCTATCTTTTGGCTGATCTGAAAAAAGCCTGCTGTTTAGGTTCAATCTGTCAGGATTTAAATTATGCTCCAGCTGAGAGCTAATCAAGGGTATCTGACCTGGTTTACAAATAAACTAGGAACAAGAGCATTATTTTTTTCTTTTTTTTTCTTTAGGGCATTGGGCCCATATATGAAAACAAACCATGAACAGGTCACAAATACAGTTATCCTAAACTAAAGCAGAAGCAACTTGTACAGAAACAACTTGTTCTCACAGGTGCCTTCCTAGAGGTTCTGGAGTATTCTCACTGACAGCTCTTACACCTAGCTTACGTGCAATATTTGAATTTCAGATTTCAGTACTTTTGCACAATGTACACAGCATTAAAAAGGCAAGTATTTAAGCTACTGAGACACCCTGGTGTGCACATCAGGAGTCCCACATATCTGTACAAATCATAGCTTTTATTTTCATGGGGCGATATCGCAGAAAAAAAAATTGTGTCATTCACCATGATTGCTCCTAATCTATTTCCACATACAACCAAACTGTGCATAAAAGCCATCTCCCTAATATCTGAGCTTACCAAATTGTACAAAAATCTTAAGAAGTGCATTTTAAGATCTATTTTCTTCGGATTTAGACAAGAGAGGCCACAGAGCTCCCTCAAATGTACCAGTGCAAACTGCACCTAAATTGACACTTCTGCAGCACGTAATAACAACATCCAGTTTTTGAACGTCGGACACTTGCACATGTGAGAGGGTTTTAAGACAAGAAAAACTGCAGCCATGTCTTGTCTAATGAAAAAAAGCCCCTAATGCATCCATACAATATAACTCTCTTCTTTCAGAAGGCTGATAAAGCTGCAGAATATATTTTGTTTAAAGGAAGTGTTGATGAACCAGTCTGAGTTTGTATTAAATGCTAGGAATAATGCCAGGGAAGCACAGAAGGAGTGTTTTCTTCTACCTATTCCTGTCCTGTTATTTCATGAACAATCACAATCACTACAGCATTATGTCTAAAGCTGGCATCAAAATATTTTAACATATATTGAATTTTGTCTTAACATACTAGGAGGTACTTGAGGGAAGGTTAAAAAATAAGAAGGCACAGGAGTTAACCATGAGAGAGGTCCATCTAATCTCTGGGACCAAGCCTGCAAATTTATTTTTTATAAGATACATTCAGTATTCTCTCAACATTCTCTCCCTATTGGAATTGGGCTCATCACTACCCAGAGTTTTACTCTCACTATGACTTCACTGACTACAGAAGATTAGACAACTTCTTTTTATAACTTACATTTCTTTACACTTGAGATATGCTGTGAGTTGAGTTGCTTGATGTTGAAGTCTCTTGCTTCTGTAAATTGCACATTTACCATTTAATCACATAACACTTTTAAAGGTCTTTGGAAGAAAGTTATCTCAGATCAAAACAGCTCTTAGTTTCCTATTAAATTAATCTCAAAACTTGCAATCTTGTATTAGCATTAGATACGGAGATGGCATGGCCTTGAGTCACAGTGGTATTGCGCAACATGTCAAGAGGATCACCAACACCACAAAACCCAACCTCCACATGCAAGGTGAGCCCTCATTACAAAAGGTGATTGAGAGCAATACTAAGAGCATAAGGCACACTTTAGATAAAGTATACTGCGGGAAATCAGTGACTTGCTGAAATACAGCTTAAGAATAGCCACGAGTAAGACCATAGTCAGCTTAGCCCAGAGTCTTCTCCCACAGGACGTTTAGTGGAAAGTATAAATACAGGCAGCATGAATGATTTGCTGAATACTCAGAAAATTTCAACACTCGACATAAGATTTGTTATTATTTAAAGAAAATGGATTATTCTTCTGTGCTTCTGTCCTATTTCTTCCAAATGCTCAAACTTCCACTATGTCCCATGCTAGGGGGTTTCTCAGCTTTAACTGCACACTATGAGATTAAGAATCCCACTGCAATTTGTTCTGAACCTGGCCTTTGCTAGCTTCACTTAATGCCTTGGAACCCGGTACGGGTTGAGATATCCAGCACTGCTGTTCATTTTAAGAAGTAGCTGGCACATCAGTCACCTTGCAGTAGAAGGGGTAGTGGGGCATGCATGACATGACTCATTTAGCCCATAAACAAAAACGCAGAAAGGAGGTGGGCAAACTTTATGCTGAGAGATCCTAATTCTGTCACAACTCCTATTCTACAAAAAATCTCTCCTTCACACACCCATAACAAAGAATGAGAAGTTAGCAGAAGATACCATCTTGAGTAGTCTTGTGAGCAGGAGGTTTCAGTGGCACAGAACAGCCAAGACTTGTTCGTACACAAGGCCAAGCTATCCAGGAGGAGACTACTTACCAAATGATAAAAGGAATCATTGCTGCATCCTGATAAATTATCTTTGGACACATTAAAGATGACCTAAACTTGGTAGGTGCCTAGTGCAACACAGTGCACCAGATTTGTTAAGTTAATCATTTGGATTCTGCTCACCGTAGCTGTTCGACAGTAAAAATTTCTCATATTTTCACAGGAGCTATGGAAAGCTTCAGGCAGCTGATTGCACCATAACATGCAAAGCTGACCATGAGAGTACCCTTACAATGTTTTGGAAGTATTTCTAATTTTACAAAACCAGCAGTAAATACACGAGTAAAATATGCATTATCAAAGAAATACAAGTTCCTATAGCTGAACAAATATTTACAAGGAGTGAAAAAACTCCAATACCTCCACGGTTAGGAAGCCAAATAAAACCAAACTTCCATTTTCAAACAAAATTAAAGATAAGAAATTTTCCCTCTTGAAAATCAGATTTATTAAAAAGACACACCATGCTTTAATTTCAAGTCTTTTTAAATTCAAGACTAAATACACACAAAACCAACTTAATCTTCCTGGTAAAGAGTTAACTACTGGCTGTAGCATTACTGAACCTTATGTTTTACACTCCTTTTCAAATAATGCAAACTTAGCAAAAATAAATTTATAAATAAAATTAACAAGCAAGTAATGCTATCCAGCTTTT
The DNA here is from genome assembly GCA_014706295.1 of Lycocorax pyrrhopterus obiensis. Taxonomy (NCBI): domain Eukaryota; kingdom Metazoa; phylum Chordata; class Aves; order Passeriformes; family Paradisaeidae; genus Lycocorax; species Lycocorax pyrrhopterus. The sequence continues at coordinate 61,820,584 of JACSVZ010000002.1, forward strand.
TTCTGCTGCTGTTCCACCAAATACGCATGGAAAGAATATAACATACACTACTCTCATATAATATAAACAAATTTTCCAAAAAAAAGAAAAAAAATAATTTCAAGCAAACATGAGATTGATGAGCTCTTCTGAAGAAGCCACAAATGAGCCAAACATTTTGTTAAAAAGCATGAAGACTAGAGTGTGTTTCAACCCTCTCTTTTCCCCTTCCCCAGTTAAGCTGGAACAGGTATCTCCTGCCCTTGGAAGATGAGAGAAGACACCACAGTGTGTCCAGTAGTACATGAAGTTTTGTAGGACCATTTCTTGCCCCACAAGGCAGTTAAACTGGCCTAGGAAAGAGCAGCTCCATGATGAGAGAGAGAAGCTTGGGCAGATTACTACATCTAGTTTCCCAGACATCCCTTCACTCCCTTGCTCCAAAGGCCTAGTTCTATCAGGACTCTGCAGAATTGTGGTACTTCTATTATGTCAGCATCTGGGAAGATTCAACTTGTATCAGTTTCTAATGTCACCCTGTGAGGTTTACAAAAACACACTTGAGTTTTACCCGAGATCAGTCCCCCAGCCTGACTGATACAAGGAACACTCTCCCAGCCAAAAAGCAGGTGGCCTGAGGAAAGGATGGAAAAAAAAAAAAAGGAGGGGGCAATGGGGAGGATGGATGGAGGAGGGAAGGGGGCAAGAGATGGCCAAGAAATGCTCCTTTTACTTGCAGTGGTTGCTGAAAGTACAGCTGAAACTATAGCCTAAGGCTGAAGATCAAGCAGTAATTTTAATTGTATACATCTCTGCTTTGGCTCTTTTCTATTAAACTTTTATTTTGAACAAAAATAAAATGCACCTTTTTTCATAACAATACAAAATTAAACAGGCTGGCTGTCATTCAAGGATTCAAACAGCACAAATGCAAATATTTGAGTAGGAAAATTAAAAGGAATGAGAAGACTGAATTATACAGAGCAAATGTGACCAAAAATTGGGGGTTTCCTTCTGCCGAATAAAAAAATACAACCTTTGTTGGACAGACTTTTCTGGCTCTTGGAACTGCCAAAGCTAAGAGATTAGTGGAGTCTTATTGTCTGTAGGATTCTTAATCAGGCATGCAAAATAAGCGTTTGTGTATTCAATTTATAATCCTTATTTCCAACACTGTAAGCTACAACAACCCATGCACAGTCAGAAAGACTTTATAAAAAAGGAGCATTACCAGAGTAGGTTTGATGGAGACAAAAGGTTATCTGGTCATACTATCAGACATTTTGGCAACAGGGTCAATTTATCTGGCAAGTTATCTTCTGGACAATGCCTATGTATCTCTGGCAACATTTAGAGACAGAACAGCATCCTAGGGCAGCAATTGTCCAGATTTTCAAAAAATATCCATTTTATTTCATGTTACAGCATTAATAGGCTTTATGTTTTGGAACAGACAACCACAATATGAACAACATTTCAAAGCACCCAAGGAATCTATTTAAAGCTATTCAAGCTTATAATAATCCCCATGGAGGAGAAAATATTACTTTCAGAAAGACAAGCCAGCACATGGAGACTCTGACTCCTGATGAAAAACTTTATGGAAACATGACTTTTTGCAAATTCTAGGGTGACAGCTCCTTGTTAAATGAATGACCACTCTTTGTTACCACATTATCTTCCTTCCAGTCTTCCCTAAACAACAAACTTTCCTCTGTCATCCCATACAAGACCTGAGACAACACCATGGTAGCAAATACAGTGACCAACCACTTATTATCCTGAATGCAATAATGTATTATTCTACTTCAATTATTTACACTGCCACACTACAAGCTCTTTGTGGCCACATTTTTTTTAATAGATACACAATACTTACAGAGTAGAATCCCAAATATACACATAGCAAAGAGTGACAAAGGGGTTTTCCTTGAAAGTGAGCAGCCCAGGCACAGTTCTGTACGTTATGCTGCACACTTGCAAAAGCTACTGTGATTCGTGTCCTAATTGAGCCATGGGCATGATTTTTTGGCAAATTAACTCTTATGGCATGACTGTTCTATAAGGCTGTTTGACAGGACTAAAATCTCTATGAACAGTGCAAGAAGGCCTTAACACTTGGAGCAAAAGAGAAAGAGGTTTCCCTTCTTCATTTCTGATGCCTAGTATCACAGTAGACCTGGCAAAAAGGGAAAGAACCATAATGCATAAAACCAAAATGAGGTATGGAACATGCCTACAAAATCTAACAGGCAAAATCAAGTGAGTCTCCACAAAACCCATCTGAACCAAGAACAAAATTTAATTTAATAAAACCACAAGTGACTGGGGCAAAGCATCTGCCACACTAAGGCATGAAGGCCTCCATAACTTTTTAGTAAGTTTTTTCTGGTTTCTAAACCTGTCAGGAATAACATGTTTTCCCAAATGTAATTCTTGCAAATCATTTTATGATCTTAACAAGAAGTATCAATTAAAGTTTGACAGAGTTATAAGGAAATGAAAGCAAGATTATATTACTGAAAGTTCTTGGCAACTATAAAATTAGAAGATGCCATGTTCTACACCCTTAATGAAAATATTAACAACATATTAAACTAAATCTGAGCCTTCTGCTGATTCTTAGTGTTTCTGTGAAAAACAGTGGCATGTTGTGAATCCCAGAATCCTTTGTGGCCAGAGGGCACAGAGATGATCAGTATGTTTAATATTTTGATGACAACATCAAACATACTGCAAGTGCACTGCGGAGTGATCAGCCTTTGGCAACAGATCTTGAAAACACCGAATTTATTCTGCATGAGTCTATCACCCAGCATGTGCAATAGGTTTGAAGCATTCTGACAGCAGTGGAGTGACTGCACACACAACACACTACAAATGCACAAGAATGGCTACACGGCTTTTGGCTCAAAGTCAGCTCACATCTGGCCGTCTCGGAAGGAGACTTCAACACTAACTGCAAAAGACCAAGTAAAAATATGCAAAACAAAGGCAAAACATGCAGAGAAAATTATATTTTTAAATGCAACAATTTTTAATAAAATAAAAGATTGGCATAAAACCCACACAGATACATTTTCACACTACTTAAATGTCATAATAAAATGAATGGAGGAAATTATTTAAAGCATGTTAATAAGGGTGTTGTCCAAATGCCCCTTCAACACTGACCAGCTCGGGGCATTGACTGCCACTGTAGGAAGGCTGCTCCAGGGTCTGAGTGCCCTCTTGGTAAAGAAATACTTCCTCATGTGAAGTCCAAACCTCCCCTGAGGGATGCAGCCATTCCCAAGTGTCCTGACATTAGATGCCACAGAAAAAGGATCAGCACCCCCCTCTCCTTCTCAGAAAGCTGGAGAGAGCAATGAGGAAAAAAGCTAGACACCAATAATTTAATGTAATTGCCACTACACTTTTGAAGTAAAATTTAATATAATGCAAAGGAACCTTTTATGCAACAGGACATGCAGAAGACAACAGAAATAACAGTAACAGAGTGGTCAACTTGACTGTATAAAAAAGTGTACCAAGAAGACAACAAGGAATTTCCTTCAGAGCCAAGAAGAAAGTTCACCAAACTAATTTGCTCACTTAAAAGAAGCTTGAAAATATCTCCAATGTTGCAATTTCCTACTGAAAAGAGATTTTTATCCTTTAAAATATCTCTTCACTATATGACGCTGGCTATGTGTGTTTATATATGTTACACAGTAGTTCTCACATACTTGGAGACGCTGCTTCTACTCACTACTGGTGGATTATAACTACAACTTTTTTTTAAAAAATAAAAAAATACATGCGGACAATGAAAACTAATTCATTATGCTATCCCATCTAACTACAAAATGACAGGCTGGTATCAAAATATTTATCTTGGCCTAAGTATTCTGTGCATTAGCAAAGTCAGCAGGAAAAAATCTTGAAACATTCATAAGACACAAAAGATGATACAGAAAGAATTTTAATAAACTTAAGAACAACAATGAAAAAAACCCCTAGCTCTATAGCCATACCCAAAAAACACAGCAAAACAAAGAGAGGTTATTTATCAAAGTGTCTCAAATATAGCAACCCAAGCTCCCTGGAACGCAATTTTAAATTATACTTCAGGAACAATATCAGAATGAAGTCTGTGTTCCCTAAAAGTCAGTAAAAAGGCTGACAGAAAAGATTTGTCTTAGAAAAACAATCATCATTCTCCTTCCTCTGTCTAGGTCAGATCTGCAGATCCAAGTGCTCTCTCTCTCTAGTGTTAGTTTCAACTCTGGGAGGACCCTGAGTACACAGCCATTGGATAACTGGGCACCCATTTCCTGTGAGTTTGTTCAGAGACCAAACACACTATCAAGAGCGTGGTCTAAGCATCCCAGTTTGTTACTGCTTCTGCTAATCAATGGGAAACTAAAACACTGCCAATTCTTCATATTTCTACTTTCATGACTCTCAACTGCCCTGAAATCATACAGACAATTTACTGGTAGTTGTGCAGAGGCAAAACAGCTACTAGGAATAAAGTATAAAGTCTTGACAGTATCTCATCAGAACCACTAAAACCAAAGGTCCTCAGCAAAGCTCACAGTCATCTGAAAAGCCCTGGAAACCAATCACATTATATAAAACCAATTCCTATCATCATCCATAAATACCTGTTTATGGCAAACTTCTAGAGAGAAAAATATTTAACATTAATCGCTTTTAAACTCTCAACATTCCAAAGTCTACCAGATTAGAGATAATTGCTAAAGACAACTAATGAAACCCAAGACTCAGAATCTTAGTTTTGGTACTCCCCCGGTTTATAATGTTACATGTTGTCCAAGATTTCCTAACAGAAGTGCTATTCAGAACTCAACACCATGCATGCCAGTGAACCATCATGCAAATAATAGAATAAAAATAAGTGGTATTTCACCACTACAATTATTCATCCAGAAGCAATTGTTCCACACAGTTTGAGGAACAGTGTTTCCCCACAAGATGTGACTTTCATTTGAGCACCCTGATTGCGACCATAAAATAAGCTAATAGAGTAGTTAATTATACAGTGTATATTTTAATAGCAGCATATTCCCTGCGATCTGCAACAGGCATGCAATGCTAAAGAAGCATAGTTTTGTAGTGGTACATGCAGAAGATCTTCATTCTAAACTAGAATGCAATAACAGGTAATTCCATAAAAATATTTTTATTTTTAACTTAGTTTGATGAACAAGCAAAAATTGCTTGCAATATAAAGTATTATCTTTGCCCAAAAAGTCTCTCACAATACGTAGGATTTTTATGATAATGAATGTCCCACTTAAGGAAAAAATCGATTTCAAGTCCTGCAATTTAGCTAAAGCCATCTCAAGACACAACTCCACACAACATTCAAAGCTCAGGCTTGTTTAACTTTTGTGTCTCCTTGGAACACTGTTCACCGATGGCAGCTCCCCCAGCCTTCCAGTTCACATACTAAGCAAAACCACATTGTTATACAAAAGTTGCTTTGGGCAGGAAAGAAAGAGCCCTCTCATAACTGTAAATGCAATCCCCTAAAATACAGCACTGAACATGACACAGCACATTTTGAAAAAAACTTACTAATAAATTGATGACACAAAGAAAGCGCTGTACAATCAGCTGTAGAAAAACTCTGCATAAACAACCTTACAGTAGACATTTGTTCTCCGCTCACAGACCACTTTACTGTATTTCACAACACTTTTATTTTACTAGCTTTCTTACAGAAGTCTGCTATATATTCTGATTTTACACAGCTGCCCATGAAAAAAAAATTAAACAACTACTTACTAACAGTTGAAATTTACAGAAAAAACATTAAAGTTAAAAAATGAAAAAACTCAACAAACTACTTTCAACTTGAGATAGATTATTTTGTTAATGAAATTTTGTGAAATATTAAAGTTCATGTGACTTGTAACTTCAAAACTATTATGGAGGTCAGAGAGGAAACATAAACCCATGCAAAATATGCAAAATGCCCTCAATTTCAGGACACCTTAACACTTAGTCCAATGCATTACGAATGTACGCAGCACGTACTAGAAAGCTACAACAGTTTTTGTGCACATTACATTGAATTCGAGATATTAAAATTATACACAAAACCAACTTATTTCAGAGGTTGGAAAAGTACAAGAAATAGGTTGATATTTATTCAATCATGGTGATTTCAGCCATCTCCTTTTAATCAGTTTTCAAAGTGGAAAAACTTTTCATGGCACATCTGTACCTCTCTGTTTTTAACTAGAGCTTCAGCAATACATCTTCTGTGAAAACAGAAGTGATTGTTGAAGAGATTGTGGCTCAGTAACTCAGCAAGAAATTGAATAATGGCTTTGAATTGCTGAAATCTTTCACTGGATTGATGAAGTTTCTGCAGCCCACAGCTGCAGCAAGCTGGCAGCAATAAATTCTCCCTGCACTGCAAACTAAGTATCTGACTATTTCATCCATTTCTAAGTATGTGAAAGCTGGAGGCAAAGCCATTTTACAACTGAATAAATGCTTGCTTCTTTCGTTATGCCCTCTAACAGAGGTAGTAGTGTAAGGCCAAACAAGAATAGAACTCCCTGGAGATGCCTGCTGTGAGAAACGTCATAGCATTTCTTCAAGAAATTTCAAAACAATAGCTTAAGGGCAACTTTTTCCATTAGAAATCAAATTATTTTGAAAGAGCCAATATTTACAATAAAGGCCACAGTACAACAGATGAATTGAATTACTGATTTTTCAATCCAAATGTACTATACTGAAGTTCAAAATACTTTCCAAAATTTCACATTCATTGTCTGCAAAGACAAACAAAACTCGAGTTTTCTTTCTTGTTATGCCAAGTAAATACATCTTTATGCTAATAGAATGTGGAATTGATGGTATATAAGTACAGTTATAACAGGATAGACAAGTCTGGGGTTTTTTTTCTTTCCACACATCCCATAAATCTAAATAAAATTTAGATAGCTAACTTAAGCAAGGTCCTAATCCTGACTTATTACTCATCTTATCTTTGTCATACTTCCTTGAAGAATAGTCCAAAGTTTCTTTAGAACAGCTATGCAGTGCTATCTCAGTAACACTTCTTATGCTACTTATAAATGACAGCTTCTCTCCTGCTCAGTAACTACTTGCCAATTTCAAAATCACATCTTATATTACCGAAAACTTCTAGCTTTCTGAAACATGCTTCCTGAACTGCTTCTCCACCAAAATAACAAATGTATTTATGCATCCTCTCTTTCAGTTACTGATAATTTCATAATATATATACAGGTTTTAGAAACTTATCTTACTAAACCAAGAAATCTGACACTACAGGATTCCTGTCAGACAATCCTAACACACAATCCGGTCCACAGCAACGAGAGCATGAACTCTACAAACCCAAGCAATTGGAAAAATTTAGTGGCAGTCACAGATGAGCTTCACAGAAGAAAAAAGAGGTGCTTGGCTTTTAAAAAAGTGAAAGAAAAGGGCATTTGCAACCTTAAGCAAGAACTTTCTGTGCACATAATGTAGAACTTAGAATTTGTGAACACGGGCTTTGATTAGGAAAAGGACTCTTCCTTGCATACTACTGATAGGAATAGACAAAAGTTCATCACTGGCCTAAATAAGGTTCATTATGGACCCCTAAATAAGGATAGATTTAAAAACACTTTTAATCATTGGAGACTTCTTAATAGAACGGTTGCAACTCTTGGAGCCCTAAGTGAAGCCCAGTGGATGTGTTGTCTGTACATCTACAGAGGATGTGACATCAAATGTTGCATTTATTGCTCTACTTTTGATTCAAAGTATTTCATACAAAGAAGGAAGGAGCTGCTGCACCAGAATTACCCAAGTATTTTTAATGTTCATTTTAATCCTTCAAAATGGCACCACACAGAACAAATACCACCTGTGCCTTCACAATGAATACTGGCATAATTTGGAAATCTGTATTTTTGAAACACAGGTAAAATTTAGATATAAAGAACAAATACTAAGATACAATAAAGCTATCATAACTACCAGACATACAAGAGTTTTAGGCAGATACTGGCACAGAGAGTGTACTGCAGAAAAAACTTAATATTTGATTGAATCCATGTGATGTTACAAATATCCTAATGAACGTAAAACTGATAAGCTTTGTTTGGCTCTTGGAAACATCCCAGAACTTCTCCAGTAAATTCATTACCAGCAAAAGCAATGTCTCCCTAAACAGGATTTTAAGAATCCTTGTGAGGCTCATGAAATTTACTTCATAGTTGAATGAAGAAAGGTTTCTGCCATTCTCTCTATGAAACAAGAGATAGAGTAAAATGACCAAATTTTCCCATTTCCACATCATCTCAAAAAAATGTATGCATATGTTGCTAGCAAGCAGAGACTGAGGAATAAAGCGACATGGACGGTTTAGGATGAGAAGAAACTGACCCTTTATTAATTTACAAATTCACTTATATACCTTAGCACGCTGGACACTGACATAAGGTTATTGGTTCGCTGACCAACCACCCCCCAGAGGGATTGGCTGAACCCAACAACACTTACTTCAGATATTTTCTCCTCAGTATCATAACAATACCATAGTTTACAAAATCTCCCAACTGTTTTCCCACAGCGTCTGTGAGAAAGCAAGGCTTTCACACAGACACTGTCAGAAAACTGAGAAATCTCTCTGCAGCCAGGCTTTTAGCATTCACATGCATAGAACTTCATTTGAACAATCCTAAAACCAAAATAAAATACTCCTTAAAAGACTACATTTTGCAAATAGTGGTGCACACCATAACAAAAGCATGGCTTTCTACCACAAAGGCACCACGAGACACAGCTATGACTATTAATAACATCAGAGTCATATTGTGTCCCAAACATTATGTGTGAAGGTAAGCCCAGATACACTTCAGTGGCTCACTTTTATTGTAGGGATGAAACTCCTTACCTTGAAAAGACTGTTTGGCTCTGTCCACCAGTTCTTCAATTGGATAACTTGCTAGATCTCCTCTGGCATGCTTAGTTTTACAGTAGGTACATGCATTGAGACACCTGTTCAGAAAATGAAAATACTCAGTAACTAGCCAGGACAGTCTTTATATGCACAGTTATATTTATTAAGTACATCGGGAAAAATGAGTTTTTATATCTATGACAGAAAACAGTAGTATTCTGTTTTAAAATCAATGGATTAGTCTGAAAAACATTTTGCTGCCCTAACTTCTTAAAGTATCATTCATATCTATATGAAAGGTTGAAAAACAATCAGTGGGAACTACATACAAAACCCAAGAGTGGGAATTTAAATATTTTTTAGAAAGGAAATAATAGGGTCAATCATTGTTCATTACTAAAGATGAATCTCCAGGTTTCCGATCCCTCTATTACATAAAAAACCCAACCCGAACTAGAAAATACAGGAAAAAAGTCCTGAAAGGCTGAAAGTGGATTTTTTAAAGTGTGTATACATGAAAAGACATTTCAATTAATTTTTCCAACTTTCCTTTGGCTTGAATAAATAGAACAAATAACGTAATGAAGACAGAATCACCAACCAGAAAGACAGTTTGGCACAAAAGATTGGAGAACTAATGAAAACTCCTACAAGAAAATGAAGGAATAATGTCATTGCTTTTAATTTACCTGACAGTATTACTAAAGGCAGACTAATTCAGAGTACAAGGATGGAAAGACCAAAACAAACAAAAACTACCTTGCATTGTAAACTTTTTGTGCTTTTTTTTCCTTTCTCCCCTTTTTTAAGCTCCAGCCTTTTATAGGATAAAGCATTTAAACCTAAGCTCTAAAAATCCCACAGACCCCAAAAAAATCATTATAAATATTTCTATTGTTCCTGCGTACTAGAATACCATAAATCCTGTCCATTTTCACAACAAAAAGTCCACAGCTTCAAAAAAGTCATAGAATTTTTAAGGCTGGAAAAGATGTCCAAGACCATCAAGTCCAACATTTGACCAATCACCACCGCGTCAAATAAACCACAGCGCTAAGTGCCCCGTTCAGTCATTTCTTGAACACTTCCAAGAATTGCGACTACCACTTCCCAGGACAGCCTGTTCCAATGCCTGGTCGCCCTTTCAGTGAAGAAGTTTTTCCTGATGTCCAACTTAAACCTCCCCTGGCACAGCTTGAGGCCATTTTCTCTTGCCCTGTTGCCCATTTGCCTGGCAGAAGAGACCCCCACCTGGCCACACTCTCCTTTCAGGCAGCTGTACAGAGTGATAAGGCTCCCCCTGAGCCTCCTTTTCTCCAGGCCAAACAACCTCAGCTCCCTCAGCCGCTCCTCATCAGACTTGTGCTCCACACCCTTCCCCAGTTCTGTTCCCCTTCTCTGGACATGCTCCAGCACCTCAATATCCTTCTTGAGGTGAGAGGTCCACAGCTGAACACAGGATTCAAGGCGCATCCTCACCAGTGCCAAATACAGGGGGACAATCACTGCCCTGACCCTGCTGCCACACTATTGCTGATCCAGGCCAGGATGCCATTGGCCTTCTCGGCCACCTGGGCACTCACGGGCTCATGTTCAGCCACTGTGAACCAGCATCTCCAGGTGCTTTTCCACCAGACAGTGTTCTGCCCACTCCACCCCCAGCCTGTAGCACTGTAAGGGGTTGTTGTGATCCAAGTGCAGGACTCAGCATTTGGCCTTTTTGAAATTCACACTGTTAGCCTTGACCCATCAATCCAGCCTGTTCAGCTCTCTCTGCAGACCCTTCCTACCCTCCAGCAGATCTACACCTCAGTCCAACTTAGTGTTGTCTGCAGACTTTCTGAGGATGCACTTGATCCCCTCATCCAGACCATCAATAAAGGTATGAAACAGGACATGAAAACATTTGGATGCCAGAAAAGGCAAACGCTGCAACTACAGCATAGCTGGAACTAATACCATAGAACTTTCAAAACAATACTGAAAAGGCAAAGATAGCACTGGGTGGGTTCCGATGAAGTCACCAGCTACAAGCCTGTGTTTACTACTTGGATATATCTTATTTTCTATTACTGTGTCTGGCATCTCCATGACTAGGTGATCACTGCTTTGCAAACTCTAAAGGTTTTCCTTCACAAAGTCTCCCCTCACGTTAGTTCTGCTTCATTTGCATAAGCAGGGGTTCAGGAAGGGCAGAACACAGCCCAGAACATTTGCTCAGGTGCCCTCCTGCCACTGCACATCCCCTCAGCCCTGAGACTTCTCCATTCAACAGACTCTTAATTTCTGCAAGAGAACATCTAGGCAGTTTGTGACTCTCTCTGCTAGACTGGATATGTATATTATTTGCTGTGCCTATCACACTGATGCCTTAGGTTTCAGCATTTATATTTTCAAATCCTGTACTGCCTAGTGTGTAACTCTGAAGTTTCTTGTAGCCTGTTGACTACTGTTCTCTCACACTAGGTAGACATAACAAAGCCTCTCCAGGCCTACGCTCCAAAGACACCCAGATTGTCCTAGGCCCAAAATGTGTAAACCAACATCTTAAGAAGGGGGGTAAACTTGGTGAAATTACATCATTAACTGAAGTTTTAATTGGAGAATTAACCCTGATATGCAAATGAACCAAACTTATAAAAGTGTGAAGAACTCATCATGCGGGTTCCATCTAGTGTGTAGCCTTTTAACTCCCCAGGGTGTACCTTGAAGGCCCTTCAAATAAATACCTACCTTTATTCCCTTATTCTTGTCTAGTCTCTGTTTTTATGTGCCCACCACAGGCATCAAGACCAAAACATCAGATTTTAGCATTCATCTCAGATAAGAAAACTAAAATATATTGCTTAACAGCAGCAATCAGACTGTTCTATTAACTAAAACTGTATATGAAAAAGGTTGCCAGTAAAATATCCAACTGGCTACTAAAAATAGAAAAAATCCCTAAATCTGAATCTTTACAACCTGCTCCAAATAAATGAGTCATTGCCACCCAAACACAACTTATTCATCAGATGTATCTCACCTTTCTTCTAAAAATCAAAAGCCTTTCATTGCACAGGGTCTGAAGCATGTGTAAGAGGTAGCACTTGAAACCAAGAAAGTGTAAGCCGATCATTGGTTTATACTTTGTGTAACCTATGTAGCACATTAAAATGTTTTTCTTCTAGGTCACTGTCATCTAAAGTTTGCCATGAACGGCCTTCTCTCAAAGCCCATGGGTACTTCTTTCTCTCCATGCTCCCCTTATGCAAAGCATGTCTCCCTCCTTTTTTTTCTTTTTTCAATTTTCTTCTTTGTTAGTTTGTTTTTAAAGCACAACTCTCCATTCAACCCAACATTTCATCTCCAAGCAGGCTCCCATCCAGACAGCCAGCTGTCACACTCCTCTCCCTCCACATCATTCATTCAGCTAAACAAGCCTTTTTCCACACAGCTAAACAAAAAAAAAAAGCATTACGGATCAGTCGAGGAAACATAAAATCAGTTTCAGAGTGAATATGTCTGCCCTTTTGGAACCAAAACACAAAAGCTGTGATATTATGTACTAACCTTTGTACTATACTACCCTCTGTTTTCTCCAAGGAAATAGAATTACCAGCTATTTTGTCAAACTTCTCAGGTCATCAAGAAGAGATTTTACTACAACAATCCTACCCCTTGAACACTGGGTTACTCTAACACTGACTCTTTCACCCACAGAAGAGAATTCTGTCAGCCATCAGTAACAAAGGGATACATCAAGATTTTTCTCTTGGGATAAAGTAAATTTATTGAACTCAAATATAAGCTTGGATTTGGTGGGAAAAAAAAAAACCACAAGAAAACCCACAAAGACCTTTTATAATTTCCTTAAATTTGCAAATTCTGGCTTACTACAAGTTTGGTGTAAGACTTTCAACAAGAACTTTATCACAGATTTTTTGTTGCCTTGAACTGTAACCTTGAATGAAAACAATGCTTTTTGTAGACCTTCAGGTGTGTCAATTTATCATAAGACTGATAAAAACTGTAATATTAGTATGTTACTTAAAACAACTTCTAAACTTACTCCTGTGTAATAGATCTAAATAGATCCAAAATCTAAACCGGTATTGGTGCACAGTAAAAAGGATTATTTATACTATTTACATAGAATTTTTCTGTTCCCTTATCATGCATAGTACATCTATAAAACACACCATGTTACCTTTCTCTCTTCTCCTTATAATTTATGCATAATTCATATACATCCCGTACTATGTATTTTGCTCTGTATTTGGGCTGAAGTATTAGAAAAGCTTTACAGCAAGAACAGTAAACACTAAGAGTGTTAAGTACTATGAAACAGTGCCAAACACTGAAATTATTAATCTCCAAACCTTGAGCATAATTTTCACATCTTCAATCAATGCTCCTGTCCTACAAGACTGGGCTACCTGAAAAAATGCAGTAACAGCAGCTCTTCTATGGTACTTCAGTAAACTCTGTCACAAAGAGAGCATGGAAATGTGGAGAAAGAAGCACAAATAAAAAAGGGGAAGATATTTTCCAGATATTCACAGTATTATTATAATATTTTCCACTATTTTCACAAGGTTATATTATTTCCCAAATATTCACAGTATTATGTGGTATTGTTTCCAAGACATTTATTACTATGGTCCTTAAGTACAATTTCAGGGGGTTTGTTGATTTATTTTCAGGTAGGAGCTGAAAGTTGGAACTTGGAGGCAGACTTTTTCCAAGTTTTGCTGTGGTAATTAACTTATTCCTACTATAAAAAAGAAGTATTGGGCATGTCTACATAATATAGTTTTTCCTTTTTTTAGTACTTAAAGAGATATAACAAAACCAGAAGGAGATAGACTTAGATGTAACATAAAAAAGGATCAATTTTAGAAAGGAAACCAAAAGAGACAAAACTTTATATCCTATTTGTACCATATTTGTTAATACCAACATGGAAAGGAAATAATCTTCTGGGCTACAGCTGACCAACGAAAGGATGCAGATTTAAACTACTTGTAAAAATGCTGAACTAACCACTTTTCACAGATATAAGAATTAACAATTCTTGAAAATAGAAATTTAAACCAAACCATAAGTATAACCAAGGATCTGTAGTGGTTTCTTCCCTAGTACGGCAGCCTCCACTCCAAGTTTCCAGCATAACAAATTACTCACATGTCCATGCTGCCACATACTCAGACCACAGACAACCAAGTGGAAAAAGGCTTTTGGGAACTCTCAGAATCTGAGCACTGCCTCTTATTAAGTGGCATCCACCACCAAGTGGATCACCTAAAACCAACATCTCCTTAAAATCCAGCCTTTACCACAGCTGTAGCTCAAATACATAGGACTCAACAGCTAAGAAGCCAGTAGTTGCGAAGGAGTATTTGCTTTGTGTCAAACTGGGAGCCTTCTTCAAGCATTTATAGCTGGTTTGTAAATGTTAGTTTGTATTAATACAGGTCAAAGCTTTTTTTGCTCAAAGAAATCACAGCGAAAACAATAATTAATGATCATTGTGTTTGCAATTGCCAATATGTTTTGGATAAATTTTATAGTGATTCCAGAACAAAAAACACTGAGTCCTGGTTTTCCAACTTACTAAATTGATTAAAGTACTTTGAATTATTAACCTTTTGCTTTGAATTACTAACCTTTAATCAGCTGTGTGCCCAATACACAGAACTATTCACAGCAAGATAAAATATTACCCAAAGATAAATTACTACCATGTGGCTAATTAAAAAACTTTTCAAACATATTACCAAACTGAGTATCATCAGCATTTTGGTAAAGTGCCTGAAATTTTCTTGTAGACATCGGTAACGGTGGTCTTCACAATGTTTAGCTAGTATGTGCTCATGTTGTGCATTATATTAACCAGACTCTTCATTTTCAAACCAGTAATATTCCTCATAAAACACATACTTAACATGAAAGGCTACCCCTTACAGATGGAACTAATTATGAGTAAGAATGCTTATGACACAGCAGACAAATAAAGACTTTCCTTCAGAGGGACTAATCAGTGGATTGCAGCAGCAGACGAGCACGAGAACAGACATGAGGAACAAAATCCTGGTTCCTCTTAACGGGACTTATGCCACTAGGTTTAGTGAAGACAAGATTCCACCCTCAGATACGAAAAGTGTAAAATATCTTTCATTCAAGGACCAGAAAACAGCTCAATTACAGACTGTGATGAGCCATTAGTGTGCGTGTCACTCAAATCGAATGTGACTGATCAAGACCATACATCTGTGAGCAAGATGGGAGAGCTGAAGGCTGCAACAGTGTCATGTGATAGAAGATCTCTGCTGCTCTGCAGGTGGTTAGTCTTGGGGAAGTGTTCCCTCAATATCTGGAATAATCCAGTAAGCTCCTGCTTGCTCCCGAGGTGGTCTACCAAATTGGAAATTTGCATAAAATCGTTAAACACAATTCAGACTAAACACTAATATTTGCCCTTATGAGATCTGACTAGCTATACATATTCAAGATTTTATGAAGTTCGCCCTATTAAGAAAATAAATAAATAAATTTCTGCCAGTATTTCAGTGCCTCTGACACCACTGGAACACTACATCAGTACACACATGGAAAGACTGCTCATCACTGTCTCCCACACCATCTCTGCACCTACCATCAGACTTCTTCAGGTGGCCTCAACAGCTCCACGCCAAGAATATTTTGTATTAAAACTGTGTTTTTCCTGAAAGGGGAACATAATTTGCTTGCTTCAAAATACAGCTTAGAGAAGAGATTTATGCTTTTTTAAGATACTTTTAGAGTTTCTATCTAATGCAATTTTGAGAAAAATGCTCTGTAGTGTGCATAAAGAGAAAACTCCCTTTGTAGGCTTGACTGAGCAAAAGAAACACCCAAAATACACCCTCCCAACAGGTGAAAAGGAGATGGATACTGGTCACAAGTTACTAAACAAAAGCTAGTAGAATTCTACAAACATTTTTCTGCTTAGAATACTAAGCTTTGAAAACCTAACAACAACACCTATACTATACTCATAGTTAAGTATCATACTGTATTTATAGAATTAAATGCCAATAATACTTCTTAGCATTCTACTTCTATGAAGTCCACTCTGTACTTCCAAAATATCTAAATTCTATCAAGCATAACTGTCATGGATCAAGGGAAAAGAAAGTAGTTCACAGGAAACTTTAAAAACAAAAAAGGGCATGCCTAATAGGCCTGACTTGTTTTCAGGAAACTGTTCTTTTGCTTGAAGTTTGCACATTTTACAATAGAGCTTTTCAACCCACAATGACAGGGAATATAATTTCCTGACAAATATTTGGAGCATGGGAGGTTGTTTTCACTATAAAAATATATGAGATTTAAAATACCTTTAAAACCATGGCAAGCTATTTCTCTTAAAGGCTAATTAGTCTAAGCAGCAAACCGTATTATTACAGAAATACTGCTTCTGGTATCCCAGCTTGTTCAGACTGAGCTTGGACACCAGCCACAGGTACACATATGCACTCGAGGTTACAACATTTTCGATATGATAAGAACAGGACTTGTCTGAACTTATCTTTGTAGCCAAGTATTTTAGAGATATGCTGCGATAAAAATTCTCCTCTGAAAATGCAACGCCAGCCTAAAAAGTCTTTCAAAAGAGTTTTAGCAGAAAATAGTATGACCCTTCAAGCAATACTTTACAACACACGGGACTGCACACATTTTTCTCAAAGTAGGATGCAACCATGGGATGCTGTTTTTAATTCTGCTACTCATGCCATGCTCGGCAAAATGGCAAGAAAGTGCATTACAATTTTGTTTCTCTAAAATTTTTACTGGCTTTGAAGCCAGTGTTTTATTTGGTAATGTCTCACTAGTTACTAATCAAAAGGAATTTGCAGAGAAGGCAGCTCCATTGGTTTGATAAGCCATAATACGATTTAATTGCGTACTTTAAATATTTGCATTTTCTGAAACTGAATTCCTACAGTCAAGTGCAGGTGATTCAAAGGTCACAGCTGTGTGGTTATATCATCTACATTCACCTTGCTCACTTCAAGGCCAATGATTTAACATCAAGTGCATCAATGGCACTTTTCAGTGTTTGTCTAAAGAACTTCTTGATTATTTATTCTGGCCACACAGTTTTGCAACTGAATAATGTATTAAGGCATTCTAAATTGATATTACAAGACAAAACATCCCATTGCTAAGGTGCATGTATCTGTGTTCCCCATCCTGACCCAAAACAGTGCAATGCTCGATGCTTACTGGAAACTGCAACGTGTTTTTTCTCTACAATTCAAACTAAAGCCCTATGATTCACAGAGACGTAACTTATTTTAGAAGTATTTCCAAAGAGCTGCTTGGCTACGTACAACTCAGATTTGGGGGCAGATCATGACAGGCATTAATATCAAGAAAGCGACTCAGCCGAAATAGCACAGGTAGATAAATTAGGTTCTGTGGTTGCATAGAGCAGCAAATGCCACAGCATTGTAACTACAAGTCATCAATTCTTTCAGCACTTCATAAACAGCAACAACATTTAGAAGATGATGACTCCTGGTCTCAGTCAAATAGCAGTAATGAAGGGGGGAGAAATGAAGAGCTATGGCAGAAAAATCTCAGATAAAAAAGATACATTCTTAGAAATCTGTTCACAGCTAATCCCAGAGATGCAGTGGCAGAACAGCCCAACATCACTTTATCAGCATGCATAAGGAACTATTACTCTCAGATCCCTCCTAACAAACAGCAGTGGTTGGAAAACGACCTCTGAGGACGGGATTCTTGGAGACTTGCTTTAATTTATAAAGTTTCAGAGGGCTGTGACTTGACAACTGCCTTAGTATTTAAAGCAACAAATAGTATAGTTGTATTTAAAATATTTTCTACTGGGGGGCAGATGACTGAGCAAAACTTACACAGAATGTGCTGCAAAACATAATTGGGTGAGCAATGAACAATTTCAAAAGCTTTTAAAAATTGAGCTTTCAACATTTTTAATGAAATACTATAGATTAAAATTGTGATTTTTAGGGGTGCAGGTGTGTGTAATGAGCACATTTAAGGTTCTGTTTCAGGAATGAAGCATCTCAGCATATCTACATGACTGGAAAAAGGGTAAAGGGAGTCAAGTGTCCTTCTATAAGCAATCCACTTTATTTACCATGCATCTTCACAACATTAGCAGCTCCTGAATCAGCCCCACAGAAAACATGGTTGAAAAGTAGACCACTGCCTGTGATAAGAGCTATTGTTTTTACTTCCTGAATGGCTTTTGGGACAGACCCTTTTAAAGTGGTGAAATCTCACAGGAAACATTAGGCTGCAGTTAATTCTGTAACATACAGCAGGTACCACACAGATTCTTGGGATAAAAGGCATTGTTTTTGTACTGGTCAAAACATCCTGGGGGGGAAAAAAAATGTTACATTTCAGCAGCACTAAAACTACCAGGCTTAATTTAGACTTTATCTGAGATTGCCATCAGACCAATTTCCAAAAAAGCATTTGTAAAATGTCTGTGGGAAAGTGGATCTGAATTGTCTGGGTAAAATAATGGAAATAAGTGCATAATAAAAACAAACTCACCACGTATAATCTAGAAAGAATCCCTTCCCAATGATTGCATCAACACAAAGCTTTCTGCCCCAAAATGTCCTGCTGGTTGTGGTAGCAGAAGGAATGTTAGAAGCTGCAATGTGGACAAGGGTTTCAGCATTATCTGCAATTAATACTATGTTGTTGCTCCTAAATGTCATTTCTGTCTTGCAATAAAGTTGTTAGTCTTGCTGGAAAATAAAGTTGTCTGTCAGCAGTAGATACATACATGCTTCAAATACAAACTCTTCCCTGTGTATTACTTTGTCAATGTAATATGAAAGAAGACCACATGTTTCAACACTAATTGGGCAATCCTAAATCTCAGATTTTCCAAGCAATTTAATGGACTGATTTAAATGGTTATTCTTATAAGACCCATGGACTGATTTCTTTTAAAAATTGAAATTTAAACTGGGGGCCTTATGTTTGCCTTTAAGAGTCTCCAAAGGGATTTTCAAAAGCAAATCAATCCCTTTTTTGCACAGTTATAGAGCTGAGTCAGTCAGACCATGGACATAACTTCCTTACTGCACCTTTCTTACATGCACCTCTTAAAGGAAATGCAAATTAAGGTACTCACTATTGAATAAATAGGAAAACAAACCATTACGAAATATTTTATTTTCATTATTTTGTAATGTTATTGTTTGAATGTATTTAACTATGTTTTGCAGAATTTAAAACTAATGACAGTGCAGAAAAACAGGAAATTGTAGTTTTTCATTACTAATGATCATCAACTTCTCCGTCTCCTTTACTTCTCTAAAATTCTCCTGTTCTAAGGATTCCTCAGATCTTTTATTCTACTTTACAGGGTTTTTTTTTTTTTCCCTGCCATTTTCCTAACTTTTTCCTCTTGTCTTGCATTTGGTGACCTCTATGCTTGTAACTCTCCTGCAGTGTCCTCATGTCCCAGTGACTGGAATGGTCTGACATCCTTCCAAGCTAGTTGGCCAGTGCTTGTATGCTTTGATTTCCTCTTTAACTACTCAAGTCTGTGGTGAGCCTGAAACTTTTCCAGTTCAACTGCTGCCAGCTCTGACAGAAACCATAATTTTCTAGCTTTTTTTTCGTAAAGCACTAAGATGGACAACTAGCTTTAGACTTAAGATGATGATTTTTTTTTTTTGCCTTGTCACCTCCATTGCAACTCAGATAGTTGTGTTCAGTCCTTTAAAAGAAAAGCAGAAAGGCTATGACTAAAGCACTTAATGCATAAATCAGAGCATTAAAAACAGGCCACAGAACCTCTTGGGGATTCAGGATCTAAACAGCCTTCTAGACATTACAGGCTGGAAAATACACAAGAGGCAGCTCTAGTCATCCAAAGCAAGACTTAACAATAAAAAGGAATGGACAGACAAAACACAAAGTAGCTCAGCAATTCAGTTGTTTACAGGCCTTAGTCAATACTCAAATGAAAGCTTTTTTCATATTTCCACATCTCCATCTGGCTACAACATTATCTTTGCAATGGCTGACTTGAACTATTTTTTCAGCTTCAGCAAAGTTCTTAAAAAGGCCCAGCCTTTTGGATGACAGGGGGTTTTGCATGATGTGCCTATGGGCTGTTGAACAGACCCAAAAAGCCGATGTACCAAGGAACACAAGCCAGTTACTTCCCTGCAGGAATGCTTTCACAAATATGGTCAATGACATCATACTACAAGATGTTTATGTGCTTTTACAGACATGGGTTAAATTGACATTTTCCTTGAGAGGCTGAAGGAGTTCATGTCTGAAGAAGGACATGAACTGACCTTGCATTCTACAAAGAGGTGACTGACCCTGTGGGATGGGGAAGACTGGGGATGTCGTATGTCTTGATTTTTTTATTATTTTTGACTTGCAAGGCTCCTCTAGAATATGTAAAGTCAAACTTCTGTGATATGGATTGAATAAGTGTTCAACAAGGTGGGTTAAAAATAGGCTGGATTGCTGGGATGTGGTGAGCAGTGCAAAGTCTAACTGGTGGCTGGTTACTACTGGTGTTCTTCAGGGACTGACTGATGCTGGGGACACTCCAATTTCCCAACTTTATTAGCAACGTAGGTGAAGGGATGCAATATATTTACAGCAAATCTAAAGGTGTAGGTGGGGGGGAACACTTCACATGCTGGAAGGCAGGTTTCCTATTCAGAGGGACATCAACAGCCTGGAGAAACGAGCTAACAGGAACCTCGTGAAGAAAACTGGCTCGTTCCTTGTTGGGATGAGGAGCTCTTACTGCTGTCTACAAACAGTCGATGGGAGCATACAATGAAGGCACAGCCAGGCTGTTGTTGGAGGTTCAAGGTCTCAGGATTAGAAGCAATGGACACAAGTTGTAAAACAGGAAAATACCATTAGTATTTTACAATGACAGCAGTCAAGTACTGGAACAAGCTGCACCACAGCTGATCTCATCTCTTTAAGGCCCTGGAACCTAACGAGAACACTATTCCTTTCTAGAGACCAAGGACTTTCTCTGCTCCAGGTTTATGTGTGTGTCCACATGTATGAGTGGGAGCAGACGTGTGCCCATAATTTAGTTCCCTGAATGGAGGAGTATATTTGTGCTTTTCCATATTCCTTTGAAATGTTCAAATCAATCCAAAATGTAAACAAGTCTCACCAAAAAACAAAACAAAAGGTTAAATTTATCCATTTTGTTATGAGTTACATATGGCCATATTTAAACTTCTGAATTCACTTAACTTGAATTCATACTAAAATCCTAAACTTTCTTCTGCAAACACACCTTTATCACACGTAAAAGAGAAGGATGGGGGGTGGGGAATAGATCTGAATGTATCATATGAACAACAAAGAAAAGCCCCCCAATGAGCAGAGGTGCAGTAAGCTGTTGTGGGTGCTCATGTCTAAGGCAGTTTATGCAAACTATAGAATCAATCAAACTTTCCAGTCTCACAAGACTTGATGGAGATAGGTATCTATGTTTTGCTTCACAGAGGAGCATTCATCCCTTTGGAAAATAAAGCCATTCAGCTCTTCTAGACTAAAATAAAAAAGCCACTGTATTTACTAAGTACTTACAGTATTACTCTCATAATTCCACTTCAAAAGGGAACTTTACTTTTCTCCACATATTGTTTGCATAATAATTCAGCATACAATATTCAACAACATCCATAAAATGTTCCACATAGACATAAGATATATCATAAATCCTAAACTCCTAAAGAAAGAAGAGTAGGAGAACAGCAGAGACCAGAGTTTTAAGTGGATATAGGTAGAGCAATATTACCTTTGAGACCCAACTAGCAGTAAATGCCATTTAAAAGAATATACATAAATCAAACTGAAAGAAAGTAGGTTTTAGATTAGATACAAGCATGAAATTCTTTACTGTGAGGGTGGTGGTGCACTGGAACAAGCTGCCCAGGGAAGTTCTGGATGCCCCGTACCCTGGGGTGTTGCAGGTCAGGTTGGATGGTCCTTTGAGCAACCTGGTCTAATGGAAGGTGTCCCTGAAAATGGCAGCAGGGTTGGAACGAGGTGATCCTTAAGGTCCCTTCCAACCCAAACCATTCTGTGATGGTAACTTTCTGTTTTGTTTAACTGACTCCTGTTTTATTAAGAGATATGGCTTCACTCCTAGACTTGACTTTAACACTACAAACTGTGCCTCCTCACTTCCACTCAAGGAAACAACACTCGAAATACATAAGCTGCTGGAATGAACCAGCAGTATAGGAAGAGGCCCTAGTTTAAGTTTAATGATGAAAATTCCCATTACAGTCTCTGCAGTAAGTTCAGCAGCTGTCTGAACCACAAAGAATGCCTGTGTTATGTATTAGCTGGTTATAAAGTGTCTGCAGCAGCTTGACTTTCAGCACAGATGCAGGGGTTGTATACCGAGTGTGTACGTGAAACATTTACAGGAGAAAGGAACCTATAACAATCGAGCTTGTTTGGTGATTTCACATACACATATCTCGAAACTCGGAGTATGTTGCCTGTTTCCGCAAAAAAATTGCTGGATTAGGATTTTACATGTCTGGGAAACACTTCTGAGACCAGCTGCAGATACAGCAAGACGCCCTTGCAAACCTACAAACTGCAGACACAAGCCAACAAGCACAACATTATCTTACTCCTTCCGTTCAAGCAAAATGGTCAAGCCTAGAGAAGACATCACTTCTAACCCTTTAGTCAGAATCAAAGGTTATTTACGTGCTTATAGTGTGCTTGGTGAACACACAAGCTGAGCTTTCCTAAAGATGTTGATACTTACATAAATAGTTTAACCTCTACCAATATTTTCTCTCTGTTGCAGGAAACTGTCCTTTAATGGTAAATTAAAAACAGTATCTCAAAAGTTATTACAGTCTATTTTACTGAAGAATTATAATATACCTAAAGCAAAAGACAGAAGTTCAATATATGTCAAATATGTATTTGACTAATTATACATCACTATACTATTTTACCTATACTTGCAATTTAAAAAAGTAACTGATAGATAGTTTTGGGAAGGAAAACTAAATTTTAAAAAATCAGCTAAAACCCCTAACTTGCAGGAAAAAAAAGGTCTGCACCAATAGTAAAGGGAGTTCTTCTTTAAGCTCTTTAACAAATGATCTAAACCAAACTGTTAGAACAGAGGAATGTGAATGACTAAACAAACCCTTCAGTAAACATTCCCCAGCTGCAGTTTTCAGCCTAATACCAAGTTAAAATGTGGAGACTCCATTTTACCTTCTGCAAAACGATTAAACTTCAGAAGCAAAGCAACATTATAAGACATACATGACTCACAAACATAGTCACTGAAAACAAAAACCACTAGACATTTATCTCTTAAAAACAAAAAAGACACCAGGACTGGCACCAGTCTGCAATGCAAGAAAGACCATGTGATACTTAGACACTTGTGTATTAGTTTAAAAATAAGCTAGATAAGCATGTGATGAGTGACAATTTTGTACTTGACCTTTGCTTTAATAGCTCCTTTTCACAAAGTCCACACAGACATCAACAAAACTCCTAAAAAAAAGAAAAGCTAAAACCTTACATCTCATCCAGTGTGTTGAAAATAAACCCTAAAACCAAAATTCTACATAGAAAAATAAAAACGTATGCTTTGAAGGATAAAGTCAGAAAAAAAAATTCTTTAAAAAGCATTGAGCTCTTCTTGTAAATCGAGCTGATGAAATTCAACATGTTAAGTTACAGAGACAGAAGCCTGGGGTGTATATTTCCAGTGGGAATATTTCACTCTGCCTAGCAGGCAAGGAATTTGGAAATAAAGAGTTCCTCTTTCCTGAGGCTGACCAGGCCTACAAGATTGCACAGGAAATTCTTTTAAGTCAGGAAATGAGGATGCATTCTGCATGGGACAAGAAACCCTTACTTTAGGGTATTACCTTCTGAAGTGTGAAACCACAACAATTACCTCTGGAGTAAGAGTCTCCACCAGCATCAAGCAAATCCATTATTATCCATAGTGTTTATATCTAAATCCTCCTGAGTTTTTCTGTTGCTGTTTATATTTATTTAAGATATCACAGAATCACAGAGTGGTTGAGGTGGGAAGGGACCTCTGGAGATCATCTAGTGCAAGCCCTCACTGCTCCAAGCAGGAGCAACTAGAGCAGGTCCAGATGGCTTTTGACTGTCACTAAAGATGGACACTCCACAAGCTCTGGACAACCTCTGCCAGCGTTAAGTCACCTCCACGGTAAAAGAAGTTTTTTCTTACATTTAGATAAAATTTCTTGTATTTTAATTTGTGCCCACTCCTCTTGGTCTGTCCCTGGAGACTACTAATAACAGCCTGGCCCTGTCCTCGTTAGGCACACACACACACACATGGAAAAGATCACCTTCACAGCCCTTTCACTGGGCCTGCTCCAGTGTCTCTTTATCACTCTCATATCAGAGAGCTCTGACTTTGACCCAGTACTCCAGCTGTGTCCCACCAGGGCTGGGCAGAGCAGAAGGATCATCTCCCCCCACCCTCTGGAAACACTCTGCTGAGTCGAGCCCAGGAGGCTGTCAGCCACCTTTGCTGGCTCATGTTTATCATGCCCTTTCTTTTGTGAAAACAAGACTTAAAAATGTGGTTTGCCCATTTTGAACTTAAGGTAAGGAGACGTATGGCACAGAGTTTCATATTTTAGGCCTAACCTCACAGTTAGTTTTGTGTTTTACCTAAACATATATCATGGTGCCAGTGGTGACATTAAGTTTCAGGCGCAAAGCTGTTAACCACGTTCGTAGTAGCACAACACATTCTTTTAGGCTTCTTTCTTCACTTTCACTTAGTGTATTCAAGATACAGAGTAAAGACTTAAGAGTCCCCAACCACTCCTGATGTAGAGACTAAGAATCTTCCTAAAAATGGGCAACCAGCAGTAATTCCGAAAAGAGGAATAAATCATTAAAATTAATCATCAAAAGAGGTAAAAAATTTAAAAATTGAATTTTCATTTACCACCACCCCTCCAAGAGCAACCATTCTTTATCCTGAAGTTAAAACCAAATATGGCAACATCAGAGAAAATTTCTCTCTGCCTCAAAAAAGTCAAACAACTAAACTCCATTTGTAAGGATTAAAGCCTGTTTTAAGTAACACTGACACAATCCCACCAACAGGCAGTCTGGTTTCTTGACTCCTTGGGAATGATATGCAAACAGGAAAGCACCAGCTTTCAGACTTGCAGTTGTGTCTGCAAGAAAGGACACTAACGAGAATCACACACGAAGTTCCACTTTCATCATGCCAGGACTATTTCTTTTGGATTCACGTTCTTGCTATACAGGACAAGATGAGTCCCTGAAGATGTAAATAAGCCAAAGGAAAAAGAACAGATTAAACAGTGGTCTAAAGACCTGTCTCCTTCACATGGTAATATGCATGACTTAATGCTACACTGCTGACTATAACTGTCAAATTTAGGCTCATTCCATATAGACTTTTCATGTTTGGAAAGATGGTTTATGCAAACACGAGTCAGGAGCTCCATCGAACACCTAGCATACTGATGTAAACTTTTACTTTGGGGAGTTTTATCTACCAATAAACTTCACAGGGATAGAGAGAAACATCTGACCTAAATTTTCTAGACACAGTAGTTGGTGAGCACTTGACTGAAGCCTTCTGTACATCTTGCTATACATCAGAGCAGAAGGCAATACAGAACACTTGTACAAGCCTCACTCCACACTCCTCAGCAGAACTAGCATGCTGAAAGAAGTTATACAACTACCTTTTGCTATAGTCTAAATATGGATCTAAGATCTTATTTTATCACCTTTTTTTCTTCCTCTCAATTGAGCCTGGTCTTAAGGAAAACAAGGATGACAACTTGAACAAGGGAACTAATGGGTGATCTCTGTAAATAGAGAAGGAACATGTGAAAGATCTTCTCTAGTCAGGGAATTATCCAGTTCAGTTAATCTCAAACACAACTATTAATAGTTGGAGTGGAACCAACTCCAGTCACTTCTCAAATCTTCACTTCCATATTTGTATTTCTCTACTTGAAAAAACCCCAAACATCTTCCAGGTAAAAACCCAAAACAGACATGGTTTTCCACACCCTCCCATAATTGGCATCCAGTTGACAGAGGAAGTAATTACCTTTTGTGTGCCCTGACTTTGCAAGTCCCCCCATTTAGTGGAGTATTGCTGCACAGAGCTCTGCAGCAAAGGAGTCCAGAAACACCTCGGCATTTTTTGTGGTCTGCTGAGTACCCTCAGTTTCTAAAGCAGCAACTTGCCCAGACATAGATGATCCTGAAGGGACCGGAAACTCAGGAATTCAATCTCATTTGTACTAGCAGATAGTTAGTAAAAAAACACATGGGCTTTATTAGATACGATTCATCTTGGTACAGTGGAAAGAAAAACTAAAACAACTAGTCAAAAGAAAATTTAAAGCAAATATTTTAACAGGTTTTTGTTAAGACTCCCCGTTGGAAAAAATTTTTGTGTATCCACAAAAATTTACCATGTACTGCCTAAATTGCACAACTGGGGATAGTGGACTCTTCAAGTGCCTCTTTTAAACTTATTTATTCTTGGTGTAAACACTAACTCCTCTAACATGCATCGCGTAGTACAACCAAAAGGAGGAGGAACACAGACAACTGAACTAAGCATCTTGCATTTTTTTTCAGTATTTGAAGCACAAATAAAACTATTACTCAATTCAGTGTAACTTGTTTTTGCAATCAGAAATTTGATCTTTCTCAAGAATGACAGTCAAGAATAATAATACAGAAAATACACAAATTTTGAGACTCTTCAATAACATTAACAGATAAAGAAATAACAGAGATTACGTAAATTATCTAAAAAGTAAGGGTCTTGTAAGCCAACAGGTTAAAAACTCACAGCTAATTTGAACTTTAGCACAAATATCAGAATTAAAGAGTGTTGGGTTTTTTTCTTTCCCATATAAATAAGCAATATAAAGAAAGATACTATCCCATAAAAACATTTGAAATAATATTAATAATCTTGGAACATGTTACATTGGATTTTATGCCACCTATTATCTTCCAAGCACAACCTTAATATTTAACTTTTCATTTATTATTTGATTGGATTTTTTTAAAAGTACCTTTTCTTCAGTGATTTTGCTCTTATGTTCCATACTGATGATCACAGTTTAAATGCCCTATTCCTCCCTGTTTTTCAAATCTCACAAATTCATACATGTCAATGAGATTATCATAAACACATGCCTTTGTGTACTTGATGGGTAATGCAAAATGAAGATTTTTTTTTTTTTGAAGCCCATACAACTTGTTCATGGAAAACTCTTTTTCCATTAAAATTCTCTCTAGGTCAAGTCTAAGAACAAATTCAAGCACAAGACATTTCCCAAATCTGATTCTTATTTTTACACCTCCCTTAACACATTTCCCTGTCAGGTCTCCAAAAAAAATTCCACCTTGACCTGAAAGGGCACAAGAGACACTTCAGTCAGACCCTTTGACAAGATGTTTTCATTTTTGGTGGCATTTAAGAAGTCATACTGATGCCAGCAAAATAAGTTGGTTTTATTATTAGGCAACTGAACATTACCTGATTTTGCTGATGAGCAGTAAAGGCATGGGCACTTAGCTTCAAACACTTAGGTTGTATAACACTTTAAAACAGGCCACTAAACCACCCAGAACTATGAGTACACAAAAGCCCAGGCATTTCTCATACTAACATTCAGCAAGACAGTATTTTTGAAAAACAATGAATTCTCTAGTGCTTGTCTTGGTTTTCTAGTTTGGGGTTTTTTTATGTGAAAAGTTGGGACTAAAGGCAACACAGTATCAATCGTAAGTTTGACACAGGAGCTTATTTCTCAGTCTTTACTGCAATCTGAGAAATTAATAAAATGTTTCTCAGTATTTTGTCCAGATTTCCCTTAGGAAACACATATGTGGGCGTTAAGAGAAGGGACGCAGATGAATGTTCTGCTCAACAGGGAGGAATTTATCTCCAACCTCAGAGAGCATACTGATGTCAGAATTACGACTATATGAAATTGCAAACAACTTCAAAACCATCTTTTCTCAGACAGACTACAAAAAGCAGCTTGTTGTGTGATCCAAAACCACTTCTGCAAGTAAGCATCTGCCCAAGAGGAGGCAGGAAGTCGCCTTACGATACTCTGCTAACCGGTAATCAGGTTCCAGGATGTTAAAACCG
The DNA here is from genome assembly GCA_014706295.1 of Lycocorax pyrrhopterus obiensis. Classification (NCBI taxonomy): domain Eukaryota; kingdom Metazoa; phylum Chordata; class Aves; order Passeriformes; family Paradisaeidae; genus Lycocorax; species Lycocorax pyrrhopterus. Next base: position 61,848,756 of record JACSVZ010000002.1, read on the forward strand.
TCTCATCTTCTGAATCAGCCTTCAAAATAATCAGGAATGTGGCATTGAAAGGAATGAGCTGAAGTGCAGGAAACTACATATCACAGCTACACAAAGCAAAATCAAGCTTGGTCCCCCCCCACTCTTAGCCTTTCCCCCAAGCAGTTTAAGTTGAAAACTGGCGATTGTGTTAAATTCTGGTGATCTTCCTCTTGGGCTAACAGAGTCACAGAACTGCGCAGTGTGGGAAGCCACCTAGTGACGGAGGAGCACAAATATGCCTGGAGCTGCCCAAAGTTTTAACGAGATGACGCAGTTGGAGCATGTGATTACCGCTGTTTTTCTCACTGACTCGCAAGTTGTGTGGTATACTAGAGTTTAGAGAATTGCACAGTGATTTCTGGCAAGTTTTATAAGTCTTACTAAGTCTTGTAAATGAACTGTGAAATAGCAAATTTTCTCAAGATGAGATGTACAAGAGCAAAAGGAATTGTATCAAAATGTATAAGAGAAGGTCTGATGCAAATTTTAAACTCATGGTGGCACTATGCAGGAAAAGTTCAAATTTGTAAGGCTGGAAGGAAATAACCTGAAGGAGGCAAATGTGCAGAAATGGAAACAATCAAAACAAACTATTTTCTTCTAACTTGATGCAGAAGTAATTCAGCAGACTTGAAAGAGGAAGTTTTCATGACCCAGAAAAAATAGCTGTAGAATTTACATGTACTTAAACAGCATTTTTCAAAAATTGAGAGCTCACAAAGTAGCAAGAACACAAAACACTGCACAGCAAGATTTCCAGGCCAGTAGTGCTCAGTGTGTACAATGTGCCATAGTGATTTTTGCCTATGGCAAAGAACTTTACCAACATGTACCTTCTTACACCACTGAAAAACCTCACTGAATGAGAACTGCATATGATAGAATTATGAGAAGAGCCAAGTGGACAATGCAGATTTAGATGTCAGTTTATTCTGACATCATCAAATAGAACCACTGAAGCAACAGGCACAAAAGCCATCATCATAACAACAGGGAAATTAAAAATATGTGTTACATTACAACTGGCAGTATTAGAATATAGTATGAAATTTCCAGTGTATGGCATTCTGAATAGCAGAGAAGCCAAAGAAACAACTATTTACAGGAATAATTCTTAGGTGTCTTATGTTAGGAAACTTAATGAAGGATTGGCCAAGCACTTCTTGCAGTAGGACAAGATGCATGCTGTTCATTGAACACGTGCTTCTCCTAGAGCCATTCTAACAACATTAAACAACAGCAATGAGAAATACAATCTGAGAAAGGAATACGAGTTTTTGAGTCATACCACAAATGATGTCACAACTGCAGGTATTTGATGTACTAATGAGAAAAGTCCTTTAAAGACTCTTTGAACTCTACAACTTTTTTCTCTCAAAGTTACTCTTGGCAGAGGATCATGCTGTAATCTGTACAGGGAAAGCAAAGAAGCCCAGTTCAGGATTACTTTGTCATTGAAAAAGCATGACATCAGAGAAATTCAGATCCTATAGCTAAGGGATTTCACAAGTTCTATACTTGAAGTCCCAGGGATAGAACTGAAATTCAAAGAAGTGAGTTCAAGCAGTGAAGACTCTCAAAATGAGAAAGAAGTAGCATTGTAAAGAGAGTAATGGTGGCAGAAATGACGAAGGTATGTACAAAGCTGAAAAAAACAGTCTTAACGCATAAGAGAAAAAATTGTTTCTTACAGGCAAATACTTAGTGAAAAGTTTCTATCCTCATAATATATTTAATACAGGTATGCAATAAACTTTTTTTGTATAAACACATTTCTTTTTGTGAAGGATCATCTTGAATTCAAGACCATCTTCCTTTCAGGTTAGCATGGTAGCAGACGTTTACTCTAGAGGGATCTGCAAAACATCTACATCATATTCACTATTCATCAAAGCAGTTTTGTATAATAAAGATCAACACAAATGGCAGAAATACCATGGACAACAGGAGGAGAAATTGAAGATATCAACAGCTTCCACCTTCCAGCAGCAGAAGGGAATTTATCATACTAAACTCCAGACAGTCACACAAAGCTGACTAGGCCTGATACTTCTGTGGAATGAAGAGGACTACAACTACCTCAACCAAGAGAGAGAAAGGGGTACCTCCTCCTCCTGCCCTCAGCTGTTGGTTTCCACAAGCAATTAACCCGTGCAAGTTGCACCAGCAGATGGAGGTTTCGGCACCGAAGGAGGTACAAGTCCACCCCACAAAATGAGCCGCAGAAGACAGAAATCAAGCTGCTCAGGAGGGAGGAAATGGACCTTTCCTGGCCTGATCCACTTACTTTCTTTCCTGCTTTCTTAAATGACCTGTCTGCATAAGCTGCTCAAGGAAACTACCTTGTAAAACACACCACTTTCATGCATGAGGAAGCACAGGTGAGCAGGGACATTCTCAGCAATGGGGACACAGAAACAAGACAGACACACAGAACAGAAATGACTACAAGCACAACAGCTGGTAAGATCAGAATGCGAGCCACACTGATATATCACCTCTTTATGATAAACAACACAATTTTTCCCAAGTTTTCAGTGAAATTGCTACCATGAAGCATCTAGAGATTTTGTAGCACTTTTTGTAGCAGACCCTTACATATAATTTTATATTCCTTCTACAAATGTAATTGCAATAATTGCAAGAAATTAGTAATAACCGAAAAAGAGAGAAATCTTGCAGAGAGTGTCATCAATATGCCATTTAAATATCTAATTAAGAAATAATGACCTTAGATGTGAGTTACAGTAAGTTGCAGTGGAAAGAGACCTTAGGCAAAAAAGTAGATTGTTAAGACTTTCTGTTGTAAACAACTGGTTTTCCTTTTCCCTCAGTTCCAGCAATGTGGTTTCTGCAAGTTTTGAACTACCAGCTTTTCAGATTTTACTATTAAAATTAAAATGCCTAGATACACACAACTATGTCATCCATAATTTTCATTATGTAAATTGTTTTGTGAATTGTGCCAAAACAGAACAGATTGATATCTGTTACATATACATTTGAAATACATGCTTGGTAGACAATATGGCTAAAATCTAAATATATGAACATGCAAATACTGGTTAAAGTATAAACAAAAAAGCCTGATGCAGAGGTTTCCCTTCAAAAACACCTACACTACCTTTCTAGACTTTCCACCTTCCCTGTTTCTGAGAGTAACTGACATGATAGGCTCTAGCATGTCATCAGTGTTTGAGCTAAATAGTTATGAAAAGTGCCCATTTAAATATTATAAGGTAAGGTAGAGCCAAAGTAATTACATATAGCTTCGTATTTCCTGGGGAGTTCACTCCAAGCATTTACCTTGAACTCCACTACTGTATTTACTAGAAGTAAATACGTGTTCACGTAATATGTAATTATATACCAACTGTACTATTGTAATCCAAAGAAATATTATTTTGCCTCTCCAAGCATAATAACAAATGCAAATCAAAAAATGTTTTCATCTTGTTTTCTAAAAATCAAAATCTTCTTTTGACTGCAGCATCACTTACATGAGTACCTTGAAAAGTAAAACATTAAAATATGGAAAATGTGTATGCTATTAATAAACAAACTAAATCAGGTAAATTGAAGATATGGAATTCACCCTTGTAACTAATCAAAGATTTTTGCAAGATATGAGCAGATTTGTAATTCAGACTCACCATCCAAAATGGGGACAGCAATATTTTAGAGGGCAATTTGAAAACATTGTGTCATAGCTGGATAGACAAAAATATACAAGCAGTTGCCAAAAAAACAAGCCTATCACTGTCAAACAGTAGGTGATCCAATTTTTCACATACCAGAAAGATTTCCCCTTTCCATCTCTTTATATATTTTTATCTAGAGATAACTTTATACTAAGGAATAGATTTCAGTTCACAAGAGTAAACACAGAAAGCCAAAGAAATAGCTGTTCTGTTGAAATGATGAGATTATAACTGAAATATCCCATGAATTTCAGTACAGAAAGGCATTGGCTTCACATGCTCTCACACTTAAGCCACAACATCCTTATCTGAGAAATCAAAGATATTTTGATATGGTTTCAAGATAGTGACTCCAGAAAATTCACTCCTGTTACAAAGAAATCAGAGGCGATGTGAACGTACAAAGCATTTTCAAAGGTGGACCGGCAGGTATAGATGATGTTTGCTGAATGCCACACAAAGGTAGAAATCTAGCTCAGACAGTTCAACTAGCCAAAAATCTGGACAGGCAACACAGGTCACTGCAAGAGCTCAGGGATTTAGCAGTGACAATTAAGGCCTCTTTTTATCTAACAAACACTAATTTGTTACTGTAATTAGATCATGCTTCCCAGGGCATCCAGAAAGAGCACAAATAAAGTCATATATGAATGTATGTGAGTGGTAATAAGGGGGTTCAAGTCATACCGACAACAAAGATACACAAGTAAGAGTTGAAGCAGATACAGAATTAATTAACATGTGGAAGAACAAGTCTTGATCCCATTAGAGAGAACTGTCTAGGTGGTTACATGGGTTATGAAACTGGCACTAATGAAGATGAGACCACAAGGAGTAAAAGATTTTTCCCTAGACCTAAATAAAGCTGTAATGCAAAATGAATTTGAGAACATTTCTCTTTCTTACTTCAAACTAACAGAATAATCACATTAGGAGATTAGTTAAAAAATTTTTGCCTTTTCTCCAAACAGCATTTAACATGCTTTTCTACTACTATTACCTGGCTTGTTCCAGTAAGATGGTGATGACCTGTACAATACATGCTTATAAATAAAAGTGGAACTGATTTAACCAAATGCCCTTAATTCAAAGCAGAAATTTATTTTGGAGTACAGGAACAAATCATTGTTCCTACATTCAGATCTACTAATATCACTGCAGAAATTACTAGTATTAAGACAGCTATCCGGGCACTGTGACAATCACTGGTTTTTAACTGCCTGTTTTACAGCAAAAAAAAAAAAAGAATAACTGATTTGAAAAATGTTGAAAAGTGTTTTCTAAACAGTAACAGAGAAAGCAAACAACACAGGAAGAAAAGGTCACTTATCTCTTAGGGGGAAATTACAGAGGCCAATCTACAGCTTGTATGGGATACTGGGATGGTAAGGACTTCTTATGGAAAGGCACATGGAAAAATAGTCACTAACATATCTCTGCGTGTCAGAGAAGTCTGGTAAATCTCTTGTGCCCCCATTCCAGTAACTCACCATAGACTCTGCAAACATACTTGGAAACTCTGAAACATGTCACTCCTGGGATGGGAGCTTCTCTCTAGAGTCACAGTCTGTTGACAGAAACCACCAACTATCATGGTAAATTAAACAAATAGGTTGGATTTCTCAATGAGAAAACAACAACCCGCAGGACAATCAAAACTAACAGTAGGAAAAAACTGTCCATTACTTTAAAAAAAACCCTAAATTAAAAAAGTGCCAAACACTGAACAAGACCCAAGTCCCTGGGAAGAGCAACACCTTCTCAGGGACAAACATGCTGCTGTATAAAACCTCTGAGCTGGCTCGCAACTGACAGAAGTAGCAGATATTTCTATATCTTCACAGATATTTCATACCTAGTGGGGTTTTGTTTTGATTTATTTTTAATTATTATTATTATAGACTGCATAGTGTGGTGGAGACACAATATGTTTGTCCCTTGATAGGACAGATCTGATTCACGCAAACAGCAGAGGACACTCATGTACAGCAGCAGTCTGGGCAAAACAAACACAGAGGGACAAGTGCATATGTAGGCATTCATTTGTGCGTGGACAAGTACAGAAAAAGTTCACAGCTATACAAGGACAGAAGTCTTCAGGTCTTCAGGTTTTTTTCCTCAACTTCTGAGAGAAGAAGGAATCAATAAAAAAGTCTCAAGTCAAAATTACCAAATTTGACACCATCTTGAGTTAGGAAACAAAGACATAGATATATGGGTGTGAGAGATGTCTTAACAATCAGCACATTTGGAGACTTCTGAAAATAAAGTCGTCCTTCTGAACCCTCAGAAGACTAGTTCCAGCGGGCAGATGTCCATGTACATAAAGGAATTCATCCTCCTGGAGAGGGAAAGGGGTTAACAAGAGCCATCAAGGACACCAATGCTTTGGGGAGGAGGGAATATACATGCTCCAATGAGCCTTTTCTTCCCCCACAGAATTACAGAAGAGGCCAAGGTTTCATTAAGGCCAAGGTTTCATTAAAACCCCAGCTGGAAATGGTAAATCAGCTCCACCTGTCACAGCCCCATGGGCACCCCCAGGCCCTGGCTGACCTGCCCAGCCTCAGCTGCTGCCTCCACAGCTCGCTCTGCACCAGGAGCCCCAGTGAAGCTCAGGCCTCTGTTCCCAGACCTGGCCCGAGCTTAAGTGCCACGCCTGCCTCCAGTTCTACACTCATCTTAGACCTGCGTTATTTGTACTCTTCTCCCCAGGCCTGTCTCCACCTCATATCCTTTTCATCCAGACTGGAGCCCCTGGGTAGACCCAGGCTGTGGGTGATCATTTCATCATCCAGGCACGATGTGACTCAGGGCTGTCCTGTGCAGGGCTAAGAGTTGGACTTGATCCTTGTGGGTCCCTTCCAACTCAGCATATTCTGCGATTATGGAATTTCCCGTGTCTGGGACTGCTGATGGGGTCCCCAGCTTTGCCACACTGCTCAGGCCCCATGGCACCAGGGGTCCTGCTGGTGTGGGCACTGCCTGTGCTGGTGCCACCCTCACGTCCCTTCTTAGCTTCCCTCACGGGGAAACCCTGCTCACGCTGCTCCCAAACGCTATCGTTTAACACTGTCAGACAAACATATTTCAAAAGAGGAAATCATTATTTTTAGTGAAGCCTTTTTTACTATTTTAAGACCACCTAGTCTGATCCAAACTTACCTCTTCATAAAGAGTATTGTACAAAAAATAGTCTTCAAAATTTTTTCCAGTGTCTACACAGAGAAAAACAACTCAGCTCCAATGTGGTGTTGGTACTAAAAACTGACATAACCAGACTACTAAGGCAAAGCTGATAAAATTAACACAGTCAAATCACAATGACTAATACATTCTGTGTCTTGTTCTTCATTCATTACATTTTTAAATTTTCAGAAACTGCTGAGCACTGCTGCCTTTCTAAAGCTATGCTTTGTTTTCCAAACCCAGACCAGTACCCAAAAAAGTCACCTACAGTACACAGCTGGAGAGGATGGGGAGGGGGAAGAGGAAGAGAAAGGCAGAAAAACTCCAAAATCTGTATTTCAGGAGAGGAAAGCAGGCAATATAACACAGATTGAGATAGGAGTTAATTCAGGTGTCTTATACAACTAAATTATTTATTTGAGGCTTTAAGAATGCTTTGGCCTTATCAAGTCATATGTGAATTTCTTCCCCATGAAACAGATATGTTGTTGTGGTTTCCAGTATTTTTTTATATTGTCTTATGGTAGAAAATAGGTATTCCATTGACCTGAGAACAGCAAGTACTACTAAGCAACATAATTACTGTTTGCAAACTATCAGGTTCTAAAGGAAAGGGTTTCTGAGGGTAACTTCTTAGGAGATGTTAACAGCCTGCAGTTTGATCAATTTGGGAAATATTTGGTTTTTCAAAATCCAGTATAAAAATACATCTGTTCAAAATATATTAAAAAAAAATCAAAAGGTTGCTACCCTCATCAGTCACCTAATGCTAAGTGTACATACTCTACAGTACCCTTGTATTAACCTCTATAATTAAACTAGTAATAATCTGATATTAGAAATAACAGTATTTCTAATTTTCCTATCTTAAATTCATTACTATACATCAAAAGACATGAACAGGACCATATCTCAATTAGCTTACAAACTTGACAACATTTACGACTAGAAAGATTTTATAACATTAGACTGTGATAAATATTAATGGAAAAGGAAAATTTATACCATCTGAAAGTCAGACACAGCCAAATGTAAAAGAATGGTTTTAATCATGGAAAGGATTGTGATGGGCACGAACAAGATGTTCACAGGAAGGACAATAAGGAAAAGAATTTAGAACACTTGAAGTAACTGCACCAGAAGAGCTTATATCCAGACTTCAAAATCAATCCATGCACAAAAATGCAGTTTAAAAAGGTATTATAATTCAGCAATATGACAAAATGTCACCCATATATTTACCAGAAGTCAGAGGAAGAAAAAGTAACCACACTAAGCCTTGAGCTGGTATTTTGACCTAAACAGCACACTAGGTTTCACAGCAATTATGAAGGCCACATCACTAAAAGACAATGAAGTAAGAAAGAAGATAGTAACAAAACTCTTCTATGAAATGTTTATGAATGTGCTAATCTAAACTCAGAACTGAGATACACCACTTTTTTTTTTTCATTCTAGGTACTAAGTTCACACCTACCTGGGATGCCCAGAGCAATGCATTTTAAATTTTACTACCAGGGAAATCACTATATAATTGGCAAGACGGTAAAGTCAGAAGAGGACTTGTGTAATTTTTGTTGTTGCTGCTGCTTTGTTTCTTTTTTTTAATAAATTGATAAAATGGAAGGATACCAACTGGCATTGATAAAAGGAAAGCAGCAAAGGAAGGAAGATTGCAAGAGAATTCCTCAAAGTTGGAATACAGAACAGAAAGATGCTTGTAGTCTTACGGAGAAATGGGCATCCAGAGTTGATTGACAGGAGAGAGTAGCTTGTTCAAATGAAAAAAAATGAAATAGATACACGATGACTCTTTACAAACAGGTTAGAGGGGCAAGACAGAAGTAACTGTATCTAATTTAGCCATTGGTACATCTGGGCTGACAATCACATCAGACAGATCTTATTGATGTTCACAGATCCTAATGAGTAACTAACAATATTCGGGAACTACCATCTTAGAAATCAAAACAACATGGGGGAAAAAAACCTATAAATGCACTTGCCAACTCATAACCAAATAAGCAAGGGTTTATTTTCCAAAATTAGTGTAATTTAACATTTTAAACTATTTAAAAGTGGTCATCCTGCCTCCTTCTGTGTAGCTTGGGAGTAGCACACTAGACCTGCAGAAAGAGATAAAAGGAGTTCCTCTCCAGTACTGAATGTTTTGTAAGCTTGGAAGATTCTTACCCTGTATTGATGGAAATTATTTCTATCAGTGGATTCTTCCTAATCTTTGGCAAATCCAGTCGTGCTCCCCCCAAACGTTTTCCATTATCCTTTTTCTGACCCAGCAGTCTCACAGAATGACCTTCAAATTAAGCAAAAAAATGCAGTCAATACAAAGAACAAGTCTCATCATAGTTGTTTTGATTTGCTCTTCTTCAGAAGCAGTGTTTGTATTTCAAAGACTGAAAATGAGAATGAGATGTAATAATATATTTCCACCAGCTGGAACATTTAAAAAGAGACACTGACAGGTAAAATAAATCATCTTAAAATGAGCAAATTATTTCATCCAATTATCTTTTCACACTTGCATTTTCTGTTTTATATGATTAAAATTATCTAAGCAGTCTCATTTTCAGATTCTCTAGCAAATAACAACATAACAATAATATTTAAATGAGTTGTATGGCAGGATTAAAAGATTCTTCCCCAAAATTTCATTCAAACCTAAATTAGAAGATAATGAACAACTAAATACTTTTTTAGCTTATTACATGGAGAACCAACACATTTCAAGGTTACCTGACTGTGTAAGTCTGAGAGAAAGTGCTACAAAGCATATCCTCAGCTAAGTCCACAGCTAAGCTGACTACCAAGATTTGCACATATTCCTCCCACATCAGGACAACTGCAGGTCAGAAAACTGCCTCACAACCGCTTTCCTGAAGCCATTAATATTCAGAGAGTAAAATACAAATAATTTCACCAACTGCCTACAATTGTACATCAGTCATACCACAAGCCCTACATTTAAAGAGCACAAATGACAGGGTTCACTGATATTCAGCAGCAAGAACTAACAATGAAGAATCAAAACAATTGTGTGTGTTATTGCATAAGGTAGTCTAAAGTGTGCCCAAGTTGTAAGACTTGAATCATTTACTCCACAAAGCCTAGAACAGGCAAATGAGAGACAGCAAGTGCAAGCTAATGGTAGATATCTGAATAAAGTTGGAAAGCAACAACTCAAACTGGCAGGAAGAGAAAGCATGTGTCTGTTGAATTTGGAAAACTCCCTGATAGGAAACCCTACAGCTTCAATCCACCAAGTATCTCAGGAATGAAAAAACTAACTCTAAAATAGGAGGGGGGTGAGAGGATTGCATGAAACTATAAAGTACGAGTTGAGCTACATCCAGCACAGCAAAGCCTATGACCAGTTCAAATCAATTAAAAGCTGTGTTACACCAAAGCTCCCAACTTATGTTACCAACAGCTTTTTACAAAATTAATTCCTTCATCAGTCAATGCCTTTCTTCACTGCCTGTTTTGAGGAGTCATAAATTAATTTTTGAATAATGTGGCATTCATGCTCCGAATTTATTTCCTTGATATGGCAACAACAGCCTGGAAAAACCCAGGTACTTCTAGAATAACATCTTCCTCAAGTTTTTTTAAGATACATAAAAATTCTCAATCAAAAATGTGATCTAATGAACAAGTGAGCAGGACTGACCTGATAGCATAAAGGTTAATACCAACAGGAGACATAATGGTTAATACTGATAGAAGACATCATAATGTCCAGAGGGAACAAAAGGCATTACTTCTGCAGTTGCATTTGACAAAAATTTCATTACATCCTGTGGTGGATTTAGTAATATGGTTCTTGTGCTACTAAGCATTTGCTGAATTATTTACTTCTGCTTTTTCCTGAGAATAACAGCAATATTTTTGTCTCCATATACCATCAGTTATCTCCCAATCTTATGCTTCATTGAGGAGCTGCAAGCATGGCACCATTTTATTTACTTGTATACAAAAGTGCCTTATGTAAATAATAAAAATTGAACTAGAAACAGAGAACGTTCCTTTTTGTATTTCTTAATACTGTGGTTTATTTGGAATAAACCAGTTTATCCATTTTTTTAAAACATTCAACTGCATTACCACATTAAACGTGTATTTGGATTTATGGCTGAAAATACAGTGGAATGATTCACAGTAGTCTTAAAACAATCAGGCTTAACAACAAGAAGTTACCCAAAATTTAAAATTCACACACTTAGAATTAGGGTCAAAGCACCCTTCTTAAGCTTAAAAAACAAAATGAAAACAACAAACCACAAAACCAACCTGCCCCTCTCCCCAGTTAATATCTCAGAGCACAGAATCAGGGAGGGCTCATCTCCTCGGAACACGGACCCTCACAAGGAACAGCCATGTGAGTTTCTGCTCTCTAACAGGAATTTAGCTCACACTCTCCCTTTCTCATACTGAGAGCGTTACTCAAACAGGCAATGACTCCCAAAAACACCCCCACAACATTAGGACATGCTACACATAGAATGTAACTTATAGGGAGAACAAGACTGAGGTTCTCCTGTCATCAGAGACTTCCTTTATTCAGGAAAGAAACCCCAGCTCTGTGACCATCTCCCACGTGATCCACTGAATGCTAACACCCACCCCAAACCCTTGCCTGAGCTCAGGAAATCTATGGCCTGGCAATCAAATACGGCAGCTTATTCTCACATAAAATACATTTTCCATATTCATCCTGAACGACGCTGAAGTTCCAATCAATATGAGGCTTGTAACCTGTGGGGTACTCAAGAATAACAACATCCCTGTACTTTTCAGTCCAGACATCAGAGGCTTAAAAAAATGCCCCTAGTGGGAGATGACTTTTAGCAGCAAATGTAATGCTTCCAGAAAGCAAGCAGCACATGCACATCCCACTACTGTGACTTGTGTGGCAGGCACACTTAATTATTTCTATTAAGAAAAAACTCCCCTCGATTACAGTATTTGTGACCTTAAATCCTTTTTCCCCTACTCCATACAAGGACTATTTTGTTTCATTTTAAGTAATCACTAAAGCATCTGTTTACAGAATTGTTACTATTAATAAAACATAACTTCATAAACAATGAATCATACTTTTTCACATGCTGTAAATCCTTTTTTCCTCATACTTATTTCAAGAAAACTTAAAAATAAATATTTTGCCATCTTCAACTGGTAAAAAGCTAAATAACTTTTTTTTTTAGATTGTCTAACCAGCACTATTAAGCCCAGACCAACATCAAGTTTAACAGAAAAAGTAGTAATTTTAAATCTCATTCATGACCTCATTTCAAATCTTAGAACAGGACAAAACACTGCAATTAAGTTTTACTTCTAAAGCACTTTATCTGATTAAGTTACCTTCTCTCTGACGTTACAGGTTGCATAACTGACCTAAGCAAAGCAGGTGTCCCAAACTTAAAAGGAGACTTTCTTTTCATGTTTGTTTTGTTTCTTTCCTTTTTTTTTCTTTAAAGTTTTGTACAACATTTTTGAAAACTGAGTTAATCACAAGTTTATTACCATAATGATGAGTGCTCCATCTCAGGTATCAAACAAACACCACTCCTTTTTCGAGGGCTCACTCAACAGTGCAAGCTTTGAAACACAGCTTGAAGACAAACAGATCTAGTCAGGTTAGATAGGAAAGCCTAAACGATCTGTGCCTATTAACTGCACTTCTGCTATAAAAATAACTTTTCTACTTCCACATAGTCTAGCAGCAGATAAGATTCCATTGAGAAAAAACAAAACAAAACCTGAAGAAGTTAATTAGTGGTTTAGGTCATGCTTCAGAGCAGTTTTTCACTAATTAGTAGATAATTAATACAGATTACAACATAACAGAAGTACTAACCAAGTCCAGCAAGGACACTTGCAGAGCAGAATCACTCACAGCAAGTGCAAATGAAATCAAGCTAGGAATAATTTAAAATGAATCAGAGCTCTCTAGTTTTCAGAACTGTTTAATATTAAACTCATCTTTACATAGAAGTCAGTAGACGCGATTCACATTACTTGGCACTATCTGCAAGAAGGATGAGGTTGGAATGAATTAATCAGGATATTAAATCCTATTGTTAGTCTAAAAGAGGGCATTTAAATGTGCCTAGTTTGATAATTCAGTATGCAAAATGAAAATATTTTTAAGGTATTTATTTTTGCTTGTTAAAAAGGACACCAAGAAGTAGTACAGTTTTAATTGCATATACACATAACTTTAATCATAAATGTATGTGCTTCAGGATTGACGGAAAATGCCTGATCTTGAAATACAAATATATGAAGGGAACAGGTAATGGAATTTCTTTGCCATATGATTATGGCATTAAATGTCCTGTGAACCTCAGGCTACCATCAGATCCCTGTCACCTACAACCACAGAAGCATGTTAATGATATTAGGGCAAACAGCTTCAAATGGGATTGGTAGTTTCCTAGTTTATTACAAGAATAAGTGAGGGGGAAATGGCCTGGCTTAGTCAATTTTAGTCAACTTTACCTGGCTATCAGCATTGTATCAGATACTAGTAGATCTATATTATGTTTAAAAAAATTGTCAGCTTCACTCTGTCTGGGGGCTGGCACCCCCCAAGAACTGCTGGAAAATTATATCTGCTTGAAAGACAGAAGAGGGCACCCACTGAGGGTCCCTCCCCATCCTTTCACACCCCACTGGAGCTACACAGTGTGACTCTGAAACACAGCTCCCAGCCAGACACAGATTTCTTAGCTGTGAGCTTCCAAGTTCAGTGCAGATATCTCAAGCAGCTCAAAACCATGATTTTACAGAAAATCCTCAAAGACGCAGGAAACCCCAGCCTTGGCAGCAACAATTTCTATTGTTTTCTGCTTGTTCTGTTACCCATTCTTTCCCTTTCCCAGTTCACCATTTCCTGAAAGACACTTTTTTCCTCACAACACGGCTGCCAATGCACTGTTCTGCACCTCTCAGATGTCTCTCACCAACCTGTCTGATCTTCTCCAGCATCTTTAGGGAAAAGGATTAAGCACTATTTCATGTACTCTCGCACACATTTCCTTCCACCACTGTTTGGTTCTTAATGAATACAGAGTTTCCTTTTCTCAAGGTTAGCTCTGGAAAAAATAGCACACAGGAGCAGTGTAGCTAAGCAATGGAAGGTAAAAGCATAAGAAGGGAAAACAAAGTAATAAATTTTTTCAAAGAAAAATGAAAGGAAGAAGTGTAAAGAACCAAAAGCAGTAATAAAGACCAAAAGAAGCATCAAGCAAGGGCAGACCATAAGCTCCTCTCCCATCTTTTCTCCCTGCCCTGCAGCACAAACATGCTGTCCCACAGCAGACATGACTGATTTCAAAGGAATTCCCAAGCTCCCCAGAGCAATCACATGCTGTCAGACACACACAAGTGCAAAAACAAGGACACTAATTGGTTTAGGACTTTGCTGTGTGGATGCTCCCACCCAAACCAACCCCAGCTGGCCAGCAGCACATTGGCATCCCTGAATGTCATCAGTGGGATTTCCTGTCTCAAGTAAATACAGGGAGCAAAGAAAAGTCAAACCTAACTGAAAGGTATATTCCCTGCTCCTGACCAACCAACTAATACAAATTATTCCTCTTCTAGATCAGTGAAGATGGGAATGTAGAAGATGTTCTGTAACAGTCAAACTCCTTCATCTCGTGTAGGCAGGAACTGGGTCCATTACAAGAGACAGGGAATAATTCAGATTAATGCTGTCAGTTATTGATCATTCCTTGTGTGTCACTGCACCATGCCTTGGGCCAGGCATCCAGTCCCATTAGGATGATGACAGCAGGTGGTATGTTTGATCCAGTCTCTGCATTCAAAACTCCTTCATAAAAAGATTGCCTTCTACCCTATACCAACTCAAAAAGCTTCATAGAAATGTGCAGTTATTACTAAGCATACAGCACATATGTAACTGGCTTGAAATACAGAGAACTACTAAGTGTTGCACTTGGAATTAGTATCCAACAATAATACTGCTTTGGAAGACCCTGGAATATGAGTGTCACACTGGTGAAGACAGGAGCTTTTTAGAATTCATTTTATGTAATTTCAAAAACAAGATATTCAGTAGAAAATATCTGCAGGTATCCCAGATTGCTAAAATTCATACACCCCTTTCTTTCTACTAAACATGCAATACCTCTTTATTCTTGGTATGTCTGCAGTGCATGATTCAACCACAACAATACCTGTAAGCACTAAAACTGTACTGTACAACAAGTCATACAGAAAAAGAGTTAACTATTAACAAGAAATTTCTGTCCATGTAAAAATTTCACCAAGTTAAATTAAGAATATAAGTATTCAAGAACATTTTTGACACATCCATAGTACTTTCCTCTCTCACAGCAAAAGCACTTGAAATACCCCATTAAGGCATTATTTCTTTTTTTCAGGATTCAATAGCTTCACCCTACTTATTTTGAGATCATGCAAGGTTATTGTCTTTCTGAAAAAGTGCCTGAACGTTAAATATCCTGTGAGCTCAAAATGCCAGCTACAATTCCACAGCTCAGAAGGACAATACTAAGAATCAACTACAAGAAGAGTTCCCCTGACCCTCTGTCCTCACCTCTCTGTGAAGAAATGCATTTGATTAGGATCAAAGAGTCTGCTCAAAACCTCAGGAGAACCTGGAGAGAAACTTCCAAGGAAAAAGACATTTTGAATCAGATGAAACAGGCTGCATTCTGAGGAAGGGAAGTGCTGAAAGGAGGATTGTCAGAGCCAGCTGCAGCAGCACAAGTAACTTGCCTAATGTTTTGGGGTGTGCAGGCTGAACAGAACAAATTTAGCCTCAGAGTGAAACGCTGAGCTGAACTTCTCGCTGTATGCAAAAGCAAGCTTTTATCAAATTCCCCTGGTCTGAATCAGGTATTCTTTACATTTACCAGCCACAAGGATTCTCTAACAGAGCTAAATCCAGGTGAGTCTAGCCAATGTGAATAAGACAGAAAAATAGGAATGCTGTCAGATAGTCATTCACTCAAAGTGTGAAAAAGAGCACATAGGGGCTGGAAGAAAAGGCACCTTTTCCATGCACATCACAGGCTCACTTAACAATGAGCAATCACAATTTTGCTACTGAGATTTTCAATCTGTTTCCCCCTAGTTGCTTGTTTTCTTCTTCTGTGGCACTATTTATCTCCCATTCAGTTTCTGTGAGCTACTTACAAAATAAAGTCATAACAATGTCAGTCATACCAGGGATAGTCAGTTCTATCACATTTATAAACGAAATCAATGAAATAACTACACTGGGAAAAATAATTACAAAACCTATCTAAAGTCCTGGATCATCTCACACACCTAATAGTCACTGCATGCCCAAAAGCATTTGAACAGTCACAGCAAAAACAGCAATAAACTTTCTTGTAAGAACAAAATCCACTTGATGGTAACAGAAATCTCTTGCCCCAGCAGGGGGGATTTTAATGTTGAGCCGCATCATTATTGGTGTTTCACAAAAGAAATTTAAATCTGCCTTTGCAGAAACAGTTTCTCCACAATTACTGTATATTCCTCATCATGCTCTACATTTTTATTTAAATTACAGTCTACAAAGCTGAACTCTCCAAACTGACACTGGCACAGATCACGGTATTACTATTTTGAACTCATCAGTACCCTTCAGAACATCACACTTTTAATAAGCAATCAGAAAGGGGCAAACAAAACACAACCTGGTGCTCTCACTGAAGCATCTGGCTGCATGGAAAAACCTTCGTTTAAAAGCCATACAGTGGGACACCTTCCAGCCAGGTCCTTTATAAGCCGATGCCTGATGTCAAAGTAGTTCTTAAATAACAGAAGGGAAAAAAACCCCAAACCCTACTGGTTTGAGTAATGACACTCTTTCTACCCATAATGCTTTGTTTTTAGATGACAACAAAAAATTTATAGTTTTGTTTTAATAGGAGTATCACCAAAATTTCCAATCCATGGGACACAAAACAGGGGCAGGGGGTGACACATACCACATTATATGCCATTAACCTCAGTGATTGATATATACAAATGGGTGATGGATGAATCTTTTAATCACAGTCGTGGCCCCAAGTTACTGACTCGCTGTAGCTCTGTATATTGCCCACTGAAAACATGATTTCAACCCCGCCCAACTTTCTTAAGTCCGTCAAACACAGCCCCTGGCACAAGTTCATAGAATCACAGAATGTTAAGGGATTGGAAAGAACCTTAAAGATCATCTAGTCCCAACCCCTGTGCCATGGGCAGGTACATCTCCCACTAGACCAGGTTGCTTAAGGCCTTATCCAACCTGCCTTGAACGCAGTTTTTCCAGTTAGTACCTTTATTTTTCCACAATCTCAGTTTAAAAGACAATTCTACCACCTAGAAATAGCATTAGGGACATGGTACTGCTCCTGGGGTGTGTGGAGGGGGCTGCAGGGGCCTCTGTGAGGAGAGGCCAGGGCTGCCAAGTGCCAGATACAGCTGGCTCCAAAAGCCCTGCCACAGGGCACAGTGGAGCTCCACAGCTGCCAGAGGTGTAAGAAAGGGAAAAACACTGCCTGGCAGCAAGGGAAAAAGTGTGAGGGAAAGCCCTGTGAGCACCAAGGTGAGAAGAGGAGGAGGAGGAAGAGAAGAAGATGGAGGCGCTGTGGGCACCCCACTGGATACCCCCGCAGCCACTGGAGAAGAGCCCAGCTCATCCCCCTGCAGCCTGTGGAACACCACGGGAGCAGGAGCCTGGAGCAGGGTTTCTGGCTGTAACCACACGGAGCCTGAGGGGGACCCACATTGGAGCAGCCTATTCCTGAAGGACTGCACCCCCTGCAGAGGACCCACGCTGCAGCAGTTCTTGGATCCCCACAGCCCACAGGAATGCCCCAGGCTGGAGCAGAACAGTGTGGGGAAGCAGAAGCAGCAGAGAGGGGCTGTACTGGGCTGACCACAGCCTCCACTCCCCATCCCTCTGCACCACTCAGGGGGAGGAGATGGAGGAGTCTGGGAAGCTGAGCCTGGGAAGAAGAGGGGTGGGGGAAGGTAGCTATAGTTTCTCACCACGCTATTCTATTTTTAATTGGCAATAAATTAAATTAATTTCACCCAAGCCGAGTCTGTTTTCCTCATGATGGTAACTGGTAAGTGATCTTCCTGTCCTTATCATGACCCAAGAGTTATTCCATCTTATTTTCTCCACTGCCCTCATGAGGAGTGGGAGCAAGAAAGCAGCTAGGTGGGGGTCTGGCAGCCAGACAAGGTCAACCCACCACACAGAGAAATAAATAAAACAACCCACCCAAAACTGTCCCCCCCCCCCCCACCATGTCCTTTCAAAGGAGATAGAAACAGGGACTTGATGAGGCCACTACCCTCCCTCTGACCCTCCTTAAGCTGCACTTTGGCACAAACAGTCAGTTTCCTGACTGGGAGCCAAATGATACTTTTCCTCAAATAGGAACTCCTGACTCCTCCAAGTTTTATTCTTCATTTGGCCTGTCATCAGCTTCTTAAGTCAAGGCTACTCTTCCCACAATCACAGAAACTGAAAAGAGACTATTGTATCTACTGTTATCAGCAGATTATAGTGAAATCAAGCAGCACATACAAATACAATTTAACATTCTGGCATTCATACACGTACATATATACAGACTTACTTTCAGGTGGACAATCCAGCACAAATTCTACACTTTAGCCTATATATAATACAGGTACCATTTATCTCATTTTCATACAGACAGACACTGCAACTCTCATCAATCCATAACTGCTAACCTCATGAGGACAATTAAACACTTTAGCAAATAATGGTTAATGTTTAAACTGGGAATGGATGGGCAACTTCACCAGACAGGTCAACGTGACTGAAACCAAGAAAGGTTATGTTAAGTATAAAAGGCTCAACCCTGAAGTAATTTCCTTCGGTTGTTTTTTATAATCAAGTCTAATGACCCATTGTAAAACTATGTTTTGTGAAAGCATTAGACAGACACAATATGGACTAAACTCAATTCAACCCATGTCCCTCATCTCCCTAAGGCCTAAGCTAAAAGCAGACTGTACACAAATACCCTGGTCCCACGCCTCCCACCCCCACAAACCCTTAATAACATGGGATTTGAGAGAATGTCTAGAAAGGAAGGGGGAAGGACCTAAATCTCTGAAGACCTAAACTCAAAGCCAGAAAACAGGAATTTCTGCATTAAGCAGTTGACATTTCTCCTTTAAAATACAAAACAAATGTATTCTCTTGCCTACTGTAAACTATTTATAGCCAAGCTTGTATACACACACAAGTTTTTTAAATGACAGATTTTAGAGTGGTTCATAAAAAGCTGACTTGAGCAGTCACCACGAAAACATTCTGCAGTTCCCATCAAAGACAAACCTTCAGCTTATTGAGCATACTATAGAAACTGATCATCCAAAATAATTTCTTTATTCTATGCAGAAATTTTACTAAGACGTGGAACATGAATCAATTATAGCCCTGTTTCCAACTAGCTCACAGACACCACAACTCCTTAGCAATACTTTCCTAATATTCTACGTCATCGTAACACATTACTGGAAAACTAAGCACATGAGTGGGAATGGGTGCCCTAATGTTGTAAAAATTGCTGTAATCCAGACTTAAAATTTGGGCAATGCACAGATGAAGCAAGGTTTACTAAACTGTTAAATCAGAACCTTGCATGACAAAACCATTCTGTTTATCAGGAAGACTGAGACACACTGGCCACACAATTGTGGCTGTCACTTTGAGAAACTCAGTTCTGAGACTGTGAATGAATTATTTTGTCTAGTTCCTCACAGGCAGTATAGAGGTTTCAGATTATAAATTACCACATCATATGAAAAGTACGTGAAGATGCCTCGAGTTAAAATATATCTTAGGACACAGTATAAATATTAATTAGACATGACTTGCATACAAATACCGCACGGCTATTGAAGATCACTTCTAGAAGTGACAATTTACCTGCTAATTTACCTGATAATTAGGAAATTTCTAAGATTCAATTCAACACTTGTGATAAAAGTTAGGATGGCATAAAAATGAGAAAACACTGAGCTTCTTAAAAGTCTCTCTCTCTCTCTCTTTCTCTTGTGGCTGTTAGTGCAACAACAAACATGTACATCCTTCTTTTCCATTTTCTGATGAAGTAGGATAAAAAGATAAAGTCACATAAAAAGTGTTTATCAGATCTATCTTGAGGGAGAGCTGGAGACTAACAATTACACTGTCTTCACACACGTGTG
Source organism: Lycocorax pyrrhopterus obiensis (assembly GCA_014706295.1). NCBI lineage: Eukaryota > Metazoa > Chordata > Aves > Passeriformes > Paradisaeidae > Lycocorax > Lycocorax pyrrhopterus. The sequence continues at coordinate 61,868,933 of JACSVZ010000002.1, forward strand.
GTAAAGACCACCACAAAGATATATTTCTTGAAACCACCATCTCTTGACCCAGCAGAATGGCATTGTTCTGAAAAGGTTTTCCTGACAATGCCCTTAAGATTGAGAAATAAAGCTAGAAGAAACCCTTTCATATTTCATACAAAGAGTTCTAAATAATTCCAAGAAAGCAATTTTCTTTGGGAGTACAGCAAGTTTTCAACCAAATCCAACAGGGGAGCCATTTTCATGAAAAATGAAAAAGATGACTATTAGGAAAAAAAAATAGGGAAAAAAATGATTTCTACAAACTTTCTCTTTTTGTAAAGTGTGGACTACAGGATTCAAGCATCCAAGAAAAAAATAAGATACCACTTAAGAAATGGGAAGACAGGGAAAGCTGGACTTTTAGACTTAAAACTAGCAACAGGGTAACCTGTTTCCACCTTGGAATTTGGACAGAAAATCCAGACAATCCAGCTCTGTTAGGCTGACCAATCTACAGAGCTGTCCTACAGAGTGCAGACACTATGAAGTTCCACTTATTCAGTCAAATATTTTTTAAATATTCAATATATAATATTTTTTCAGCTTCCAATATATTCATAACCACACTACCTGAGTATACCACCCATGCAACCTTTAGCTTTTCTTTAAAAAAAAAGGTGAAAAAAATTGTGTTGTTCAGCTATGACAGATACCCAACTTAAAAGTCACTGGTGTAAGCTGGCTCTGAATTCAGAATCTGTATTTAATCCCCTGTCCCACATCACTTCCATCTCCTGAAAGCATTAGCAGCTTCGGAAGCTGTTACTAATGATGTAGATTCATGAAAACAAAGGGTTACATTTCATTTGATTTTACACTAATTTAATCTTCTACCATATATCTGTTTTATATAATAAAATATTCTTAATCAACAGTCCTGTTATCTACAGTATTTTACTTCACTTGGAAAATGGAAGTTCACAGTTAGACTCTTCATAAAACACAGTGAAAAAGAGCTTCACATTCTTCTCCATTAGTAGATGATTCCCAAATACATAAATTAATGCAGCTTCTATAAATAAATTGAAGAAATATAAGTAAAAGATCCTATTTTTATGGCTGGCTTTTACAAAAGTAAGCCATTATCATATGCTATGATCTCTGCCACCTTCTTGATTCTCTTTCCAATTGTAATTTTATTGCCACGGATGGGTTACAGTTGGAAAGGACCTCTGGAGACCATTTTCTCCAACTCTCTTACTCAAGGAGAGCCACTGAGAGCCAGTTCCCCAGGACCATGTTCTATTTGATGTTCTATTTGATGTTCTATTTGATGACCATGTTCAGTATTTGACTACATCCAAGGATGGAGTCTCTATCACCCCCTCGGTAACCTGAGCCAGTGCTTGGTCATCCTCACAGTCAAAATGCATTTCCTGGTGTCCAGGAGGGAACCCCCTGTACTTTTTTGTGCCTGTAACCTCTGGTCCTGTCTGTGGGCACCACTGAAAGTAGTCTGCCTCAGTTCTCTTTGCACCCTCTCTTCAGGTATTTACACACTGCGATGTGATCCCCCTCCCCGAGCCTTCTCAGGCTCTCCCATGAGGAGAAATGCTCCCGTCTCAGTCTCTTAACCATCTCTGACAGACTCTCTCCAGTATGTCAATGTCTCTCTCAAACCGGAGAGCTGGTTTCTGTTCATTTTTGTCCAATAAAACTTCAGAAATCCTGTGTTCCATTACCTTTTGGGAAATCCCTGATGAAATTGGCACTATGTATGGAATTCAGCAGCTCACTTTCTCCTTCTAATTGAAATCACTTCTAATAAGCTAGAAAGGAACAAAAATCTATCCAAAAATTCACACTTTTTAAAGTTTAAATGTTTATTAACATGCCTATGAACATTATTTTCCAGAATTATATCAATGTTTAAAATGCAATCTAAAAATCCATTTAGTGAAAATCATTATTTTAACAGCTGCTACCAGATTATTTGTACTCTTCCTAGTCATGTCACATTCAGTCACCATAACCTGAGTAATTATGTTATCGAAAAAGCAGTAATATCTGAAGTGAGTATAAACATTACAAAGCCCATTTTTGGGAAGGGAGGGCATGCTGACCCAGGTTATCATCTTAACTCCCTTAAGAACAAATAAAATTCAGGAAAAAGCAGATAGGGATCTGAAATACTGTGCTGTTGTAAAAATCATGAAGTATCCTCATTTCCAACATATTGTCATGAACACCATGATGTTTCTGGGAAAACAGTTTGGCTTATTAAATAAAAAAATACGTGCTGAATGTATTTCTTCTTTGTACGGTAAAGTAGGTTGTACCCCCAAAAATAGATGCCATAAGTTAAGGACAAACTGGGAAAAGTTGTGGTTGGGAGTACATAAAAGTACAGGTTTCACTTCTGAAAGCATTTAAAGCAACATGAAATCTTAAGGCCTTCAAACCACAAGCTCTAGAAGCCTTACACCACACTACACAATTTCTTGGTAGAAGCTTTTTTCCTTTTAAAAATTTGCACTGCTTTAAACTTTCATGCTGTAGTTCAAAAAAAATCATACTCCAGCATTAAAATTACTGACAATGTCTTGTGGACTAGACACTTGTTTATACTGAAAGTAGAGCCAGTTAAACTAAACCTTATAATTTAAAGCTTCATGGAACAGTAATTTTTATGGCCTGATAAGTAATGGAGACAAACTTAGGTAACCCAGAAAGACGGAGACAAATATATTTATTTAACAGCAAATGTTTACTGGTCAGGCTGCAGAAACAATACTGGTTTTTTCCCCTCCTTCACTGCAAAGTCCTGAGAGTACACACACATGAACAAAGCCAGAGAGAACAAGGAACACAGTCAAAAAAGAACATTAAACCAGAAGATAATTTATCTGTCCTACTGAGAAGAGCTCAGGGAAACAAGCCAAAACGTCGTAAAAGAAGAAAATACCAGAGAACTAAACAAAAGAAAGTAGAAGTGTAACACTCAATTAAGATAGTGCAGGAGCTTTATACAATACTCTACACCAACCAACACTGATGAAATGATTAATTGAAGTCTCCTCTTGATCATTTACCTATGAAACCAACAGCCCACAGAGCTCCTGACAGAAAACATCTCTGAAATTATCACTTACACAAAGCACACATGACAAAGTATAGCACGGCCCAATCACTCAGCTACAGCACAAAGTAAGTGTTAGTTTGAAAAAGAACACACCAACAGCACTTCTGCTGATGCTTACATGTTTCAGACTAGCTGCAATTAGTTCAAGTGTGATGCTTACCTTTAATAGTTTCCTCCACAACTTCTACTACACGATCTATCTGCTGAACCTAAAAAAAGTCAGAAGGTAAATACCTAAGTAGTCAACAACTGGACATACTTTTATAATAACTAGTCTTTCAAAAGTGCCTTCTGGATTAAGGGGGAGTAAAGAATTCTGGGCTGTGTTTTTAGCCAGGTTTTTTTTCTGTGCTTCTTGGTCAATCTGCCAAAAGTAACTTTAAAATTCGCCACCCAATTTAAACCAGATTTTGTCCTCAAAAATGGCAAGCTCCTGTAAGTTTGGCAAAAATCATCAAATAGTCAGGAAAGAGTTCAGGCCTTAAGTGCTGTTCATGGTCTGCAACAGGCAATGGTCAACCAGGCACTCAGCACCTGGGTAGCTCAAACAGCCAAAGTGCTCCCTCATCCCAGCCTCCACAGCAAAATAGTGGATGGTGGAGAACACAACAAAAAGCTGAGAATATTGTCAGAGCATACTAAAGGGGAGAAAATTAAGGAGGTACTGCAAGGGAAAGACACTGGAACATCAGAAGAAATTTAAAATACTGCTGTGAAGCTTAAGGGAACAAGATATTCTCATGAACTTAATGCAAGCTATGTTTGGAAATGGAAAGAAAAGCCTTCATGCTTTTCACAAGATAGAATAATATTTAATGACCATTATATAATGTCTGCAACAAAGACAACGAATTTATGTTTTAGTGTTATATTTGCCAAAATTCACCACTAATGAGATAAATAGTTCAATTATTTCTTAATAGATATATTAGTCTTTATTTAAAGCCAATGCCCAACACACTGTAGAAATTTTGGCGTATAAAGTAGAAGGAATCAACATTAACACTGCCAAATTAAACACTCAAGGAATTCTTGAAGCTGAAATTCTTCCCACAGCTTTCATCCAAACCACCAATTCTGTGTAAGGTCTACTACAGATATTTACATACAATGCGGGAAAGCGAACTTGTCACATTTAACTGAAGTTTGTCATTTTTCCACAATATTCCTTTTTAAACACCACTTCTCTAAGCTGTACATTAAATGAACTAGATTTTATTGACTTTTTCAAGGAGTTTCTTTTCCAGCTTGTTTCCAAAACAAGCAGAAAAGCACAAGTTGCAGAGGCTTCAAGAGAAGAACCTGGTCTGCAACGAGGAGCCTGGAACTTGGATCCCTTGTATCAAAGCCATTAAGTCTCTGTATCCTAAAACACTAAGTTTGTCATTTCCTGTAAATACAAGACTGCACAATCTTGTCTACTTCACATTCATTTTTCCAGTCTATCTAATAGAAGTTAAAAAAAAGCTCACCTACAGTTGGAGTCTGATCTTAAATTCCCAACTGAAGTCAGTGGGAGTCAGTTCCTTTCCTTGTCTGGGTGTTAGATCAAGTCCATGTAAAAGTATTTTCCTTTTTTTTTCCTTTTTTTTCTTTAGCCTTTTGAAATACAGCCTTTTTAAAACAGGAATGTCCACCACTTCTGATTTTTGAATACAGTATATTAGTTATGAATTCTAGAAATTAAGTTATAATATTGCTAACATCTGCATTTTAATAATTTTATTGAAAAATAAATATATTTAAATAATTTTCTGAATCACAAGCATTCACATTACAGACATATTGACATATCTAGCAATCAACTTGTGAAGAAAGCACACATAAGCAGTTGTATGGAACACATGCATATTTACATACTTGTGCACACATCCCTTTTGGATATAGTCTTAAAAATTATGACCCAAGATATTTAACATATACACTTTCTACTAATTGTTTAAAAAACAAATAGAAAAATTCCACTTGAAAACAGAACTGTACACACTTACTACTACAATACAGACAGGAAACAAAGTCTGTGTTATATTACCTACAATATTACTGCTATGTGTCTCAGTACTAGACTGTTTAAGTTCATAACCATTTTAATCACTTAAAATATGAGAAATCTGGGTGGCTCATAACCTGAGACACCTATTACTTTCTGCATTGTGCATCTGAGGAATTTTTGCATTGCTCCAAATCCCCTGCTGAATAAAGATAGAAAAAACCCACCAAACATTATATTGCACCTTCATTTTATTGGATAAATTAAATTATTCTCTTAATATGTCTGTCAAGAAGATGGCTCATGTAAGTAATTAGAATTATAGGTCTGATAGATACTGAGATCTGCACCTAGAAATGGATGTTTGTTCTGCCTTACATGTTATTTCCCACATTAAATATTTTTCATTTGAAATTATTAGAAATTATTTGGCTAAAGCTCCAAGTGCTCAAGAAGAAAATGTGGAATGCTTCCAGTCTGCATTTATGAAGATAAAAGTATCTTATAAAATGTGAGGTGAATCTGAAGTGAGAAGAGGGAAAGGTTTAGAAGATTCTTATTTGGAACAAAAGGGGGGGGAAATGAAAAAGGAAAAAAAATGGCGAAGTCATAGTAATGAAATTTTCTTAGGTATATAAAGGTCTGCTGGATTCTTTTCCTCACATCTCACTAACCTTATGGACAATTCTGCTCTGGGGTAGTATCAAAGACATGTGTAAACCTTCAGAGCAGAGCTCCAGTAATGTCCCCATCAGGAAGTCCACAAAGCACAGAGACATCTTGGTGGTCTATGAAGGGAAATGACACCATTCCTCAATATTTTTTTGCAGAGTGTCTCGATAAACCAAGCCCCCAGGACTGACAGCAGGTCACCACTCCTGTTTGTGGTTAGTGCACCCCACTTGGCTCCACAGATCTTGTAGGACCTTGTTTCTAGCACAGTTAAGCAGATTTTGGACTTAATGTCCATTACAAGTGGTTCTCCATTAGGACTTGAACAGAACAAGAACTACAGACAGACCGGAGTAGACGGCTGAGTAGAACTATACAAAAAGAAAAAAATCCCCGAAACACTCAGTTTTCATCTCACCTTGTCTAGGCAGCTCTGCCAAATGCTGGATGTTAAAAGATTGCTCAGCCTATCCCCTCTCTAAGGCCAGTAAAATGGAAATACATGGCTTCAAAAGGCACTTCGGGTCTTCTAAAAATCTAAATTATTTTAGAGATAATTATCTTCATTGACCATAAAGAGAGCTGAGCAAAACAGACTCTCAAATTACAGCACTTAGGCAAGATAAATCTAAGGCTTAATACATAACTTCAAAAGGCATGTGACTAGCCACCCTGGCTTCAGAGGGATAACATCTGTGTTTAAAACCTTTGCTGACAATACTGACCATAGTAATGGGCAATACTCTGGATTAGGAAGGTATTCTGAGAGGAAGACCTACACAAAGTTTAAAGGGAAGGAGACTACCCCAGAGAAGCACATAAACAACTGATTTTCATTGCTAAACACTGACACAGCTGAAGGATAATTCTTATCTAAATTAATTCCTACACCCTTTGATTTCTAGGATAGTACATAACTGCTGTAGAAATGAACACTTTCTATTGCACACCCAATTTTCAGTTTAAAAGCAGGCACTTAACTGACACTCTTTTCTGACTTTCCAGGTTGAAGTGTCCTATCTGAATATCAACACAGGAATTCAAAAGCCAATGGTGACCAGCTGAGAGGTACTGACGGAGCTGGAAATTAGTATGAAATCATTCTTAGCCATAAGTTACAGAAGAACAGTGTCCACCTGTTCCCAGGTTTTCAGCATGCTTTCCAAGAAGTTCTGCTAATTCAAATTCCATCAAATTTGTCTTTCATGAAGTACATATTGGATATCTGCATTTATGCAAGGCTCTGTTTTAAGGGCAGCAGACAGGTTCTCAATCTTGAATGTAGCCTGGCCTTAAGATACAGTGCAAGGTAGGCAAGTATCATTATCTCTGTTTTGCAAACATCATCGAAACTTTTATGAACTGAGCCACAGAAATACCATACAACGTTATCTTCCTCGTTTATGAGGACAAAGCAGTAGGGATGTACAGACACTTGGCATCTTGGTAAGTAATTTCCACTAATTTCCTTTCACAATGGCACTGCTAAAGCTCTGCTCACTGGAGCATTTTACAAATGAAGGAATAAGGTACATCGAACTTTAAAGTGTATACCAATTACAGATGTAGAGCTTGAGAAATAAAGTGCCTGTTTTCTTATATGCACTTAGCATTTTTTATACTGCACCATCTATTTTATAGCAGTGCTCCTAGTGTTACGTGCTGCTGCTGGGAGTGTTCAGCACTCCCACTAATCACATTGCAGAGTTTCACACTGGATATGAAAAGAAAATTACTTAAAGCTTGCCTTATACAGCAGAACAGCCAGGGGAAAGGGTTAGTTGGCGGTCAGGAGAATGCAAGGAGCCTTGGCAGAGGCTTGTATTTCTCCTGGAAGCAGTGGCTTCAGGCTCACCTTGGCCAAAGAGCCTGCAGTAACCTCCCACACATGGGGCCTGCACCTTCTGACTTAGCAGCAGCAAAGTTGGGGTTACAGCCTTGTAGAGTAGCAACACTGGATTGGTCTTGTGGGTTTGTGCACATGAAAGAACAGGCTGAAACTCTTCCCTTGGGTGATGGGTGTATGGCAGAACGTGACAGGTCTTTGATGCTAGATGTTACACTGGGAAAGATGGGGAAGGAAGGCGAATTGAAGTTCTCATTCAGGATTCACTCACCTGTGGAGCAGCTGTATGCCTTTAATGGAATACATATGTGCATTAGGCCCCATGCTTTCAGTATGTACAGCAAGTTTGAGGATTTCAAAGCACGGATACGCAGGGCTTGTGAAGCCTCTTAAGACCTATAAACCCCCAGCAGCCTGGCCAGGGGTTCCAACACACCATCATTTGGAGATCAAGTACCTTAAAACTCCAGAAAATGCCAGTGAAATAAAAGATCCCATTCCAATGGCTCAACTATCACTGGGAACAAGGGTTTTGCGTGTTCTTGTATGCAGCTGAGGAAGTGAGGAAACACTACAACTACCTACATCCATTCACAAGCCCCAGAACATAACCTGTCAGCTAAATCTTTCATTCCCCCTTGTCCCTTCTTCTCCTTCCCTAATAATCTGCTCAAAACAATCGGCACAAAGTCACACATCCTACTTTTCGGCAACTTAAAATGAAAAGTGAGGGATAACTCTACATAGGAGAGTTGATGTCTCTTTTTGCACTGCACTTTTGCACTGTACTGAGTTTGAAGTGAGTACACCACAAACACAAAGGAGTAAGCTTTGGAAACCACCTGAGGGCAACTGGCCGTGAACCTCTGTAACGCATCATTATGTCCTTCAGGTACTTTTCACCCTTGGCAGGTTTATTACTACCTAGAATTTTCCTGTTCCAGAAAAGAGCTCATTCACCTTGTCATGTTACATTATGGTTTGCCTTAAACACAGCCTATGGCAATGCCCCAACCCACATTATTTTTATAAAGCATCAATTACTTTAAAGAAACACAAAAGCACAGTAACATCACAAATGGTAAGAAGGATATGAAGTCGCCCTTCCTTTCCTTCTGCCCAAATCAGGCAATAAATAAAACACAGTGGAAGTTCAGTCCTGTATTTTTCAAATGCAGATCAAAACAAGCTCTGATTTACTAGAATTACTCTGGTAGTTACATTGCAACTTCCTCCTCCATCATATCAAGAGGAGCAGAAGAGCCTCTGACACACTGCCTTCAGAAAGCCACCCTGAGGGAGTTATAATTGCTGGTAAATAAACACACTCTCAGACAACACTGCCTTTTAAAATAAATTTTGAAAAAGAGAAAAAGAGTGGGGGGAAGAAAATAGCAGAACTTACATAAGCAACAATAAATCAACTATGTCTCTCAGCCAAGTTGAAGATGAGACCAACGTGGTATTAAAGAAAGATTTCCAAAACTCTTAATGCTTAAAATTTAAAAGTAGAATCAATATCCTGTTGCCAACAGAACATTTTCTATTTCTCAATTCTGCAAAAACTGCCTTTCAGAAATATTTTGCAATAGCAAGATAACAAGTCTTATCCTTTAAATACAGTCAGCCTCTCACACACATTCTTCGTAAAATGGGAAGAAATCTTAAATGTAAAAACAGAACACATGGACAATATACGCTCTTAGCTTTGCTTTTGTTAATAGTTTTGCCTCAAGTTTAACACCTTTCTGAGCTGAGGGATCTCTTACTTAAAGCACAGTAAATTTTACCACGGCAATGACAGCTAGAGGACAGTGTCCTTATTGCAAAGACTACATTTCACTATTTTCAGGTCTAGTAATGAAGTAGTTGAGAACACTGCATTAACAGCCTAATTCATCTCCTAACAGAAATCTTTCTGTAAGAAATACAAAACTACAAACATTTTTCACGAAACACTGGTTCTAGGTATTTAAGTGAAGATGATGAGAAGAGGTTAATTTTCAGAAATTGCATGTTACCTAAAAGAAAACTTTTAAAAAGAGGGGGGACAAAATTAAAAAAAAAAAAAATCAAACTTCCCAATTTTAGTAAGTTAAATTCATCAAAACTGAAACATCGAATTACAATCTCGGTCAAAGGATAGTGCCTTGCTCATTTTTTTCCCCTCTGTCTACATACGTGTAGATATTGTTATACTCACTATAACAACCAATTATGGATCCGTAACTACATGGCCTCTGAGCCAAGTGGAGACCCATTCACTCATTTTACTTTTTTCTTTTACAAAGATGGTTCAATGATGCAGTAGTACTGCATCCCAAAGAATACTGAAGACACTTTATTAACTGAAGTCAAAGCTCTGTGGTTTCATTTTCAAGGTAAAGCTTGGTAACCGTTTAACAACTCAGTCACCAGTGGATTTAACTGTTCAGACAAATTTAAACAAAATTAAACAAATCTAAACAAAATAATCATTGCTATTTGCCATTCTGCTTAATAGTGTGAAGTAAAGAAAGCACCAAACCCTCAATTGTGTCTGTGTAATTCATATTTAGTCCCCTATGCTTCTTCCACTGATTTTAACAGAGGGCTTGTCTTAGAGCAAATAAACTGTGATATTTTTAAGAATATGGTAATTGATACCTTCATCCTCAATGAAGCCCGGAAATTTTCAGGCTTCAAAGGGCACTGGAAGTCAGTTCCAACAAGAGCATCCCTTTCTTTCTCCCCTCATGCCAAAACCAAAGCAAATTACCCTCAGCTGAAGGAAGGTTTAAACGTTGTATAATGCAAGATGATGAACAGGAGGGGGACATGGCAGGAAGATTCTCTGCTGCTTTTTCCAAGAGAAAGGCAATGAAGTCTAGATGCTGGTATCCTGGTATCAACCTACTGAAAACATTTACAAAAACTTTTCATTTCTAAAGATACATACCCCTATAATACTCAAGCCTTTCAGGTACTCCTGGCGAGGTTGGGCTTGGGGTACACAGCCTGCTAGAACAACTTTCTTCTTCCCTTCTTGGGCTTTCCTAAAGAAGGACAAACAGTGCGTTAATATTTTTTGAGAACTATCATTTTCAACTTCAACACAGTCACATTATGCATGTGACAACAGAAAGCAACCACAATAAAAACTTCCCCAAATCAGAAGCAACTTGTACATGTTTCAGCCTGAGAAACCAAAGAAACCAACATACCAAAAGAACCCCATATGAAGCGACAGCACATGTGGTTCGGTTTGGGATGTATCTACAGAGACCATAACCATTGCATATCTTGGACAAAAACACAACCTTGAAAGCCCTAATCGAGTTCATTTAACTTTCATTTGCCAAAATGGTAGAAGAAAAACTAGCCAAGAAAGAGCTATTAACCTCAATTCAAGAAGTTACACAGAATGCATGGAACAGAGGGAAGCCTATACAGGCAGGAACCTCTAGCTCAGAACAGACACATTTATGTAGTACCAGTCAGAACTGACCAGTTACATCAGTCTTCTGATGTTTACTTAAAATGTTTATTTACTTTGAAATATGCAGTTACTTTAAAGTGTTGAAGTATTTAAGCATATTGAGCACTTTCAAGCTATAAGTATTTGCCTCTGGCAGAGAAACACTTGTCTGGATCTTAACTTACGTAATTCCTTAGCTTTAATGCTACCTTAGCATTAAGCAGGACACTAAGATTAAATGGTTAACACCATTCACTTCATTTCATTTTTACTCACTTTGAATTCAACAGTGAGTATCAAGCCAGCACTGAGTCTCAAAACCAATGGAAAGCCTGCACAGAACAAGTGGCTGCACACGAAACAGTGAGATGCAAAACCTGCTAATGTTCATTAAACGTTGAAGATCATCCATTAGCACATTAACCAAACAAAACAACTGCATTACAATGTGCAAAACATGGAAGAAGAAAAGTGCTGAATAATTTTAGCAGATTTGCTAGGTCTAACATATTATGGGTTGCTCCAAGAACGATCTTTCACAGTTGCATGTTGTATCACGACCTCCTGGCAGGCTTATGTCAAACTGGAACCTTGTACAGCCATCTTTTCTCCAGCAATGTATGAATTCATGAAGTGTTTACTGTTATGTTGGAATAGCCTAAGACACGTCATAACACTTTGCAGAAAAAATATCCAAAATACACAAGTATTCAGACAATTTTATACTCTTCAGCTTGCTTGACCAGTCTCAAACCTGAGTGCACTAAAGTGATGTTCAACAAGCACACAGCTGCTTCATGAGTATCTACCGATCTCCAGCAAAGGCAATTTTAACAAAAAACCCCCAAACCAACCCAGAGTGGTACCACACACAGTTCCACTACTCACAGTTTTCACTTCACACTTGTAATATGGACAAATCTATTTACAAATTACAGCGCAAATGAAAGCTCACCATAACACACAAATTGTAATATTAAAGGAGATCACAGGCCATTTTGCTAAGTACCTTGTGTTGGCTGCTGCACTAAAATGAGGTATTTTAAAGAAAAGAAATGAATATCCTATACAACCACAAATGAGAAATAACAGGAAAAAAGATTATGACTGCTACCTCACATCCAATATAAATTCAGCAAATGCCAATAAAATATTCGATTTTGTTTTAGCGGGACCTTCAGGAAATGTTCAGACATTCATAATACAGAACCTCATTGGTCCTCTACTTGCACACTAAGTGTATAATATAAATGCAAATCTTTTCATCTCTTCCTTGATAATATTTCTGTGGGTAAAGAACTATGATGTAATGCTAATTTAGCATTTATTTCTTAGGCACAGAATATAGCAACACGTCTCCAAAACCTGCATTCCCTCCTTTCTTTCAGTGGTAAATATTTAAGGGTTTTGCAAAACTTCAATGGAGGTTACCTACTACACAGCCAAGAAAAAATAAGAAAATAAAAATCCTACTTCATGCATTACCTAAAAATGCCACATAGCACCATGTGACAATCCACTAACTCAAAGGATAAAAATCACTACTTATATAGTCTAACAGGCTCAAGCTAATGCCTGGAGGCAAGACAATAAGCCCTGTCTCCAGCAAACAAAGCACACATCCCTAGGCAACTTGGCATCTGGTATAATCTGCTGCGAGCAACAGCCCTCTCCATCTACTTGAAAACCTGGGAGCACTACAGAAGAAAAAGCTTTTATTCACATCTTTTTATCCGAGAAAAAAAAATAAACAAAGTTTCCCTTGACACATTAAATGGCATTTTAATGTTATTTCACAGCTTTAACATTTTGCCATATCTTCTGGGACTATAACTAGAGCTAGGGGGGGAAAAGCTAAAATGAATATTCTTCATAATAAGCATTGCCTTCATCTAACTTTTTTTAAGTTGTACAGGTCTCCACAGAATAAAGAATTTTGTACACTGAGATTTTTTTCTTTAAAATGCAATTAAGTGGAAATGCCAGAACTAAATTTTCAATCATAGCCAATTTTCATTACCTTCATAATACACCACAATACATAAAACCCACCATAAATGAAAAGCCATTGTAAGGAAATTATGAATTTTTTTGCCTCATTTTCAAGAAACCACTTCTCAAAACATGCATTCCAGTGCTATATTGTCACCTCCTTTTAATATTGTTTAATGAGCCCTACTCATATTAACAAAAGCCTGCAAAAATTATTCTTCAGAAACCTAGTTAGCACGAGAACTGTATTAGAAGAGCCTTTATTCTTCAAAAACATGAATAGTAAGAAGAATAATACCTCATGGAATCTAGTAGGTGGCATGAATAAATACATCTTCTCTTTCAGAACCCTTTATATTTTTAAGTTACACGAACCCTATCCTGAACTTTCAATTTAATTGACTCATGAAACATCTTCTAGAAATACTCTTTTCTAAAAACTACTTGCAAGATATACATCTGAATAGAAATTTAATTAGAGCAATTTTTTTTTTTTAAAAAGAATTATTCAAGCTACTTCTTAAGTAATGGGTGGGGAACAAAAAACAAATGGGAAACAACAGGGGCGTGAAGTGCTGCATACAGCAGAGGACTCATACAAGATCACAGATTTATACTCCCTTGCAGAGATACGGACATTGCAACTATAAATGCATTATCACACTTAATGAAATATGTTCAATGTATTCTGCCTTTCAAAAAGCAAATCTGAGAACATAACTGGAGAATTTCTGCCTTGCTTACGTACACTTGTATTTATGTTAGGAACTTTCCCAAACTGGAATATTTTTCTCACAATTTTATGTAACTTGTTGCATGGTTCCTCTAATTTTTATTTTTTAAGCTCCAAGAAAATTTGGTCAGTAACACAACAAAGACAACCTCCCATCCTTCAAAGAAGCTCCCCATAAGCATTTGCTACATCAGCACAGTGTGTATAGCAACGCTGCTGGATACCATGGCAGCCAGTGCAGGAAGCTCTTCCACGTTTTCATGACTCACACAGCTACTCGGGTGGAACCACCAGAAGAAAAAAGTTAGGGACATTTCCCTGAGGTTCAAATTTAAGGAAGGCAATAAAAAAGTGGAAGCAGAGAAGATGGGCCAAGTTCAACAGAAGACAATCTGTGATATTGAAAGCAATTGCTAACTTGCCTTTGCTAGAGACAAGAGGAGCCAGACTGCCACTGCTTGCCTGCTCATCTCCCTTTCCATAAGCAGAGCTGCCTGCTGGATTTTTGTAAGCTGTGAACTCTTAAGTAACTCACAGCTTTCAGGGAGCCACCACTGCTCCCCACCAAGGGATCCCAGCTGCACAGGAAGGCTTAACAGGCCTTTGAAATCAAAAGCAGTCCAGTCTGCAGGGAGGGAAGCTGATAAACTACACACTTGTCAGCATGAAACATGCAATTTGTATAGTGCTGTGCCAGGTATCATGCCTGCAAACCCCATATTTTCTCCTTCAAAATCCATTGTTGGTGGAATCGAATAATGAAGAAGTGTATAAACAATGAGCAGAAGGTTGCCTGCAGCAGGACTAAGTAACAGTCAAATACAAGTAAGAGAAGAAGCAAGACCAGAATTTTCAACAAAAGCAAGAAATTAAGGGGGAAAGTGCTTTGCAGCGAGCTTCTTCAGCTTTGTATCAATAGCACTTGGGAAATGTTCATAAAATAAGAACTATTTCTAATGCTAAAGTACAACAGGAAGTAACTTTGTTATCTGAAATGAAAAAGTAATTATTTCAACCTGAATCCTAGTAAGTAGATGACAACTGACCATCCATGAACTATTCCCACCAAATGCAGCACTCGCCTCCTCACCGTTGTACCTGCACAAACCTGGCAACTTCCCCATAAGATGTGTATACTGAAACTGAATTGTGCAATGCATCACTGTAGTGTATTCATACCGTTCTCATGGCCTCCTATTACACAAAACCAGCAACAGTCCTTATCAGGTGTTTTAGAAAGGTGTGAAGCCATAAACAAGGGGGGGGGGCTTTGTGTCTAGAAGTGCCCAAAGAAATGTCTGTATATATGAAAAAGTTCTGCTACAGCAGCTCTAGCTAAGTACAGTATTAGCTGGGTATATGATGAGATCAGGCTGCCAAAGGTTATAAAAAGTAAAATTCAGGAGATACTACTTCCCAGGCTGTAGAAATAGTGTTGTGATGTCTCTGGGGAAAAAGAAATGCTATTTGGCTGAAGATGCAAATATGTGAAAGATCTTCCAACTCTCTCATCTGCTGAATTAATCAGCAGAAAGCCACAAGTTTTAAAGAGAGCGCAACATCCATGGAACGAAAAGATGGTGCCTGTATAGCATTTGGAATACATTCCTGAAAATCCATAAAATCACATAGCTATTTTCTGTTTGAAAAATTACAAATGGTAAGTTGAACCGTGGCTTTACAGGCTTTGAGCCAATGTAGTGTCTCATTAGTACCCAAAGGCTCACTTCCCATCCTCTCTGTCTGCTGTTGTTGCTCTTACCTTTCTCCAACTTCAACGCCCCCTCTTTCTCACTTCTGACCATCTGGTATCACTCCTCCTCTGCAGCACACTGGGCCCTTCCAAAGCCCCATTTAACTCACTGATTTAGGAGAAATTCATTGAGTCAGGATTAAGAGGTTTTAACCATTTTGTTCCATGAAGTTAGTTCATGGGAGAAGGGCGGCAGCAGAGCCAAAACAGAGGGCAAGTGAAAGCTGTTGGGAAGGAAACAGAAAAAGAGAAGGATATGGGAACTCCTTGTTGTACCTCTGGTGAGCTTAACAAGTCTCATGAAACCTTTGAGGTCACAATATGCTGAGCAGGGTGGGCGAGTAAGAAGCAAAAAGGATGTAAGAAACTCATATATGTTCTGCTTCCAAAGTTAGGGACAGCCCCACACACAAAGGCTTGTGGAAAACCTGAGAAAAGCTTGTCAACATTACTAATCAGAGCAGAACCACTCAAAGAGTCTGCTTGGGTGTGTCAGCTTCCTCATGAACTTCCACAGCCCCCAAAGGATTACTGCAATTTATCTGTGAGGCATGTGAAGATGCAAAGCTCATCTGAGGATGCTTATGCTGATTATTGGAGTTTACTGAACTGCTCTTGGAGGACCAGTCTCTAGCAAAGCCATCTCATTGCCATGCTGCATCCACCAAACTTGTCAAATAACATTTCTTTTGGCAAAAACCGTCAGGTAACATGCAAATATTCCAGGGGAAAAAAACGTTGCATGTCCTCCTCCTGACAAAAGAGAACATGTCTTCTCTTCTGAAAATACTTCAAAAAGATAAAAATGCTTGCTCCATCAAACTCCAAACTGAGGTTGTAAAGACATGCTCCAAGCAAAAGTTAATAAATAAAAGCATAAAAATATCCTCCTCTAAGGGAGTTTTTTTAGAAGGTGAAATGTCAGCTCTGAGAATAACCCCAAGACTCACATGCTACATACCAAATTACTCCCCAAGTTTCTGAGAGGAATGGAGACTTGTTTTTACCCAACAACCTGGCATGCAAGTGAAGTGACTGCAGCTTTGTCTGCAAAAGGCAATGATTTGAAACTCTAGACCCAGTCAAATCAGTGCCTGAGTTTTACTCAAATTTTCTGTAAATGTAACTTTATCGGCAGCAATTAAAGATGCAACAGCGATTCCTGGGCAGTCATTACTCACACAAATATAGCTTGTTAGTGGTAATGATGGTCTTTTCTTCCCGCAAAGGCTTTCAAATTAATAGTTCAAAGACTTTATCAAACTGAAAAATCAGACCAGAATGTATCCAGGAAGAGGATGGGATGAAGGACTAAATCCTCAATCTCACCTTGGCCCTGGTTAGGAATTTTTGTAGCCCCAAGCAAGGCTGACTTGATCAATATGAGAGAGAAAACTTCCAGGATGTCTTTTGGTCAGGCTAGGCAAAAATGGTTACAGGACAGTTCCTGTCCCTCCAGATGATTAAGAAAACAGATTTTAAAAAATCAATATACCATAACTTTAAAGCAAATCTGCAAAACCCATAATTAGAAGTTATCAGCTTTACAACTGTTCTTAAAAGGAAAGTGTAATTAATGACAATCTGCTCCTTCAAAAATTTCATCTTGGCTGCTGGCAGACAGATTTTTACTTGTTGGCTAAAAAGCATATCTATTTTAAATTTAATTTTTTTTTCCTTGTGATTGCAAAGTTGTTGGTTTGGGTTTTTTTTTTTTTTTCTTTTTCTGTTCATTGAGAAGACTGAGGGACCTTGTCATGTAACAGAAAATACTAGATATAGCATTTGTCCTCCCAAAACTGTTAAGCAGACTGGGGCCTGGCAAGCTGCTCAGGGGGTGCCAAGACACCCACTCGCCAGTTCAATCCTCCCCCAGCTCATGTCAAGTGAACAGCACGGTCTGCCAGGACTTGTTAGACACTGACAAACCTTCACTGCCCAACACAGGTGACATTCATGCTTTGTAGAAGGTATTCACTAAAACGTTGAGACAACATTTATTTCTGCAGGATTTTGCAAGTGGTTAGGCTCCCACCATTCTTCAGATAAAATGGTCAAGTATTTGGCTTTGCTGCTCTACAAATCGGGGGTTTATAAGTTCCAGTTTCAAGCACATTGTTGGTAGGATACCCTACTACGCTCCTCAGCTCCTTTTCTTCTTCCCTCCTTTCAGTTCTCACCTTTAGGTGTCTACTGACAGCATGAGTATCCTCAACTTCTCTGAGGCACAGAGTACCAGATACACTGAAGTTCTGCCCACTCAGTCTTGCAAAAGCAGAGGCTGCTGGAAGCCAAACTGCCAGGGAACTGTTGCAGGTGGCAGAAACTGGAATTGCCTTTGAAAAAAATTACCAGTTTCTGAATATCCTTGAATCTTTATGTCCTTTAGCACACAGATGGCAAGTTGTAGTAAGATTGTAAAAATATTTCACTGTCTTTCTACATCTCCAGTTTCACGGTAGCCTTCTTGAGCAAGAATCTAAGAAGTGATAATGGTGAGAGAGTTTTCAGAAGCAGAAATAGCTCCAAAGCTCTAGCAGCAATTTTGTTCCTTCTCTGCCTTCTGACTCTAATTTCCTCCTTTAAGTGCAAGCATTTTCACTTCTTTCTACTACTTCAAAAAGCAAGACTTCATGCTCCCCCTTCAAATGGGAAAACTTAATCCTGTTCTGAATTTATTTTTGCATATCTAGATGAACTGTTTAAAGGTACACTTGTCTCAACAACAGTGAAAGGAAATCTCACATAAATTCACTTGGAAAGTGACACTAAACTTCTGACAGATTAAAGAAATGGAAGTCAAAATCATAACAGTGAACTTTTATAAAAACCACACAGCTCTTATGCTATTCCTCTGTTCTTTCTACACATATTCCTGTAGGAATGACAATATTCTATTGTAGTATTTGTGGCATATCTCTCCTTTATATTTAGTTAACTGACAATTTATTCTACTTCACCTTCCCAGTCTTACCCCCCTCTTAGTTCTATTCATCTCTTTTAGAAAAACAGAAGTGCCGTTTAGGGCACAAAATAATGATTGTAATTAATGTGTGAAACACTACACTGCCTCTCAGGTTCAACGTACAGGCAGGCTTCAAGTTACATGCATGCATGGCCAATGGTTGTAATAGAAAACCCTGTTGATACAATGACTAAAAAACGAATTTAGTGTTGAATGAAAATTAAATAATCCATTCCTCCCTCCCCCTCCAACCCCACCCCCACCCCCGAGGTACAGTATGCTTCTCACTAACAGGCTACCTACAAACTTTAAAAAGTATTTGTTCTGGAAGCTGTTAGGAGTACTTCTCCAGGTCTTTTGCTAACTATAACACACCAGGAATCTTTTTCCATAGGGTAAGGATGGTGAAAATCCAGAAAAAGGAAGCAGAATTTACACGGACGAAACCCACAAAGCAGTACATGATGCCGACAGTGTTTTACCAAGTCACCAGAACAAAACCCGTGCATGATTCTATGGTGTGTCTGACACAGAACATTCTGATAAAAAATCAAGGATAACAAGGGAACTAACAGCCAACTCATTTTTTCTTTGACTCCTCCAGGGCAGCTGAGGAAAAAAACCACAGACCTGAAAGGCAGCCAAAATTCTGAACATCCAGGCTTTTTTTTGCTCAAAATCAGGTGGCTACAACTACTACATGAAAGAAACAAAAATAACTTCTTGAGAGCCACTAAATATAGTTTTCATCTTATGTGCATAGAAGACTGTCAGAAGTTATCCAACAAAGAAAAGGAAGCTAAATTCAATGAAGTAATTTTTCAGAACAGTAAGCTGCATGTTCTTCTTCCCTTATGGAAATGCTATGCGAGCAGCAGCACTGTGCCTAGTTTTTGTCAGGAATTATGAAACAGATAAGGACTACAACGTAGTGTGATAGAACAGGAAAAAAGCAACAAAGAACAGAGCAGAAAATAAAAAAAAAATAAAAGAGAGATTTAGATCCTCAACACTGAAACCTTCATTCTGTCCAAATTGCACTGTATCACATTTTTATTAATCTTTGGGTTTTCATTTGCTTTAAATTCTTCCAATAAAGCCCAATGAGCTCTTCCTAGTCTAAATAGGTAAGAACTGATCACAGGACCTGAACAGCAACAGAAATTATCCACTAGTCTCCTACATGCCAGACTCATGACAGCCTGACCATTTTAGCAGTTCTCCAATGGACCTGCTCCACTCTTATATCCCTCAACTGCCTCTGCTACACTCAAAACACAGTAATCCAAGTGAAGCCCCACCAAGTAAAGAACAATAAACTTCTCTCAATATCTTGTTCATGTTTTACTTATTCACAACTGAGAGTAACTCATGAGAGTTGGCTCATATTTCTTGGTCTTCGCCATACATCCCACATTCTTTGCCACAGGCCACTTATCCATCAGCCTTATCTCAGTAAATTATGAAGCTGTGTCAACTAACTCTTCATTGATATCTTTAATTTCTCATTGTTTCATACCATACCTGAAAGAATGGTAAAAATCCAAATTCTCCATGGACTACATTTTGGCATATAATTTATTTGTATGGTTTCTGTATTGCTAGAACATCTTAGTGGTTTCTACTCTCACACAAATTCATCACAGTCCCTGAAAGCAACAGACTCCTACACTGCTTTAACTCCATGCTTTAGAAGGGCCTTGCACCACACATTATGATACAAATGGAAGAGATATTCCTGTTTTATTTCCTTCAGAGACTGAAGCTTTGAGTCTGTGTAATCCTGCTTCTGAAAAAAAAAGATTTTGCCTTTTTCTATTCAAGCATTTTTAACTACAATATCAAAAACAAAACAAAAATTCTTGGGTGACTTGAATGACGATTGCACTTCACTGTAGCTTGTACTGCTGGAAAAATTCTCCACTCAGTTGTTGTCACTGATGCTTAAGCAGGGGAAGAGAGAAGACGCTGTTAGAAAGGTGGAAGCTCAAAAGTGCATCAAGCAGTGTAAGATGGCTTTAGTGCACTCCCACTGTGAGGTGGGACTGATCAGAGTAGCTACATCTGCTCCTTGCTTACAATTTATGCAGCACGCTTCCTTCCATTCTGCTTTAGGCTTTTTGATGTACATGGCTGGGAAAACATTTCCAGGGTGGTTGCGATGAGGAGGAAAAAAAAAAGACAAGTCCTAGAAGTAGCTCTGAGAAATTACCAGTTTAGACATCTAAATCTAGTTCAAATGTATTATTTAGAGAGCTAAAAATTGTAACTTCAGTCAGAGCTGAAAGGGTAATTTCTCTAGGCATATTAGCTTGCCGAAGAATGTTTCCTAAAATAACCAAGATATCATTTAAGTAGTTTTCACAATAAATGATCTTCTAGAAGTTTAATACACTGCCAGGCATTTTATGGGGATAATAATAAATGTATGGGTTCGTGAAAGTTTTAGGTCGTGTGCATATCTGAAAGGTCAAAACAATTTCAAGGATTCTAGCAACAAAACTTTTAATTTCTAATAGACAGCAATCCAGTGTGGATTGAATGCAGCACCAAGCCTGACAGAGTTCAAGGAGCATTTGGACAATACTCTCGGGCACATGGTGTGATTCTTGGAGACGGTGCTGTGCAGGGCTGGGAGTTGGACTCGATGATCCTTATGGGTCCCTTCCAACTCAGCATAATCTGTGTCACTCTTTGTGTGTGAGTGAACATAAATATATGCATGTGACAACAGCTACTTCACTCCCAAAGCTCCATTTCCTCTTTTTCCCCTCCAAATTTTCCATAAAATTTAATTCTATCAGATTCATACCACCACAGTGCCCCTTTTCACAGTGCCCCTCTACCTGCACATAGATGGAATATTCTATTTCTGAAGAACAAGCAGGCTCTAACACTGCACAGCACTAAGTACGCAGTATATGACCAGCAGCAGTAACTATCTGAGCACAGTAACCCACACATAACACTGCACCAGGACTCCACAGTTTCATCACCCATCCCAGGGATCAGGAAGGTCAGGACAAAGGCCTCAGTGCAGTATGTTATTGATCTCTTTAGGGATAATAATCGATCAGAAGAGTAATTAATCATTTTTAAAGGTTACTTTGCAAGTCCTAGGCAAAATAAGCTAGGTGCTTCACAGATAAAGTTTCTGTAACCATCTCTAATCTTTTTCTCAGCCTTTTTTCTGATATGTGATCACCCCCAGGTGAGTACAGGAAATGGAGGCAGACTCCAGCTGCATGTTTGTGGGACCCCCAAACTTTTCTTGTGCAACAGATTTGTGTTCATACTAAAGCTCTAATGAAAACAGCCCTCCACATTCCCTGGAATTCAGACACATAGTAAACTCATACCAAAGTTGTAACATTCAAGTTTCTCTGTAACATATAAACAGTTCAAAACAATGATTATATCAACCTTTAAATACCTCTAAAATATATGAATTGCTTAAACAGCATTTCCTATGCAACCACTTCATATTTTTAATTCATTTCTATTTTTAATACAACATGCATCTCTGCAGACTTCAAGACACCTCACACCAGGAAACTATACTAAATAATGCAGGGCTCTGCATTAAGCTCACTTAGCTCAAAATTCTACTGAATCTCACTGGAAATTGCCATCCTGTTATGAAACTTCAGAAAACAAATCCCTCTGCTCCCACCAGCAATTTCAAAGAAATTCTGTTCTATGGCTCCCAAACACTGCAGAATTTGAGAGGGTAGGAGAAGCGCTAACTGTACAACTTACGCCTTTGAAATCTGCTCTAAAAGATTTCTCATGTTGTTCTTCAAAATTTTTCTAGCAACTCAAGTACATTTTTCAGACTCTGATTGCACTAAGCGTATAATATGTTTTCTTTGAAATACTACTTCATTAATAAACATCATGATTTTTTTTCCTACCATAGCCTATATACAAAGATTCAAAGTATTAAATAGGCAATCGAGCCTTTTTTTTCTGAATAGTCTGCACACAGGAACATATTCGCCTGTCAGCAAGCAGAAGTTTGTCTTTAAAACAGGTGCCAGAGGAAGCCAGAACTTTTCTTTTGAATAAAACTCAAATTAGGAAACTGAGCACTGCACTCCCTAAAACACCCTTCAAAATCTGTGCTCCATTCTTCAACTTTTCACATCTCTTGTATGAGACAACACACTCCAGGTTCCCTAGAACTCAGGGGAGCGAAGCGTGTGCTAACCTTATTTAAGATGATACAAAATGCCATATGTGTAATATATAGGCCTACCTGTATCAGCAGAAGGCAGATTAATTCTTCAGTAAGGGACAGGACACATGAGCTTACATGCACACTCGTATTTCAAAATACACTACAGAATTACAGAAGTAAAAAGGTAAGTTCCGCACCACTGTTATACCAGCAGCTCAACCTGAGTTTTTTAAGGTGTCTTAGATTTAACAGTATAAAACAGCAAGGAGTAAACATGTTAGGCTCCTAACCTGGTTTTAATAATACCCTTTACATAGAGCTAAACAGTGCTGAACTTCTATTCTCTTTTTATTTTCTTTTTTGTTCTTTTCCTCAAATTAAAGCTTTTACCCTGTTCTGTGCCCTGACCATGGGTCAAGTGAAGGCCAGATCAACTCCGACGACCTTCAGAAGACTTGAGAGCCTTCACTCCCCATGCACTCTCCTTAAAATGTTGTTACAGCTACATTCTCCCTCCCTACTCCCATGAGCATGCCAAAAACTGCTCTTACTTTCCGCCTCCATTCACAATATATATCAATTCATTTCTGCCAGTATTTGCCACTTTCTGAAAAAGCTATCAGATGTTGCATGCAAGAGTGTCTTCCCTCTGACGGGAATTAGGCAGGCCCAGACAAGACCCTACAAGTAAAGCAAAGTTAGCTTAAAGAGACACTGTATTGCTACGTTCATCCTGCTCTGTGGAAATAGTTGTATCTAAAAAAACACCGAGATGGATGAACTGTGTATCCATCCAGTTTGAAATGCCCTCAGTGTCAGAAAATCCCAGTGTCAATAATAGAGATACCAACTTATAAAACACAAAGACAGACACCAAGAATTACTTGCTGCAGCAAACTTCTCCCAAACCATGCCTCTAACAATTTCTGCTTTAAAAAGTAACCCAGGGGAAAACACAGGTAAATATTTTACTATTCATACATTGGCTTTATCAATTTTAAAGCACAAAACCAGAGCACCTGTGGTGTTTACAATGAGTTATAACATTCAACAGGACTGCTCAAGCTCTGAAAGTAAATGAATAATTAGAGAGTTTGCACATAACTCTCAAAAGTTATAAATTTTTACAAGCCAACTCCTTAATTTCATGTTCTGTATTCTAAAATATCTGCACTTGACCTTGACATCACAATGGGCAATTATACTCTCCACATTTTCAACTTACATACAGTTTAATTAATGTTACAAACTATTCCCACTCTTGGTATTCTACATCCGGGTATTACAGAATCTGCAACACATTTACTTCATTTAATACTGCCCAATACGACACAAAATATTTTTATTTTTATTATGATTTTTCTTTTTGCAAAACTGGACATAATTAAAGGGATGCATAAATTGAAATGAACTGTTCAAGATGCCAATGTTTTCCTGAAAACAGTATTTGCTGACTGTTACTACAAAAAGAAGACACATAATGCTAATTTAGAGAAACCACGGCTATAGTCTACAATCAGTGTCTATCCAGCTATCATCTTCCAGAATTTATCCAATCCATAAAACACACACTTCCATTCCTATTTGTAACACAGAAAGTGCTTGGGAGCTGTTTGAAAAACCTGTATTTTCTCTCCTGTTCTTCTCAAACTCCCCAGCTATACATACCCTTCCTTCTACAAATGCAGCACTCCACTTGCCATATGATCATCAGCCAATATCCCAGAAAGAGCACAAATACCAGACTGGCAGTTCTGTACAAGCCCAAGCAACACTGGATGCTTTTTCCATGATTATCAACAATAGTTTTCTCTATGGACTATAAATTGTGCTCTTGTATCTTTTGCTTAGCTTACAGTTCTCTCTAGGACAAAGAAAGCTTGGGAGTAAATCAACAGTCTGGAGAATCTTGCTTTCCTGCTGTTATTGTTTCTTTTATTATTAACCCAATATTAGCATTGTCCTGGTCTAATGGAACTTCCCCAGCATTGTGACATTTGTTCGATTTAACATCCATCAATTATTACCACAGCCAATGGTATTTTAAAAAGCTAGCACTTACATGCTTTGTATAAATTTGTATAGGAAATACTGAAGATATATAATAAATATACATCCTTAACACCACTTAAAAATTGGTAGGCTCTCTTTTCTTACTTCTAATGCATATTGCCTTTCCCTTAGAGCTCTCCACCATTTATGTTCCCTTAAACACACTAGTGTCTCTTTGCCAAAATACTAGATTTTTTACCCTTCATCTTGTAACATTTTTCCACTTTCCTGTGGATATCTAATAAAGCTGCCTTAACATGACCCAATTAGACCCTTATTCCACATTCCCCACTCTTCTCAATTACAAAATTGTGGACTAGCTAAGGAACTGTTCTCACATAAATCTCAATGTAGTCTAAATTTTTCTTCTCCGACAATTTTACTGGCTTCTTTATTTCTTTCCAAATGACAAACACATTATTCACTGAGATAATCCCCACTGAAGATAATCAGCTTCATAAAGTCTCCAATCCTTCTCAATCTATCAGTCTGAAATCCATTTATGATTTCATCTTCACCTGACACAGTTCAAAAACAGCTATCACCTTCTTCTAGGTAGAAAAATGGTTATAGTAAAAATATAGACATAATTAAATGTGATGTTTGAAGTTTTCTGAAAAACACCGTTCAGTTCAGGAACCGGATGAACAGTCCAAACAGGTCAGAGGGACAAATAGTTGTGTTGGAAGGCACCTTGTAACACTGAACTTCTATTTGTCAAGCAAATCTCACTCCAGCAGAAGTTGCCCATCTGTTGTGTATAAAAATAGCAAAACCAGTTTGTTTGCATTCCCAGTAAAAGCTAATCAGTGTGGGGGAGCAAAACATCTTTGCTTACAATCAGGCTTCCTGGAAGAGTGATGTAGAAGTTACTATTGACAAGGACTCCTCGCAAGTGGCAGCAGGAGGGAAGGAGAGCTTCCCAGTCTTACTGAAAATCACCACTGTTGGCTATGATAACAGGGTGAAAACAGTGAACGTCTTAGGAAATTCAGTGAAACAACCTCAAAGTAAAATTGTTTGGGTTTACAGTATGAATTTCAGAAATTCTCATAACATCATCACAGATCATGGTTTTACGTGGGGACAGAAGAAAACCTCTCTCTTTAGGAAGCTGAGGACCAACTACTGTTGGTCCAAGGTTAAAAAAAAAAGTACTCTAGGTAAATAACAAAACTAATGAAATTATAGGCTGATAGTTAAGTAGCTGTTTTCCCAATATATAACAAGTCATTTGCTTTCCAGAAAAATCTGACTTTTGGCTTAAAAATTATGTGCCAGAGAAGCTGACTGGCTAAATCTTCCCAACTTCTTCCAATACACATCTAAGAAGTGCTGTTTAAAAAATATTCCAAAGACAGTAAACTATTTGAAAAGAAACACAAACTTAAAATATCAAGTATTTTTAAGCAACAGCTGCAGCAAAGGGAAGCAGCAGAGCAGCAAAGTTTCTGATTACCTGCTGTAACAAAAAACCCACAACACTTGAAATTATCATGGGTAAGTAAGCCCTAATAGAAAAAGTTCATCTTTTTGTTGCATCTGTTATCCCAAACCACAGTTTTGATTAATAATTTAACATACTTGAATGGTTAACACAACATTTGTTACTCCATATTCTAAATAATCAACAACCTCTCCTAAAGGAGGGCAATTACTGTCTGAACATTTTAAGTGAAGCCTGTGGTTATTGATGCAGGATCTCAGACACCATTACTTTCACAAGGATTTTGGATAGAGTGAACTTTTCTCAACCAAGAGAAGTAAAAGCTACAAAGCCAGTTGAAACAAAATACAGAAATCTAACTCTGGCACATATGAGCCTCTGGAAAATTTCTGCCAAAGCAGTATTTACAATAAAATGTAAGTGCTGAATAGGCTGAAGACTCATGACAGATACCAGATGATTTTGAACTATGGTTATGAGGGTCAACATCTGATCTTGAACTATGCCATTAGAAGACATCATTAGCAAAACAAAAGCACTGAAGTACCAAAACCAACTGACATTCACTAACAAGTATTGCTCACTAAATAAGAATTAAACGGAGCTCTGAGAATTCTAGTGAAACTTGCAGATATCATCACACTAAAGAATAATTCATGGCATATGTAAGATTTTAGTTATAGGGTGGTTTGGGGTTGAAGGGACCTTGAAGATGACCTAGTTCCAAACCCCCTGTCATGTACAGGAACACCTTTCACTAGACCAGGTTGCTTAGGGCCTCATCAATCTGGCCTTGAATGCTTCCAGGGATAGGGCATCTACAACTTCTCTGAGCAACTTGTTCCAGTGACTCATCACCCTCACAGTAAAGCATTTCTTCCTAATATCTAATCTAAACCTACTCTCAGTTTGAAGCCATTGCCCCCTGTCTTGTCACTACATGCCCTTGTAGATAGTCCCTCTCCATCTTCCTTGTGTAAAACACACGAGATAAAACAAATTTTCCTTTCGCAGTATTTGTTATGTGTGCACATACTTTTGTGAGTGTAAACAGTGAAAAAGGGAGGGGGGAAAGTAACTTCTTCACATAAACATTATTATCCAATTCTAAAAAAATATAGTATGCCAAGTACCTGAGTAATACCACAAGACAAATGCAGAAGCTGAATTAATAATGTCTAGTTTGCCAGAAAGATCTTGTGAACAACCAGCAATCAATATTTTTATTCTTCTGAATGCAAAATCTCAACATTTGTGTTCTTTTTCCCCAAAACCTGGGATACATTAGGATTGTACTGTTGTACAAACTATTTTATGTCATTTTGGTTTAGAACTGAGGTCTCTCTCAAAAGATGAAGCTGTCTATGGTCTCTGACTGATGGGGTCTTGGCTGAATAGTTCCCCTAAATCAGGTCAGAATTCCTTGTCTCACATCAAGGTGGATCTATCCATGTTTAAAAGTTTGGCAATTTACAGTAGTAACATGGAGGGGGGCAACCTCATACCTTGGCTGCAGGGGTGGACAGCTTCTGGAATGTTGCATTCCAGCAACCTGGCAGTGTTTACATTTGAAACTCACCGTGAGTTAGGAACACTTTATCAGACTACTGATAAAGCAAGAAAAAGCTACAATGTGGAGTAGAATAGTAATTTGCAAAATCTTACATGAAAACAAAACCACTATCCCTCTGACACCCACTCAACAATACTGGATGCAAGAGCTAGCCTCAGGGAAAAAATTCTGAGACCAACCTCAACCAGTAAAACAAAATAAGAGGTCATGTCAGTTTGTATTTACATGTTTAGCATGTTGTTAAACATACTTAGGATTTATTATCTTAAGTTTATTAGACAATTTTAAGAGACCTTGAACTCCTCTTGCACTAACTGAGGGCACCTACTTTATTTGACTTGTGTTGTTTCTCACATGATCTCCTTCCCATTAAAAAAATAGGGTCTTGGAAGTGACAAACAAAAAACTCTCAGTAAGCAAGCAATAAAAATGAAAAGCTTTGTAACTCTATAGAGAAACTATATATATATATACACACACACACATATATATATATACATATATATATATATATATATATATAGGCAGCACAGCTACCAAGCACCTTCTGCAACAGTGTATTTTATAACCTCAACATCCGAAAAAAAATGGAAGGGTGGACAAACACCAGGACCATTAAAATATTCCTTTTCCAGCGGTAATACAGTGTATCTAGGTAATACACAGTATCTTTCACTTAAATCTTCAAGTGTTCTTTTAAATACTAAATCTCCTCATACCTACCTGGTTAGTTATTATCCACTTCTTACGGTGGCACATATCTATCCAAAGACTGAAGTGGGCTGAAGGGGCAGTAAAAGAAGAATTATTATACCCAAAGTCTTTAGTAGGTGAATCTTATAACCTAAGTCAACAGCATTCTCTGTTAACACACTGATCTCCATTCCAACTCTTGAAACATTCAATCTACTTTTACACTGAAGGAAGGGTAGGGGGAAAGAAACCTCAAACTTCCATCCAAGTAAGTTATTACTCTAAATTAATCAAGGATTACTGATAGAAAACAAAACACATCATTTCAGCACACAGAAACGTGCTGGCAGTTGGGTGAAAGACCATCTCAAGCATCCCATTTATACTCAAAGTTATTTGTTATGCTGACTTCAATAAAGATGAGGTAACTACTGAGTAAAAAGTAAGAGTCTACTTGATTAAATGAGAGCTTAAACTCAGAGGGGACCTCTCATTTAACCATTTTTCATCAAAACTCCATATGTAAAAACACATTAGCATTTAAATTCACTCATTCTGGGTTGTCTTCCCTCTATGCTCCCCATTCCCAACAGAAGAGACTGGGTTGGAAGGGACCTTAATGATCCCAACCCCCCTGCCATGGGCAGGGACATCTTCCCCTAGACCAGATTGCTCAGGGCCCCATTCAACCTGCCCTGGAACACCCAGCTTCTCTGAGCAACCTGTTCCAGTGCCTCATCATCCTCACAGTCAAGAATTTCTTCCTAACGTTTAATCTAAACCTACTCTGCTTCAGTTTGAAGCCATTCTCCCTTGTCCTGTCACTAGACACTCTTGTAAGTAGTCTCTCTCCTTCTTTGTTGCAGGCTCCCTTCTGGGAGCTGCAATTTTCACCAGATCTACCTACACACACAGAGAACACACACAGCTAATCTTGATACAAAAATCCTTACTTTCTCTGCCCTGTTTTAGAGTTCAGCATTAGAGAATACAGCCGTACTAATAGAAGCTATGAAGTTTTTTTATTTTGGAAGTTTAAAAACTCAAATTTGAACAGCGGGACAGATGGGGAAACTGCTAAGCTTACATAAAATTGCATATTTCAAAGGCTGTTTTCTGGCATGATAATAAAAAAAGATAAATCTGCTAGAAAAGATGCCAGAGGCAAGTGGAAATATAATCAAATCAGTGCCTGTAAAGCCCACCTTCTGAAGACAATTTGCTCTGTTCCCAAGCAAAAGACTGTAACTATCTTCTCAAATACCTACAGCAGGCTGTTAAGTTTAATGAATTTCACTGTTTGCAAAAGAGTTAACTGCATCACAGTAGGAGTTAATACATTCCCTGTCATAAATAAATAAACAACCATCTCTTGAAACATCCCTTAGAAAGTCATAATATCTAGGAATAACCTGGCAGCCCTCTGGCTCAGTAAGACCCCTTCCAAAAGGCTCTATTTTAACATCACTATGCATACATGGAAGCTTGCTTGGTAACCATACATAGCAGAGAGATATTTCAGCATGTCATGATATGCTAGAGCTGACTATCCCATTGCATACTAGAATAATCTTGTTATTTAAAAGAAAAAGGCTCAGAATGGTGCTGCTTTGCATTTTATGTATCAGCTTTCATCTGAGGATCATAAATCCTTTCTTTGTCCAAGAACCATTTTTCTAGCCTCATATCCACAAGGTGGATATCCTTCTTTATCGCAATTTTACAACCCTGAAAAGTAAAGACTGACTTGTTCAAAATCACTCAAGCAGTAAAACCAAAACCATGTTCCAAAATCCAGACCATCATCCTGTTGTCAAAATTAAGCCAGCCTCGATTGGTGCGAAACAAGAGACAGACTGGCTGCAACTTTTTCCAGTTCAGTGGACAAAGCTTTCCCTTTAAGTGTGTTACAACATCGGAGCCAGTGGAGCCAAAAAACTGCCTAACATAAAATGAACCACATTCAGACTTTCACTGCCCGAGTGTTGCACAAAGCCTCCATCTCAGAAAGACGACTGGCACACGTTCAAAGTGATGAGTAAACCTATCTCCTTCAATATGCCATTTCTGATACGGCGTGAGGGACAAACAAAACCCTTTGTGCTTACGAGGGAGTGAGTCTGGGTTTGAATAACTCGGACTTCATTTTACCTACCTCACATGACTGATTTAACTTCACAAGGTTAAATCAAAGAAACCTCTTAGGAAATAAGACAGCGTCAGGGACATTCTCTTTTCCAGAAAAAATACAAAAAAATGCTTAAGAGAGCAAATGAGGAGTTGTTAATTGTCTGGCTCTAGCCAGCTGGCAAACTTGTAACTCCAAGGCCAGACCTCAGGCTCAACCCATTGGGTCTGAGATGAAGAATTCACAACCACCTGAGAAATAACTCAGGGATGCACCTAAAAAACAGACAGGCACACTCTCCTTCCCAAGTCCATGCTTGGCAACAGCTCCACAGAGCTTACTCACAATGTTTACACACCAAAACAGTTTAGCTGAGCCCAGCCACATTTCCTGTGCTCTTCCATGTGTTTTTGATAAATTGACAATGGGCTCTCAATGGCAAATTTTCCTGAGAGACAACGAGCATGTATCAAGCATCCAGTCTTCATACATACACTGCTCCAGTGAAGACTGGAGATTTAACTGCTGTGTGGATTTAACTTCACACAAGCATTTCCAAGGTGTCAGTATCAATCAACAGGAAGAGTTTTCAAAATTGTTTCTTTTTCCTCAAAATAATCAGCATGACATTTTTAAACTAGAGTTACAGTTCAGCAATAGAGAACCACGGTATGGGCCTTTTTGTTATCAAATTGTTAGCAATTTTTGTGTTATCAAGTACTTTTAGTGAAGGTAAAGCACCATTTTTCATATCCACCCCAATGCACTTCAAGTGCATTTGACAGATTTGTCCAACAAAATAATGGTTGGTACACAGGGGTTTTTTTCAACAAGTAATTTAAGAAAAGTGTAAGTTTTTCTTCCAACAGAAATGTTAGCTGCCCACATCTTAATATTTTAGTATCTTACCCTACTATGCTTCTACTGTAACCAACCATACTCATGGTCTACAAAACAAAATGAAATTACTACCACACAATTTTTTTTCCTTGTTTGAACATTTTCTCAGTCTTCTTTTGAAGGAAAACTGACGTGTTCAGGCTATGAGAAAGGAAGTTCAGCTGGTATTTATTTCCACAACAATATTTAGCTGCCTTTAGGACTCAAGTTCCTATTGGGAAACCCCTCATCCTTCAAAGCACGGGGCTGCAGAGGCCGTGCTATCTGACTGGCTAAAAAAAGCAAGGTGATGTGGCTTTGAAGGGGCAGCTCCCCTGGCATACCATCAATAGACTCCACATATGCTGAATTATTTTGAGAAGACAAGCAGGATTTTGCTGCAGCTGACTGCTTCCAGGTTGCAAGTCAATTCCCTTTGAAACAAGCTGGGGCACCACTGGCTACACCACCTCATGTTCCAAAAAATGGCCCTACAGAGTGATTGAGTTAGCAGCTGATAAGCTGTTATGACTGAAGGTACAGTATTTCTACCAGAGAAATAGCTGTAACACTGCCAGCACTGAAGCTTCCCAAAGCTAGGAAATGGGGTTCAGAGCAGGAATACATGAAAGGGACAAAATCAGGAAGACAGGAAAGGGACAAGAGCTGATCTAACTAACAAACGTGATACTTCTAAACTTCTAACTTCTAAACAAGGCAATTTATGAAATGCCTTGGCATCCCATCCAAGCCTAAAACATTGTTTGTTTATATAATCCATATCCACATGAGAGCTGAAAGCTATTTAAATGCCTACCGGTTTGGTGCAGACAGAACTGACTCAAGTTAAGCAGCTTCCAGGATGTGTCAAATAATGTTGGAAACAAGAACACAAGAGGCCAGCATTTGTCAGTTAACAAGTTGACACAGGAATGCATTTGTGATAGTTACTCAACACATGACTGTTTAATTTGGTTTTTTGTAAGCATCTAATTTGGGTCTCTGTAAGCAAGAACTTCAAAAAAAAAAAAACCAACAAAAACACAAAAACCAAACCAAAACCTCAAAACTAGAAAAAAAAACCCCAGACAAACTGCAACAAATAGCACACTACACTAGCTTTCTGCTGGTATTAAAATTATAGACATCTGCCAATAATGCTCCTTTAAAAATCACAACAGGCAAGTGCAAAGAAGTTTTCTAACAGCAACAGGAGTATGTATTGTACTGTCTTCCTCATTGCTTCTGACTGCACTTCCTAGGAAAGAATATTAGACTTCATAATCAAAAATCACATTGTTTCTGTAGCCTAAAGAAACAAGTACATGAAGACAACTCATTTGAAATTATCAGGATCTAAATACAGGCTACAAAATACTGCCAATGTATTTCAAAACAAAAATAGAAACTAATTGTGTTATTTATTGCATTGAAAGGATTTCAGGTGTCTATGCTTTTCCTTTAGAGATTATTTTACAGTAAATACTTTCTCTATTCTTATATAAATTTAAACACAACACACTAAAAAAACCCCTAATATACATGTGGTGCTTTATGGTAAAGTTTTTGGCATATTACAGAAACAGGTGCTTCTTGCCCTTTGGCTTCCTAATCAGTATGGAAAATCAAAAAATCCCCAGAATGTAATGGTAAAAAAAATTACACACTTATTAACATTTCAATAATTCCCATATTCATTTGCCACATTACTGGGAGCACCAAAATGTCCCTATGAAAGAATCAAATTAGAGGAAGCTGAGGGTTACACCAGCAGGCCACAGCTGCCAAATGTAGGCTGGGGGTTCTTATCCAAATGGTTTGATGGTGAACAGTGTTACATCCTTTCTCTGAAGGACTCAAATTAAAAAAAAAAAAAAAAACAAACCAAAAACCAAGGAAACAACAAAAAAAACCCCGACTAAATAAAAAGCAACAAACCTTGCTGTGTCTTGCCTTGAGCTGAGCCCACTCCCAAAAGAAGACAACTACTCCAGCACCTCCCTGGTGAACTGGAACCTCCCTGGTTCCATGAGGGCATAAGCAGCAGGTGTTGGGACAGCACTGGGAATTATGTTACCTGAGAATAGTGCAGTCCTTTTTACTTTAATGATTAGCAAAAGGAAATAAATTAACTTATGATGAAGGTATTATTTACGTGTATGTGACAGAAACACAGTGATGCATTTTGTGATCACTGAAAGAAACCTTAGCACTTTGGGGTTCTGTTTGTATTCAAGGGGCCAGTAGCCAAGCACTCTCCCAGCCTGTGCCAGCCCAGTCAGTCTGCAGCTCTCCTGGACGAATCCTAACATACCCGACAAATAAAAGCACCGAAATAGTGCAGCCACTTGCCAGATTGCCACAAGAACAGAAGTACAGCAGGTGGCCATCCACAACTCCAAATTAAATCACATGCTGCTCAGAACTTTATACCAATCCCTGTGTAGTGTTGTATCTGTTTAATGTTATTCTTCATCCTCAATTTTCAAAATTAAAAGAAAATGGGTTTTAGTGACACACGAACCATGGCAGGAGACAATGATCCAAATGGTCTCATTCAGCACTCAATAAAAAAGAGAACAACTATGGCATCTTTCCCCACTCCGTTCTCCATTTTTTCCCCTTTCAGTATTTATCAAGTAAACCAGTGCTTATCTGGGCTAAATCCCCAGGCTCAGTGAAACACCAGGTGGTAGACAGGGGTAGTTTTTCCAGCAACAGATGGCTGAAACATTTTATGACAAACGGACACGGGACTATTGCTCGGCAGCCCATCTTTCAGTTACTTCTTTATGTAACAGCAGCAACTCACCCAGGGAGCTCAAGCAGCTGCTCACCTGCACCAGGGCCCCCCAGAACCGGCCAGGGCTGTGGGAGCCTCCCTGCCTGCTCCTCAGGTGACATCACAGCCCACACTGGGCACTGGGAGGAAACCCAGTGCTTGCCATCTCAGACAAGACACCTGGGCAACACTGGTCCCAGAGAAAAGCTACGAAGTGCAACCTGTGAGTCTCATGTTAAAATGTATTATTTATCAATTATTCTTACTTGCTTATTGTCTTATCTATACTCACATCCAAAGCAATTGCGAGCAGCTACTTTCAACCTTAAATAGGAAAGGAATTTACTGCCTTCCACGCTTTGCTGTGCACCATAAAGGAAGGTTACTTAGTTCACCTGAAGTGAAGAAAAACATTCTATCATTACAATTATGCCAATCTGAATAAACAGAAAGAGAGAACAAACCATAAAAAGCAGCACTGAATACTCCATTAATTCAATTCATTTCTCACTGGTAATTTAATTCCAATAGGTTTGTACCTGAAATGCATACTGTAATACTCCCTCTCAAGTCATTCAAGGGGGATGGGGACTGCACAGAAGCCACCTCTCTAGGCACGACCACATTTCCACATGCCCCCTTCTCCCTCCAGAATTTCTCAGACAGGCACATGGGTAAAACATCTGCCAGTCTCATGCTGGCATTATCTTGAAAACTGAAATAGCATTTGCATTTATTTGGCAAAGGTTAATAGTATGCTTGTAATATTTTTAGTGATATAACATTGCTGAACTGATGTGACAGAAGTAAGACATGCCTAAAAACAATCTCAACCCCCAGTACTGTCTGCTCTGGGATTTTGTCTTCTTGATTTCATTTATTTATTTATTTTTAAATAAAGGACATCACCACTTGCAGAAGTGAAAAGGCTAAGAACCAAAAAGTTTACAACCTAGGAGAAAGGGCTAAGGGACAGAAAATCAGAGGCAGAAGCCTAAAGAGTTTTTACACCTCCAAAAATTAAGGGTTTGTTGGTGCTTTTTTCCCTAAAGTAAATTTAGTAAGCTGAGACCAAATAAAACTTGTGTTACACGCAGAAACACTAAAATGACATAAAACTACATGTCATGAGAAAAAAGAACATTGCTACTCATATTTTGTATTAGTTCTGATGTCTCCAGTCTGTGGCTTTCCCCTTGCAATGCTATTAACTTCCATCCTGCTTACTGCAGTAGTTACCCATCCCAGACGAGGAGGCATCAGCTCAGAAGGAGAATTAAAAACAGTTGCATAATCTACTTGATATTTAATAAACAGAAGTGTATAATACATGAATACTGTTGGAATAATGAATCACCCTACTAAACCAGATTATATTCTTCAATTCCTCACTTGTTCCAGATAAAACATTTGAGATGTTTCAATTGTTATTAAAATAAGAAATTTGGACCCAATTTTGGTATCCAGGCCCATGCCACAGCCTTTAACACTGCAATATAATAAAACAGAACATTTTACAAAATGTTACATTAAGATACTACTCCACTACTCTGATCAGATACACAAGCCAAGTCTAAATAAGACCACATTTATTCAATTCAAATAGCACTTTCTTCAAGAAAAAACCCAAACCCAGAGAATACCCACTTGTTTCTCCTTGTCAAGAAATAAGTATCTCCATGTTGCATGAGTACATCTAGGTTATATAGTAACTTTCTAGCAAACAGGAGAAATTGTATAAGATAGTCTACAAAACTAGGGTTGCAAGAGGAATGTGGGAACTAAATGACTATATTTCTGCAGCCCTAACTATGCACCCTGCAGAAGTCCTAGTCTAACCTCCACAAGCCCCACTCTGGGTAAGGCAAGGAGGACCAACACCAATGAAAGGAAGATGCTTTGAGGGCACATTGACTTCTGAACTTTTTGGGCCCACCCTTGTAATGCTGAGGTGGTAGGAGGGAGGGAACAATCATATGCTCACACCTTCCAGTAATAACTAGCTCATCCCAGTTTCACTGCTTTCACAAACTTGATGAAAACCAGAAAGGTACCACCTCTGTGAAGCCAACAGTAACACTCAGCTGCAATGTGTTTACACACTGGCCAGGGCTAGAATGCAGCATTTATCAAACCTTAGCTGCAGGGGGCCAATGATGCAATTCTTGCACTTCTTAAGCCATAGCCAAGGGTCATTCTTCCCCAGGGCCACTAGTCAAAGTACTGAAAGCAAGACAAAACTCCAGTGGAAACAGCATATCACTAGTGTTTATTCCATGTAGGTTTTTTCAGTCCTATATTGAGGTGGGGTGGTTTTGCAGTTCATTAGCTAGCTAGTCTCCCTGGCCAAAAAAATCAGCCCTTTTGCTCCCAGTGACCAGCCACCCTACCTATTATATGCTATTTAATGTGGTGTTACACAGGCTACACTACAATGTAGTTTTCCAAGGAAAACAAATACTTTGAGTAGTGAAGGATTCAGATTGCAGCAAACAGAGTAAGCAAACATTGTGTTTGCACACCTGTGCAGCTTCAGCCCAACGTTGCCTTTTATCACCTGCAGCTGTAAGGCCAGACAGGCACTCGTTTGACAAAAGACAGGAGGACACTTGCTTACAAGACACAGGGCCTAAAACTGTTTGTCTAGATTGCAGTCTGAGGTACATGCAAATAGCTTTCTTTGATACTGAACAGTCATTTTTACCTGTACACTGCAGACATGTACAAAGGCCCAGAGACACTATACCAAAGCATTGTCATGTGCAAAGATACAGAGGAGGAAAAAGTGAGAAATATGGTCATACTTTTAACAGTATCAGTCCACACAGAAAAAAAAAATAAGAACCTGCCTTAAGGCTCTCTACTCCTGTCAAGTGACTCGTATCCCTGCACCTCTCAGAGAGGCGTATGTGTAGCTAATTAAACACCTGCTCACTCCAAAGTGGGTCTGGGGCACAGCTGCAGCCTGATGGTGCTTACAAGGAAAGGGAGGTGCGAGCCCAGCTTTCAGTTTTGAGCCTCAGGTCAAGTCACTCACAGGATTTTTAAATCATTAAGTGCATGTCAGATCAGATCAGCCACCTGCCCTTGTGGGCTGGATACACAAATACACTCCAGCTTTTTTCTGTTTGAGCCATACTTTTAAGTACCAAAATATGGCAAAGGAACAGACAAAAATCTAAGCTGTTCTTGAGTAAGTCCCTACCCAGACATCAATCCATAAGAAAGGATTCAACACCAATAGCTGACTATATTCCAGACACACAGGAAACAAAGATGAAAGACAGGATAGCACAATCCATGACTCAGAAAAGAGAAGCAAATGGCTATCATAAAACCCACCAACTTCATGACCTAAGAGGATTCATTCCTGCTAACATTTCAGGAAACAAAATCTCTAGCCATAGAGGCAGAAACAAGCTTATAAAAAGTTAAAGATGTATTGAGTATTTTAGAATAGTTCAGTTGGATGGGACCTGCAATGTCCAACTAGTCATCTAGTCCAACTGCTTCCTCTCGACCTACCACTACCTCTTCCCAAAATAAGGATGGCAAGAACTACACATTCAAGGTGCTAAAATCTTAAATCAGTAAATCGAAAAAATATTCTCTGAAATTCCCACTTTAAGGATTAAGCAATTTCATTTTAGAAATTGTACTTTTAGGAAGACAATGCCTGTAAACAGTTAACAATTCTCTTTTTTACTCTTCTACATTTTTCCATCGTGCCTCCTAGCCAGCATTACAAGCATGGTACTCCAGCCTTGCTCAATAATGAGGCCATTTGATAGTGTATATGCTCCTATCTTGCTACCCTCTTTTCTGAGGAAAAGGATAAAGACTGTATTTACAAATATCTGGACTTTTGAACAAAAACAAGGGAACAGCAGCACTCCAGACTAGCTGTGTAAGCAAACAACTAGTTTGTCACTGAGAGAATTTCTGTTTTTAAGAATATTGTTTTGCAGCTCTTTTTGGC
The DNA here is from genome assembly GCA_014706295.1 of Lycocorax pyrrhopterus obiensis. Classification (NCBI taxonomy): domain Eukaryota; kingdom Metazoa; phylum Chordata; class Aves; order Passeriformes; family Paradisaeidae; genus Lycocorax; species Lycocorax pyrrhopterus. Next base: position 61,907,160 of record JACSVZ010000002.1, read on the forward strand.
TCTGCTCTTTGACACTAATTCTAAAGATGCCAAAAGAAAACACCCCCACCCCTGTTCACAGTCAAGTAAGCTCTTCCTCCCCCCCAAAAAAAATCGCTTGAAATGAAATATACATACACACACTCCAGAGCTAAACTGGCAGTTTCCTGGCCTCAAAAACCAAGGTTCTGTTACATATGCCTTCATCAACAACAGAGCTGTATAGGGCTATAGAAAAACTATGGTTAGATGGGATCTCTAGAGTCCCCTTTAACTTCCCATCTAGTTCCAACATCTGCTTAAAACTGGGCTAATTCCAGAGTTCAATAATGAAACCCAAAATTGTCCAGTTGAGCTTTGAGCACATCTGATGTGAGGGTGATCCGGCTGTGATATCTGTCACCCCACTGACTGCCAGGGTTGATTCAGCTGAGGTGGCTGTTCAGGCAGGTATTCCCTTCCTCCCTCAACACTCCATGTGCGTCCCTCCCGAAGCTGCACGCTCAGTCAGACAGGACTACCTGCCTGATAGAGATGGTCCCTTTCTAGGATCTCAGGACGGAGACACCCAAAGGAGGATACAAACCTCTCTGGGCAACCTGCTCCTTCTACTTTATTCCCTCTTGCCATGAACATTTTTTTCTTTGTAACCAGTCAGAACTACAATAAAATCGTTGCTCCGGTTGCTCCCATTAGTACACCAAGATCTTGCTCATAAAAGCACTGGTTCCAGTCCTATGACTGGGCTCCTCTGAGAAAATTTAGGTTCTACTTTCTCTGTAGCTATGAATTAGGCAGCTGAAAACAGCAACGAGATCTTATCTCCAGGTCATTGATATCCATTTTATCTTAAGAAGTCCTGTGCTGGGCAGTTTTCCAGCTCCATTCTCCCAAATGGTAAACAAGAGTAATGCTTTTCACCAGTTTGCTGGCTACATTGTTGCTGATGCAGCCAAGACCTTGGCCTTTAACATTGCAAGGGCACAGAGCTGACTCAGCCTAGTGTCCACAAGTTTAATTTTCTTTTAAAAAACCAAAACCAAACAAAACACACACACACACAAAAACCACCCCAAAAACAAATCAACCACAAACACAACCCACACATGAAGCTGCTCCCAGCCCACACCGTTATCTGGAGGCTGTTCTAATCAAGGCACATGTGTCTTCACTGAATCTCAGGAGGTTCTGTTTGCCCATTCCTCCTGCTTGCTGAGCTCCCACCTAATCACAGGCTGCTGTGCCATCAAACACTCTCCTCCCTTTGGTGTCATCTGCAAACCTGGTAAGGATGATCTTCATCCCATCATCCACATCAATGAAAAAAGCACTGAGTAGGATGAACATCCAAGAAGTCCCACTGACACATGTATTATGACCATTCACCTTCAAAGAATCACTTAGAGTGTCCAGGATGTCACTATTAAGTAAAAAATGAGCAACCAGAATACACTTTACAGTACACATTATATCTTTGTCTAAACACACAGAGTTGGAAGGTCCTACACTGTTACAGGTATGAAAGATTAAGACTAGCTGACTATCATGGTAAATTCTCTGTGTCAAAAACAAGTAGGAAAACTGCCAAACATGAAGTGCTCAATACCATAAATTCAAAATTAATAATCAACTGCTACTTTTTATCTGTATAACCAAAAATTGTGAGTTGGTGCAGTGAAACTGCCAGTGTACAGGCAAGGCTGCCTATTACTACCATAACACAGAAATGGTGCACACAGGCCATGCAGTCCTAAGACAAGGAATGAGGAGAGCAAAAAGCCTCACCCGTATCTAAATGAAAGTGCGGTCCTAGACCCAGATAAACTACTTGGCACTGAAATACTAAATCTTTGGAAAAGGGGTACAGTTTTGGCCCACGTTTGAGTTCTTTAACACAGTGTCTTGGGGTGAGTCTATCATGTGTACCCCCTATCATGCTCTATGCCCAAAAAGTAATATTGTGCCTTTTCTGTGCCTTTAAACTGAGCTTGAGGAAAAAAAACACCAAACGAACTTTCCAAAGCAGCTTCTCAAGGACACAGAGATACACTCCTCTGCGTTCTCTGGCTGCGGGTAGCACGGAGGGAGCACTCTGCTTGCTTTCTTCAGCCAGCTGGGTTTTTTTTTCCCTCTTGGCGTGAGACGGAGAGCTGAACTTTGTTTCCTGGGACTTTGGTTTTTTCCCTTCTTCTCTTCTGAACTGTTTCAACAACACCAGAACACATCAGGAGAATTTTCTCCCCAAGGCCCGGGGGGTGGGCCCACGCCCTCACCGACCAGCTCCGAGGAGGAGAGAGACCACACCTACAGAAGGACTCTGAAATCTTCCCAGGTTTCTCTCTATAGCGAGAGATTTCATTTCATTATTTAGCATCATTATCCTTTTCCGGTGTATTTGTTAAAATAAATAGTTTTTATCTCTTTCACTTTCCTTCGAGGAAAAATTTCCTTTTTTCCCCGAACCTGGTGGGGGGGAAGGGTGGTTGTTACCTGGTTTTCTCTCACGAGATATATTACTAGATTTTGGCCAAACCAGCACACACAGCAATAGTAAAAGTCAACCAAGAATGATGAGATTAGGAGTGATGGGGCTTCACATCTCATTTCATTGCACTGAGACACTGAGCAACAGTGGCAATGCAGAGCAGCACTGTAGCATCCTTGAATTGCATGAACATATTGAAACACAGCATCCTCATCCTACAGGTGAAGAAAAGACAGTAATCTGATTTAAAACAGCAAGAAGAAACAGAGGATGTAACTGCCAGCAGCCACAGAGGCACGTGGCTGCACAGAACAGCAAGAGCACAAGCTTCTGTGCTCTTCTGTAAGTGTACATAGAGCTTTTTGTATCTCTTCAACTCCCAGTTTAACAAGACACACAAGATTAGCACAAAAACAAACACTTGGCAGCAAGCCTTTTACCCGCAGTAAAAAGACACTGGCTTTTTGTTAGCATGAAGCAAATTCAAGATCCTTCAATACAGGTTAGCAAAGACAAAGAAATTTCTCATGTGTTTTTTTTTTTTCTTTTAAAATAAGAATAAACAATAAAATTCAGAAAATTCTTAAAAATTCTTAAAAACATGACTGGATTTGGCTGTATGCTCTGGCATACACAAGAGCAGAAAAACCTTAATGTTATTGGATAATGAATTGCAGTGGGACTCTACTAAACCAGTTGGATTTTCTACCTCTGCCACCAACTTCCTATGAGAACCTTGTCAGTTCTTCTGATGCCTTCATTCTCTTAAAACAAACCTGATTATACTTTCCTTCCTCACACAGCCGATTATTTCATTAATATTTGTTAGATGCTGGTTATACAAAATGCAGTTAAGTACATAAGAACAGTTTTCTTTCTCGAGATCTCACATAATTCTCTCAGAGTCCTCATTCCTAAAACTCATACTAGCTTCACAGATCAACTACTCCATCGAAGATGCTCCAAGAAGCCTACCAAACAAAGCTACAGCCAAACACCAGAATACTGCTAATTTCACAGTCTTGAACATTTGCCTTGTTCCCAAATAACCTACAGCTGGGTCAGTTACAGCTAAAAATCCTTTAGAGAGCACAGCTCTCACCTTTTTCTCACCTCCTGTCACAAAAGCTGAAACCTGGTTTCCTTTTTTTTGTCCATCCTAGAAGTCAGGCTTTCCAAGATACAGTAAGAAACTCCACATGGAGTGCCAATATTTACCGAGTCACCTCACTTTAGGGGTCCAGGTGTTCTCAGACTACCTAAATAAATCATGTTTCATTGCTTAGTAGAGTACTGTAATTTTACATAGGAAGGAAAAAAAGAAAACAAGTCCTAGTGGAGGAAGGGGGACTAACAGCTTATTTCCATGCTAAACCTTGATGCAGGTTACTACTGCCTTGTTAGTATAAGCAAGTACTACAGATTTATCAATTTCCCTTTTTTGTTTCCTTAAACAATGAAAAGTACAAGCATCCTCAAATTACCTGTACTGACCAAGGAAATGAGTTACACAAGAAGCTTAATACCAAAATCAATTAGGATAAAGCTAAAGCTGCTGCAAAGACATGCCTTAACCAAGGAATCCTGGAGGTAATTCAGCTCTCATCCCACCACCTGTAAATTATTACCATTCCCACCACTTTAAATTTTAGATTTTCTCTCAGTACTAATGGGTTACTCCAACTGACACAGAAACATCTGGAAATCACAAAAAAACCCCTTTCTATCTTTAAAAATCTCATCCATTAGGGTTGAATTAAACCATGAGCAGCATTTGAATTCCAGTATCTGCACCTTTTTTATCCCCTCCAGATTTTGAAGTGCTCAATAATGGATTTCTAGTAATAGAAGAGCCACATGACTCATTAATTTCAGCAAAACAAGGGTGCCAGCCAATTCATGCCTACAAAAAAGTGCTAGGGTGTCATTCTCTCATTCCTGTCACATGAGAGTGGAGAAAACACTTCCTAAGGTGGCTCATGAGTGTGGGGAGTGGCTACACCTCTGACCTGAAGACAACTGAGGGAGGGTCCATGAGGGAAAAGGCTTCCTGCCTGGTACAAGACAGCTGGAAAAACGCTTTGAGCCATAACCAACTCCAGTTACAGCCAGGCTTTCCCTACCTCCCACCTGAGTGCAAACTCCCTTCATGACTGCTGGGGCTATTCTCTCCTGAGCAAACACCACACCTGTATCCCATGGTTTCCACACAACAAAACACATCTCAACTCCACACACCAAAAGCTCTGCTTCCTCAACCCGCTTAGCCCAGGTACCTGCATGTACCCACACTCTGGGCTTGGCATCTGCTGTACAGCTTGTGTTTAGGGTTTTTTGCTTTAGAACAGCAATTATTTTGAGCATTTGACAGGTGCAAAGCTAAGAAACCTCCTTTGTTTCTCCTGGTCTGTAGATAGTTAACCCCCACTGTTTAAACTTTAACTTGTGAAAGGTGAGACAGATTTTTCTTTCATTGTTCAAGCTCAATGAGCCTTCCACACCGACATGCAACTGAAGCAGAAAAAGCCCAAAACATATTAAATGTTGTCCTTACAACTACTGAGGTAAGTGTAACAAGTAGTAGTCAATTTTTCTGATTATAGCTAAGTCATAACCATCATCTCCATTTCCAAAGTGGCAGTGATGAATGACTGGGGGTGTTTCTCAACTTCATCCTTAAAAATAATGTGACTGTTTTAAAAGTTCAAGGAACACCCAGAATCCACCGCACTTTCTTTAACCATTTTATAATCTTCAAGGACCGAAAAAACTAGCTTTACAGACACACTTCAAGCCACTGTGGCCATAGCTGTTCCTGAGCAATGTCAGTTGGCCAGCCTATTCATTAGTTATAATGAAACACCATTTAAAAATGCCATTTGCTGAGCTTTAACTATTCCACTCAGTTATGAAACTGCCCCAGAAGGCACAGAGTTATTTCCTCAAGAAACCATTAACATTTGGTAAACAAAGTGTATCTGGTAACTACACCTCCATCTGCAAGAACATATATAACCTCCACTATCTCCCTCCACCACCTGTCAAACCTTTGGGTTCACAGGTCACTGGGGTGTGTGGATGCAGAGCAGAAGAGGCCAGAGAGACTCTGACATCTCTGCACCTCTTGGCCTTCTTCCTTGTGGAAATATAATTATTCTATTAGTGGTCATTTAAAAACCATTTTAGGATTACCAAACTCAAATCAAGTACTACTTGGCTGCTATATTTTTCAGATTGCTTACAAACAGTATTCCACCCGTTGGCCAATATCTTATTTTTCAGCTCAAAACCCCTCCCCTCCAGTAGACTGTAATTTCTAGGGTATCTGACTAATTCTGGAAACTCCAGCATGAAATCCTAACTCTCAGAACTGTGAAATCACAGTTCTCTTTCAAGAATAAGACTGAAGACCCAGTAGAGACTGACTGCACTGAGTACACCCAGGTAGGACAGCTTTCCCTCGAAACACAACTCCGGGATTCAGCAGGCTGCATCCTAACCACCCAATCAGCAAGCAGTGAGCCTCTGCTGCCTCTGCTTTCAGTGATTCAAAACTGTTCCAGCAATAGCTGAACTGCACAGCACAAATGCACAATAGAGGTGAATGAGGGAGCGGTGTTGGGGGGAACAGCGACCAGCTTGGCAGCCTGAAAGACATTCCAGTGATGCATGGAGCGCAGCATTATGTAGCAAATTGCTGTTGGTTTGTTTTCTAACTTAGAAAACAATGCACACAAAACTGTGGGTAAAACACACCATTTAGGTTTCAAAGTCAAAGACTCAACACGCAAAAATGCCAGAAGTGAGGTTGCCCCCACACATTACTACTTCCTCCTGGTGCACTTGTAACACAATTATTTACACAGGCTCATAAATTTCCCCATGACTCCCATGTCATCCCATGCTGGATAAGATCAATTTCCACTGTTTGTGTAATGAGGGCAACTGTACTTTCTATGATCTTTTGAACAGTCATGGCAAACATGATTTAGCGATCTCCAGAAGAAGAAAACATGATGTCCCAGTGAAGATCCCTGATTATCCCCCAAAGAAACCCCAAACCCCCAAAACAACAACAAACAAACAAACAAACAACAACAAAACCAGAAACCCACCCAAAACCCAGTTTGGAAGGATGTTCCTGCTCCAGAATTCATTTATACTTGAAAATCACACCTTTTATATTCCTTTTAGAACACACTGCCCTGGGTGGAGCCTGTCCGACTTGCAGAAGCAGCTTTCACCAAGAGGCACTGGGCCTGGAAGGTCACAGCTACAGCTTAAGGTTCAAAAGCAAGAAACCTGTGGGAGTAACACATCAGATGACTGACCTTGGGGATACCTTTGACCTATTCTCACTTGCTAAGTTTCCAAACGCTAAGAAATAAAGAATACCATGAAGCTCTGACCACAGAGTATCGTGTGAAAATAAATTAAACCATTTGTGTAAAGCACTTGCATATTACAGGGATGGGAATTACAGAAAAACCATAAGAAGATTAAAAATCATGCCCTCTGAAAGAGTTTGCAAGGTTTAAAAATGATTAGATTCCAGTAAATAGCACCTGAGAACATGCCATGGAAGTTGCATCACAGCACTGAAAATGGCAGTAGCCTTCAGCAAACACCAGCAAGTAATCACTGAGTAACAATTGTCACGAGGTACAAAAACAAGGCTGCATAGCTGTTCTTCGTATTGATCTTCATTTCGGAGTGACTGATTCTGCAAATTCAGTAATACTTTTTATAGCTCTACATCTGCAGCTATGAGAGAAAGGAATTGTCACCAATACAGAGTGAAGGCTGCAGAGACAGCTACTGACCAAAGCTTTAAGTCTGAAATTATACAACAGATTTCTAGTTATGACACCTACAGAGTGACCTCAGTCCTTCACTTTACAGACTTTCATTCCCTTTATTGTGTTTTATGGAAGCCTAAAGAACTACTGGAAAGAATGGAAGAAAACTGACTACAGATTTTTCCTCTGCTAAATCTGATGTAGGTACAGCAACAGGTCTTAAACCATCAGAAATGTTTTTGTTGAGCCAGGGGCAGGGTAGTTTTCAGCTCAAGAGACTCCAGGCAAAAGGGTGGTGCCACAGCAAAACACTTGAAGAGTAAAACACAACTACTTTGGTTTGGGTTTTTTCTCTCCCCCTAAGTCAATCTGTGTCTAACAAGGCAGCCATTCACATTCCTATTTCAAATTTACTCCCCTGTTTTTCTGTATTTTTACATGCTGAGTTTTATGTTGTTTAAAGAGCTCCCATATAACAGAAGGCATGAAATACAAATAGAAAAGAAACACTTTTACTAAAATGTTTGTCCACGCTTGATTTTTTAAAACTATTAGATATTTAGCTAAAGATCTGCCTCAATGCATTTTATGGGAAGAGTTACAAGAAAAATCACCTGTTCATTTGTGGTCACACATACAAAAAATATCTTTTACCAATACATAAAAGGTAAAAAACAGTTCTTATTCTGATATCCATCATGTTTGAAGAAACTTATCCTCAAAGAATGCATAGAAGTTTACAGATTTACCATATTCCATGTAAAGCAAAAGTCTTTGTTTCTCTAAGCCCACCATACATAAAAAATTTACCAAAAAAATTGTGCAGTTACTAACAAGACAAAGCAAATGACATGAGATTTGCAAGAAAATGTAAAACTTACCCAAATAATTGGTACCACAGAAGAAACTACCCCAATCTCTCCAGTATTTCTGTTAAAACACGTTCCATGGTTGCTACTTACATAAAATAACTCGGTGTCAGTAAAGAACATTGCAGACAGTGAAGACCTGATATTTTTCACATAATTATATTCCTGGAATCACCTGACATCCATCACCTTGGCATGAGATAAACACTGATAAACCAGGGCACCTGCTTCACCTTCCACAAATCAAAAAAAAAATCTGCTTTTAATTTGACAGGACAGTTTAAGGCTAATATTGCCAGTGTTTCTGAATTACTGACAGCCATGGGAACTTATGAGTTAAGGAGCAGAAGGTTTGCTGCACCTTTGGAGGAAATTTTACCTTGAGGCCAGAAATGGAGTTGTTAAATACATCAGCAATTTACTCTGACACCACTTTATGTCAGGAAGCAAGGTTGTATCAAACATACCAGGCCTCTCTAGAAGAGACTAAATGGGGATTTTTCAATGTCTTGCTTCCAGTCTTTACTAAGGAACATCTGTAAGCTATCTGGGATTCCTTTGCATAAGTGAGCAAACAGGATGGAACAGCTCAGTGCCAGGAAGTTTCATTAGCAGTTTTCAAGTATTAACATCAAAGATTAGATCAACACAGAGTAACAACTTCAATTCAGCATTAGGGCATAGGCATAATACTTCCTAGTGGACTTTGTATACATCTTATCAGTATTCCTTCTCCTCTGTATTTTGAATATATTTTCAATTGAGAGTTAAATAAGGATGCAAATTTCATAATGACTCCCAAGGCAGTAACCCCTAACAACAAAAATCATGCATATGTTTATGGGAAAATATTTTGAGTATGAATTTGACCTGCAATTTACGTTTCACACATGACTTCTCTGGAAATTGCCGTAACAAAGTGCTAATTGTAACTGCTGACAAAGCTACCCATGTTTCTTACTGCTGTGGCTCTTATCACTCCAGTATCTCCTTTTGTAAGGCCACCAGGTAAGTCTGAAAGGTGCACTGGGAAGGTCCTTGGTCTCTTCAGTAGTAAATCCTTGGAGTCAGAGTTACAGTCACATAACTTCCACAGAATAAAGCTTGCTCTACATCCATAAGGAAGTGGAAGCCAGACACACCCACTCTGCTTAAGAATGTAATGCCTTAAATCTTTCCCAATGATACCACTTTTGACAAAAAAAGTAAAATTTTGCTTTCAAACAGACATATAACAATATCCTAAGGTGATATAAAGCTAGCACATAACCAGGAATCTTAACAGAGATATATATACAGATACAGAGGAGCTTTTTTTTTTTATATTACATATAAAACCATTTTTATGTAATATACAAACCTGCAGTGCTTCATGTAGCAGTGTTTATTCTAATTGCAATATTACAAGTACAGAAGAACTTGGGGACTGGAATTAGGTGATCTTGAAGGTCCCTTCCAACCCAGGCCATTCATGATTCATTCTAAAAAGAAGGTGGTTTGTTTTTTGTTTGGGTTTGTTGGTTCTGGCTTGTTTGGGTTTGGGGTTTTTTGGGTTCTCTACCCCACAGCTGCCAAATGCTGTATTTCTCTGCAGACAGCTATGGACATTATGAATGCATAGATCAGCCCAACCAGCCCATGCTTATGTGCAGAGAGAGTAAAGCAACAAATAAAGTCTACTTAAATTACATGAGGAACTATTATTTTTTGCACACACAATAGCAACAAGGAAGTTGGATAACCTGCAACAGTGAAGAGGGAATATTTGGTTTAGCCATTGCTTCGCTATGGGGGACTGTGCAGAACATAACACACTCTGATAATGACAACAGACAAGAGACCTTAGGAATTACTGATCCATACTTGTATGTTCCAGTTGTACTTATTTAACTTCTCAGCCTGCATGGATGTCAATACCGATGAACAAAATAATTCAACATAATTATATCAAATATCAAAAACTATAAACAAACATTTTTGGCTTAAGTTAATTTTAAAGAAATATTTAAACAGCTTCAGGAATTTAATTAAAGCATTTTGCTTAAACATACCAAAGGAAAGCAATTGTCCTACGTTATTTTTGAGTATTTTCTTGTTCTCCATCTATGACACAAACTCCTTACAATCCAGATTTAACCTAAGCCTTCCTAATACTTGGGTTCATCTTGTAAAGCCTTTGGAATCTCAGGAGACAAAGTACCAGAAACAATGTTAAGGTATTTAATGAGGCACAGCTGCCTTTGAACTACCTATGTTCTCAGCTCTCCTTTCACTCTTAAGGACAGGTTATACAGGATGAGAGCAATGGCCTTGTAGAACAGCTCAGTAAGAAGAGGTCCAGAAGCAGAGCTGTTCATCTGCGGGCATGGAGAGCTGTTTTCAACTGAAGTTGGCTGCTTTATTTCCATACCTGTCTCAGCGTTCTTGGACAGTTAACCGAGATACACAAATACTAGAAAAATCATTTTCACTGCTGGTATAACTCGAGTTCACCAACCCCAGCTAATAAAACACTTTCCCCCCCCTCACCTGCACGAAAAGAGCCCTACTTGTGAGTATGCAGCTATGAAACAGTATGAGTTTTTCCAAAATATAATCATTTTCCCCAGAAGATCTTTCATCAGGTTTTGTTGCACTATTATTGCAACAATGTGCCATTAATTCCCATGTGAGATCCAGTGTACTAGCCAAAGATAAAGTGAAATCACTTTATCTAATATCTAATAAGAGGTTCTGCAAATATACACAACTTGGATTTCGGGTTCCAATTCAGACAAGTGTCTTCCCTGTCTCTTAAAAGCAAACACCAAGAGACACATGCTGCAACTCTAACAAATCAGCTTGTAATAGCTACTAGCCATCCTTGTCTTCTGTATGCATTCACATAGCAATATATATTTTTCCTCAGAAATGCAAACTGAATCCCTGTGCAGTTGAACTAATGATGGTTGGGCTAATGGTTCAGTGTGTCCACATCACTGTTATAGATAAGTATTCTTATAAAAAAATAAAGCCAACCAAAGGAAAAACAACAACACAATCCAAATTTACTGTGGGTCAGTAACAAAACCTCTTACGCAACTTCAGATCTCAATGCTGATAAAAAGGTAACCTTGTTAAGCCATACTGCAAGTTTCTCATTATCATTCAAGTCAGAGTAAGAAAAAATATTCTTACTGAAAAGGTTTGCCTCTTCCTATTGTAAACATATCAAAATTAGAAACCAAGAAAAAAAGCATTACAAATCAGCACTGGAGAAGCAAAAAAAACTCTCGAACAGTGATGCAATGATTTTCTAACTATTTCAAACCTCAAATCCTCAGGACAGTAGGCAAAGGTTAACAAAAGAGCACCAAGGCTACAAACAGGCGCATGTCCCTATCAGGGAAGACAAAGATGGGAAAGGAAAATGCAGGAACATCAGCCACAACTAAAGCTACTTGAAGCATATTTCGAGAAGACAAAATAAAGCTGCTCCCTCTCTCCATCCTGCTACCTGCCATCTGCCCATGAGGCCACAAAGCAAAACCACATCTTTGGCAGGGGGTGAAGCTGGTAGCAGCTGCGTCACCACAACAGCTCCAGCAGGGAGCAGGGGAAAGAGAAGAGAAATGCGGCAACTCAGTGTGTTCTCTTAACGTGGAAATATTGCACCAAGCAGTGATTCCCAGCTGGAAACCTTGTTATGTAAGTAATATCATTTAGGACGTTAGAGGAAGTCAGTTACAGCCCATTCTCCTCAATCCAAACATACTCCCTGACTGTTTTCTTAGAATATGACAATGTCATCTTAGCATGTGGTTTCTGAGCAATAGTCACAAGAAATTCAAGATCAGCACACTGCATCTCAACCACAGCACCAGTAAAGAATCACAGCAGCAGAGTGCGCAATACCTGGCTTACTCTCATTAAATGTCCTTCCTACAAGAATTGTAATATGTTAAGTAGCATTTCACAACAGCTTAGCTTAAAAATTTTGCAACAAGCATGCTTCACTGGTGTGTTTTGTGAAATACAAATGGAAACCACAAAACCAAGAGCATGCACTGCTTGCTGTAAAAACTGTGAACTGTTGACTTAAAAAACATGTTGCTCAAGAGATATTTTAACACTGCATTATGCCATTAACACTGAAAACCAATGTATTTCAAATATGAAGTAAATAATCCCTTTCCTTGTGAGAGGAAGCCAAGAGGGACTTGGGGGTGCTGCTTGATGAAATACTGGACTTCAGCCATCAATGTGCCCTTGCAGTCCAAAAAGCCAGTTGTGTCCTGGGCTGCATCCAAAGCAGTGTGGGCAGCAGGGCGAGGGAGGGGATTCTGTCCCTCTGCTCTGCTCTGGTGAGACCCCACCTGCAGTGCTGCATCCAGCTCTGGGATCTCCAGCACAGAAGGACAGGACCTGCTGACGTGGGTTCAGAGGAGATGACAGAGATGATCAGAGGGCTGGAGCACCTCTCCTATGAGGAAAGGCTGAGAGAGTTGGGGTTGTTCAGCCTGGAGAGAAGGCTCCAGGGAGGCCTTTCAGTACGTAATGAGGGCTTATAGGAAAGATGGGGACAGACTTTGGAACAGGGCCTGTTGTGACAGGACAAAGAGTAATGGTTTCAAACTAAAGAGATTGTCTAGAGAGGTGGTGGATGATCCATCCCTGGAAACATTCAAGGCCAGCCTGGACAGGACTCTGATCTAGTTTAAGATGTCCCTGTTCATTGCAGGGGGTTGGACGTGGTGACCTTTAAAGGTGCCTTCCAACCCAGACCATTCTGTGATTCTGTGATTTTGAATTCTACAAAGTTAACACATTCTGAAGCTCCAGGTTTACCATATATTGCATTTATATTAGTTCAGGACTAAATTACAAGCAACTCTGCTGAGCCATAGAGGGAAGGTCAAAACAAAGCCTGTGCAAAAACACGTTTTACCTGGTTTCTAGAATGCTTGAGTATATTACATCCATGGATACATAAATAGTCAAATTCACAGATTATAAATGCAATTACAAGCTATAGGACCAAAAGAGGCCACATAAACTTCATATGTATAAAAACAAAATAACCATAGCTCCCACTTCTCATGCAAAAGTTCATCCATTTCAAAAATCTTGCCATTTTTGGTCTTTCCCTTTGAGCAGCTTAAATGTCTTTGCTGGTTCAGTCCAGCACAGTTCAAATAACTAAGCTAGCAAACGTGTCCAATACTGGCTAAACAAGAGAGCTCCTACTAATAGCAAGAAATAAAATATGAAAAGAGGCAATACCTGAAAGAATCATTTCAAGTTCAGATATTATATATTAAAAAGGCAGTATCTGAAGCTAAGAGCAATCTGAAGTAAAAATTCCATTTCCTGCAGCTTTCCTTGTGTAAGAAGTTTTACAATCTGGATTCAGGATTCTAATAAAACATGGTATTCTTTCCTGAAAGAATGTGAAAGAAAATTCTTCATTGTATTTAGGATACAGCCATCGTTACATCTTTTCTGTTTCTAAATAACATTTTCACTCATCTTCACTTTTTGCAGTTGCAGGTATCAATTTTACAGCTCCACAAAGTAAGTGTTCCTATTTGATGACTGCTATAAGGTAAAAGCATACAAACTAGACATCTATTACGGAAACGGGCTACATTAAAAAAGCACAGGGAGAGACAAAAACTGGAGGCATATGAAGCATTTAGGAAAAAGAATCCATGCTACCCAGTTGGATTGAGGTAATCAGAGATTGCTTCTACAATGAGTTTCGCTGTATTTTAGACAATTTTATTTAACACTGTACTTTTGTAAAAAAAGAGTCTCTGCCTCTTCACTACTGAGTTTCCCTTGAGGTTATGCTAATAAAATATAATAGACCCAAGGAAAACAATAGTTTTTTTCCTACTTGGCGTAAACACATATAAAATTTCTTGGTGAGTATTTGTGTTATGTTGGTAGCTGGAGGCACTAACAAGGGTCAGTTTCCATTGTGCTGTGAGCTGTAAAACCCATACATGAAAAAAGTTGACTATTTATCCTGTTAAAAGTAGTTACCAGACATTATCTCTTAGGAAAGTTTCAAATTCAAACACATATTTGGAATGAAACAATTCTGTGGTCAACTGTGTCTTGCTGTTGGCCTGTGTTTCTACCTTTTTTTTTCACTGAAAGCTAAAAAGAAAATTTTACAAGTAAAAGAAAAATTCTGGATCAAAAGTTAAATTCAAAAGAAACAGTTGTCTATGCTCATGTCCCTCCCAAGAGTAGTGCACCAAGGGTCAAGTCAGCAGCTGAGGCGTGCAATGCCAAATGTGAACTGCTGTACTGCACTGGTAGTATCCCAACTTGTCTTGACTAAATGTGCCACAATAAAACTCAGCATACCATCAATCTTTGCAGATGCATGTTAAACAGAGATGGGAATTACAACGGGACTCAGTGCGAAAAACAAGAGCTTTGTTGAATACACACAAAACAGAAAAATACCCAACACTATTTTTGCTCTGTGTGGGTTAGCATCTAACAACCACAGGATAAATGCTTTCAGAAAAATGAGAGAAGATGCTTTTGACACTCAAGCTCACCTGAACAAGCAAGCATTCTCTGTTTTAGGACAAACACCCATAAAGTATTAGTAGATAATCTTTTGAACCAAAACCAAATAAAATCATACTCATCAGTAATGACAAGTTTAGATCATGTTGATTTTTGCATCAGTCCTGCTACACCAAGTTTCTGCATGTGCTCCTCCCTAGGAAAAGTCAGGCCTGCTAGGACAACAGCCAACATGCAGCTAATTAGATAAATAGTCAAAGCTACCAACCACCTGCTTCCAGCACTCAAAGCATCAACCTTTTCTGCTCAATTCATCTGTCTGAAATGGTAAAACAAAACAGCTGTTAACATAGGGGGTCATATAATATGCAAAACATTGATTCTGTAAAGCTCATATAACCCACCCTAAAACCAGCTAACAAGAACTGCTATTTGTATTACTGAATCACCCTTTCATCATTCTACTGTATTTCATATATTCTGGTCTACTGGTTAAAAGCTCAAAAGAGCAAGGGGAAAAAGGAAAACAAATAAAACCAAAAGAACACTCCATTCTTTTTCACCTCTTATGACTGAACTTTCTGTATGCAGGCAGACCAAGCCAAGCAGAGCTCTGTCCTGATCCTGTCCCACGTCATTTCAATGGACGTCAATTAATACTACGTCCTCTCTCAGTAATGCTATTGCTTATTTAAGGCAAATCTAAAATCTCTTAGTATCTCCTGCACTTTTTAGTGCTTGAGGAAGTAATGTGGTTACCTCTCAAGAAGAGAAAGAAACAAGAAATTCCCCAACAGATGGGAGGTGAATGTCACACGGCAGAAGCAGCAAGAATTCCAACTGCACATCCCCATATTAATTGCAACACAAAGTTCAAGTTGAGTAGTCCACTACTGGGCACAGTCTGCTTGGATAAGTCATAAATATTGTTCCAAGGACAAGAAAGTGTACACAGCCTACTGTTTGAAGTAATAAAAAAACACACTACAGTGTCTCAGACTGCTGCTGTTTCCAGCAGCTGTCCGCTATCTCACCACTGTTTGAATCACAAGCTCCTCAGGAATTGTCACCAGGTCTTTGCTTTGGCAAACTCCATAGGGGCATTTTCCACCTGAAGGCATGCTGACTTACAAACTGTTAATATTCTGATTCCATTCGCATTCCTTAAATTCACATACACAGTGGTGGATTTTATTCTTTTGCACACCACGACCCAAACTAGACTTTTAAAGTCTTTATTAAGTAGCCTATTTTTTGAACTGCAAACAGAAAACACTCCAATCCAGTAAGGACAAACTAGAGGTTAAGGTGCTAATCTGAAGTGTGAGTTAAATCAAGGGAGGAACTTGGTCATGAGAAATCATTGTCCCCATCCCGTTAAAACAGGCAAGACATTTCAAACAGATTTTAACATGTTTTTCATGCACGTGCCCATAATGGGAAACCAAGCATAGTTTTGCTCAAATGTCTCCAATCCCTCAAAAAGCCTCTTCTTTAAAGCCCTTGATTAAGTAACAAAACAAACCTGAAACTTCTGGCCCAAAACAGTGCCTCCATCTTCCTGATGGTTTCTTCTGTTATCTGTCCCTGGTCTGGGCAAAGAGGGGGGCACCAGCACTAAGAGCCCAAGAGAACAGCCCATCCCCAAAGCAAGCATATGGCAGAACAGCATGAGAATCACTAGGAAAGCCCAATACTTACTTTTGCTAATTTTATTAGCTCTGTCTGGAGAGGTTTCCTAAAATTATGCAATTTGACCGAGTCTCAGAGGAGAGGGAAGAACTGTTTTGGTTTTTAACTGAAGATAACATCAGCAATGCAGTCTGAAGAGAATTAGATATCCTTTTCAGTGTTGCTCGTTTTCTTAAAACAGGTTTCAGATGGTTATACATGTATGCAAGTTCTTGTTCTAAAATGCTGAAAAAAGACCAAGTGACAGGACCCAAGGCAATGGCATGAAGCTGTATCAGGAGAGGTTTAGGTTGGATATTAGTAAAAGGTTCATAACCCAGAGGGTGGTTGGGCACTGGCACAGGCTCCCCAGGGAAGTGGTCAGAGGATCAAGCCTGACAGAGCTCAGGAAGTGTTTGGACAATGCTCTCAGGCACATGGTGTGACTCTTGGGGTATCCTGTGCAGGGCCAGGACTCGATGATCCTTATGGGTCCATTCCAACTCTGGATATTCTGCAATTCTATGGTACCTGTGTCCCCATTTTGGTTGACAAGGAGAAAGGTGAAAGCATTACTCCATGAACTACTAGGAGAGCTATACTTTTAAAATCAGAAGTCTTCCTTGTTTACCCCTATCCCTGAAGTGTAATGGTTGATTGCATTTGTTTGCAAAGGAAAGTGTATCTTGTATGTTTAGCAATGAACTTAACTGATATTCAGTGTCTGTAAACACTGCCTGTGAAGCACCAGTGCTCCTGGAGCCTACACAGCTGGGGACCTGTAACTACAGCCTCATCCAAAAGTTCAAGTACAGATATATGAAGTCATGAAACAGAGCTGGCCTCTCATGTCCTGGCAATATTTTCTTCTCTAAAATAGCGATCAAATGTACATTAGTCCCTAACGATCTGGCTCAAGACATAAAGAGTACATAAAAGCTAATTAGCCCACTAAAGCATCTGAGGCTTAATCAGCACTGCGCTAACATCTCAAAGCATCAATATCATGGAGTTCTTAAAGCAGTCCCAAATGCGTTCATATCAGAATAGAAGATTTCTAGAATCACATTTAGAAGTTGATTTTAACAGGTGCTGTTCTTGTACTTTTTTTTTTTAACCTTTTAAAATATTAAACTAAAGTGCACACAAGTTTATAACCCAGGCTTTTGCAAATCTCTGCAAAACGTGGCCATGTAACAAGCAGTCCATAATCCTTTTATCTTCTAAATACTATGCAATGGAAAGCTCTCAGTTCTATATGGTGTGCTTTTTCTCTGCATTTTATAACATCATGTCAACCAGCTTTTAACATTCTCTTTTACGGCAGAGATGAGTGCAAGAAAAAGAACACACTCAAATGCAGCTAAAAAACTTCCACTAACAAGCATCATTTAAATCACAGAATTCTTCACCAACATCTATGTCTTCCATCAACTTAAGACACTAAAAGCATGGATGACAATATTCAGCAAGTTTTAAAAGAAAAAAAAATACTTACTAGATTGGTAAGGTTTTAAATAAAGACTTCAGTTTAATAACATTTTTGTTCTAAGCCTATAAAATCCTTCTGCAGCATCTGGAAGCCAGAGAGCATTTGGAGTCAGCTATGCTCCTTGGTAAAGCTTGACCAACTATTTAACTGTGAAACTGGTAGTGCTTAAGCTGAGAAACGTTAACTGGTAGAATGAACATTAAAAAAATTCATTGTTTTGTAATATGGATGGGCACAGCTGTACAAAAAACAAAATCTCAAATGCTCAAGTAGAAAACCCTTCTAGAAATTTTTGCCAGGAAAATGCAGAAGCTCAAAAAAACCCCCTCATCTGTTGAACATAAGAGAAATATTCAGTGTTATCAACTAACTAATTTGTACACATTACATCAAAGATTAGAGCACTTCCTAAGAAAAAATGATTTCTTTACTAAACAGAACAAGCTCCAAAACTAATTTTAAAACTAATTTTGGTTAATGGTATGTGATTGCTGAGATCTTAATAGATCTCCTACATCTGTAAATGTGTAAATGTTGTGCCTAAATCTGTTCCAATCAAGGTTTTGATGAAGCAACTTCAGCAATCACCTAAGCTTCTCTAGTTGTTCTTAGAAAAGAACAGTGATTTTAAATTCTAGTTAATTGATTTACAGCCTCCACTCCTACTGTCTGGGGAAGGAGTTCCTCTTGCACTGTGAATATAGCATAAATCTTGAATACAAGCACTTCATCAATCTGTGAGTGTGCCTTTCATCCTGGCAAAAGGCAAGGTTTTCACCAACATTCTCTAGACTAGTTTAGAGAGTCTGAGCAAGGAGTATTATTGGCAACAGTCTTAGGGAAAAAAAAAAAATCAAGTGCCAAAGTTCCTCCCACCCAATGAAGTTTGTTTTGCAGGCATTTTTACTGCGGAGAATTCAGCTCTGCCCAAGATTTCTTCAATACAAGTGGAAAACAGCAGTACCCCTACCTACAATTCTCAGTACTGCCCTGTTACCTTAAGTACTCCAACAAGAACACTAAAACTCATGGCAACACACTATTTCTGTAAAATGCAATAAACAGCCAGGCTATGACACTCATCTAAGAAACCTACACCTGGTAGAAGTGATCTTCTTATGCTAACAGGATGTATAAAATCAAGAGCTTTGAAATACTTATGTTTCCTCTTCTGGAAGTACATCACAGCTTATATTTTATTGCATCAATAGTATAAACAACTGTAAATCACAGTCAACTTCTACACTGGAAATGTATTAGTAACAGCAAAAGGATTAATGCTGCATTAAAGAAAGTGATAACCCTGCAGTGTGCAAGTTTTCATTTTGCTCAATTTGCAAATCATATAAATTACATTCATAAATGTTGAAAAAAAGAAACAAAAAACCTTCTTCCGGGGTTATTGTCATTTGCAAAGATGTCAAGCAGCAGAAAATTATTCTTATCGCTGAACAAGCTTTTGTATTTCTTAAAGAATACCCTCCTTCTGTACTTAACATCAACACAATTGCATTTGGTGAACAGAAATCCCATAGCATCCAAAGGCAGTCATGTCTTTTACTCTTCAATTTAATCCACTGAGAGCTTTAAATAACTTGCAAGGTCTACAATCACAGTCCTCTTAAACTAACATTTCCACAAATTCTACAGTTTTTGATGCTCCTTCTAGCATAAAAGTGAGATCCCACACACAGTGTTTATTCATAAATCGGTGAAAACTGAACCGAGGACAGAACTGGAAGCCACACGGTGCTACTTCAGTGCTAAAAGCCCTCACATCTCTGTCACAAATCATAGCTATCAGAAAGAAAAGGGCTGAACACACACTGGAGCGTGTCTTAAAGTGAATGCAGCAACAAATACATCAGAGAACGTGTGTTAATGCTACATGTTAAATATACATAGTAACAAAGATGATTATTTATAGTGGTCAGACTTATTCTATACCATGAGACAAGCCATGAACACCTCAAGAGCATAACCACATCAGTCCTGCCAGACAACATCATTCTGGCTATTTTGATAAGAGAGACACCAGATTCCTACCCATAAGACTCCAACCTGCAGGAGAACTCCTTAAGGAAAAGCTGAAGTCCCAGAACACGAGTAGCTTATACCAGCACTCAGGAATGGATCAAGCAAGGGAAAAGACTGCTAGCTAGAAACATGGACAACACACAACAGTCTCTGAATCTTCAGAGGTCATCAGGAAAACTGGGTTACATATCTGAGATGTAACAGTCAAGAAAAGAGTATCAGAGCACACAGAAATTAATGGAGCATGAAACTGAAGTGCGAAATTATTTTAAAGGAAGTGAGCTCCTCTAGAACACGCTCTTGGGCTTAATTCTCTTCATCAGACAGTCTTACCAGATTTACTGTGGTTTACACAAGGTTAGTAACTTACTTCTTGAATGTTTATTCTTGTTATTACTAACAGCTAAATTTTAAGAAAGCTACTTTTGAATAAAATAAATGATAGCAGAAAATGTTACCTGATAACCTTCTGCAACTGAGAAAAAAAAAAACCAAAACAAAACACAAAAACTATAAGCAGAGGCACTTAAATGGACCACCAAAAAACTACCCAACATCCCCCAAACCAAATAAATAGTGACATCTCTCTGGAAGAACTTTATTTGTATTTTATTTTTTATTATTTATACTGTTTATGAAACACATATATACATATACACTTAACTCATGTAAATTGGTCACACTGACAGATGATCAGGTCCAGAACAAAGATATCATACTAAAACATTATCAGCAAAAGAAGGATGCGATTCACTTTTAAATAAATAATTCCTTTTTTCTAAAGTATTATTTCATTTTAAATTCTAAGGCAAAATAAAGTCAACTTCAAAAAATGGAACTTTCCAAAAGCTGTTAATTTCTTGGAATGCCCAGCAACTACTCTACTGAAGCACAAGAGGTATATCCATCACCAACCAAAACACAAGCCTTGATCATTATTTTTTCAAACTCTACCTACTTAATTATAGTGGGAATTTTTTACCGCTATTGCCTAACTCTACTTAAATCTTATTTTATGATTAACCAACTGAGAATAAAATCTGCACAGGAAAATCTCTCAATTCCCATCCATAAGCTAATGTCTTTAAACAACTCTTTGCCCTCCATACCATCACTGGTTCAGCAAGTTCAACTTCAGTGATACTGAACAACAGGAGACTATCCTAAGAGCTATAAGAAAAAAAAAAACTAATATAAAGATTATACTGTCAGTCAGCTTGTATCAGCTGTATGCACATCTGCAAAGGTTCAGAGTTTCTGGACTGGTTTTGTTCCTTTTTTAGAATAAAATCAGACCAAAAAAGGTTGAACCTATAGGACTTGGGTTCTGGCATATCCTTTGGCACATGGTATTAGTGAGGGATCAGCTTTTCACAGCCATTCTTTAACCTCCAGTGTGAAAACACTACCACTGGTTTGAATCAGTCCATTTTAAAGTCATATATACAAGCAATGTAGCAGGAACTATTGCAGTGCACAGAGAATAAACAAACCTGAAATACTTTTCTCACATAACATCCATAATACTATGTAACACTTTCAGACTGATTTTTCTTTTCAATTTTAAAGAAGAATTTTACAGTGCTGAGTATTAATTTTTCCACTCCAAGTATGTTTGCTTTGACAACACACACATACTACATGTTTATTTTGTTACTCAACTGAGAAAAACAAAGATCTCCATAGTTACCAACAGGCTGCTGTGACAGGATATAATGGCAGTTCATTTTGTATCACCCAAACTCCATGTATTGGGTTTTTGCTGTAACAAATTAAGAACTATTTGGGAGAAGTTGTGTTCTTTAGAAAGACAAGCTTTCCTCGTGATTGAAAAACCCAAATACAGGAGTAGTTACGTTTTTTGAGAGTGAGGATGTTTAATATTTCAGTTCCAAGTCCCACAAATGTGCACTCACACACGGTTCTCTCCCCTATGCTTAAAGAACCTTGTGAAAAATGGTCAGAAACAACTACAAAAGCTGTCGTTCTCCAAGGCTGGGAACTGCCAGGATCTGAGATTAGAGAATGAACAATGCACGCTACAGGAAAAGAGCAGGTATAGGGAGATGCAAGGATAAAAAAGAACAAATCCAAGCTACAAGTAACATCGGGTTCATGAACAGAGCAGTAACAGAAACATGTTCTTCAAAGAAATATTTTTGGTCATTTGCTTTCAGTTAGGCCCTCTTCCTTAACCAACTCTATTCTCCTGGCTAGGACACACACCATACCACATCATTTCTGGCACAGGATTAGTAAAATAGAAGGATGGCCGCAACTGAAATGGAAACTATCTTGTCATCAGTTCTGTTGGCCAACACACACTAACTGCTGGAAGTATTCTGGGAATAGTTTACCTTTTTTTTTTTTTTTTGGCAACAGAGAAGAAAAGGCAAAAGCCATTCTGGTCACCAAGTGCAACACCAGCAGCCAAGAAGTGAATGTGAGGGGTGGAAGAAATTACTGCTGTGCCACCTACAGCAGGCAAGTGGTTTCTGTTCCAGGTTATAGTCCTGAGACTCTGTTAGTAACTCCAACATTGCAAGCAGGTATCTTATATCCAGCTTCTCTCTCCTCTCTCCCTTCCCAAGAACTATGTTTTTCTAACCAAAATGGATTTCAACAGCCAGTCCATCCCCAGTGCACCACACTAAACAAATGACTGCACAAATAGCCAAACTTGTTTACTAAAGATAAAATCTACAAGACACATACCACAATATTTCTTAATACCAGGCAATGACAGCTGTATGTGTATAGGTTTTTCAGTTACTCTCATCACGACCGCACTTCTGCAGAAATTGGAGGCAAAAGTTGCTACCATGTCATTTTTTTTTACATGACTTGAATGGTACTGAGTAATAAAACACATTCTTCACAAGGCTTCTATTATAAGCTAATCAGTTAATCTTTTAAGTGAAATAGCTGGTTTTAAGTATACACCTGATACCTACCCTTTTCAAAGAATCACAGAACTGGTAGGGTTGGAAGGGACTTCTGGACATCATCCTGTCCAACCTCCCTGCCAAGGCAAGGTAACCAAGAGCAGGTGACACAGGAACACATCCAGGTGGGTTTGGAATGTCTCCAGAGAGGGAGACTCCACAATCCCCCTGGGCAGCCTTTTCCAGTGCTCTGACACCCTCAACATAAAGAAGCTCTTTCTCATGTTAAGGTACTTCTTATCATTTATGGGCACTGCTGGGCACCACCGAAAAGAAGGTCCCAGTTAGGCCATATTTACGTAGAGGAAAAAACAAACAACCTAACAATTCACATATTAAAAAAAACTCCAAAATCAAAAGCACAGTCAGCTCTTCACAAGACTATTACAACATTGTCTTACAAGACGCCATCTAAATGGGTCAGCAGTTCTCCTAAATAAGCGTAGCGATAATCACTTGCAAGTTATCGCTCATTAAAAAAAATCCACTCTACCTTACAAATCCATTCTAGAGAATTCAGCATTGTAACACTCAAACTCAGCACACTTCCTGCTCTAAAACACAAAATTACTTCTAGATTGAAAACACAAAGCTTTAGGGCATGCAATAGTCATTGACAGTTAAGTATCTTCGTAAGGAAACAACTTACTTGATTGAGTTTCTGAAGTGGTCCTCGGCAGGATTTTTTACTGTACAACTGTTCAGCAACCACAAATCTGCTTCAGCAGAGTTGTCTACAAAAGAGAAAGAAACAAACCTGTGTTAAGAATTATTTAACCTGTCAACTCCTAACTTATATCATATAAAAAAACCCTGAAGATAGCCATTACTAGTAAGTTGGCTATTTGCAAGATTACTTTATATTCAATTACATTCTTGGAAGGAGTTTTTTGTTGTTCTTTGTTTTGTGTTTTAGAATAAAAAGAGGCACATGAGCATTTCCATTGTAATTTCTTTTTAATTTTTTTGCCAATGGGGAATGGATCGTTATCTCATTTACTAGCTGAGATGCCATTAGGTTGCACATCATGGAAAACAAAGTTAAGAAGAACGGTCACTACTGCCAGAAATGCATACTCCCAGAAAGATCTTGCCTAGACAAAGGCAAAATTAAGTGGTCAACAAAAGCAGGTTTCACTAAGACAACAAAATCCCTGCTTCAGCTCTACTGTGAATTACTACTACAAAAGAAACAAACCAGAATTTATAAAATGTGAACCTCTACTAATGAGAAAAGTCAATGTAGCCAGTTTGGAAAGAAACATACATATTTCTATTTTTGATTATATCTTACTTATGGTATAATATAGCTCAGCAATTTTCAGACAAAAAATATTCATGCAACCAATATCTGCCTCCATTCAGATAAGGATATTATTTTCTTCAGGTTCCAAACCTTTCTGTATGTTCAGAGCCTATTGATATCTAAATTCATTAACAGAACTGAATCCCAGAATTATCTGCAGAAGCACATATATAAACTCTAATCCTGTAAATCATGACCTATAGTACAGAATTACTAGCATAGTCATTATCCTTGTGAAGTTAGAGCTTCTTTTTTCGAACAAAAGAATGAAGATAATCTATCTCAAATAGTTCAGTGCTTTAGCATTCATCAGAATAGCTTGTATCGGTCTGGACAAGAAAATTCATGTCACTAGCTACTATTCAGTACACTGAGCATTGAAGTATTGACGGACATACCTTTAAATAACATAAGCCAGTAAGTAATAAATACAGGTAAAACAATTTTTAGGATGCCTTACTCGAATTGACAACCTGCTAAGGCAGGAGAAAGCCTGCCAAGACTTAGGCATATTTACATATGCACTCATCATGAATGGATCCATACAGGCATGAATATCCTTTTCCTCCATGCACATACTTATGACAAAATGCTAAAACTGAAAAAAGCTTTCGGTCTCATTGACATTTTCTTCAAAGAAACCATCATTCACAATTAACTATCAGTCACTTAACCTATGAATCAGGTAAATTGAAAATAATACATAAAATACAAATAATGCTAAATAAGAGAAAACATTCAGGGGGGGTTCTAATCATTGTTGACCAAGATTACACTATTAATTTGGCTAAAACACAACTTCTGTGACGGGGAAAGGACACAAAGCAGTCATCAAAACAACATTCAGACCTTTAGCTACTTTAAACAAAACAAGTATCTGACCCTGTCATGTTGAGAAAGAGCACTCAGCTCAATTTTAGCCTACGCAGAAGTCAAAATAAAAATGGAACAAGATAAAGAAACCCTCTTCCAACACAGGCTGCATGAAAACTATGTTTTTAGACTAATGAACAGACTCCTTTACTATTAGAAAGATAATTAGACGTTAAAAAAATGATTAGGAATTATGTACAGATGAGCAAAGAAACAGTTTCAATGTTAGAAGAGAGTGATCTCTTGGCCTAGGCAGATGCACCAAGTATGAAAACAAACACATTTTAAAAGTAGTTTTCCAGTAACACTGCCAAAACTTTGTATTTTTTATTCTTTTCAGCAGCATAAAATGTTTATAAACTCAGCCCCACACCCATAACACACCCACCTGAGAATTAGGGGTGGGACACAGACACACGTTAAATAGCAAGAGGCCAACATTTAAGTGAGACATTACATTTAACAGACAACAGCTGCAGTAGCACTCACACACCACTGTAAAGCACAACCATTTTCAAGAGACGTCGCTATTCAGAGGAGAGATGCCTTGATACAGAGAACACCAGTTCTGGGCTGGTTTCAGTCTGTCCTTGTACCATGGTTTGTGCAGGAAGAGACAACACTGTGGCAATACTTCTCCCCTAAAGCCAAAATCAAACCCCTCTCTTCAAAACAGCACTGGAAGAAGTAACACATTTAAGTTTAGAAAGACCTTACAGATTAAGCCAACAGGAATCATTTCATACAGCAGTTTGGTTTCCAGGCTATTAACATACTGACTCCTTGACTGACAGTCTGAGGGACAACTGCAACACTTTATATATAAAAAAGTCTCCCAAATACATGTAAATTCATTTCTTCACAGGCTTCAGCCTCTGCAGAACAGAAGATGCAAAGCAAAGGCTTTCACAGAATAAAATCTCCTGAGCGGTTTTGGGAAAAGGAGTCTCGTTCATGTACACATCTAAAAATCATTTAAGGAAAATAAAAGTCTAGCTGAGGTTTGTCTTCCTCTTACATCAACAGTTTTGTTTTATCATATTTAGTTGTTCTATTTCTGCATTTATTTTTAAATCTTTTTTTTCCTAATTAACGCTCATGCTCTCTCATAAGAATATATGTACATACAAGTTTTGATTATGCATATATATAAATATATAGACACACACTTATGAGTTATATTCACTTCTTATTTAAGAGTTCATACCACAACTCTTCAAAATGATAGCTGAATTTTCTTAGTCCTTTACTGCCCTATTCATACATAAAATAATTGCATGCACTGGTGTAAACTCACCACAATCGACTGCATTTTCTCAAGAAAATTTCAGTTGAAAAAAATTGCCAACAGGGCCTTTTTGTATCAGGTTGCAGGAAGATCTGAACATTTGCAACATTGTGGGAACAACTTGTCAGTGGTCATATTTTGCTTTGCAAGGCCTTGATGGATGTGTGGAAACAAACAGGCAAACTGGGCTTGGCATGTATAAACAACATCTTCTGGCTTCATAATTACTAAATATTAAGCAACAGCGGGATAACAATTCTTTATTCAGGGCACGGAGACTGGAGCGACTGTCTACCTATATATATGTATAGGTATATGTGTGTATGTATATATATCTATAGGTATATATACACATATAAGTGTTCTGACATGAGTAGTTGCTACTGTTCAGCGTTGTCCCCAAATAAAGAGTCAAATAGCTCTGACGAGTAAGCTCAGGCTTCTAAATACATGCCTACAGGGGCAGGGGCAGACAGCCCTGAGGTTTCCCTGTTTATAGACCAGGCAGACAGAGGAAGAGTTCAGGTCTGGATGGGAAGCATGGCATGAATGTGGTGCTGCACCTACTAAGGCAGCCCACGCACCCTTCCCTGGAACATCTCCACCTGCCACCTTTTCCAACTCCGTAAGGTTTTTGAGAAACCTCCAACATTTCAGTGAAGAACACACACCTGTGTTTGAGAGCTCACACAGATCTGAGTGAACAGGACAATCAAAACTTACAGAAGGTTTTCCAGCAAGTCATAGAGACTGTGACAGGCAAAAGTGAAGCAAGAACCATAAGTACAGTGAACATCAATTACGGTAGTGAATATGATACGGGTGCATATATCCTGCAACAATCTTCTCTAAGGGGATCTTCTTCAACTTATTTTTGCCATATATTCAGCATAATGATACTTTAAAAAATATTATATTTGGCTGCCGACCTTTTTTTTATGAGCTACTTAAACAGTTTCCTGCATGATAAGACATTTTTAGGAGAAAAAAAAGGATATGTCAAATCAGCCTTGTATTAAATGCTCAAAAACACAACTCAAAACCATGGTCTTTTTGCATTGTGACATCTTTTCCATAAAAAAAGGGCTACGCTGGAAGTAAACCACAAAGTCTATCATACTCTCTGAAAAACAACATAGAGTACAAAGGAACCTAAAGGTCATGGAAACTTCTGAACACTTAACTTAATTGGGAAACGCTGGAAAACATGAATTCGCTGCATTATGCAACACTAAGATGATAAAATGGCAAGAGTCTGAAACATCAGTATACCTACAGAGGAAAATAATATTTACAATTCTTTTCTAACTAGCAGTGTCAGGTTTGTTATCACTACAGAAATCATAAATCAGCAGAATTTCTTAAGAAGATCGCAGTAATACTATCAGCTGAAAATTAAACAACTGACTCGAGTATGCCCTGGTCTCTTAACTTTTAGTCTTTTTCCTTTCAATTCTTTTTCCAAAACTTTGTTTCCTTCCAGTCCCCCCCAAACCACATCTCCCTGAAAAATCAAAACACTCACAAAGCAAAAAAGTAGAAGAAACACAGCTAGTGAAGCCCTAAAAGAACAGCCCTTCTTTACTTTCTTCAGCACATCACTCCTGTCACCGCACTGAAACCACTACCAGATTTTCTCAGCACTGTTTGCTCGAATAACATGACTCATAACTAGTACGACATCCTTTTAAATACTGTACATCAACCTGAGAAATTCAATCTGAAAGCAGATCTTTCTCTGTAATCACTGAAGGCTCTTCCAGGGCCTTTCCCTCCAGCTGTCCTTATCCTGCTCCTAATCTGTCTATGAGTTTTCCTTCTCACCTTTTCTGATTTTCTTACTTCTAACTCTCTTACACAACAAATATACCTCCACTTTCTCTGTTTCCACGTGCTGTATTCTAGCCTCTGTTCCCATTCATGGACCTCCCCATTAAATGCTTTGTCCTGTGCATTCTTCCTTTCAAAACAGCTCTGCTCCCTCCCTTGATACCCTGGTTGCCATTTTATGCTCTGGAGCCAGATCCAGTAACATCCAAGGTATCTGGAATGTGTGCTTGCAACTGGTCTCCATGGGAATCATCTGCCCGCAAAAAACACAAGTATCTAAGCATGAGGACACCTCACAGGCAGTTACAAAAGTCATGGAGCATCTTGACTGGAACAAAGTTGCCAAACTAATTCTTTTCTTTCAACATCCCTGTGTCACAGAAACCCACTGTCACTCAAATTACGTTACTGAAATTAGGTGCCGGTTAATTTAATGATTTCTTGGACCAGTGGGCATTGAGAGACCTCAACAAGTATTGGGAAAGAATCAACAAGTATTGGGAAAGAAGAAAAAAGCACAACAAGGTTGAGAATAACAATAAAAAGTTCAGGGTTTTATTTGTGTGCCTTTCCTTGGCACACAAAATACTTAGCTACCATTTGCTAGTTCTCAATATTGTATCAGATACAGTTAACTATCAACTTTCATGTAAATTGTCCTACAGAAAAGATTCCAAGCAAACAAGCTCTTTCCTTGTGTCTGCACCCTCGACAGCAACTACAAATCAAAACCACAAGTTATCATGAGTTTCCAGATGGTACTTGTTTGAAATCTCAGAGACACATTATCAGTTCCCACCTCTGAAGACGTACCATGCATTTGCCAATGATATGAAACACTCAAAGGCATGCCGAAAATACTAACTTTGCAGATTGCAAATGTCTTTCAAAACAATCCCACTCATCTCTTATCAACAGTATCAGGATGTAATATATAAAAGAATCAACTTGATTGCAACATGACTTCTGTTTTCTCATTAAATTTCTGAGATACTCTGGACATAACAAATTACTTCATTTACAATTAATGAAAACACAATGATTTGGTTCGCCCTGTATATATGTTATTTAAAGTTCCAAAAGGAAAGCCAGGCTGCTTATCAAATGAGGTAATGCAGACAAGCCTTCATGAAAAAAATAATTCTCCCATCAGGCAAGAGCCCTGATTTAACCTACAAATACGAAAACTTGCCATTTTTATTCTCCATTAACATTTCCATTACTGAGCTAATTGTGCAAGTAAGCTTTTTGGG
Source organism: Lycocorax pyrrhopterus obiensis (assembly GCA_014706295.1). NCBI lineage: Eukaryota > Metazoa > Chordata > Aves > Passeriformes > Paradisaeidae > Lycocorax > Lycocorax pyrrhopterus. The sequence continues at coordinate 61,936,515 of JACSVZ010000002.1, forward strand.
GTTTTCTGGTTTTTAAGAAATTGAGTATTTTTAGTAAATTCATTCTTGAGCAGGCAAACATCTCAACTGCAGCTACTGCTGGACTATAAACAAGTTTTATAATGCCTTCCAGATCAGGATGCTGTGTCTGCTATCAAAGGATTTTTCTCCCTGTCCAGCACCAAAACAGAGGTGCACAGGGACTGTCCACTGAACATCTCAAATAAGTAGGAACTGAGCATGTTTAAACACACAAGATCTAGCCAGTTAAAACCCAGTAATACACTACTGGATTCAAAATACAACATGTTAAATCATTGCCTCTCCTCATTTCAGTATAACAGATAACTAACTCAGTTTTATTTACCCATGCTACTTTCAGGACTGAATTTTTTCTAAAAAAATACTGGTTTATTTCCAGTCACCTTTGAAAACCGTTCCCAAAAAAGAAGCACATACACCTCTCTTTTCAGCTGTTTAGGGGGTATCGTGCAGTCACTGGGAGAAACTACTAAGCTATCAGTTGATGTCCATTCAATCTGTTAGTGACCTGGAACTTTGCCATACCACTCCTTCCAAACAACAAACTCCTTCACAATATATTAAGTTTGATGGAGTTTACCAAGGCCAGCAGAACAGCTTATGGCTTCTCCCACCACCACTAAAGGGTAACTTTGGGATCACTGAGAACATGAAACTGGAACTTGAAAAATTACAATAGGCAACCACTTGAATTAACATTAATATATTTATAAATAGTGCAGACAAAAGAATCTGTATTCCAGAGCATGCCCATTAACAGAATACTTCAGGCCTGGCATGGGGGTACTGAACATCAGACGGCACAGAAGAAAAAGCACATGAAAGAATAAATTTAGCTTCAAAACATCAATGATGATAAACTTTACTTCCCACTTCTACTCTGCAACCATCAGTAGCACTTACTCTTATTTATTGGGATTTTGAAGTGAGTAATCCATTCTCTAAATACTTTTCACCTCTTCCCTAGACACAGTACAGGCTACAGTCTGGGTCTGAGATGATCCTTGGAGTAAGCAACCATTTTCTCCCACTTTCCAGACACCTGTGTCAGACCAGCAGGCTACTCCAGCTATACAGTTTGCAGCAGCCCAGGGTCTGCACTGCAGTACCCAGACACACAGAGTTGGGTAGGAAGGCTTTAGCCCATCCATCCCTAGCAACACCAAAGATCCACAAAGTAAAGAACAGGAGAATTAAACATACTTTATAGGTTTACCTTTTAACAATGTAAAAAATCCAATTAGATTAAATAACTTGTATTTTCACTCCTTCTGCAATGTGCAGCTGATTGTTCTGCCTCTGCACCCAGCACAGACAACATGAACAGACAAATTACTTTGGTATTTTGTTCATCTTACTCTAATTCGCTAGATTTTCCATGCATTAAGGCACCTGAGGGTAACTTGAAGTTGCAAAATTATTTATGTTTAAAAAGACTAAACTTAGAAATGTTTCTTTCTGAAAAGCAGCAGGTAATTAATTACACTCTAAAACTGCAGTACCTGTAAGACATTTCAATAATTCCCCCATATGAATGAGAACTTTCCCAAGCCCACAGCCATTGAACAACTCATACTTGCGCCAGTCAAGAAAGGGACTGATCATTTCCATATCTCACATGTTCGCTATCTTTGCTGATCAGGAAAAAACATACATACTTCAGTTCAACTCTGGGTACAGTTCTGTGTGGCATAATCTGCTGCATTTCAGTCTACATTCCACAGTTCCACTTGTCTTGTCAAACGGCTCCCAGACAGACATTTTAAAGGCACAGTACCTTGCAAGTATACAACCATGACCATGTTCTAAAGGAAGCTTATTCCAACATGATATGACCTTTATGGGCGACTCTTTTCTCATGGCTCTTTTTTGATATAAAATAGTCAAAGCTTACTCTGCACATGGTATTATATACCAAAGGTGGAAAATTTAGGCTGAATTTTAGCTCATTCCTTCAAAATAAAGACTTAATCATTTTGAGAAAAGTGGATCATGCAACTATTCCTTGAACAAAGCAAGACCTTAAAACAAGAGAGGATAACTCACTGCTAGCTAAGGGGTGTGCTGGCAGAAAGCCTAAGCACTGTCAATGGCTGTTCAGCACAGTAACACCTAATGTTAAGGTACCCAAATTATCCTGGGCAGCAGCAGATGCAGGTGCCATAGCATGGTGCTCTAACGTGGGCATTTCACCCTGCTCTGGAGCACAAGCATAATCGTGAGGCATTCCAAGAGTCAACTGCTCCTTTCACTTCACTGAAGACTTAATGATCAGTGTCAATAATTTCAATATGCAAAGTAGTGATGGGTGATTTATCAGTCTCTTAGGAAAAGTCCCATTACATTAGAAACAAGGTCAAGTAGCCTGTTTCAGCCAGGCTATGCTACAACAACGCACAAATAATCCAACTCATTCTGATGATTAATGCGGGTAGAATTTGTTTTGTTGACAGAATTTGGAAAAATCCCAGAAACTCCTTCTCCTCTGAGTCTTAAGCCTGCTTGATATTCCAGAAATAGCACATACAGTACAACTCAGTGCTTTTCTGTCCCTACATACAGCTTCATACGCAAAATACGAGTTATTCAAATGAGCAAATACAGACTGATTGCTTCTGTCTTAGTCACTCACAATCCAAAGCCAACCGTCAGCAAAACATCTTGCACAACACCGTACAACTGAAGTTTCAAAGCACATTGCAAATATTAACTGATTTACCTTCAACACCCACATATTAAATATGCACCCTTCCCTACACCAATTCCTTTTCATCTTATAAACGTAGACAAGTAGTTTCAGAGTTTCCATAACTTGATCAAGCCACACAGGATGTCTATGCAAACAAGCCAAGATCCTAACCAAGTTGTCCCTGCCTTCAGGCCTGTCCCTGAACACAAAGCCATTGCCTAGATTCATATGCACAAACAATTTCAGTCTACATCCTTCAGAGGCCACATCGGTGATATCCAATAAAATTTTGACAAGTTTAAAGACAATCACAAAACCCAACCTTTCAGTAATCTGGGTTGCGCAGCAGAACAACAGAAAACACCAAACAGCAGATCAAACTGACTCCTTTGTATGGGACAAGGTTAAAAAAAAAAAAAAAATTAAAATCCCTCCCCCTCCCCCTCTAAAAACCAACCCAAACAGATTACAACAGCTCTAGCTCCCCATGTGTGCTCAAACACAGCTCTTGCAGATGCGTTACCAATTGTCTGAGAGCATCTATTGAAGCCTAACTATGGTCTTAGAAGGATGACAGCTGATGCATGAGCTCCAAAACAAACTCCAGATTTCACAGGGCTCACTGAAAAACAACTGCATTCTCATTTTTGATACAACACCTCAGAAATCTCCACTGGCTTTATCTGTAGTCTCAGAATTAGATTTACCTGGAAAAAATGATTAAGAGAATTTGATTGTTTTGCAGATTGGAGTTCCTAAAAAATTGCTAAGATTTAAATGAAACTGCTGATGTTGAGACCTGCGAGACACAAACTGCAAGTCAGAAATGTTGTTCAAACTATTTATTTGAAAATATCACACCCTGTGATGTTTAAGGTACAAAAAAAACACCTCAGTCAAGCATAAGCAGGTATTTCATATGATGATAGCAAAGACATGGGTAAATGAAAAACGAAAACTTTATGTTTTCCACTACACATCACATGATTCCATATGAATTTACTGTAAACAGCAGTAAGTATCTCAGAATCAAGAAAGATTGACTGGAACCTGCCCCAGGAATATAACTTTAATCTCCTTTAGATGTAACACTCTGATAAACCTCACTTATACAAATGCTTCTATCCGCAGAGCTCATGGAATGATAATGGATCTTCCTCGCCATGTCTACGGGATAGAACAAAGAAAATATAAATTGGGGGTTGTTCAGTCCTATCACGCACCCAGGTACAACCTGTTGGGCTAGGCACAGAACAGAGAAACCAAGGGCCTTTATAAAATGCAATTGCATCACTTCAATTACCAACCCAGAAGAGTCTCTTGCACTTCTAGTCCCTGCAAGCCACAAGTAAATCCAACAACAGGAAACTCAAAGCAGTGAAATAAAAGATTCTCAAGCACAACACAATTCTCAAGCAAATGGGAAAATACAAAATAGATCTTAGGTAATTAAATGAGACCATAAATGAATAATGTTAAGGCATAAAGAGAGCAGCTTTACTCTGCAGATTTCTTACTTTTTCAGTACATCTAATTCTGTACAAGTTGGCCCATGGCACTGAACTTCCACATTTCCACAACTTTCTAATCTCCATTCATTTTCACAACAGCCAGGATTAGGACTGTGCTACAGTCTGCAAAATAAAGCCAAATTTTATTCCTGTATCTGTCTCACAATCTTTTTTCTCGAAATTCTGTCTGCATTAAGTTGTACCTAGAAGCCATTTATTGATTTCAAATGCCTTGCTTCCACTTATTTCTCCTGATACCTAATGCCACAGGGAATATGGATTTAGGTTCTAGCTATCACTTTTGAAAGAGTTAAAATTATAAGCTATTTGAGCCAGATATGTCTAAACACTTATTAAATTGTAGCTTCCGGCTACTTATTGACTTTTTCAGAACTACCTTCACACCTCATCTATTTTCTACTTTATCAGTTTTCTGAAAAGCAGGAGATATGGGCTTAAGGTACCATACCCAGCAGCCAGATAAGCCTCTGCTGTGCTTAATTCCCAGCCATCATCCCCAGTTCAGACTATCAGCAGAATTTAGTGCTTGTGAAAGCTCCAGACTGAGCACAGCAGAAATTAAAGCTCGCTCTTTACACACACAACCAGTAAATGCAGCACTGCAATCAGCAGTGCAAGCTTCTTCACAAAATCTCACCAAAAGGTTTGAAATAAGCTTCATCTGTAGCTTATAGAAGTAGCAGATCTACTTCTCTTCCTGTTTAGCCAGAATAGCAAGGAAGTCTGTGCATGGCAGAGGAGTAAAGATGCACTGGGAAAGAAAAGCAAAGACAGCATAGACAGGTGTGCAAAGGTGTAACCCAGCCCCTCCTGCCCTTTCTCCATGCCCTGACCCATACTGAGCAGACACACCAGCCCATGCAGCTGCTACAGAGCCGTGCCTTCAAGAGGCTGAATAGTTCTGTACCAATACTGAGATACCCATTACAGCCTCACATATTATTTCTCTATTCTGTCTCTTCTCAATTTTGACTGCAGGTTTGATATCCTTGTTAGAGACAGTTTTGTTAGATTACTATCAATTGTACCAAAAAAAAAGCCAGAAAATATTCTTCCAGTACTAATAAGGCTGCATGCAGTAAGACAAGCCTATTTTGAAACTTTCAGCAGCACTTACAAGTGTCAAAAGTTAAAACATGCCAGTTTTGCATAGAAAAATGTAGTTTTATGGCCTCAGAGTGGTTCAATTTCATCAAGCACAAACCAGTTCAAACATTATTTTAGACACATATTATTTGATGTACCAGCAGCTCCTAAAAATAAAAAGAACATTTTGACAAACAAGAGAAGGTGGGTGAGGATCCATTTTCTCGTCTTATTTGGAAGCAACATCTCAGGATTTCAAAGAATGTCACAAGGAGTAATGTTGGTGTGTTACAGGAGGGTGAGCTGCACTTTCTGAGTGCACAGTGCTGTCTAGCAGTTCTCTGTTTCCCTCAAGGAAAAGGCAGAAGATTTGCTGGAAGAGCTCCACAGGTCAATGACATAAGGAGTCAGAACCATTTGGGTTATCTTCTTCCTGCCCCAGGCTCCACACTAGGAGTATCTTCCTTTGGCTGGATTTACCTCTGTCTTTCCTATTTTGAAGGCAAGGTAAAGAGTAACAACAGAAAACCTACATTTCATTACACAGTTCAAAGTAGTCAAGGTATTGAAGAAGCCATTTTGACCTTTCCCCTTTCCAAAGACTGAAGATACTTTAATTCCTTACTTTTAAGAATTCAAGGCCTGTAGTTATCCACAATTTAATTTATATTTTCTTATGTGAGAGGCATCTTTTTGCAAACTCCTCTTTTTTCTGTGTCAATGACTGAAGCTTAATGTGGTATCTCCCAGGATCACCATCTTTCTTTGCATATTTATATCTTATGACTTTACAGTGTTTACAGCTGTTTTCACTTAGCACATGTTTTCTAATTTACCTTTTCCTTGCTTTTGAAGATGAACTTTAAAAAACAGCATATCAAGTTCCTACAAGTCACATAACCAATCCCATTCTGGCACATTATCTGCCCAAGTGCTTGATACTGACATTATTTTTTTAGAAAGCTTTTGGTGAACTCTAGTGGTAAATCTTTAAAAAAAAGTAAAAAAAAAAAAAAGAAAGCAAACTGCTTTTTTTTTAATACATACTTTGCAGAAGTAAAAATGCTTATGGGTATGAACTCCCTTGGCTAAAGGGTTAAAGTCACTTCCAGTAGGAAAAGACATTATCTGTTTCTTGTCTCTCATCTTTAGTCTTTTAAACATTTCAGAAAAGCCCAATAGTAAATAATTAAAAGTTGCTAGATATAAGGGGAAGTGTTACGGTGCCAACAGAGGACACCAGAAGGCCCATGACTTCATGGAAAGCCTAGACTACCTACTTTCAGTCCATAAAGTTACTGATTAGTAACCAATGGTATTGGTTTGTAATTACACTTTATTTATTTCAACTGCCCTTGAAACCATAAGCCTGAGAAAACAGTACAATCTCTAAGTGCATTAACAGACCCCTTCGGGTAAGGAAAATTTAAAAAAGTCACCTGTGAGTGCCACTCTGTCAGGTTGTGTCCAGCAAGATAGAGAAACACAAGTGTTAAATCAACTTTAGGGTCATCAGCACAGCTGAGCAGGATCTATCTAAGCTGAAATACAGCTGGTAATCCAGCCTATCAACACAGCATGGGGTCACGCAGCAGAGAGTCCCAGCAACAGACAACACGGAATCATCAAGTTCTCCCACAAATGCAGGCAGAGCAGACAGCTTCCCGTCTTTGAAATGACTTCCTCTCCATTTCAGGTTCATCCACACATTCAACCTTTATAAAGTACAGAAGTTAGCTGCCACAAAGTGCTTAACCCTTTGCACTCAAGTAAAGGTCCTGCTCTAAGGTCTTGCAACTAAAACTGAACTCAGATAAAAGTACTTAATACTGCTCTAAAACCAGGAAAATAAAGATACCAGGAGGCAACCATGTTAAGTTCACCTTTTCACATTGTCCTCTTCCTCAGCCACACCAGCTCTCTGCTAGCATCTCTTTAAAGTTCTGTCAACACACGTATTTAGCCAAAAAGGCTGCAATTTAGATTGAATTTAAGCTCCATATACTTAAGAGCTATAAAACTAAGTTACTTTAATGTTTAGTATATATGGCACCCTGCCTACTGCTCCAATGGCCTTTCTCTTACTGAAAATCAATTATTGCCATAAAGTAACAAGTACGTCAAATATATAGCATCTACTTGTAACTGTAGAAAAAAAAAAGGGCGTTACTTTCTTTCAAAGGTTAAGTGCAAAGAACTAAACTGTGCTTGATGTAAACAAAAATTAAAATTAAATGTCTTCCAAATGCCAGAGATGAGAATACAACATCATTTAGCTTGATTTAAATCAGATTCGTAAGAATACTGTCACGTGAAAATCCTTTACCATTACTGCCACATTCCATCTGACTCCAGGAAACACTGTGATGCTTTCCAACAGATACAGTTAGGAGAACGTTTCTCCTCTCCTGGCTGAGGAATCACAGGGGCCAGAATGAGCTACATGCAGTGTATGGACAATTGACTAATACCCACACAAAAAGAAGTGGTTTAATGGTAGCTTGGAAGCGTTAACCACAGTCTTCCATCAAGAGATGTTTACAGACATTTTTAATAATTTATTTCACAAACAAACAGCATTAGCACTGACCTGAACAGTTAAAAATTATGCCATGAGGGGGAGAGAGGGTTTATACATGTAATGGTAGTGCTGAAGAGGCAATGGAGAGGGAACAAAGGCAGTATACAGACTGACAGAAGAAAAATCAGGAAATAAAAACACTAAAAGCACTACCACTCCAGGACAGTTTCCAGCTGTATTTTTTCATGTTTGAAAGCAAAGTATTTGTTACATCCTGGACACAATCTGCCAATATTGCTTATTAAAAATGACAGACATTTTATCACCAAAAAAAGGAAATAAATTTTAAAAAATTAGTAAAGCTTGTTTGTTGTTTTCACCAAGTCTGGATTTAAAAAAAGGAAAAAAAAAAGAAAGAAAATATCTGTACTCAAACTTACATTAATATATTCAGAAAACAAACACCACAGCACTTTCATAGAATCATTTAGGTTGGAGAAGACTTCTAAGATCTTAGAGGTCTTACCACTGCCAAGTCCCTCACTAAACCATGTCCCTTAGTGCCACACCTACAGGCCTTTTAAATACTTCCAGGGATGGTGACTCCATCGTCTCCCTGGGCAGCCTGGTCCAGTGCTTGACAACCCATTCTGTGAAGAAATTTTTCCTAATAGCTAATCCAACCCTCCCTTGGTGCAACTTGAGACCATCTTGTCTTGTCCTGTTGCTACTTGCTTGGGAGACAAGACCAACCCCCAGCTCACTACACTGTCCTTTCAGGCAGCTGTAGAGAACAATAAAGTTCCTTCTGATCCTCCTTTTCTCCAGGCTAAACACCCCCAGCTCCCTCAGCTTCTCCGCATCAGACTTGTGCTCCAGACCCTTTCCCAGCTCCACTGCCCTTCTCTGGACGCCCTCCAGCACCTCAATGTCTTTCTTGTGGCGAGGAACCCAAAACTGGATACAGGACTTGAGGCACAGCCTTACCGGTGCTGAGTACACAAGGAAGATCACTGCCATAATCCTGCTGGCCACACTATTGCTGATCCAGGCCAGGGCCAATGGCCTTCTTGGCAACCTGGGCACAGCTGGCTGATGTTCAGCTGCTGTTGACCAGCACCCCAAGTCCTTTTCTGCTGGGCAGCTTTCCAGCCACTGCCCCCAGCCTGCAGCGCTGCCTGGGGTTGTGACTGAAGTGCAGGACCTGGCACTTGGCCTTGTTGAACCTCATACAACTTGCCTCAGCCCATCGATCCAGCCTGTCCAGATGCCTCAGCAGAGCCTTCCTACTCTCCAGCAGATCTACACTCCTGCACAGCTTGGTCCACAAACTGACTGAGGATGCACTTGATCCACTTGTTCAGATTGTTGATAAAGGTATTAAACAGGACTGGCCCCAACACTTAGCCCTGGGGAACAGCACTTGTGACCAGCCACCAGCAGGATCAAACTCCCTTCACTACCACACTCCAGGCAGACAGCTTCGAATCCAGCAAACAGTGCATCCATCTTAACCATGAGCAGACAGTTTCCCCAGGGGAATGCTATGAGAGATAGTATCAAAGGATTTACTGCAGTCCAGAAAGACAACAATATCCACAGCCTTTCCCTTACCCTCTAAGGGGGTCACTTGGTCAGAGAAGGTGAGCACTTCCGCCAGCTCCCTCAGTACCCTCAGATGGATCCCACCCAACCCAACAGACTTCATCTACATGGCACAGCAGGTCACTGACCGTTTCCCCTTGGATTATAGGGGCTTCATTCTGCTCTCTGTCCCTATTTTCCTCCTCAGGAGGCTGGGTACACTGGGATCAACTGTTAAAGACTAAGCAAAGAAAGCATTAATTACCTCAGCCTTCTCCTCACCCTTTTATTTGTTTACAGGCTTTATTTGTTACAAGCTTTTAGTAGCTATTAATCATCACAGGGCCCTGCAAGCACACACACTGTATTTTCCATTAATCATCTGGCACTTAATACACAATGCTGGAAGTGGCTTTGAACAGACATATTTTGCCAAAACTTCCTAGTTGTTAAATATACAAAGCATCCACTTCATTGCAGAGGTTCCTGCACTTGCCACACCTGAAGCTCCTTTATCAGGCCCCCCACCTGCAATCCAGGTGTTTTCAGTGTCCACCTCCACAACAACCCATCCATGCCAGGACTCCTATTATCTCTCAGTACAAAAACCCACTTTCAGCTCCAAGAACATCAGCAGACTTTGATTACTTTTGTCCAAGCTCCACAAGAGCCCTGAGATAAGCCCCAAATGTTTGTAGCTCTCAGACTGCCCCACAGGGGGTGACTTCAGTTCTGGACTCTCCAGCCTGCTGGCACCCTGCCCAGTCTGGTACCCCCAGGCAGCAGGTAAAACCACCAGCCTCAAATCCAGAAGCCCTGCACAACCTGGCATTCCTGATGCTGAGTAATGTATTTTTGTCACAGTCTGCGTAATCCTTGAATTCACAATTGGTATGGGATCATCAAAATAATTACTACAATTGCTGCATTTGATTTTAAACTGTACACACAGTCCAAACTCCCCAACAAATGTGAACTCTTACACAGGAACTCTACATCCTCAGACCGAAGCAAACACTCAAGATAACAGGCGTAATTTTCTCAAAAATGTCCTGCACAAAAGGACATTAATTATTCACAACTTAGCCCATGTTATTAAGTAGAAACAAGATCGATCTACAGCAGATGAATTGAAGAAACTATTTTTTTAACATTATTAAAAAAAAAAAGTTAAATGTTTGCAGCTTCTAATACCATCAGGGTTCTTGTAAGGTCCTCATTTTTTTGCTGAGGTTACTTGAGATCCAGCATTACATTTACTTTCAAAAGCAATATTCAGCACTTATGACAAATAGATTATTAGCCTCTTTTGAAAACTTTGAGTGACCTCTTCTCTTTCTGTTCCCCACTCTCTTTTTACAATATTAATATATAGTTAACTTTTTTCCCTAAAAAAAAAAAGTTAATATTAAAGGTAAAGTCTTATTTAAGTGTCATAAAATAAACAGCTGACTCACTTTTCTTACACTTTCTGATTTGTTTCAGCATCTGTTGAAGTCCTAACTGAATACGTCTAATGAAGGTCTCTATTCCTTCAGGCAGGGTGTAACTTCAAGAAATTCTTGCAAAGCTTAAACTATTCAAAAAGTTAAAGCATGCACTAAAAAGGTACAGATCAGTCATCATTAAGCTCAGGCTGAAGATTTAAATTAAGTATGGGCAATAACTGCATCACAAATACATGAAAGATGACACCAACAGCCTCTGAATTTTCACAGGGCCTCTGAGATTAGGAAGGAAGCAGACTCAGGTTAAGACCGTGTTTAGGAAGCACACAGTAAAATCACAGAAGGGTACATTTCTTTCAACATATCCACAATAAAACCCATACAAAATTAACTACTGGAAGAAGTGCCACTAGCATATATAAACAGGTATGTTTACTGTCCCATCCATTTGAAACAGATGGTTAGTGAAATAAATAATTAAGTGGTAGAATTTAATTACTTAAAACCATTTACAAAAGCAAGTAAAAGCCAAACATAACATTCCCATTCCACTGGCACACAGGAGTATCCTGAGAAGTATGAAGAATTGAGTATTTGCAAGAAAACAAACTCGCAAAAATCTCTGTAAAATGCAGATGTTCTATATACCCCACCCTTGATTTCACAGGAAGATTTCAGTTTCAACATAGGCATCTAAGGGGTCTCTATTGTAGTACAGAAACAAATTTGATATACACCATTAGGATGACTGCCTCAAAGAGGAAAACTGTTTCAAGCATATTTAACACCAGGACTTCTGAAAAAGTGGGCATTATTCCTTTAAAAAGTCACTATTCATAAATGTTTTTTACTTCATTTTAATAATATGCAAATAATATGGTAACGAAGTCTTCAAGTTGCTTTTGTTTCCTTATTTATTTGCTAATTGTACATCCAATATCTTTTTTACCATGCATGAAAATATTAAAGAAATCTTTCTAGCAGAAGTAATCCTAGCTGGTAATTATATTTGTTGCCCACACATGAAAAAAAAATTTAACATATGTACAAGCAATCAACACATGTCAGTCTAGAGGTAAAGTCCAATATGAGGTATAAGGCTGTTTGGGTTTGGCAGGTTTTTTTAATCCCTTCAAAGAAACTGCCATTGCATTTAAAAGAAAAATTCTGTATGAAGTCCTTAAATCCTTTATTTTTATGCATGTATTACAAGAGACAGTCATTAGCCAGAATACTGTCTTCAGTGCATTTTGTCTTATTTTCTGATGCATTAAATAAAGTCTGAATATATCATGTATCTTCTGGTTTTCAATACACTGGTTTTGCTCAAAGTGTATCCAAACATGCCATGTCAAGTTCAGTGTCCCCAGCCTCACAATACAAAGCACTACCAGAAATACTTTGCACAGCTACACTTCAAGTATTTGGGCAACTAGAGGAGTTTTGCAAGAAATGTATTCTCGCTGTGATTAAGAACTAATGATAAAAAATTGAAAGTGGTAGCATTTAAATTATATCAGACTGGCAGTGAATTTGACCTAAGAAAGAAATAAATGTTTATTTATGACAACAGTCGTGCCAGAGTATAGTAAGGTCTACAAGCAAATGGGAAACTGATTCTTTGCCCACCAGACCTCTCAGGAAATAGAATTAACACAAACTAATATAAAGCATATGGGTTTCAGAAACAGAAGTACCACCTTACTAGGGGGAATATTTCACAGAGAAAAATTTCCCTCAGGAAGCAAGGAAGTTTCTGACAAATCTTTAAGAACTAAAGACTAGCAGACTCATCCAATAATGCCTACAATTTGATTTTGTCAGCACCCTGAGCTATCCAGCATACAGCAGTATTTCCAGACATTTAACAGAGAGACACTGGCCAGCAATGCCTACCTAACAGCATCCTTGCACACACCGGAAAAACCAAAACAGCCATCATGCTACACCTTGTAATCAGCCAGGGGAGACAATTCACCAGCTTTGGAAGCCAGATCAGCTGCCACCCACCCCACAGAAAAGCAAGCCTCTCTGCCACTGCATCCTTCACTCCACATAAGAACTTCAAATCAGCATCTATGAGAAAAAAGCTAAAATCTCTTCTTCTCCCAAAGAGAACCCTTTTATCATCCCTTATCATTGGCCACACCATAAATTCCGCTGTCCTTTTTTTCAGGGATATGTGACTGAGAAGCCATTCTCAACCTGTATTTACCTTTCAAGTCAGCTCTTTTTATTTCAGACCTTATGTCTGTGTATCCAAAAGCACATCTACTTCTTCAATATTTATGTAATAAAACAGAATCAGCCTTACCCATAAATGTTGTACAGATTATAAAGACTTTTATGGGGTGTATTTTCCAAATATTGTGTTAGCACTTTCAAAGGTAATTAACCACCTCAGAATGAAAATAAAAACAGGAACATCCACCCAGACTCCTCACAAAAGAAATAGTCCAATCTGGTGGAGCACTCACCAAATAATAAAGCATTCCAAAAAGATACAGTGGCCTTTAAAAATTTAAAACTGTGATCAGATTAAAAGTGGTGTTTAGCTACTATCACCTGGAAACAATTAATTTTCTCAGACACAATGTTAAAACCTTATTGCTGTTCTCCTATGGCTTTTCTGTCATATGAAATTAATATTATAAGATCTTAGAATGTTGCTGAGCTATGAGTATGTAGTTTTGATACTTAATGACACCAGATCACAAATGTCAAGAACAGGTTGGTATTTGCTCCAGATAATCTGTCTCCTTACTTCCAAATATCTGACATTACATCAGTTTACAACACATCGTGGAATATTATGTCACAAGTCAAGTACACACAAGCTGTGAAACACATTACAATTCAACTGGATATTGCTTCTGACAATGTAAATTGATTCTTGAATCCCAAAACAATCCCATTCTGCCCCCAACAAACTCGAGAGCAGCTGATGGAGATAAGACAATAAATGTATCCTTGGGTTTAAATGAAAAGATTTCTTAGTCACATATCCCGACCCTGTGTCACGTAAGTGCACACCAACACTACAGCAAACTGCAAAAATTGATTCAGATCAAAACTATACTGAATACTAAAATTCAAGTTGCCTTTAACTAGATAAATATTCATCAGTCTTCTTTCTTTCCCATACTAATCATATACACATAGTGCATTCCTGCTTTAGACCCTTACCAAAAAACCCAGGATAGGCTTACACACTGAAAATAAATCAAAACATACGGTAGTTAGTTAAGCTCCTCCGTGCTGACTTGTATTTGTTTTGTGGGAAAAATACACAAATACACACAATACTTGGGCAGGCTTAAGGTTGCTACCTTGAGGCAGCACAAACACATCCTCCAATCTGAATTCTGTTTAAGGAAGCAATGCATGGAAGACACAGCACAAGAGTTTCCCCCATAGCTAAAAATCAACAGATAGCTGGGCTTGAAAGGGACCTCTGGAGGTTATCTGGTCCAAATCCTTTGATCCAGAAGGGCCACGCACAGTCAACTGCCCAGGACATGTCCAGATGGCTTTTGAGTATCTCCAGGCATGGAGACTCCGCCACCACCCTGGGCAACCTGTGCCCATGTTCAGTCACCTTCACAGTAAAAGAAATGTCTCCTGGTGTTCAGAAGGAAGCTGCTGTGTGTCACTGTGTGCCCACTGGCTCCTGGCCTGTCACTGGGCACCACCGAAGAGAGCCTGGCTCCAGTCTCATTGCACCCTTCCTTAAGGTATTTAATACACATTGATGAGATTCCTCCAAACCTTCTCCTGGTTGAACAACCCCAGCTCTCTCAGCCTCTCCTCACAGGAGAGATGCTCCAGTCCCTTAATCGTCTTCATCATCCTTCACTGCACTGTCTCCATTATGTCCATGTCTCTCTGCTGGGGAGCCCAGAAATGGACACAGCACTCCAGGTGTGCCCTCACCAGTGCTGAGGAGCAGGGGAGGATCCACTTAGGAAGCTATACATTTTGAAATAAGGATCTTTACGTATGCAATGCTTTCAATAACATCTCTACAGCATAAAACAAGACTTAAAAGCTACAGCAATAATTAAAATATAATTGCAATTATATACCTATAATGAAAAATGGAACTGCTACTTAGTCTCAAGGAGCAGATGCTAAACAACACAGAAAAAGTAATTTCAATTACAGAGCTCTGACTGAAAGAGATAACTTCTGTTGAGACAGCTTTCAAGGGTACTGTTACCCTCTTCCTACAGTCTGGATATCCAAGTTGTTTGTAAAACAGAACTCAGGCAGTCCAATATTTTAAAACAAAACTAGCCACTAGCTGAAAAAAATGCAACATAAGCTGTCCCTGCTCTTGCACCAGAGTCCTCAGTGAAAAACCAGATACTCTTAAGTAGACCGAGGTGTCTGCAATACTCACAAAGCCACATTCAGCCACAGCAGTTAACCAGAGATGATTATTTTTATCTTTTTCACTCTACAGGAGAGATGAGCTGTAATGCTAAAATACACAATACAGCTTTGGTCTACATGGTGATTAACTTAAAAACCCTGCTCAGCTTCTCTTCCAGAAGATTTAAAATTTTACACAGTGCAGAGGATAAAAGCAAGCAGTAACATCTTCTAAAAAGTCAGATAACAATTTTTAATTTGTAGGACAGTATTCAGACGAGAAAGAATATGGGGCAGACTGGAACAGGGTCTTTATCCATGATCTTTTGTCGACACTTTGCACCACTGTAAAATGAGTTCAAAACCACCAAGATGACAGCACATGTAAGGAAGCACAAACCAGCTCCCAAAACACTGCCTGACTACAGGTGTGATGTCCAGAGGCTCTAAACACAAAGTGTTTAGCCATCTGAAGAGAAGAAACTTAAACCAAGGTCTATCCCAAAGAATACCCTCCCTATAAAAGACAGAGTTTTGTTCTTACCCTAATCCTACTGTTACCAAACTTGGCCTCCTATGACATCGCTCTATATGTCTCTATTTAAATATACTGTGTAAATGTAGCAGTCACAAACTATACAAATCATTCAACCAAGTGCCTAGAATGCAGCTCTTTGGGTTATGGCACTTCTCCCATGCTCACAGAATGGCAAACAAAGCAGCCTGGTCAGAGTTACTAATAGAAGTCAGTTGAGGAAATCAGCAGAAACGGAACAAAAAAAAAGGCTCTGATGATTTTTGGTCAGCTTTCTCATTCACTGCTGCTATTATTTTTAGTACAATTAAGATAACGAAACATTTTTAAACTCCCTTTTTAAATGACATCTTTTACATGTAGTATGTTCACGTGCCCAGAAACACTGCTACCCATTCCCTAAAAATGGCTATGAATCTGTACAAGAGTAATTTGTAAATCTCAGTAGTTAATTCCCAAAGCATTTTTACTACAGATATGAAACTATTTCTGGAATCACTGACAATGACTTTCAGATACAAAAGTTAAAGAATATTTCTTGGAGAAAATGCATATTTATCTGTTTTGTAATAAGTTTCAGAACACATTTCCCCTTCAAGGTACACCGATAGACTACATAATATACTTTCTCCTGCATAATCAGATCTACTTTGAATTTCTGATGTTCATAGAGTGTTGACATCAACCAATGTAATGAAAAAGTTATTATTTTTTCCTGTTAATCACTTAAATAGGGAAAATAAATTAATATTTCAAGATCAGCACGTGCATGTGAAAAAAGAAAGTTACTTTCTTTTAACTTAGTCTTATGAACTCTAATTATGTATTCAAAGATAAAATATGCAAACTGCAGGCAAAGCTCAGGCTTTCAAACATAGCTTATTGTTCCGCCTAGTGCAGTGTGTAAAGCTAAAGAAACATGAAGCCATCGGCAACAGCAGTAAATCATTGTGAAAAAC
The DNA here is from genome assembly GCA_014706295.1 of Lycocorax pyrrhopterus obiensis. NCBI lineage: Eukaryota > Metazoa > Chordata > Aves > Passeriformes > Paradisaeidae > Lycocorax > Lycocorax pyrrhopterus. Next base: position 61,953,264 of record JACSVZ010000002.1, read on the forward strand.
CAGCCATTTCATTCCTTACAGAAAATCTTTGGTCCTCTCTCCTACTGGCAGGCCAGTTCTGGCCCACACACACAATTTACAGTTAATTTACTCACTGAACAGACTCGGGGCACAGCTTTACAAAGCTTCCCTTTAGTAGCAGCCCAAGCTCTAGCAGCCTTCCTCTTTCTCATACCACCCTTTCACTGGAATGATACCACTGTAAGATTAGCCAGATATCTGACCTGGGTTAAAAAAAAAATGCACCAGGCCAAACGAGAGGCTCTGTTGGTAGTGAACTGTGTGATGCAGCACATCTGCCCCGGCCCAGCTGGGCAGGCAAGGGAACAAACACAACAGCAGCTGCTCACACCGGCGTTGTTGCCTGCAGCAAGAGATGTGCAGCCAAAGCAGGGGAAATCACTTCCCAATGCCATGAAGATGCAGGTAAGGGCACCGGAACCCACGAAAATGTTTTAAAAAGTTGACTGTCCTACATGAATATGCTAATAGGCAAATTAGTTACTGTTAGCAAGCATACTTGGAATTACCAAAGTAATAAAGTTACCACAACTTAGAATTTACTGAAAGCAAATCAAGCTCAAAAAGAACTAGTCACGCACACGTGGCTGGATTATTTTGATATGCAGAGGTAGGATTTTTGTGGAACTACAGAGCAACACACAGTAAAATTTGTTAGTGACTTGACAGTCAGGCTTCAAGTACAATTATTTTCCTCCAGTCTTCGAAAAAGTGTAGGATTTTAGTAAGTTTTCAAAGATTCGAGTAATATCAATTCAAGCCTGTAGATCTGAAAGAACAATGAATATTGATTATGCTTCAAAAGGAAGCCAAAATTAACTAGGAAATATTCTGGACACAAATGGCAATTTACTGTCAAGAACACAACAAATCGACAGCTCATGCTATCAATCATGAACGTGGCAATGAATCAGTGCTTTTGCAACAAATGAATGGAAGAACCAAGGGAGGAAAAAAAAAGAAAACTACAACAAAACACACACACACAGACAAACACCACAAACAATCTACACCCTATATCTATTTTTCTGCATCTGCTATGAAGGACAAGCTTCAAATTTGAGTCCTTGGTAAGGTACAAATGCGATTAAATCTGGAAATGTGCCACCCAGGACATGCATGTGCTCCTGAAAGGTATTACTGATGGAAACACTTCATACTCATGTTGCCCTTTTAAATCATGTGTTTGTTACAAAATGCTAAGTAGTACCAGATTTTTTTTTCCAAGTGCCTTCCACCCAGTAATAGGTCATGCATAAAAAGAGTTAATGCCTTGAATTCTATGTAAAGCCTATTTCACTCAACAGAAAGCAAATCAGATGCAAATTTCTTAACTGCAAGTATAGTATGGGGCTAATAAGCACATGAATGCTTCACTATGCAAAATCCATGCAAATACCCGCAAAGGTTTTTAACCTGGGAATATTCAGTATTCAAAATCCATGCAAATATCTATGAAAGATTTTAACCTGGGAACACTGCCTGTCACACTGCCTTTCTGTGTTTTGTGCACATTGTAATATTTTTCATAACCATAATATCCACACTCCTGATAATATAAAATACCAAGGCAAGTGATTAGGCAAATTCCAAAAGAAAAAAAAAACCACTTTGAGAAACATCAAACAATAAAGGAGGTCATATTTATATAACACACAGACTGTTTGCATATGAACACAAGTTTGCACAGGTTGGGTCAAACTGAAACATTCAGGAAGCACGCTTCCTCCACAAGGACATACTAATGCTGCATTAAGAGAGGTTTGTTAGACTGTTTTCAACGAACACAATTTTCCTCCAAATGAAGCACATGCAACACCACCTCCTAAACTCCTTTTAAACAATGTGACTTGAGTACACAGTGCACTAAGAAATCAGTCAGCACAAAACAGTGGAAGAAAAAAAATATTCCTAAAATGCCATGCAAACCTCAAATTAGGAGACTTCAGGTAGCACTGCAGATTTACTGAGATATCATAATGGCAAATTTTCTCAAATGCCATGTTTTTTTAGGTAAATTAACTCCCTTTATAGTTTTTTATCAGACAGTAGCATCAGAGTCCCCATGTGTTAACAAATATGAAAAAAGTTTCTGTTTTAAGCAATTACAAATTTGTAACTGAGACTTCTTTAGCAAATACTGAAAAAGAAGTCTGCAACTATACTGAAGCAGAAGTGTTTCATGAACCTCAACACACAATAACAGCCTCACCAAATTAGAAATAATCACCATAAGACTAAGAAAGTGGTGGACTTTTGAAATGATGGACTTCTATTAACTAGCTTTCAGTAAAAGAAAAAAGAATTTTGAATTAGAATTAGAGACTTCGATTTTAGTATTTTTTCCTTAGACTTGCTGTTCCCATTTTCATCTTCTACTTCAGACGAATAATGCAATTGGCTACCAGTGTTATTAAAAAGTCAGAAAGACAGCACATGCATGCTTAACATCTAATAGAAAGAACCAAACAGACTGAATAAAGCTTGAAATGTGTGAAGTGACGAAAATTTTAAAATCAAAACGGTTTTCACATGAATCATTTAGACCAGTTTTTACAGATTAATACTAAAGTAATGCATTTTCTATTAAGTGTTTCTTACACATTTCAAATTCCCTTCACGTTTGGCTTCTTCCATTACGTGTCTGCCATTCCTGGCTTTTGTTTTGCCACAAGGTGCTATGCAAGAAACATGATGCAGTTATACTGTGGTCTGCAAGTGTATCATTGTTCTTAAAATTACGACCTCCTTTTAGTCGCTGGTGTAAAGATCATGAAAGGCAGGGTCAGCTACAGCTCTGTGAAGTTTCAGTGCTCAGGCTAATACTGGCTCCTGCAAAAGTGTACTGGACTGAAATAAAAGCTGGCGTTTAACTGTCCTGTAACCAATGGCTCAAAACTCTCCTGCTTTCTGTGCCACTCTTCACTGAATTTTGCTTAAGTGCTATTGTTAGAAGGCTGTATCTGAATGCTTTTCTGACTGGGGAACAGGCATGAGATGTATAAAGCAAAACAATCTTGAAGCACATCTACATCTCTGCCTGCTATTCACATCATAGCAACAGATCTCCATCTCCATCAGCACTGCGACGTCACCTATGGAGGTGATGCATCAAGCAAGCCTAGGTTAGCTTTCCTCTGAAAAACAGACATACAGAATTAAAAACTATTTTGGTCAATAATTTTTTGCCAAAAAGGACAGTATGTCTTTCTCTTCTTAACACTGCAGTGACCTGGCCTCCTTGCACAAACGGAGCAGCCCAGAAGCCGGAACACCGGCACAAGAGTGGCCATCTTGTCACCGCTCCTGCTAGCCAAGTACAGCAGGTGATGCCGCAAGATTAAGTCAATACTCCTCCTTGAAGGACAAATGACGCACTAAGGCCACTACCAGACTTCTCTTCAAAGCTCCTTTTACTTTGCAAGAAGGTATCTGTCAAGCCTCAAAGGAGGCTTTCTCACTATTGTACAAATCTGCCTGCATTGCCCAAGACCTCTGAAACAGCAACAAACCAGCCTAACTATGAATAACCAGGAGACTGAAACCTATGAATATGAGGAGATATTTTTATCCACTAAATGAGCTGCATTTGTGGAAGACTAAGGTAAAGAGAATAGTTTCCATTATGACAGCATGAATAGAAGCCTTTTTCTTTAGGCTGGTAACTTGCCAAGTGGAAACTATAACCCGCATCTCTTATTAAGGATTTGGAATAAATCCAACATCTGTTGTAACTTAACGTCAAAAGGCAATCTCAAACCTGCACTTGAAACTTTTCAAACTTACTACACACCCTCTCCCATGATAACTGAGTTACTGAAGGTGCCATCTCACCTTCAATGCTATTTACAAAGAAGAGCTTATATACAAAAGTAGATGATTGGCAGGAAAGCCGCACAGGAACAGGCAGCACGAACACGTTCCCCAGCTAGTGTGCCACTACAGTTCAAGCCAGTGTTTTAAATGTTTGCTGCAGGCAAATCCACAGGCACATTACTGTAGCTCAGTTTCCAATGCCATGTCATCAACTGCCAGTAACTCCAGCAGACTTTTGAGCACAAGAACCACCTCATCGATGAGCCGGCAGGATAAGCTGCTCAAATTAATTTCTATCAAGTCTGCACCAGCAAATTGTTTACCTCATAGCACTGTAAGTTTAATTTCCCTCTACTTAAAAAAAAAAATCTATTTAAGTTTCAAATTGTTTCATTTTCAAATTCAGTGATAACGTATTTCGAACACATCAATACTGAAGTTCAACAGAAAATCTATCTTCCATTTGAAAAAAATAGAGGAAGTGAAACACTTAAAATTTCATTAAACATCAATTCACAAAAAAAGTGGAACAGATCCTTACAGTGTTACAAACTATACTTTTAATGGTTTTCAAATAGAACTTTTTTCCCCTTTTATATATGAATCGATATTAAATGTTGAAGAAATTCTCATAAAATGTCAGTGAAAATGTTTCAAGTTACTATTTTATTTTGGAGAAAAATAAAATTTTTCTGCATCATTCCTAACTGGAACTATGAAGCTCACTATCTCTCATTTCAATCTTAGCATTCTAGTCAGTTCCGACTAGCAGCTTGTTGAAGCTGAAAAATGGCCCAAAACACATTAAAAACTTAAATTAACACTTCACTGAAGAACAACAGATATTTTCCTCCTTTGCCGAAAGCCTGCCTTTCTCTTCCAAGCAAATTGTAACATTTGACACAATGGGACATTTCAGTCAGAACAAAAAATGCTAAAAATTAAATCTATTTTTCTTTAAACAATTTTAATCATGAACAGCAGCTTCTGACAAAATAATATAAAGTAACATGCTGAAGTTTATGCCACCACATGAATAGTAGCAAATTCTTAACCATTACAGTCTTTCAACAACGCTAGCCACAAAACATGTCACCACTTCAACACTTGCAAAGATTAAATGTTATCTTTAGGATGACTTTGCTGCTTTGAAGCAGCTTTGAATATCAGCTTGGTTTGAAAAGTAAGACAGCAAGGCTTCAAGGTTAAGCATAGTTATGTAAAGCTACTTGCTATTTTACTGTAGTCAAGAAGCACAACTTAAACTTCAAACTCATGTCATAAAATAATAGCCTGCTCTGAATTCCAGTCTCTAAGTCAGTTATAACCTCTACCAAAATCCTTCTTTGCTAACCACAAAATATACTTCTTTCTATGCTTAAGTAGTTGTGCAACTTTAAGACAGACCTTTGAAGATTCTAAAATTTCACATTTTCACACGGTAAGAATAATTGCTAAGTATTTTTCTTTACCAATTAATTGATGGTTAACTTTTCCTTTGTCATTTATGTAAATCTGTATTTTGGATGGAACCAAAGGACTCAAAAACTCAATAGGACACATGGAAAAGCCTCTGCTTCCTCCTCCCTCCACCTGAGCACTTCTAGGAGGAGAATGTGCTCAGGTGGTGTCATCATCTTCTATTCCTTAAGCTTTTGGCCCACTGTTAATAACTTACTTATAAACCATTTAGAAACTCTACACAACGTGAGGGGTTTTGTGCTAGATAGCACCATCCCATTTCTCCACACTAGACTACATGTCATTTTGAAATCACTTCTGTACCAGAGACTGCACTTAGGAGAACACTTCTTTAAATTTTACTCTATAATATTTTCATTCAAAGAGGTATAGGCACAGGTACAACGAGAGAGAGATGTAAATCACTTTCTCTAGCAGGCTTTGGGATCAGGCAGTGGCTATACACATCTCTATTTCACACACGGTGATATGTTTTAGGAATACAAAAGCCAAGAAGTTTAGTCCAACACCTGTGTGATGAATGAAGACAGAAAAAGCAGTACAGTATGAAACAAAGGTTTGTGTACAGATTGTAAACGTTAAATATTACGAAGAGCTTTAACATCTTTCTGACAGACAAATGCCAGCTACATTTATGAAAGTTGCAGAAATCCTTCTGACACTGTGTAAGAAGTATTTACTCTTCACGAAGAAAATAAATTTTCTTAACAATTTTCATACTTATTTAATATTATTCCTGCTTGTTAAAACCCAGTGATTTCATAAAATAGGCACTTTTTTGTTCTCCGCACTGAAAGCTGCACAAATTACAAGAATATTATCTGAATAACAAATAATCCTTACAACTTCTTCCACATCCTCTTTGGACAGTTAGCTGATGCAAAATAATAGTAGTATAGGATAAGCTCTTTTTGCTTAGCAATTTCCTCATTGGTGACATGCTGGCCAGTCTCTCTTTGTCGAGCAGTCTGGCAGAAGGGCACACAGGCTCTTTCACAAGAAGGTGTTAGAAACATAAGAGCAATTGAGTTATGAAAGAAGCTGCTTCTGGGCCCATAGGTAATGATACCTCGCCTAATTTATGAGGTAAGAAAATACTTTGTTATTTATAAACACTGAATTCATTCCTCAATCTTTGACCCTGAAGATACTTCCAGTAACGAATTTCAGGAGCTAAGCTTACAGCACATAGAAAAGCACTGTATTTTAAAATTTAGCTTTTTCTGGTTTTAGCTTAGCTGCCTGTCACAAGAGTAGCAACACAGTAGTGTATCAAGTCATATCCCTTCCAATGTTTCTCACCTAGTGTGAGCTGAAACTCTCATTTTTGAGCATTTTCTCACTGATCATTCTCTACATCAAACCTCATTTTCACAGCTCTCTTAATTAGCTGTGTCTGTCCAGTAACTCAGAAAATACTGCTCATACCACTTTAATCATAGGCACTGCTTTAAATCAAGGAAAAAAAGTATTCATAGAACCACAAAAGCAACACAAAAGAATTGGTCATTTCTCATCAAGAATGAGCCACATGCCGTAACAGAGAAAAGCACAGTGTAATTAAACCATAAATTAAAATGACTACAGACAAATCACCATTCTGATAGACCTGATGGTTTTGTTACTATCATCATTTTAAAAAGAAGGAAAAACTAGCTTGTTAGCTTTAGCAATTCTGGTCGTTTTGACACTAGTAGGAAAAACAACCCCCAACTTTCAAGACAACTTTGCTCTTTTTCTTGCACCATCTTTCAAATCAGACACTTTCAACACAAAACCAAGCATTTTCAGACTCTCGATCAGAGCAAAGGTTCACCTTGCTCCTCCTGTCTCTCTTCCCTCTGTGTCTCACCAACAACTTTCTATGCCTCCCCAAAAGTTTCTTCAAAGCAAGCCCTACTATGTTGTATATGCAACTTCTGTCTGAATACATTAAAGAAACCATCCATCGACAGAAAGAATAGTTTCAAAAAAAACCAAACAAAAAACTAAACCAAAACTAGAATTTTAATCTCTTGAGAATTTATCTAGAATACATTTAATAATATTACCACATACAACTATTCCTTCCTGAATCTCTGCAGGAGATTTCAGTGTTCACAGAAAGCCCTCTTATTATTTTTCCCCTCTCTTGTTTCCCTTTTTACTCCACACCCTGGGAAGTAATGACATCTAAGCCACATTTGGTGGATGACTATTCCAGTGCTCTGGCAGGGACAGAGAGGCTCTGCTTGGGCAAGGCAGCAGCTCAGGTGGACGGTCCTGAAGGCCACCTTGTCCAAAGAAGCAAGAATTCAAATCTTGGTCTGCACAGGCCAACACATGTGGGAAAGCTTTTACATGTGCACAAGTGACAGCCACTTACCTGCTTCTCAACACTAGAGCCATGGGAATACAGATGGGAAGTGCTGCCTTCTTACACAGAGCCCTCTCGGGCAGCCTACCCTCTCTGTTCCTCAATGCGAACACCACGTATGCAACTGAATGTACGGAATGTGAGGGATTAAGGGATACCTGCCCCACAGGAGTACCCCAGGGCAGGCTGCATGTTCCTGGGGAGCAGTGCTCCCAACGCCAGCTTTTCATCTCACAGCAACTCCGACATGTGCCTTTCCTCCAATACAAAGCAGTGCAATCCAGCAGCTGGCCATCACAGATGGCAGGCAGGGGGGCCAACTATCCTCTTGTTATTACTACTTTGTATTTGGATGCCTTAACTACGAAGGGAAGACATATTTTACTCTGTTACCTCAGGGCTTATCAATCCAAAAGAAAACAAATCAAGTAAAACTCAGTTGCACTCAGGATAACTTTCAGGAGAAATGCTGCAGATTTAAAATAGCAGTTCTGTATAATAACAAAAGAACTGGTGAATAATAGCAAACAAAGAGCATCTCTTTAAAACAGAATAAAAAGTTCTATTTTTTTAAAGATACACAAAATTAATTATTTTAGAGCTTCAATGATTTAATATAGAAATATAAAACTGTTTTGTGCCAATCTCTGGACAGACAGCATCTCACGGTAAAATTCTGACTGTCAACAGCTAACGTTCAAAATGTCTGAGACTATTACCTACTTAGCAATGAAAGCCTCTGTCCTTTTACTCCACATAAAAACTAAAACCATTAGTCCATTAGCAAGCAGATTTTCAGTAATTTATTAAGATTTATTTGATTAAACGTTAGAAAATATGTTCAAAACTCAGACTAAATAGCAAATGCTTTCAGAACTGGAAACTACAAGAATGGAATTTTCATAACAACAGTCATCATCTGATTTTAGAGCCATTCATTATTTAACCATGCAAAAAACTAATTTCAGATAACATGAGCTAAAAATAAACTCTCCAAAATAGTAAATTGCCCCCATGCTGCTTTGTCATTTAAGCAATTGCATTTTTCAAATAAGGAAGTTAATTTATTGTACATGTATAAAAAATACATTTAATTCTTTGCATGGCACTCCTAAAGACAGGCTCCCCACAAACCTGCCTAACTCAACAACTGGAAAGGAAGCAAATCCTGTGGCATAATCTAAGGTTTGGTCCATAAATGATAAAAAATGTGCCATTTCAGATGACGCTTGTCATATATTCTATATAAATACACAAGTAAACATTATAAAACTGAAGTCTCCTCTCTTAACCAATGCTCAACTCTCACAAAAACTACCAGTCTTAGGAAGATTTCAAATCCCAACCTGTCATCACAGATTCCACTAACAGCAGGTTTGGGTAGGTTTTAATCTTAAGATTTGGTTGTTTGTCTTAAATCTGAGCTCATACTCTACAAAAGAAAAAACTGAAGCAGATGTCTTCAAGGGCTAGAAATAAAAGTGTGCAAGATGTGTATGCACCATATTTTCCAAAAAACGTTAAAAAAGGTCCCTGCGAGCTTAGCTCTCTGCAGTCTACAACTTCGTGATCAAAAGAAAAACCCTCATTAGATTGCTAAAATATTGGGGTTTTTCCTACCCTTTATTTAGTGTTCAGGGAGTCAAAGAAAAGACGACCACATTTAATTACAGCTGCTACCACCTCTGCCTTGCCAGCATGCCTGGTGAGCTTAGGAGAGTACGAGTCAATATCCAAAAACTCCTTCAGCTTTAAACGTGTTGGCCTTAGGAGCTCAGCAGAGGCTACAGGGGTTATAGGTTGTGAGACTGGATGTGTCTGATGGATATTAAACCACGGAGTTGTGACACTACGGAGGCCCTGTGGCAAGGTGAGCGTGTAGGAAGCACAAGTCTTTCATGCTGTGTCGTGCATCACTATGTTCTGTCTGGTGCTATCATTAACATTTCTGCACTACTTTCTAATTTCAAGTTATACAATTGACTTTCAAAAGACACTTGCATGTCATCTGTCTTTAAAACAAGGTGCTGAATAATCTAGTCAAAAGGACTAGAAGGGAATTCACACAGACTCAAACTGATTTCTCCCCCACTGATGATGTACTGTCAAGTACTTAAAGCACTTTTAAATCATTATGCAAGCACTTTTCAGAATTAAATTACAAGTGTGACATATGGCATGAAATGAAGGAACCAGACCACAATGCTGTCACTGCTGTTAAAATCCTGTATCATTCAAAACGTGAACAAATTAGTTATGCCACACTTTTTTAGAATTGGTACATTCTGAAACAGTATCAAAGCTACAGCTTTTGGCATCATGCAGCTCAGAGTTTAAGGTTCTCGTACTCTGGCAGAACTGTGCTGGTGCAAGAACTGGTGAGGCTGAGCACTGGGGCACTCCGAGCTACACAAATCAGACTTCAGGCCCTGCTCTCCCAATTCCCTAATGACAGCCACTTCCATTCCCACTGCTTCCTCCTGTTCCCTAATCGAGATGCATGCAGTGCCCACGTACAGGGTCTGCCTGCCTCTCCTCCTACATGGTGGTAGCTCTACTTCCCCCCAAACACCCCCCCAAAACAGTCTACCAACAAACCAACCCCCTAGTACAGAGCTGCCCCCTATTTTCAACTCTGAACAGCAGCTACCAAACTCACCCTCCTGATCCTGCAGAAGAAACATTTTTTCTTGTACACATAAAGTAAGATTTCTAGTCAAACATTGCTAAATTTTATTTTAGGGAACTGCCCAGTGTGGTAGACTGTGGATAAAGGATTGTGTTATCCACACTGCTGTTTAATTAAGATGCACCAAGAAAATATCCACACACACACAAAGATAAATGTTTTGCTGATTACCTGCAATGTGTTCCACAGCTCTTCTATAATTTCTAAGGTAAATACAAGCAAATGGGAAAAGCTGCTTTGCGCCTTAAAGCGAACAGCAAAACTGCTTCCATGTGTTTTTATGAAGGTCATGGGACCTTATGTGTCCTGTTGATCTATCTGCCTCAGAGAACACAGAAGCAGACCTATATTCTAGAACAAAAATACAGTTACAAGGTAATTTCTTTGTATTCCAAGAAGCCTGAAGATCCAGGACCAACATGTAAAAATAAGTAATCCTTCCTAGCTTTATGGGGTCTGACACACAAATGGGTGGCCCATAAGGCTGCAGAGCAGTGAAGTGCAGCACCAGCTGGGAGCGACATCCCACAGCCGATGCCCAGCCCCAGCACCGGGCAGTGGCTGCGAGCTGCCTGCTCCCCTGAACGCTCCCGCCAGCAGCCCACACCCCCTTCCCATTTGCACCAGACACCGGAGCTGTGCTACAAGGACGGGATCCGTGTGCCAACCACCTCCTGCTTCCCAGCCACCAGCAGCAGAAATCAGGTGGCCATGATTTGGAACAGCAGCGAAGGAAGGTGTCTGCACGTTTCCATTATTTGATCATCTTTGTTGCTTCTCTTACCAAAGCTTTCAATACGCTACTTATGTCAGCATATAGTAATTGAGTCATCTAAACCAATTTTGGAACTGATAGAAATTCAAGACAAGAGAACTTTGCAGTTTGATAATCATTACTTCTTTAATTTTTTTCCATCTATAAAGATTTCTTTAGTCTTATTAAAGAGACCAATGAATTACATTTTTGTGATATCTTTCAAACACTGGTTTTTAAAGTCAGCATAAATAAAAGATGACTTTAAAGAGGAAATATGAAAAAAAGGAGCTATCCGAAAGATTATTTTCCAGCAGTCTGCATTCCCTTCTATTAGTCCACCTCTCCACCACACAAGCCAGGGAAAGACGTGGTCTTCCCCACAAACAATTCATCTTTTAGACAGCTTACATTGTCAGAATATTCCAGGTATACGGCAGGCTGACAGACTCCACTCATTTGGCAATTACTTTCAACAGAAACTAAATTAATCAGTTGTAAAAGCAAAAACCACACTCTTCAAGTTCTAGTTAGTTTTATTAGTTGAAGCAGCAAATCTCAGAACAACTGCAGAAACTGGAAAAGAGCAAACAGAAAGTTGAACTCAGTGTTGAAACTACTTAAAGGTCTCCAGCAAATTAAATAATGCCTGGAAAGGTTAACTTTATTTCTTCAAGTGAGAAAAAGCAGACAGGAGTTTGAGTGCAGGTTTTGGCTACATAGCTTCCAATATTTGGCTTCAAAAATGAAAAGAATACAACATAATTAGGACAGATGTGTTTACAAAGAAACAATCATCTAACATATGCTGTTGCAGGTAAGACAGACTTTCAAAACCACTACAAAAACTTAAAAGACCATAGCAGATCAGAATAAAGAAAACAAAATCCTGCATCTGACCCACAATGCTCTCCTCTGGTAATCTTTTTAATGCAGCAGACCAGAGATAAGGACGGATTTGAAATATTGTTCTCATGGTTATATGAAACAGAATCCTTTGTTTCATAATGTGTGGAGTTTGCAGTAAGCCAGGATGAAATGATAGCAAAAGAAAGTATTAATAAACATATGCTATAGATGACACAGGAACAATGTGCAAAATAACTTCACAGTTAGTTCAGCTTGCAATTGCTTTCTATCACTCAATCTAATTGTAAAAGAATTATTAAAGTGTCATTAATTAAGCCATCAACTTATTCATAATTATGTACATGTAGTCAAGCAGAATCTCAATAATTTAAAGCACTTAGATTTTTTTTATATCCTAAGGAGAACAGGTTATTTGTAGCATACCAGATGTTTGCTGACAAGAAAGAAAATACACTAAATCAGCATTTTAAGCAACATGTAGAGATACATCCACATAATTTATCTGTTCAGATGACAAACAGGTACCCACTTAAATTCTCCAGGGCACATTTTCTGCCTCTGATAAAACCTTACTCTTTCTACGGGGATATACCAGCAATGAGCTATTTCCTACACATCCTCTACAACAAAAGACAAGTTCTTCATATTTTCTTCTTGCAAGGTCCAAGAAAAACCAGCAACTTCTACCACCTAGCAAGTGTCTCATTAATTTCAGTCAAAGTTCTGGGTAGAGAGCCTTACATATCAAACTCTTTCTACAAAGTATAATATTCTACCAAGATGAGAATCAATAAAAGTATAACTAAGCCCTAGCAATAAAAGGTGAAGGTCTCCATAGCATGAAGGTAAAAGGCTGTCAGGAAAAGAGGAAAACTTTCACAAACCGAAAACGGTATAAAAGAAACATCAATTGGTTTAATAAAGACAAAGTGCTGCATTCAGCCTTGAAAATTTATTTCTAAGAAGTACTTTATGCTCACTTTGAGTTCTTTCTCATCCCTCAATACTATTTCACACATAATCAATAACTGAGCCAGAACTGAGAGAAAAAAAAATTAAGCCACTCTTCCAAACAGTACATCATTTCTAAAGTTTTGATCATAGCTTGATCAAAGGAAATGGTAGCAGAATCACTTTTCTCCTTACTATTACTGAGACTTGGGAAGTTTCATTTTAAAAGTGATAAAGGCAGTAGCACTAGGTTCGTACAGAATTCAACTTCGTAAGAACTACCTAAAGATGAGTTAGAAAACACTTTCCATGAGATAAAGGAAAATTATGTAAAATTCTTCTCTGTCTTCCCTCACTTCCCATAAGTGCAAGAAAACCAGCCTCCCTCCTCCACAACAGAGATAAAGACACGTCGTGAAATCCTAGTAACCCAAGTGCAGACCCACAGACTGAAAGTATAAACAGCAAGGAAAATTTTGGCAAGTAATACAAGCAGAAGAAAAAAAAACCACCCACAACTCAGAAAACTTCATATAAAAAGGAAAATAAAGTATTTTCCCCTCCCCAACATCTTCCGCCTTCTCTGGAAGCTTCTGAAGCTTACAGTATTTTGTAGAATCACAGAATGTCTAAGGTGATAAGGTACCTATGGAGATCCTCCAGTCCAACCTCCATCCTCAGCCACAGGAGCAACTGGAGCAGGTTGCTCAGGGCTGTGGTGAGTTGGGCTTTAAATGTCTTCATGGATGGAGACTCTACAGCTCAAGAGACAAGTTACAGGATTTGATCAAAATCACTATAAAAAATAAGTCTTTTCTGATGCTTAAATGGAATTTCTTGTATTTCAGTTTGTGCTCATTGCCTTTTGTCCCTTCACTGGACACCATGGATGCAAATCTTACCAGACTGGCATCACTTACTTGCACGTGCAGCAGGGGCATCAGTCAAGCCCTGCAGAGAAAGGTCTGGGAGCATTCATCAGAGAAAGCAGCAGATATATTTTAAACGGGGCTATTATAAACCTGCTGCCAGATCCCAAAGTTAGGAAAATAATACATTTATGCTGTTACTGGCTCAATAATAAGCAATAGAAATCTTCACATCTTACACAGTCACCAGAAAATAAACAGTCCTGCAGGTCAGCCCTCCACAAAATTCTCTTACTTTTGAAAATTTCCTTCTTTCTCATAAAGGTTTGAGACACACCCCAGGTTCCAGCCTGTTCCAAACCTCTGCACCGTAAGTTCCAGGCATCAGCCCCTCACGGAGGGTAATCATTCATAGCAGCTACTCCACCCCAAAGGAGTAAAACCACAAACCCACTGGCCAACATCCACCCAGGTTAAGTCTCCCCAAATGTGGCATATCCCATTCCAGCAGTTAGCAAGGCAAAGGTATTGGCACCTTTTCAGTTTCCACACATCATCACCGACTGAAAGAAATCATTACCTTCTCAATGTGGCTACTAGAGAGGAGAGTTTGTGTGATGGAAAGGGAGACAGTCCTGGACAAGTAGTAAGCAGCTCATCGTACTCTCCTTCCCTCAGAACATTATTCTACGTGTGGTTTTCCCGAAGAGTTCATCCCAACTAGCTCTTACACATGGCTGAAGGAATCTTAGTAGCAAAAGTCTCACATTAACTAAAAAAATTCCAAACTGTGCATATGTTTCCCCTAAACACTGGGGTAAGTAGACAGAAACTGACAGGTGAAAAGTTTAATTTCATTTTTAATGCAAAACTGCTCCCCATTTACCAGTACTTCTGCCACCATAAAACCAGGCACGAGTGACCCCAAGAGAGAAATTTAAACTGGAACTAGCTACTTAGAGAGGCCTTAGCAACAGATGCCTTAGTCCAAACAGAGCTAAGGCTCTTTGATCCATGCAGCATTCTCTACACTACAGGTGGACTGGCAGCCACCCCACCCTGCAGTAATGAGCAACCACTGCGTGACTAACAAGAGGCTCAGGAAACTCCCTCCCTACTTCCAGAGGCAGACTCTTTCTATTTCACATTTTTCCAAAGGTCTAAGATATACACATCAAATTGAGATACACGAGAGACACCTGTGGCCAGGTGAGTAGTCACCAATCAGCTTATCCTCTGACTGTTCATATGGGCATGTTTATTCTGCCACCTGGCTATTTCTTCTCCAAAAATCAAACATTTATTAACGTTGCTGGTCATTCTTCAAATCTGTATCTATTTTTGCTGATTAAGCACTAATACAAACTGCTAGTGAACGTTTCCAAAACACAAAAAAGTGTCAGCGTTTTGTACTAATATTTGGATTAACCATGCAACTCATCCATATTTTCTGTTTGTAGAAGTCCCAATAAATCAGAAGAAAGCTTCACAAGTTAGTCCAAAGGCAAACTCATGCTAATAAGCTACATCTGGAGTTTTAGATTAAATACATCACTCCTCTGCTTAACAGACTTTTACTCTAAGATCCCTGACTTTCTAAGGCTGTTATCAACCCAAATCCAAATCATACATATGCCACCCTGAACCAGGCCTGCCTTTTTTTGTGGTACCTCTGTTTACACAGCTTATCCCTTATCACACTTCCAGCACTGGGAACCACAGCAGATGGTCCCCTCAGACACAACTCTAACAGGTTTTCTCCACTCCCCCATTCCACTTATTTTTTTGTGCAAACAACTGATAAGGAAGGCTGCTGCAATGATTTACTGATATCTGAAGTTGAAAATTGACAAAATGCAAACTGCTTTTGTTCGCCCCCACCACCCCCCGTGAACTGCTTAACCTCTTAACTACTAAGCAACACAGACAAAGAGTATTAATAATTGTACAAACCATACAGTCTTCTGGATTAGCATTTCAAACACAAGCAGTATTGGTGAATTTAAAGATCATTACTACCTTCAGAAGTTACGCCAGTTACAACAAGCAGCCTACTATTAGTTAAGGAGAAAATATGAGGCAGTCTCCTTAACTATTAAGATGCACTGGTTTGGAAATGCCTTGAAATTACGTTCAAAACCATTTCCAACAGTCTACTGAAAACAGGCTCTCAAGCAGAATTTAGAGTAGAAACTGGACATTTCATTTGTAAATACATATTTACAACCCAGAACAACCTGAAGCTCAGCGACATAAAAATGAAAATGCTCTCAATGCTGCTATTAGAAAGACAGAAAGATGCTTAAAACAAAGCTCCACATAAATTCTGCTAAGCAAGCCAGGCTCTTACTACTGGAGAACATGAATTTGCAAAACCACTGTAACAAAATGTTGCAAAAAAAACCCAGAGGTCCGCAAAAGCATCTCAACTAACCATCTATGAAGAAGCATCTGCAAGTAGACAGTAATGAACCAGACAGACCCAGAGGGCTTTCTTAAATGTAGGTCATGCCTGTCAGACCATAGCAAAAGACACAGTAACATTTGCTGAAGAGAACCCCGAGTTATTATTGCACTACTTTGTAGGCAGACATTAATAGTTACATATTTGCAATGATCACTATCTGATGCTTAAGAGGAACAAGAAGGAAAACCTGCATAAATTCAACAGCTGCACTGAATTTAAGAATAACAGTCATAAAGCATTCCTCATAACGTTTCACACTTTACATGCTTCTCTCTTCATAATGTGGTAAAACAGAAGAAAAATTTCAGTTGAAATCTGGTGTTTGTTTTACACCAGGGATTGGGAGACCAGTGAAGAAGCAGGCCAAAAGGTGGTTTAGAAAAAGCAGGTTTTGCTGATTTATGCCATATGAAGACTTAAATTACCTAATTACTGAAATTACATAGTTAAAACCTTGAGAATTATTACTCTTCATATCTGCAGTGTTCTCCTTCCTTGATGGATGTTCTCAGTATGCAATTCTGGTACCTTGTATTTTGTTAGAACACAATCCCATGGAAGAAGACTATAATAACTTAAGATGTGGATATAGCTATAAGGACATGAGATGGCATAATGGAAGTACATGTAGCAATAGCCTGATCCCTGGCTAGGTTTTGTTGGCTTTTCTACTCACACAAGTAACACAGCAAAAAAACCCTGTAAGAATTTAAGAAAAGCTCCTGACAACCACGAGAGTCAGCAGATGAGAAATGCAGTTACTTTTCACCTGAAGATCAAAAAATTATACAGCTAAAAAATCTGTATTTCAAAGCATAATACAATGAAACCAACATTATTCAAAAACACATAGCTCTGCAATCACACATGCATCTCATGCTGTAAAATCAAGGACACAAAGTAGTATTTAGTTCTTTCTAGAGGCAAGTAAAACAAGAAAAAGTGAGGAATCTCTTTTTGCCCTGCAGATAGCTTAAAAACAGATTCACAGTCAACTAGGAAACAAGAAAAACTGCTGTAAGATTCACCACAGATGAATCTTTCTAGAAGCAAGCTATCAGGTGAACCCATAAACACTATAAATAGGACACAGTAAAAGACTGGAACAGAAAATTTAACCAATAAATCTCCACACTCAAGAAATTCTGTAATTAGACAGTAAAACTTGAATTCAAGCTAGAAAGTCATCTAATGAAGGAAAAATTAAGAAGTACAAAAAATCTGGTTGCTCATCCTTTGTTCAGCTAGCAGTCATCAGTCATGAGCTCAAAAGAAGAAAGAGATTCTTCATTGGCCAGCAGCAAAACTTTCCATTCGGAGCTCACTTATTACAGGTTATCAGTGTTTACATTTACCCTGTGAATCTACTGAGATGACATTTACCAGCAAAAACCAGTATCAGGATAACACCTCTTCCAGATTCAAACACAATCCACATGCAGATGCAGTTACACTAACACAAACATCTTTATATTTGTTTATAATTCAAAATAAATTGGGGTGTTTTGGGGGGATGAGATGGTCTATTTTGTTTGACTGCTTTCCACAAGTTTATGTTCTTGGTAAGCTTCAGATTTTAAAGCACTGTCTGCTTCTTTGAAATACTTAGAAACACTGCTCTACATGTAACAGCTTTGGACCTGTGTTCATTATAGTCTCACCAGAAGTAAAATAGATAATGTACCAACAGGCTTCTCAGTCTTTGAAACTTTCAACATGACCTCCATTAATCATCAGGGTTATTTATTAATTCTTAACAAACAAAAAGAAAAGAATCACTGGAAAGATTTCCTGCTGTCATGTTACTGTAAAAAGCAATTGATGCAGCAGTACATCGATCAGCTTTCTTGCCAATAATTGTCATTTCTGCAGACACATGCATGAACCTCATTATTGCAACATTTTAAAGTTATATGCTGACTGAGAAGTACTTAAGTGCTTGAACTTTACTTGACTTACAATCAAAAATGAGTGTCAAAATGTGTTCTCAGAGCTGCAGCTCTCTTTTAAATATACAAGTTAAAATAATTTTGCTGTAGTGTGATCAGGGATAGATCGAATAGCAATATTTAGACTAATTACGTTCTTCTGGGAGGTTTAAGAATACACATTATGGGAGGGGATGCTGAGGTCACAATCAAACCTCTGAAAGGCCACAATGCTGTTGACTGGAAAATGTTTCTTCTGAGATAGAAGTTTGCTGTCTGACCACAAAATCTACAACATTTAGACCTTCCTGAAACAACATAATAATTTCTAAGACTAATTGCATGTATATACTCAACTAGAAAACAAGTTAGATCAATTTTTCGAGATACATGAAAAAAATCCACACTGCATACTGAAACATGCAGAATCTGAATGCTGTCACTGAAATGTATTAAAATCTTTTAATACTGTTCACAAATAGAAACAAAACAAGTTAACATAATTAACTTATATACTATTATCATAAATTTTACCTGTACAGACTGTAAATAAAGAATAAAAATAGCATATGCATTTCTATTTAACCTCGCCTGAAGATAATTATGAATGCACTCTGGCTGAACTTCAAGTATTCAGATTTTAAACATTAATTTACTTTGACTATGTGCATGTCAAAATGAAAGATTGCTGTCTGGATCCAGACATGCAGTATTAATACTGAACACGTGCATTCATTTCAGGTCAGCAGACATTCCAACTCTACTTCAGCAGGTGGTGGGAATAGCACTCTAATTAAAATCTATATTAAAAAGTTCACAATGGGCTATCTATTCTGAATAGCTCCCATACAGAAACATCACTGCAACTGAAGGACTTAGACCACCTTCACTCAAAAAACTGAATGGCCCCTCACATAAAACACGTTTCTGAACAATTTCTACTTTTTCAACCTACCAACAGATTTTTAAAGCCAGCCCACTAAGGATTTCAGGACCCATTTAAGATACTAAGAAAGGTACCAAAATATTTCTTCAAAATAACCTCACATTTAGATATCAAAGCAATGAAAAAAAGCTAAAATAAACTCATTCCCTATTAGATATTTGTCATCGCTTCAGAAAATGATTGTCTTTCATAAGTGATACATCTGAGAACAGTGTAAACAAGGTAAAGGCAATTTCAGCCCAGGTTACCTGGTAAAACAATTATTTAGTCATAGTTTTAGGATAAACAGTTTGGGGTTTGTTTTTTTCTAACTTAACATTTTTACATTACAGTTTCAGGGGTGGGGTTTTTGGCTTGTAGTCAGTATGTACCATACTGAAGCCCAGAAATACCCTGACATTTAACAATGCACAGAGTGCTTCAGCTACAGTGTTTATTACAAACAATATAGAGTACTAACCCCACATAACATGCACAGTCCACTTACTAACCTCACTCCTTGTACCTCACTTCTGCTGCTGAATGAGGTGATGGTATGACCACCAGGCTGAATGCAAGCACTTGGAATTTTATGACAACCACAGCAAATGAACTGGATAGGAATATACCAAAACCCCCGAAATGGAACATTTAAACCGAAGTTCTCAACAGTGACTGCACTTTGTTCCTCAAGTGTACCTGATAATTACATTAAATACCTTCCAGGAAAAGAGTGATATCGGTCTTCTAACTCAGAAGACAAATAGGAACTTTTTCTTCTTCAGATCTGAAAGTGACTAAGGATAAAGTGAAGAACTATTCTATTACTGAGAGCAAAACCAGAATCTTTTTTTTTTAATTACTATTCCCATAGAGGCACTAAACCTTCCATAGGGAGCATCAAGATGATGACAATTCCCAAAGTATTCTCTTTCAGAAACCACTTGTTTCTCAGCACTCATACTGATGCCCCACAAAGTGAGACTTAAAGCGTGGCCTAATCCCTTCTCTCTTGAAAACCACCCATAGCAGACATCCTTATACCTCCTTCACCTCTTTACTGGGCAATGAGTTCAAACTGATGCACATTGTAGCCAAGGAAAAATTTAAATAATGATGTATCTCACACAGTTTGCTGTATTTAATGAGGCTCCCGTGTGGAAGTGATTCAAGTTTGAATTGCACGCGCCGGCCAAACAATATTGGATGGCACCTGGATAACAGGTGCCACTTTAGAACTATAAATTCAAATATTATAAACAACAGTAACACGAGCTTAAGCTTCCTCTACAACAGCTGTTCATCATTAGATGCCTGTGAAGTTCTCAGCACTCAGAGAAAAGGGGCTTTGCAAGTGTAAGCAGAAATAAAGGAGCATTTTCCTTCCCTAGGTACAGTATCTTGTTTTTCTCATGTGTGGAACTATCCATTATACTTCCTTTTAACCCAATCAGCCAAGATACTTAGAATGTTAGTTTGTCTAGTACAAAGCTAAAAACATATAAAAGTATATTTGACACGCTTCTTTCTCCTAGTAAACAGAATCTTATCATACCCTTCCATTTAAAATAATTTTGGTTCCTAGTGAGAAACATCCATTGCCAAACAGCAAGAAAATCTATATATAATAGTTAATTACTAACGTTGCATTGAACTTTTGTTACAAAACAGCACATTTCAGCTCGACTATTTATTTACAAAACAAAAACATCATTTAACCCCTAACATATATGAACATACTAAGAATATTTAACACATCATATTAGGAAAAAATCTTTAATAGTCTTATTCTTTTCACAGACACAAAAAGAAAGCATGTGTGAATTTTGACATCATGAATAGAATTCAGCAAAACAGAGTGCTGGTTTACCAGACAAACATGTTCACAGCTCCATCACAGAATGTTAGACTGGTGTCATTCCACCAAGAGGTTCCTCCACCTTCTGTTTTGTTTCTTTCAGCCTATAGGATACTGCTCAGTGTATAAATACAGTGTATATATACAGAACTGGACTGAATCTGTTTCTTTTCAGACAGAGATAGCATTTTAAGAGCAGGTGGCAAGACAGTCCAATAAGCAGATACTGTCTATTGTCAGATGCACAGACAGATCTGCAGCTGTTTACAGGATGTGTCAAGGAACTGTGTACCTGCTTCTCTGCTTTAATGGTGAGGTATGGATCCACAAATAAAATTATCACAAGGCACATCAGAAAGGCATAGCAACTACACTTGCCAACGCAGAACTGGAACAAGGATCGTTTTTATCAACTTATTCATGGTTAACTAAGTACATTGTAGAAGCTCTGAACTTAAAACAAAAAACCTTGGGCCCACAAAAATAATAAAATATCAACTAACAAGAAATAAAAAACTTGAAAGTTGAACTGAACTTGAAATTGTATTGTCAGCCTGACCACATTACTTTCACGGTAACTTATTAACACACTTCACATGCTTACCTCTACACACAAAAACTCTGCAGAACTGTAAGGTTGACTAAACATTGAAAGGATTTATGCAATTTGAGGGAAGATAAGGTTAAAACAAAGTATTTGGTCTTACTGCATTAATAACTACGTATTCATGCCATTTCAAACTATGCATCTCTCTTAGGTGTCTTGCCCGAGTTAGGAACAGAACTCCCCATACAGTCAAAGGAAAAAAGCCAACAGACTTGAATTCCTTACCTCCAGGGGGTGCTTCAGGAAAGCAAGTATATTTTCGCTAAGCTAATCAGGCCTAACTTAGAAACCTAAACTATGGGATGTATGGTAAAAACAATTTTTGAACACCTAATTTGGTAGATATTTGAGCATGCCCTATGTAGTCCTTTGTTCATCATCACTTTGATGTAGCACCTAAAATGTACATTTAGACATGGACAGACAGTCCCATTTTAACAGTTAACTGAGGAAACTTTCACGTAAGACAACAGATCTTTTTCGGTGTTCCATTGTTTAAAGACACAAACATCTAACTTTTGCCTTCCAACCACGTATTGCAAACCAATCCAGATCACCATGACTTCAGTGTCTGAGTTATATATGGCTAGAAACTACTTTTCGTTTCATTCTGGTATACAGTATTCCTAAGACCACTTCTTCAATACAAATGAGCTTTCTCCAAAAACTGTGGAAAAAAAATGTTTTAATAAAGTTTTTGCCACTAAAGAAAAGCAAAATATTTTTTTTGCTGCTCAGTATTTCCTTAGAATCTTCCCATAATAGAAGTTCTTCTGCTAATATTTTTCTTTTTTTTTTTTTTTAACCTAAGTGTTATGCCAAATATCACATTTTCTCTTTAGTATGTGCTAGGTAGCACACCTGGAACTTCAAGTACAAATTCATCAACTGAATTCAATTGGTGCCAGGAAGGTGAGTCAAACTAGAAATGTTGTATACACACAATGCAAATAATCACTGATACACCAGTAGAGGTGTGATCCAAGACAGCAACCAGCAAGATCTCAGGAAGTAAATGAAGAATATACTCTAACAATTAGATAAATCCATGTAATCATTACTGTAAGAAACAACTACAGCATTCACCAACTTTATCTGTTCCCCCTTCCCAAAGAAACCAAGTAAAACACAGTTAACAATGGAAAGAAAAATTCATACATGCACACAGAAAACATGCAGTCTGGTAACATAAATGCCATTTTTGCACTTCACAGACCCTTTGGAGTTTGGTTGGGGTTTTTTTAATGATACATATAAGAAGCTGCAGCTGAAGCAAACTTTCTTCTTTTGCTGGAAGAATCCACATCCTTAAGAGATGCAAACTTTCCTGGTGTACGTACCTGAGACCCATGAAAATCTGCCTTGCCAAAATTTCTAAAATGTTTTTAAGCATGACAGTAAAGGAAACGGACTGCTTAGCACATTGTACCTCCCGCACAGTGAAAACCTCTTGCTAACGCTGATCATTATGAAAAAACCTCACGCCATCCTGATTGGACACACAAAACCCTGGCTGCATCACGTTGCAAGCGTCTTAGTACCACACCCAGAAAGCTTTATTTGGATATGATCTTTTCCATGAATGAACAACTCCTTGCTTACAATTATATAGCACACTCCGAAACCAAAAGTCCAATTCTAAGATAGAAAAAAAGTTAAAACAATTCTAAACTTTCCCAGCTAAGATTCTGAAAATAAAGGGTTCATATAACTAGCATGAACATACATGGATGATGATCAATTAATAAAAATCATAAAAATCCCCCTAATCTCAAAAGACTTTTACACTAATCACTGCTTCATTTCCTTTGTGCCCATATTCGAACTGACAGTGGATCTCATTTTTTCAGAATAATCTTCTAGGATATTTACACAAGCCTAATGTATGCGATGCTCCTGCATTATTAATAATTTCTGTGGGAAACAAATGAAAATTTTACCTCATTTGCTAGGGTTTCCTCTGAACTTTTGAGTCCTTTCAAACAATGCAAAGCAAGGCCCTGAGCCAGGAGTTCATTTGTAGTGGGATCAATTAAGTGACTAAATTGAAAATAAAATTCAACAAAATGGCATTTTTAACCTAAATGTTAATTTAAACGGTTCTCAAGGAGAGGTTGCAGCACCAATTTCGCTGCCAGCGCGGTCACACAGCGCCATCTAGCAGTGACTCACAGTGCGGCACTTACTGTGACACCTATAAATAAGTTCGTAAAGTCCTCACTCATTTAAATAAATTCAGAGAAACCAGGGAAGTGACCCGTAAAATTGCTACAAGCAAACCTAAAGCTGAAGCTTTACAGACAGAATCTATGCCAACTGCTGCAATTCTCTTACCATTGACCAAACTCTGGCCTCATAAAAGGGAGAAGGTGTTTAAAACATCTTTGATAGCTTATTACTTCCGCAAAAATCTTTCTAAAAATTATCTGGAAAAGCTAAGTAAGCATTAGAGAACTCTTACTGTAATGCAGTCCTGCATAGTTCTTATTGCAAGTCTGACATCAAACCGATCTAATGTTTCTCCAAAGCGTTACCTTCACTTATTTTAAGCGGCCAAGATTTCTCTGCTTGTCATGACCAAAACTGTTGAAACATCTCAAGTTACATACACCAATAAATTCAGGGTTTCTAACACACTGGGTGGGGGAAGGATTCTTTAAGGCCCCAACGAATGGCATCAAGATGGATTCTTTACCAGATCAAGTTGCACAAAATACTTGCAGAAATCTGTCACAGTACAAAACTCTAAAACAAAGCATTCCAAGTCTAAAGCTCTAGTTTCACAAGCACATGCTTTAACTCAGCACAAGGAAGCCTTAGTGCTAAATGAAAGACAAGCCATCTCTTGTAAGCCACCTCTTGCCCACTCAGTCCAGGTAATGCTCTGCTTTCTTTCTTCCTCAATGTCTCAATGCATATGCATAGACACTTACAAAGATTTGCAGTGAATCAAACCAAGGAACTAATATGATTTTACACTAAAATGGCCAAAAAAATAAAAGGTGCCAGAGTATTTTTGAAACTACAGTGGGAAAAAAAATAAAAGCAAGTAACAGAAGTGTGATAACAATCCTTGGCTTAACAATTCAGAGTTAGTATTACTAAGAATAGTTATTATTAACAACCATGGTGGCCCTAAATGAGCTGTGAAAGCAAATCCTTAAAAAAACCACTGTGAATCTCTATAAATTAGCAGCATTCACTTCAGACACATTAAAAAATGGAAGCAGAGAAGCAAGGTATTCTGACCAGGATAGCAGACAAGCTAGCACCAAGACTTCAACTTCCCCACCTTCAACTTTTTTTATTCCAAAAATTATTTCCTATAAGTACTTTTCTATGGAAGTGTATTTCAGTATTTCTCATCTTATATAAAAAAAAGTTAAGTCAATTATGACAGAGTTATTCTGTAACAGACTCTGATCGAGATTTCAGCTGTCCTGGGACCTAAATTTGAAGGTTTCATAAACTGTATTTTGAATAAGGCAACAAAAAACCTACCTCCTCCACATTTATCAAAATTGAACAAGCTAGATAAACATACTAATGCACTCAAAGATTGATGCAAATAAACTGGATAATGTCCAGAGGAATGGAACAAGAAAGTCAGAGCTCTAGAGAACATGACCTATGAGAGAAGCTTTTAGGAATTAGGCCTATTTAGCCTAAACAGAAGATGCCTGTAGGGAGAAGGCATAACAGCATTCAAATATGCGAAAGGTTGCTATGCAGAAGAAAAGAATCAGATGTTCTCCACACACACTAAAGAAAATATAGGCACCTATAGGCTTAACTGTGCTAAAAGGTATAGGTCACACACTCAGAAACACTTTTCAACCAGAAAGGTAGTTAATCATGCAAAACGGGTTTTGAATTCTCCATCACTGCAGGTTTACAACACCCAGCTAAAACAAAAGCTGCTGAATGGCCCAGCCCTGGGAAGGACAACTCACCACGCAGGTGCCTTTTGGCCTACGATCTTTGACAGAACGCAGCAGTCTAAGAGGAGGCTCTGTCAGTCATGAACACAAACTTACAACCTACTCCCTGCAGGTGGGCAGGAAAACAGTTCCATTTAAAATTCCTCTCCCAGTCCTCCTCTGCATCAGTTTACACACCAGAACTAAACTCTTGTTCCTGCACCTGGTGGCTGGGCTGTGTGGAACAGGTGAGCAGCATCACACAGAGGTTCTGATAAACTACGTGAATTCCTCCCCAAGCCACCAAAGAGCAGAGGCAAAGTTCACAGCCCCCTCCATTTAAATGTAATTCTGCCTCAGTAAAGAGAGGAACCACTGACAACACTGAAAAGCTGCACCTGTAAAGGAACTGGCAGCCACCTACAGAAGACACAGTTCTTCTTGTACTGCTGAGTTTTTACTTGGAAAATCATGAACAGACTCAAAGACAATTCTAAACACCTACGTTTTCCAACAAGCCATTTTTAACAAAAAGACACAAGTGTCATGGCAAAAGAGTTTGTGGAGAAAATTTCCTTCCTCTCATAAGTTTCCTGGAATTTGGGGTTTTATGAAAATCAAGACAAAAAAACCTCTTTAACAATCAGATTTTTCTCCTGTAACAGAAAACTCTGGTAGTGCTTTTCTTATTCTACTCTAATGTTACAAAGAATATCTGGAACCGTCAGCAATATAAAGGTGACTATCTTACAACTGAACTTGTTATTTTTTTATTTTCTAGTTAGACTTCCAAACCATATTCACTTGATATTCTCCTTCCATCACTACCAGCTATAAGACTCAAACTTCCAGTTAAATAAATATTGGACGCTCAAATTTACCATCAGCTGATGGTCTACATCTTTACATTCACAAAGGAAAATTAACATTTCCAATGGTAACTGAATTTTTCAAAGCATGATAAAGACAAGCAGAAAAGTGGTGACCCATGAACAAACAACAGAATCTCAAAAGTCAACTATCACTTAGGGAATCAATTACAAACGAGCACACTTTTACCCTTAAAACCCAGCCAACAAAAGCTGAGGGTCCAAAATGCCTAATAAAATCCGCAGCCAAGTGTTCTGTCTTCTATTAAATTGCAAGCCAAAAAAATCACTTCTCTATACACCAGTGTCTTGTACCAATCAACAGCAATTCAGTTTTGGCACAATTAACTCAAAGTCTATTTATAGTTATCCAAGACAAAGTTTCTGCTTAGCTTCTTTCTGTAAGCAAATTCCAAAGCCAGGGATTTAAGATGAGACAAAAGCTAATGTCTTCTGCTTAAACAGCCTGTTCCTCGGCCCCAACACTTAATCTGCTAACTCCAACTGGTAGCACACAAAAGCTACAGGATTCACAGCAGTGAATACAGGATTGATGGATGTGCATTTCTGCAGGCCCATCATGCCCTGGCTAAGCAGAAGTGTTGGAAAGACTGCACCAGCCCAGTCAGCTTAAGGTCCCCATGGGCGCTAGGCTGTTTGGCCATGACAGCTATCCCACTTTCCCCAAGTGGTTGAAAAAAGCACAAAAAATCACAGAAACTGGCTAGGACAAGGCCGAAGTTTCCTATGAACTGTAGAAATAGGTTATAACAATATAAAACATTTTAACACACAGTTTTATGATGCAATAAAGTCATTTCTCTGCATCTCTTGAGCTGCAGAGCAGACCTACCACTTCTCCAGGGTGAAAGGGCTTGCTATCTACCTAGTATGCTGAGACCAAAGCATTACTCAGTTTCTGTGAAACACTATGAGCCTGTGCATAACTCGCTTGATTTCAAATTAGGCTTTGGAGTACAGCAATGCCAGAAAACAGCAGGACTGAATGGTTACTCCATCAACTCCATAAGGAGGATACAGGTCACATGGGAGTCTGCTCCGGCTTTGCTTTAGACTGCGGCACAATGTCACTCCACTATCACAGAGCTCCTTCCCTGCAAACTTAAGGGCCTCCCAGGGCACAGCTCTACTGCCCCAAGAGGTACAAGGGACAGACTGCCCTTTGACAACCTGTTTATCTCCATTACTTTAAACATCATTCACAATAAAAGATTTTACAAAAATAAATTTAAAATATTTAGATGGAAAAAGCAAAAAAACTAGACAACTCAGAAGTTCCTGAAGATAAGCTCCAGAAAATAATATGCACTCAACATGAATGAATTAAATAAAAAAAAAGTAAGTACTTCCACAAACCTTAAGTTAAGCACACAATATACACAAGCTAAGTACGCAGCTAGGCCTTACCCATAGTCAACCTAGGATATTAATTCACAGCAGGTGGCATTTTCACTCAAAACACACAGTAAATCACATCCTGTATATTGTTTAGAATTTGCTTGAACAAATGAAAAACCTAGCTTTGGAAACTTAGGATAGTACCTCTCTACTGACAACAGTTACCAAATGCTAGCCCTAACAAGCTGTCAGGCACCCAAACAATTAATTACTGATGTCCAACCTGAACACCATCTGCCTTTACACTCACAGTTTTATTTGTGCTGTAGTTATGCATTTCAACAAGTAGTATTTGTTCAGTAGGCCTTGCAGTTTTTAGTGTCTTGGTGAAATACACATGGTAAGACAGTGTAACTACAATTATTAAACAATTTTTTTTAATCATTCCTCAATGAAAACAGTATGTTGATCGTTAAGCAGAAACTTCAAATAATGTTTCAAAGAGAAGTCCATATATAAAAGTAACCCAGCCTACCCAGACCAACAAACATAAAGCAGAAAGTGCTTCCAAATGGAATAGTTCTTCAAAAAGGTGCACTCAGGCAATTGCACTTCATGAACCTCAACTCCTTAACACAGACTCTCTGGAAGGCAAATTGAGTCCAACACAAAGCATAACTGAAGCTAAAAAGTGGTAACTCTCGAGACAAAACAGAAGTACAAAACGTAGACCTTAATAATCAACAGCAAAGTTGCCAACTAAATCGGCGTAAGATCAGAATGACAGCAAATAATTTAAATTAAAGCAGGTTTAGTCAAATGCATATGAGTGTACTTCAACTGTGCCCAATGCTCCAGGACGCTCAATTCAGCCGTTCCGAGTCCAGCGGGGACGGGAAGGTTCGGCGCCCTCCCGGCTGGCGGGAGGCGGGAGGCGGGAGCGCGGCGCAGCCCGGCACTCCTTAGGCACTGCTGCCCCCGCTCGGCTGCTCCCGGCACGGCACCACCGCGCCCAGGCTCCGGCACAGCCCTCACTGCACAGCGCCTCACCTTTTCAACCTTCTCCAGCTGAAAAAAGCCTCAACTACCTTTAGCCTTTTACCTGAAAAATAGCCTATACATTACCTTACTCCGACTCTCCGTGTGTGTGAGTGTGTGTGTGTGTGTGACCACTATATAAACATTCTTTTAGAAAGGAACCACAAGAGTAACGTCCGAATTTGCTCATACGGCCAAGCAGGCCTGGGGAGACACAGGGCTGTATCACTTAGAAAAAAAAAAAACGCATAAATTAAAAGCATAGACGAGCTAAGACAGCAGCAGACACACTCCAAGGATGGGATGGGAATCGAGGAAAGATAAAAAATTGCTACATCTTTCACTGCTTGTTCACTCAGGGACAGGACCTGTTTTAACACGAGAGCCATGGCATCACCAGGCTTACATGAACATAACCAAAGCCAGCAAAACAGAAGGAAACAAAAATTATGCGCAGGTCTGATAGTCCTTTTCTCTCTCTTTTTTTTTTCCCTTTCTTTATTTGTTCCCATCAACGAGCAAAAAAACCAAAACCAATTTGTGCCTATTATCTGTTTTAGTGCATTTCTATTGTCTCCAGCCAGCCTCTATAATCACACAGCAGTCTTTTAGTACACCCTCAGGCCTAACAGAGGGAGAACAACACAGATTAATGTTCTGTATTTGGAGACACAGAACAGTTCGATTTGTGCTACATTCAAAATTCTTACAAGCAACACACCAGAAAGCAACACACTCAGGCTTGCCTTGCTCCCCAGAGTAACTTACAGCAACTCACACAGAGGCATCCACATGCCAACTGACAAAAAAACATTCCCAAAATATATTAAAAGCATCTTAATGCAAAGCTGTGACCATGGCAAGTTCAGAGAACTCTGTCCTCATAAGCAATTTCTCAAACTCAAGGAACTGGCAGCTAAGCGTCATCCTTTCTAGCAAATTAAACTGTACTCAAACTGAAGCAAGAGCCTGCAGTGAACATTAACCCTCCACCACTATTCCCCAGTCATCCGGGGTAACAAGCAAGTCCTTTTCAAGTGCTCCTACAAATGCTCCTGACCAAAATATAACCCTGCTCCTACCTCTGAGAGTACATGGTCAAAGAAATCTCTTCAGGTTATAAAAAAACAGTCTGTTCCCCCCTTAGCTTTTATAAATCTACTATCAATTTTCCTTACACGTGAAGAACCGTGAGACATCTGAAACTAATATCTCCGTAGAATACCCTACAAAACTCCTCATCACCTGGGTGTCTACGCTGAACTCACTTCATCACTGCTATTTATGCTTCATTTGCTGATTGCTTAACCATCTACTACAGGGCCATATTCCACATAGGAGGATGGATGTTACCAGGAGTTGAATTTTACCTTTCACGGTTCAATCCTTCTCAAATTCATTCTTCTGGATTACATGAAGTTCAGCATTGCCAGAACTAAACTCCATTGCACAACCACCAGAGCATGCAGCCAATGCTCTGTCACTAGAATTAACCCTAAACATGTTGTGCATGCTTAAATTTACCTACATGAGCTCTCTGCAAGTGTCTCTGAAGATAGTGTGCACATAGGATTTATTTAGGTTCTTCAGCATGCTCCCAGCTTTCAGTTGCCAGCCCTGTGACTGTGAAATAAAAACACTAAAAGAAAAAAAAAAGAGCCACTCATAGATGAATAGGTGATTTTAAAGAGGATAACGACAGTACACACTTGTCATATCTAGTACTAATGGCAGTGATGCCACTGTAAGGAGAAAACAGACTCTAGTTCTTATCTAGTTCCCCCATAAACAGGGGACACATTTCCCAGTTTGAGAACTAGGAGTTCTATCCTGTAACACAGACAACATCCTCAAAGCTGGACTCCCCACTTAACAGAAAGTTGCCCAACAGGAATAAGAAGCTGATGCTGAGGAAGCCGAGGTAGGAAAAACTCACCGCAAAGAGGTCATATATCTTGTACTGTGCTACAAGTCAGAAGTGATAAGTAACAGAAGTCTAGCCACACACGGGTTAGGAAGTTTTACAGGGAACACTGGAGCAGTAATACACAGCTGCCAAAACCACAATTATACGTTAGTTTACAGAGACTTGGGGAACATGCAGTTCTGCAGATGAGTCACAGCACGATGCCATATGAACTCTACACGGCAAGAAACCATCCCAACAGTATCCAGACTCATCGTTCCCCTCACTGCCTTACAGGACACTTCTGGCTGTACTGGGAATATCTCTTCCTCCCAAAGAATTGTGAAATCTTGATCCTCTACAGTTGTGCAACTCCATCTGTTACATCCCATGAACCTCACCTGTTTTCTTCCCTGCTCTGTCCTATTTCACCCTCTCCCCTCATTCTCCTAACCATCTCACCACAGAAGTTTCAGATTTTAAAAAGAAGAAAACCTCCACACCCACATCCCGAGTATTCCCATACTAACTGCATGTCAGGACACTCTTTTCAAGCCTGAGCATCAAGAATCAGCACACAAAACAAACTTGTGACGAACAGCAACTCCGATCTTCTAAAAGCAGGAATCAGCATCACTGGAACTGTACAGCAATTATCTCAAGACAACATGTACAGAAATAAGTTACTTTACTGCCTCTCACAGCATCAACATCCAAAAGCTTTTACAACCAGATTACGAGCCAGCTTGAATCTGAAAGAAAAATCTGTTGCAGAAGATATGCCAGTAAGGTTATCAAGCAATGCAAAAACCATACAGGGCTGTGACTTTACAAGTTAAAGACAATGGGGGAATTCTTCAGCAAGGGTACAAAACACCAGAATTTACATCTCTGCTCACTTTTCTCCATTGCTCAGCTGCTTCAGAGACAGCTTCATGACTGCAGTGTTGTAGAGAAAACAGAAACACCTCTCATTACCAGAAAAGTAGTGTGGGGTATTTTGAGTATTTAAACACACATCATGCATACCCTGCTCCCCAAAAAAGGATTGTAAATTACCTTTTTCTTCTAAATTGGAACTGCACTCACAACCATTTGAAAAGTACAAATCCAAACACAAGGACTAACCTTGAATTCTCTGACTGATAAGGCACTTAATGAGCAGTGAATAAATATTTGTCTTTTAGCTTAATAAAGAATACTAAAAATACCTCACCATGAGGATGTTTCACCCCAAAAATTACACAGTAGTCACTACCGTTTTACAGGATACTTAGAAAGGAACATATGAGCATTGTGGAGAGGGTGAGAGCAGGGTGGAGAGCAAAAAATGGAAAGACCAACTGCTGATTCTGAGCAACTAAAAGCACACACTGGAAACCAGCTAGTCAAAATACTTCATCAACCACTATTCAGGCTGCAGAGAGCTTATTTTAATAATACAATAACCTATTTAAGAGATCTCTAAAACAATAAAATAAATCAAAATCTAGTATTAAAATTTTATTGTGGAGTACAAAAGTACTTTTAAAACAACACTTGAAACAAAGGACCAGATTCTGAAGTGACTCACAACCCATGAATCAATACCTGTACAGCCTTAGAAATTTTCTTTATTTTGCACTTGGATTAATAAAACTCATGCTGCAGCATGCTTTGCTGTGTCTGTATGGGGATGGCCAAAGTCTACGCAAGCATGGCTTATGCAACACAATGAACACGAGACAATGCCTTTGAACGCTGAAGTCCATATTAGATTGTAGCACCTCATCTGCTTTTCAACAGCAGACTCCTTCCTTTTACACCTGTCTTCTTTTCAACATGAGGTCTTAAGAAGATCAAGAGCATTTTTTCTTTCTTGTCTTCTTCCTTCTTTCTTCTACTCAAATGTGCTGTTTAAGCAGATGGAGAGTCTTAATGAAACCTCAGTTATATCCACTGGTAAACAAAACTGACAAGTGTTTAGAAAATTAACAAGTAGAAGAGGAAAAAAACCCCACATAATTTCCTTAATGGGATTTCAAAATATTATTTCATATTTGCTTTAGAGGAATACATAAATTCTCTGCACAGGGAGTTACAGAGCTGTAAGACATGTAACTTGGACTAGTTACATGACTAGACACCAAGACCCAATAAGAATTGGCAAGTCTCACTGATACAAGTCCTGCCAACTAAATACAATAATGGAGTGAGCTCTACACAGCAACTTCCCATCCAACACACTTGCAGAAGAAATTTTTGAGACAGTGCATAGGATGCCTGAACTAATTTTAGATCAGTATAAAATTGCACAAATAAAGCTAAAGGTCTGTAACATAACCCAGTTTCTAAGCGCTGAATCAAAGCCAAGCCCACTGAATGAGCAGAAACAATTCTTGTTTCTAGACTCCCATGCTACACAAGGAGTAAGCTCTGTGCTAGCATTTATTTCCAAAATCCATGAAAGTGTAGTGCAGATAAGCTGTTATTGGTTTAGCTTCACTGAATGTTTACTAACAGTTTTTGATTCATTTTCATAAAAGAAAAAGTTAGTGTTCATTCTTCTGATATTTCTAGCAATGCCTCTCCCACCCCAGCATGCTTTACAATGGCTGAGGAGGGAATGCTTTGGACCTGAGCAGCCCTGAGCCAGAAGCAATCTGTACGAAATAACAAGCACACTTAATGTCTTGATCCACCAAAATGCATTCAAAGCTGGGCCAAAACCCATTAATTCCACAGAACCAGAAACATACAGATGTCAACATATGTGAATACAGCCACCCACTCCAGAAGTCAAAGCATTCTGTGTCTGACTATACCTGTGCAGCTACACGGCACACATACTGAACTCCCTTCCCAAACAAAAATCTTGCTCACAATATTTGAACGCTCCCAGCTCGCCCACTTCCTGTTTTTCACAGCAGGCACTACTCATCTGTACCATGAGAGTTTCTTCCTCCAGGGCGTATCTCACAGGGAGCACTCCAGCAGGTCTGCAGGCATATCTAAACTATACAGCAAGTCATGCTGCCAAGAAACCAAAACCAGTTTTAGAACCAGTAAAGCCACCATCAGCTACACTGTTTTCAGAATATGAACAAGCACCCATGGTACAGCCCTACACTGATAGCAGCTGGTCCACACATTTCTGTGTGGCTCAGGCTCACAAAAGAGCTTTGTGTTCCCACAGAATGGCATGCAAGATTTGTTCAGAACGCTGCCTACCTTCATACTGTAAAAGCAAATACAAAAATAGGTTCAGCTCTTCTGCGGTTTCCCT
This sequence comes from Lycocorax pyrrhopterus obiensis, assembly GCA_014706295.1. Taxonomy (NCBI): domain Eukaryota; kingdom Metazoa; phylum Chordata; class Aves; order Passeriformes; family Paradisaeidae; genus Lycocorax; species Lycocorax pyrrhopterus. The sequence goes on from JACSVZ010000002.1 coordinate 61,987,214, forward strand.
TTGCCTATTTTTAAGCTGATGCAGTCCCTGACTTTTAATCACCATTGCTGTTATTGCAGTATCTGTGTATTGCTGATTCACACTCTGGTCTCTCCCCAGACAGAGGCAGTCTTTGCTCCGAAAAGCACAGCCCTCAGTTTTCACCTTTGGATATAGATGCTCCTAGAAGCAACCAAGGGTGCTTGTACAGAAAGAACATTTTTGAAACACATGGAAAGCAAGAAGGACATTATATCCATGTTCAATTTCAAGTAAGTCAACTTGTAAGGCAGGTTGCATTGTTACAACCTCCAGTCAACAACAGGAGTCTATCTGATGCTGCTTTTCTTCCTTCTATGGTTTTTTTCAATCTTGCAATTAGATAGAAGACACTAGAAATAGTGCTTGACTCCTTCATAATGGAACAATAATTGCAAGTAAAGCTCACACTTTATTTCCTGAAGCAAGAACTTTATTCCAGCATCTTTTCAGTAAATGTTGTCTCAAAAGCTTAGGAACATGTAGGAAACAGGCTAATCCTAACACTTTTATTTAAGTAATAGCTGTACAAGACACTGTGACAACAGACAATCTTTAACCTTAGTGAGTATTTGTATCTTTTCCTCAAGATTATAAGGGTTTTACATAAAACTAACAAATTCTAGCAACAGAGGTATTGATTTACAAAACAGCTCTTGCAAAACATTTTCTTCTTATTTTTTGCATACCATAAACAATATTAAGTTTCATTTCAATAAATGTTTGAAATTTGGATCATGTTAAGCAACAGTTACTATTACTAACTGCTTCACTGTATAGGACAAAAAGATTAAATCCCTGTTTGACATTCTATCTGAACTTCCCAGATGACTTAATATAAAAGAAGCCACACATGCCTTCTTAAGAAGAGACTGACAAGAATTACTTAATTTCAAAAAGTAGAAACTACACTGCATAATTTCTGGCTATCACCTAGCACTGAGGGGTTTTTGTTTGTTCCATTTAATGTATACAGATACATTAACATAAACTAAATCAAGACTTACATTTAATAATGACTAGAAACTAGGGGTCAATTTCATCTACAACTACCAAAATTACTCTGGGACTCCTGTCCCAGCAACTGCAACTTTTATTCAGTTTTTAGTTCTCAGTTTCAGATTCTAGATATAGACTTATTTCTACTCTAATGTTATGAACAGTTAATTTTCTAAAAAGATAAGGTAAGGTATCAAAAACTTAAGGTAGTTCCTTCCTTCACTGCACTCTCATCTTTCCTACATTCCTCCCAGTAAAATTTCAAAAGCACAGAACAGCCATCTGAATCTTGACAACCCAGAAGTAGCTTCTGGAACAATACACATTAGAAAAACTAAGGTAAAGAGGAATTAAATTTAAGAAAGCCATAATGAGAACTCATTTCCAATCTTACACCAACAGCTGCCACAAATAAGGTTTTTTGGACCAGCATTCCACTTGTCTGTGGAAAGAGCACAGACACTCTACTCCAGAACTTACTACTAATTTAATAATCACCTGGGTTCCCTAAAACAGCTCAGCATCTGAATAATTCAGTGTCTTATTTCTACTTAAGAAAGATCAACAGCAATAAAGGAAAATGAGATGCAATTGTTTAATAGTATCATGAGGTGTTCAAGAAAAGAAACACCTCTTTTGTGAAATCAGGAATGTTTTTAGAAAAATGTCAGGACAGACAACTTTGGAGTCTTCAGTATACAAGTTCAAGTTCCAGACACACCTGAACTTGAATTAATTAATAAAATTTAAATTTCTATTTTGAGTAGTCAGAAGCTACACAGAAGTATTCAGATAATACTTCTCTATTGAAACATGGTATTAATCCAACTTTTCAACTTTTTTGTCAGCATATTTTGTATTAAGGAGATGAAATACGGTTAGCACAACCACAAGTTTGGGGGTATTTTTAGGATTGGGGAGATTTTTAAAGTACTTGGAAGGGAAGGAGAAATAGCATTCTCAGCTCTTTGGAATCTACAAGGTACAATCCTGTATCATCCCACTTCCATCATACTGATCTTCTCTCCTGAAACAAAAGATCATTCACCTGGACGCAGACCACCTCCGCTCCAGTGCAAAGACACACATCATCAAGTGAAAACACACTGCCTCTCTCTCTCTCTCTCCCCCTTGGGTTCCACCAATTACAATTAAAAATCAAGAATTAACATACTTCCCGTCCACTTTTATGAAAACTTTTCAATTCAGTTTAGCAAGTAAAATGTCTAAAAAAGGCACTGAATGACATCTATTTGATGTCTGCCCTGTCAAGAAAATCTAACCATTCTGAAAGCACTCATCCTGTAATCACTCTGCTTAATGCCATGAAAACACTTTACCTCCTCACCTTCAGATCAGAACGGGGATCAGAACGGGGATCAGAAGGGGATTTTTAAAAGCGTAATTAAGACTGAAAATATTTGATAACAACTTGACAGCTCTGAACGTTCACCCTAGAAAAACTGATTACAGGGCTCACTCATACTGTTACCTGTAATTTTGTATCCATATGCAGCCAGCTGTCCAGCCATGTATTCACCATCTGAATTATTGTGAGAACATCCCCATGTACGAATCCAGATTTTCTGAACACCAGGAATAACGCTGCCAAGTAAAAGGGAATGAGAAATGTAAGTTAAATGATGAACAAGCTTCACCTTTAAGCCCACCAAACCGACTGAATGAACTGTAATTCTTCAAACATAAAATAAGCAGCACAAACAGTAACAACTCCAAAACAGCTGGGGAAAAACAGTAATTATGTGATTTTACTGTAATGGGTATTAGGCCTTGCTGGGACAGAGTAACTTTCCTCACAGCAACCCATATAGTGCTGTGTTTTGTATCTGTGACTGTAACAGTGTTGAAAACGCTCGGGTGTTTCAGCTGTCACTGAACAGTGCTTGCTTGTTTCCCACTGTGCTCCACCCCGCCACAAGCAGGCTGCAGATGGACAACAGGGTGGGAGGAACATGAACAGAATAGCTGACCAAAAGGATAATTCATTCCAGAAGACATCATGTTCAACAATAAAAGCTGTGGGTGTGGTCTTTCCAAAATAACCATTGTTCTGAGACTGGTTGGGTACGAGTCTGCTTGTGGGAGGTGGCGAATGGTTGCTTTTGCATCACTTGGGGTTTTTCCCTGCTCCTTCCTTCACTCTGTCTTCATCTCAACCCACAAGCTTTCTCACTTTTACTCTTCCAGTTCTCTCCCTTGTGGTAGAGTCAATCCACCACAACTAGCAAGAGATAGAAAAGAGTTTTAGCATGGAGAAGGTGCAAGAGCTGTAGGATAACAGATTCAGTACACTGCGGTTATGTTAAAGCAGCAACAAAAACCCCAACAAAACACACAAATAAACACATACAAAAAAATCCCAAACCTAAACTCCCCAACTTTCTCAAAATTATCATATCATGTACAAGTAATCTTCAAGTGACAGCACTGAAATCAGGCAACCAGCAAACAAACTGCGACCTTTTGATATTATGGCATGCATTGATTGTAGTTCCCTCCATACAAGCCAGCTCTGTAAACTAACCTGATGGCCACCAGCCATATGAACAGTGGAAAGCTCCCATCCCAACCTTTCCGGGCTACAGAAGCAGCATGGCAGACATGCGGTGTGGAGCTAGCACATACAATGCTCCAAGAACCAACAAAAAGTTCTGCAAGAAGCTCTCATTGAAATTCCTGGGATAACTGCCAACTGAGCTAAAGATGCCAGTACAAGAACACCACACATCCTGGAACACTATACTGCACCCTGCCTACAGCTTCTTTTTTTTCCCTCCCCCTCCACGCTTCTTTTTTAACAGACACTTCCCCTAGCTAAAAATAGAAATTTGTTGATGGAACATTAATGATCATTAAGTGCAAACACAGGGTATTTAGACTTCCTGCTGTCCAAACAACACATGTTCAATGCACTTTCTTGGGAACAAAACACTAAAACACAGCCTGTTAGAGAATATATAGTACCTGAACACTTTGGGGCACGAAGTACTTGTGTGGAGTATCTACAGAGCACCAGTTGAGCTGTCCATACACTCCCGGCAGACTGGGGCCAATGCACTTTTAGGGGCATGCCGACAAAGATGCATTGTTACGCTTATAAAATCTCTTCTGAACGCAGGTGAAAACCCAAAATTTAATTTCTCCACAGGAAATTAAATTTCCATATACAATTTATTTTCATGTTTATTGTACATGTAAATTTTATCCACCAACTTTAAACTAATGTGTGAAAAAAGAAAAAAAAAGAAAAACCCCAGATCTCAAATCTGCAGTAGAAACTATAATCAATAACTGAGTTGACCTATACTCTAATCGATTCCACTGCAGCAGATTCTGTTCTTATGGAAATCACAAGTAGGAAAAACGCAAAGATGCATTTTGTGCTTATCGCATACTATTTCCACTGAAATAAAACAGCAAGTTCAAAAGAAGTTTCACCATGTCACTTGCAAGATGTACACACAAAAAGTACAGCCTTTGCAAATCCCAGGATCCAGAAAACAGGCTGAAAGACTGAAGCAAGGATGACATACCCTTCATGAAAGGAGACAGGCTCAGGGAATAGTTCAGCACACTGAGCATACGTAAGTCCCTGGGCCCTGCCAGGATGCACCCACAAGAGAGATAGGGGTGTACTGGGGACAGTCCAACAAAGGGCCATAAAGTTCACAAAGGGACTGGAACATGTCTCATAAGAGGAAAGGCTGAGAGTGCGGGGACTGTTCTGCCTGGAGAAGAGAAGGCTCAGGGTGACCCCATCAAAGTATATAAATACCTGAAGGGAGAGTGCAAAGAAGACAGAGCAAGGATTTTTTTCAGTGGTGCCCAGTGACAGGACCAGAGGCAACAGGCACAAACTGAAACATGGGAGGTTCCCTCTGAGCATCAGGAAACACCTTTTCCACGCTAAGAATGACCAAGAAGTGACACAGGTTACCTAGGGAGGTTGTAGAATCTCCATCCCCTGAAGATACTCAAAAACTACCTAGTCAAAGTCCTGCCAACTGTTTCTTTGTGGCCGTGCTCAAGCAGGGGGTGTGGACAAGATGACCTTGTCCAACCTCAAGCCTTTTTCAGCTCTCAGGATTTTGTTCTTATTTCTCATTTCAGATGTCAAAAGGCTACTCCAGGACTGCATTTCAAAGAGCTCAGAATTTGTATTTAGGTAATTAGCATGAAACAGACAATTTTTCAGAAATGTTTTACACATAAAAGCGTAACAGAAACCATTTTTCCAGTCTGATTATTCCATGCATCAACATCTCAGCAGTAACTGATTTCTACAGAAAATATGTCTAGGAAAAGAAATTTGCTTAGGATTTATTATTTATTCTCTCTACGTTTTATAAGGACTATTTTACTCATATTTATCTTGTACACAGATTTTACATTAAAATATAACACGAACTTCCACCTTATTTTTAGAAGCTGAAAAGTTCATACAAGATACAAGAAAAGCAACAACACGGGGTCAATGTAAGACTTTACCTGTCACTTGGGGGCTCATCATCTGTCTGAACGTTTTTTTGGGAGTTGCGTTTTCGCACTTTGGGAAAAACATTCTTTCTCACAAACTGCCGATCGTGTGGCTTCAAATCTTCTGCTGACACAATGTCTTCGATATCTTCGAGCACTGACTCACAGGCAGCAGGCATCTTCAGGAAGTGTTGGAGAAGATTGGCATTAGCAAAGCACTTGAGTACAAAACCAAGGCCTTGTATCTACTGCACATTTCTCATGAAGAAAAGTCAGATGTATTTCCAAGCATACGTGCAATATATCACACATATGAGAGATGCTGAGCACGTAAAAACAATCCACTAACCAGAGACATTTCCTGAATGCCCTCTTCCCCTGATACCTCAAATGCAGGCAGGGAGAAAGTCACAAACCACACAGATTTGTAATGGCTTGTTTATAAATCATCTGTACCTTGTCATCTTCTAATTCAAAAACCCTTCAACACCTCTGACATGACACATCCAAGGTACAGATATTTTAATTGTGTCAGCATCATCATAAAATAGTGAGCTCATGTTATGTGATGGATGTACTTCCACTCACATCACAGAAGAAGAATGAAAGGTACAGAATCCAAGTGACTGCTTCAGAGGCCATTCTGGCTCTCTTATTTGGGTGTGGACACTATCAAAATATGTTTTCATAGTCCTTCTGAAAACAAACCAAACTATTCCTAGACCTCCTGATTCCACAGCCTTTCATCTGAATTACTTCATTCATCGGGACAGAAAAATAAAAATTTCTGTTTTCAGGTACAGAATGTTAAACAACTATACCTAACTAATAAAAAATAAAATTTATTATAATCTGGCCAGAATAATATACTAAAAGATTGCTAAAATCTAATTATATTTTCCACAAGAAAGTAAATATATATGCATATGTATCTCTCAGCAGACATAAAAATCCAGATTAGTTTTCAGGAATCAAAAAAAAAAGCCATTTGCTAGAAGAGTCTACAAAAAAAGTTACTGCATTAATTACACGCCCCACCGTGCTGTAACTCCTAATTAGAATAAATTCTGAAGCACCACTGGAAACTCAGTTTTTTTACATAAACTAACAGTTTACTATGGAAATCATGTTAGGTTATTTCACAGAGTTTACAGGGAAAATACAACACTTTGCTAACTGACAACGAAGAACAAAAAAACAAGGCTTTAATTCCTTTAAAATTAGACTTCAGGAACGGAAGATTTGCTACTGGCATAAAAACACTTCCAGATGTTGCACATGAATTACTGAAGAACATAAGAAGTTAAACGCCCGTGCATTTTCCCCGCACGTGTCCATCAGTCAATCTTGCAAAATATACTTCAAAATAAAACGTCATGTAAGCTGAACCATCACACATCTGCATTTAACTTAAAAGGGAACAGAATGATGTCACAAAGAGGATGCATCTGCCCCCGCTACTTAGGCAATTAGCATTCTTCTAGATAAAAAAACCCAGGATCTATAAAATAATGCAGCAAAAGGTGAACAAAAATAAACATTTCTGAAAAGTCTAGCAATAAAGAATACAAGGGAAAGGTGACATCTCTTACACTACTTTATACCACTGACAGTATGTACAAATAGGTAAAGTCATCAAATCAATATCTGGAAGGGAATAAAAAGCTTTGATTTGTAGGTTTTTTTCTCTCTTACAGAAATATATCCAATGTAATGGAGCAGCTGGAAAAACAAATAAGCTTAGCATATTTCAGTGACCCGTGGAAGAAAGAATACAGCCAAACTAAGATGCCTACCTTTTTAAGCAAAGTCTAAATCCTCTTGGACAGAAATCCTGGGGGGTGGGGGAAAAGGAAAAAAGATATGGCATGAACAAGCAGAACTAGCAGACAGAAAACGGTGAATCTATGTTATTGTCAACAAGCATTCATCCTCCCTTCGCAGAAACACACTCCTTGCTCAGCTTGACCTCACGTGGACTGGGTACACACGCTGGCTGGCTGGCAAGGTGGAAGAGTACCCACGTTTTCCCTTTCTCCTGAGCAGGGGCACTGTTCACTTAATCCTTCTTCTACAGAGTCTTTTTTTTTTCAAAGTCAGATGTATTTAAGTTATCTCAGACTTCCTCCGGGTTCTGTCTTCAATCAGTTTAAAATTTTGAATGAAAGAAGGGAGAGATTAACAGTAAATTTTAGTTCAAGTCATTCACAATTTTTTTTTTTAAATTAGAACACTGTGAAGTTATTTTAAAACAGATTATTTGATAACTGCACTAGTTCCATATGCACGCACGGTATCTCCCTCACAAGGAAACAAAAATAAAGACAGATTCCTGCAGCTATTCTGGTAGATTGACTAAAACAAGAAGCAATAACAAAATTAGAAGTTAATGTATTCTTCTCATACTGCCAAGCTGCACCGACAGAACTCTACATTTCTCTTAAAAAATGTTAGTAAGCAAATAAAAAACTACAGTTGTTTCAACATCTTCTCATAAACAAAACTTCCCTTGTGCCAGTCTGTTTTGGTCACCCCTCCTCAATCTCCTTGCACATACCAATAGAGGACTTCCATCCAGGTGGAAGAGGACTCCTCTTTTCAGCTATTTACCAACAGATGTCTCCGGTAAAGCCCCAGGATTTTATCCCCGGGCTCACACAGAGCAGAAGAAAACCGTACCGTTAATACAGAGTAAGACCAAGTATTATGTACATATATACGTGCACGTGAATATATGTGTGTATATATATGTATATCACAGAACGATACAATTGTTAGCGCTGGGAAGGGACCTCCAGAGATCATCCAGCCCCGCCAAGGCAGGGCCACCGGGAGCAGGTTACAAGGGAATGTGTCCACGCGGGTTTTGAATGTCTCCAGAGAGGGAGACGCCACAGCCTCCCAGCCTCCCCGGGCAGCCTGTTCCAGTGCTCTGCCACCCTCAAAGTAAAGTTCTTCTTCATGCTTAAGTGAAACTTCCTGCGTTTTATGCCTCGTCCTGTCACTGGGCACCTGAAAAGTCCGGCACCATCCTCTTGGCACCCGCCTCTGAGATATTCATATGAATTAACGAGATCCCCTCTCAGTATTCTGTTCTCCAGACTAAACAGGCCCAGCTCCCGCAGTCTCACCTCGTATACATAAATACGTAAACAATGCATACATGCGTTTATAACACAGACACAAGCACAGCCCACGGGCGAGGGGCAGCCGGGCCGCCGCCTGGACCACGCACACCCCGGAGCCCGGCTGGGCTCGGCTCCCCTACCCGGCTTCCACTCCGCTGAGCGTACCCCATCCCCGAGCTGCATCCCGGCCGCCGACCCCTCCGGAGATTCCCGCCAGGAGGTTCGTCTCCTCCTCCCGACGCTAACGCGGAGCCCCGGGAAGGCCCCACAGGGGATGGGAACATCGCGCGGGCAGGAGAAGGGGATCTCGGCCACACCGTCAGAACCGGGCAGGGGAGGGAAGGACGGGACGCGAGAGGAGAGGAGCGGAGGGAAGGAGATCGGGGCCCATCCCGACCCAGACACTCACCCGCGCCTCACCCGGGCTCCGCCATCGCGCCCCGCCCCGAAGCCCCGCGCGCGCAGCGACGCCACGACGGCGGCCGGCGGGGATCAGAACAGCGCGGAGGGCGCGGCGGCGGCGCTTCGCCACTGGGAGCGCGGTCCCCGGCGGGAGCGCGTCCCGCACCCTTGGAGACTCACCCTCGTTTTAATTGGAAAACAGCAATCCCAGCAATACCTACCCAGTTAAAGCGGCTGCGATCCTGATGTGTCTGATCCAAATGGCCGATGAGCTGTTCAATCCTCTTCTGGCCACAACGCCCTTTCTTTATTATTATTTTTAATCGTTAATTTCCTCAAAATACAATGCTAGTAGCAACATTGCTGAATAGTCTAAACGATATTGGTCAAGATATTTAGTATCAGATGGCTAGAGTTTCTGGCACTGTTTTCCTCCAAACTTTTTTGATTGATATTTAGTAAAACACCCGTGTGGTTGTTCGGACTTGGATGGCTGAAGCTAAAGCTGTGAGCAGATTAAGTGTGCAGTGTCCTTGGTGATCAAAGTGTTGTACAGAGTGAGCATAATATTATTGCTTTGGCTTTAATATGCACAGTTAACCTAAAACGATTATTTATATTGTATCTTTCTTTAACATATTCTATTTTGAGGTAGTCAGCTTTGGAATGTAAAAGTCACCACTTCCTGTAGTTGCATTTCAAACATCAAGTTTCTCTCTTTAGAAGGAGCCTTTGGAGTCAGTTTACTCTTAAAAAAGCAGATTATAGTCCCCCTGGAACTGGGGGGAAAGTTAATGAAAACCCTGGGTGTATGCCATAGGTTTGTCGGTCCACTCGTAGATAAAAGGTGGCAACTTCTAATTACAAATATTATTTCCCTCTCCTTTTCCTACAAACTAGTGCTTATGTTATGTAATGCTTATCTGACAATGCCCACAGGGAAAAAAAAAAAGAAGAAAAAAAAGAAAATGTGGACAAAGGAACAGGAGAGATTTAAAGAAGAGAACTGGGACAGAAAGAAATAAGCACTTCATCTAAATCAGTCCTTAAGAACAAATCATTCTGAGCAGGACTGAGCACTATTAATATCACCCTGGTCTCATGATGGAGTCATTGTTACTGCTTAAGATATATTTGCCGTCCTGTTTGGTCTTTGTTTAAGCACACAAGTACTTTCCAGAGATTCTCTCAGCAAGACACTGTGTGATGTGTAATCTGTTACTTTTGTGGCATTTTTAGCCCAGGAGAGAATGGAGGAAAATATTTCAAAATGGGTGGCCACGTGGATCTATTTAAGACCTCTTCCTATGGTGTCAGAAGTCCTTACTGGGCCAGTAACAATGGTATCTATACCACCAATCAGCATTTTAACTGCTGCCTGATAAGGTTAGCGATTCTCTTCCTTTTTTCTTTTCAGTTTCCCATGTTCAAAGTATTTCACATGCTTCAGCTTCTCTGTTCTGGGAGCGCTGCACTGCACTACCTCACAGCTGTGCCCCCCAGCCAAGTGTTGGTGCTCTGGTTAAACCCGACTGGGCGCACACCAGCGCTGGTCTACGGCTGACTGAAAGAGCAAAGCACAGACAGCCTGCAAGACACAACCAAAAATCTCCAAATGGCCAACACTGACCAACACTCCTCATCAAGGGAAGGCAGTGATCTCCAAGAGCAGCTCCCAGGCAGGAATAACCCATGAGTCCCATACCTAGTGACATAAATAGGCCACACTGATCAGTTCCAGCGTGATCCAGCAGAGCCTGTACTTTGTCCCGCTGCCAAGAATTCATAGTATCAAGCAGCCCTTGTGCCAGCACAGTCCTGTTGAGTCCTAGGATGTAGCCCCAACACGGAAGGCACTCTCCCAGTGCTTTTGGAGCTCACAAACCTGAGCTGGTTTGTAGCATATTGATAGTAACAAATAAAGCTGCATCAGATAGCAGGTAGCACAGCAGGTAGGGAAGGAAGCAGATGATTCCCTACCACCTCCTGATCACAGGAAGGAAGTTTATCCATATCTACCTGGGAAAACTGCTTTTTACGTGACAGTGGCTGGGAGTACAACTTCCAGTACTGGCCTTCTCTGAGCCGGCAGCAGACATGCTCCAGTTCCTTGAGTGTCCAAAGAAGAGCTTTAGATTACATCCTTTCCAAGTTGCCTGCAGACCTTACTTCCTACTCTTCAGGCCTGGTAGACTCAAAGACACGGGCCTCAGACTCGGTTACCAGCTGAAGTCATAGGTTTTGCAGGAGTAGGTAGTTGGAAAAATAAAAAAAAACTACTGGGAAAATAAAATCCAAATCTCAAATTCAGCTCCTGGTTAGTAGAAGACACATCCTTAGTTGGTTTAGAGCATCTCAACTAACATCCTTAGGGAAGGAAAACAGCCAGGGAGGTGAGGGCTCAATTTTTATATGGCAACCTTATTCTCTGCTAACTAACATCAGTTCTGGGTGGAAATAGGTGGGAAGGTATTCATAAAAAAATGGAGAGTCCTAAAAGACATACAAGAAATTCGATTTTTTTTCCTCTATTCTTGAAATTCAGGAGAATCTGGCTGGTCATTTGTAAGCAACTTTCAGCTCCACTCAGAACTGGAAACAATCCATTTTTTCCTGTTATATGTGACACTGTCTCCCTGACAAGTTTTAGAAAGAAAATAGTGGGTAAAGAAACTCCCAGACTTAATAAAGGCCAAGCATTCTTCTGATGATTGCTTAGCTGTAGAGTAATATCCAGGCAGATCTTACTTCAGCAAGAAAAGCAGAATGGGGAGATGAATTCTACTTGCTTATGCTGTGGTTAATATCACTGCATTGACTTTGCTCTACAGGCTCATGGTTCACTTAATGTTGAGAATTGTTGGCTCCAGGAACACTAATGGCTTTGTGCATTAACTGTGTTTCATACAGGGGTAAAAAAAAAAGACATATACTAAATTTGGTGCTTTTAAACATGTAGCTATGTTTCACGCTACAGAAAGCACCTTACATATCTTTCATACTTTCTTTCTACAACAAAAATGTTCATGTCTGCATCAAGACCAAGGTGCAATTTATTCTTTCAGGTATAAGGCAAAAGGAATATAAAGTGACTGTTTCTTGTCATTTGTAGGTGGATGAGTTCTTACTGTAGGTTCAAGAGCATGAACCCCCCCTTTTACTTTCAAACTCCTTTCCTGTGTGTAAAGGAATAAATAGTTGCCTATCTTTCAGGCCATTTTGACAGATTTTTCCAAAACCTCTTCCCTCTGCTGGCAGCCAAGGAATGCAGCACATACAGCCCCCAATAAAACCTCCCTGAAACTAATACTTGTACACTGAATAATGTTGAGGTACACACACCATGCTAGGCCAAAGGAGCAGGAATAAGTATTTTAACTAGCTGGTTTTTTTATCCTGCACCTCAAGCACATGGCAAGTTTGCAAAGCAGATACAGAAAGCAGAAGGAAGGAGAGGGGAAAATGACATGAAAACTGGTAAGCCGTAGCAGATTCTAGAGGCAAATAAAAAAGTGCTTATGGCAGCTGTAGAATAGAGAAACTGAGAACAGGCCAGGGAGGTACAGCAGATATTTATTACCATCTCTGCTTCAAAGGGAGATCAGAGAACACAGCCATCTAGCCCTCCTTTATTATTTATTAAGAATATAGAGAGGACCTTTGTAATCTTCCTTTCAGTACTGCAGTGTGGAGATGTTTGAGTATGTACAGGTGCACAGAGAAAGTAATAGCCTTCTCCTAGTGTGCAGGAAGTTGACAAGATACTAAGGACTTGCTCTGAGGTACAACATTACAACATTTAAGCACTCAACCATATTACTGTGATTTTATTATCCTGGGGTTTAATTTTTTTAAAATTTTTTGGGGTTTTTTTTGCAATTGATGGATGGCATGTATCTAGAAAGGTGCTGCAGCAATACCAGAAAAGACGTACAAGTTTGTAAATACAGGTCTGGCACAAGGGACTGTTGGAAGTGACTCAAGAAAACACAACTTCTTTTCAAAGCTACTATTAGGAAACTTCTGGAGAATTATCAGTAGGAAGGTTAAGCAGATCCTCAGCAACTGCTTTCATGTGATTTAATCCTACAATAACACAATTTCTATGAAGTTTGCAATAAGTCTGTTTCCCATTCATATGAGAGGAGAGGGAATAAATAAAAATAAACTTGTATTATCCCAACCTCTGGATCACCTGCTGTGTTCCTTAACACATGGTCTTTTCTTCTTGTTTCACTCTGGCTTAAAAAAACCCACTGAACTTATTGTTGGCAATGTAAAAAAAAGGGATTGAAACTATCTGGTGTCAAATGAGTGTTTGCACTAATAACGAAAACAGTAACAGGTTTCAAGAAACAGTATGACAGGCACCAAGAGTAAGAAAAATTTAAATAGCCGTATACAAATCTAAAGTCTTTAAAAAATTTCATTTTTATTGATTCATTACCATACAAAATTTATTCAAATTACATCCATTTGAAGTGGTAAGATCACAGCTAGAGAACAGGTCACCCTTTAATAAATCTATTTACAAAACTCACCATAAAAGCTTTTTTTGTTGGTTTTTTCCTTTTTTTTACAGTATTTTACAGAGGTTTGTTTTGTTTGTTTTTTTTTTTAAACTAGCATACAATGCAAAGCTAAATTAGATTAGTATTTTGCCCACACACATTGGGACAAGTGTTTAATTTGTACAAAAAAAAGATGGTCTGCGTTAGTCTTCATTTTCTCTTCCCTCACAAAAGTGCCCCTTTGTCTCACAAATCTTCATGCTCACACAACTTTTACTTTCCTCTTCCACAAGACAAAAACTTTAAATACTACAATTTTATTTACAGATCCACATCTAAAAAAACTCTTAAAAAATTACAAACCAGCTAGAAAATATTCTGGCAGTGTTTACAAATTAATTCTATTGTACAAAACTGCTAGATAACTAAAGTGTGAGTTGAGAACATATATCAAATTAAATACAACTGCTGAATGATCTATGCAAACATTTGTACATATAAACACACACTTAACACTGTTTAACAGTTCTTTATGTGTTGCCCTTTATACATTTGTTATATTCCAAAACCCACACAGTCATACAGTTTCCTTATTAGTACTGTGGCTTCTTGCCTTTTCGTGTGTGAGCTTTCATAGCAGCAACTCAATGGTACCAGAAAACCTGCATACATAATATTCTACTACAGTACAAATAGTACTAATTTTCTGAGTATGTCAGATAAGCACAACAGTAATGCAAACAAAAAGATTATATGGGCATCATCTAATCAACATTACATTAATTTAGCCCAGAACATGGCAAAATATTTTACACACAAGAAAAACAAAATTATTTAAGACTTCTTAGAATTCCTTTGACGTTCAAAAAATAAATATTGGTACTATACTATACTAGCAAAGATCTTCAAAAAATAAATGCAATTCAGTTGATGTGGTACTTACAGTTATGTACTTTGGAAAAAAATTAGTTCCATTTTGCTGGCGAAGAGAATTATAAAAAGCTGTAAGCAGAGGAAGCTAACCCACTGAGATAAATATGATATATTGAACAAACAAAGCTTGGCATAAGTGTTTTCCATAGAGGGAAAAACCCACAGTGCATCTCTAGTAGGCACTTAACATGAAGCCCCACTTAGTACCACAAAAATTCATGTACCAGTTCTAATGCACACTGGGGGCAGTAAAATTGAACTGTGCATCTTCGTTCTAGTTTAAAAAAAACAACCAACAAAAACTACTTTCACACACACACACACACACACACACACAAGCATTTTTAAAAATCTGCGATTACTACGAGAAGTGGCAGAACTTTATACTTTTCAAAATCTGCAATATACACTACATTTACAGTGTATTTTTTTTTTCATTAAAAGCTTTTAAGGACATAAGTATTTGACCTCATAATGAGACATATACACAGCTCAAAATGAGCATTATGACAGCAATTTAAACATTCCCACAAGTAGCTGAAGAATCCCATTCCACTCTTTTGCATTACTTCATATTTACGTTCACTGCATGTACAATCCATGTTGTGACACTCAAAAGACATGCATTCTCTGCAGAAGGCACGACCTGAAATACTATTATAAAATTGTTATTTAGGACTAAACCAGTTCATGAAGCCCTTCTCCGTAAGCCCACTTGTCACGGTAAGCAGAGACCGGGGGAGTGTGAAGACAAAACATTTACGGTCACCTGCTTGCACCTGCTGACTCGCAAGGCACTGGAGCTCAGGGTCAAGGAGAAGGCTCTGCTGTAAATGCCTTCCATTGTTTCTTATAGTATTATAGGGAGTACTCAAAGTATCAGCATTGTTCAGGAGCCTAGTTTATTTAATAATGCTATTTTATGGTAAGTAGAGAACAACTCTGAATGACGGCAGGTTTTTTGATTCCATTAAAAACATAGTTTAGGTATGGACAGCACTTAAGACAATCAGCTGTATATAAATTCATCCATCAGTGAAGGAAGTTTCTCTAAATCATAAGCATCAAAGAGGTCACTGATGCCGTCTTCATCCCCAAGGCTCAGCAAATAATCTTCCTGAAGCAGAGGAGGCAGCAAATTCACAAATGGTCCTTCAAAGTTTGAGGGAATTTGGTCCTCGGTCTGCTGTAGAAGGTTGGCTGGAGAAGCCAATGGAGAGATTGTTGCCATATTTACTGAACAGTCACCTTGTCCTGAGTTAGCAGAAGCCACTTCTGTGAGAGGAGGAAGAGGAAAAAAAAAAAGATGCCACATTTAATCTCAGTAGAAATATCAGACACAGATCAAACAAAGGAACCACTGCATAAAGAGCCTTTCATAAAGCATCACTTCAACAATAAAAAAATGGCCTCCATATAATTTCCAGCTTTTTTTTGATATGTTACAAAGGGCTTCTCAAAAATGAACATGTTGCTATCATCTCTGACTTTTCTATTAAAAAGTTATCTTACAAGATTTGAACAACTATAGGGGGAAATAAATCAAGCATAGTGAGATGCCCATTTTTCAGTGGAGTTCATAGTCAAAACTGAACTTTCTAGATAACAAATGTCATCAGTGAAGCAATGTAGCTTCACATATACACAGAGATTTCCGCCTCTTGTGTTGAGATGGATCTTTACTGCTACTGTCCTATTTGAAAACTTAAAAGGAACAAAATTGTTTCTTTCTTCAATATTGCCTATACTTTGGTTTCATATGATATGCAAACAGGAAACTTATTTTAAACAAATGATGCAAAGGAAAACATATTTCCCACTACATAAACCAGAAATGCATAGTGAAAAATTGATACCTTAGCTTTTCACTTCTTAGAAAAATAAAGCCAAAGAGTAAGAGCTGGAAATCCAAAGTTCAACATGAAAAACCTTGAATGGAAGCTTGAAGAATGGCCATTAGTATTGCAAAGAAATCATTTTACCTTTGGAAATGGTTTTGGAGATATTTCCATTGTGGTCCTGACTATAGGTTTTCATTGGACTGAGGGCATCATTTTCCTCTGGGCACAGATAAACTTCAATAGGTCCTTGAGTACTGGATAAATGTATCAATGCACTCTGCTAACAGAACAAACATCAGAATGGCGTTACACCAATGAACACAACAGAGTATTGATGACACTGAGTAA
The DNA here is from genome assembly GCA_014706295.1 of Lycocorax pyrrhopterus obiensis. Classification (NCBI taxonomy): domain Eukaryota; kingdom Metazoa; phylum Chordata; class Aves; order Passeriformes; family Paradisaeidae; genus Lycocorax; species Lycocorax pyrrhopterus. The sequence goes on from JACSVZ010000002.1 coordinate 62,003,891, forward strand.
ATTCTTACTGGGGTGTGAGTGTTTGAGTACAGTTTTACTAATCAAAAGAGCCTGAGAAGAACACCAAGCCTTTTTTTCCCGAGATGTGAAAGGTTTGCTGAGGTATCTTGCAGACTAGAACATAAAAACTTTTCCCACTGTAGTGCACAACTCTCAAAATCCCACCATTTTGTCTGTCATATCATAAGGAGGGAGGTACAAAGGATTAAACTCCTAACATTTTCTTACGACCACAATAGCCTGGAGCATTCTGATGGAATGGAGCTGTGGGATGCAAGTCACAGGTTTTATTATTATTCATAACAATAATATTGCATGCATTTGTGTAAATGTTTCTGCTTCAAAAATACGCCAAAACGTCTTTCCCACTCTCCCAAAAGCCTTCAGCATTTATTCAACTGAACTCAAATATCTACATGTAAGTTCACCTATTTATCAGGCAACATTTCCAAATAACAAAAAAACCCCGAGCCAGATGCCATTTTCTTCACCCAAACTTATTTACGTAAGTCCTTCTGCCCCCCCAAGGCAGTGATTTTGATGGAGGTTCTGTATAGGAACTGCTAATTTGTTGCAAGAAGTTACATTTTTCTTAACTTGCACACACTGATGCAATTAACCAACATGACCTAGGCACAGAAAACCTGCAAAGCTGCTCTTTGCGTTATGGTGGAAAATCAAAAATTACTCTGGTTACAAATAAACCTGCACCTGCTGTATTGCATTAATAGTTTTCTAAAAAGCATGAATACAGGCATTAGGTACCTCTTTGCAGACTTGTTTAAAATACTTCCTTCTGTGCCCTTTCACAAAATGTTCCTCATATTTTTTGGGTTCTGACAGTTATGTAACATAATAGAAAGCATTTAAAAATACAGAGAACAGCAACTGAATGGGGGTTTCCCAGGGCAGAGAAAACAGTTAAGAGTACTTAGGGCAATGCTATAGATAATTAGGAAAAAAGGAGATGGGAAGAGCAGGAGTTGAAGAAGGAAGGTACTATTGAGCGACTGAGGTATGCAAAAAAAGAACACTGAACTGTAACTGCATGTGACAGAAAGAAATAGGACCTTACTGCCTGAAGCTGAAAATTAAGTAAGTTGGGTACAGAGGATAAGGGAGGTCTAAGCACTAATTTTAATGATTGTGTGCATCTCTCTCTGCCTGCCTGATTTCACTGAATTAAAAATCAAAGCATAATGCCCAGGGGAAAGAAACAGGAAAGCAAACAACAATAACAGTATATATTTATGAATACTGATAAAAGACATCCTTTCCTCGTTGCAGCAAAATGATTTATTCTTCCTGCCAAAACCTGCAACAGGGTTCAAAGGGGAAAGTAAGGACAAAGGCAGAGAAAAGAAAAAAAGAAGGATGGAAACCACAATGGGTCTAAGCAAGTGCAGGATAATCTTAGGGAAAAAAACGTGACAAGGAATCCAGTGCCTGTTCCTGCCTACAGGGCAGCAGGTATCACTGAGCTCACTGGCCCAGTGCAGGGATGAAGGATTAAGGCACAGGTATGAACAAAACATAGCAGTGTTTGTGGGGTTAGCGCCATCTCTAGCTGCTCCTTGAGTGAATAAATTAGGTACACTTTTTGAATCTCTAAACCAGTGGTTCCTGTCAATTATTCCCATTTGCCCAACATAATTGGGTCTGCCTTCATAAGTGAGAATTAAAGTAAGTGCCAATGAAGCAAAGATGATGATGAAAGAAGGAAGGGTGAGAATGTGTTCTAGGAGTAAAACACAAATTTATACAATAACTGTAATATTTCAGAAAAGAAATTCCTACATGAAAACACATGTTTAAATAAATAAGGGTATCAGATATAGGAGTTGTTAAGATGCTTAAGGCTTTGAATTATCCATTAACTTTTTAACCAAAATAACAAAGCTGAATTTGAGAAAGGTTTTACGTCGTTACAAACCGAGGAAATTTAAATTTTCAATAAAGAGCTTTTCTTTATATAAAGTATGGCAAAAGAAAATAGCTGTAAGTAGTGTGTATTACTCTGAAGAAATCTAAAAGTGAGCGAAAAGGAACAAATAACGATTGTTCTGTGTAAATTGATTTTTAAAGTTTCCCCTTTTAAAAAGAAACATCCCTAAAATTTGTAAGAGTGTAGGACTGTGTGCCCGGGCTCAGTAAGACTCAGGAGACACTGCATCTATAGAAAAATGATAGATAACCTAGCAGAACATGCCAAGTTCTCCTTACCTCCACTGGGTCAGGCACTTCAAGTCTTGTTTCTGGAGGAGCTTTCACAACTATAACAGTTTGGTCTTTAAGGCCACTAATTTTTCGAATATCTTGATACGTCACATAAGCTAATGTAATCACTGTTAAGGAATTTTCCATCCCAGGTTACAATACATTCAGACTATTAGAAGAGGCAGAAGTCTTTGTATTATTTTTCTGTTTTCTCACGGCTACATAGCTCTTAGCCCAAGGTTTTCTGTTCTCTACACTGTGATTGCCACGAAGCCCTGTGAGAACTTCTCTTTGATGTAACAGCTGGGGCCACTACTCAGTGAAAAAAGGGATTCTCTGTGCTGAGTGCTTCTCTCCTCCTCTGTATGCAGGAAACTACATAAGCTAAGGTTCAACAACCTGAAATTACCCACAGACTCCATGAAGCAAAAATTTTTATGCACTTGCTATCAAAATGCAGAGAGCTGAAAATCACTGAAAAAGTGTATAGGAATTTATAGATGCATACTATAGAAGTGCATACACGGTATCACTGAATCATAGAATGGTTTGAGCTGGAAAGGACCTTAAAGATCATTTAGTTCCAACCCCTCTGTCATGGGCAGGGACACCTTTCACTAGACCAGGTTGCCCAGGCCCCCATCCAACTGGCCTGGAGCAATTCCAGGGATAAGGCATCCACAGGTTCTCTGGACAACCTGTCCCAGTGCCTCACCACCCTCACCGTAAAGAATTTCTGTCTAATATTTCATCTAAACCCACCTTCTTGCAGTTTAAAGCCATTCCCCCTTGTCCTGTCACTACATGCCCTTAAAAAACTCCATCTGCAGCTCCCCCACGGGCCCCCTTGAGGTACTGGAAGGTGCTACAGGGTCTCCCTGGAGTCTTCTCTTCTCCAGGCTGACAAAAATCATAATTTCAGTTTAAATTTGAGGGGCTTTGCAAACATAAATATATAACACATACAACATACAGAAAATATATATAAATATATAAACATTTATGCAACACTTGTATATTTATATATTAATTTATATTATATAAAATTATTTTAAAAGCCTGTTTAAGCAGAATGTCAATTTCTGCATAAGCACAGAATAAATATGAATATTTTGCTGTTCAACATGTATTTGTCAAAATGACAGTGTTTTGGGGGTTACTACATGGTGAAGCCTCATGTACTGATCCATGCAACTGAGGTGTCAAAGTGCTTTTGGCTGTGAAAAGAACTGTGAAACGGCCATGATCACATGCATGTGGTTCCAAGCTCTTCAGTTTTGACAACTGTGAGGTACCTGGAGTAATGTTTATGCCAGAGAAATAAAAAGCCTGACTTACTATACGTTTTGGTGGTGTGAATGTGTGCTGTTACTGAGCAGTACAGCGAGACAGACTGCCCGAGCTCCAATATATCTTGCATCTATCTTGGAGCAAACAGTTCAAGAGGCAAAGTGACAGTTCATCTTTCACCCAAGTGGCTTTTATCAAAGCTTTTACCACTCGTTAAGTAATGTTTGCAGATGCAGATTCATCCTCACAGGATTCAGTACTGCAAAAATCGAGAATTGTCATGTTCGGTTTTGTCTTGTTTATGTCTCTTCATGGATCGTGCTCTTAGCTGAAGGCAGTGCCAGTCCTACTGCCCATGCCACTTGGTGATCTTTGCTTACATCGAAATATCTATGAAATCCAGTCAAAAGACAACGTTTACATAGTTCAAGTACTTTTTACTGGTACTCCCACTTATTTCCTATCCTTCAGAACAGAGAGTAAGTTCACTTTATTAGATACTATTTAAACACTACTTATTACATACAGTAGTAAGTTTTCACACAGCATTTAATAAAATGCTTTCTTGTGTTGCTAATAGGTGGAAAATCTAAGGAAAATGACTAGTGGTTAATTTAATTACAAAGGGCATTAATAGCCAAAATAAATCATATGAACCTTATGCAATTTAGTATTGCTATAATATTAAATAATTCACTCTAAGGTATTTTGAGAGCTCATACAACCTTTTCTATGATATTCTATCATAGATTCTCTAACCAGAGGAATCTGAAACTTAGATGCAAGTTTCAGACTAAACCGAATCCCAACTTTATTTTCCTCTCTCTGCCTCTAATTTATATACATATCAGTTTAAAGCAAAATAAATAAATTAATTAAAAAGTAATGACTACATAACTTTGTTACCTTATCAGACTTTCTCTTCATGCCTTTATAATTTCTGAACACATAAAACTGGGGTTTGCTCTAGGCTCAAAATGCTTGAAAAAAAAGCAGGGCTATTGGATATTGTCACTCATTAATTAGTAAGGTTATTGGTTCTACTGTATGTGAACACAAATGTTGACAGTCTCCTTCATGTATCACCATTTCTTTTTTTTCTTTTCACATTCCAGAAGCATTCCAGGTTCAAGCTGCTTAAGTAACTTTTATATCAAACTACATTAAAACCTTTTCAACTTCTTGAAGCTTCTGATGCTTGCTTTCTACCACATCACATAGAGGAATTCTCCTAGTATTACAGGGCACAGCAAGGAGGCTGAGCACCTTTGCGGTTTTGGGAAAAAGGATATCTCTGATTCTCTGAGTCCTCCGTTAGCAGCTTGAGGTCCAGGGTGCAGCTTTGGATTAGCTCATCCAGTTTCTTCTCTTCCTGAGTCAGTTCGGTCACCTCCTTTGTGAGGCCTTGGCGCTGCGCCAGCATCCCACCATCCTCTGACAGACTGCAGCCCCTACAGGCACAGAGAAGGAAGACACCCCTTCAGCTTCTGTAAAGTTTACCCTATGCCGTGGTAAAGGGGAGAGGCAGGATTTCAACTGCAGATCAAGTTCTTAGTCCTTTCTCCCTAAACCCACCCACAGCAAGTCAACATAAACTATGCTTTCCAGAAAAAGCATCTTTTTGTCACAACAACACATTTTGGAACTGCCACCAAGATGGAAGAGTTGAATATTTCTACCTACTTCCAAAACCTTGTTTCTAACCACTTAAAAAAACCCAAGGAAGGCAGTAGGTAGAGACACATACCTAAAACTTACTCCACATATGCAGAAGTAAATTAATTAATCCACTTTTCAAACAAACTGCTGGTTTCTAATGTCCCTGACAAATGCTTTTTATAAACTTTTCCTAACAGAAAAATAAAACTTTATCCTGTTGGAAGGCATTTTGGATGATTGCTTGGAGCAAAGTGTTGGAATGGAAGGTGGGAGAAGAAAAACACTGCTGCCCTGTGATAGTGAAATCAGCCAGCAGGGATGGAAAAGGATAATGAATACTCACATCCACTGAATGTTGTTTTTGGATTTTTTCTTAATGAGATGGATGCCTTCCAGTACATTGGTGATATCGTAAATCCTCCTTTTTTGCACCTTGAGGACCTCTGCTGCTCTGTTCAAATCTAGGACCCCATCAGGAGATTGGCTCAGCAACTGAATGAACTTCTTTGTAAGAAGGCCAAGGGATGTATCATACCGAGTCTTTTCTGAAGGAGATTTTGGAGCTTGGAAGGAAAAGGAAAAAGAAAGTTAAATCAGTTTTTTCTCATTTTGGTTCCGAAAGCAGCAACCAAAAACGAAATTATATATATTACAGTTACTTCTTTCATTTTTACTAAAGAAATCTCTCATACCTCTGCATTAAGACACAACTTACCACTACGTATTTGTATTTCAAGATGTACTTTTCCAAAAGTCACAGGTACATGAGCAAATATATACATTTTTTTAAATGCAAATATTTCCAGTAGTCTGACAGATACATATAGCAATATTCTGCTGAGGCTTTTACCATGTGAATTCATAATAGTATTTTTAGTATCTATTTATCCTGGCAGCAAACCCAAAAAATCCCCTGTGAGTCTCCTTCATCAGGCTGATAGCCAGCTTTCATCAGGGTTTGATTTTCCCCTCATGTGAGATAAGTGTTTCATATGCAATTAAGAAGGACTTAGGTGTACTTCAGTGGGTGAACACAATGACAGATTCCATCAGTGTCAGACTCCACAGCCTGAGAAAACTCAAGTGAATTAGAGGAGATTAATGTAAAATACAATTTATAATTATCACTGCTCCATAACCAAACAATGCTTAAACTGGGAGAGAGTATCCATATCTTCTAAATTAGAAGTCAGCAAATAGCTTGGACCAATTCATGGTTTCCATGCACAAATGCAGCATCTACACACTTAACAGATGGGCTTTTAGGAGTTTAAATATTTGGATCAGAATGATTTCTAATTCTAAATGTTCGAGGCCTTTCTGTCAAGGGAAATGAGCCAGCCATTATTACAAGTCTGCTGGGTTGGTACATCTCAAACCCTTCATTTGCTTCCAGTATTATGCAGAATGGAACTTAGGCTGATCTGATGGTCTTTTCCATGTTTTCAAGGGTCAGGTCACACATTAAACTGCAGAAGTCAGTCAAAACTGAAAATCCTACCTGAGAGTGAACTTTTAGACTATCCTGAAATATTTTGAAGAAAATGATGGCTTTTGAATGAAAACCAAGACGTTGCATCTTTGCAAAGAGAACCAGCTAGCTGTATTTCTTTGGGTAGATTCAGGGTCTACTCTGGGAAATGGAAGAATATTCATAGAAAGGCTTGGGTTGGAAGGGAACTTAGAGATCATCTAGTTCCACCCTCCCTGCCATGGGTAGGGACACCTCCCACTAGACCAGATTGCTCAGAGCCCCATCCAACCTGGCCTTGAAACACTTCCAGGGATGAGGCATCCACAGTTTCTCTGGGCAACCTGTTCCAGTGCCTCACCACCCTGTGAGGAAAGAATTTCTTCCCAACATCTCATCTAAATCTCATTCACATCACTTACATGACCTTGTGGATTTAGAGCAGGATGGTTGGTTTGTTTGGGGTTTAGGAAAGAGTAAGGGAATCAGAGCGATAAGGGCAAGAAGCCACTGGACTCCCACTTAAAATGGCACGTGCTCCTCATCATGCACCAAGCTCTTTGTATGTGCTTATCAATGCTGCAGCAGCATCCTATGCACCAAACAGTACTAAATTTCTACAAGAATCCACTTCAACTTAACATAGGCTTCATTTAGCTTAATGAAGTTTTGCTTCACTAAATCAACTGTGGTTGTTTAACTCCTATGCTTTAAGTTTGTATCTTCAATGAATTTAATTTTTCCTATCTGCTTCAATAGAAACCAGCAGACTGGTAAAGAGGGACCCCTTGGCATCTCTTGCTCTGACATCACTACCACTGCTGCCCCAGTCCTCTCCTTGCCCCATCTGGCTCCCTCTGCCAGCCTAATTCTCCTGCTGAAATTCCCTAAACAAGATAGCAAGGCTACAGCCCCCAGCCCCTGTAGCAAGAAGCCCACTGCCCCAGGCAATGCAGATGTGCAAAAATCAGTACTTAGAGCAACTAGGCAGCGGCAGTAATTATCCAGAGTCACACTGCAGGGAGAGAAGGCAGCTTGGATCCCGCAAGGAGCATTCATTGTGCAGTGCTGCCGAGGCACAGCACTCTGCAACTCCCTGCCCAGGGAAAGGAGCCCTGGCAGCCAGCTGCTGTAACTCCAGCAGCAGAGGCGGCAGCTGGCTTGATGAGCCTGGCCTAATAACTGTGTGCTTGATCCCATCACACCCCCTTCATTCCTCAGCATCCACCTCTCTAAGCATCCCAGCATCATGTCCTCGGCTAAAAGGGAGGCCCTGGGCAGAGAGGATGCAGGCTGCCCGGCAGGCAGAGGGACACACCTGGCAGCCTGGAGCCTCTGCAGCCTCTCAGAAGCAACCCCTGCATGCTGCAAGCCTGCTGTCCACTGCCCAGCTGGGGGGCTGAGTTTGTTGCATACACATCTAGGTGAGGACAGCAATAAACACACTCTAAGCTAGGTAATGCAGACTGATGACGGCACGTTACAAGTTCCCTTACTTTTTGGACTATCTGGACTTCTTGTTGCAGCTCTTCCTTTCCCCTTTGGAGTCTTTAGTCCTTCCGCAAGATACTGGTGGCCACTTTCTCCTAGCTCCAGCCTTCGTTTTGCCTGTTAAAAAAAAGATATTTTTTTTTTAATTGATGGATTGTTAAGAAGTATATTTCCCTTCATAAAACACAGTATTTAGATGATAGGAAAGGCAGAGAGCACTGAACTTTTCACAGCAAGGTATCAGTACAGGTTCACAGCCCGCATGCATCACAATGGAATCCAAATATTTACTGGAATCCTAAGGCGGACTTCAATGTGTCCTTCAAAGGCTACGCTGATGAGGTTTTTATTTGAAAATTCAGCAATTTTTTTTAGATTTGAAAAGCTGAGTGACAATTGCACGGTGTATTTCAGTCTAGTCTGGACCTTCTTAAATAGGTATGAAAGATTTCGGCCCTCAGTTGAGTTGAGAACATTTCATTTAAGAAAAAGACAGTCAGCCTCTCAAGCACCTACGTGTATGAACCCACAAAGCTACATGTCCTTTGAAAAACTCCTTATATCCATCTCAGTTTGTGCAAAAGTAGTGTTAGTGCAAGTTACGTTTTTCCTTTCAGTATTTAAATGGATGGCTTTGAGAGGACCAATAATTTCCACTACTATGAACTTTCCACCAGTGAAATACAAGCCATGACATCAAGAGCAGCATTGGACAAGTCTTCTCCTCTGCCTCTCAAAAACTTGTCCTCGTTGAAAGCACAACCACTACATTTATTTCACATTAACTAGCACATGTGCTGCCTACATAAAAGCAAGGTGGAGCAAAAGTAGTATTAGAAAGACGATGCCTGAAAATCAGCTAAATGCTGCATTCAGCTCAAAGGGAAGCTGTGTACATCTTGAATAACAAAAATAGTGAATGAAACTGTTAAACTATGCAACACACAGACAAACTGCAATGAAAACCACCACCAATATGAATTCTGTTCCTTAGCAGAAACACAATATACTATCTTTGGAAACAATTCTATACCCTTCCCTGCCACTCAGGTTACTGAAATTAAATCTGGGGATACTTGTTATCCTAACAATAGAACACACATTACCTGGAAGACAGAGGAAAAAGAAGAAAAACGTTTTATGTCTAATCAAGTTTAGACAAATAACTGTTTCTGAAGAATGTTGCTTATTCAGTTAGGTAGAGTAATTCAGAGTACATTATTTTCTTGTTTTTTAAGATTCACCCCACAGGGCTGGATAATGTTTTGCTCCTCAGTGAACCAAGACAAAACAATACATTCTGCTATGGAGCTGTAGACAGGTATTTCTGTATTGTGGATTTATCCTATGCACTTTACTTTGGGTCTGTGACCAACAGAAGGCTCTAAATAAATTAATTTATATGCATTTATTTATGGATAGCTAACTAACATCTTTCTATTGGACTCTGCTTGCAAACCTCAAACTTATTAAAAGGCAAGTTAAAGCACATGAAACTCATACAAGCCCATGGTGCAACAAGCACATGCAGAGCACTCAAGCCACTCTTCTTTCTCCACATTTCATGTGAAGGGGCACAAAATTCACTGACAGTAGGGCAAAACTGAACTGCATCCTTCTAACCAACGCAGGCACCACACTCCCAGCAGAGCACTGGTGGCAGCTTCTAATGGAATGAAACACCTCTGCTCTGTTCAGCTCTGTAATCCAAGGACACAGATTTCTAAAAGGTCAACTGTTAACAAAAGCATCCAGCTAATATGTTTAGCCAACGTAATTGGATTAAATTAAGATTACAGCTATTCCACAGGGAGAAATACATTTCACACTTTTTTATGTAAGTGTTTTTCCACCCTGAGAACTGTAAGAGCAAAGGAAGGAGGGGTGAAAAGGGAACAATTCAGGGCGTGGGAAGACTAGGCCAAAGGGATACAATTAAAGATAAAAGAGAATCTCAAAACCAGGTGTGAGAAGGAGGGGCAATGCTTAAGACGTAAAATCCAGAGGTTTGCAGCTCTCTCCATCAGAACAGAAACTTAGGTTTGGATTATACATCAAAACTTTTTGTCTCAACTTGTTTGCAAGACACAAACAACAGTATTTTGCCTCTGCTTTTGTGGTTAAAGACTTACATAAGTTTCTCCGGTGAACTCCAAATAATCAGAGAGAACACAGACAGCATCCTTTGGCTGCACAGAGCAGCACAAGCCTGCCCGCATGCGCTGGAGCTGTCACAAACAACACGCTCTTGTCAGGCTCATCAGCACGCCGCACCTACAGACAGCGTAGGGCTAGTGAAATAAACGCATGACAGAGAGAGCTCTACAAGATAGTTGGTTTTTAGGATACAAAGCATACAGGAAGCCTGAGAGAGATACAGAGCAAAATATTTTAGTGGAGTTTAAAAGATCCTGATTACTGACAGGCAATTTTAGGAAACCCTGAGGAGTGTTTCATTTCAGGCCAGATGTTACACGTCACTCAGCAAGTGCTCGCTTCCCCTTCCTGTTTTACAAACTTCATAAGTCCTGATAAGATGCAGGACTGAAGTGGTGTATTCTCTCAATTTCTTCTTTCATGAATTACAGACTAAAGATTTTCTAGTGCTGTTTTGTTTGCACTAGAGATCCTGGGTGACTCACAGTTTCTCTCTCCCATCTCCAAAATTATTCATAGTGCCTTCCGATATCTGGCTTTTCTTCAGAAACCTCAACATCTGTGATCAGCATAATCAGGGAGCCTTTTAAAAAAACACCTTGATTTGTGTCACTTATTTTTGCTACGGCACTATATTAATTATTTGCACTATTTGTACAAATTAGTATTTTGTCCTTATTGCACAACTTGATCAATCGTAGCATGCACAACCATCTGACGCGGTATGAGGGACCTGCTAAGAAGTTAGAAGCCAAAGGACACCAGCACAAAGCATCCCAATGACAGGGACAGATAGGAAGCAAAGGGACTAAAAATTTCTTAGTGACATGAAATCTGAGTACAATAAATGGGAAGTCAGATTCTTTAGGAGGAGGGTGAAAGGAGCACAAAATACATGGAGCAAGGAGACAGGTAAAGCCACAAATTGCTACATTCCAGCAAGAGACACAAAAGTAACAGGAAAACATCCCATGAAGCTGAACCAGACACCTACCTAACCCCTTGCTTAAGACGCAAAAATTGTGGCATCAAGTGTTTTAACTCAAGTTTCTCTTCCAATACAATGAGCAATCCCTGATATAGATACAACTATAGACCCACTGTTCAGTGCAGACCACTAAAAACTGGTGAGACCTTGAGCCCTATGTAGGTTTGCCCTTTTAGCTTTAATCCCTTTTTAAAAAAAGAAAAGAAACCCAGATAGCTCCCACAATCAACATCAGAGGCAAACCCACAAGAACGTCTTTTATAAGAACACTTGTCTCTAGAGGAAAATAGTTTAAAACTCCTAGGATAAGCTAAGTATTTTCAAGTAGGAAGGACCTGATGCAATTCACTTTACAATACTCAGTCTCATGGATTAACTTTTAAGAGGAGGTTGGAGGCAGGTTATGCTTACAGGTGAGAAGAAAAGGAGCAAATGTAGTATTAATTAATTGAAAAAAGGGGTGGAAAAGGTGCCATCAGGAAATTATAGCCCATTCCCTTTAACGGGCTGGTTTGACTTCATGGCTAGCTAGGTCTATCAGGTCGCTGACACCACTTCTTCTGCATCCTCCCTCCATCCCTGCTCCCTCCCTGCTCCCCTGGTGCAGGCAGCACCTGATTGATATGTCCTCATCAGCCCCCACAGAAAGCTGGTTCAAGAGGTCCCTACCAGCAGTAACTTAGTCCTGCTCCAAAACAGAAGTGATTTTTCTGCCATGTTTTCCCTTGTGGGTGATGAGCCTGCACTGAGAGCTGCTGAGGAGAAGCGGTGTGACACCCACCCATGCCCCTTGGGGCATCAGATTGACATTGACAGCTTCACTGTCATGTCACACAGCAATCAACTTCAGTTCCTGGGGAAAGAAACTGGCAGCAATTAGAAATAAAGAAAAAATTTCAGTGTTACCTTGTAGCAGACAAGTAAGGGCTAAGCACCAGGTAAGAGCCAGCACAGGGTTTTGTCAAGATAGCAGAGCACAGTGCCCAGGTGGGGCAGGCAACATCAGTTTTTGAGGACTGCATCATATCCAACCAAAGCCTTGTTTTCTATGAGAATTGTATTTTTAAGTTTGAGGGAAGAAGCAGTAAAACACTCTCTAATTCTTTCCAGTGATAAAATCATGGAGAATAACTTTGCCAAACTATGCACACTAAAATTTGTTCTGCTAGATGTGTTTCTCAGCTTTATTACTGGATGCAAGTTAGTTGCGCTGTTCGCAAGAGACAGACCTTAGAAAAATTACATTACCTGTGCTACCTTCTGAAAATCTTTTGTCTTAAATATTCCTGCACCCATTAGGCTTCAGCAAGCACATAAAACTTGCCAGAAGAATGATCTGAGTTGGGCATATTCTATTACCCCCAAACCCTAAATTTAAAGTCATATGGAAAAGTGCAGTCAGTACATTTTCATTACAAGCATGAAGCGCCAAATTCCACTTCAAACTCCTGTCACAGCTCTTGGGCCTCCCAGGCTCTGCACAACCCATCTCCTTGGAGGTCCTATCCAGGCCGGAGACCAATCTACATCCCCTGCTTCCCTAGCAGGCATTCAAGGTGTATTAGAGGAGCAGCAGTCTGATTTAAATACAAAAGGACAAAAGCTGACCCCAGAATGAGAACAAAAGTAACCTGGGACAAAGCCTGCTGAGATGGGGACAGAAGATAAGAACTTACTCCAAAAAACAATGGGATGAGGAGCTGAAAAGAAACTCCAGTTTACGACTGACTGGACTGGAAAAACAGGAAGATTGGAAATGACCAAGCATGGCAAGGAATAAATTGTTTATATTAAGTGATAGCTGACAGTGAATTAAGCAGCAAGTCAGAGAAATGTGTCTTAAGGCTCAGCTGTGGGTGTCTCAGAGCAAGGAGTAAGATGGGCAAGTTAAGCAAGGGACGATGACTAAGCCTGGCGTATTCTCTAGAAGATATTACAATTGCTAGGGGCAGATAAAATGGCAGCTCTTCTGTATGTCACCACAATGCTGATATTACTGGGGAGGAGATGCAAGCCTTTCCAGGGAGCACAGATAAATTTTGACTGCAGCAAGGAAGCCATCGCATAGGTTCTTTACCAATCCCCACATATTTTGAACAGGCTTTCTTCCACATTTTCTAAATTAAGCAGTCACTTAAAAATACAATTTAAAAGCTGAGGTTCTGAAGGCATGAACTCTAGAAAGCTGTTCCAGAGGTCAGGAGCTGCAGAGAAGAAAGCAAATATATTACATGAAAGGGTAAATTAAACTGGAGCTTGATGACGAAGGAATACAAGAGAGGAAGCAATGGAAAAAAGACACCTTGGGGTGAATGCAGAGAAATATTCATACACTAAGGAAATGTCTCCACTGAATGAAGGGATACAGGCTGAGCATTTAGAACACACTCAAATGAACAAACTCTGGTATGTGGAGAGCTGCGTGTCTGCCAGAGGGCTGCACCCAGCTGAGGGCATGGCAAACATTCGGGAAGACTGGAAAATAGGGAGAGGTGCAGAGAGGAAAGCAGAGGAGCTCTCAGCAAGGAAAGGGCTCAGCTCTGCTGGTCAGCTCACAGGCAGAGAAATACACAAGGTCAGCAGAAAGATGCAAGAGGAGTATCAGAACTCCTACCTTCAAACTCCTACTGACAACTCATTTCATACCCACCTCCTTATTTCTCAACAGAAATAAATTTGCAGTTCAAAGTCCTGGAAGAGAGAGGGATTTCCATCTTCCATGAAGAAATATTTACCCCAGTGGTCTACACACAGATACCAATAATTTGAACCGTACTACCCTTCGTTTCAGTAGTTAACTCTGACAGTATAAAACATTTAAGAGGAGGTTTAAGGAAAGAATAGGAAGATAAAGAAACAGCTGGGAATTAAACTATTTGCATGTAAAAGACAACAAAATATGTCCTTAAAAGGAAAGTTCTGTAAGTCCTCTCAACTCTTCCAAAAATATTACTTCTCTATCAAAAGTAGGCATTCCCATACAGAGGAACAAGACCAGGAATGGCACTTTTAATGAAAACACGACCTCAAAATTCATAGCCATTCATAAGACTGAGATAAAAGAATACAAAAAGATATATAAAAATAGTGCCTTGAAAATTGAATACATTGTAAAATCAACACAAGGCAGAAAAGGAGGCTGAAATAATAGCTACTTATTCATCAAGATTATTAGTTGAGTGACAAGCAGCTTGTATTTAAAATAAAATTTAAAGAATCATTTTAAAGCAAATGAAAACACAGCTTACAGAAATCATCCTGATCAATCTAATCCAACACAAAAGCCTCAAATTTTCTTCTCATAAAACAGCAACTGTTTCTAAAAAAGAATCAAAAAAGTACTTTCTATTACAGCTATTTCTGTTTCCTAAGTTATCACCTTATTTTTCAGCTTATAGTTTGACTGAGGGAAATTCTTCTCTAGTTCTTATATTGAAACTATTAATTCAGCTACAGTCAAATACTTTGTTTTTAATGTAGATGAATATTATAAGAAAATCCCTTTTGTATGTCTTAATTGAGTTTACAATTCAATAAGAGGCACCTCACAATTACCAAATTAAATGACATTCTGATCATATGCAGCGCCTCCCCATTAGGCATTTGACACTGAGGGCTGAATGCTGATATGTTACTCTGATGAAGTTTCTTTCAAGGCCTAATTAAAACATCCTATTTCTATCGATTTTCCATTTTCATGATTCCCTCAGAAGTACCCAAGTATCAAGGAAGCCATGAACTGTAAGCACTTAAAGATGAAACCATATGACTTTTATTTAGCTGCAAAAAGTTAAAATGTGGATGGCAAACTTTCAGCAACAAATTCTTGTTTGAAAGTGCGACCCAAGCCAGAGGGACTGAGTGACGGCTTTCCCTTCTCAGGGTGAATGTGCAGGAAGAAGCAATGCAAGTGCCATGAGTGCCTCCCAGTTGTTGCTGCAGAACACCCCACAAAGCCATTTTTAACACCCACAGAAAGCAATACACCAGCTTTCAGGCACGCTCAGCAGTTGGAGCACAGGTAGCTCGCTCCTGTGTTCGTGGCGCTGCGCATCAATGCCACCCCAATGAGGCACTTCACACTCTGATCTCGAGCCTGGCTAAACAGAAGAACATTTTCAACTGCTTTTAAATGAAACACAATGGCCTGAACCAAATCAAGAAAGTACTAAAATGCAGCAATGAAAAATGGTGGTTTCTCCCTACACCTACACAACAGGCCATTTTTACTGAAGCAGAATTACAATCTTAATGTACTAATTACCTTTGATTTTCATCCTGCTACCTCATGCAACCTGACCTGCCCTCTGGCCAGATTATCTCACAGTCACCAACACTAACATAATTCTGACACCAAGGTAAGTGGACAACCCTGTTTGACATCACTCCATTTTCTGCTCACAGGTTTACTGGAATGCCATGGGATCAGCCCACACCCCACCAGACTTATAGTAGCCACTGGCAAAACGTGCAGTTTATCTTGTTTTCCTACTCTGCTGCAGTACTTCGTATTTTCTTTGCACTAAAAGAGGAAGGACATTACAACGGTTGTGCAAGCCATAAACCAAAGCATAAGCCACATTTCTGGCCTCAAACCAAGAGAATTACACCTATGCTGCATAGGAAATGAATCATCTGAGATCTTTCTTATTGCAATTTTTTCCACCAAATACGAAACAATTACTTCTTACTGGAAGCAATGGCTTTGCACTGTACTAAGGTTGAAAGCTCCAGTTACGACTTCATGTTGAAATACGAAAAGTTGTTTTCAGGAAACTGCACCCAGTTTTCATCTCAACTGCTAAACTGCCCAAGGTGAGGAGTGCCTGTGTCTCTGGGCAGTCCTGAAACACCTCCATGCAACCCCCTCATCCCGACAGCTGCCAGAGGCTGAGCTGCACCTGCCTGGTTAAGGTGGAAGCTCTGCAGACAAAACTTCCAGAAAATGTAATGACAAACAGCCAACACTCGCACGCAGAAGCGCGGACAGACTAACCGGCATCTGGGGTGTGGAATCCTGACCAGAGGTTTTTGGGGGTGTGTCTGGATGCAGCATGGACAGTTTCCCTCCCATTCCCTGGGATGCATGGCCTGGGCCTTGGTGGTAAGGCCAGACCTGCCACCAGCAGGCTCTAATGCCAGCCTCGTCCTACAAACTGGTGTCAAAGCTACCAGCCCATTCGCCTACCCCCATTCCCAAAGACACCACCTCAGCAAGGGCGCTGCCTCCGGAGCAGAGCTCGGGGATTTTCAGTTGTGGTTCGCATCAGTGATTTCTCACCATGCACATCCTTCAAAGAAAACAAGATTGTCACAGAACAGGCCTGATGCTGAACTTGCAAACCGATGGCAAGCAGGTGGGGGGCGGGGAACATGATGGGACACAAACAGAGGGGGGACAGGATGTGACAGCAGACCAGCCATGTAAGAAACTTCTTGGTGTAATTTCTTTGTATTTCATTTATATGTAACAGCTCCACCAACACAGGTCCACTTTTTATGTTACCCATTGAGATCAAAGTAAGCCAAACAAGGAAGTGATAGTTCACATGGTTTATGACAGGGCACAACATCTCCGCCTGGCTGCAGAGGTGCTTGCAGTGTTCCAGCCCTTCAGGAGACTTTCAGTCTCTTGACTAGCAAGGCTAAAGTTGAACTGGACCAAGGGAAAGAAATCTTTCCTATCATTTTATGGTTGATCCCAAAGAAAAACCATTGCAAAGCAGTCAGTCTCAAAATACATCCTAGAGATATTTTTCTCTTTTGTATTTAAGGACTATTTTTTATTTTAAAAGACATTAACTTCAAAATAAGATTGTGATTGGACTTGTTCCACTGAGTGGCTTCCACTCTGTGTGTGGAAATTAGCACAGCTACTTAGAAAAGAACAACTTTCAAACACTGTCAGTTGTCTGCCAGACTGTCTATTAAACAAACAAGTCCTAAGATTGGGGGAGGAAGGACACTGAGAGCTGGAGACTATAATAGGATAAACTTCCTTGTAGGAAATTCCAGTAAATGCCATGGAGTATTAGATAAACAGGTCAAAAATTAGTAGCAGCATTCTAGGCATATATATTGACATAGGAATCAGGAAAAGAGTTATTCCTCACTTACAAAACATACAGAAGGTAGTGATAAACCTCTCTAGGAAGACGTAATTAATAAGACTGGATATATACAAAGTGAAAAGTGGGGAGAAGGAGGAGCACTTACAAAGCCACACCAGTGCTATCTCAATGTAGGTGCTCTGTAATGGTGCAAGATTGGGCTTGCATCACAAAGTTCACTCACTAAATTGCCAGCCTAAGCCACAGCATCTTGAGCTTTGTTTTCCTTGGATACAGGATACCTACAAGAAAGGACGACGTCTGTGGAATTTCACAAATGAAGTTTCTGGAGTGCAAGTTTTCGTGTCTGCACAGGTCTGTGGTTCAAGATTTCCCACCTCGGCACCCCAAACCTTCCTGTACTCCACACAAAATACCCATACCAAGTTATACCAGAACAGTGCCAAGGGACTGCATCACTTGACTAAGAGGTAATTCATGAGGAACCAACAAACTTGTACATTCTTTCAAAAATTAATGACAAAAGGTTTGTAAATACTACAGAAACTATAGCAGAGAACTACAAACTAGAATGTAGCAAGTTTTAAATACTCAGGTGCACATGAGTTGGGTATTCACATCCCCAAAGCAGGTGAATCCTTCCTTAAAAAAAGTCAACACCAATCTTGACTCCATATTTTTAACTCACTGCCTGAGGTACAATGGCTCTTACATCTATCTACTTTTTCAATTAATGTAATTAGTAATAAGAAGTCAGATCTTTTAAAGCATAACCTTTTATTTTGAAGTACTTTCTTAAGCCAGTTCCACCCAAGTATAAAAGCATACAGCAAGATTTCCCAAAAGTAATAAATGGACTTTGAATCCATTTAGGGTGATAAAAATATTATCTAGTTTCCAAAGGTCATCGTGAAAGTTGACAAAAAACATTCAGAAGACCAAGGTGAGAGGTCAAATGACTTGCATTTACAGAATCAGACAATGAGAAATAACATGGGGTCCTAAGCATCTGCTGTAATACATTATGTAAATTGTGAGATTATTAGTTCACTTTAAGGAAATCTCAACATTTTTCAAACAGATTAACCCTGATAAGTTATGTCTGCACCTACAAGTAACTACAATGCTGACTTTGCACAAGAGATCGATTTACCATTCGCAAGTTAACTAAGTATAGTTTTGAAAATTAAATTACCAGCACTGCATAAAAAAAAAAAATCCTTAAATAACCTTGATGAAGTCAACACAATAACCTCCTCCACATACCAAATCTCAGAGTAACAAAAATAAATAACAAGTCCCCAAGAAACAGGAAAACAGGGTTTACATATCTAAAAGCAGCTATTCCTAGAAGCAGTCGGAAAGGAGGCTCCAGATTAGGAGAAAGTCACAGAAATAAATAAAAAATTGTAAGAAGAGAGCAAGGGAGAGAATCACAGATACCAGGGACCTAAAGACCCCAGTTGTGGCTGACAGCCTCCTCCATCCTAGATCTGGAGCTGGTACTGCTATCAGAAGGCTTCTTGTCACAGCACATTTCTTTGACTACAAACTGAACTTGGTTTTCGCCTTGTCTGGGTCTCTAAAATCTAGGAAATGATGACTTCCTGGCTCCTCAAATCAAGGTAGGCAGCTGCTGCATTTACTTTTATTGCACAGGTCAGTTTGGCAACAGCTTACATGGCTGAAATGGCACAGAGATAGCCAAGTTCCTGATGTTTTAAATGCTGTGTAATGTCACAAAGAACAACTAATCCACTGAGCTTTCACTGTGATGCACATTTTACTTTGGCAGTATTTTATCAATCCATCAGCCACACCACAGAGCAGAACAACCCGAGAGTGCTGGCAAGATGACGACAAATTGATTTCAAACAGGAAGTTTTACTTTTTCTCACCGAAAGAGAGGGAATAAAAAAAAAGACAAGATGGCAACAGGTCTTAAGTGAAGTGAATGACTGTTGGTAGACTAAATAATTTTCTTTCTCACATTTAGGTAAATTCTGTGATGCACAGGACAATCTAAAACAACCGATATGACAGCCTAATTTACAAGACAACAACCAAAACAGATGGTTTTCCAAGGAGTCACAGGTAATAAATTTCTAGGGGAAAAGACATTACTGTTCTTTCTTAGATTATATAGGATATTTTCAAAAAATTATCTCTTCTGGATTTGGTGAAGCAGAAAATGTACAGTCATACAGTCAAGCAAGGACTTGAACCTATGTGAAAACTGACCCACACCACACACAGTCTGTCCCTTCTACTTTGTCTTCTTTACTATGTATTCCCTAAACTAAATACCTTGAGATGACTTCTCCAGAAAAATTAGTAGCACCTTGAAGTCTCAAATTTTAAAATGAAGTGAATTTGCATTTTTTCTCTCTAATCCACTCTTTGAAAGAAAAGAATCTGACTTTCTAATATGACCTGCTACATATCACAGACCCTAGCTGCTGTGCTATTGTAGCCATTCCTAAGGATAGGAATGCAATTTTAGAATCTTTGTTATAAAAATGTAATGAACAAGCACCTGTCAGGAAGGACCATAAAGACAGTTGCTCCTACCAAAAAGCAAGTAGAAGGAGTCGCTAACCTCAAGACTGTTCAGAGTAGAAATTACAGAGCATAACTCTACGGGGAAATTAGAGCAAAACAGTCATTGTGTCAAAACTTGAAGGTATAAACTCATTACTTTCCCTTCACTTAAAAAAATTTCCACTTAGAGTTTGCATGGTTTAAGCTTTCAATATTAAATTCTTGATGTGCTCAAGTTCAACAACTTCAGAAGTCCTTTAACACTGGAATCATCTCGGGGAGTGGCTGAGGTGGGAAAGCACCGCTGGAGATCACCTAGTGCACCTGCCGCTGCTCAAAGAGAAGGCAACTAGAACAGAATGCTCAGGGATGTATTCAGTTGGGTTTTTAATATGGCCAGTGAATGCAACTCCACAACCTAAGGGACCTGTTCCAGCATATGATCTCCTTTGCTGTGTAATCTTCTGTTTAAATGGAATTTCTTCATTTCAGTTAGTGCCTGTTGTCTTTCATCCTGTCACTGGCCACCACTGAGAATAGCCTGGCTCCATCTTCTTCACTCCCTCCCATCATGTGTTTAAAATCCTCCAGGCTCAACAGTCCCAGCTCTCTCAGACTCTTCTTCTATATGAGATGCTCTGAGGCCTTAACCACCTACACAGCCCTTCACTTGACCTGCTCCAACATGTCCACATCCTCTCATAATGGGGAGGCCAGGATTGGACCCAGCATGTCAGATGTGTCTCACCAGTGCTGAGTAGAGGGAAAGGATCATCTCACTCTGCAGAGCTGCTTTACAGCACGTTTGCCCCAGCCCGTTCTAGTACCTGGAATTATTCCTCCCCAGAGGCAGGATTTTGCACTTCCTTTTGCTGAACTTCATGAGGTTCCTGTCAGCCCCTTCCTCAAGCCTGTCAAGGTCCCTCTGGACAGCAGTGAAACCATCAGCTATATCAACGACCACCCCCAATCCTGTATCTCACATGTCAATCCAGTCATTCCTTAATATTAACTTCACAAGCAAAATATTGCTTAAGTTGCACTGAAGGGCATTTTCTTCAGACCTCAAATAATTTATGCTGCCCTGTTTAACAGCATCTTCTGTTTTCAAGATTTTTCCATTACAAATACTAGCATTGAATCACATATGTTATTTTAGGTGTCAGTCACACCAAAACTGTTGACTGAGGCAAAAGTATCCCCGCTCTTCTTCCTTTTTTTGGGCATGCCAAGATGCAAGTCTCAGTGCCATCGCCTCTCAGCACTGTGCTGGAAGCTGGTGTGCAGTTGCTTGTCCACTACAGACTTCTCAGAAGTGCTGCTTTCCAGGATACAGGCCCCCTTTCATAAGGCATGGCTTGCATTCTCTGCTCTCTGGCATACAACTTTGCCTTTCGCCGTGTTAAAGACACAGTGTGTCTGAATGTGCCTACAGAGCAAGCTGTGAGAGCTCCATTATCATTTACTATTCTGCTGGCAATTACTATCAGTAACAGTTTCTTTGTTTACTTCTGCGATGATGATGAAAGCAGTCCATGGTATTGGGATTAGTGCAAACACTCACTGGAATCAATCAAAAGGACTCTTTTCCTGCTACTTAGCCAATTTTTAAACCAATTTCATATTGGCAGTTATTTTGTTAATCAAAATGCTTTACAAAATTAAATTTATTTTCTATCAGCCTCATTCACACATCGGACAGCTGTACCTTTGTTAACTTCTAGCTTTCAGCAGGAGAAGGAGGGTGAAGGTGGGAAGAGCTGGCTGTGGGATACTACTGGTAAACACTTTTGGAAACACCACAGGCACTCTTTGCAGTTCTGCATACAGAAGAACTCCATCCACATAATTGCACACTACTTAAACCCTACAGAAGGTTTATTTCAAGACTGTTGGCCATCCCAAGTATTCCAGAAGTTTTATGGGTGCTGGGACAAGGCTAGAAGAGCAGAATATTAGCAGAGGGGTAAAAGAGACAACAACTGGATTGAAAGCAGAAATTTGTGTCTATTCATGAGCTTTAACTTCTATTCATTGTAGCCTGAAGTTCAGAGAAAATCCACTTGGCTTCTTGTCCTGCTGCCTTCCCCCTCTTTCCCTTTCTGCTACCTGTCCTGCTGTATAAACATGCAGCTATTAGAACTATCCCATAGGCAATGGACAGCTAAATGGGATTTTCCAGAAGCCTGGGGAAGTCTTCCAGTGGAATCTAGCACTAAAATATCACCTATTAAAGGCTGCACTAAAAATTCCTTTCTTTAAATAACTTTGAAGAGAAGAAATCTATCTACTCAATTTGGTCCCATGGATTTCTCCCCAAACATACCTTAATCTGTTCAGAAGATAAATGACCACATGGTTTAATTGTGCCTTCTTCACAGAAGCCGTAACTTTCTCTCTTATGATCAGTACACCTTGATCCTTTTCATTTTCAAATGAAGTCCCACTTATGAGTCATCTTTCCCTCCTCTCACACACACTTTTCAGTCTCTCCTTTTCATCCTTTTCCTCTTGTTTTAGTAAAAGCTGTAGGTAGGCCGAACTAAAATAGCGAGTTTCACAACTGGACATGAGACATCCTTAAATTTAGATCAAATAAGCCTTTCCAAAGTACACGAGAGCTTTCCATCCAGACAGATTTATAAAAGCTACATGTAATTATGGAAAGGAATAGGAACAAAAATAGCCTGTGGACGATGCCCTCTCTCAACAGTATATGGATAGGAAGGAGGACAGCCTTATTCTCTTAGAAGCAGGAGAAAAGGTAACTTGAGGCAGCCGTGGGAAGCCCCCACCAGCCCGTAGGCTTGCTAGATTGCTAAAAATCCTCAAGCATGACAGATTCCCATAGAAACCCTCATTTTCTACACGAATTGTTTTCCCAACCCTAATTCCAAACTATAATCAAACTGTAAAGCTAAGATTACCCCAGAAAACTTGACTACATCTCACTATCTGAGACTGCAAGTTCTTATCCAAGCTAAAGCAAAGACAGTCTTGGAAGAAACCTGCTTTGCCAGTCATCGGTTTGTCTTGGAAGTCTAAAATTCAAGAAAATACAAAAACCTGTTGTCTTGCCTTGACATCCATAACTCCTACCCTTTCAACAGGTGTCTGCTGATGATAGCAGCAAGAGTCTTACTCCCGACTTTCCTCCCACGCTTTGCACTGGCAAGGAGCCCTCACGCACTCTGTCCTGACTTGGAACGAGCTCTGCAGCCTGGTCCTACGCTTTCCACCGCAAACTGGAAATTTCGTGTCCACTTCAGGGAAATACATTTTATTGAATTAAATACAAGAAAGTAAATATGGCAGAGTTACAGTGCTCCTTGTGTAAAACATTGACTTCCAAGATAAACAGGAATGCTACACAGCTTTTGCATATTGCTATCCTGCAAGCATTTCAATGCACAATGGTGCTAAAGAAAGTATTGGGAGAAAGATGGAAATTTTGGCAGCTGCTGAGGGGAGAGCCGAGGCTACTGATAGTGGGCAGCATGTGTAAGGATTATGAGATAAACACATCAGACGTTTCTCACAAGTAATCAATAACAAAATAGTTGTTTGAAATGAGACAACAGATTCAAATGAAACTCTTATTTCACAGCCCTATGAGTTACAGGCTGTCTCCAGAGTTAGTTCCACACTACTTGAGTTTCTAGTGGAGGTTTCCTTCCAATAACAATGATATACCTTCTTTGAAGCCAAAGCTGAAATTCAGCAGTATATTCTGGTCACAAAGGCAGAATTCTGCTGTGGCACGGAATAAGCAGGGCCCTGGGTGCTCTCGCTGCCATGCAGGCTGGCTCCACCTGGCCATTTGAGGGGCAGAAAGGAGACTTTGCTATGAGCGCAGTCATGAAACTCAACCTTCCTCAGCCAACTCTGCATGTGACTGGCATTCATTGCCACTCATCTCACCAGAAGCCCTACGAGCCTTCCCTTGTGTACCTTCACAAGCTACACAATGCAATACCCTTGGCCACGGCTGCTGTGGCTGTTGGTTGTAAAAGCCATCCCAATTGCTACCTCCAAGCATTCTGTGATCTTTCATGCAAGACCACAACTCCTTTACTTTCACCTATTAACCATCAGTCACATTAAAGCCCTGCTCAGAACTGTACCTGTCAGACTGTACCTGCCAGAGCAGCACAGCCAGTCTTTCCTCTGGAAGCATTCCCTGATAGCAGTGATTGCCGAGAAGGCCTCCAGTATTGCAAGGTCACTACATATATAACTTCTAGGCACAAATTACATTTATATCTTCACCTACTTCAGTGCCAGCCATCAGACTGTAATTAAATTACACGTAGCCCGGGAACCTCGGTCAGGGGCTGGAAGACAAGCGTACGAGGCATGGTGCAAACAGCAATGAGCAGATTTCCAGTTTATGCAAATATGGTTTTCCTCCATGAACTGAGGATGTTTTCAGCCATATTTACTCTTCCATGTGCTTACAAACCTGCTAAACTGCCCCCAAGCCCTTCAAAGCTGGAGACGGGGAGAGCGCGCGAGTTCGCTCCAGCCCTTGGGCACTGCCGGCCAGGCTGTGGCAGCTGCACGCCCTCGGTAACCTAAGCAGTGAGTAGCGGCACAAAAGCTGCCTATTTCTTTGCAAAGAGCCATCTGTTAGGGTTTCGTTCTGCACAACTCCACTGGCTTCTAGGAGATGCTGAGGTCACACACACAGCAAGGCTCTTGGTCTGCTGCCACTCCAAGCAAGTGTCCCGTGTGTGGGGAGACGGCATGGCTGGGGGCAGCCTCTGCCGGCCACCTCCACCCTCCCCATGCGGCCGGCTGGGCCAGGGCGCTCGCTGTGCTGAAAACTAATCACTCAGGCAAGTGTTAGCTTTCAGATGGAGCAGTCCCCAGTCTGACAAGCACAGAGAGGTACAGAGCAGGCGCCAAAGCAGGGAGGGAGGGAGAGCAGCATGACCCTCTTTGTGGTAGCACCAACTTGGATCACTGCAAGTTGACTGTGAAACCATGTCCCCAAAGTGTCTCCCAGGATGGTTCCAGGAAATCCCCTCTGTTATGGGAAGCACTTCCAGCAGCACAGACCCAGTTCCCAAATCATCTTTTGCTTCCTAACCCATCAGGCAATTAAGGCTACTCTGACTTATGAGAGGATTACATTTCATTTCCAAGAACATGCAGATAGGAAACAGCAGGATATTTTAGTGTCCAAGACAGACAGCCATTCTCGTGCTGCTGAACTGAATGAATACAGCATGTTAGTCTAGGGCACGATGGTGAGGAGCAATGGGAAGATCTCTGTCCCTCGATAACCTCCTGCAGAAACCCATCATGACTGAATTGCTTTGCATTTCAATCCCTGCATGAAGCTAGTGACCACCTGAAGGATCTTGACATGGTATTTAATCCTCTTCTCCATGTTATTGTCTTCAGAAATACCCAACAGTCTACCAAGCAGCACAACTGCTTAACAGCATGTGACTATTGAATTTAAAATGCTGAAAGCAAGTCTTGTCATATTTACCTTAAAAGAGTATCCTCAAAGTGTAACAAGGAAGAAACTGGAACCATCAGTTAGTAATATTATCACTCTTTCCTCACAGCATAAAACAAGGAGAAAAAAGCTAATCAAATACTACCACCTTTCTTCCCCTCTGCTATTGCTTCTCCTAACATTGACCACATTTGTGGTTAAATGCAGGGAGTCAAACTTCCTATAAGCAGTGTTGTTACGGTTCCAGATTTCCACTGTGGTTCAGCTGTATCACAGCTCTGGAAAGGCAAACTGGCATGTGCTCAAACCGCCACCTTCCCTTATTAGGGTGAAAAAATTCCGTATTGTGACTCTAAAAGGTCCTTTACCTGAATCACCTCGCTGGCCTGCCTTCTAAGATTAAAGATCTTAACAGTGAACTTAAAAAAAACCACTTTGTTGAAATTGATATTCTGGATAAAAACGCTTAGTGAAAATACTGATGCAATTTCATCACACTAGAGGAGATGCACGTAGCCAGTTAAAACGTATCTTCCCATTAAGACAATACTTTTAATTCAAGGTTCTGGCTGGGAAGATCACTGCACCTGCTCCATGCTGGGGCTCCATGCCCACGCAGTCGTGGAGAGGCACTCAAAGACAAGGCACAGCAACAAAGAGGAGAAAAAGCATCATCTCTCAGAGAGAGGTGGAGTACTTGTAGAAGGCATTCAGCATTACTCTGCAGCAAAAGGAACAATCCATTTTCATATGATTTGAGCAACACTAACCAAAGAGACTGGGCTGAATCAGACAAAGTATCTGACATCAGATTTTCAAGAGGAAAGCAAACCTTCCAGGACCATTATAGGCAGGCAGGCTATTCCTAATCTTCTAGGCATGCCACACTTGCATGATCAGTGGGAAAGTCGGGGTAGCTCTGGTGGGCAAGTACATTTGCTGGGATCTTTATGCCACCCCTCTTATGCCATCGCACTATTATGCAAAGTTCCAGATCTGTTGGCTTTTTCCATTTCAACAAGGCATTGCCATCCAACAAGTCAATAAGGCAAGTTCAAGTATCTGATATTTTTAGCTAGATATACTATAGCACCTCACAGATGCCTCACATTTTCTCCCTGCAAGTTCTGAAGGCAAATTCCCCCTTCTTCTGCTGTTGGTTGAGCAGAGTTTGGGGACTGCTCTTCACATGCTGAGGCAACTGAGCTTTTCAAACAGCTGGGAAAGCCACATTTCTCCACTTCAAATTAATTACTTAGAACAGATATAACTCCTGTCTAGTACAACTAGTGCTGCTTCCCCACCTTGGAGGAAGTAGGGAAGTGTTTTGAAACTGGCACTGAGGCCATCAAAAGAGTGAAAGGGTAGTCAAAAACCCCCAAAACTGTACAAATCTTAAGAGGAAAGAAAAAGACTGAAATTCTGATCCCTTCTTACTGAAAACATAAGGATAACTCTTGATTCACTTCAAAACAGAAAGACCTGATTTTGGCCTTAGAGAAAGGAGTCCATCTTACTCTCTGCATTGCAGATGAGAACAATCACATTTTTGCTTGCTCTGACTTATTGCTAAATTGATTATTCTCCAGGACTAGGAAAGAGGGAGAAAGGAGGGAGATTGTAATTATAAAATTCTTCTAGGTAAAAGAAGCGAATGCATCTTACTTTTCCTAGCAACCCTCTTTCCTAATTCTGAAGCAAATAAATCACACCAAGGATAGTATCTTGAACATATGGCTGTGAATAGGGGGGATTTGCCTCCTTTTCTCTTCTCTCTTTTTTTTCTCCTCTAAATTAAATATGCCAGTCTCTGGAATTCCCTACACGTTCCCTTTCAGAGCAAAAGGGGTTTCTGTCCCCCTAAAATACAAATACCACAAAAAAAAGTTCTTTGTAACTACTAACTTAATTCTGCCCACAGAAGGCTGTACCTAAGTTTAATATCTAGCCAACAACACACAACCTGTTCACTACTGTTGCGTTCACTTCCCACATATTCAGCAAACACGAAGCTACCAAGACAAGAATAGGGAAGGACTTCAGTGAGCCAAGACCAGCAGCAACATGAAGAGCATCTTCACAGATGAACAGGTCATAACAACGCTGGAGGCTGCCAAATGACCTTGCATCTTTCTTTGCCATCTCTCATGTAAACACCTACAAAGCACATGGCTCCAAGTACAGAAACTCATGGGATGTGTTTTTATTTTGCCCTTTGCTTCTCCACGCACAAGACACCCCATGTTGCACGATCTGGGCTTAGAATGCTCCCCTGTCTTTCTGCAGAGCAGCTGAAGCAGAGGACCACTGGAAAGGATGCTGCTAACCCCTAGATCTGGAAGAGCCTTCCTACAGGCACTCTGCAGGAAGGGGGAAATACCCCCTGAAGTTCCTCACCCCCTGCCTGCAATCCAAGAAGGCAGCTGGTGACACTGCGTGGAAGAGGATCACAGAGAAGTTTGCCAGCAGAAACTAAAGGGTAACGAGGATGCCAAAAGCCAATGGTCTGCATTTTTCTTTTTTTTGGTAAGCAAAAATAAAACCAAGCAACACAAATGTGACTAGCAATAGAAATCAAGAAGGAAATGTAAATGATTTTATAGAAAGTGTGAATCAAAAAAGCCACCTGAATGTTTCTCTATCACAGGCAATTTCTCATGTTCTTTTATGTCATCTTTGCAGTGTCAGTTTTTGAGAGAACAATTCTCAGCTCAGCACGACAGAACAGTAATACCAACGGGCATGCAGAACATTAGCATGTTATAAATAAACTGCTAATTTGAGGTGGGAAAAATCATCAAGGCAGCTCTTATGATTAAGAACCAGAGAAAGAAAATGAGCAATTTGCTTATGCTTTCAGGACACTGTATTTTACAAAAAAAAAAAAAAAAAAAAAAAAAAAGAAGAGCTTTTCCCAGCCCCTAATTCCTGAGAGAAAAAGAATAAACCCAGTGAAATACCCACTGTTGAGACAAAGAAGCCAGTGAAAATGCTATTATAATTTTTAAACCCCTCCCTGCACCCACCTCAAGTAGTAAGTTGCCATTATTACTGGCTCAAAGAATTTTGTGCTTAAGGGTACTACAGCCGGGTTGTGAAGTTTCAGCTTCCTCTCATCCGACTTGCAGTTTTATGTAACTCCCAAGAGACACTTTTTGGCCACGGATACCACACAGCTGACAAAAAAAAAAATCAACCCACCCTAAAAAATGTACGAAGTGCAGAAGCATTATACAGCAATTCAGATCTGGGTTACTTAGAGCCACTCAATAAAACTCTTACCATGAAAAGTAAAACTTTATTCCGCTGAGCCGACGGCCAGGATTATTCATGCCTGCGATAGCCCTGATCACCACCCTCCGTCTGCCCCGCGTGGGGTTCCCTTCCCACCCTGTCCCCAAGTCTGCAAGGACAGATAACTCCCCGCCACAGCACAGCTGCCACCTCGGGTATTATTTCTGTACCACTCCAGTATTGTCGCTCTGTACCAGCATGACACTTACTAAGCATTGCTATAAAAATTTCTGCGAATATCTATGTTTTCCACGAGCGGGGATAATGGCCTCATTGCAATAGCCTTGATAAAAGCTCCAACAAGACAGCTTTCAGATATCACCACACAAAAGCCTTCTGTGAGAGCTGTAACCAACATCAATTCCCGCTATGTGAAGACATTAGACAAAGTGTGAACTAGCTTACTGTATGGGGACAAAAAACTGACTGTCAATGTGTGGGACTAACGCTGTCTAAAAACACAACGCTGGCAAGGCAAAATAGCACCAGCATATATACATGGTAATTGCCATTTAATTCCAGAATTAGCAGCACAAGAAAACAAGTACTGAAGGCACTGTTAGGTTACTAGCATCACTCAAGACATTATAATTCCATATAATTCCATTTCTAGTGTCCCTCATTGGAAAAATGACTTTAAAACCAACAGATGTTAAAAACACCCAAGCAGAAGGTGAAGGAAAGCCCAGTTTCCATTACAGAAGCACTCAGAGAATGCAGTAAACCCTTCAGATCTGCTCCTTAGAGCATGTATTTTCCTGTAGAATCATGGAATAGCTTGGGTTGAAAGAGATCTTTAAAGGATATCTAGTCCAACCCCCCTGCAGTGAGCAGTGACATCTAACGAGATCAGGTTGCTCAGAGCCCTATCCAACCCAGCCTTGAATGTTTCCAGGAATGGGTACCTATCACCTGTCTGAGCAACCTGTTCCAGTGTTTCACTAGCCCTGCTGTAAAAAATGTCTTATATCTAGTCTAAATCCACATTCTTTTAGTTTAAAACCATTACCCATTAATAATCATAGAATAACCTCAGTTGGAACAGACCAATAGGATCATTGAGTCCAGCTCCTGGCCCTGCACAGGACAGCCCTACCAATCACACCATGTGCCTGAGAGTATTGTCCAAAGGCTTCTTGAACTCTGCCAGGCTTGGTGCTGTGACCACTTCCCTGAGGAACCTGCTCCAGCGCCCAACCACCCCCTAGGTGGAGACCATCTTCCTAATACCCAGCCTAAGCCATGGTAGACAACCTGGGACACCCAAACCACCATTCCACCTATGGTACAAGATGAAACCTTTTCTGTGCATCATTTTGTACATTTTACATATGTATCTGCTTACACTCGGGTAGCATCCGAAAAATCAGAAGCCTATTGTCAACCTCAATGGACTGCACCAATACAATTGCTGGGCCAAGAGATAAGGTTTTTACTTTCAGACCTGAAATTTGCCAGATGACACCTCTTAAATGGGAGTCTAGGAAGGAGGGATGAAAACAAGTCTACATGTCAGTTTGTTTCTGAAAAACATTTGAAAGGCAAATTTGAAAGCTAAGATTTTAGACAGCATAGTATACTTACCCTATGGAGAAGTGTTTCACTCTAAAATTACATCTGTACTTTAAAATGTGTAAAAAATATGAAATCCTACAGTGCATATTCAGTGGCTTGCAAAAAAAAATATATCTGTTACTGCACTCCAATTTTAGTATATAATTTTAGTTTTATAACTAACGGGCAGAACCAAAATTAAGACATTAAAAAGTTATATTCAGAGAGAACTAGTAGACTGGACCAATGAGCCTGACATGATATATAAGAATTAGACTCTTGCACTGCATGGTGTGCACCATTGAGTCCTAAACCAGAGACTTTTAATGTCACCTTAATTAACAAGGAAGGAAGTTTGCCAATGAGTTTCTTCCCCCACCCCCCTCTTCTAGCACCAAGTTATGCAATATGAAACAACTTTGAACCAACAGCTGTACAACAAGCAAAAAACCCAAAACCAGAATAGCATGGTTAAGACGAGAATGTCTTTCAAGAAGTTCATTAATGAAAATTACTTTTAGAATCTATGCATACATAACCAACACACATACCACAACTTGGGGCAGGAATGCTGGAGCTGAAGCAGCCAAGGCTAAGCAAACATTTCTGGTTGTCCAGATCCAAAATACAACTTATTTTTACCAAAAGTAGTTCTTTACATGCTTTCTACAAGTTTTCATAGATCTTTGCAAAACAACTAGTGGCTTGCAAGGTCTGTGTGACAGGACTGTAAAATTTCATTGTAAAAATAAAGAAATGAAAACCAAAATAATAGCAGCCTCCACTTTTAGAAATGACTTGTCTGTATAAAGCTCAAGATACCAAGGACTCAATATCTGCAATACTGCAAGTGTGCATCACAGGAAACACCCCGTATCTTCTTAAAAATCAGGTTCTAGACCCTGGAAGTAAAGCACCTGAATATGCCACCAGCCTTAGGTAGTGGACATTTCTGGGCCTAAAAGCAGCCACATACAAGTCGGATGAAATCTTGAAAGTAGCTGCAAGTGATCAAACTAAGTCACCTACTCAAAGAAAGCAATGAAACAGGATACTGGTTTTACTTTTAGAGGCAGGAATAAAGGAAAGCCATATTTGCCCACATAACTTAGCACACTCACAGAAGAGATGCCGGCTGATTCTGAAAAGGTGATCTTTAATGCTCCACTTCTCCCTCCTAGCAAAGTCCTAGGCCAAAGACCTTGGGCACAGAACACCCGAGAGCTGCAGGGCATGCACGTGCAGCAGTGACAGAGTCAGCATGTTCATTTTCACACTGTCACAGGTCAGGTCAACAACTGTCCACATTCATAAGTGGGACAGGAGACTCGTGACACACGCCATTAACCTTAGGCAAGCTCAGTTTGCAAACAACTACCAGCACATTTGCTATGCATTCATGTATGTATAAAAGGGAGGCTAAAACCCATGAAGCAGTACTCTCTTACCACACAACAGAGGCCATTTTCATTAAGCTCTGGCTCAATCAACACCTAGTCAAGCTCCTGCCTTCTCCCTTTACAGGGCTTGCAGATGCAAATATTTACCACAGCTCATGTCGAGCTCACAAGGCATTAGGAACTCCATGAATGTCACTAGATCCAGCAAATAGCAGCAGCATCCAAGCAGACAGCATAGTACTTCAAGAGACACCCATGCCAGGCATAGCACTTCCAAGTGTGGTTTTGGACCAACTTACTTGAGGAAAACAGAAGTTAAATAGTTCCTTTTTAAAGATGTGATAAATTGGGCAATTTTGCCAAGCCTGTCTTCAAACAGAACTGAAATTGAAACAGAAGCCAAACACCTCACCAGCAGCACTTCCAGCACCGCAGCAGCCCCATCCTGGAGGCACGGGCAGCCTCCCTCCCACCGCACACCACTGCCCCCAGGGAACATGATGGGGGCTTCTTCTCCCCAGAACTACAAACACAATCCTAGTCTTGACAAATAATGCAGGAAGTGATTAACTCTGCCAGCCAAAACAAAAGCCTGAAGTCCAACTTAGTCATTTGTAAGGATGAGAGTTACCTCCATATATACACACTCAGCACTGCCAGCTGTAAATGAGATTATTTGCAGAGACTATAAAACCTAGAGATTTAGTTCCTCTAAGAGCTTTCCATCTGCTGAAGCCCGGCACTGGGCAGGGCTGGATCTCCGTTACCGCCACTGGCGCAAGAAACCCATTGGAACTAAAGTCAGAGTCTCCAACTCATCCTTAGCAGGCAGCTCCACCACAAGCCAGGACTAAAGCCTGAGCCACCTTTCCCACTCCTGCACACCAGCACCAGGACCAGTCCTGCCACCAGGGCCATGGCCATCAGCCCAGCAGACACCTTCAGAAGTGAAGCTTGAATGATGCCATACTTGAAGCTACCAAGAAAAGCTCCTGTCTTCATTTCACATGCACCAATCGCATTCTTGGTGCTCTGAACAGGAGGGACAGGCTCAATTTCCCTCCCACAACCACACCAGGCCTACTGGCCTGCACAGGACCGGGCTCCAAAGAGGAATGGTGCTACTTCACTTTCCTTTTTGCAACCTACACTTCATAACGAGCTATTCTCACAGCAGTCATGCCTACTCCTGCCCTCTGTCCCACACCACCCATTCCCCTGCCCATGGCCAGGTTAAGACCTCATGAAAGAATCTGGGTCTGAAAGGGTCCCCAGCTCCTGCAAGACCTGCAAAGTGAGTACCATATGTTCAAAATATCTTTCAAAGCTGCCAGTCCACAGAAGTTTCACAAGTAAAATCTCACAGACACACTTGTTTTCACACCCATGTGGTTCCTTTATAAAAGGACACCTTTATCTTTACATTAATGGCTTTCATTTCAGGAGAAATTAATTGTCTGACACTCTTCAGCTTGGAGAAGACATCTGAGGACAGAAGATAATTTATCATAAACTGTGCAAAGAAACATACATCAGAAAATCATTTTTCCCTACCACAATATCTAGGATCACCCAAGAACACTACAGACAGCAAGTTCAAACTGAAAAAAAACCAACCTAAAAGCAAGGCAAGAAACAAAGAAAATAGTTTTTTCCTTTCATTAAAGATAGCTAAATCAGGGCTAGAAATTGTTGCTAAGGTCAGATCTACAGCTAGATTCAAATGGCGATCACAAAAATCACCGGCCACTGGTAGCTATAAAACTCATTGTAACCCCTGACCAAGAAAGTGCTCTCTTGAAGCAAGAAGGGCTTTCCTGTGCAAGCCCCCATCCCGTGTTCTTTTCTCAAATGCTTGCCACAGTTGTAGTCAGAGACATAGTGAGAGAACCCTTCATCTTGCAAAATGCAGCTGTTCCTAAGTTCAAAGATTATTCCCCTTTTAAATGCTTGCACATACTCACAGATGAGCACACAGTAAAAATTAAAACAGCACCAACATACGTGGCATAAAACGAGGGGAAACAAAATGCCTGTAACTGCTCAACCACGTGGAGCATCCTCTACAAGAGAATAAACTGGCCATAAAGTGACCCCTTTGGTAAGCTTTTGGTAAGCCGACTGGTGGTGCAAGGAAAATACATTCACAGAAAGAACAAGTAAGACCAACATCATAAAATGGAGGCTTGCTGGGACAATTTAACACCTCTGCACCACTGCATGGGCAAGTTCCTGTCTTGTTCCTTCATCTCACTAACCCTATCTTGGGCCCAAGATGCATGCCAGACCTAATGTCCAGACCCAGCTCTTCTACCATGTTAAAGAAGCAAAAAAACAACCTGTCAGCACAGCCGGATGCTCCCGAGGCACAGTAGTAGGGGAAGAGCGCTGTCTGGCCATGGGCAGAGCGAAGGAAATGATACAGAGGAGACAGTGAGGGACGAGCAAGCCTACTCCTTCCAGCAACAGTAAAGCCTTTGAGCAGCTCAGCTGTTCATGGAACCCTGCCAACAGCCCTTATCATCGTGGGGCTACCATACTCAGGAGTTCTGGTGCAGATGGAGCCACACCAGCACAGCTGGACTCTGCACGAGGATAGCGAAGCTACACCATCAGCAGGCTACAGCCTATTCCTGTAGGGTCTTATTAGGATGCCCACTTTTCACAAGATGTTTGTCGGCGTGGTTAGGGCAATCAGGATTTATACTGCTTTGAACTCGCCTCAGACAGCTGCACCCAAAGGACCATGTGGTACCTCCTCAGGCTCAGAAACAGTGAGTTGCTGGAGGAGAGGGATTTAAACCAAAGAAAATCCCTTAAATGCTATTCAAAAAGCAAAGGTCCCAGACTCATATTAACATTCATTTCTAGTAACACAAACTATCAGGCAAAGAAAACCGGTCTGAATATGAAAACACCTGTGTCTTTACATACAAACCTTTTCATTCCTGCAAAATAAAGAAAAGCTCCTAAGCTAACTGCCTGCTTCCTTTATGCGACTTACATGTTCGTCCCCCATAACTTAAATCCTTGCTCATTATTTATGTCCTATTTGGCTTGCTCCTTTACATAACACCTAAGAGAAGGACTGTGGGTTACCCCATTTTTCTCCCTTTCCAGCTGTGTCTCTCTGAGAAGAAGGAAGGAAGAGGTACTTTCTAAACCACCAGAAAAATGAGAGAGGTACTAAGTATTCAGTTTGGAAATGTAAATCCTCCTGCCCCCTTCTGAAGTATGCCGAACCAGCCTCTCCACAGCTCATGTCATCTAAAGGCCACAGGAGTTCTCTAAAGATATTGTTGTTAAGAGGATTTAGCCCCTTTTAAAAAGGACTTAACATGTGGGTGGTGTCTCCATTTAAGCATTTTCTCATGGCTAAGAAAATGGCCCTCTTCTTAAAGGCTTATCTTTATAACCCAAAGACAGTAAGAAATTCTCTACTATTTGAATTAGAAACATTTTGAGCAGCTTGCTTTTATAGCAGCCCTATTTCTGAGTACAGGGATTTGCAAATGGTAGTGACTTTCTCACACCAAGTGAGAAGGCAACACCAGCGAGAATGCTTTTGGGGTACCTCATCAAACATTAATTTCTCCTGCATTCTCATGAGGATCCAAGTTGATTCAAAAACTCACTGACACTAAAACAGCATGGTGTCACAACTCCTGTGCCATATCCCTAGCCACCACTTTCTCTTGATGGTCCCTGGCACTTCCCAGACCTGCCATTAGCTGGTTCAACCTGCTTGCCTAGCAGAAAACCTTTATTTATTTAGGTCACGGTTAATTTTCCATCTTGGGAATCCTGAGATTCCAGAAGGAAAAAGGCACCAGCCCCCAGCAGGGTGCAAGAGAGCATGGGAGGATGCAGGACCACTGACCCATTACCACAGCACTGACCCTGCCTCCAGAGGCTCAGGCTCTCCCCAGGGGTGCAAGCTGATGGTTGTTTTGCAAGGGTTAAGTCTTCATTACTGCTTGTGCTTAAGCCATAGCAGGGGTTCAGATCCACCTGGTAACACTTTCTATTAACTCCCCAGGAATCATGCAAAAGCTCCTCAAGTTGAAAGGGCAGGCAGGCTGGGTCACAGCCTCCCAGAGCCAGGGCTCTCCAGGGTACAAGCAAGCCCGGTTAGCAACCCTCAGCCACAGGAGCTGCCTCTACAGGGGACAACAGAGCAAGGAATTGGCTTTGGACAGTGTGGAGACGCTTGCTTGGGACATGGAAGAGTGTGTAAGTTCTCATCAGTGTGGGGCTGGAGAGGCCTGTTGTTATGGACTAGGCCACTTTTCAATGGTTTTCCAGCGGTGTTACACATACACAACCACAGATAAAGTAACTAACAAATTCCCAACAGGAAGCAGCTTACTTGGGCCAAAGAACCTTTTTTATTTGCTCATGTAATTGAGCACCTCCCTGAACAGCCTAAACCATGCTGCTGTACTGACTCTTTTCCAGTCATACCATAGTTTATATTTGGAAGTGATGGGTGGGTTGCCAGTGCAGTTACATCTGCAAGGCAAGAGTATTTCCATAAACCTAACCAGTGCAGGTGTGCTGGCCAAATTTTAGACTTATCTCTACAGTCTTTTGCATAGCAGGGCCTTGGTTTCAGCTGAGGGTCTCAGACTCCATCCAGTACTTGCAATTCAACTAATCAAGAGCTAAATTTATGTTGGTGCTACTTTCCTGAGCTCACTGCCTCAACTACCCAGCATTTTCTCACTCCTTTCACCAGTCCCTAATATTAGTTTCTCAAAAATGCTCTGCTAGGAACCAAGGGCAGAACACCGTCACCTCCCAGTCCCAGAAAATCCTCCATGACTTTTGAGGATAACTATCTGGAAGCTGCAGACCTTTGAAAGGGCTGGATAGTGTCCCTGCCAAGCAGTTTGCGGTGCAGAAAGACAAGGCAGAGCACTAGGGCACTTCAGCCTAACTTCCCAAAAGATGGGTCTGCAGCAAACCAGCACAGCTCCAAGAGGGGAACTCACACGAGCATGGCTGTCAGGGCAAAGCAGGATGCACAGCCCCTTTCCTGGTGTGTGCCATGCATGGCTTATCGCCCTGGGAGGGTGCCAGCCAGAGGCTGTAGATACCGCTGGCCTGACCACTCTCTTCCTCCCCCATCCCACATCTCTACCCAAAGTTAATATGGGGGCTGAGGGTATACAACAGACTCGCAACTTGCGTAAGGACTTTTTTGCAGGCAGAGGCCAAAATCACTTCCCCCGCTTCCAAACCTTTCAGGTGGAAATAAGCCTTCCCAGGTTTTTAAAGCCAGGAGTTCCTCCCATTAGAGGTGAACAGCATACAAAAAAAAAAAAAAATAAAAGCACTAAAATCATACATGAAGTTCTTATAGGATCTATTAATGAGAAATTTTAGGAGTTCCTATGACATCAACATCCCTCCCACAAAGCCAAAAAAGCCTGTATCATTTTTCTCCCAGAATCATCGTGTAACATATGCTCCTCTTTGAATTCACTTACCACCACCTTCTAGGAATCAACCTTCACATAGGACAGCCAAATATTTACAAAGTGGCCTGAAGTAGCCTGCTTGACACTGAGTGCCATTGGGATATGCTGAAGATCAAGAGCACCAACAAAAAAAATCAATTATCTTTTACAGCAAAGATGATTATTTTAAAATTTTAAAAAAAATAATATTTAAAAAAAAAAAAAGCTTTGGATGGGATTTGATGAGCCTTGAAACTTCCACCACTAGCTCAGCAACCAACACCTGCAAAAACCCACACAAGAGGCAGCTCATGACATCCTCACTGGCCTCCCAGCTGCTCCCAAAGCTCTTCCAGAAGTATTTCAGAATTACAGCACCATCCCATACCTGGACCATCACCGACTGGATGCAGGGAAGAGAAAAAGGGGGCGGGGGGAAAGGGTGTTAAACCCCCTTTTGCCCTGGCAGGGGCGCACCGGGGCGGCCGGGGGAGAGGTGGGAAGGAGTTTAGCAATCCCACGCCGCCAGGCGGGGGTCGTGGAGGCCGGGGGGGCGCGGGGGGGCAGGTGAGCCCCTCCCGACGTCCCCGACCCCCGCGCGGCGGGGATGCCCCGCGCCCTCCCCCACTCTCCAACTCCGCGGAGCCCACGAGGGCCAAGCGCGCACCCGAAATCGGCGAGGACAAAGAAAACCCCACGAGTGGGGGAGGCGGAATTTTTTTTTTTTTGAGGGGGGGGCCGTAAATTTTAAGGAGGGGGCGTAAATTCTAAAGCGGGGGGAGAGGAGGGTTGGTGCTCGCTGCCGCCCCACGAGTCACTGACCTGCTGCAGGGGCATTTCGGAGAGCGACGGGGGCGGGGGGCGGCCGGCCGGCGGTCGGGCTGTCCCAGGCCAGAGGGAGGAGGAGGAGGAGGAGGAGGAGGAGGAAGCAGCGTCCCCCTCCCCGCCCGCCCCGGCTCCCAGTCACAGCCGCGGCCTCCGCGCACGTGTGCCAGACGTCACCGGCGGCTCCGGGGGTGAAGCGGAGACACCGGCGGGGCACGGCACGGCACGGCCCGGGCCGGCCCCCCGCCCCGGGGGAACCGGGGCCCTTCCCCGCCGCCGGCTGCTCGCTCTTAGCACCCGAGCGGCGGGACGTGGCGGGGGATTATTATTTTTTCCCCCACCCTTTTTTTTTTTTCCTCTTTTTTTTTTTTTCCCTCTCCTTTTCAATAAGACCCGGCAGCGGGGGTTGGGAAGGAGGCAGGAAAGTTTATTGCAACAAAGCGCTGCCTCCGCCTTTCCTGCCCTCCCCCCGCACCCCGCCCGCCCCCCGGGCCCGGCCGGCAGCGGGATCCCCCCCCGTCCCCTTCACCCTCCCCGCGGGGACGGGGGGAAAACACAAAATTACCGGGGGGCGGCCTCCGCCTCCGCCGAGAGCGGGCTGCAGCAGCGCCGTCCTGCCGGCGGGTCCGTGGGGGGTGCAGTACAGCGAGCTGCCAGCGGGCTGGCCCCCATCCGCCGCCGGGGCAAAGGCACCGGGAGCCTGGGAAGCGGCGGCGGAGGAGGAGACAACACAGGGCGCCCCCGCCACCGCGCCGGTGCTGCGGATCTGGATGAAGGTGCCGGCGGCAAAGCGGGCCGGAAAGCCGGCGGGGGCTGCTCTGGAGTCCGTGGACGGCGCGGGTGGCGGCGCTGCTGCCGGGGCCGAAGGCTGGAGTCCCCTTCTCATCCTTCCCTCCGGGTCTGTCCCCGCAGCCGCGTCTCCTCCTCCCCCCCGTCCCTCCTCCCCCCCCGGCCTTCCCAGCTCCTTTCCTCCTCGATGCCGAGGCCCCGCGCAAAATACTGGGGGCTGCGGGTGCCGGGGGGGGCCCGGCTGCAGGATGCGGGGCGCCGGGGGGGGGACGGAGGCGGCGGGGCGGGCAGATGCGGCGGATGGAGCGGGGCCGCTCCCGCTGTGTGGGGCCGGCTGGAAAATGGCTCCAGGAAGCGGCGGCTGCTGACAATGAATGAAGGGAAAGGAGACGGGTTACGCGCCAAGGGCCTCCCGCGAAACTCGGATTTCCCGCCCTCTTTTCAAACTAAATTTGCATGTCCCCGCCCCCGGGGCGCGCCCCGCCTGCCTCGCCTCCTCATTGGCCCCCGCCGCCCTCCGCGCCGTCCAACGGGGGGGCCGCCTCCCCTCCCCTCCGCCTTCCCATTGGCCCGGGCGCGGCCGCGATTTGCATGCGGCGCGGCGATTGGCTGCGGGGGCGAGGCTGGGGGATTCCCCCTGCGCGCAGCCGGGATCCCGGTTCGCCGGCTCCCTGACAGTGACAGCTGCTCCCGCACGGAGCGCCCGGCCCGCCCCGGGCCCCGCCCCGCCACCGCCCCGCCACCGCCACCGCCGCCGCCGCCGCCGCCGGGGTCCCTCAGGGCTCCTCCCGGAGCGGGGGGTGTGCGCCGGGCGCCGCTCCGCAGCCCTCGGAAGGCTCTCGCCCGCCCGCTGTGTGCTGCCTGCGCGATCCCTGCCGCTGCCCCCGCTGCGGAGCTGCCGGGAGGTGCCGGTTCCCGCCCGGCAGCTCTGCGGCTCGGAAGGGGTCACCTGAGTTCTCGCCCCGGTTTGCTCGGAGAGGCACCGGCCTGCGCCAGCGGGGAAGTTCTCAGGGAGCCTTTTAAAGGCGTCCCGGCGCGGGATGTCACCTCCGGTAGCTGGAGAACGGCTTTTCCGCTTTTTTCACGCACCTGCATCCACAAATTTTCAAATCAGCCTACCCGAGATGCTTAACTTTTTTTTTTTTCCCGCAAAAAGTGAACGTTTAGCAAAATATTCCCTTCCATTGTGGTCTGTATTACCTCCAAGAGGTGAAACAGTGGAACTATGCCCACTAGTTCTTTCCAATTTCCTGTAGTGTCTTCACTTACTAAATGCCCCCTAGATCTAGAATCAAGATGATTCTAGAATCATAGAATCATTAAGGTTGGAAAAGACCTCCCAAGATTATTCGGTCCAACATTTGGCCGAGCACCGCCATGCCCCCTGAATTTAAGCTGCGTTGCCAACATGCCCCCTTAACTTATTAAATGCCCCACCCTGCCCAGCACGCACCAGCCATGCCCCGCTTTCTCATGTTTCATTTCCAGACACACCTTTCCCTCAACCAGTGCTCCTGGCAGACAGTGTGTCCAGGCTGACACTGCTGAGTCAGGCAGATAAGGATCCTTTTCCTTGGGAACCTTCCGTGTTTCCACCTCTAGCAAGTACATGAACAAGTTGTTCTATCAAATCTGCAGCCCTGCCTAAAGGTGCCCCTGGTCTGACCCCAGCGCAGAGTCGAT
Organism: Lycocorax pyrrhopterus obiensis; assembly: GCA_014706295.1. Taxonomy (NCBI): domain Eukaryota; kingdom Metazoa; phylum Chordata; class Aves; order Passeriformes; family Paradisaeidae; genus Lycocorax; species Lycocorax pyrrhopterus. The sequence continues at coordinate 62,044,253 of JACSVZ010000002.1, forward strand.
GGCTAAGGAGTGATACTGTTGCATGTTAAATAAGGGCATCTTCCATTCTGGGCATGTTTTCCATCAGAAGAGTAAATTCTTCTCCATTTGGCCCTGGAGAAGCCTTCATTAAGCTACTCGATGCAATTTTGGGCACTAGACCTTAGGAAAGATACCACATGGGGAGAATCCATAGGAAAATGGGCAACAAAACCTGGTCAGAAAAATGTGTCCTTCTACAAAGGCTGGCTTTTGTTTTGTCAGAGGGAAAAGTAGGGGAAGAGGACATGGTAGTGGTGACCTGATACACAAAAGGTCACAGAAGATTGCTCTTCCTCTGTAGACAGGGTAACAAACTTTTTTCTTTAGCAAATATTAAATTTAATCTAGATAATTGGGGATCAATAAATTTTGTGGTAAGGAAATCCTACAGTAGCTTACCCAGGAATATGGAAGTCTTCTTAATAGATGAGAAAGACTTAGCAAGTCTTTTAGTCTTGCATTTGTGCTCAGCATCCAAGACCTAAAAGCCTTTCAAAGTCTTCATTATGGTCCTTCCAATCCAGGCAGGAACAAGGGTTGCCTGGAAAATTTCTTGATCTTCTGCAGAACCTTAGCACTCTTTAAAATTTCACCCAAATGTTCAGTTCTGCTACTGTGGACTGCTCTTAAGGAGTCAGCCAGCAGTGTCCAACTTTGTGCACAGGGTGAAGCAGGTAAAAGCTGTGCTCAGCATGCCCTGGCCACAGCAGGTGTAGCAGCACCTTGCTGGCTGGGTGAGGTGTATCCTCAAGGAGAAGCAGGGAGAAACACAAACATCTCCCTACTGCAGAGTTCATCTCCAGTCTTCTTCTGGAGCATCTGCTGTGGCTTTCCTCTGCCATGGTCTCTGCTGTCTTCAGCTAACTACCTATCATGTGAGGGTGTCCCATGCCAGGAGTCAAGCAGAATTGAGATGCATCCAAAGGCCAAAGCAGGGAAAAGGCTGAGGAAGAAGAACAACAGGTGAAGGGCTAGGGAAAAGTTCAGATACAAAGAAAAGTGCAGGCAGGAAGTCAACGTGCTTATAGTTCAAAGTAAAGACTTATTTTTTTTTATATGTATGGAAATGGTAGCACTACTTTGGTTGCAAGGATCTTGTAAGGTGGAGAGAAGAAACGTGGGCATGATGTTACAGCATAAGGAAAGAAAAGCAATAAATAAAAAAACACAGCAAAATGACGATGGCAAAAATAGGGAGTCCTTAGAGCAGACCTTTAAAGAGAAAGAACAGCAAAATCTAGAGTATAAAAAGAGACATGTAGATGTAGTAGAACTAGCCAGGATCCCAGGAGCAGAAACAGAGCACAGTCAAACTGAGGGAGTAAAACAGACAGTGCATGGGCTAATGCATGGTATTCGCTTTCATGTATTGGTTCTTTCACTATCTAAATTTCTAGTAGCTCATTACTCTGTCAAGAGCATTAAGTCAAGTAGTTGAAATAAAGTAAAGCTAAACTATTAACAGTTAAATCCTATCTTTCTTCTTTGTGTGTTGCTTTTCTTTTTGAAGGGAAGGGTCTGGCTTAATGCATGAGAAAGGTTAGAAGTTTTCAAGAAGCAAGGAAAACAATGTTATACTCAGAAGGAGACTTTAACTGAACTGCAGTAAACCCAGGAAAACAACATCTGTTTTTACATAAGAATAGAAAATAAATCCTAACCGCAGTTTTATGTCTGTAAAAAGATTTTAAAAGCTAGTCCCAAAACTGTGCACCAGCCAAATGAGACGGCCAGGAGACAGGGCGAATATCGTCTGAATGGGAGGGTTGTATGTTCCTGTCTTCTGGGACTGGAGTTGTGCTGCGACTGTGAGATGGCTGGTAGAAAATCTTCAAATAAAAAGCATGAGGTTCATCAGAACAGCAACTTTGCTGTCTATAAACTGAAATCTGCAGAAAATACTGCAGGAGAAGAGATGTGTTGTTTTTTTCTTTGAACACAATTCTGTGGCAGATATTTCAGTTTGCAGTGAGACCTGTTAAATGTGCAGTTCACTTACTGGAGCTAAAGGAAGGAACCTAAAGAAAGCAGAAAGTAAAACGTACATAAGAAGTGTACAGAGAGCTACATAAAGGAAGCTGATTGCAGGCCCAAGGATTTCTGTTGGTCTATAAAAAACAAATTGCTGCCTAAAGGGATGTCATCATCCAGGTATCTGTTGCAGAGAAAATACCCTGCAGAACTCATAGGCTTAGGAGATACTATAATTAAGGCTGGTGTGCAGCTGAGATTTATTTTTCCTTCTGAGTATGGTTCTATGGTACTGCACTGCTATCCTTGTGAATATGGTCTTTATCTGTGTGATGATAAGCAATTTTACCCACACAGTGTCATTTAGGGAAAAGGCTGCATTTGTCCTGAAAATAATGTGTAATGAGAATTGCTTTCTTTGGGATTCCGACTTGCTGCAGTGTTGTAGTGGAAGCAATAACAGAAGCTTTCCCTTGATGTTAAAATGGTTAAATCTGACTTGAAGACCTGGTTTCCAATATGACTTCTCCCATGAAGGAGATTCTGGACAATGTTACAATGGAGACTGCAAAACATTCCTAAGTGAAAAAAAACCTATCTCTAAGAAAGTTTGTAACAGGAATAGATAGTAAATCAATGTATAGCTCTGCATATGGAATAATTATGAGGGCAGTAAATACTCAACAGCTACTTACTCCATGAGACTTGCCTGCCCTTCAAACTGAATGAAAAACTGTGCAGGAGAAATGTCCACATAACAAAAGACCACGTCATTATGCATACATGTGAGGAATAGAACTGACATTAGACAACCGCCCCCCCACTTTGCTAATTATTAACCTTTAAGTAATTAATTTCCTAAATTTTAGAGCTTGATTTCACAAGCATGCAAGGAAGAGTTGATAAGGGAAGGATGAGACTGTGTTCAATACCACACATCTGGAACACAACCTGCATGAGAGCAAATGGACATCTGGAGGGAGCGCTGAGACTGATGGGATATGTGTTTCCTGCTGTCACTGAAAGTGTGACATCCCATAATCCAGGTCATTAAAGAAGATGTTAAACACTGTGGGCCCCAGCATTACCCCTACCAGACACCACTAATGACTGGCCTCCAGCTGGACATTGTGCTCTGGATGAGAACCCTCCGGGCCTCACAGTTCAGTCACTTTTCATTCCACTTCACTGCCCACTTAACATAGCCTGCGCTTCATCCATTTTTTCATGAGGGCGTTACTGGAGACTGTCAAAAGCTTTAATGAAGTCAAGATAAATATCATCCACTGCTCCATTCTCATCCACTGGACTAGTCTTACTGTAGAAGGCTATAATGTTGGTCAAGCCTATCCTTGTCTTCAGAAGTCCAAACTGACTACTCCAATGTGTCTGGAAATGGTTTCTGGGATCATTTGTTGCATTACCTTCTTTTTAGGGACTGAGGTGAGGGCTGACAGACCTGTAGTTCCCCAGTCCTCCCTCTTGCCCTTCTGAAAGACAGAATTGATAATTACTTTTTTCTTGCTGTCAGGAACCTCTCCCAGTCTCCATGACCTTTCACAGATTATCAGCAGTGGCCTCACAGTGATGCTGGGCAGCTCCCTCTGCACTTGTGGATCCCTCTGATCCTGTCAGATCCCATGAACCTGTGTATATTTCAGTTGTTTAGATGTTCCCCAGCTTGGTCCTCCTCTACCTAGAGTAAATCTTCTTTTCTCTAGACCTTCTCACTGGCGTCTCAGAAAGCTGAGATTCCTGAAGGCAACTCTTGCCGGTGAAGACTGAGGCAAGGGAGGCATTCTGTACCTCAGCCTTTTCCATGCCCTTTGTCACCAAGTCCCTTTCTCCTTTCAGCAGTGGGCCTGTATTTTCCGTCATCTTCCCTTTGCTGTTGACGTACTTAGAGAAGCTCTTCTTCTTGCCTTCCACATCCCTCTCCAGATTCAACTTCACAAGGGCTTTGACTTTCCTAACCCCCTCCATGAATGCTTGGACAGCATCTCCATATTGTTGTCAGGTCACTTGTCACTGCTTCCACCTCTTGCATTTTTCCTTTGAGTTTTGTCAGGAGCTCCTTGTTCACCTATGCCAGCCTCTTGTTGCCTTTGCTTGATTTCTGGCTCATTAGGGTAGGCCCATTTTTAAGGTGGAGGAGGTCATCCCTGAAAAGCAACTTATGTTCTGGTCTCCTCCCCAGGACAGTCTCCAATGGGATCCTTCCAGTCTGATGACGGAAAAAGCCAAAGTCTGCTCTCTTTCAGTCTGGGTTGTGATGCTATTTTTTGCCTTGCTCCCTCCACTGATAATTGCCATCTTAGGATGACATCTTTTGAATCTCTGCTAAACAATTGTGAGCTGAGATGTTTAGCATTTTTACTTTCAGAAAGAAAAAATTTCAGAAAAATTGTATTCGATGTATCCTTGACCAGATTTCAAGGCTTTGCGTCAAAGAAAAGCCTATCAGATTTTTTAAAGACAGCTTGTTTTCCTTTGCCTTTATTCTCAAGTGGTTTCTGTGTGAAATTTCAGACCAAATTATTTAGCTTCTAGAGGGTTGAAAACCTGTGTCCCATAATAAGAAATGCTGGATAACCTTAAGTATAGGCTACCAGAGAGCCTACCCTCCCAGAGAGTAATATACAGGCATCCCTTCTAGGGAGCTTTTTGACAATAAAAATAAATGCTTAAAACCTGAGCACTTTTATGAATCACATCTACACTTCTAAAATTTATGGGGATTATTATTATATTTTCTAGGATATAGACCAAATTTTAAAAAACAGAGAAATGAAACTAAAACTAAATTGACTTCCTTATTCTGTGAATTCTTCTAAGAATGTGATCTGAGAATTTAGAAGTGAAGTGACTGTTACGAGCAGCATGATCTACTTACTGCATGTATTTTCTTAACAAAAAATTTAAAGGATTATAATCCCTTAATTTTTAAAAGGCGTCAACCTTGAAATGTCCTTGCCATAAAATTATTTATACATGAACACAGTTTTTTTTATTAATGAGCCATCCCTCCTGTTTCAGTGGTTTCAGAGAAAGCAGGTGACTACCTACCTAGAGGAAGGACATACAGTTACAGAGCATCAATTTGTAGCATCTCCTCATTATTCCTGTGTAACACCCATTAAACCTAATTATCAAAAGAACTCTATGGTGAAGAAATGAATGCCTGGTTCAGATGAGTTTACTTTTCAGGGATAATGATTTTTTTTTTAACCCTAGGCAAGGTTATCACAATCTGTTGATATTTCAAAAGAATTTCAATTCTTTGCGTGTAGCCATGTATTTATGTTTAAAAAAATCCTTTATACATCTATAAACTTATTAATGTCTTCCTTTTCTATACTTCATTACTTACAAATGTTGGTTAACATACAGTTTTGATTTGCAGCAAATGTTGCTTATGAAAACAAAACAAAAATCATGCGTGCATTATAAATTCTGTGTGTCAGCATAATTTTGCTTTGGGGAGGATTTTAGTGAGGAATGTTGAGCCTGACCATCTGCTTGATGAGATGGAAGGGTGCTATGCCCCTATCATGGGAAGACAGAACATGCACTTGACCTTATGCAGGCTAGTTATCACAAGGTGACTTTAAGTGTCTGTGTGTTGCAGGATTAGGGGATTGGCTACTTGCTAGACTGCTGGTCCTTCTGCTGCAACTTTCTGCCTTTCCCTTTGTGAGATTACTGCACACGTCACAGTTCTTGCCTCTGAGAACGTGGCCCAGTGCAGGGGGTTTCTCTAGGAGTGAGAAGAGACATGGGGTCTGCTCCTCTCTGTGCAGTTCCAATCCCTTTTGTCAATTCAGTCCAGCTCTGCATAAAGAGTTAATGTCCACAGTAGCCTCCTGCACCATGTCCTGACACAGTAATCAATTGAAACCTTGTTCCTCTTGATCAAGTGCTATTTAAAACACAAAGCAATTTAATGTAAAGCTTCTCTCAAGCCATCTAACCTCTTAAGTCTGCTCCTCAGACCTTCAGTCTTTAAGTTGTTTCAGCCTTTGTATAACTGAACCATTTGCCTCCTAATAGAACAAACAATCCCCTTGCAATAATCAGGCTTAAACAACTGTTTGTGAAGAGACTCTGAACCCAGAGGGGATTGCTCCACCTCAGCTCCTTGGCCTCTAGAGTATGTAGATGTCTGTGGGACAGCTACTCATGCAGGCACTGAACCTCTCATGCTCTGAACTCCATGAGAACAACTGGTTTAAAAAAGTTTTTGAGATCAGGTATATAATATTGACAATATATGATTCATTCATTTTTGTATATTTTTGTATTAAATGTTTTTGTTTCAAAGAACAAGTTGTTTAGTGACTTTTTAGGTGGGTTACAGTTTCAGAGCATTCTGATTACGAATGTTTCAAACTTCTGGAGTTTTCTCCAGTTTTTCACACTAGACCAAGGGCTTCAATCCAGGGTTTTGGTTCAATTACTTGAAATCATTTGCTGAGGAATTTCTCTGACAGTGGTCTGGCTGGCAGTGGAACAACTTCCTTGGAAGGTGCCCACAGCTTGTGCACTTTCCTAGGGCAGAGGCACATGTTCAAACCCATGTTATAAAGTAAGAAGAACACAAATTTGAACCCAGGCCTCTGATATCCTTTGTTGTGGGCAAACAATCAGAGAAAACTACAATTTCTGCTCAGTAACTTGCTGTGAAGAACTGGAGTAAGAGCCTCTCTGAAGCTTCCTGCTCATTTTTTTGTCTTTGGTTTGGTTTTTTTTGAGTGTGTAAGGGCAGTTCTTAACTTTGAGTGTGTGTTTCTCTCCACTCAGCAGACAGGAAGAGCCTGAGTGTTTGGTTCAGACCTGTAGGTTTCACTAGGAGGCCAGGAATGTTGGCCGAGCACACAGCTGCGTGGTGGAGCCTGGGCTATGGATGAGCTTAGGCTGCTGGCAAAGGATGAGGCAGAGTACCAATGGCCAAGCGGCTGGGAGACTGTTTCCTTCCCTGAGTCAGGACCTACAACACAGGCGCCACAATACTCAATTTATATCCCCTCCATCAATCTAGCTCGAAATTATCTCCAATTAGAGGATACACGAGCAGAACTACTTGACTAGGGTGCCGTCTCTTCTGTAACTAGAAGACTTTCATCTCTGTGTACACAAGGTCTACTTTAGCCTTCTTTAACTTATAAGTGGGCATATTGTAGGAAAGTTATACTAGTGGAATGTCTTAATTCAATCCAGGTTTGTTAAGTCTCTTTTCCACAGTCATCCAGATCAGATAAATCGCATGCTGTATTTACTTTTTTGAGTAGTTGCCTAAAATGTCTAGGCACTGAGGCTGTTTCTCATAATGTGCTGACTTTTGGAACGGACTCTTTATTTACAGGCTTTGGCAAAATGGTTAGATTTATTATTTATTAACCAGAAAACCAACAACTCTTTCTCTTAGAAAGGTGCAGAGCTGCATGAAGCATACTGTTCTATCAAAATTACAAGTTTGGTTCTGGATTTTTTCATAATTCCTATTATCTATGGTTTGATAGGTGCAGTAATTACCATTTTTGGAGAAGGAAATTCTATCCTTCCTTCTCTTTTGCTTTCAAACTTCCCTAACACTTCAGGAACTCTTTTTGCATCAAGAATATTTGTAAAGTTTGCTTTGAGATCACAGTTAGATTTTTCTGTGCCTTGTCAAAAGGCATTTCTTTACTGTGTTATTAATCTTCTTTCTGAAATAAATCCACTTTTCACCTCACAGTGAGTTTCTATAAGTTATGCTCATTGTTATCTTCCTCCTTAGTATGCCTGGCTATAATATCAGTTAGTATTTTTCTTTGGTTTGAATTAATTTGCCAATATAGCTTTTGCAGGAATATGACCTTACTTCTCCAATACCTGGCAGCTTGTCCAAAATCTCATACTTCATCATCACAGGAGTGTAGCTGCAAGAAATGCACTTTGGAGGCATTGGAAGTATTTACAACAAATAATAATACTTTAAAATCACACTTCAATATTATTTCAGCACATAGGAGCTTCAGAAACTCATTCTATTTAGCCTACAGTGGAAACCAAGTTAGCAAGACCGCAAGGCTTCCACATGTGGTCAGAACTACTCCCGTGGGACTATCCTCTGTCTTCCCTGGTGTTAACGTGCCATGATGCTTATGAAGACATTTGGGAATTCCTGTTTTCTGACTTCTGGCCTCTTGTTTTGTCTAGAGCTCTTCAAATTAGGTACCTCTTGGAGACATGTGAACATGGGATACAAGCAGAGCAATCCAATGTTGCTCCAGCAATTCAGGTTTGAGTGCTGAGCCTTGAAGCCTCTGCTCTGGGGCTGTAGTTACATGCACAACTTGAGCAGGCAGAAGCTGTCACTGCTGACAGCAGAAGCAGTCCTGCCTTTCACTTATCAATTGTTCCTGTTCCTCTGCTACCCCTCCCTTTGCTTGTGGCTGGGGAACTGATCTGAGCTAGAGCCAACTTTTACTTGGGCTGGGTTAGTCTTAGCTCGTATCGGTTCCTGACCTGTTTCACTGTAGTGCTGAAGAGAATTTTTCTCGTGCCAACATATGGGTGGAAACAACATGGAGAAAGGGATGATCCAGGTGCATGGAAAAAAGGGAGCTGAGATGACATTGGCTGAAAGAGTTCAGGAACTCCAGACTTTTTCTCCACCATGCAGAAGTTCAGTTAATGAGGCCAGTGAGTTGAATTTTTTCTGTTTTGCCACGTTCCTCATCCGTTTCTGTCCAACAGGTGACCCACACAACTTCCCATTCCTCTGGGCTTTTCTTGCCTACCACTCCTGCTTTCCAAGGTGGGACGCTGGGGGCACCGAGATCGGTGGAGCCGTGTGTGTCCCAGCTGCCTGCATCCCAGGCAGGAGAGTGGAGTCTGGTGGCCGAAGAGAAAACTGCAGCCAGCGAGACCTCACCTGTCACCGCAGGGTTCAACAAGCAGCTTCTGCTCCACCTGCACAACAGCCCCACACAGGTTTCCTCTTGGCTGAGCCACAGCTGGACAAGCTGCTCAACACTGCACCAACACGAGTCTCGCTTCTCTGTAGAAGGGGTCTTAAAAGGGCCGATGCTTTCTCTTTTTGCCGTGGCCTTGGGCTGTTTGGTTTGCTCGAGTGCAGCTGCAGATTCCTTTTCCTCACACCTGGCAGTAAAAACTGATATAGTAGAGACCAGCTTGCATTGTCCCACTCCCCAGGACTCTTCTGCATAAAATGCATGTAGGGGTGATACCATCTGCCCCCAAACTCGAGGGAAGAACCAGCTGCAGATGCAGCTGGAAGAACCAGCTCCAGGAGCAGCTGTTGATCGGTCTCACTCTCAGCTTTAATACACATCTATCACTGCCAGGGGCCTGTCTGCCTACTTTTCTTATTATTTGCTTAGGTTGGCTTTTCTCAGAACCTCCTTCCACCAAACCATACCATTTCCTGCCACCATTTCATTGCTCTTGACTTTGCTTTGATCTCACCAGTCTTTGGCTTTTTAAAATAAAAATAATCTCTTTATAACCAACTATCTTTGCACTCCATGGTTACCATTGCACGAACAAGGATCATAAACATTAGAATAGTTGGCTCTTGAGGTTGTGATTAATAGTGGTGAGCTGGGAGAGACTCTGAGTGATATCACACGGGTGGGCAAATCTTTCTCCCTTTCTTTGGAGATCTTCCATATGCATAAGTGAGAGTGCAATGGTGTGGCTGTAGAAATCTTATAAAAAGATGAAGCCTGTAGAATGGACAGTTGTGAGATAAGACACTAACATAAGCTGTTCTGTACTTCTAGTAGGGAACAGTGTCTCTTGAGATTCACTCCTTCCCCACAAGGAAAACCTCTTGTCAGGTTTTCTGGCCCCTTTGTGTCCCCATGTTTCAGCACAATGTGGTCAGGCATAAAGATTTTAGGATTCAAGTCTCAAAATGATCAATCTTGCTATGCATCTTCAAAAAAACTCAAAGAGATTCAAGTCCATGAGAATCTCATTAGCCAGACATCAATATTCTGAGACTAATGAGAGTAGATGTTGGAAGAAGCATATAGTTGCAAAGCATATTATTATTTATAAAGGTTTACAAATGGGAAATGCTTCTCTGATTCTAGCACTTTTACTCTTTTATTTTTTTTAAGTATCTTTTTCTTTTTAAATGAGAACAAAGATAATTTGTGTCTCAGATTTAAACTCTAAACTTAGCAGAATAGAAAATAGAGGCTAAGGCTCTGTTTTTAATAAACAATTTATCATTTCAATTTCAGAAAATTGTATGATGCTGGTTAAGTTAGCTGTGCTGGAGTATAAATGCATTCTTGTTTTGGTCCTTAATTCACTTTTGTGTCTGACTCATCTGGGAAGATCTTGTCTTTCTGGGAAAGAGATGGCAGCAAATCAGTTGGGAAACGAGTAGATTTCTTCAGATCTCACATTCTTCTGATTTTGCAGAAAGACTTTTCTTAGCTTCTGAGACAGATGGGAAGCCTTAGGAGCTTGGAAATTTTCGAGACTGTTGCATTGAGATTAGTGAGATCTTCATGAACTAGTCAACCACTTCATCAATGTTGTATCAAATGTTATGTCTCTTTGCATTCCAGGAAACACCATGGGTAAATATGCAATCCCTCAGAGATACAAGAAATCTCGTTTTTGAGGTAAAGGGCAGAAAAAACAACAGGATAATTACATGTTCCTGATTTACCCAGTAAAAAGCACTACTGAAACACACAAAAAGCCTGAAGAACTTTATAAAATGTGCTGTCTTAATATTGTTTCTTTGATCTAAGGACTGCCAGAAGCCTCTGAAAGGGTGCCATGCTGCTGCACGATGAGCCAAGCATTGTGCACAGGTGCTTTACAGGTTCACATGCTGGTGATAGAAGATGCTGGTGTTAATTTAGCAGAGAGTTGTAGAAGCAGAGAAGGCTGCAGGACATGTGGTGGTTGTGCAGGTCAGTCTCCTCCTTGGAGCTGAGCTATTGCCTGACTAGATCAAGTCAGATGTGACCTTGAAATGGAAGCGTCGTGAGAGACAGAAATAACAATCCCCTGATTATAAACTCCCCAATAACAAATTGTAGATTTTGTTTTGCTTCCAGATGCACTGGTCAGAACCTTACCCACACACACACGTCCTTTGTTCACTTACAGCTCTCTGTTCCCTTTCAATAAAGCTCTACTCACCTACCAAAACACCTCCATGCAAAATAACAACAACCAAACAAAAAGATATATATCCAGGTTTTTTCAGCTGTTTCTGAGATTCCCTTTCCACCCACTGCCAGTTGAATATAATTTTAAATTATTGTGTACTTAAGGAAGCAAGGATTGCTACCGAGAAAATGCTTAGAAACTTAATAACTAAGTGCTAACTAAGCTTTTTTAGCAGCTAGGTTTCCTTGGTGGCGCCTATTTAGGCTGACTGTGATTTAAAGTTAAACGAAATCATCTGTGCTAGTACAAGTATGAGGCCAGTGAATAATTCTGTGAATACTGATTTCACAGGAATGACAGCAGAGTATGTCAATAAAGTGAATGCTGAGCAATACAACTTGCTTCTGCCTGCTGTTGAGGCTCTTTGTCTAAACCAGGGCTGTCTGTTTCAAATGCATCTTCTTGTGCTCATTGAAATTATAACAAGTTAAAACTGTTACTGCACCTGCTCGCTCCTAGGTGTCTGAAGACAATGTTAAAGTGAAGTGACCCTTCATACAGAATTAACTGGTTGCATCAAACTGACATACAAGCATTAATGGTTTCAATTGGGATGTAAATGAGAGGAATAGCAGAAGTAACCCTGCTGTTGAAAGATATGGAATGGGGTGCAGGCTAAGGAAGAAAAATCATCCTGTTTCTGAATTTTGATATTTCCTCATCTTTTGTTTCAACAGAACTGATTTACATTCAGATGATGCATATCTTGAGATCTTTTGGCACCAAGTGTGCAATGTTAACTGTCTGGGTAGGGTACATTTAAAAAACAAGGGTTGGACGGTGTTGGGAAAGGAAGTGTCTTCTGTTCTTCCCCCTCCCCAGCTGGCTGGAGGTGGGCCGGAAGAAGGTAGGATGACATGTGTGGGTGTGTCAATTCAGTGTTCTGTATTCATAAACTGTTCCATTGTGTACTTATTTCCCCGGGTTTTGTCTAACTTACAGTTTTACTGAGGAAGAGCTTAATTTTTGTGTGCTACTGGACCATGTGGTGTTGCATCTTAGGCCTGAATTTAAAAAAAAAAAGCCTAATTTGTGCCTTCTTCTGTAAGAAAGAGAGAAATAAACTAAGAAACCTAGATGCAGAAATCTCAAGTGAGGTTATCTGTCCAGAGACTTATGTGTTACTAAGGAATTAAAGAGCATCAGGGAACTCTTCTGGACCTTGTTGTTTTGAGTTTTTTAAAAAGTTTTAAATCATGAGAATAGTTGCTGGCATGGTTATGGTCCAGAGTAACTAGCATTATCTCAAACCAGTTCTGGGCATAGTTCAGGAATTGTTGCAGGCCCAGGATCATTGCTAGTTAAACCATTTGAATATGGCCATTCTTTTTTGGAGGACGTTATGGATTCTTAATTTTGACTGATATCTCCTACTAGTTCGTTCAATGAGTCATATTTTATTAGAATAATACACTGCAGTTCCTGGAAAGAAATTTAAATTATATTTTAATATCAAAAGAGATGGAACATTCCCCACTTTTTGGACAATTTATTCCTCTAAATCATTTGGGCTTACTGTCTGTTTTGAAGTACACAGCTCCAATTTCTAGTCACTGATTGTAATTTTGACTTTCTTTTCAGTACTTCTTTCTTCAGAAGATACTTATACACTGTAATCAAACATGATTTTTATAACAGATTGTGTTTTTCAGGTCTCTGTTCATAAGGCACTTTCTATAGCTCTGTAATAAATACTGCTGCTCTCTTTTGTATCAACACCCATTTTTAACATCCTTTTCAATAATGATAGCTAATGCAGTTTTCATAGAGTCATAGAATGATTTGGGTTGGAAGAGATTTTAGAGATCATCTAGTTCCAACACCCCCGCCCTGGGCAGGGACACTTTCCACTAGACCCGGTTGCTCAAATCCCCATCCAGCCTGGCCTTGAACACTTCCAGGGATGGGGCATCCCCAGCTTCTCTGGACAACCCGTTCCAGTCTCACCACCCTCACAGTAAAGAATTTCTGTCTAATATCTGCTCTATCTCTAGTAAAAAGTCCCTCCCCCTCTTGTAGGCCCCTTTGTGTACGGGAAGGCTGCCATAAGGTCTGCAGTTGTGCAGATTTCTACTGCTCTTCATTCTCAACTCTCTTTCCTTCCTACCATTTCTCTCTGCATTACTTTCCAAGCCATGCCAAGCCTCAGCATTGCACTCACTGGAGGCTTTGTTCAGCTACAGTTTCCTGCAGTTCCTCCCAGAGTCACCTCTGTCCAGTCTACAGCCTCGCATGCTGCAGGCAGAGCCTCTGTTCCTTGTGAAATTGTATGTTTAGCTACAAGTTGCTTGCAAAGGTCTGGGTCATCCCAGAATGACTCAGACCACTCTGTATGAGTGCCCTGTCCCTCTATGTCGCCCTGTAACTCTAACCAGTCAAAACTTTGTTGTCCACAGATCTTATGGGAAGTAGTACTTACAGCCTTGAAACCATTTTTCTTTCTTCATTTAATAATACCCACAAATATAATAAAAATGTCAGACCAACAAGGCCCTGAAAAAAAATCTTTCTGCCACAGCAATTCATTGACCTTTATTTCCATTTTTAAAAATTTATTTCATTTTTATCCTACATTGGGTTGCTATCTCTTCATCCCTTTTCCATTTATTAAACATTTACTTGAATACTGTCCATTTTTGGTAATATGGGGTTTTTTTCTTTAAAAAACATTATTAATAAAAATAGTAGAATCATTAAAGTTGTAAAACACCTCCAAGATCATCAAGTCCAATCTTCATTCAGCATATATTTTAAGAGCTACTACAAATCCTATGCTTAGTGATGACATTCAAGCTTCAGCGTCGTATTTTTTGGGGCAGATTTCTGTGGGTATGGATGATTTCATAAGATTAAAAAAGCCTTAGTAAGGGAAAGTCCTGAGCCAGTTTCACTGTGAACTACAAGGGGGAAATATCAAAATGGAGCTATCTGGCAATGAAAATAGTATTTGAAAATGCAGACAGACTGTGGAGAAATTTTTGCCTTTTATAAAGTATTCATCTAATTCTAAAAAGCAATGTATTAGAAAGCAAAACCCCCATGGTTTAGTCTAAGTAACAATTGGTGATTGTGACTGGTTGCAAATCTGGAGTAAAGTAGAGGTTAAAACATTTTTCCTCATGTGTTCTGCTATACCAAACACAGAGCAGAGCCCTCCACGAAGTTCAAGGTTCTCAAGTTTCCCTATGCCAAAGATATATACATAGTTTATAGAGTCAAAATAAGCAATTAGCACAACTTTTAAAAAATGGCTAATATGTTTCTATTTGTTATTAGCCCAGCTGGTCATTTGTTTGCTGAGAAGCCTGCTAACCATCCAGAAGTTCCCACTGTTATGCCCCAACTGTGTATAACATACAGCATTCAGCCCTAACTATTTACAAGAGACATCACATTTTAGCTGTTAAATAGGCTCTTGAAATATTTGCTTGGAGTAATAAGTACTTTCCAGACATAGATTCTAGCTTTTCCTGTTCACAGTCTTGAATTCCGACATGAGCTTCAAGTGCTAGAAGGCGTTCAGTTTTACTTGTCAGCCCTAAGTAACTGGGGCTATCTCCTAAATTACAGAAATTTACATTGTATCAGCTGCAAGCAAAACAATCTTCAAGTACAGTCACATACTTAGGAAATAATTGCTGGTCTTTCCTTATAGCTATGAAGCAGTAGCTGGGTTTTCCTTGTGCTCGGGCTTCTCAGGCTGAGCAGCCCCGAAGATGATGCCAGAAACTAGAAGGTTATTCAGTGATGCATGGGACAGCCTCAGACACACATTGCAGAGGTACAGGATGGTTTGTTTATCTACAGGGAATATCCCTGCCAGTAAAACTATTGCAATTTGCAGATGTTATACAACAGAGAGTTAGCACCTACTGAAAGGACCACGCTTTTCAGAACAGTGTGGTTTCTGGATCCATAGCTTGTTTCAGAATTCTTAACGAGCCATAATAACTTGACATCACAAAAACATTTTAATAACTTAGTGGTTTGAATTTTGTTTTCTTTCCGTTACGTCCCTTGGGAATATTAGAATTATCTGCGTGTTTTGCACTCTTTGCCACATCCAAAAGTGAAGATGAGTGCTATATCTGCAGGGATCTTGAAACAACAAAATTTGGACTTCATAATAGTTTTTGTTTTCTATTTCATGGTATCAGCACGTGTGAGAAACCAAAGAAACAGTGTGAGCAAGCAGTCATCTCTTAATTATCTGCACAGCCAACCTGAGCTGAATTAGGCAGAGGCAAATTAGAATGGGAGTTGCAACATTAGGTCATAATTTACCATACTGTAAATACTAGCACAGGCTAGTTTTAACCTTCCAGAAGTCTAATGTAAAACTCTGGGATGCTTTTACCAACCTGCCCTGCCACTCCTATGACCAGAAAAATCTTGCAGGAGGAAGATTTGAAAAGAGGACAAACTGCTTTTCCTTCCCTCCCCTAGAGTCAAAACTACAATGTAGGGACATATGGAGAAGTTGGCAAACCCAATGGAAAGAGGAATCAGGCACTGCTCAGAGTTAATATACCTTCAGCAGTGTTAATTCTCTGTTACATTCTATTGTTTTCTTCTGGACATCACAGGAGTGAGAGAGCCTTGTGAGGAGAGTCAGGCCATGACAGCACAGTCATGGAAGCTCCTCCAGGGTAGCTGAGGAGAGGGCTTTGCCTGCAGACATGGGAGTTCAGGACTGAAGTCCTGGGTATTGCTGTGTTTCAGATACTGTCTCACTGCCTCTTCCTTTCCCTGGTCCCACAGCATGGGTGTGGAGAAAATGCTTCCCACTGGTAGGCAGTGGTGCAAGCAGAGCTGAAACCATTCTTTGTCCTCTTCAAGCCAAACGAATGGCTGCATCCCTCTGTTCACATGGCATACATAAACTGCACTCCTCTATGGTTTGAATTTAAACCAAAATCATTACATTGCTTGGTTTCAAGAGGTCAGGAAGCTCCCTCTAAAAATCCAAGCCCAGGCCCCTAAAATCAGTAGTGACGTTTGAAAAACCCACATAGCTGGAATATGTTGCTCATAGTGGCACTGAGCAGCAATCTGTAAGACATCTGCAGGCTAGCTTGAGAAGATAAATTCAGGTTAGATCAGAAGCCTAAATGCTTCCTTATAGGGATAACTCAGGCAAGCTGCAGATATCAATGGAAACTACAGGAGCACAATAACTATGTAATGGTGATCCCCCTCATTGTCAGCCTTGCCTATGCATGTGATGGAAAAGGAGACCTTTCATTAACTGTATAGGAGGCTGGCACTACAGCAGATCCGTATCATACCCTGTCACGTAGAATGCAATTTGTCAGTTCCTGTGTAGCAAATTACGATGATATCTGTTTAGGAACACGTTTGCAAGCAGTCAGCTGGCAAGTGCATTGTACACTGGCCCATCTGTTACCCGAGTAATTGGGTCATCCACTTCAGAAGAAGCTGTTTTGCCCGTATAGTGACAGAAGCAATGACCTCACGTAAAGAAAGCCTTCACTGGACTAAGGATTCTAACAATGGAATAGAGGGAAGAAAGTATTCCTATGGAACCAGCTGGAAACAGCAGACTCCTGTTAGGCACATGTTCAAAGGAGGCTCTGGAGCAGGTCTAATTGCACCTCAGAAATGACACTGAAGGAAAACACAGAAAAGGGTTATGAGAGTTATCATTACCAAGGGGACTGCAGCCTGCCAAAGAGAAGGTTGCCAGGACCAGCTGTCTTCTTGTCCAGTGCCACAGATCACCCTTCTGTTAACACCTGATGATGTCCATGTGAAAAAATGGTACTGGGAAGGTACTGGAAAGTATTTTTAATTTGTAGGTTGGCATTCTTGTTTAGGCATTTCCTACTTAATAAGAGTTAATAACAGAGTTAGTTTCTGATTTAAAGATAATCACAATTGTGGTTACAAGTATTACCAAGTTTTAACTCCTATTTTACCCATTCATGACAGGAGAATTCAGTCCTTCCTCTACATTAAGTATTCATTTTTCACCTCTCTGTCTGTCTGTCTCTCAGGGCAATTATCCATTAAAACAACTTCAATAGGATTCTAACTCTTTCTATCAACAGCAATTTTAAAAGCTAGAGAATCAGCCTTTCTTAAAGTTAGGTTCTAGTCTGAACAAGAACTGCTTGTCACAAAAAGCTTATTTTTCCTCATCGGATGGATTTTCCCCCCCAATCTTTAACCCCTAAACCTTTTAATTTTCTGAGACAAGCTCCATTACCATGTGTGCAGAATGAGTTTCTGAGAGTTCAGGTGTCCATGATGCCTTGGCCACTTTCACAGTACAAAGTCATGTAAAAGCTTTCTGTAGTGAAACTCAACAGTTTCTTACTGATGCAGACACAGGGAAAACATGCAAAGAAAACAGAAAAACTAAGCAAAACTTCTCTTCAAATGTAAAGGAAGCATCTTATGGCTATAATTTTTGGTGCTTAATCTCTACATATAGTACATATTCTCCAAATATGATTTAGTGGAAAGAAAGCTAAAGAAGGAAGACAAAAAGAAAGACGAACCATTCTAAAATGAAGTTTGTTCTGACTTGACCATCAGGGTCACTTCTGGCCTTATAGGCAGTAAATCTCTACCAGCAACATGTGAGTGAAGCTTTCAGCTACATTAGCCATTTCCATCACTGATTTCACACTGGACTTTTACATTCCCCAAAGTATTTAAGAGAATCATCACTCGAACAAGACAACAGTTGCTGAAAATCAGTAACGTTTGACTTAATCTAGAAGAGTGCATCACTGCCAGTCAACCTCTTTCTTAGATGAGCTGTAAAATATGCAGTGAAAAACATTCAGCAAAGACAAGCTCATCACATTTCTTCCATCTTAGGCAAAAGGCTTGTTGCTAGTGGTAAGGGAGTGACTTTTGAAAGAACAGCTAAATAGTAGGACTGAGGCAGAGAGGGAGATACTCAAACATCTTTCCAACAGATGCAATCATGTTATACATACAGTATCGAGCCCCTCATTGTGAAGGATCTTTGTGTACTCTTCTGTTGCACCATTCTGGTGGCACTTGGAGGCCCAGTTTTCTATGCATAATCTGTTATTTGGATGCCTAGCTTTACAGTAGGACAGATGATTACTTTTTATTTTATTGCACTGCTCAGAAACCTGGAATTTGTTCAATTAATGCTGTAGGCATGGTGCTCTCTCTGAGCAAATGCTAAAGCAGATAGTGGTCAACTTCATCTAAATTGTTTTCCTTAACCAAGCCTCCTTTTTAAAGATAAAAGTAGCCTCACACTTATGAGACAGCCAGAAGGTGTGCCAACATCCATGATAACTTTGTAAAATATCTGCTGACAGATGTGATTGACATGAGGCTTTGAATGTGAACATCTCAGTTTCTCTTTCTTAAAAGTATCCACAATTTTTCTTTGATTATCTCAGCTTGAGGCAGAGACAAGGACTGGTAAGTGGCTGCCTTTAAAACAAACATCATCAATGTTTTACAGATCGATCAGCAGGGGTCCTGCCTTTGCCAGTGATGAAAATGCACCTAAAGATCTCCTTGTTAATTGGGTCATGTTCTTTCTGGTAGGAGTTTACTGGGTGTTGAATCCAGACCTTTTCCCTACACATATAAATATTACACACATAATAATAATCTCAGCAGTAATATGTTTATTATGTTTATTATCACTGTGCCAAGCAGCTGCATTCATGGAGGAAGACCCTGTTTTGCTGGATGTTGCACAAGCCCGGAATAAAGCAGGCGGCTCTGGCTGAAGGGGCTAATGATCTAAGTAGGAGGCAGGACTCAAAGCTGGATATGGACCAGCTGGCATAGAAAGCCAAGGAAACAGTAAGACAGCACTAATCAGTGAATATGCTGTGATCTCAGCATAACAAGTCTCTGTTGACAAGCTTTCAGTAGAAAAGCATTTCCCCCTCCCCCTTGAAACAATAAGAGAAAAAAAAGTTTTAAGAAGTAATTAAAAAGAGGATAGTATTTTAATCTTGCATGGTTATTGGGGTCAACTCCTAATTGTAAAACGGCAAGTCTAGAAGAAAACCTAAGAGTGCTCATTTGAAAATCTAACATAAGGGCTAATGCTTGTCTTAGGGTGGATGAATAGACAATGGGAACCTAGAAAAGGAAGAATGACATGAGAAGGAGTGAAACAGAATATGCAAAAATAAGAGGGACGTGTTCAAATAAGTGAATTTGGGAAATACACTTTGCAGTAGCTTTCTGATGGAACAAGGGTCTGATTTGCCAATGCTGGGGGAAAAAAGTTTCAGTAATCACAACAAGAGACAGTGAGAGAGGGTGGATGAGATTTTAGCTGAGCAGGTGTTAACCAGATCTCTACAGGTATTCACTCAAGCAGAGTAATGAAGTACCACTTTAAAGTAGAAAAAGGCAAAAAAAAAGTTAGAAAATCTTTACAACCCAGAATTTCTTGTAGTTACATAATTAATATATTGGTCATCTTAAATAACAATCATCAGCTTCAAACCATGCTTATCCCTAATTTATTTTTTTCCTTTGGATGTTATTTGAAAAAGTTGTGACTATCCACAACTAGAACAGTCATGCACACAATTAAACCTCTTTACCAGTGTACTGAGGGACAAAGTGTTCAGTTAGCACTAGCATTACTAGATATCTTATTCAGGCCATACATGTTGCTGAGCACTGTTATCCGATAGCATTAGTGGACAAAAAACTTTGTAGATCTTGGCTCTCTAAATCCATGCACCATTACTGAATGATTCCTGCAATGTAATTGAATCTTTTCCATGAGACTTTTAGCTACAGTTGAAAGGGCTTGTTTGATTATACCAGTTTATTTTCTCCTATAAACTGTAGTATTACACCTACAGCTTTAAAAACACTGAAATATCTTTCTGTTAACTCTGTGTCTTGACTGGTTTCGACACTTTTCCCCTCCCCACCTATTATAATTACTGCAAAAAGGATTTCTGGGCAAAAAATATATAAGGAACTGAAACTATTTATCTAACTTTCCGGAAAAGTTAGAATTATTTTTCTCTGTGCTGTACAGTTTCTCCTCTAGATGGTAGCAGAGAACAAACTCTAAGGGACTTGCACTGTGAAGACCGGGATGATATAAAAACCTTCTGCTGGTGAATTACAATTTAAAGAAGCTGAAAAGTCACTGTATATTAAATTATCTTCATGTTCAGTTTTCCTTTGACATAGGTAAGAAGAGTTATGCTAGATGCACCGATGGTTCCTAGTAAACTTAAGCCTGGAGTTTTGAAGGAATATTATTATCAAAAACCTTAATGCACAATGATTTGCCTTTACACAACTGCTATGCGAACCCTTCCTTAAAAATACAAACATCACTATTTTAATAGTCCTAGACATCTTCTGTTTTCTTTATAAAACCTTCTCTTGATTTCCTTAAATGTAGTTGAACTGAAATCTCCTGCCATGTCCAATAGTTACTGGATCCTGAAGTATTTGCATGAACAAAGGTTCATGCATACTTTTTTTCATATTAGCTATGAGTAATTCACATTAAACTTCAATTTTTGCAGTTTCTCACTTTGTACATCACAAAATGCCTTTCCAGGTTTTTAGTTTCAAGTTGTATTACACAGGCTTCTACATCTCAAAATGTTCTGGAATGAAGACTAGTAGAGTTCACAAAAAGATTCCACGTAAACCACCTTCTTTTCAATTCACTAGTAGATGGAAAAAGAGAATCCTTCTATAGGTACATGTGCCTGCATTAGGACCACTGGTTTTATTAAAGTCAAGAGATCCCTCTGAGCAGCAAGAAAAGAAGCTAGGCTGCAAAATGATCTCAAGTCAGGACACGGAGGGCCTCATGTTGGTAGAACGAATCAAAAGCTAAAAAGTGTTTGTAAGCCTCTATTCACTGTCTTCTGTTGTCTTTAATTTCGCATCAACAGATCCAGATTCTAATTTACTACACTTGCAAACATTAAAAATCATTATCCCATGATCTCTGAAGACTCCTTCAGCAGGTAACATTCCTTTTTGATAAGGGTGAGTGCTCCTTCGCAGCGGGAGGGATCAGCAGCAGCAGCAGGAGGAGGAAGGGGCCGTGCTGGCCCTTTGCTCTGCAGTGGAGCCCAGTGGCCGCTGCCCAGGGCCCGGGGCAGGTGTGCTCCGGCTGCAGCAGGGCGCTCTGCAGGCAGCCCCTGGCATCCCTCTGTGAGGAGGATGGCATGCTGTCCTGGCCCATCCAGCTCCTGGGCATCCTGCAGTAAGAGGGACTTGTGACAGAGGGGATCTTCCACTGAGCTGCCAGCAGAATAGCCCTTCATGAGCTGATGGAGATCAAGCGAAGCCAAGCTGTGCTGCTGCTGGCTGTCCTCAAGACGACCCTTCTGACCTCACACTGGAAGAGCTCCTTTCTGGCCTGGAGTCTCCAGAGGCTCACTGGGAGCCCTTGCAGGACTTCTTGCAGAGCATTCCCAGAAGAGCTTTTCATGACAGAGCTCTACAAGGAGTGGATGGCAGCCACGCAGAGGAGCAGCAAGCAGGCACAGCCGGAGGAACTGAAAGCATAAGCATGGATTGCAGCCTGCAAGGTGAGCAGGGACTGGGAGGGCCCAGAACCTGCCTGACACCGGACTGCCTCCCTCAAAAGCTGGTGTTTCTGGTAGCTCACCTTTGCTGGGGCAGACTTGCCTATTGGGGGTAAAGGCATGGGCAGGGAGCCTTCCCTAGTGTGGGCTTGACTGGAATCAAGTGCTGGAAAGCAATGCTGGGCTTCCTTCCTTCCTCAAGGACAGGAGCCCTGATGGCTGGCTGAGAGCACGTGCACAGCTGTGCAGCACAGCTGCTGGCTGCCTCCTGCCCCAGGCCAGCTCCGGGGACAACTTGGTGAACCTTGTATTGCAGTTCCCTCAGCATGGCTGAGAAGTCACTGGCAGCCAACCTCTTCCTGAAGCAGCTGCTGGCCTTCCTTCACCACATTGGCCACGATATCTGCAAAATCCCTCCAGAAAGACAGCTTTCCAAAGCAAAGTCCTCCACCATAAAAGGTGGTATGGCACCAAAAGGCTCTCTGCAGAGCTCTGTCTCATGAGGACAGAGGAAATCCCAGCGGAATAAAGCAGGCAAGCCTTTTCTTGGCTGGAGAGTGACTGCAGGCTCCCTAACCCGTGCCCCCCCTAAAATGAACTGAGTGCCACACCCCCAGTGTGTGAGCACTGTGTTCCCAAGGGAGGCCCTTGAAGAAAGGGCTGATGCAAACCAGCTCAAGGGATCTCCTCTGCAGAGCAGAGACAACGGTGGGACAGAGTCTCTTTCTGCTCCAGGCTGTCCCTTGCCACCTGCAGACTCCAGCACTTCTGCTTCAGGCACACATTACTTTGTCTCCAACCAGCCCAGAGACCAGGGTTAGGCTGTCTGGGATGGGCAGGAGAACTAGAGAGCCTGTCAGAGGAAAGAACATAAAGGGAGGCAGCTTTGGGTAAACCAAGAGCTGACTGCAGTTGATCCTGCCTTTCCCTGTCTCATCCCACTGTGGGGCAGAAAGTTTTGCAGGCTCCTCACAAGAAAACAAAAAGCCAAGAAAAAGGAAGAGAACTGAGTCTTGGGCAGAGGAGAGGAAATGGCATTCAGCAAGGAAAAAGAGAAGGAGGAAAATGAAACAAAGCACGAAGGCCCAGAAGAGGAAGGGGCCCAGCTGCATACCAGGCTCTGCTGCCCATTTTTCCCCATTCTCAACCCTGCTCTAAGTCAGTTCAGCTTGCTGGCAAGGGATAGCCAGGGATGGTACTGCACAGGGTTTGGGAAGAACTCCATGGCAGCTCCCCAGGGGACTCCATTGAGTCCTGTGCCTTGGCACTGGGGCACTGCACATCTCTGCACATGCACGGATCCCTAATGACATTATTTCCCACGGGGATGAGGTGCCAGGGCCAGCCTGTCACCAATGTCAGCACTAGCTCTCTCTTCTGGGCTGTGCAAGATTCCTTGTCGACCATGCTTCCCAGACAAAGGGGAACCAAGGCATGCCTGTTCCTGCCTCTGGAGGTTTATCAGTGCTTTCTGGCTGTGTCATTGCAGGTACTGATTTCCTGTCCCCAGCTGAAGCCCTGTGACCTCTGGGCTCCAGCACCTGATGTCCACCAAAATAAAAGGGGCTTTTCTCTCTCTCTGTTTTACTTCCTCTCTGTCTTCTAATTTGTGCCTATTGCCTCTGGTGCTCTCAGTGGGCACTCTGGAGAAGAGCCTGTCTCCCTCATCTTTGTTTCCTCCCAGCACATTTAGGAGACATATACTTTAGTTTTTAGTTTATGTTTCTAGAGAGACACATATTGGTAACACATACACCCTGTCCCACAGTGGCAGAAGAAAGGCTTTCCCTGCGGAAGAGCTGGCAGTGAGTGGCTGAGAGGGAGGAAATCCTCACCACCTTTTGGTGGTAGATGGTAAGTTCTACATCAGAGAGGAATTCTCCATCTTCCAGAGCATAGCACAAGTGGCTGTACCACAAGCGCTTTAAAGGCCTGGCTGGTGCTTTTTTACCCACCTGGAAGCCTGGAACGCAGCAGCACCACTTTCCTGGAAACCACCAGTGTTGAGGCTGTAACCTGGGAGTTCTGGAGAGGAATTTAGCCTCAGAAAAACTCTCCAGAGTATGGAGAAAGTAAATGGCTTGAAAAATTCTTCTACTGAGGGAACTTGGATTGGGGAGCTTTTCTTTACCTGTTGCACATCAGTGCTGGTACAAAAGCTGGGGTCCAGTTCATAAAAGTGAGTGTCGAGTCAAACGACTCTTAAAGAATTTTGTAAGAGAGTGGTTATTACATTGAAATTCATTGACACTAATCAGAGTTCACAGTATAAATAGTATGCATAAAACTTGTGCCTTTGAAAATCTGTTAGCCATAGTCATGAAACTACATGTCCATGATATACAGAATTGTGAATTGTTTTACAGAGAATTAGTTTCCTTCTAGTTTATTCCAAAGAAGAGATTTTTGAAACCTTTTTAGAATTAAAAAGTAGAAGCTCTCAACTAATGTAACACTAATTTTTAATTAAATTTTGTTCCCATTGAGGACAAGAGAAAAGCAGGGATTCATTTATAAACTTGCAAATATTAATGCTAAGTATCATCACAGGTGTAGGTGACAGCAAGAAAAATATGAACATTTAAAGGCATTCCTGATAACCACAGAGGTTGTTGGAAGTCTGCCTACTACTTCAAAAAACCCCTTTGTTTAAGTCAGATGTTCTCTGCACTGTAGTTAATACTAAAGACTTTTCAATGTTTTGGTATCACGTGTGGTAGTAAAGAATTGTACTTTCTTTCTTGAATTTTCCGAATCCTGTCCACTTCCTTGTGACCCATGTAGCTCCCAGTTGGTTTTAGGCCACTATTTCCATTTTACTTCAAGGCTTCAAGAATTCTGAGCTTGGTTCAGCAAAGCACCAAAGTGTTCACATAGCATAAGAATATAGAGCACCTTTTTCATGAGATTATTACTAGATTTAGGTATATTTTCTTGTGTAATTATAGCAAATTTCAGCTACAACCAATAATATTTTCCCCATCACTAACATTATAAGAAGATTAAACTGTTAATATGCACATGATTTATGTGTGCAGTGGGTGTGTGCACACAGCAAATGCCCTCAGTTACAGCACTCACAAACATCTACAATTTGATGGATACAAATGTGCACACACACAATAATCTACAGAGAGCAGATGGCTCCACTGTCTATTGACATGTCCACAGCACTTCTTTTGATTACAACTTGGATTGAAGGCTGTCAGCCACCCAAAACAAAACATCATCGAGTGCATCCCTCTCAATCATTCTGATTGCAACTACTTTAATAAACACACCCTTCCTGGAGACACTTCATTTGGTACTTACATTTATTATCTAACAGTCGTTTTAATCTACATTTGGGGTAATCAGTCAAAATACCCAAGCAACAATCCTTTACCTATACTTTCAAATAATCAGAATAGTCATACTGTTTTATTCTGCACACAGGTTTATTTCACTGTACTTTAGATGAGACTGAGCAGGGATCATATTTTCCTTATTTTCACCCATTTGTTTCCACAAACTAACTTTATTTTGGCTCTGATGTCAAGGCACCAAAGCATTAGTTGAAATTCAATGAAAACTGCAGTCCTATGGAATTTAAGCCTATGCTTTAATGCTTTGCTGAATTAGGAATCTCAGCAGGAAGACACGTAGAAGTTTGGTAATTTTCCCAGGAGTTGCCAGCGAACAGATAAAACTCGTGTGATTGCTGAGTATTGCCTGAACAGTACACACATGCCATAACCCAGGCCTAACCTGAACTGTGACATTAGAAAACTCCCTGGGCAAGTTTAACTGTGCCATCAGTCTTACATTTATAACTATGTAACAGCTAAATTGTCAACTTATTTTCTTTCACAGTTGCAACATGAAAACCACCAAATCTTTCTGGGATTTTTCCAAGTTTTAGTTATGGGAGAATCCTATCAGCTGTAAAATTGCCAGCTTTATAAAGTTAGTCACCCAAAGACAGATTTAATATCAAACAGGCCTTGATACAAAAGAGAACACAGGAATATCTGTATGCTAGTTATTTTTAATAGCAAATTATTTTAAAAAATAACAAACCAAGGAAATAAGTCTTAAAAAGCCCACAGAACTGCTGCATATAAGTTTAATAACATTAGATAAGCTAAACAAAATTAAGTATTTTTCAAGCAAATCTGAGTCAAACCATCACACACAGCAGATTCAGAGAGAAAAACTGTTAGCAAGACCACCTGTATGTTTCTTGCTTAATTTCTAATTTTAATTCAGAGTTATTTGTTACTCATAAACAATTAGTGTCCCCCAAAAAAAGGATCTGGTACAAAATTCATGTTGTCAGTGTTGCAACGTGAATGAAAAAATGGTTATATCTGTATTTCTGAACAGTCTGATTTGCTTTTCTGAAGAAATATGTCCTGTCTTTCTTACAAGAAAACAGAGGGGGAACAGTTTAAAAGTTCAGTAACACTCACAGGGATTTCATATTCCCATGAAAGAAAATGAGAATATTAGACTGTACTAGAATTTAGTGTAATCTTTTAAATTACTCTTATTGATATCTGTAAGTCTTTTAAGCATGGAAGATACACAGAAAACTCTGATATAATGGGGAAACTATAGTAATTGTACAGAAGTTCCACATCACAAATCTTTTAGCATTTTCTAAACACTAAAGATGACCCTGTCAAGAAAGTATATTTGTATTTCCAGATATAAGAAGGGGTAAGGTTTCACACCAAAAGACATTAAATAATCACAGAATCCCAGGAAATACTCCCCCCTGGTTTGCTAGCTGGTTAAAAGAAAATAAACAAAGGATGAGAATAAATGTTGAATTGGAAATTAATACAAAGAAATCTGTCCTGTTGAACACATTAAGTTTTTGGAAAGGGAGATAAGAAGAAGTTAGCGAGGATATGAAGTAATTCAGCATATTCAGAGCTTTATTATTGAGTGCAATGGATTTAACAATGTTGTATGTGGTGCAATTTAAAGCCTTTTAATATTTAATATTGGTAAATGTAAGCAGGAAAAAGCAGATCTTGATTACACATACACATTAGGCTGTAAATTACCTACTACCTCTGAGAAGTCACTGGGGATGATATTAAGAATTCTTGGTAAAGGAATGCAGAACAACAATGCAGAACAGCTATATTGCCACAAAACTTCAGTCTCTCAAAGAAAACAGAAAAGGGTGAAAAGGAAGAACAAAGATACCAATAACTTCTATGTGATGAGAGATTAACTGGAGTCCTCAGTGAGGACAAGAGGCAACTCGGGGTATATGAGGTTATGAATAGCATGGGGGAGGTGATTAAGCAATGATTACTTGTTTATTTCTCATAGCACGAGAACAAGACAGCCCTCAATGAAATTACAAGGCAGCTGCTTTAAAACAAGCCAAGGGAAGTACTTTTTCATATAGCACCTAATTAAACAGCAGAACCCATGGGATACTGTGGAGGTCAAAAATATAAGTTAATTCAAAATATATTAGAAATGTAAGATAGGCCTATGAGTGGCTATTAAACATGTTATTCCAGATGAAATTTCCATCTTAGAAATCCTGATGGCTACAGTACAAGGTAAAAGGATTGCTCTGTTCCTTTGTATCTGCAGCCAGCTTTGCTCTAGTTCCCTTCACCGGGCTTCTTGTGCTAACCCACTTCAGAGCTGCCATCTCCTTCCTTCTTGTGCTCTTGCGCCTGACTTTCTCCATCTGTCTTTCCCTCCTTCCAGCTGTTTTCCGGATCAGCTGTTTTCACCACCACACAAAGCCCAGATGGCTGAGCACTGAATACAGTGAGACATGCAGTTCCTGTGCCTGGAGCTGCGTGATATCCCATCCTGCTCCTGTAGTTGCAGAAATAGGTGGAGTCCAGTCACACAGAGGAAGTATGAAGGGGAGAAGAATGCTTATGGTCTTCAGAAATGTTATGTGCTGACCCCCTGAGTCATGCTGGATTATGCGTGGCTTTTCCCCCAGAACTCTGGTAGTTGATGACTCTTGAGCAGTTTCACAAAGACAATGAAAGTAATTTCCTTGATTCCAGAAACACTACCATGTCTAAACTTGAAGTCACCCTCCCAGAGGTACTAGATTTCCACTGTGAAAAAAGCTTTGATATTATCTGTACTGTGTGTGTAATAAATCACTTTTATTCTGTTCCCAAAGCAGATCAATGTTTTTAGCCAAAGCTCAACAAGCAGCCTGCTTGTGGCAGACACAGCCCATGGAAAGTTCCCCCTGGACAGTTTTAGGCTGGCAAATTTTAAACTGGAAAGAGCAACTTATAATGGAAAAGGTTAAGAACTCTCATGCATGGCTATCCAGTTCTTCCAAACCACTTACTTTCCCCACTTAAAGTACGTGTGTGCATGCATGTATGTGTATATTTTCACATATATTCAAGCTGGCACCACTAAAATCATACTATTAGGAGAATGTTGTTTCTGTAAATCTCCTTCCCCACTGAACAACCTTTGCCTGGGTTTTCCAGCCCAGTTCTGCCTTGCACAGCATAAGCAGGGCACTTTGAACATGGCACAATGCCTTTTTAAGCCACTATTACAGTTTCGGCTGCCACAGTTAGCAATTACTTGAAGAAGAGAAAACGACCGGCCTATTGAAGAGTGTGTAACCAAGCCGGCAAGGACCCTTTGGCATATTCCAGGTTCCGAGCATGCCAGCAGCTGTGAACCGAACAGAAAGCTCGCAGCGCTGACCGAGCTCTCCTTGCAACACAATACCACATTGTCCGGGCCAAGCGTAAGAGCACTCCTTCTGCAGATAAGATGAGCTTGGCAGAAGTACCTTTTTAACGGCCGTATTTCACTTGCAAGATAAACGTATCACTTAAAACTTACTACTAATTTTTTTCCATTTTTTCCACCCTGTGAAAGGGTCTCTGTATAAATAAATAAGTAAATAAATACTTCTTCCTGGGACTGTTTTGGCTGTGACACCCCAGCTCTCCCCTGCTTGGGGCAGCTGCGTACGGGCGCCTTGGCCCTGCGGGTGCCGGGCAAGTTTGTGCTTTTGGCAGGAACCTCGGGTCAGGAAACTCCGCTGTGGCTGTCTGTGCGCACCCGGACGAGCCGAGCCCGCGGGGCCCACGGCGAGCGCGGTGCCACCGCGCCAGGGTACCGCGCCCGCGGGCGGCGGGAGGCGGCAGATGCGGCCCCGGGGACGGCGAGGGCTCCCCGCTCCCCGCCCCCGGAGCCCGTCCCGCCCCGCCCCGGCCGTCGGCGGCGGCCCCGCCCCACGAAGGGCCCCGGGGCGGGCGCGGCGCGGCGCGGAGCGGGCGCGGCGGCGGCGGGGGCTGCGCGGAGCGGGCGCGGCGGCGGGAGGTGCGCGCAGGTGGCGCCGGGGCCGTGCGGCGGCGGGAGGGGGGGATGCGGCATGGCCGAGCCGCCCGGAGCCCCGCACCGCACCACGGGCTCCACCCTGCTGCACCCGCTGAGCGCGCTGCTGGGCATCCCGCTGGACCAGGTGAGGCTGCGAGCTGCGCCGGAGCTGCGGGCCCGGGCGGCATCCTCAGCGGGGATCTCTGGCCGGCGGGGACGGGGGTCCGTCGCTGTCACGCCGAGTCCGCCCAAGGGCCTCGGGAGCAGCGCAGAGAGCCCGCGGTAGGAGCGGGTTTGGGCGGGGGTCGGGCTGCTGTCACTGGGGAAGCGTTTCATTTTTCCCGGCAATGCCTGGCACTTTTCCTGCTCTCGCAAGAAGTCGCTGCTGGATGCTGCTGGATGCTGTCAGTCACGGTGCTGGGCTGACTGCGGCAGAGTTTGGAATGCTTCAGGAGCTCGGGTGCTGGCCCACCTCTGGGGACCGCGTGGGAAGATGCGGGGTGCCCTGTAGGGAATCCTTACGTTCGGGCACTGCTTTCGTGCTTACAGAGCTGTAGAAGGGAGGCTTAGAAGTCACTTCCAGCCTAGTCCAAGTGCCTGATGGAATTGCAAAGTGCATATATGGAGATAGACAGAACACACAGACGCACACAGAAGTGGTCTTCTGGGCGGGCAAGTTTGCATTAAATCCTTAACAGCATCATAGATTTTTGGCTGTGGTGATGTTTTATAATTGTTTAGAGTCTCCTAGTTAACTTTACCCCTAACAGGCAGAAAAACATTGCTCTGCCCCACCCCCCACCCCCCCCACCTTTTATTGTCTCTCAAGCCTGTATGCACCTGCTGCCTTCCTGCATTCTTTCAGCGACAAGGAAGTTAGGTCTGGAAGTTTGTGCTGACCAGAAAAAGACTCCACCAAGCTGCTAGGAAGTTGAGCTGTGCTCTGAGAAACCAGGGCAGCAGAGGTGTGCTTGGTGAAATATCAACAGAAGATTGAGATTTATTTGCTTTCTTCTGTTTGCAGAGTGAGTGGTGCTATGTGTCGTTTTTTACTACTGTTTGTTTTTAAAGTTGAGTAAGGAATATGTCATTTTATAGATTAAACCCCTTCATCTAACCATGCCAGTTTCCCCTTTTTTTGACAGAAAACAGGTTTTGATGCAAGAAGAGAGATCTGTTGCTCAACTCTAAAACAGTCAAACAATAAAGGCCTGTAATTATCTGCGAGCTATTAGTTTAGAAGGCACATGAATAGTGATAGCTTCTTTTTTGAGGTATTCCATGCCATGATTGATGAATACAGGAACACCACAGAAACCAGGAATAGCAAACGTTTACTGTTCCAGCTTGTTTGTGGTGCCACAGCATACGTACAGTGTTAGGCTGACTCAGTTACCAAACAATGAAGTCTTGACAGACTGCAGTTTTTCTTTCTAAGCTTTCAAAATCTTGCCCTTCCATTCAGCCAAGGTGATACAAAGATGGTGTTATCTGTGGAGCAAACTCTTCTCGTGCTCTTCCAGGCCTGAGGACACTTCCCTGCGTCTGGTTACGTGCTGTGTTTGTCCCTGGGCCCTGGTCTCATGGGTGCTGGTGGTGGGCACTTCTGTGTTTGGTGATTTGCATCTCGAGCCAGCAGCAGTAAGCAGGGGCCACGTGCTCTGGGGTCAGCAGTGTGACTGGACTGTGTGAGTGTGTGTGCAGGCGTAGGTGCCGTCCTGTGGATGACCCTGATGGCTCCAGTGGCATGGGACAGTGATGGCCCAGGAGGAACCCCCTCTTTGCTAGGGTTCATCACAGAACTGCAGCATAGCTGCAATGAGATAGAGCTTTCCTCACCTGAAAATCCCCCCTGTTTAATTGTCCCTGTGAGATTATGCTATTGATACTTTTAAAAAATTTCCCCCACTCCTCTTGCCCCACAGCAGTGTGCTGCGCCATGCCAAGCATCAGGGATTTCTGCTGTCCTGGAATAGGAAATACCCTGATCGTGGCTGTGCGTGGAAGCATTTTGCCACCACTGTTCCCTCAAACCACACGAGTCTCAACTCTGACCTGCAGTGCTAAGGCGCTCAGAAGCAAAATAGAAACAATTTCACACAGTTGTTCTGCCAGGTGGATTGCTTACCTTCCTCATTAGAATGAGAGAGGGTTTTGCTGAAGGGGGAAAATTCAGTCACTTGCTCCTCTGCACAGAATGGAGCTCTGTGTATGAAAGACAATTTTGCCAGATCTGAATCCCATGTGGAGCAGGGACTGGTTTTACATGAGTCCCTTACTGCGGTGCTGGGAGGCTCTCTGTGCCTTCTGCTCGGCGCCCAGGCTGCAGCAGGGGAGGTGTCTCTGGTTTGCCACTCTGTGCTCAGCCTGTTGGATGGTGACAGCCCCAATCTCCCTCTGGTCTTTGTGGCTGGCAGTTCCCTGTGGCTGGCTCTGAACCTTCAAAAATGCCAGGAAGTGCCTGGAGAGCGAGAGGCAAAGGTGGAGTTAAGACCGTCCAGGTCACTGTGTTATGTGAAAGCCATGTGTGTGTCTGCCTCTAGGTTAAATGAACAGAGGACTTGTCCCTTCTTTTATAGAGATGGTTTTCCATGAGAACTGTGCTGTGAGAGAGATTTCACTCTATGTAAAAGACCAGAAAAAAAGTTGAGCTGAAGGTCTGAGAAATGAAAGTTGTAATTGTTACCCTTTCATTGCTGAGGCAAAAAAGCTGTGATAATGGTACCTGGAAAATGTTTTGTCATCTAAGAAGCATCTGTTGTATCACTCACTATGGGAAGCATGGATGACTATAAAAATGTCATTTTTGACATTGATGGTTTTCTTAGTTAAAAAATTGCAGCTTAGGTTTAGAAGCAGCACAGAATTACAGAGGATGGAGTTCCTACCTGCACTGTGTACCTGGCAGACTGCTCACATTTTGTTTAGGAGACAGTGCACTGCATGAGAACACAGCGGAATTTTCTGCTTTAGATGCTAAAACAGTCTTGATGTCTCAGTGTGTATTTGCATGTCTCTTTAATGGATGATTGATCTTTGAATTTAGCATTGAAATATTATTTTTTAAGAAGTGCTATATTTGGTAACAAGATTAATGAGCTTGAAAGAGGATGAAAAGACTTTCTGTGTTCAATTCATTCTCATATCCCGGGAAATCAGACTTTGAAGTTTAGCTGACTTGTGTTCTAAAAATACCTGTCTAGGTCAATGACATACCTTCAGCAGCATTTGCAAAAGAATTTTGGGATGGTTTTTATTTCCATTTCACGGATTCCCCAAATCACTGATGCTGGAATGCCATCTTTCCAGTTTGCTTATACAGTGACTTTTGGCGAAGTATACACTTTTTTGTTATAAATGCCCCAAATCACCGATTTTGATATAGTCCTCTACCATGTATCAGTGAAATATGGAAAATTAAACATTAAACTTTTAATAGTGTAATTTATGAAAACAAAGTGTGTGCGTGTAAAAATACCGTGAAGAAATAAATATACTATTTAAAGCTATATTGAAAGTAAATTTAATGGCATTGTTTATTGATATGTAGTTTTACCATGCCTTCCTAAGCTCTAGGCATCTCTAGAAGTAATTCAGGCTCAGAGGGTTAAGACACGCAATTAAAAAGTTTCACTTCTCAAGGTTATTTTGTAGAACCCTTGATATGCCAGGTTACCTGTTGCTTTAGAAGTAGCAACTCTAGTGTAAATGGTCAACTTCTGTACAATAAACTTTACATTTTGACAGGCCTTATTACCCTGACCTATTGTCAGACAGTACCAAAGTTGTGGATTTTGAGGGAAATATGTTCAGAGGAAACTCCCTCAAAAAACTGTGTGAGCATCTTCTCATGTTTGTATCAGAGGGCTTTTAACGTCAGTGTTTTCATTGATGAGGCCAGCCATGTTTCTGCAAAGAGGAAAAAAAAATTCTGGCTTTGTCTGCTGGTGGGAATGAAAAAATTTTCATTTTAATTAATTTTCATTTATTTTTCATTTTAATTCTTTCATTGTAGGTCATCTGCATATTTATATTTTGACAGCAGTTTAAATAAAAAATCTAACTGTGGAGGGATTCGGGGACATGCCTCTGAGTCTTGGGATAGTTGGAGTATTAAAGATGTCTTTCCACCATTCCTTGAGTTTGAATAACTGTCTGCCCAAAGCATGCTGGTGAACCGGTTTAAAAAGGAGAAAGAAGAAAAAAGTATATATATCTTTTTTTCCTTTTACAAAAATCAACATGTATTCTGATTCCAAAATCAGGGATGGTTTTGTTAACATTTTTGTTAACATTTTTCATTTTTTTTGCTGTCTGACTTCAGTTTTACTTCTCTGCTTTCTAACTTAACTAGTCAGCGGATCTGTTAATCCCAAGCCTCTTTGCATGGCTTTTCTTATCCACTTTTTGGGCAGTGTAAAGTCAAATAAAAAAACTAACTTTCTAGGAACTCAGCAGACTTTAGGCTATGAACTTCCAGGATCCCTTACTGGTTGTCCATAGAGACATTAGAAAATGTACTGCTGAGGAAAGAAAGGTAATCTGTTACAGACCGAAGCGAGATAACTGAAGATGGAAGTTCATTAAAGTGGGGTTAGGATCAGGTTTTTAACTGAAAAAAGGTAACAACTGGCATGGTTGGTATGAGCTATGCTACATTTCAATTTCCTAATGCCAGTCATTTTACATTAGAAAATTCTACATTTCCATTTTGAATTGCAGCAGTCTGTGTTACATTGAATGCCTCCCTGCCTAACACACTCAACTGCAAAAAAATAAAGCCGTGCAAACTTTAGTTATTTGAGAAACAGTAAGAAAAAATAAATTTGAATTCAACACATTTATAAAGAAATATTACTTACATTGCCAAAACCAACTTTAATTTTGATATTTTCTGACTTTTGAGTACCTAGATTTTGTAAAACTGTTTTCCTTAAAAGGAACCATTAGCTTTTTATTATAATGCCGTGAAGGACAAAGCATGATGTAAAGAACAGAGGAAGAATCTTGCTGACCCTGGTTTGGGTCCCCAGTTAAACAGGTGCTTCTGAACAGGGCATTTCTTAGTGCATTTAGAGCAAACCCAGTCTCTGACTTGTTTCAGTCACTTGTGCAAGGTCCAGGATTCTGTATCTTCCTGGGACAGTCCTGGGACAGAGGTATGGTACTTTCCAAAGATTAAGGCCGTCTCCAAAGCATTTCTTTCTGTTCAGGTCAGCTATCACCAACAACTGCAGTAACACACGTTCTCCTCTGCTTTGGAAACATGTGCTGCCTTTTTCAACATGTTCTCACTCGGTTTGGCACTGTAGTCTTGAACCTTATGGCTGATGTCTTGATACTATTAGTGTAAATATTTCCACATCCCTCGTGCCTTGAAAACAAAGCCTGTCCTATTAAGTTTTTAATTTGGCAAGGGACAAAAGTGCAACTGGAATCAGCTGCTTACAATTTTCCCCCTTTTAAGCACTTTCCTTCTCATTTGTGTTAAACAAGATCTGGAAAAATAAACGTTGAAGGCTGCATAAAGTTTCCTGAAACCTTCTCTGCACATTAATCATGCCAGCCCTGCTTTAGTGGTGCTCTGCAGCTATTTTGAGAAAATCTGAAGTAGTGATGAAGACTCTTGGGCTCCAGCCTAGGGATCTAGGCACTGAGCACAGAGCTGGCTCTGTGTTTTGGGGGAGTCCCTGATGCTTAGGGATTTGCTGTACATTTGCCAGCCTGGCACAGTATTTAATACTCTGGCTGCTCCTTGGCTCCAGTTTCAGTTCACAAGGACAGGCAGCGCTGGAGGCAGGCTTGCCAGACTGCAAAGTGGTGGTGCTAGTCCCTGGGCAGGGGAGGCTGCAGCACTGGGCTTGGCATTACTGCAGGAATCCAACCTTTTGTACTTGTCCAAAATCAAGTAAAAAGTCTGATTTTAAAACATGTCAGTGGGCCACATTTTACTTTGGAGTGAAAAAAATCCCTCAGTATGTGACTCAGGAGTTACAGAGAACCTTGAGGGTACCAAACCTCATCTCCTGGATGCTTGGATAGTCTAGGTCATTAAGGAGATCTTCCAAAAATTCAGGCCTGCTCTTAAAAGTACAGCCTGAAGCAAAAATTTTGACTGTTGTTTACTAATAGTGGTGACAGTGTTTATGTTAATATGTAATTTGGACCAGGAGCGTGCTTTGGGAAGGAATCCCTTGACCATCCCCATTTGGCACAAAGTAGCCCTGGAGCATCTACAGAGGGTTGCTTTCTGAGGATGTGAAGCCAAAGGGTGCTCCCCAGGGAGCTGCAGTGCCTCAGCTGTTGAGAGGCACACAGCACTTGAGTCCAGCTCCTCTGAAGGGAGACCCTCCAGACCATGAGTCACAGGAATGAGGCTCCTCGCCCTCAGCTGCTTTGCTCTTCAGACCCAATTTTGCTGCACCTCAGCACTTGCTAAGATGGACATAGTGGAATTCTCTGACCTTCATCTGGTGGTTTCTTCAGAGCGCAGCACTGGTCAGGCTTGTTTGGTCACTTCTGAATAGGTGGAATCCAGCCCGTTCTGCACAGGGCTCAGCCGGGTCAGCCAGTCCTGCCTCTGCCAACGGAGAGAACGGCACATGGAGAAAAACAGCGAAGGGAAACCCTTTGGGTGGTCCTTTCCCAGAGCAAGATTGCATCAGTCTCCCATCATATGACCTTGACTGGAAATGTTTATTTTCACCAGTCCTTTTTTTTTCCTGGGTTAAAGCATTTTAAACAGCTTTTGCAAAATCACAGGTGAGCATGGAAGCAAAAACCAAAAGCACACACTCTGACATAAGTGTTTTTTAGAAGTTTTTTTGATGAGGTCTACTTACAGTATGTTTAATCCTTAATGGAGTTGAGTGGAATATTTTTTCTCCTGTGTTTTTGGCTTCCCTCATGATAAGAAAATTCCATGCTTTAAAAAAAATCTTAATAATGTGAGGAAAAAATCCTCATAAACATATTTTTGAATCAAATATGTTGAAACATTTACAAATTTCCAAGGAATTTGTTCTCAATCATTCCTCTAAGTGTTAGTAAAATACCCAAATAGAAGATAATTTTTAAAACCAAAATTCAAAGTGTTAACTAGACAGCTTTTCCAGCCTGGAATTATTTTAATTTTTTTCTTTAACAGTAAATGGTACTCATTGTTCTGAAAACTTTTAAGAAAGTTAATCAATCAGTCTGTAGCGTGAGTGTTGCCATGCTATCTGGTCTGAGGCAAAACAAGTAGTAAATATTAGAACAATTCTTCATTTTCCTCTTTCTGGATGCTTTGTCCTTGTGAGATTTGAGCACTCTCAACATTTACCTGGTGTTTACCTGGTGACAGAGTGGCTGGATAATGGGAGTTCTGCCTGTGCCCTCATGCGACACCCTGCAGTGTAGTGGGTGGGAAGCTGTCTCAAAGCATGTGAGCTGCTTACCTAGATGATTTAAGCAAAAGGCAAATAGACTTGAGTGTGTGCATCTGGCTGCTAAATCCCAGACAAAAACCTGGCAACCCTATGGAATAGCAAGTTTAAAATTTTTGATCAGTGTGAGATTATATTCTGTGGTCATCAAGTTCAGTGAGTATGTCAGGCTAGGGATATCTGGGGTGGAAAAGGGAGGCAAGAAAATACTCTTTTAAATAATTTGTTTGGATTACATGCAGAATACTAGAAAACCTAAATAACAATTTCTGGCCAAGAAACAGACTTCAAATGCTGACTGTCTTGAACTGGGTGAGTGTTTGCTGCTTCTATAGGCCCTGGTCTTGTGACAAAGCTCTAATTGGACTTGAGCAGTTTCTTCATTTGTGGTTTCTTGTTCACGTGCAATTTGGCCCTGGTATGCAGATAGGGCAGGAA
The DNA here is from genome assembly GCA_014706295.1 of Lycocorax pyrrhopterus obiensis. Lineage (NCBI taxonomy): Eukaryota > Metazoa > Chordata > Aves > Passeriformes > Paradisaeidae > Lycocorax > Lycocorax pyrrhopterus. The sequence continues at coordinate 62,081,199 of JACSVZ010000002.1, forward strand.
TGGGGAAGGCAAAATGACAAGGCAAAACCTAAAACAGTTGAGGACCCCCCGCTTTCAGCATTTCTTGAATAACTCCTATGCTTGTTTTCATGCTTATGTATTGGTTTTAAGTAAAACTTTTTAAAGGACCACTGAGTAGAAAAGTTTTAATTTTTAACCTTTACATCTGGCTTAAATTACATTATAAACTGGTGAAAGTATGTTTTTTCCCTGTTACCAGTGCGAGGTAGTGTTAAAGAGAGTACTGTATTGACTGTGTGCACACACAGAGGGCAGGTTCAAATCCCTGACTCCTACGGTTTGTATTAAGTATTTAGACCAGCAAATTCCAGCTGATAGATCAATAATTTACCGGTTTTAGAGAGAGTTTTAGAATTACTCTGTTCATTCACAAGTGGAGTTTAAGTAGTCTGACATTTACACTTCTTATGGGTCTAGGTTTCTCAGGATATTTTGCCAACTATGCTGTATTGAAGGTGAAAACAAAGTGTAGGCAGACGGTTTGGAGACAGCAACTGAGAAGTTAAAGTTCATTTTTTCAAAATTAAATTCGGTTTTTGATGGCGGCATTAGGAATCCACAGTGAGTTGTAGGCACTGTTAGGACCCACAGCTGTCTATGCCTTGGTGTGTATGTTCGTGTTCATGCTAATTCTCTAGAGGCAAAAAATTGTGGTCTGTAGTTGCCACAGCAACAATAACACTGCACTCAGAGTATGGGTGGGTTTTCCCTGCTTTATACAAATATGTTGGAAGTGTAGGCATATTGCTGTGAGACACTGTGAAATATGATAGACTCGTGAGAGAGAAAACACTTGTTTGTTTTTTGTTCAGAGAATATAATTTCAATTTTGTGTTTCCTTTATTGCCACTTCTCCGCTAGGGTGCTATTTCCCAATTTGTAAGTCTAACATCGTAGAGAGGAAAATGGGCTCAGCAGTTTGGAAAAAGAAAGTTTCAGAGGTCTTCTGCTGATGCTAGTCAGCGAATAAAATGAGGATTAGAACAAAGAATGGTCAGGGCAGAGGGAAATGGGTGACATAATTATATTGCTGTTCCATTGTGGTTGTTTTTGTCAATCAAAAGATGACTGTAGCTGTTCTTTGCCATGAAACAGAATGAAAATATGAACTAGATAAAAGAGAAAGAAATTACAGGGTAAGCTTATTTTCTTAAACCTGCTAAAGTAAAGTGGAGGAACTGAGAAGTTTGCTTTAGAAATGTGACTTTTAAGAGGGATCATGGTGAAGTATATGTGAGCAGCATAAAAGAAATAGATCTAGGCCTTAGAGTAATAGAATGTGTTGAAAGATCATTTAGCTTCAACCCTTGTGCCGGGGAGCCTTCCACTAGACCATGTTACTCAAAGCCCCAGGTGGCCTTGAACACCTCCAGGGATGGGGAGTTCACAACCTTTCTTATCAAGCAAAGAAGGGACTTATTCCCTTCTGTCTCCCAGTGTTTCTTGATGTTCAGAGAAACATGTGATGGGCTGCAGATTCAACAGTGATTAAAATTAAAGTCTTTTTCATGCAGTCCAGACCTGGCTGCGAAACCCTTCCAACAGGAGGCTGCTAAGGCAAACAACTTGGCCAGAGCCCGTGTGGACATGGATGTTTATATGAAAGACATGAGTTTCTAGGGTAAGCGTAGCTTAAATTTGGAAGTACCTGTTCTTTTTCTGGCTCCTTTTAGGGCTTGTTCCCTCTGCAGGCACTGCTTTTTGTCAGCTTTGCCTCTGGTGTTGCTGATGCCTTTAGCATCCCAAATCGCTGCTGACAGTCCAAAGCATGGCTACTTCCATTATGAGTTAGTGACTCTGCTAGAGTCATCATCCCCTCCCAGACCTTGACTCGATGCTGGATTTATTTCTTTGCATGGTGATGATACAGCAGGAAGCACCAGATCTCTGCAGGGAAGATCAGCCAATGCCCAGGAGAGGTTACTTCTCCGACATCCCACTTTCAGGCAGCCCCGGCTGCAGCCGTCCTACTATTTATTAGTTTATATAAAAAGTAACTGGCTCCTTATATGATTTCCAATGAATTCCCCTGTTGGGTTATCCTCTTACTTTTCTGTTCTGATTTTTAACTGCTGGGGGATTTTTGTCCATATGCTGAGCACTTCCCCTCTGTTCAGTTCAAGCTGCGTATCTTTATTGCTGTATTTGATAGTTGCGCGATCTGCATATATTCTTTGAATAGGCTATGCCAGCAGGTGTCTGGTGAAGTCTGCCTTCATCCTTTGATAAGGTTCTGACATCCTGATCTGTAGTCTGTTATCTATCTGTTTATCAGTCATACATATTTATGTGCACCATTTCCTCAGTTGCCTAGATGTCTCCGTTAGACTTCCTGAGTTTTTTTTCGCCTAGATAGAGTTGAGTTAGGGTTTAAATGATTTTCTGGAGAAAATTGATTCTGTATCTGCCTTCTCTTTTTCCTTTTCCTGTGGCACTTCAGTTTTTGAGCATAGTCACTAATAAGGGTGATGTACCTATCCAGTTTAGAAGACCCTAAGTGGCAAGTGTGCCTGTTTGCTGTGTCTAGGATCATGTTTTTGCAATTGTTTGGAGAATTTCTGTCTACAAGACGGTGGCCTCATTTATTTGCTGACAGGTGGAACTACTGGCTTGTGCCCTGGAAAAGCTTCAGGCGGTCATTGAGGACTGAGGTCGCTGGTCACATCCAGCTCTTGAGTCTCCTCTCTTTTGTCCCATATAAACTCTGTGCTGCTCATTGCCCGGGTGCCTTCCAGCATCAAAGAAACAGAAACGCTCTCCGAATCTGAATCTGCACCTGAGTGCTACAGTAGCAGTGGGAAAAACACCACGTGCGTTTTGAGATAGTGAAGTTTGCTAAAAAAATCAAATCTGAAATGCTTTCTCAAAGTGCCTCAGATATCCAGATGTTAGTGGTATAAAACCTTGTGATAGAGAGGTGGGAATACATTTTGTAAGCCAGCTGGGCAGATCATGCAATGTCCTAGTTCTTTTAAAGCATATTTTTTAGGCTTTATGTGTAAAAGGGCTTGCTTGAAAGAGAAATTACAATTGTTTATGCGACTTAAAGAATTGTTGAATTTCTTTTCCCTGGCTATGTTCAAATTCTTAGGGTATTTTGAGAAGAGTTCACTTGGAGTTTTTGGAATTTTGTTGTTGTACTTTGTTTCTTGGATAATAAGTTGCCTGTCACTGCATAGTAGGAGCATCACTGTAATAATTTTAAAATGTAAGAACGTTCTTCCCTTTTTTTCCTAACTGTTGAAGAGGAAAAAGTGAGACTTATTCCTGTTGCCTAAGAAAAGCAAGTTAAGTTTCTGCTATTGCTGACTTATAAGCATGGCAAGAATACAAAAATACCGTGATTAGGCAAACATGAGTGAGTTTTTTCCTCCTCGTATCGCAGTTATCTTTGGAAAATATCAGTGTTATAACCCAAAGTTCTGCTGTACTGCATGCGAATAGAACTATAGAGCTCTGGTGGGGGATATGTAAAGAAGGCTTTAATGAGGCAAGGAAATTAAATCTTTTTTCCTCAAATATAGTATTGTGCAAATAAAATTAATTTATAGCAAAAGCCAAGTGTCTCTTTTTTTTTGTTTGCATTTCTTTATTCATCAACTGAAGCTTGTTCATGCTGTGCGTTTTCCCGTTAGTTTTTGTTTTGATTTGGTTGCTAAGTTTAAAAACTAGGAAATGTGGGCTTTTTTGGTTTTTGTTATTTGTTTGTTTAATTTGAAGGGGCAACCCCTGAAATTCCTTCAGAGCATGACTTTTTTGAAAGGTACTGATGATTTCCAAATATGTTAGTTTAGTGGTGGTTGAGATGTTTGACTTGTGCCAAGTCCTGAGCACTTGTCATCTCCAAGTTTCTTGTTTTCAATGGTGTCTGAAGCCGAGTGCCTAAAATTAGACATGCACCACAGTTCAGCTTGCAGAGATATTTGCTGTAAATGTAAGGTGCTTGTAACAGGCATAACTAAACAGCTGGGGTTATGTTCTTGTCTTTCTGCATGGTTCACGATCCAAAATAAATGATCATGAAGCAAGTATGCTGCAAATTCTGAGCAGAAATAAGGAAGGAGAAAAAAAGCCACAAGAGGATATTGTCACTGTGCACATTTTGTTGGTGTCTTCTCTTCCTGCCACGGTTCAGAAGGGATTAAAAATAAGTCTGCAGCCCACATGAATGAAGGTTAGATAAATATGTCATATATTGAAAAGCATAGAGCAATAATTTTACTTTTAAACTGCAGAACAATAGGAAGGAGCAGTATTTTGTGGTTGTGAAAGTGAGTATCTGGAGCTGGCAGTTAACAGAGGTTTGCTGATTCTCCATGGTCACTGTAATAGCAAAGGAATGAAAGATAACTGTGCTTGAATTGAAAAAAAAAAAAGCACATTCACAGCTCTTTGGAAATAGGCTAAAAATGAAGAAAATAGCTATCTAGAAAATCTGCTGGCTAGCAGAATCCCGTGCCTTGGGGGAAATGTGTGACTCTGCAAGCTGCTGGAAAATATAAAGTTTTCATTGTTTTTGGAAGCTAAAAGAGTGAGTTTTACTATCTCTTATGTTTGCAAATATAATTGTCTAAATATAAACTGATTTTCCCAATTAAGTGGTTCTGACTAGAGCTTACTGCCAAAAAATGTGATTTTTTATATATTCCTGTCCTCGTGCCATGCTTCTTTTTCTTGCCATGTGAAAAATCTCTCTATTGTGCATCTGCATGGGTTGAGCTGACTGAAAATTAATTCTAAAAGCAAAAAATGCTCTGCAGATTCACTGCACATTTTCCCTGGCCCTTACTGATGGCTTCCCAAAAGTTTTGTGTGTCCTCTTCTGCCTGTGAAAAGTAGCTGGGAATACTTTCTGTACCTCTTTCACCAAATTCTGTTGACTGCACTATTGGAAAGGGCATGGTCTCCCTTTATTTTGCTAGGTTGCAGCATAGAGGAGCAACACAGATCTTCACCTTTCCATGTTGATGTACGCCAAAATTACGTTTTTACGCTCGTCTGAAAGCATTTGCTTTGTTCTTCACTCCGTCTGCAAGTGCTCTTCCTGTATATTTCAGAGACAGAAAACTGCTTAGGCAAGGAAGAGGACAGGAAGAAGCGAGGTTTGCAGCACCTGCTTGGGGAAGCAGGAAACCGAGTGCGTTTGGCTACACCCATTGTGTGGGAGCATTGTTACCCTAAAACTCCTCCACGCATATCTAGCAGTAGATGTGCTGGTTTGCTTTTCTCCTGCCTGGCACCTTTTCTTTGTTTGGTTGGTTTTAGGTTTGTGTTTTGTTTTGGTTTTTTTCCCAGTTCTGTTTCAGGCACTTGAAATTAGTGTAGAATACCACCTTCTGGAATATGATACCTTTTTATGGTGTCTTTAAGTGTTAAACAAAAAATTGAAGCATGAGAAACTATGGGTCGTTTTTGAAAACTTCATTTCTTACAACTAAATGAAGTCCAGTTTCACAATCCAGGGATTTCTTTTTGCTTCTGGTAAAGTTAGTGCCTGTAGTATAAACAGTGTTTATAAGTCTGCAGTGTACATTTCTGCATCTAAACTTACTCGTCTAGAGTACTTTTATAGTAGAAGTACCTGTTTTAGACTTATGCTTCAGGATTTGATGAATTGTCTTTTTGCCCCATTGAAATGAAAAGAAACTTAGATGGACTAGCTCTGGTATCGAGATGAGTGTTAGCACAGATAAAATCTACCCTTTCCTCTAGCAAAGTCCGTGCATAAATTTTTTAAGCACGTCCTAATACGCTAATTTTTACAGTGCCCTTGTTTTAAGTTACTATGAGCATGACTGAGCATTTAAATATGGGATGTTCCAGATTTTCTGTGTGTAAGGGCCTAATAAAGTGTTACATAATACCATTGCAATGTCTGAAAAGTTTAGTCTTTGATCAAGCCACTAATTCCAAGGATAATGTGCTTAAATTTAGCACAGTGCTGACAGTTTCTACAGTGGGGAAAAAAAGACCAACTTTCTTTTGGCCTAGAATAACCTGTCAAGTTGGCACTTTTATCCCCTTACTGATAATTTGTTTCTTTCTGTTGTGTGCACTTACTGGGATATCACTGGGATAATGTGAACAAAACTGCTCTATTTGTATTGGTTTGTATTTTTAAAGACCACTGACATTTTTCTATAGAAAAGGAACTGAAAATAGAATTGCACAGACATTGCAACAGCAAGAATGGGGCAAGTTATTTTAGATGTGCCAGTTCCCATTCTAGTGACGGATTGCACTTTAAGCCTACTGTTTTATTTTTAAGTTGATGAATATGTGCAGGCTCAAGGCTTTCATCTGGCCTGAAAGTTAAGTGTGTTTCTGAATTGGGACTTTACAAACATTGCTATAAGGATCCTGCCATTCCTATGTTCATGCAAACCCCGTTGTTGTTTGGGGAAGATAATTTGCATTGAAGTCACTGAAAGACATGCTACCAGGGTGGTTGTGTAGACAAATATTTGTCTCTAATCCTTCCTTGTGTTTTGAATAAATCAGCTATGTACTTATCAGTTACCCAGACAAAGTGAAAAGGTGCTTGACTTACTGTGCTGCGTTCTAAGTTTTTAAAAACTAAACCTTTAAGTGTGGGGGGAGAAAAATCAGGTCTGCTTTGATGCTATTCTTAGTGCTGCCACTTTGAAGTTATTTAATAAAGAATGCAGATGTAGAAACTGGACTGAAATCTCAGGAGCCGTTATTGCTTGAGGCTGGTGAACTCGAGCTGGATCATGTCTAAGGAGACCTGTCTTGGTCCTGCTTTTCCTTTTTGTTGCTGTGGTGTCCATCCATTGTCTGTGGTGGATGAGGGGACAGTGTTGTGGAGTGAGAGCTCAGCAGCGCTGTTGAGAGGTGGTGTGGAAATAACTGTTTGGGATTTGGGGCACTCATCACATCTGAAAAGACCAGTTGGGATCAGAATCTGTTATCCAAGAATTCATTTGTGGGGAAATGGTGTATTTAATGATTATAGAAACCAAGAATCCAAGCTCCAGGTAGGTGCCTGAGCCCTGCAGGTAGCTTAGAAGGGGAGGGGGGAAGCAGTGCTGTGGTGTTCCCAACCCTGGGAACTTCCTGGAGTTCTAGGAGCTTTCAGAGAAGGCTTTGCAGGGACTGAGGTGTCTGCTTTGTTGTATTTTACTCTCTTGGAGTTATTGTCTTCCTTGTTTCTGTTATTTTTCACTTAAGCATCTCTCTCCTAACTTCGCATATGCTTAAGTGAGGCCTTCTGAGCACACCTGACAGAAGAGCTGCAGCGATGGAGTAATACAGTGATAAGGTCAGTCAGTTCCCTCTTCATCAGTATGAATCTATGCATAAGCAAGGAGGGTAGATGGTACAAGATGCCATCTTTCCTCCTGGAAGTACTTGATCCAAGTGACTATTTTGTGAGGAAGCAAGGCTGGTAGTTCTGGTATTGGGAATTTTTTGCTTGTTAATTTTGTTGGAATTTTTTTTTTTGTGTGAAACTTCTTGTTTGAATAACAACATTTCATTCCTCTTTCCTTTTCTTATTAAAATATCCTCTGTATTCTGACCTGCTGGCTGTAGTTCTGCTTTTAAACATGTCTGACGTGTAATACTGTGCAATACTCCACCTGCACAGAAGTATGTAAAATTATTCTTTTAGAAGTATTTTTTGGACTTAAAGGTACTGTAATTAGTGTGCTACCTCACTGCTGAGCAGTCTGAAGAAACAAAACAGACCTTCTAATAACCTAAAGGCATTCTGATTTAAAAGAACTGCCAGAATGACTAAAGGCTCCAGATTGTTTGATTTTGCTGCTGTTTCTCTTACAGGTGGGAGTTAGTGCTGGATATCTTAGATACAAGGGAATTTCATCATTTGGCATTACTCGCTGAGAGAGCAGTAATTAATGAGCTACAGGTAGTGGCAGAATATTGCTGCACAAAAATGATCATTGCTTAAACATCTGTTCAACATACAGAGTCATTACAGCTCAATGTGAGAGCTGTTGACAGCAAGCTAAAGCTGTTTTTGGATCAGGTCCACATATTAAATTTATCAAAGGTAAATGTATGGGAGTGTGACTCAGCATCATGATGCAGATTTGACTTCTCAAGCTTATTTTTGACTTAAATGTTTTTCTTTTAAAATTCTTGATGACTCAGGGTTTAATCTATAACTATATTTTGTGTCCTGCTAGTGATTATTCTGCTAGTGGCTTCATAGAGGTAATCCAGAAAGAACATCTGTTTCAAGTTTACAGTCTAAATCATGGAAGGATATTTGACCCTGTAAGTAGGGAAACAGAATTTACCCAGGAAAACAGCACAACAAGCCAAAATACTGTCAGTTTTGCATATTCTACTTCACCAACTCAATTTCTGCATGCAACTGCACAAAAAATGCCAAGGCTGTGACAACTTAGTGCTGCTTCTGAAGAGGACAGTAATCTTAAATTAGTCATGCATATATGCTTTCCTCTCTCTGTCTCTCCCATGAGTGAAATTCTATTTTCAAGCCTTTTCTTCTGTCCCCGCAAAATCTTCTGTAGGACTCCTACAACACAAAGCCAGAGAAGTGAGTTGTTTCTGTATAGTACTGGAGATGTGACATGTCAGCAGTGGAATCAATATTTCCCTAATGTACATGAATTTGTCTCCTCTCTGATCTATGCTCTTTGCAGTCTACAGTGCTTGGTTATAAACAGAAAATACAGAATGCTGCAAGTGACAGTCACTTCTGCTTCCTTTACAAACGCCTCTTTGTGCTGGCTCTCAGAGTTCTGTGCAAAGCAATACCACTGTGGGCAGTAAGGGGAACTGCACAGACAGTGTTACACAAATCCTTTTCCATCATTGATGCCTGCGTCAGAATTCTAGCAGTGGGAAACTTGACATGGTCTCTATGATATTGCCCTCCTTTTTGGGAGTGCTTGTCTCCTCCCTGTGTAGAGCTAAGTGATCTCTGCAGAGAATATTTGTCCTTATAGTTCATAAAAATAGTCTGGAAGATCAAAATATTTTGAGAAATTTCAGTGCGTATCAGATATCTTTGAGATCTGATTAAAGACTGTTCCATCTCTCATTCTTAACACGCCCCTTTTAAATATCACACTTTTGATGTTATGAAATGCTGTAATAACAGCAGGTCTGTTTTTCAACATCAAAATAGAAATGTCTCCAGAAAAGTGAACTTAGACATGTTGTTTGCCAGGTGTCTTTGGTTATATGTGCAAAATAATCTTTTAAACATGGAAAACAAATTACTGCGTTTCTGTAGTTCTTGCTTTATTCTTTGCAAGAAAGGCATCATCCTGGAAGATGGGGCTAATCTCTGGTGGAGTGGAATGCTTTATTATGGCATCTACTCTCCAAAATACTGCCCAAGTGCTGTTGTACTCCACAGACAGTGGTTTGACTTGAGGAGTTGCTATTGTTATCAGTACTTTCTATTAGCGAGGTTCTTTATGCTTTTCCGAATATTGAAAACAGCTGTTTGGTCATCTGTGGTTAAGTCTGTGAATAGAGGAGACATGCTAATTTACCAGATAAAAACCTTGTAGCAGTCCACAAAACTAGTGCTCAGAAGCTCGTTAGTGCTTGGCAACAAATACAGAGTATCTTGAGCATGAGCTGTAACTTCATCTTTATACTGAGCTACCGTGAGAGGCCTCTGTTCTTACACTTTTTGTTCAGCAAATGAAATGCAGATTTAAGCCTTTATTGTCTCATTTGGCTGGTAAGTGCAAGGCCTGTAATAAAAGTAGAGGTGTCTTCTGCCACATTTATAACCTGACTGCATCATCTGCTGCGTATTGAAATGGACAGGGACCTGGATGCTGGCTGGGAATATTCTGACAGCCTGGCTGTGCTGTAACACCCTTGTACCTCTGTCTGTGAATGTGTGTGAATGTGCAACATGCCTGATTTTTATCCAAAGATCGTGTGCTGTTGGGGACACACCAGCACCTTGTCATCCAACAAGGGGCAAGTTAGCAGTGTGACTGCTCGTAGTGATTGTCAGAGTGAATGAATTACAGCATTAATAGGAATTTTGCTTAGAGAGGACTGTCTGGTTTGGGTAATGGACTTAATTGCCATTTGGAGTTTGGAGAGAACTGTGTGGTCAATTTGTTATATCCTCCTAGATTTTTGGAAAGTGAGATCAGATTTTCTGCAAGCCTAAGGGAGGAAAAATGTAGTAGAGGAAAAACAAATTATTTTTGTGGTCAAAACAGAATGCAGGATATTTCCTTCTCATGCTTAACTATAAGGAAAACGTTAAAAGCACTAAAATAAGAGGCTATGTGTTTTTACTTAACTATCTCTTCCTAGAGCGTGATCTAGTAACTCTCAAATGTATATTGCCACTTTTTTAAACGGGGAGATTTGCAGATGCAAGGCTTATGGAGTGAGGAGAAATGAAACTTCCTGAAGTGGCTTATTAGTAGCCTACCTTCAACTACCATAAGCAGTGACCAAGACTCTTTGTAATGTTTTGGTTGAAAGGTGTATAGTCAGGTTTTATCTCCTCTCATATTTTCTGTTTCCTATCTCAAGAATTTTTGTCTAGGAAAAGCACTTTCTGTTTTCTCCTTTAAAGATTTTTGTGGGACTTTTTTCAGTAATTTTTCAGTGCACCAAGCAACACATTTACCTCTCTCTTTGGAAATCCTCTATGACTCCTTGGCTTTCCTGTTATAGGGATTTGACAAGTTACTACTTTTGTTTGGGGTTTTTTTTCCTTCCCCAGCCTTCATCATGGAGCCAGTTTGCTCGCAGAACAAAAAGTGATGATTGTTCTTATTCAGTGTTGTTGACATTGGGCTCATGTGCTCCAAAGGGTGAGATTTTTAGATGCATGTATTTAACTCCAGGTATTTGAAACCATTATTTTGTGATTTGCCAACTGGCATTTGCCCTTAGAAGTGCCCACCTGCAGATGGTTAATTGGATCAAATACAATACTGAGCAAAAAATTTCATGGATTTCCTCTGAGAGTGGTTAGGAAGTTGAAGAGATGACTTTCCTATGTAAAAGGCCCTGCCTGTTGATGGAGGTGACTGAAAAGCTGGTTCCAAATCCCTAGGAGTTAGTGTTTCCCCTTCCTATAGTACCAGTCCAATGTTTGCCAAGTTTCACCCTGTTAAAAATGTGAGGAGATGCAAAAGCTCAAGGCAGATGGAACTGACCTTTTATGTACTTTGAGGGCTTGGATTATAGCATAATCCAATAGGGGGATCTTGAAACCACTGTGTTTGGCTGTTCTTGTATCAACATCATGGGTGCTCGGTGGGTTGGTTTGACCTGATTGCTAAGTTTGTGTAAAACTCAGATTTGCAATCTAAACGTCACTTCTGAGTTATTGCTAGTACAGAATTTAAAAGAACAAAGGGAGGAAATACAGTTTACGTCTTCCTTTGTTGTTTATACCTGCTCTGGATCCATCCAGCCTTTTAAAGTTGAGACTAATAAAGAATTAAAGGATTAATTAACCAGACAACAGTAACGATCGACTCAGTTGCGCTGGAGCTGTTCCAGACTTTTTCTCTCTCCAAAAGTGTGGATATCTTGTTTCTGCATTGCAAGGCTGTCTCCAGCTGGCTGTGACTCAGATACAAGTCTTCCAGATGTCGTTGCAGAATACTGTGATGAGACTGTCTTTCTGTCTTCCAGTGTTTAATCACGGAAAATGAAAGGAAGATACTGTCTTCTTTTGGCAGCATATCATGTGCTCTGATTCCTAATTTTATTACATCTTACTCTCTAGAGCATGGAAGAAAGTGACTGTAAAAAGCAAACGTGTTTTCTTTCTGCTAGCGGAGTTGAAACCAGATGTGCAAAATTTTGGTGGCAACACCGAATAGACATGACTAGCCAAAAACGCAAGTCAAATGACTTGCAATGGTGAGAAGGGTTAACTTGCATATAATTTTTATTTCCATGTTATTTTTGCCTGGACACAATTCATCAGTGTTCAGAAGCCGTCAATTTTCTGTTTATAAAGTGTTTTTAGCAACAGTGGAAATAACCACAAGGGAATAGTATGAACCCTTTTCTCTTTGGAAAGGGAAAGGGAGGAAAGTGTGACTTAGTTCACTAGTGATGCAGCACAACATTTCTTAAATTCTTAGGGATGTGTTTACTGGATGCCTTAAATATGTAGAATGAAGAATAAAATTAATGTCAAATGGAATGCAGTAAAGTCGCTGTCCGATGAACTGTCAGCCTTTGTGTGTATGCATGAGAATGCTGCATGTGTTTAAAACGGTACACAGAAATAACTAAATAGATGTGGTATTTATATGAAAAGCTGTTGTGTCCCTCTATTCCTCTGTGTAGAACAGAGCAAATCTGGTCTATTGCCAGATTATTGCTTGCTGAGTGCATTGGGTCTGTGATGTTTGGCTGTTCTGCAGAAACCGCCCTTATTAGCCAAAAACTGATTGAAACATAAGGGCGACCTGCTTTGCTTTTGTCCCGATACCAGGCTTTGCACCAACCCTTGCAAAAAGAGTACAGAGAAGGAATTGTCTTGGTTAATTTGCACGACAGGATGAAGGTGTGATCGTGGCGTGGTTGATAGCACAGGTAACATATGCTCAAAGGAACTGATGGCGAAGGCAAGCAACAGCACGTGTACGTGAGGCTGCCCAGCTGTCCTTTGCTGGGTGTTAGCTTCTGATGAAGCCACTGCCGCTTTTTTGCTGCTGCCGCCAGTCATTCCCTGCCTTAGCTGTTTAAATGCTATTACAAGTGTGTCTGATCTGGGATCTTGCACTTTCCTTGTGCTGTGTGTGTGAACCTCTGAGATCCCAGCATCCTTAACATCTCAAACTGGGCGTGCAAGAGCCAGATGAAAGTAAAAAGCAAACGCCTGCTTATCTTGATGGCTTTTACTGGTGTAAAGCTTCCGTGAGTGACGCTGCACAGAGGGGGGTATTGTCTTTCAAACAACCAGGCACATCAGTCTTTGCACTTTCCTTCTTGATGCTGAATCAGGGAAGCTCTGCATGCCACAGAGAAGCGCTGCACTGGATGTGCTAGTGTGACCTTAAGTGGGAGCAGGATGGGGGGGGGCGGGATTAACGTTCACTGAATTGTCACTGATGAGTTGGCACCCATCAGTCTCGGGAACTTGCTTAGAAAGGATGCAATCAGAGCAGCCCTGTAGGGGCTTCAGCGATTGCTGCTGCACCTCTGTCTGTGGAAGGGTGGGAGCGAGGTGTTAGCATTTCGAATGTGACTCTATGGTAACAGACAAGTTCAGGATTTCTACTACAGCATCTGGGTTTTGTGAGACCAGTGCAATTTTGTTCTTTTGCTGTATGGATCTGGCACTAAAAATGGGAATTACTTGCTTCAGTTATAGTTCTGTGATACTATTTGTTATAAATGCTGGTTGCTTGCGTGAGCAAGAAATAAATTGATACTGTCTCTGCTCCAAAGAACTAAAATTCAGCATACCTAAGTATTTAAATTATTTCATTATTCTGTTGCATGGCTGCCTGCATCACTGAAGTAAAGCAACGATACCAATGAAGCCAACAAACCTTTAATGAAAGCATTTGCATGAACAGCTAACACCATGTTGGATGTAGTCCACCAGAATAAAAGCACTTTGGGGCTATAGTATCTTGTTAAACACATTGTAAATGTTTTTGACAAGAAGTCTGGCAGAATCCAACCACCCCTGGACAGCCAGCATGTCAGAGCATTTCTGAGTGAGATGTATTATCCTGTCCTGGACTGATAGCTTTGGATAATCCTCTAATCCAAGTGATTGCTTAAATGTTGCAGTCTATTTAGTTTTGCTTGGTCTGGGATGACTTGCTGCTGGAGAGCTCAGGGTGAATAAAAAAAAAAAAAAACAAAAGATTAAAATAAATTAAAAAAAAAAGACTGCAACTGAATAAATGAATTTACCTCCAGCTGTCTGGGGTCCAGGCTGGACTTGAGGATGTTGTATCCCAGTGGTGTATTTGCCCTGTTAGAGACAGCTCCTGAGCTGTTTTTCCTCTGACTTCTGGGATTTTTGCTGAGGCTGTCAAAGAGAAGGTGACTTGAAGAAGGCAACGTGATGTCGGTTTTGCTGTGGAGGACACTGAAGCTTTTGCTTGTCCTTGTGTCTGACCAGAGTAGCCTCTAGTCCTGTACTGTTTGCCCTTGCATGTCTTGTGCTCCCACTGCCATCGCTACCTCCTTGCAGTGAGGCCAGACTGATTTTCACATGCAGTAGTCTAAGAACATTTGAGAAGCATATTCCTTTAGGTGTCTGCTTGATGGTAGAGCAAAGTTGTTTTCTTTGCACTCAAACCACAAAAAAGTGGGGAGTCGGAAGGTCTGTATGGAAGATGCTGTGGAGTGGAGGAATTCAGCTACGGCGACTGCCCCGTTCTCCCTGCTTGTGAACACTGTCACATCAGGATTTTGATTGATCATCAGTTGATTTTGTCCCTGTGTTGGGATGGGGGAAAGTCAGGTACTGGGGTGATATTTCAGAGCTCCAGACTGCTTCCTGGCCCCTGCCTCTCACCAAGAGGACTGAAAAGGGGGATGATGTGCCCTGCACCTGGGCCAGGCTGGCAGCAGAGCAGAGCCTTCCTCCAAGAAGACTGAGAACCACCAGAGCCCCACCTGTACCCTGAGGTAGCTGGAGCCTGCCCTTCCTCGTCTGATTTTAGGTGGCTGTGTGCTTGTTTAATCCTTTCTGTCACTGGCCAAGAAAGGTTACCACATGAGTTCACAAGTGAGAATGCTGAGAAACAAAAGATTCATAGCTCACGAGTTCCCCCCCTTTTTCTGCCTCTACTCTTAACTGTTATGAGAACAGAGAGAATCCTTCCTCTCCTCCTCCAAGAATCAAAACAGTTTTTTGTTTTGCTTGTCTTTTGCAGATCAATTTTGTAGCCTGTCAACTGTTTGCACTTTTGGCTGCATTTTGGTTTCGTATTTACTTGAGTCCCAGTCATGCCAGCTCCGCTGTTCGCCATGCATTTGCCACCCTCTTTGGAATATACTTTGCTGTCTTCTGCTTTGGGTGGTGAGTATTTAGTCGCCATTTAGACAAGGCTTGGGTAAAAAGAATTTTAAACTTCGTATTAGCTTTTCTGGATTGCATCTTTTTAATCTTAAGGCTCTTAATGCTACTTTTAAAGAATAACCTAACCAACATAACCATTCCAAACCCTCAAAGTAAAATGACTCATGCAAGTACTTTTAAGTAAAGTGTTTAATTTAATTTGTGATGTTTGTTCTGGAAGTTAAAGCCACACCAGTCTGCTGTGAGGAACGTCTTCTGGAAAAGATGTATCCAACTCGAATGGGCACTTTGAGCCAGGCTACTCTTTCAGTTAAACATATGGATAATATCGTTTCAATAAGTATCAGTCTGTGTTGCATTGTCAGGCTATAAAGACGTGGTGTGGTAATCTGGGTTTACTGGTGCCCTGATATGACATCACATTTATGTCATTTGCATGGAAAAATATTCTGTTGCTCTGAACTACCAGCACTTCCAGGTAACATAGAAATTATCTAAATACTCACTTTGTTGTCTTCAAGGTATTCCATTCATCTTTTTGTCCTGGTGATGATGAACTATGGCATTATGAATATGGCGAGTATTCCCAACATCCACAGGTGAGCTTGTGCGGCTGCAAGTCTGCAGCTGCCCCTCTGACGCCTTCTCTGCTTTCAGGGAGAATCATGAGCAGTTTTTAGAACCACCTTCTCTTCTTTCCTTCTTCTCTTTCCCAGTTACTTGCAGGAGCTTTGTTCATGGAGTTACAGAAGCAGCTGTAATCTCAATTTGTGGGTTTTTTGGATTGATGCATTGCATTTTCCTATGAAATTGCTGGCCTTAAAATTTGACTTTTGCAGGCTTAATAATTTATGGCCAACCTTTGCTTTCTTAAATGTGATGAAGTCATGTTCTCCTTGGTCTTGGGTTCTTCCAGATTGCATTTGATAATCCTTTTTAATGTGTTTTTCCCCTTGCTGTTTGTTCTTCAGGTATTTTCCACTTATTCTTGAGTTAGGTAGTTCAAATAAGGTCACTGAGGCAGCTTAGCTTAGTGATCCACAAAATAAGGTCTTGCTTTTGGTACTGGGCTTTGTGAAAAAGTAGAAAATAACAGAACTCTTATTGCTTCGAAGTAGAAGCTTATGGTTTGGGTATGTTACAGGTGATTTCTGTCTCTGCACTGTCTGACTGTTTCTGTAGCTGCTGCTGAATGCTCAGAATCCACATCAGTGTGGGCTGGGGAACGGAAACCCTTTCTTCACTTGCCTTCAAGGCCAGGGCTGTCTGAGAATCTGATGTTCAGATAATCATCTTGCCTTCTTTTTTTTCCTGAAGAGACTCCTCTCTAATATCTAAACAGGAACCTTGCTTACAATTACTTATAATTTTTCTAAGATTATTTAGAAATGTGAAGTATAAAAAACAAGCCTGTCTACAGCAGTCCACTAGCATTTTGCACCAGCAAGATAAGGTATTAAGGAGGTATTTTTTCCACATCCTCGCAGAATGCAAAGCCCAGAAGTCCAGAGGTAATTAATAATGTCACCAAAAAAAAAAAAAAAGGTAATTGAACAATGTTTGTTAAAGAAATGCCAGAGACCAAAATAAAAAGGTGTTAAAAATTTGTATTATGGTTTCCTGGTCATTGTCCCTGCCTATGACTTGAGGGAAATGCAGGAGTTGGTGACTATAGATCAGAGGAACCAAGTCTACGAAGGAATCATCCAATAGTTATTTACATCTTCCTAGACAAGTTGAGGTGGTGATAAGGAAAAGGACACGGCTTCAACAGGAAACCCCCTCATTCTTCCTCTTTAGCCAATTAGCCACAATGGCTAATAGCAAAATAGCTGTATACTGAAACAAAAATGAAGCCAGTTCATATAATGTTGCCCACTGCTGCAAGATAGTAATGTGTTGATTTGAGTCAACATGAAATGTCAATCCAGCGTGCTGAAAAACCTCAGGAGGTCTGAGGGAGGATTGGGTTAGGACTTTTCTATTGTATTCCACTAGCCATAGCAGTATGACTCAAGGTGCTTCCGCATTATTAATTTTGGCAAAGTAACGATGTATTCAAACTGGTTGAGAGTAAGCTTGAGCAATGCCACTTTAAGGTCTGGACCTGTTCATACAGGCAACCAGATCCTTCAGAGTGGGGCTTCAAAACTTGGCTTTTTTTTCCCAGGAAAACACAGTGGAAGAGAACAAAGGAAATAAACTGCATAATTTAACCTTCATCCTCTCTTCCCTGGTTATTTTTTGCTAGTTTGCTCTCTGGTGAAGCTGCTAGCCTTCAAGGCCTATAAATGGACGAATTAATCCAGCATCAGAAATGCTCCCAGCTACAGCAGCAGTTCAGTGTATCTCTCCCTGCTTGCCCCCCTTTCAATCTAAGTGCTTTCCACCTCAGCATGGAGGCTTATTTTAGATCCTTCTTCCTGTCTATCGCTGTTACATGTCTGAGCTGGGTGACTTGCCTTTGGATGGATGCTTGCCATTCTCCGTTGATGAGAGGGGAATCCAAGGACCTTGCTGAGGCAGGACTGGATGCCTGACCCAAATACACTATGATGAATTCTACTCTGAATCTCCTGAAGAATCTGTCATGTCCCTTCAGTCTGCCTTTCATCCAGCTGTTTGCTGTGCGCCACATGACCTGCAGGTTGCCTTGCGATCCATCACTGTCACTCACACTGCAGTTTATTAGTCCCCAGGGAGGAAAAACTCATTTCTTTTTAAAAACAGCCATAATTTGACCAAGGCCTGGCTCTTTTTCAGTTGTCTGCTGACTGATCCTCTTGTCTGATTTCACCTTTAGTTCTCTCCTGTGGTGGATGCTCTCATGGGTCCGGGGGGGGCAATGTGTGCCTACCAGCCTCCCAAGGCTTGGCCCTACCAGGCATGCAGGATGTGACATCTCATTCTGTAGTCTGTGGGTCTTTGCCTCTTCTCTCCCACATGGATAACTTCTGCTACCAGGGACACCAGTAGACCTGGTCCTGGCCTGTCCATATGGTGCAAGCCTTTCATTCTGGTGTCCCAGCTCTTCACTGCACTGTGTAATTTGCTTCATGTGTCAGTCCATCTTCAAACATCCATCCACTTCTTTCCTCCCCAGTATCCTCTTTCTTGCTCATGTAAATACGGGGAGAAGTTACTTGTATGAAAGGCTGCATCTGCCGGTGCAGACACTGCAGCATTTCCAGTCTTCAGACTGTTCAGCTGTTAAGATAGAAAGAATCATGCTACTGCCCTGCCTAACAGAAGTGTGCTATCGTCTTGAAACACAGAGTGAGTTTGTCACACCCTACCTAAGGAATACTTCTTCAGTTGGACACTGTGATCTTATAGGTCCTTTCCAGCCTATGTGATTCTGTGATTTTTCTGGAAGATGGTGTGCTTCAACATGGAGAGCTGAAAAGATGAGGCTATGTGCCATCTTCTGCCTTTATACAAAATCACGAGAGGATACCTTAAACTTGAAGTATTTTAGTCTTTGCTAGATCTGAGGAAGAGTTGTAAATAAAGAACATTTACACATAAAAAATGCAGTGGATAAGTTCAGTGACTGACATACAGTATAATCTGATTTCAAATACTTGAGTCGGACAGAAATTTCAAAATAATATGTGAAGATGGGAACTTTGAAATTGAATTGTGCAACTTGAATTGATCCTATTTCTTCTTTCTTTTTTCCCCACCCTGAGAATGACGAGACACCTCTGTAAAGTTTCAGCTGGGTGTACAAAACCATCAGTTCCCTTTGAGGATGTCTTCCGGGTCTTGTAGCATAGCTTCAGACTTGTTAACAATTGGATTTGAAAAAACCAAAACAAGCCCGACCCAATTTGAGTGATTCTAGTTCTTGTTGGTACTTGTGTTGGTAACTATGTGTTCTGTGTATTATGTTTTTAGGTACTCCTTTGTCGTAGCTATGGGATACCTCACATTGTGCCACATAAGCCGAATATACATTTTTCATTATGGTATTCTCACTACAGATTTTTCCGGGTGAGTGAGTCTGCAAACTGCTTCCTGTGTCAATCAGTATTAGTTGATTTCAGTAAGTTGTAAGAATAATTTGTATATTATCTGTGGAGCACCTGCAATTTTGTTTCCCTTAAGCTTTTTCTGAGGCCTTTGTTGTGATCTTTGGGTTTTGGTTGGGGTTTTTTTGGTTTGGTTTGGTTTGTTTGTTTGTTTGTTTTTTGTTTTTTAAAGAAAGAATAAGCACTGTATGATTTTTGCACTGACTCATCATTTCTACTGTTTTCTTGCTAGAAACTGTGTAGTTGGGAAGGTAGAGCTCAGTTAGCTAGGTTGCCCCAAAAGCAGCCTGGGAGGATAAGTTGCGCAGTCTCTCCCTGGAGCTGTAAGAGTGCTTACGTGGCTGGTGATCTGCCCTGAGAGGTGGGGTGGGCTGCTCTCCTTTAGACCTTCTAGGCACAGCTGTCGGCTCTGTGTCTCCTTTCCCCCATTTTGATTTATCTTGAAGCCCCAGCTGGGAAGGTGTTCTCCCAGCCCAGGCACTCCAGCGGGTGTGAGGGCAGGACTTGGGCAGGGGTGAGTTGCTGGTGGAGCTGGGTGAGTAACCCAGGCAGAGAGACAAGAGTTCAACTTGGGTTGTCAGCACTGGTTCTCTCATGGGGCCAGCTTGTGGCTGCTGCTTCAATAGCACAGCTTTTTTGTATGCCATGGTATCTGTGAAACGGTGGTTTTCATATATACTGTAGTCTCTGATTTCACTCAGAGAAGCAGTAGAGGATGCTTTGCAAAGGTAGAGACAGCTAACCCTATGTGCTTTGTTTGTGAGAGGAAGGTATGCTTTTGCATGATTTAAAAACAGTGTGCTAATCTGTATCCCACTTGTTTAATTGAATGTCTGAATACAGTGTAATTAGTGACATACCATGAAAAATTTCTGTAAACTCGCACAGTACATTGTACATGACTCTTCCAAGTCTCTGTCACCTTACAGGCACAGAGTAGGAGATTGAAGGTTTTTTCTGTCTCTGTGCATGTGTCTCTCTCTTTGAGGTGGTGGGTTTAAGCACTTAATTAAATTGTAGGTGGTGGAGGGGAAGTTTCTCTCAAACTCCTGAGGTTTTTTTATTAAGGAGGCTGCAGTAATGGGAACTTACATGTTTAAAGAAATTTGGTTCTGTATTTTTTTCTGCAGTTCTTTTAATACACAAAAGCATGTCCTCAAAGAGCACGACATGCCAAGAATCCTATAAATGGGATCGGAATGCTATAGCTCTGTGTAAGAGACAGAGAGAGAAATGTGAGAGATCATGCTTTTCTGAATAGTGTGTTCAGAAATGCACTGTGAGGCATATTAGCTCTCTCTCTCTGAATACATTTAATAAAGATCCAGCTGAGACTGAGGGTGGGAGAAGAGGAATGGTGACTGTTTGTTATAGACTAGGTAGCATTTTCTGCTCCCTTGGTGAAAAAGTAACTACTCTTATTTAGTGATGAGCTTGAGGATAATAATGGTAGTGAAAGAATGATGGCTGAAATTACTGTTATTTGATTTTGTCTTGGTGCTTCAAGATACACACCAATTCCTAAACTTCAGTCAAACATAAAACTGCCAAGTAGAAAACAAGTGGAAAATGTACTACGGATACGAACTGCACCTTCATGGTATATTTTAAAAGCTAAGAATAAATAAAATTAGTGTAGTGGTATCAATAAAAACTTGCAATCCGAAGTGTTGAAACCCAGATCAGCTTCAAAATCTGTCTTCAAACTTGTTTTCCTCAGCTGTAAATTTGTGCCCATTGAGGTTTTGTGCACATACCTGACTAGATGTGATGACCCAGAGAGACAAAATGTACTCCCTGGGCACAGTTTTATCATGTATGAGCAGCAAATGAACTCCTCTTGCTCGTTCTCCCATATTTGACGGTTCCTCATCTGTTGCATGTGGTAACAGGGAAGCATTAGGACAGGGGCCTGGCTGGGAGGATGGCATTAAAGTTCTCCCTCAGGATTTCAGAAATGACCGAGACTGAGCCATGGAGCTATGCCTATCGCCCTCCTGGGTGAATGTGGCTGGGGATATACATTGAAAAGGGAAGACACTGGATTCATGGGAATCTTTAAGATCCAACAAAAAGCCCATCGTCTGCTGACTTGTGTTTCAGGTTTCAGTATCCCCTAAGTCTGGTGATATCTGGTTGCGAGGAGGAAGTTTTAATCCACATCAAATAGGCACATAACTGGTTCTATTGCCATCAGCTTTCCAATGTCAGTTCCCTAAAGTGATGAGCCAGATGATCAATGAGTGTTTCCCAGTGGCAGTGCTGAAAGCCAGCATCCCTCATTTGCTCTCCTGACCTGCTTTGTACACTTAACGACTTGCATGCATAACCCTTTTGAAGTGTGCTTGCAAATACATTTTTGGGGTGTTTTTAGTTGGTTGTGCTATTTGTTTGGAGCCCTCCCATTTTGAGAATAGAGCTTGTAAAATGCAGGTAGAGGTGGAGAGAACAAGGTAACTTTTGGGTCATGTCTTAAGCAAACTGGAAAATGAAAGATCAAGCTGTGGCACATCGCTTCCAGGTAACGAAATAGAAATAAGGGACTTGTTACCTGCTGGTGACTAGTTAATTCTTAACTCCTGCCAAGGGTAGTTTTGTTCACTGAGTCCTACAGTCAGAACTGTATGCAAGCTGCTTCCTTTAAGAGCAGATTTAAACTCTTAATTTAAAAGTTTTTCATGTATTGCATAGTAATTGAGGAAAAACTCATATTTTTATTTTAAACTACTGCCAAGTTTTAAGGAAAATAATTTCCAGCTTGCTGCACTTCAATTTTAATTACTTTTTAAAAATGTGTATATATTTTATCAAATTTTTTTCAGTTATATTGTTTCTCAAATAAGTGGTGATATAATTTAGGAATTTTCTCTTTACTACTTCCTCAAAAAGCCTATTCATTTTTGAACACTAATTTTACAGTAACTGAATCCTGTGCTTCCCTCTTAATTCAAATCAATCTTTGAGAGAAGCATGCATGTTTTATTTCGCTTGGTTTGCCATGACATTTGTACATTTTACTTGGAAAAACTAAATCCTAACTCTTTCTCTCTCTTATTTCTTCTTCTTTATGCTAAGAGGATTATGCTGGTAAGTTGCCTGCCTATACAACTTTATAAAAACAGTAATAATATCATATGGTTTCTGTTTTTTCCCTTTGTATCACAGGCTCAGATTGAGTATAGCAATATGATAGCTTTAAGGAAAAATGAGTTTAAAATAAGGAATCTTGATTCTTGATCTTTTGATTTTTGGAATTTTGTTTTTTGGAAACTAGTAATAGATAGGGTTTCAATCTAGCAAGCTTCAAGACCAAAAGCCAGATGCATATGATCATCCAGATAAAATTCAGAAGATAAGGAACTTGTGTCTGTTTCAATCCTTTGCTTAAGGCCATAGAGCTTTTTAGTTTTCTCTTTGAATTCTTGCAGTGTCTGAGAAAAATTTCCTAATATTGCAGATTATTCAGTGAAATGTCAGAGAATGTTCATGCATATGGGAGTTTCTTTCATATATGAGTAGTAGCTGAGAGAGCTGGGGGTTGTTTAGCCTGGAGAGCAGGAGGGCCCTTATCACTCTTTACAACTGCTTGAAAGAAGGTTGTAGCAAGGCTGGGGTAAGTCACTTCTCCCATGTAACAAGTGACAGGAGAAGAGGAAACAGCCTCAGGTTATGCCAGGGGAGGTTTAGATTGGATATTAGGAAAAGTTTCTTCATGGAAAGTGTTTTCAAGCATTGGAACAGGCTGCCCAGGGAAGTGGTGGAATCACTATCCCTGGAAATGTTCAAAAGACATGGAGTTATGGCACTTGGGGACATGGTTTAGTGGTGAAGATGGCAGTGCTGGGTTAACAGTTGGACTCAATGATCCTAGAGGTCTTTTCCAGTCTTAATGATTCTGTGATTCTTGCTGCCATTCCTTGCAGAAGAGAAACTCAGTTTGTGAAAATCACCACACATGCTGGCACAGTTTTCAGTCTTCTGTTGTCTTAGAGACACCATAGCTGAGTGATCTGAGAAACTTGAGCAGTTTTCCTCCCCACGTATGTCAAATCTGTAGCTCTTACATGAGTGCTTTGGTGGACATCACTCTCCAGACACCACCTTTGTGTTCGCCCTATCCCAAATGCAGAGCAGTAGCATCATTCTTAGCAAACCACCTAGAAAGGGATGATCGCTGAGAGAGCCCTCTCAAAAGCCATATAATTAAGCAGATACTTCAGTAACAAGGGTCACTTCAGGTAGTGAATTTTTGCTGGGTGGTTAGTGCTTTGTTGCTGGTTTTTTCCTCACTCAGTGGCTTTTAGCATCAACCACAAAAGGAAGGAATAAAAGTACAGCAGCCGTTTTTCACAAAGGAAATACGTTTGCTGATGAAAGCAAAGATAGATGTACTCTGTTACCATATTAAAACACAGAGCAGAAATGCTATCTGGTCCTACCAGTTCAGTTGGTTATTTTTATTTTCTTGTCTTCTAAGTGTATGACATGCAGTACATTGCTGCAGTGTCTGTTCCAGCAGCCCTGGGTAACCTCGGTGTGCAGCTGGTCCCCAGAGGCAGTGCAGCAGTGCAGGTGCAGGGTGAGTAAGGGGAAGTCAGTCTGTTTTCCATGCCTGTTTGCTGCTTTGGCTGAGTGCTTGTCCACTTGAAACAGCCCTGAGATCACTTACCATTGGATACACAGGAGCCCTGCAAGAACTGCAGTGTGGGAACTAGGCAGAATTCAAGCGGGCAATCGCTACTAGAGAGCTCCATGCGTCTCGTGAGTATATCCCGGGACACTTCTCCAGAAGTAAACACACTTTTAAGTGAAATGCTTCTACCGTGAAGGCTTAAGAAATACCGCTTGGGAGCTTTCACACACACACACAAAAAAGGGCAACACATCACATGAAGGAAATTTGAAGTTGCTTTGGAGGTGCAAGTGTGTTTAGTGAAGTGTTTTTTCTCTGATGTACTTCAGTACTTCTTCCTTTTATTGTTGAAAGCAAAAGTACGAGGCCTCTGCCAGCTTGGCAATCCCCTTGTCAGCATGGTTACTGTCACAGCAGGGACAGTATGACTCTGTGAACTTCTTGTCATGGCTTCAGTGCTGCAGAGGTAACCCTGAAATAAATGTTCGCTGTTTTGGAGTCTTGTCTGCTCTGAGCCTTTTGACTCCACCTCCTCTCTTAGTGAAATCAGGTCAGTGGAAACTATTTCTAGCAAGCGTGTGCCAGGCTCCTCCATGGGATTACCTAAGGTCAAGCAGACGGTGCTTGGAAAACGTCTTTCCTCTCGTAAGCATCGAAGCTTCCTTAGTGCAGAAGCCAGTCTGTGATGTGGTGAGGATCCCCACAGCAGTCTACAAACAAAATCTCTTTACTTCCACTGGCCTGTGCTTCTGGCACATTTATTGTGTTGGGGCAAGCTGTATTTAAAAATTATATTAACTGATATGTTTTCATTTGGAAGGTTTATTTAGGGGATTAAACCCCTCTATTGAGCATTCTCTGAAAACTGTTGCATCTTAGTCTTGTGTTATTTTTCAAGGCATCGAGGGTGAGGTAAACAAAAACCCAACGCTGTCTTTACCTTATGTTAGATGCCTTGAAAAATAAAATTGTCCCTTGGTGAATTTCTTGATTTTTTTTTTAATTAAAAGTTGGCCACTATGGTTTGTGTACAGTGCAGCTACAACCTGAGATTAAACTCATAGCGAATATATAAAACATGGGAAGGGAGCGGAAATCACACCACACGTAAATCAGATTCTGTGTTTCTGTGGTAATTTGTAACTCTAGTGCTTAATAGGACAGGTGGAGAGGGTGTGGAATCACCACTCAGCATGTGGCTGCAAAGCAATCGGTAGGTGTTCAAATATGATGGATTGCAAGTTGTTTAGGCTTCTAAATGTGTTTTACTTCAAATGCTTCCTTCCTAGGGATAAGTCTTTGTGCTTCATCTGTAAGTGCAAGTGTAGTAGGTAGATTTTCTTCTTAAATTCAACCTAATTGCCCCCCTCCAATAAATTGTGCATCGCAAAATTTGGGAGTAAAAAAAAGGATTGGAAGTTTTATAGTTTTCTTAACTTCCCTTCTTGTTTTTAGCACTATTGACTTTTTCCAGTACAGCCTAAGGGTTAAAATAGTATCCTGTTGGAAACAGTTGGCTATATGTGATATGGTGCTGTATTTAATGTATTAACATACTCAGTGTTTTATTGCTGTTTAAAGTTAGAGCTTGCCTGAAAGGCTGAAGAGAATGGCAATTCAATGATATTTCAAAGTTTTAATAATCAAAACTCACATGTTTAGGAATTTATGATTTTTTCCCAGCCCCCCCCCCCCCACCCTTAAGGGAGAATTCCAGTACTGTCATTATTTTGTTGTGCTCTGCCTTTTCCTGCAGCAAAGACATGGTCCCCCTGAGATCAAGTAAGTGAGGAATGGTAGACAGGAGGAGAGGAGGGAGGAAGATGCTCCTTGTTCACCTGAAACCTTGCTTACCCTTTGTGTGAAGTGTTGTCTGACACCTGACACTGATCTCGTGAAAGATTTAGTGTGTGTCATCCCACTGCCACTGTAAGCAGGTTCCCACCTTCCTGAGTAGGGTGGAGATCACAGAATCAATTAGGTTGAAAAAGACCTCTGAGAGCGTCAAGTCCAACCTATGACCGATCACCACCGTGTCAACCAGACCATGGCACTGCATGCTACATCCAGTTGTTCCTTAAACACCTCCAGGGACGGTGACTCCACCACCTTCCTGGGAAGTACATTCCAATGTCTAATTACCCCTTCTGTGAAAACTTTCTTTGGATGTCTAACCTAAACCTCCCCTGGTGCAGCTTAAGAGAAGAGATTGACCCCCACCTGGCTACACCCTCCTTTCAGGCAGTTGTAGAAAGTGATAAGGTCCCCCCTGAGCCTCCTTTTCTCCAGGCTGAACGCTCCCAGCTCTCTCAGTCACTCATCATTGTGCTCCAGACCCTTCCCCAGCTCCATTGCCTTTCTTTGGACACACTCCAGCCCCTCAATGTCCTCTGAATTGAGGGGCCCAGAACTGAACACTACTCAAGGTGTGGCCTCACCAGTGCCAAGTACAGGGGAAGAGTCACTTCCCTGGTCCTGCTGGCCACACTGTTCCTGACATAGGCCAGGATGCCACTGGTCTTCTTGGCCACCTGGGCACAAGCTGGCTCATGTTCAGCTGGCTGTTGACCAGCACCCCTATGTCCTTTTCTGCTGGACCACTTTCCAGCCACTCTGGAAAATATGTGTGACATGTATTATGATGATGTCAGGAGGGAGAACAGGAAGTATCTAATGAACTTTGTGGCTCTCCTTCCCACTCGCCTTGTCAGACACATCACTTTTGTTCTCCCTTGTCTCCTCTGGAGCTGGGATTTGAGGGAGAGAGACTGTCCATCTTTTCTGATTAAAGTGTAGGAAAAGCTAGCTTGTTCTGTTGGCTTACAATGTGCCATCAATGAGGCAATGAATTCCTAATATAGATGAGGAGAACCTCTCTCCTCTGTGTTTATGTGTAGTATGACCTCAGTGCAGGCTTTACTCCTGCTGCCCTTGGACTGTTTGCATTTTGGTTCTCTCTGGTTTACCACGGGAGCCTTGTCTAAGGCAAGTGTCTAAATTTAGACATTAAAGTCATACGGTTTTGGCTCAGAGCCTGAGGTTTAAAGTTACCCACTTCAATATTGGCGTGAAGTGCTTGCCATAAGAAACATATGCAACAAATTGAAACAAGTGTTAATGTTCCTCCATAAAGCTAAAAAGGTCAAACACTGACAAAGTAAAAATTTGTGTTTATTGCAGTAGAACTGCTTGGTTCACTGACAGCCTCTGTCTCTCTTAAGGATTAAAAAAATCTGCCTTTTCATATGCTTAAAGGATTAGGATTTATGTATCTTTGAAAGCAAAGCTGAATTTTGTCTGGGAAAATCTACTTTGAGAAACAGGATGTTGAAGATAATGGTGAAAACAGCTTATAAATCACTTTTCTTGAAAGATTAATTGGAATAAAGTTTAGAATGACTGTTTGAGAATATTGCTGGAAGGTGAAAAGTCATTGTTGGATTTGTCCATTCCTTAGCTACTATCAGTGGTCTAGGTGACCCAAGGAGAGCTGCTGTACAAACCCCTGTGTTATGATTGTATTCAAGTTCTGTGTATACTTAAGCCTAGTCTGAATTTTATGTGCAAACGTTTTTACTGACATTGCAAGTAGGGACTTCTGAAATGATAAAAGCAGTTTCTGATTAAGTAATTGGCTGATACTGCATGTTCTAATTTTGGGTAGAAAATGCAAATTACCCCCACAGAATTACTTGTGGACTCTTGAAAAAGATCAACCATATTAAGTGTTAAAAAAAAAAGACCACTTAGAATGAAAGAATGGCTTTTGCCTGTATTTGTGTGTTTACCATGCTCAGCATACAAATTATTTTGAGAATCTGTTTGATTTATATTAGTGGGATAATTAGGTTGTAAACAGTTTATCTTAGCCATGGGGTTTACATTTGATTGTAACCAGTTTGTCAATTTAGTCAAGGATGATCCAGAATCTCTTGAAAATCTCTCTAGAACATAAGTATTTGACTTATGACATTCAGAGACATCACTGAATATAACTTCTACTTTTTGTTTTCTTTACCTTTAGAAATCTGTGAGACAAAAACAGTGCTTGAACTAAAAAAAAAACCCTCAACTTTTTTCTTTAATTGTGTTCCAAAAAATATATTAGAATCATTAAAACGAACAGCTGTAATGTTTGGAGTAATCATCTATATCTCTTTAAAAAGTTCCATATACTGGTGAAAATGTGTAAATAGTTAAAAAAAATGTGTACAAACTCGAGTTTTCATTTCCAGGTTGAAGACATCATTTGTGTTCAAACGGAAACCTCCATATGGTTAATGTTGTTAATTTATTCTCAGATTGAGGAACAACCCATTGTATTAATCCTCAGTGAAGACAGAGCTCTTTTGTGGGACTGGTTTTACATAAAGTCATCACAACTAATGCTTTTAAAATAGTGGTGTATCCTCATCATCTGTTCCTGTCTCATGGCTATTGGGGTTGTGAGAGATCTGGGCACCCCGTGCTGATGTCCCCAGTGGCAGAGAGATGGGGAGAAGCAGTGTGAACAGGTGATCATCCCTTGGTTTGCCTGCTATGGGTCCTTCCAGATTGCAGATGATCAGCGCCAGGTTTTGTGTTTAGGGCGCCACAGCTGATGGAGGAAGTGGTTTGTCCCCATGGTTTTCCTCTCATCTTTCCTCTTACCTACCTCTAAATGCTCTTGGCTGTGTTCTTTACTCTTGTGGGAACCAGCTCCTGATGCCTCCAAGCTGAGTTTAGTCTTTATTCCCATTCCTTAGCTGCAGCAGCTCACAATTGCCTTCAGTGCCAGGAAGCTCTGCAAAGCTGGATACGGGAAGTATAAGTGGCCCTACTGGGCACAGTGGCTATTTCTATGCTGCGTGTTTAGTTGGCACCAAAGATGCTGGGTGGCTGTAAGCCTGGCTCAGGTACAGCCAGCTCCTGTTTTCAGAGGCTCCAGATCCCACGTGCCCATACACTCCCAGTTGGATGGTGTATCTTGTTCAGGCTGTTCACAATGCAGATGCATGGCCAAGAAGCAAGTGGGAAACTGCTGTGCTGACAGCTATTCTGGTATTTGCACACAGTCCTAATTGATAGAGCTATTCATGTGGGGAAATAAGCATCTGTATCTGCAGAGTCAACATTTTTTTAGGGCACTGAGGAGACAGACAATAGGAGAGTAACAGTAAGAAGAGCCAGAGTTGGGTTACAGCAGCACTGCTGTATTCTAGTGTTGCATTGTATGGGGCTTCAGTTTGGTCTTTGCCTGAAAGGGAGCTCAGTGGGCTGCAGAAGCTGGTATTTCCTAGTGGTGTGATTTCTTCTGGGCTACAATTTGCAGTGCTGCACGATAGGGAGACATAAAATAAGGCTTTGTGTGCACTTAGCAATTAAAAATTCCAGTGCAAGTTATTGTGGGGTTGTTTTGAACCCAGGCAATTGTCTTATGCCTGAGTGCCTCCTTCAGCTTTAATTGGATGTTTTCCACTTGTTGCTAATACTGTTATGCCTTTTAAAGGCATAAAGACATTCAGTGAGAAAGTTGGGAATGATTTGTATTACATGACATGTAACTGTTGTTTCTGTCTTTCTTATAGTCCGCTGATGATAATTACACAGAAGATCACAACTCTTGCATGCCAGCTACATGATGGTAAGAAAAGGAATCTCTTCCCACGTCCTGAAGACAGCCTTTTTATTCCAGTACATTCTATGGTTGATTTATGGTGTGAATGAATGTAGTTCAGCGAGTTGTTCCAAATGAAGAAGAAAAATGCTGTGTGGAGGAAAATGAGAAACTTTAAGTTTTGATCAGTTTTTAGGATCAAACTCTCTTTGCAATATCAGAGACAACTGTTTTCCCCTTCGGGTATTCTACTTCCTTGGGGCCCAATTTGGATTTTAGCTAGTACCAGTATCTCCTGCTTAGACACTACAGTGCATCTCATTTAAGCTCTCTGAAGGTGTTACTGATTCTCAAAAGTTAAGAGTTGTGTTTGATGCATAGGTTCGGTCATTAATGTTAATTTGGCGAAAAATATGCTAGCACTGATATATTCAGTGATAATGTACTCCATGAGTCGTGAGAGATAGAATTCAGTAGCTTTTCCCCAGCACAGAGAGAAGCACAGTTGCAAGCAAAATAACATT
This sequence comes from Lycocorax pyrrhopterus obiensis, assembly GCA_014706295.1. Taxonomy (NCBI): domain Eukaryota; kingdom Metazoa; phylum Chordata; class Aves; order Passeriformes; family Paradisaeidae; genus Lycocorax; species Lycocorax pyrrhopterus. The sequence goes on from JACSVZ010000002.1 coordinate 62,111,020, forward strand.
GTCTTCAGTCTTGTTCTGTGCTGTGACAAAGAGCACTATTATTTCCCAGTGAAACGCCTGTGTCTAGTACAGTGCAAAGGCTAGAAATGTCAGTTGTCATCAGTAGCATTTTTGCTTGTGCCCACTGATGTTGCAGTGCAAATTTCTGATGGTCTGAGGGCCCATTGCCTTACAAGCTGTGGGTGATTGAAAAAAGTGTCTTGCTAAAGAGTTGCGAGCAAGGATTTAAGTGATGGCCACACGGGGGTCTGGCATTGTTTGCAAGCCGGATTTGCACAAGTGAATCTAATGCTTATAGCTGACTGTAATAGGTATAGCTGGAAGCTTGGCTAATTGACCTTGGTGGTGGCATTCACGTTGCTGAGGCTTCTCTGCTTCTCTAAGTTGAGTCAGCTCAGGTATTGCTGCAATGCCACAGCAGTGTGCAGCCTAGGTACACACCTAGGATGTTGGAGGTAAACAAACAGACAGAAAGGAAAAAGACAACAGCAGATGCAGGAGCATTTTAAACAGACCAGGAATCCTACAGATTAATGATGGTGGAAAAGGCTCGTTACATTGTGAACATCCATGTATGGAGCAGTTGATCAAATGAAGGCAGCTTGCACTTCAAGCATCAGTGACAAATTTCTATTTGTGAAAATTTAACACAGCTGTCCGTAAATGGAAACAGACAAACAAAATACCCACTCCTATAAGTAATTAAGTGCTTAATTGTTTCTCTGAAACTCAGGCCTTCCCTGCAAACTGAAACAGTGGAGAGAGAATGGAAATGAGCAGCTTATCAGCAGTCATTGCAGGAAGTGGGTCCTGTGTGTGTGTTGGTAATTATGGCCAGTACATTTAGAAGAGTAGTGTCAATTGGTGCCAAGCCCCTGATCTTTCGGAGCTGTGCACATGGAGCTGTGCACATTCATGCTCCGCATCGAGTGCTGTGACTCATCCTGTGTTGTGCTGCTGAAGCCAGTGGGATTCCCTGCAGTATGGGCAGCTAAAGCTTTAGGGTGAAGGTTTTGAGGTATGTGCTATAAGCAACATCTGTTTACCACTGGCCATGACACAAGATTTTTCCATCATTTTCCTGGGACATTGAGTCTGTGCGCTACCTCTGGCCCCAAAGGTCTTGTGCACTCAACAGGAGGTCACCCTTCCAGTGTGGACCACGTACAATTCCAGATTATTACTGACGTGTATGTTTAGGCTTGCTCCAGCAGCAGGCAGCTGGGCTGCTTGTTCATGCCAGTGGAGCTTCTGTTCCCTGAGCGCCTGTTTCCCTTCCCCTGCCCACTCCTCCTGCTGTGAAATGCTCCATTTCTCACCAAGGAGCCAGCGGGAGGCTTGTGCTTAAATGAGCCAGCGGCTTCTGGCAACAGAGATTTTTCCAGCCCAGGACAGTTTGTAGAGGCTGTTGGGGGTCGCATCCAGTTGGTGGCATTGCCACTTCCATTGTGTGTGTGGGAATGCTATGGCTGCTCTTCCTGACAGTGTAGCCAGGGTGAGAAAGGGGGAATGAGGTAAGGAACTGGGTAAAGAGGTAGAGTAGAACTTGACATAAAAGTTAGGGATTGAGCTGTATTACAACCACCTGTGACAAAGAAATTTTGAAATTATGGCTTTAGAAATTAATTTGTGGGGTGCAAGCATAAGGTTGTGGGAATAGCTTTTACTGTTTATCTTTTGGAAAGATCTAATGTGACTTTTCTTTCCAGGAATAGGGAGACAAGCTGAAGAACTCACTGCTGAGCAAAATCGGCTTGCTGTAAAGTAAGGATGTAATTCTCTTAGTGATTTGTGTCTAATTTCTTCCAAAGGAGTTGAGTGTTTAGGTTGTTTTGTTTTGTTGTCTGTTTTTTTTTTCCATTGCATTGTCAGGGACAACATAGTGGCCCGGCCATGAAAGTGTTTCCTGCTGCTTTCCAGTCCATGATATGCCAAAAGTCCTACCTGCTTTTTCTATTTGCTTGAGCAATTTTGTTTTTGTAATGCTGCTGTCATTGCCCTCCTTACACAAACATACCTTCTCTCCTATATTCCTTATTTCTTCGATTCAAGACTTCTGCCTTTATCACCCTGTGCTGGTCAGTAAAGCACTGAAGTACTTGGCAATGTCTCATTGACTTAAATATATACTCCACATGCAACAAAACAAGTCTTTGCTGAATTAACTCTTTTAAATTCAGGCTAAGACTATACTATACAGACTTGTTGTTATCTTAATCTGAGCTGTGATATGTTATTTTTCCAAGTAGATACTCCTCCCATCAAGCAATGTACTGCATAATAAAAATCCATTTTGCTTTGACTGACACTTCAAGTGCTGCTTTTCTTTGCCATCATTTTTGAATTCTGGATTTTATTTTTTTTGGTCTCCCTCCATAATGTTAATACTCCTAGTTCTTCCTGTTATGTAACTAGTCTTCTCATTTTTCATATGGAGAGGGCATCTCTTTGAGCACCTTTTATTTTTCTAGGTTGTCTCTCAATACAAGTGCAACAGGGAGGTGAATTTGTTGGGGGTTTTTTTTGATTTAAATGAAGAATTAGTGTTACAGAATTACTTTTAGAACCGTAACTACTTTTACCATGACATGTTTGTTTAAGGCCAAGATAATTATTTCCTTCATTTTCAAGGTAGAAGATTCAGCCATCAGAAAATCTGCCTATGAACTTCAAAAAGTAAGGGAGTCATTTCTTGAAAAGCAAAAATCTTGTAGGTAGCCCTGTATAACTTTGCTGTGACCCCATAGTGTCTATTTTTAAAGCTCACAGCATAATTTTTAACTGCACTTGGCCCTTAATTCTAGTCAAATTCTCACCAAACAGGCTTGGGTTTTTTTCTTGTACCGTAGATGAGTTCATAATAGAAAAGCACATGCCAATAGCTTAAGTGTCAGTGGCAGACAAGTCATAACTGAAAGAGTTTTAAATCCCCTTTGGTAATACAGCCTTTTGTCTTCCCTCATGTTCTTGGTCTGTTTTTGTTTCTCACTCATCCTCTGTACATTCCTTCGTGCATTGCTCATGTCTCCCCACCCAATCATGTGCAGAATCCAAGTTGAAACTAATGACTTTATTTTTAATCTTACTGTAGAGCTAGGAAGCCCAAATCATGGACCTGATTTTGCAGGACACAAAGATGACCCTTACCCCAAACTGTTTGCTGCATCTTTCTGTGAAATGCTTTCACCAGAGAACAGACCATTCAGACACTAACATCTACAATAACGAGTAGGGTGAATGCAGAAAATCCTTGCTAATCTAACTGTTTATTCAATCTAATTCCACGTCAGAATAGAAGTAGGCAACAGAAAATGTTTAACTGTTGCTTAGTTTTTCTGCTAGAAATTTGTTTTAGTCTTAAAGAATTTTAAGTGTGTTTTGGTTTAAGCATGTCCATCTGTGTCTTGGGCAGGAGAGCCCTCAAGCACTGTGCCCAAGTTTATGCCCTCATCTGAGGGCTCCATGTTTACTTGAATGGTGGCAATTAGGACGTTTGTGGAGAGCACTCAGTAACGCAGTGCAGAGCACAGTGCACAGTTTGCATGTTGGCATTTTCTGCCACATAAAAACCCCAAGCCTAACAATTTACAAATTACACTAGTGGTGAGAGGCCGTTGCATCTTCCTTTTTCCATGCTACTGATCTGTAGCAAGGACAGTGGATCTTCTTCATTTTACATCCAATGTGTACAACCCCAGAAGGAACTGGTGGGATATGCACTTGCAGAATGAAAAAAAATTAATGTGACAGACTTTCTTTGACTTTCGTCAGCTGTCCTTCAATTCATGTATTTTTTTTCCTCCTTAGTTCCTTTTCCTGTTCATGATGCAATACAGGCAATTACTTCCTTTATTTGAACAGTAGGAGAGAGTGCTTCTTCATTCTCTTCCTGTATGTCTCACGTGACACTTCCCATTTTTCAGAAGGCTGGACTGAAGGGTGGGTGAGAGCTCCTCCCAGGACTGAGAGCCCTGGTTTTAGAGACTCCCTGCCCTGTGGTTTGTATAACAAGGCAGAATGGTCCCTGACATCCTGGACAGATGTCCAAAACCAATTACCAGCTTCTCACTCCTGGTACTGCTGACCTGTCCAAAATGGACAAATTTATTACTGTTTTTAGCTGAAAAGTTTCTAAGATTACAACTTTTCAAATCATTAGCATTGGTTCACCTGTAGCTTAAGCGCTTCCGTGTTACCTTTGTTCTGACTGCCATCTACCAGACATCACCAGAATATGACAGGCTGTGTTTCATCTTCCCCAGAACCGATCTAGAGAACTTTCAGCTGCGGGGAAAGGGGTAGGAGAGAGGTGGGGACTGAGGCAGACAGTGCAACAAAAAACATTGGTGAAAGCCTTTGCTATGTTTTACCTTGTTTTGTTTTTTCGTTTGTTCTGTTGTGTGTGGCTGATTTTTCACAGGTCAAGACCTTCTTTGCTGGAGTATTTAAGTTATCTCCTCAATTTTATGAGCATCATAGCAGGGCCTTGCAGCAATTACAAGGATTATATCGCCTTCATTGAAGGGAGGCATGTGCACATGAAACTGTTAGAAGTAAACTGGAAGCAGAAGGGTTATGACAGACTTCCTGATCCTTCTCCAACTGTAAGTTTTCAAATGACAAAGATTGATTGCAGAGGGCAGGAAAGTACAGCTCTGTACACGATTCTCATAATTAAAAGCTAAGAAGAAAAACCACTTTTTGGTTATCTTGCCAGTAAAGGTTACAGTGAGTTTTCTCTGTGAGTGGCTGCTGTTTTTTATCACGAGGTCAGGGGTGAAGGGGCTAGTGAATTCCCCAAATGGGTTTGGCATGCAAAATGGGTCAGTTGTTAATGGGTGTCCTTTGTGCAGTGATGGGAATGGCCTGCAGGTTCTGACAATGACAAGTTGCAGTGCAGCTCCAGACAGAAAAGGAAATGACAGAAAAAACCAAAAAAGTCAAATCTCCCCCGTAGTGCAGGAGATGTTAGAAGTACATGAATCACGGCTAAACACAAACTGTAGCCTGTCCAGGTGATTTGCAAGAGTATCTCACACACTTTAAGATGACTCAAGAGGCAATTTTTTCACATACTTTTAACACTAATTTTGTTTTATATTTTTTTAATACTACTTAAAACCTTCTTATAAAATAGCCTTTTTGTAAAGCAGGATAGCGTATTATGACGTCCAAATTTCTCTCTCTTATCTTAAGGTGACACTGAATGTGTAGCTTTGTGAATGTGTGCAGAATGTCTCCTCTGAAGCTGAGCATGTGCTTATGTATAATGATTCCTGTTGCACACAGTTGTGTTTCTACTGACTCTAGTGGTGTTACTTCTGATTTACATTAGTCTGACTGAGGTCAGAATAAGGCCTATATTGTGGAGGATGCAAGTCAGGAGAGGATATTAGAATCTGCATAAAAATCCAGTTTCACATTACTTTATTCCAGAATTTGGAGAATATATAAAAAGAGATCAAAAATCAAAAGTGTCAAAAAATACATGGTTGTTTTAATAGTATGTTGCATTTTTATTAGCCTTTTGAGAACATGAGTCAATTTTTACATGGTATCCAAGTGCCAGATTACTTTTTAATTATGACTGTATCAAGAAGGGTTTAGTCATGGTGTGTGTTTGCAAACAAGCTTTGAACTACTGCTGTGATTGTCAATAATGGTGTATAGGAAGCTTGGGAGCTGGAACAGAAAACACTGGGGCAGAGCACATGCCCTGTATCAGGGGTACAATTGTGCTGTACAACATGACGCTTTTTGGACAAGTGATTTTTAGCAAGACCTCTGGGTGGTAGGTAGCTGGGTCGTAAGTCCTGCTGTTGCACTGAATATCAATGCTTTTGGCTTCCAGGAGGAACCCAGTCCTTAGTTCCAGGAGTTGACAGTACAAATAGAGAGGATTTCTGCTTTCCACTGTAGGGCTTGTTTGTTTCCTTTCTCATTTTAGAATCTCCGCACACTGATGTGGAGTCTGCCATGAAATTCATCACTGATTTTGACTTGTGGTTGTCCTACCTATCTATAGGTAGTTCAGTAAACCAAATTAAACTAAAGCTGTGACTCTGGCCTTTTCTTGGTCACCTCTTCTAAATTAATTAGTATCAACTTTGTCACTAGTAACTTTAATGGTTCTTGAAGCCCATTGTTTGTGTATGTCATGAGTGCTGCCTTGTTCTTCCCCTTAAGCAAACGTTTCTAATGAATGTTTCCTTGTTTGTGTTTTTCAGGGAGCAGTGATGTACAAGCTGTGTATCACATTAGTATCTCTCATTTTATTCTTGACGCTTACCAAGAACTTTCCTATGGCATATATTATTGATAATGAGTTTCTTGATAAAACTCCCTTCTTGTCAAGACTGGGTTACCTGTATGTTGTAACACAGGCAGCAAAACCAAAGTATTATTTTGCATGGACGTTGGGTAAGTCTGGCTACATCATGTACTTTTATGTGTAGCAAATAAGTTCCTAAATGGGGGAGGGGACCTGAAACCCCGGGTTGGGGGAGAAATAAAATTGTCCCTAGACCTGGAGTTCTCATAGGAGATGTGTTCCTTTAGGCAGTGGACCCTGTGCTTGTTTGGGGGCTGATGCTAGGCTTTGCCTCTAAAGCACTGTGGGGTCCTGTATATACCTTGGCTTTGAGTGGCCCAGAGAAGAGGTTGGAGAACCGTGGGGAGCAAAGGAAGTGTTCGGAAGGACCAAAATTTCTGCAAGGAAAAGGGAGAGGAGAAGGAAGAGGGCTCACTAAAGAGTGAAGCAAATTTTTTTAGGAGCCAGCTAGACTGGTGGTCAAAATAATCTTATTGCATTTTACCTTCTTCCTTTTACAAGTCACCTTTCACATCTGTGTGTGGGGAGTCAAATCCTTTAGGCCAGGCTGAAAATATCCTGGATTTTTTTTGCTGGTATTACAAGACATTGTGTGTAGGGGAGATCCTGGAAGTCCAGCAAGCAATGCATATACCTGAAGCTGAGCAGGGTGTCACTGAGATGGGATGGAAGTAGCCAGGGAGATACATTGCGAGGCTGTGATTAAACTGCTGGGAATAAAACTGTCAGATCCAGGGAAGGCAGCCAGGACTGGCATGTGTGGGATGAGAAAGGCTTTGAGATAAAGAATGGCTTGCTCGAAAACTTATTTTGTGGGATCCAGTTTTAAATTGTTGCCTCTGTTTTTTCTGGCATTATAGTTGACTGGAAGTCCATTATTAAAGAGATAAACTGAATTTGCATTTGTGACACGACCAAGCTGTAGAGGCTGTAGAAATGTCTTACAAATGTGGCGTTTGGGGAAAAGTATGCATTGCATAGTGGAGGGTGAGGCCTCCTCTGTTCGAATCCCAAACATAGGCTGCAGAACAGCAGGCACTTTATTCTTTCCCAGTTTGCTCCCAGTGGCATGGCCCAGGGCATTACAAAAGCGCCTGCTGAAACGGGCAAATAAATGCTTCCTGTCCTCAGGACAGGACAGGCACCCTATTGTGTGGGAGCTGTGCTGGGATTCCTCCGGATCCATGGAAAGAAATCCATGGAAAGAAAATTCAGCTTCTCGCTGCATTAGCGATAGTCCTGGGAACACGGCTGCAAACCTGGCTCCGAGCTGTCAGTGAAACCACTTTGGGTCCCAGTGCCTCCATCCAAGGAGCTGTGAAAGCCATATGCAGCCAGAGCTGTTCAAGTCTGCAGGGAATCGAACCTCTGTGGAGCTTGTGGAGATTTGGGTTTTATGAGCAGTTTGAGGGTGCACAGTTGTGATCTTTCTGTGCTTCACACCTTGCTCTGCAGACAGCAGCCTGGGAAGAAAAAGGCCAAGGGGTTTGCTATATAATTATTGCTCATCTCATGATTCCTGGTTTCTTGTTTTTGGCAAAGAAACACTAGTTAGTTGGTCCCTGCAGCTCTTGGGGCAAGGAGGAGCAAATCCAGGAGTCCACTGCTCTGGGTTGATGGTTATGTGCAGCTCCAGTCTCTGAGATTGGGCAGGATCCGGTGGGCCAACTTCAGGCAGGGTTATTTTTTATTGTTTGGGGTTTTTTTAAACAGGGAGAGAATTAAAAACATGGAGAGCTTTCTTTCCATCAGTAAAATCTTTCTCATTTAGGAAAGTGGAAAACGAAACAGGAAGTTTCAGGTTAGAGGAGGTTGCTCATTTATTTATTTATTGTTAGTCGTGTTGCTTGTAATTAGGTTCCCTCCCTAGTTTTGTGCACTAGGGCTTCTCCATGAGCTTGTGCCTGTGCTCACAGCATTTACAAAGTAAAATCAGTTTTAGTTCTTGGGTAAGAAATGCCAATCTTTTTAAAGCATAAACCAGGCTTGTATTTTGTAAATGACCTAGAAGGAAAAGCCTTACCTGTATTTGCACTTCCCTTTTTCTTCCAATGATCCTCAGTGTTGGCTGCAACTAGCGATCCAGAGACAATAATGAATCCTCTCTTCTGTTTTCTTAGTACTCCAAGAGGGTATTTCTAGCAGGGGCACACTGAAATCAGAATCTTGAGACCCAGTGATGAGGTGACTCCCAGGCACTCTGAGAGGGGAAGTGCTTAATGCCTACTGTTATCCAAGCTTTTACTTGCTTTAAAGTAGCCAAGTGTGTAACTGAAGTTACTCAGTATTTGGTTCATAGACATGGTGAGGCACTTTAGTGAGACACTCAGGATTAGCAAAAGGCTTGGTCTGCAGAATTCTGAACGACAGTCTTAATTAACACAGCCATGTTGGAACTCTTAATAGAAATAGTAAGCATGTCTTTGAGATACTAAGTTTTTTTTGAATTCTGGAAAATGCTGTGACATCCAGGTGCCCTTTTGAGGAAAATACTAATTCTTTTTATGGCAATATTTGTCTTAGATGAATAACGAAGGCCAAATGATAGGAAAAGTGATTTCTATTCATTGTTATTTTATTATTTTATTTCTTCTGCACAAAGAGTAGCTAGTCTTTCCTCTTGAGGAAATGACTCTTGTGTAGCCTTATAGTAATGCTCCTTTGCAAAGAAGAAGCTTCTCCTAGAAAGAGAGGTTGCTAAATCCTACAAAGCTGGTTTGAATGTTTGTTTAGTGCCATACTGACTTACAAGAAAACATGTCTCTTCCAGCAGTCTGATTTTGACCTGTTCTGCTTTGACATTGCAGCAGATGCAGTCAACAATGCAGCTGGTTATGGCTTCAGTGGAGTTGATGAGAGAGGCACTTTCCGCTGGGACCTGTTGTCCAATTTGAATATCTGGAACATTGAGGTGAGATAAAGGAGTGGCTGCATTGGCATAATTATACAGAAATGAGCATGATAATGGGTAGAGGCTTTACTGAAAGGAAAATAAATCTATGCTACCAGACTGCTCCTCTTTAGCATGAAGAGGTTTTGTATTTTATCTGTTGGACAGATAAAGTTCATCTGTCTCACAGGCTTCCTCATGCTCTGTATTCAGGTTGTATTTCTAAACAGTTTAGTGAGAGATAATAAATAATTACATCAGATATTTAATAAATGAGCAGTCAATTACTGTAGATCGTGGCAGAGCTCAGTGGGTCAGTAAATTGTTCACAGCTATGATTCTTCACCATCTGTGGTATATTCTGTTTATTTACTTCTAACAATCTTTCACTTTTGTAGCCCAGTTGAGATGAGCAGTGGTAGTGAAAGAGGCTGCCATGAGTCGCACAGACACGTGCAAGGGCTGAACTGCCTCTTGTATGTAGAGAAAAGCAAGGGTAGGAGACATAACAGGTACAAAGGAAGCAACCTGCATGGGACCTGACAGGGCACACAGAGCTTAGATGGGTGCTGATCTAGAGCACCATGCAGCAAGCCACACTTTCTCAAAACATCTGTCACTCCTTCCTTGTGACTGCAGTATACTTTTAAGATCCATTAGCCTTTTGAAAACTATTCATGTTTGTGTCTCTAATGCGAAAGATGGCCAATATAATTTGTTTGCCTTGAAGAATATTTTGTGAATGCCAGTGAGATGTGGAAATATTTATGTGTCTGAGGCTGCTTTCCAAAGGTTTCTTCTTTAGAAATAGGAGGAGCTTCCCTCTGTAATTCTCTAGTTATGATTTTAGAAGTAATCACAGATGAAAATAAGTTGACTGCTTTATTGCTGAACAATCTGTGACTAAGTGAATGTGCTGTAATAGCTCTTCTCAAAAATGAAAGAGCCCCCGTAGTTCTTCACTGAAGATGCCAAAATTGGAGGTATCATTATACATTCCCTGTTTTTCAACATTCTTTCTCTTTTTCCTTTTTAACCATAATTAATCTTCAGCGTACATCTCTCCTTGATGAGTACGGGATACACAGCCCAGAAATGCTTTACAATTCTTGATGACAGCAGCACCCTACATACTACTCAGAGATCTTGAATCTATATCTGATTCAGTTTTCGGGCAGGAGATGAATTCTTACTTGGGCTGAGGCAACTTCTGTTTGAAGGAGTAAAGTAAAATGCAGGCAGTGCTCTTTAGTCAAGCCAAATGAAGGAAACAGGAGCCTTTGCTCCTCTCTACCCACGGAACTGATGGCCTCTCAAAACTTACTTCCTTTACTGGTCACATGGGCAACAGAGATCAGAAATTGTTTCCAAGAGCATAGAATAGAGCGCTGTCTGATTTGATCATGAGAGCAATGAGAAAAAGAGGCTACAGAGACCATGATTTTGGGTAAGCCTTGAACCATCACTTTATGTGTCAGCAGCAATGCTGGGAGTTGAAGTGTGATTGTACAGATACAGTCTGTATGTTCAGCAGGTATAGCCACCTGCATGTGTAAAATTACCTCAGAACTGGGAACTTGAGTGCTAAATGTGACTGTCTGATCTGTAGTAAAGATAAGCACATGGAAGGAGTTGTGTGGGCCTTAAAATGTGACAGGGGCTAAGTGCACGTGGGGGACTTGAAAGCCTTGGCAGCCGGCTTGTTTTGACAGCCAGCAACTACTTCCTCTCTTGGTAATGTAACAGGGGAACTTAAAGGAGGCCAAAAGAGAGTGACAATATTAGTTGGAAGAGAAACTGTATTTTTCTTGGCTTCTCCTGGTGCAGTAATGCAATTAAAATGTGGTGGTGCTGCATTGGGAATTGCTAATCATTTTAACTCTTTAAACGCAGAGGATGAAATGCTAGCTTTAAGGATTCTCTGTGGAAGTTCAAAGATATCTGCACATTCCCCTTGGAAGCCTTTGCCCTTAATCCATTTCTTCAGTGTGCCCCTGCCTTCAGCTGATATGGCAAAATAGTGTGGTGTCACTGAATCATGTCCCCACTTGGTGAGGGTGTCCTTGGAGGTTTCTGCCAGCAGGTGAGGAACCAAGGTGGACTTGGGAGGTGAAGTTGATCAGCAGTAGGGGAACTGATGCTGAACAGCAGAGTCCAGCAGTCCCCTAAAGCTGGAGGAACTCAGAGGAGGAGGTGTGGGTGGTTCTTTCAGGATCCTGGAGTCCACTCTGGTTTCTCAAGCTTAGCAGTGAGCTGAGAATTGGCTTCTAAATTTAGTCCTAATTTTTTTTTTTGCCCATGTTTTTCAGTCTTCCCCCTTCCTTCTCCAAATAGTAATAATAATAATAATAATAATAATTTTTTTTTGTAATAACACTTTGTTTTAGTAGTACTGTAGGGGAGTCCAGATTGCATAATGGGTGGCAAGCTATCTCTTCCAGAAATAAAGCTGTTTATGAACTGAAAGGAAGGCCAAGCATGTAAAACAAGAAAGCTTCTCAGATTTCCCATTTGAAAAGTAACCAAACACTGTATTTAATTATATGAAACAAAGTGAGATTTTAGAGCAAGTGCCAAGTGTTAGTGGTGAGCCATCAGCCTAGTTAATGTCCCTCCCAAGTCATATTAGTATAATGATGGATTGTGGCACAGTCTTCATGAAACTTAGCTGCTAGAATTAATATTTTCTATGTACCTCCTCACTAATTTAAAATGCAAGTAGTATTTTACAGACTTCATTGCTAACATTTCATGTGAACTTCTTTCTTAGACTGCAACAAGTTTTAAAATGTACATTGAAAACTGGAACATTCAGACAGCTGCCTGGCTGAAACGGTAAGAGTAATGAAACAGTAACGTGCTTGTGAGATCCAAAAGCTCTACATGGCCTGGAAAAATGCTGACTGGTGGCTCTCATAAATGTATAGCCTCTTGTTCTTTCTTTGTTTCCTGTATCTGTAGCAGTTGCTGCAATACAAGGGTATTTGGTGCTGTAAAGTTTTATTGCTGCAAGTGTAAAATGCTCCTATTTTATATATGAGCAGCAAAGTCATAAATGAACTGTTCAAATCTTCCATAATAGAAAGTAATAGCATTTTGTTGTTTCCCTCCATTATATTTCCTGTACTGTTTTGCTTTGCTATGCTATGTTTCCCACGCAGAGGTGAGTCTTGCTGTGTCACTGGGATCCTGAAATTCAGCGAGAAATAAGGTCAAAATCTTCAGAGCTCCGGTGCAGTCTGGTTTGGAGTTACCCTAAGATGCTTGCCAGGGAGTCCTTGTTTAGGATATGGAGAAGAGACTTACAGCACTGAGATGATCTGATTTTAACCTGTGACTGTTAAGGCACATATTATAAATACAAGCATATGTCCAAATTTTGTAGATTGGATTGTGTCTCATTACTCATTTCACGTTCTGGTGTGATTAAAGCTGAGCATGCAGTCAACATAGTGTCTGGAATGCAGGCTCAGATTTATTGTAGTTATTGTAGCTATAATGGTGTTAAATCTAGACATCTTAAAAGTCAATGGCTACTATTTTTCATTATTCAAATGATTCCTGGTAAGAAATGCATTGTCTTGACTCGTTTCTTTGGAACACAGCATTTGATTTAAGCTTCAGATCACCAAATAGACTGGGTGTTGTTTTCTTGAACTGTTATCCTTGCATCTTGGGAGTAAGATTTTTGCTGCTAAAGTTAGCTGGAATCCCCTGTTTTGCAATAGTTTACGGGCACTCCCTGTTGTTCCCAGCATCTGCCAGATAACTGTGCCTAAAAATAGCTCTGTTCACTAGAGTGAAGGGTGGGGTCACATCTCTTTGTCTTTCAACTTGCTCTTGATCTGTCATCAGAGTTTGGAAGGGTAACGTATGATTCCAGATAGAGATGTAAAGGTGAACGAAGTCTTGCCTGCCCTTTATTCCATTGTTTATTTAAATGCATTGAGCACCAGAAATATTTGTACAGGCGCTCTTTGGATACTCATTTGCATTTAAGCGTGCTTCCTCATTCCATCTAAACCTCCATTTAAATGAAGGGAGAGTGCCTCATGCCCTAGTCTGTAACTGAGCCACGATAAGACCGCTAAGAACACAGAGTAAGACCTTAGAAACAGAAGGATTTCAAGTGCAGTGGCCATTGTTCAGCCTTTTCTGTTTTGTTTTCCTTTTTGCAGTGTCTGCTATGACAGAGCTCCCTGGTACCCTACGGCTTTAACATTTATCCTGTCGGCCCTGTGGCATGGTATCTATCCTGGATATTATTTTACGTTTCTCACTGGAATCCTTATCACACTCGCAGCCAGAGCAGTATGTACCTTTCATTGTTCTCTTCTGAGGCCCATGCTAGACACTATCCAGCTGTCAGCTGCACCCTCACATGGTCAAGCAGCTTGTCCCTGCTGTGAGCCCTCTTTCATGCCTTTGCAGGCTTGATTTTTGCTGAAACTGTGTTCTGCATTGATGCTAATTGCAAAGTACCCAGCAGTTATAACCAGCACCAATTCTGGATGTGGTGCACTGCTGTCCCTGGCTGTCAGAGGAAATGTTGATTGAGGATATACAGTTAGGAGTGCCACCAGCTATGTCCATGCAGTCAAATTAGCTTGGGACTCAAGGTCATGTTGGATTCCAGACTTCTGCTGGGTCGTGTTGCCTGTATACTGGCTTGTAATTAACTCTGGGCCCTGTCTTGCACAAGAAGCTGCTGTGGGTTGAGCATTAGCCCAAACTTGAACAATTTATGTGGATGCAATTGCTGCAATAAAATGATCTCTGTGTTTATGGCGCTTATTTTGTGTAGAGTCACCAAAGACAGAACAGGGTTCATGTCTTACTGTTGTTAAATTTATCACTGCTGATCTTTCAGGCTGAACCAGCCACTTGAGCAGGGCTGGGGAGCACCACTGTTGTCTTTTGGAGTTTGACTATGGATCAATAACCAGGTCAATCTGAAAGGTGAATTAAACTAGTGACCATTATTAACCACTATTGCTAGAGCAGGTTGCTAAACTTGTGCTTTGCCTCTCATTTATGAGGATTTCACAGATGTGAAACGAACTTAAAATCTCTAGGGAACTGCACACACTTGTAGGTATAAGCATTTATTTGTTCATTTAAAGTAACTTTGTTTTACTGTTGATAACCAGTGAGCAATGAAAACCAGGAGGGAGGAAGATTACATCATAGCAGCTTTCCTCCCAAAAAATATTGTGCTGGACACCCAGAATGAGACAGTATGCTCCTGTGCTTATGACAGAGTAAACTGGGGGCCACTTCTCTGTTTGCCACTGGTTGACTGTGAGATCTTGAATATGCCAGTCCATACACTTCTGTATTCCTGCTCTCAGTGCTTTGTAACTCGTGTATAAACCTTCCTGTGGTACTAAGTAAGCGGAGAATCATGCACTGCAACGTGTCCGTGTGACTTTGCCTAAGAAATGAATTTATGTAATTTTCTGTTAACTTTTCCCTGACCTGCAGATAAGAAACAACTGCAGACATTACTTCCTCTCGTCAGTGCCTCTGAAGATAGCCTATGATGTTGTGACCTGGGCAGTCACTCAGCTGGCAGTGTGCTACACTGTGGCACCATTCGTTATGCTGGCTGTGGAGCCCACCATTAAGTTTTACAGGTAAGTCCTCTCCCCTTGGCTTTATTCTCCAGGGTGGCATAGACTTTTGTTAAATAACCCAAACCACGCTGAAAGGCATTTAGCATTTCATCAAATTTGAAAGGAGTTCAGACAGGATGCTTCCTAAAGTGTAAGGGGTGATTTTTGCACTCCTGTAACGTAATGAGATTATAACAAGGCCAAGGCAGAGCGCTTTGGTGGTTGTTCTCCTTCCGTGTCCTCACATGACATTTCATATACTTGGTTTCCATTTTCAAAACAGTTGGTTCTCAACCATTAGCAGTAACCAAGGCTGAAGAGGTTAAGAATAGTGTGAGTTGGCAGTAGGAAGGAGTTGCTGAGCAAAGACCAGGCTTCCATCTACTGAATGCGTGTAACATTCAGTTACATTGCATTCAGGAGGTGTGATCGATCAGCAGGAGACATGGGAGGCTCCTGGCAGAGCACTGCTCCTTTAAATGAGTATTCTTTTCGTTGTGAAACCATGCTTCTTTTCTTACAAAGTGAGTACTTCCCCAGATTCCTTAAAAATAAGAAAACACTGGTGTTGCAGAGTACATTGAATGTGCTCTGATAAAACCAAGTTGAAATAGAGAAATTGAGAAAATAATTAGAAAAGGGAGACTGGACTACATTGCTTTACTTTTCTTTCATTGTACTGTCAATGGAGAGTGACAGCTTTTGGTTCAGAAGAAAGACAATTCCCTCCTCCAACATAAAAACCACAAAACTGGTAGTCAAGATAGCTGCTGTCTGTTTGGAGGAGGTTGAATTTCGACACTTTCTATTCCTGTTTCTCAAAACATTTGATTTCCACACAGAAAACTTACCATGTAAAAATTACTCCAAATCTTTCTTAGCTTCATTTCTTAATAATTTTGCCCTGGTGACTTTGAACATAGTTAACATTTAAACTTTGAGACTTGTAAGCAAGGAAATGTTATGCTTTTGGATTAGGGCATGAATTTTTGGAGCACTTCACACCACAAGCAGTGGTCTTAAGCACCTTACAAGGATATTAAGAGCTATGGTAAGAAGCATAAATGAGACCACAGAAATGTGCATTGCTATGTTTAACAGCTGGACCATACTGGTCCCAAATGTTGTCTTCCCCAAGCTGCCAGAACCTCATCTATTTGGTTTAAGTAATTTTTATTTCTCTTCAACCTTGTGTATATTGAATTATTTGAAATAAAAATATTTGATGTTTAGAAACATACCAAATACAGATATCTCTGAGCAGTTACTGTCAAAAATGCAAGCCTTCTGTAAACATCATTACCTGACCTTCTCCAGTTAAAAGCTGCGTGCTTTGATTCATTTCAGATCTCAGCACTCTGACTGAATTTTTTTTTCTGTCACTTTAAAAAAATTTTTTGAAGCATGAAGGGTATTTCTTCAGAACGTGGCCCTGTATACTCTAACATTAAAAGAGAGATGGGCTGAATAAGTCTGGGGTTGAATTACATGGGTGTATTTGAGCTGTCAGACTTTGGATTCTAGGGTTTGCTGATGGTTTCGTTGCCTCATTATCATCCACAGCAGCATTTCCATCCATGCCAGCAGACACCATATTCCGAGACTGTGTGAAATTCAAGGGTGTATTTTTGTGCTTTCTAGGTTAGGTTCGTACATTCTGCACTCATCCCTTAGCACTAAGTTCTGCATATTGGGGCTGCGCAATTCATGTTATTCCCAAGAAAAATATAATATTCTCTTTCTGCTTTTGTTCCCAGGTCTGTGTATTTTCACATGCACATTCTAAGCATCCTGGTGTTGCTCCTGTTACCAATCAGACCTCAAACCCACTCTGTAAGAAGGGCTCAGAATCAGGCCATGCTGAACTCTGTTAAAAGCAAAGACAAATGATGCCTCCAAAGAAAACTGCCAGCGTTGGGAAATCAAACTGTTGTATTGTGAACAAACAAATAAGAAGAAAAACGGGTTGCAGGAGGATCAAAGTACAAGACAAGTGGCGTTTCTGTTGGCTATCTTAAAATCTTACTGGAGAGGGCAGAGAAGAGCCTGAATGACTGTATTTCAAATTATTCGAGTTAATGGAGATTTTACAGGCAACGTTTACAGGCTCATGGGGCATTTCATTTTTATAATAAATATTTTTATGAAGTGTTTTTATATATTTAAACTTTTTCACAGAGAGGCATTTTTTCTCTTTTACAGAAATACACAACTATTAATCAATAAATAATCTTGTGATTAGAGAGAGAGACAGAAAGCAGCTAGTAAAGAGTTGGACCAGCTGCCTGATAGCCTGGTGCTGTGGGCAGCTGGCAGGAGAAACTTTTCATCTCTTGGTTGTGGAGAGAGATGGTGCAAGTAGAAGACAGCAGGCATGGGGTTGCTCAAGGTGCTGGCACTGACTTGTGCCCCAGCAGGGAGAAGGGGGAGCGGGGCTTTCCCCGGCAATCCCCGGAGCAGGGACTGCAGCCTGAGCTGGGCAGCAAAGGTACTTCACATCCTTCAATGCAACACCTGCTGGTGATGAGGGTGAGACAAGTCCCTTGGGAATCGGTGTCTGGGAGCACTGGTAACTGGCTAAGCCAAGATTTAAAGCCAAGTAAAAGAAAAAGAAAAGAAGGGGGAACTCAGTCTAGAGTAAAAGAAGGGACATACAGCCTGTGGTCTGTAGAGTTGTACTTCTCTAATGACGCAGCCGGTGCTCATTGCTACATCAGCCTTACTTTGTAGTCTTAGAGTGACGCAGCACTTCCTTTTTGGTATCAAAATAAGTGAGGAGCCATTGAGGGTTAGTGTTTTAAAGCTTGCAGTTATGGGTTAAATCTGAAATAGCTTTGTAGTGAATCAGACTGTTCTACTCAAAACCATCCCATCTTTTGGAGGGGTTACATTCCAGCAGATAACACTAATAGGAAACCTGAACAGTAATTATCACAGTCATAATAAATCATTCTCTACAAAATATTGTGATGTGATATGATCACCACAAGAGTCAAGACCAAATCCTTGTATGATCTTGGTATCTGACTTAACTGTTGATGCAAGTTTCCCTACTTGTAAAGTCCTTGACTTATAGGGATGTTTTGAGGCTTAATTCCTAAGCGCTTGTTGTGCATTGAGATAACCCGCTGCAAAATGCTGTGTCAGGGGTTTTTATTATTTTTTTTCTTAAATCCACTTACCCCAGTAAAATAGACTGGTACCACATATCAAAACCAACTAAAACATTTTTTAAAAATGTTTTCCAGGAATGTTTTTATCAGGATTTTGTAGAAGCAGTTCCCTTGTTTAAGTATTGGTATTGCTTTATCAACATTTAACTAATGTGTGATTGAACAAAGAATCTGCTGTTTACTGCATTCTGATTTTTGTGTCAGATTAAAATTTTGCAGAATCCTAATGTTTTGAGAAAAAACAAATCAGTGAAACCAACAGAAGTTCCAAAAAAAGTGATTTTTTTTTTTCTCTTCATGGGACATTTTTGTCCTGTGACCACATAATGATTTAGAGCATAGTTCATGGAAGAGTTTTTTTGCTAATTTATTTTAAAGGGCAAGATGGGATTAAAAGATTGATCTGAATAAAAAATTTGCTTTGTGTCACTGCCTGGCATTATTGATCACTAACGTCTAATGTGAAAATGGGTGAGTGGGTGGGTAAAATCCCTCACTCTTGTGAGGGAAGATGTTCAGGTCTGCTGGATTTTACACAGCAGCTGAGCTTTCCATCCTGCTCCTGCTGAAACAGAGAAAAGGTGACCCCTGTCTGTTTTCGTGGCAGCTTTGCCCTTAACTTTGCCGGTCTTTTTTTGTCTTCATGCGTGTGTTCTCCCTGTGGCACCAGCCTTGGTGGCATCTTAGGCGGCTAATGTTTCCCTTGAGGTCTGGCTGTGCCATCCCTGTTTCCTGTGCGAGGGAGCCAGGGTGCATTCCCAGAAAGGGATGGGGACTTGGGTGCTACTGGCCCTGGAATCCTGTGGGCTGAAGCCGGCCTGCGATTGCCTCTCAGAAATGAAAGCATCAGTGTGAGCTCTGGCAGAGCCAGCAAAATTCATATCAACTCTGGGCTTTGGCAAGACTGCGGGAGGCAAATGTTCCCAGCAGGTTGGCCCTTAGCACCTGCTCTGGAAACAAAGTGCTCTCAAAGGGGCTTGTGGGTCTGTACCTGCTGCTCTGTGCCCTGACATCTGCCTGCATGACTTGTGCCCTGCTCTGCAGTCCTTCCTGAGCTGTGTACGTTCAAGAGAGGCCAGGTATGATCAGTGGGGTTTCTCTCCTAGTGTTGCCCCCAGTGAAACTTGCTTATAGGTAATGCCATTGACTTATGTTGTAGTTTCAGCTCCTATAATGTCAGGGCTAGTGAGCAAACTCTTACTCTCCTGTCATGTTGTCTTCTCAGCCTGAACCTTTCCCTGCGAACAGGCACCCTGGGAATCAAAGACAACCGGTCATACGGACTTAATGAGATATGTTACGTGAACCAAAATCGAAACTGGCTTTTTGAAACATTGCAGTTGCAGGGAAACTTGTTGGTTAAATTAGTCTTTAAGCTGGGTGGAAAAAAAGAAAATCTAAAATCTTTGCTGTACTGTGTTACTGTGGACTAGGCAGCATACCTAGGCAAATGCTGCAGTCCTGCAACTAACACAGAGTGGATTTAAATAGCTGTGAAATATTCCTTTGAAAAAAAAGGCTGTTAGCTTTGACGTTACCTTGATCAATCTGTTGTATTGAGCCTTCTTCCCCTTTTCTTCTTCTCAGGGGGATGATATTTTGTTTTATAGAAAGACTGAAAACAGCTGCTGCTATTTAAAGGCGACTTGTGCTAGTAATGTGTATCTACTTTGTACAGGAGTATGTATCTCAAAGAACCAAAGTAGAAATTCAGGTTAGAAAAGGGTGATGTCAGGAACTTGCATTCTGGTAATTCTAATTCTAGTGTAATTTGAGAGTGTGCTTCAGTGATTAAAATACATGATGGTGATTACCAACATGTTATTAGTTTCTAATCCTTCTCTGGGTTCTTAGTGCTGCAAAAAGCTCAAGAACTTCTAAAGAGATTCTGAAGAGAACAACAATCTTCATGGCTTATAAGAGAAATACAGGACTTTCAGACAGAAATGAGAAAGGTAGATTGTACTGGATGGACAAAGGTTGATTTTAAATAAGAGAATACCAAAAAGACACCACCACCATCACCCCCTTGGATTGAAGGCAAATTCTAGCTGCTATTTTTCAGCATATTTTGATTTTTCTAAACTAGAAGTTGAGATGCACTTGGAAGAGAAAATGGAATGAAGAGTAAAACTTCATTTCAACTTAAGTGTGGGTCTGGTATTTAAAGAAGCAACAGGTCAGCAATTTCTTCAGTGAACTGAATGCACATTGTATGTTTTTACTGTCCTGCAAGCTGTCCCCCGCCAAAACTACATTACTGCATGTCCACTTGGAGCTTGCCAAGCAATGGAGGCAGCACGGAAGTGGGATACAAGGTGGGCAGATATTTTTTTCTCCCTGTTTGGCTGCTCTGTTTTGTGTGCATACATTGCACATAGCTGGGATTTTTGTATCACTTAAAATGAAGTAGGTGGGTGAGAAGTCTGTAGATTTTTACTCTATTAGTAGGTGTTTGCATAAAGCTGCACTTACCTCTCTGCACATGTAAAAGCAGGCTCAGCAAACCAGATCTAAGGTCTTTCATAGAAATACAGGTTGAAATCCCGACACCCAAGGAAGTTTAGGGGCAAAATTCCTATCAGTGAGGTTAGTGACTCATATTTAAACCCTTTATCTTCTTAACCCTGGTCTGAGGACTTCAGAAAAATTATCTACTCTCTGAAGTAGTAAATGAAAACTTGTCTTTAACATTTAAGAGTAGAATCCCTATAGTCCACCTGCTGTGGACAGAGGAAGAACATGTGTGTCTCCTCATCCTTGCCCAAGATGAAGTGACATGCATGGTTGCATATGGAAATACCAGCTCTCCTTTGAGGTACCATTCCCTTTCCTTATGTCACTGAGCTGATGCAGTGCAGCTCTCAGGGGCTAGAGGCGTTCCACAGCGATGCAGAGAGGAAAGCCTTGCCTGACATCTCAGCATGAGCGCGAATGCACAGTGTGCGCTTCAGAAACGTCTCCCTTTGTGCGCCATCGGCCTGCTGCTCCCTTTCTTCCCGGAGATGACAGTAATGATATGCATGAAGGGTTTGGATTTGGGCTGGTGAGACGTGAAGTGGCAGCGCCTTTACTCAGATACATTTACGAGTGGTGCCCTCTGTGGGCAAGCACTCGAGAGAAGATTCTCCTCCTGTGCTGAGTCGGGGCACTGCAAAGGCGAAGGGTTTTGCAGCAGCACAGACGCCCAAACTGCCAGGCAGCTGGTGGGTTTCACGTCTGTGGTAACAAAGGTGTGCTGCTTTGGGGCAGGAGAATTGGAGAAATTGAAGACCTCAGATAAATTGGGGAAAATCCCTATTATCACAGGAAGAAATGCTGCTTTGTTCGTAGAAGAAATGGTGTTTCTATGCCTTAAGAGCTTGGGGTACGCTTTTGTTCACCTTACTCAAATATGGTCTTTGGAAGGGGACCACAGGATGGGGGAAAATCAGTTCTGAGAAGTGCCCTGGGAGTGCCCTTGGGACCCAATTTATTGTCCACCCATAGAACAGCTCTGAAAGTGAGTCCCCAGGCTTGCCTGGAGGCTGTTCTACTGGAGCATGGCTCCCTGTGCCCCGGATGAGGGGCTGTGCAGCTGGCCTCTGAAGCCCTGGCATCAGTGGCAGGCAGCTGATCAGGAGCATGCCATGCTCACAGTCAGTTTTCCTGATCCTTCTGTCAGATGCCTACAGGTAAATACTGTGCCCACCAGTACTGGAAAAACAGCATGGAACACATGGAGGCTGAACCAGTCATGGTGGGACAGCATGAAGGGAAATGCTGCCACAGCCTAGTCATGCCGTGCAACCCTTGCCTTGTCCGGGGATGGAAACCCCCCTTGATCAGAAACATCTTTAGACGGTGACACTGTCACTGATGTGAGACAAATGGATTTCTCTTTGTTCATACTTATTGTTGCCTTGGTGGCTTCTGTATTACTGCACTTCAGTTTTTCTGCTTTAATTTTTAATTTGTGTTTGAGAAAGATGGTGTTTTGTGGCCATTTTTTATCTGATCCAGCTGATACATTACTAAGGGCAATCCCAAAAGAAGTGAGTAACATGAGTATTGGAAGAGATAATGTGAACATGTTCAAATTGATTTACCTGTCTGTTACTCTGATGTGGTTCTTTTTCCCCTGAGTACTCTTAAATGGCACCTTCCAGTGTGGAGCAGATGGTGCAGTTTTCCTTGGAGGTGTATTGGGAAGTAGCTTGGACAAAGAAAGCCCATTTCGGACACCCAGAGGCCCCTCTGGCTGGCCTGGTGAGTGGCTGCCCGGGACACTCTGCAGTAGTGGGGGTGCCGTGTACTTCCTCCTTTTCTCCACTCTGGGAACACGTGTGTGGTCCACAGCGTGTGTGAGAGAGAGAGAATTCTTGCAACTGCAGCCCTCAGCATGTAAACCAGGGTGCAGTGAAATAAGGGTGTGTGAAATAAGGGGCAATCCTCAAACAAATAATTGCATAGGTGGGGACTGGAGGCACAGAGAGGTTGTGACAATTGACTGTGAGCAGACAGCTCATGCCACAAGAAGGAGCAAAAAGCAAGTTTTCACAGTGCCAGCCTATGGCTTCACGTGTCTGCTTCCAGGGACGGTGGCAAGGTTTGTCTGCTGTTTTGGAGGGCTCTGTGTTGGACCCAGCACCCACGGGGCTGGACACAGCCCCCATGGGAATGACTGTCTGCCACAGCATAGCTGAAGGACCTGGGTGGCACTGAGGGAAGGACTGCAGCCCCAAGAGCTGCCCTGCTTTTGGGGTATGTGTCTGTGCCTGATTGCCAGTCCTGGGCATTTCGGCTCCCGGCCTGGACTTTCCCATGTTCCCTCCACCCCAATGAAATCAAGAGATGCTCTCGAAATTTGAAATGTCATCAAGAATCTTTAGTGTCTTTATATTTGCCTTCTGATCTTGGCGCCTTTGAAGCCTGCGCATCCAAGCTGCTCCCAGCTGCCAAGGCCGGAGCGGCATTTGGAAAGCGCAGCTGTCAATAAAACCATTTCCGCGCTGCGCCCAGTCCCCCGCTGTGTTTTGCAAATGATGTAAAGCCACGATGATGGGCACGGGAGATCTCCTCTCTCCTTCCTGCCCGGCGTTTCAGCTGGCAGGAGTGGCAGTGGCAGAAGTGCCCAGAGGATGGGAAGTGGCATTATTGGCGGCTTTTGGAGAGCTGGCTTCTGTGGAGCGGATTTGTTTGCAGCCAGCGCGTGGTCCCAGCGGCACGATATGGGCCTTCCTCAATTAGACTTCTTGACTGATGGCCAGTTTAATGAGCCTATGTACAGAGGGTCATTCAACATGGCAATTATACCTATAAATCTATTTGCAGCAGGGCTCGAATAACCTTTTGCACACAGTTCTCCATAAAATGACTGTCTGATTAATTAACATTAATTTATCCACTGTGTGTAACCAGATGCAGTCTGTATGAAAGCCTCTGCTCTGATGTGCAGGGCGCTGTGTGAACTGGGAGGATTTGAGGATGGGAATGGCTCTGATGTTGTTTAAAGACTGTCTTTTAGGTTTTTTTCCCCACCACTTTCTTCCTCTCTCCCTCTCTCTCTGGTCCCAGTTGATTAACATTCCAGGGCAGCATCATATAACAGGGGGCAAAATTCAATTAATTGAATATGAAATATTTATAACCCTACTCTATATGTCTATCAGAGAAGGGTCCTTAATAGATCTTCTCATTAGCATGGACTGGTGACTCACTTCTCTGCTTTCACAGTCATTTGGAATTAAAATCCAATTAATCTAATGTCCCTGTGAATATTATTAAACTATTTGAAAAACTGCATAGAAGAGATATGAGGCAGGGGGTGAGGGGCTAAGAGAAGAAGAGGGAATATGTCTTGAGCTCATGAAGATTCATTTCTTCTCTGTTAAACATGTAGTCTGGAAAGACTAATTCCCTGTTTTCTGGGAAGTGGATAGCTAATTCTTAATATCAAAAGCCTGAGAATAGAAAAATAGCTCACTTTCTACAAGCAGAACTGTGTCATCTTTGCACAGGCAAAAATATATCCTTACATCCTCCTGCTTTTCAGGTTGCTCCTACTTCTTGGGTGCCTGAAGCAATGGACAGATTTACACAAAGTATTTAGACACCATGAGGTAATTTTGGGGCTTGTGCCCAGCTCTTCAGCAGTGCTCAGCTGCGGGGCTGGCTCTGTGGCCAGAGACCCCAGTTGCCTGCCCTGAGGACCGGGAGGGCACTGTGTGTCCTTCCTGACCCTTGGAGAGAATTTTCCTTCTGGTGGGAAGGGCAGTGTGGGGAGAGGCAGGGTGACACCATTCCATCATGGAGTGAAAACAGTCAGGGCACGTAGACCCCTGGGCTGGGAGGCACTCCTGACTGCCTCATACGGATGTAGCCTAGAGGACTATTTAATTGTTAAATATCTCTCTCTCTTCAGTGGATAGGGCACTGACCTGAAACTCAGTGAGGAGAGATGTTAACTGTGAATTTCGCATGTGAACCTTGAGCAGGAGGCAAGTTTCTAAATTGAATATTCCCCTAATGGGAATGACTTGAGGACAAAATCCTTTAATGGCTCAAAGGAATTCAGAGACTGCTGCAAGAAAGTACAAGTCAGGAGATAAATATTTCTGAGCTGGAAGAATATTCTGGATATCCAGATAGAAAAATGTTCCTCCTCTACTTTAAAAACAACAAAATAAAGGATCCAGCCACAAAGTTTGTTCTGGTTTTGTTTGCTTGCTTTTGATTTAGGGAAAAGTGTCCTATTCCTTTGATCATTACCCCCATCTTTTTTTTCCCCTCTGTTAGAAGCTTAGTCCAAACATTATCACAGAACATAAATACAAATTAGTATACAACTACTATACATCTGGATGTCTTTATGAAGTCTTATAAAACCAGACTGTAGAGAGACCAAACATTCTTGTCCTGTCACAGAGACACAAACCATGCAAATCTCATCTGCTCCAGACTTGATGTAGCAAATAAATAATAGGTGAATATATGTGTTTTTAATTTACTGAGGAAAATTTATGCCTAACATGCCCCTTTGCCCATTGTTGTAAACCCAAAGGTCACCTAGGTAGGTTTAAATTTCTTAATTTACTAGTAGTGAAAATTTTGTGAGCAGTTTGATTTGGTGCTCATTTGCACTGAGGAGCTGAAGACAGACCTGGCAGAAACATATTCCCATCCCCAGTAAATCTGAGCAAGACACCTCTTAATTCAAGCCACAGCTTTTCAGAGAGCAGAAACCAAGAACTGAAACCTTAACCGTCTTCACTCTGGAGAAACCACAGCACCTGAAATGTGGTGGCACCTCACAGGACAAACCCCAAACACCCTGAGAGTGCACTCTTGGTCTGCTGAAAGCTGGTGCTACTGCCAAAAGCTGCTGGTTGGCCTTGGTGGCATTACATACCTGTTTCGTGTGCCTGTCTTTCAATCTTTATTCATGTATTGCTGCTGACTTGCTATGATGGATATAGAGAAGTGACTGAATCTGAACTACAGGCTTAAAATGTTATTATCTAAGGCTCTAATTTGGTTTGCTTTTGATATTAGAAAAGATTGATTATGGCGAAACTCTGGAGCACAATCAAATTAAGAGAAGGAACAAGTTTTTCTTTTCTGTAATGGTGCTTTTTCTGCAGCTGGTCACTGGATGCTGTCCCCAGTTTTTTCTTATTGCCTCTTCCATCCTAGCTAGAGATAAACGTGGTAGCTCTTCTCAGTGATTTCCCTCTCCCTTTGTCTGTTGTTTATGGTCTCTGTCCTAGCTTAGGCTCCAAGCCCCAGTGGTCAGGGACAAATGGTGTTGATTGCCCCTTTCCCTGGGAGCTTTGCAGCAGGAAAATAGAGAGAAAGGCAACATAAAGTGCACTTGTTCTGTGCCGTGAAGATTGCACTCCCGCTTTGTGCTGGTATAAAATGACTGCTGCTGCTGAAGGGCAGTGGAAAATCAAATCTCTGTGTCTTTTTTTTCAATCTTTTGTGGCTCCCCTGCACACTTCAGGCGCTGTATTAATCATTATAATTTCTTCCACATTGCCACTTTGTCTGTGAGCTTCCTTTGAGCAATGTTTCCTGTTTTGTGCTCTCTTCCAGCAGGCTCCAGCTTTTCTGGAAGTGGCTGCCTGAGCTCTTTCCCAGAGCGAGGGTATGCCAGCCAGTGCATCAATCCACTTTTGTTTTCATTATGCCAGCTTCCTGCAAAGTTTTCAAATTAATTTTACTGCCTTCCTCAATTTTAAGGCCTATAAAAAGAACTTGGTTCTGCTTACCTTGGTGAACTGGGACCTGTTCAGGAATCTGGAGGATGCTTTTGCCTTGGCGCCAGGGGTAGCTGTTCCCCTGCCTGCATTCAGTGGGTTCCTGGCACTATCAGTCCGAAAACATCCGGACCCTTCCCCAGCATCTTCTGGGTCAGAGGATGGAGCTGTGCCTCGGATGTCACAGTCCTGTCCCACGCTGTGCTGGGTCAGGCGATCCCAGCAGGGCAGTCCTGAGCCTCGCACCCCTGTCTCCATGCTCAGCTGGCTCATTCCAAAAAAGCACAGCCGAAGCTGGTGTGTAGCAGTGAGGCTGAGGTGACAAGTGATTTGATTTTCCTATGCAAAGTAAAAAAAAAAAAAAAATTATTAAAAGTTTAGGTCTGTGTCTGGACTGCAAGTTGAAAGGGTGCAGGTTGTAGTGGACTTACATTAGCTTTAAACTATCTGGCTCTGTGGCAACACGGACCTTGGCAAGGGCTCAGAGCTGGCAGAGGTGAGGAGGATGAGGGCACCCTTGTACCCGTGACAGCTGCCGGTGTTGCACACGGAGCCAGGGATCTGTGACTTGTGGATTCTTGTGGGTCTGTGGACAGCTCCCAAGACCTCCATGAGGAAAAGGAAAACCTGATTCTAGCCTTACATTTGTGATTTAGACATCTTCAGCACCAGTGGAAAAATGTTTAGTGGCCTACAGATCAGAGAATCCATCAGGGCAGGATGCCTGATTGCACTGGATAACCCCTATTTTCTCTTAGCTCTCTGCTAAGTATCTTTGAAACAGCTCCCCTTTCTGATGAAAGAAAGGATATGTGTGTGGTAAAACAGTCCAGAAAACATTTGGTTTGCTTGCAAGGGGTTGGTAAGTCTGTTATTCCCTCTCCCTTTCTAAGACATCTCTAAGATTTAGGGGGTCAAAGCAGACTGCAGAGAATAGCCATCCTGTGCCCCTGGAGTCACAGATCTGTGCCAGTGGGGAGTGGTTGAGAGCTGCCATAGATCACAATGGAGCCAAACAAGATTAAGCCACTTTGCTCCAGAGAGACGTCACAGTAGCAGCATAACTGAGGTTGGGGGAACCTCTGGAGGTCAGGTTGTCCAGGCCTCCTTGCTGCTGCATGGGGCTGACACAGGGACAGGGGTGGGGGAAAAGGGCAAAATAGTGATAAATGGGTCCCAGAGTATTCTTTCTGTGTCTCTTCTCATTCTTTCTGTTCTCTCTTGTTCCCACAGTAAGAGGCCCTGCCACTGAAGTCAGCAGAGTGGCACCGCCAGAGTGTTTTGTGGAAGAGACCAGAAGAGAGACTCGTCTTTTCCCTATTCTCAAGAACCTTTTGGGTGTTTTAAATAACAGGCAGGGAAGAAACTTCTAAAATCTTTATATTCACAACACAGAAAGCAAAAAAGCTGCCAGTTTTTCAATTGGCTGAAGCCTCATGGTCTCGACTCAGGCATTACCTGGTTTCCCCAGTCAGATGGTGAAAGGAGCTTCTCTGCCAGTGCCCACCTGCCTACCTGGTGCTCCAGATAAGGCTGAGACCTGGGTGGCTGAGAGACAGCCTACTTGTTGTGCTTTTTCCCTTCCCAACATCAGGCTGCTAATGAAAATACCTTTTCAGCCCTGGTATTATTGCCTGTGTGGATGGCACTTTAGTGTGTGCTATTCATTGCTGTAATAGCTGCACCTGTGTATAGCCAGCGCGCCGGTGCCGCGGCAGCTGCGGGCCCAAATTGCAAAACATTATTTTCTGTTTCCTGTTGTCGTTGCCATGAAAGTCCATTTATAATGGCTGCAGACCTCTCTCTTTCGGCAGGACTCCCTGTCACACCTATTCCTCTGTGCTGGAGTTCTTCAAAGAGCTCTATCTCACTTGGGCATGTGTCTGGCAGCCTCCACGTGCGTGTCCAGTGGCGTCCGGAGCAGACGGGATGCTTGCTGTGGGAGCCAGTGCTGTGTGGTCAGCTGAGGGGCCATGCTGAGCCCCTCATCACGACCACGCTGGGCAGTGGGCTTTTATGTGGGTTAGCACAGAGGCTCTGAGATGATTAATTCATTTGTTCCTGGAATATTCTGCCCCTGGGTGCCTGCGTTACTGTGAATCAATTTAGTACTTTTGGGCCTGGATTAATGCAAGTGCCGATGGAGCATACACAGGAGGAAGGAGGGGGGTGGAGTGGGGGCAGCAGGGGGATACCCAGGACACAGCTAGCGACTCTTAAAAATGAAAAATATGGAGATGGAGTGTTTTAAGAACAAAATTCGATCATTTGTTTTTCAGTCCTCTCAGCTATGATGCTAAATTCAGTTCACTGAGAGGCAACGAGCTAGTCAGTGTTTCAGGTTGTGCCTTATAAATCAAGGCTGTAGTAAGGAATTTGAAATGTATATTGAGGCTGGCTGTTCCCTTACCTCCTGCTGTAATGAATTCATGTCTGCAGACAACAGACACAATTATTATGGAAATTGCACACACACACACACACACACACACACACACAAACACTCAGAGGAAAACCGGTTTTTCAGAGCTCTTGCTTTAGTGCTCCTAGTCCAGGCCTCCTGTGCCTGACTGGGCTGTCACAGCTGGTGGCAGGATTTCGCCCACCTTGTCAGGCAGCTGCTGGAGGACATCCCCCATGGCCTGCCCCGAGCAGCGGGCTATGCATCCAGGGGTAGCACTGCTACCAGCCTGCTGCCCTAAGACAGATGCACCAAAGCTGTGTGTACATATTTAGGCTGCAAAATGGCTCAGCAGTGCAGTGGGAAGTGGGGGAAATGACCATGCATCCATCCATCAGTCGCTCTGAGGAAGCTGACTGTAATTAAATTAAGTAAATAAACCCAAATCCTGCTAAGTGTTCAAGCGTGATATTGTGGTGAAGAGAATCAAGCAGTGAGTGAATAGGACTGATGTGATTAAAAGTTGACCCCTCCTGGACTCCATTTGAAAGCTGGAGAGTGACTTTGAAAGCTGGAAAGGGACTTTTTACAAAAGCATGGAGCGATAGGACAAGGGGCAATGGCTTTAAACAAGCAAAGTAGGTTTAGATTACTCGTTACAAAGAAATTCTTGACTGCGAGAGTGGCGATGCACAGGAACAGGTTGCCCAGAGAAGCTGAGGATGCCCTCATCCCTGGCAGCGTCCGAGGCCAGGTGGGATGCGCGGGGCGGGGGCGGCCGGGCGGGGGCCCGCAGTGCCCGGCGTGCCCGGCAGGGGGCAGTGCTCCCCAAGAATTCGGCAGCTCATGGTCAGAGCCCAAACCCAAACCCAGCGATTTCTTTACAGAGGCGGCTGCAAAACCAAAGGAAAACGAGGGCAGAGCGCTGGGATCCTTTCCCCTTTCTTTCTTGCTTTTTTTTTTTTTTTTTTTTTCTTCCCACGGGGAAACGTAGAAGCATTTATCTCTCTGCTGTGTTTAAAATAAACCTTGAAGGTTTCCTTTCTGTGCCTAAAAGTAAAAGTGAAAAGACTTTCAGCTCACTAGCAGGTTAGGGATGAGAAGATATTCTAAGTATTGCCAACCACTAAGGCTTCTATATTTTGTACCAGTGAAAGGGCACCAATGGCTAAAATCCTGCAGCTTGCACATAAATGGATTTAGTTCTCCTTCACCTGAGGCAAATGCATTTCTTTCTCCTTCAGCCCCAAACACAAGTTATGCAGCTTTTTGTAAAACCTCAAGTCATGTTTTGTTTGGTTTTTCCTTCTTTTTCATGTGTTCTTTTTCATATTTTATTTCAAAGAATCACAGAATTTTTAGGGTTGGGAGGGACCTTAAAGATCATCTCATTCCAACCCCCCTGCTTTGGACAGGGACACCTTCCACTAGACCAGGTTGCTCAGAGCCCTATACAACCTGGCCTTGAGCACTTCCAGGGGTGGGGCATCCACTTGTTCCTGTACCTCACCACTTTCTGAGTAAAGAATTTCTTCCTAACATCTAACCTAAATCTCTCCTAATTTAATTTAAAACTGTTCTCCCTTTTCCTATCATTATTTGCCCTTTATTTCCACATCGTCATGGACTTTCTCGCTTACTTTATGTTAGTGCCCCAAAGATTAAGGCAAGGGCAGGAGTACAGTGGAGGCATTTCAATAATGCAGGGAAAAGAAATAAATCTCACAAGAAAAAATGTCCAGATAATGATATATCTGAGTGCTGCAAACAAATCCTCCTTGAATGCCACAGCTTCACGAGAGTCACTGTAGTGGAAGCTAGAAAACATCAGTGTATCGAAGGAATTTTTTTTAGAGTCATTTACGTAGGAGTTTCCTCAATTCAAACTTCTTTTGGGCTGCATGCATACATGAAAGATGTTCTGGAAGTGCAAGTGAGGTACAGAAGGGGCTGGATGGTGGCGTGGTGTGAAGGGTGCTTTGTAACGTTATGTGTGTTCCATGGCTGCCTCTATTCCTGACCTGAAAATGCTAGAGAGGAGCATTTGAAAATGTTTGCTTTTCTTTCAGGTCCTTTGAAAGCGGCACCCAAAGTGCACTCTAGACGTTTTCCTGAGGAGGCCAAACACCTGTGAGGGACGAGGCTGAGGGTTCATGGCCAACTAACCTGTGTGTTGTGCATTGCTTTTCCATCTCCTGCGGGTTCAGTGAGTGTGGCAGCAGCAGGGCGGGGAGCCCCAGGAAGGGAAGGAAAACCCTCGGTATACAAAGCCAGCACAGCAGCAGGGGCAGCTTCCTTCACATGCACTGCTCCCCTCCAGAGGCATCTCACACCTGCATGCAGGATTTCCATTTGGTCCATCCCTTGGGATGCTTGGACACAGCTTTGAGCCTGCCAGCGTTGGTGTTAGCTGAAGTTACCTGTCCCAAACATGAGACCAAGGCCATGAATTGCTTCCAAAGAGGCTGTTGAGTGACCATTACTGATTGTAAGTAGCTTGCCAGGCTGAAACTCTAACACAGTGCACAGAGGCAATGAATGGTCGGTTTCCACATAGTCTTGTTCATCCCTATGCCCCTTGGCTTTCTACTGGCTTGCCTGCTCTGGAAGAAATCATTTCACAGAGCAACAGAACAATGCTGATAAATCTTTCCTGTGGTGGGGTACAGCTTCATCTGGATTTCAACAATTTTTCTGTGTGCTGGGTAAGCAGAAAGAGAGAATCCTATATCCCTAGTTTTTAAAAATTTAATTCCTAATTAAGAAATTAATTGCAAGGCAGAGCAAAGCAACGGGTGCAAGCTGGCTTTCCTGGTGAGTTGTGTAACTGCAGCTTTTTTGTGCCTTTATTTCAGAGAGGAAATCTTAAAAGATGGATGAGGTGTACAGGGTTTGATCATGATACAGCAGTTCTTACCTCCGCTTCTCTGGCTAAAACCAGCTGAGGGCTGCATGGATGGCTGTTACCATCTGTCAGTTGTGAAATGATTTGACGGTTTCGAGTTGTGTTTCTATGGGATGAGTTTCTATTTAACAAGAAAACACCAGTGAAACAGGCGCTTTTGCTAATCGTTAGAGGGGCCAGAGATTGAATAGATGATGGAAACTGAATTTTTTCTCATCTTGCTCTTGTCAACACTGCGTGAAAAATAGAGCAAGCCTCAACTCAGGAAAACAGCTTCATCAAATTTTGAACTTCTAAAGTTATTTTCATTGTGCAGGAACCAGAATGGATTTTTTTTTATTTCTTGTGAAATAGGCCATAGTATCCTTTAATGAAATTTGTTAGCAGGATAACTCTTGAGATATTTAATTTACTGAAAGCAGTCTTTTTTACAGAGAGCAAAACCACTCAGCAGTAACTTTGGTGCTAATTTCGTTAAAATGATGGCAAATTTTAGCCAAAAGGAGAGAAAATCCTGAAAAATGTCTTTTTAGTTTTTTCAACTAAAATGTATTCAGTGTGAAATTCTCAATTGTTCCCAGGTGAAAAATGTGTCCTAGCCATTATTCATTGATCATTCAAAGCCAGGTTTGGGGTTTTTTTTATTTGTAATAATTAGTAGCAACACTGAAAATCAGACCTTTAGCTGAGGTTCATTTGAACTCCCTGCAGTTGCCTGTCTCTGAATATTTTTACAGATTTTGAAGTGTTTACACCTTTTTTCTCTCACTTTTTTTTTTCATTAGATCCATGCCAGCAGACTTGAGGGAGGATTAGGATCTTGTTGTGAGCGTGTTGCACAAGAGTGTAGCAAGAGACAGTTGCTGCCCCGAAGAGTTTTATAAATAGCGTGATGAAGGCAGATGACATTTGGGAGTGGAAGCAGGCAAATGGAGACAGAGGAACTTGTCCAAGGTCAAGGCTGGGATGAAATCCAGATTTCCAGCATCGTTGTCCAGGGCCTGAGTCATGACTGGCTCAGGCTTTTCCACCCTCACCCCTACTTCAGTATTTTGCAGTTGAGTGCACTTTTCCACCAGTCTTCTCTTCCGTTTGGCAACACCTTTTGGGGAGCCACGTCCTTCATGGTCAGACCTGAGAGGAGAGGTCAGATGTCAGGAGAGATGGCTCAGCTGAGCTCTGAGCTCTGAGCCTACAGCCAGCAGTTCCTGGAGCCATGTGCTTCAAGGGGATGGAGGAGAATCCCACAGCAGGAGGTTATGAAATGGCTCACCCCCTGGGAAAGTTTCCTTTGAACTGCTGTCAATTAAAGGATGACTTATGGCCTCGAGCACTAGTTGATTTTTTTCTTAATATTTACTATTTAAATTCTAGATGTTCTTGTTACCCAGACTTGTTTGTGCTTGGTCTGCCTAATTTAAGCTAAACCAGCTCCTCAGGGCAGAGTTCTGGTCTTCTTATGTTTGTTAATTGCCATGTCCCCCCTAAAATCATGCAGACTGTAATAAATAAAATAGCAATGCTGGGTCCTTCTGGTTTTAACCAGTCATTCCCAATCTTTCCCTCTCTTTTTGGTGTTGGTTAGGCATACTCCTTGTGTTGAAATCATCTTTGTTCCAGATTTGAAAACAGAAGAAAATTGTATTTAAATGAACCAAATCTCATCCAAGGAGATGAGGAACCATATTTGGGATGTCTGTATCTTTGTTTCTGTGACATTTATGGTTCGGGCACCTGGTTCACCAAAAATTCCTCAGCAGTGAAATTCAGTATCAAGAGTCAGACCTTGAGGCAGGACAAATCCGGCTGCTTCCCCAAAGGAGAGGGGAATTAAGGGCATGGCACCTTTGAAGCTACTCCAGGGGCACCTGCCAGACAAGACCCATTTTGGGATGGCTTGTGGGGTGGAATGAGTTGCTTAGGAAAGAGCTCCAGGGAAGCCACAGCCATCCTCGTGCCCACTCCTGGTGCAGCAGGCAGACAGGCTGAAACCGGTGCATGGTGGGAGAGGTGGATAACTCAGCTCCTCCTTGGATGAAGCAAAGATATAGCTCTTACAGGGTCTTTTCAAAGCTGTAGTTTTGGATGACTTGGATACAACCTACCCTGGCAGCTTGCACGTGCTAAGGAGGCGTGTGTGCTGAAAGAGAAATCAGCTGCCAGTGCTTTGAAAAGGAAGGGATAGCACCTCACTGGTGACACTTGTGGACCTGGTGCAAGGTGTACTTAGCCTATGAAGGGTTTGGCACCTTTATCATAACCCTTTGGATCATATACCTCCACCACAATATTGTGAATGGTTTCTCCCCGGAGCATAACAAAGAAAAAGTTTTTTCAGAGCAAAATGAGTCTGTTTGGTGTAGTAGCTTGAGTTTACATTTCACTGTGCTTTAAATGTCGCTAACCCAACTGTGAAGCAATTGAGGAAACCACATTGCAGCTACACAAATGTTGTGATGTAGAAAACCAAACCTGCCACCCAAATCCAACTCTTCCTGGTCCAGCCTGAGACAATTGAAGATAAAGAAAATCCCATGTGAATTCTGGTCCAACCCTTGTCTGCAGGTCCAGCTTAGATTGAAGATGACTCACTTGCTATGACATGATGGTGAAAATGAGCATCTGGATTGGGTTGCTAGCATGCAAAAAGCCACGCTGTGCATGCTGTAGTCCTGCACACTGAAGTGAGATCAAACACTGATTGTTCTAACAAATGGATTGCTAGACCACTTTTCCACCTTCCTGCACCCCTTTTCGTCTCCTATAGAGCCACAGACCAAGCTGGGAGAGGTCAGGCAGAGGACCCCCAGTACATGCTAGCCTGCATCTTCAGAGAGAAGCAAGCCTGCTGCCTGCCTGCTTGGGAGCAGTGCTCAGATGCAAGCCTTCACCACAGATGGCTGAGACTGAGTTTTCAGTTCACT
The DNA here is from genome assembly GCA_014706295.1 of Lycocorax pyrrhopterus obiensis. Classification (NCBI taxonomy): domain Eukaryota; kingdom Metazoa; phylum Chordata; class Aves; order Passeriformes; family Paradisaeidae; genus Lycocorax; species Lycocorax pyrrhopterus. Next base: position 62,145,499 of record JACSVZ010000002.1, read on the forward strand.
GGGTCTGTTATTTCTACCCTGTTTGAACCAGAAATATGTTTGTTTAAATATTTTCTCTGAAATTTCACTTTTGGAAATTTGCCTTGTAGCATTTCAGAAGTAGATCACTTGGTCATTTATTTAATTTGGAAGCTAATTATTACAATTTTATGGTGTTCCTTGATGTCAGTTATCAGAACTATCCTGATAAGAAATACAAATAGTACAACCCCCAAAATAAACTACCTAAAAACATTTTGACATCAGATTCTCAAATATAATTTTGAAACTCAAAAATCTGACCTCAAAATGCCAACACGTTGTGGATTGAAAGCACTTAACTCATTTTTGTTTCATTCCAGTATCTTTTTAATGAGACTTTTATCAAGATCATTGCTAGAAAGATTAAATTGGATAAAGACTTCGGTTTTGCATTAGAATTTCACTCTTAAAATCTGTTGCCACTACGCTGCACCTGCAGCAGACATTTATGTAAGGTAAATGTTTCCATTGATTCTGGATGAGAGGCTTTTGCCTGGGTCTTAGAGAAATGTTAAATGAAACATTCTGTTAAGAATTTGATTTAATGCCACAGTGAATTTATCTTAATGTATCTTTATTTTCTCAGACCTATCTGGGCTCCAGCTCTTTTCATTAGGGCTAAATACTCAGAAACTAAGTCACTGCCTACTTACATGTCGTACCTGATTGAGCCAAGCCAAGAGGGATTTATGATGTCAATATTAAATATGATATGAAATATTAACATGTAAATACGGTGATGGAGAGTACCAAGAGAAAGCTTCTGCCGTATTTCCATGTAGCTTTCATTGCTCCTTCTGAGACGAAAGAGCTGAGGGAGAGATCAGAAGAAGACAAGGTTAGGAGATAGAGCAGCAAGGCTCTAGGTTTAATGCTGGATGTGGCAAATCTTGAGGTCATTTTAATTTCTGGTGGTGGTGAGTTCCGCACCACATAAATCACGGGTCTGTGGGAGAGCGGCCACGCACGGCTGTCAGGAGGAGATGGATGGCTGGTGGGAGAGGTGGGCTCCCAGGTGAGCCTGGCGGGGTCGTGCGCAGCCGCAGCAGGCGGCTGAAGCCTCTCTGGCTGCACCGAGGAGTCTGCATCCCTCTGGCAGGATGGGGGCGGAGGTTTGTTCCCAGGGACCGACCAGATGTGCTGCTCTGCTTTGCACCACTGCACAGCTGCTTTTATTTTTTTTTTTCTTTTAATAACAGCAGGAAGCATCAAAACTGTGCCCACCTCACTCATCCTGGGGACAAACACTAAGCCATCTTGGGCAGGTGAAAAGCACTTTGCTTTGTACCTGCTGTGTCTTATCTCACAGTGCTCAACCCAGTCCCCAGGGCACAAGGACTGACCCCATCAGTCGAGTGGGCATTGCCAGGCAGAGGAAGAGAGCTGAAACCGAAGAAGCCTCTCCCACAGGTGGCTGATATTGCCGATGTCCTGTCAGGACACACAAGGGAACAACACAAAGCTGCTCACAACCCATCCTTCCAGAGACCCACCACTCCTCCTGCCAGCCTGGCATCCAGAAACCCTTCTCCTGACTGGACCAAGAGCTGAGGTTAAACTCCGGGATGGCTGAGGCTTGCAGACGGCCTGCACAGTTCACAGAATGCTGCTGCTGGCCCTTTGCATGAAGCTCCTCATCACAGGACAGCAGCAGGGTGGCAGGGCTGTACTTCATCTCATCCATCCTTGGTTGTCCCCTCCTGTCTCTGCACTCCTTGCCCTGTGCTGAACAGGATAGCAGAGTGAAGATAATGATCCTCATTTGTATCAGTTAAGGTCTCAGCCCACTCTGGAATTTACTTCATTAGGATTGTAGGCTGAATTTATTTTCATTTCTCCTACTCTAATGCCTTGCTGCAGTGTAACTGAAGCATCTCTTTTTAGTGTACTGAAGTACCAGACTTGTCTCTTCTCATTTCTTTTAACCTTCTTCAGGTTCCTCTTCCACCACTTCCCACTTCTTTTTCTCTATCTTCTTTTTGTGAGCTATTTACCCACCTCTTTGTTCATCCAGCCTCTGATGCTGGGCATCATCTGGATTCATCATCTGGATTCATCCTCTGCTAGCAATGGAAAGGCAGCAGGCATGGATGCCTGACACACTCGGTACACTTGGCCTGTGGGTCAAACCTTAATGTCTCTGCAAGGAACAGATACATATCCCTTTTCCCCCAGCTACAGCAGATCAGAAGATGTACTTCAAGAGGCTGAGGGAGTGCAGAAAGCTCCCACTGCCTCTAGGGCAAGGAATAAAAGAGCAGGAGAGACAAGAATCAAAATTTAAAAAGCAGGGAAGCAGATGGGACACTGAGAGTTGAGATCAGGGCCCATTGCACAGAGGGGTACCTGCACGTGGTGCAATGCCACTGTGCATATCCTACCCTGATGTGGTCAAAAGCCATTCTTCCTGCCCAGCCCTGCTCTCCCTCCAGCCAGGGGCTGGGATGGGAATGGCCTTTGAGAAGCTGCCCAGTCTGCAAGGAGGCTGGATGCTCCCGTTGCCCCCTACTCCCATTTGTGCCTTTGAAGGAGGGAAAACAAGACAAAGGAAACTTTTGAAGCGGGCTTCTATGGGTCGCCGCCTTTCAGCACTTTGGCCCGGTGCTCCCTCTGCTGGGAAAAGTAAAGAGGTGAAAATCAACACAAAATAGGCATAATTGGCCTGGAAAGTGCTAACGTGATACTACACTTTCCACTCTGTCATACGCCCGTGCAGCCGTAGTTGCAGCCACTGACTGCCTGTGGACACACACACAGGAATTTGTTTGTTCTTTGTTCCCATAGGTTTTCCTGTGAGTCTATGCTTTAAAAGAGATGTACAGCCTTCTTTCATGACGGGCTGGTTTTACTATAGCTGGTCTGGTCTCTATGTTTGACTGTAGCATGGGACTCTTTCCGAATCCTCACCCTAAACTCAGTGTGCAGGGGGCTGGTGGCTCAGCACACCCATCACTTCTTGCCCTTACACCTGGTATAAGACCCCTAGAAGCTCCCTAGGGGCAAAGAAGTCCTTCATTGTGGGTTCCCTTTTCAAGTAACACCGGTGCTGCATTATAACACTAGAAATACCTGTTTTGAATGAGGGAAATGGCGAGGTTTAAGTGTGTGTGCTTGTGTGTTGCAAAAGCCTGCATCTGCATGTGTGCAGTCAACGGACAAGAAGAAAGTGTGCACCAAGGTCTTCGTCTGTTTTGGAGGTGGTGGCAGCACGTTTGCTTCTATAGAAAGCTTTATAGACTTTTTCCCCCATCAATGGGCAGTCCTTAACTGCATTTATTCACTCCATTGAAACAAATGATCCTGTGGCTGGATCTGGCTGCATGGCCTTCAAGGGAATTTATTCTGTATCTTTCGTGTTAGTGATATCTGTGAAAAACAGGAAACTGTTTTCCCATCTCATTCACATAATAGATAAGATGAGAAATTAGCTGCTGGATGAACATCCTGGGGGCTGTTCGTTTTGTCACAACTAAGGCTCTGCTGCCTCCTGTGCACACACACACATGCACCAACACACCCACACACATGCACACTCGTACTCCCGCTGTCTCTCTCGCAGGGTCATTTTCTCACTTGCGAGCAGCTCTGCCTCATTGTGACAAACTTCCTGATTTGGAGAGATTTTTCTCCCTCAGTTTCTCTTCTCTCTTGCTTCCTCCCAGAACTGCTGCCTTTGGAGTACCTGGGGTGCACACAGCTGGCTGTGTGCACCCCCCTAGAGGAGGAAGCTTTGGGTGAGGAGTGGATTTTCACCAGCACAACATGGTACGTAACCCCTCCTGCTGGCTACTCTTCCTCCTTCCACATCCAGGGCCAGAGACCAGACAGGAGGCCTCAGGTGCTGCTGTGGTGAGCCCCAGACAGTGGCCCCCTTGGATGACCTCCACAGCTTGGTTTTTCCCCAGCCTCATGGGGACCACACTGTCCTTCTGCACTTCTCCCCACGCAGACAGTGACCAAAGCTGTGTCCAGGTACCAGGTAACACGCTGGTGACAGGCAGCACCTACTTTCTTTTGAAATCTGCTTTTCCCACCACCTCCCTTTCCCACCACCTCCCATTTTGCCCACTTTCAGACCATAAAATGAAGTCAACAATGGGCAGAATTTACCATGTCCAAGAGATGTGGTTAGTCTTTGGGATGAAACAAAACTATTCCCAGGAGGATGCTGGAGAAGGAAAGGGTGCTTTGCCCTCCCTGCAGTTGTCTTCCTGCAGATTTGGCTTGGGGGAAAGCTAACAGCCTTGGAGCAAATTTGAAAAAAGGAAAGTGTAGTCAAAGCAGAGGTTGGGTTTTTTTGTTTTGTTTTGTTTAATGTTTAGAAAACTAAAGAAAAGGAAATCAATTATGAGGCCTACCTGAATTTTATTTCCTCACCAAAAACCAAATTACTCAGCAAACTTATCGCTTGCTATTGCAGGCCTTGGTATTAAAGAAAACAATCAGGCCAGCAGGATTAATCTCTGACAGCTGCCTTATCTTTAACTTGCACCTTTGTTATTTTCTGATGAGCTTCTCTTTTTTTGCTGCCACGTTGTACCATACCTCACTGGTTCCTTTCATTTTATCATCAGGCAGGAGCGGAGGACCTTTCAGTTTATTAAAAAACCTTTATTTGTGAAGAACAAAGAGAGGGGAAAAAAGGCAAACAATGAGGTCAGACAATCTCCTTCTTGCCAGGAGTCACTCACCTGTTATTTAGAGTGTTATCAGTTAGAGGAGACTTGCATCATTGAAAATCAGTCCCTGACAGCACACTCTGTAAATGCACACACACACGTGTACGTGCACACACACAAAAGACCCTCACGATTGACTCATACCAACCTCCAGACAAGGTCCTCTCTTGCCAAGGCTATAATGTTTTCGGTGGGGAAATCCATTCTTGCTCTGGCTCGGGGGTGGCAGTCAGGGTTTTGGTGCAGGAGTACGGCTTTGGCAAGTCTAGCAGTACCAGGCTACCTGCATCTCAGATAGTGTCCTCTGTCCCCCAGGAAAGCCTCCTGCCCTAACCTGCTTCATGCTCTCCTGACAGTGCCTCTTGGCACACAGTGGGACTTTGAGATTTTCAAACAACAGCCTTCCCTTCTGCTGTGCCTCTCCAGTTCTGCTTTGCTAAAAGAGGTTGATTCAGGTTGTACCCAAAATGACTTTGTCAGGTAGGTGTCATTTCTCAGCTGCAGTCCTCAGCGTCGTGCAGATGCCAATCCCGTCGGTGCAGGAAATGCCTCCTGCCTTTGTCAGGTGAGTACTTCTGTGGAAGTTTTCACAGAAGCTTGTATGGGCAAGATGTACTCTGATTGCAAAATGTAGAGCTGTTTTCCTGTTCTTGATGTAACAAGACCAGCTTGCAGTGTTTTTTTGTCTCCTTTCATCCCATTGAGTTCTGGACTTGTAGGATACGAACTCATGAGTGAGTGAATTTGAGTTAGTGACACATCACACTGGCTCCCTAGGATGCAGAACTGCACATATAAAAACAGAGTTACAAACCCAGACTTCTCTTCCTGGAGTTTGAAGAGCAAACCAACTTTGAAGCTATCTTTAAGGAAGAACGTGTTGAAGATGTTGAGATTATTGGTGACTAATATGTGACATTTGGCAATGGAGTTAGTGACACTAAGAAATTTTTCAGCATTTAGAGAGAGCTAACAAGACACTCAAAGCAAAAACCCGAATCAACCCTAAAGTAATAAAAATAATAAAATGGTGTTACTCAACTCCCACAAAAACCAAAAAGGCCTGGAAAACAAAATGTGAACCTCTGGATACATACCTTTACTCTGCTCTGTCAGTGTGGTTACAGACATAGCTGTGTGCATGATGATAGAAGACATGACGATCTAGCAGTATAAGCACTTTACTGGCAGAAGTTTAAATTGGTCTCCTGTAAATCACGCTGCCAAGAGTGGTGCATGGCATTCTTGTCTTTTGCCTCTCCTCTGAACCAGAGGGGGAAGCAGATGGTATAAACCTGTTTCTCCCAGAACTATGCCAATCCTCATCACAGGAAAAAAGACCAAACCTTCTGCTGCCTGTTTGAGGCAGCTTTCAGTCCTCTTTATACCACAGGAGACTCCCTTAACAAAGCTTTTCTAAGGTAAAGAAAGCACAACTCCAAAGGGCTGATGTATCCTGCTCTTTCCTGGTTAAATGCTTTGGGGCCCTGGGTTTTTCTCCTTTCCTGGGTCTTGGAGTGACTTCTGCAGTGTGTTTTGTCCATGGTTTTGTCCTGTAAGCTCTAGGCAGGAAGTCTTCTCTGCCTCACACGGCTACAGAAATTGAAACACTACAACTGTCTTTGCATACCCAAAAGCAATCATGAATTATAGCTGGTTTACTAAATAAAAATACACACACATCTCTAGCTAAAAAGGATATAAGTGTCCATAAAATGATTAGATGTGTTTCCAGACTGTGGAGTTACACAAAGAAATGTTTTTAGAAATCACAATCTATTTACCTCTGTATGTGTGTGTGTGTGTGTGTGTGTGTGTGTGTGTGTACAGGTACATACATGTGCCTTTCAACAGAATCAGCTCTATCATCTGGATATTTTCAGCAATCTGCCTCTCTTCTTTCTAGGAGTTTTCATTTCCGCTCTGGAAGCATTATTTAGTTTGACTGCTCAGTTCAAATCTGCAGTGTTCAAATCCAGCTGAAAAGAACCTGAGAAAATGAGCAGAGATGGTTATACAAAAGGGAGGGACTAAAATCTGAAGAAAAGGAAAAATAGGGTAGTTCTTTGACAAAGGAGACTTTGGAATCTCTTTTGTTGTGTTTTGTTTTTGCACCCCAGGCTTTGTTGGTGGTCCTTCCCTTCCCTTCCCTTCCCTTCCCTTCCCTTCCCTTCCCTTCCCTTCCCTTCCCTTCCCTTCCCTTCCCTTCCCTTCCCTTCCCTTCCCTTCCCTTCCCTTCCCTTCCCTTCCCTTCCCTTCCCTTCCCTTCCCTTCCCTTCCCTTCCCTTCCCTTCCCTTCCCTTCCCTTCCCTTCCCTTCCCTTCCCTTCCCTTCCCTTCCCTTCCCTTCCCTTCCCTTCCCTTCCCTTCCCTTCCCTTCCCTTCCCTTCCCTTCCCTTCCCTTCCCTTCCCTTCCCTTCCCTTCCCTTCCCTTCCCTTCCCTTCCCTTCCCTTCCCTTCCCTTCCCTTCCCTTCCCTTCCCTTCCCTTCCCTTCCCTTCCCTTCCCTTCCCTTCCCTTCCCTTCCCTTCCCTTCCCTTCCCTTCCCTTCCCTTCCCTTCCCTTCCCTTCCCTTCCCTTTTCCCCTCTCCCCTCTCCCCTCTCCCCTCTCTCCCCTCTCCCCTCTCCCCTCTCCCTAACCTTCCTCTCCCCTCTCTCCTCTCCCTAACCTTCCTCTCCCCTCTCTCCTCTCTCCTCTCTCCTCTCCTCAATGTGGCTGGTTCAGTGTCTCTGCCCTTTCCTCTCTAGACCAATGGCAGTCGCATATTGCAGTGAGCTCCCAATATGAACTTGAAGGACACATGAGACCTCAAGGATCCTCTTGCAAGGAACTTATCGGTGGCGTCCCATAGCATGAGCTAAGGGAGGTAACCTGTTTAACTCCCTTTTGTTTGGCCATACCTACTTAGTCCTTTCTGGAAATAAACTGTTTTTGTCTTCCCTTCCCTGGCTCTCCAGTAAACAACATTGGCCTGAAACAATTGCAATTATTTATTTGATTTCATTTATGCTGTGCACAATCTTAGATTTCATTAGCTGCAGTTAAAATAAAAACAAATCAAACCTCATATTCCCTACTGGATTATACTGCCATGACAACAATGAAAGTAAAAGTGTCCTCATCAAAACCTCCCCTTCCCAGCCCACCCCAATATTTTAAACTAAAGCTTAACAAAAGAGACGAGTTTTGCAATGTGCCCTGAAGGTTTGCCACAAAAGAAAGCAAATTCAGGAGTGTGGGCCTTCTTCTGCTGAGAAAAAAACCAAAGCCATTTCCAAATGTGCTGTTCCAAGGACTTCCAGTTCAAAGGCATCAACTTATCTCCATGGTGGACCTAGTGTTCGTAGACAGAGGTAGTTTCCATGGGACGGGCAGGTTCAAATCACAAGGCGATTTAGAAACTAAGGCCTGAATTGCACCTGGAAATGAACTGAAAATTGGCGCAGCCTGTGTGCCATCTGCGCTCTATGGTTTGTGTCTGAAATGTGGATATGTAAGCAGGCAGCTGCATACTGCAATTAGCTGAAGTTTCTGAGTGGTCCTCAGACGTAGAGCTGAGCAGACCACATGGCAGCGATCCAGTCTGGAGATGAGAAAAGCACAGACAATGGCGACACAGTCCAACAGGACAAGAGGTTGAAATCTCCTCACCAAGCAGATAGGAGAAGGGGAAATAAACACTCATAGCTCCTGCTGCCACTGGAACATTCAAAAGCATCTGGAAATCCAGGAGGCCTTCTCCAGCCGGGCAACAAAGGGCAAGGCTTCCCTCCATACAGATGGCGAGCATCACTTTTGCCATCTCCCCCAATTATTTCCTGCCACCATTATCGTTTTGATTTCATGTGCAGTCAGCTCTTGTCTTCCAAAACCTGGATTTAGATTGAGCCTGAGAAAGCCAAATGTCTGCAAAACCTGAAGTCCCACGAAATAGGAATCACAGTTGCTGAACAACATGAGCCATTTTCATGGCCTTGTTTTCCAGCACTGTGATGGTCCCTTTGTGAGCACCGCAAGCCATTTGTGAAAAAAAAGCAATGAAAGAACCCTCTAATAACATCAAAATACACATAATTTTTTTATTCACATGGCAGAACCTCTTGACCATAAACTAGGTGGGTGCAGACTATAAATGCTGTGTAGCTTCCTGTTAGGGAATACTCTGTCTAGAATTTGTCTCAAAGGTGGTGGTCTCCTTGCTGCACTGAGCAAAATCTATTTGAGGTCTGCTGGGGCTATCACACCCAGGATTCAGTTTTAGCCGTAGTTATAGTAGTGAGGAAGAAACTGCAGAACTTTTCCAAAAGAATTTTTGGGAGGAAAATAGTGGCTCAAAGGAGGCGAAGCTGAGGTTGGAGCTTTACTGTTGGCCAAGAATTGCACTGGTCTGAGGGCCCAAGTATACAGTACTGTGAGAGGCTGATATATGGAAGGGATCCCAAACTGATGGATTGCATTACAAGGTGACAACTGTATTATCAGGAACCCAGTGTGTTCAATCTGCCCTACCTTGCTCAGATTTTAGGCTGGTGTAGCTCTTTTAGTGACTTCTCCCTGCTGAGGCATCCTGGAGCAGTGCATTGTCCTGGACCTGTGTGATGGTGCAGCCAGTGTTGCTTCTTGAGGGACAGAGAGCAATTGTGCTGCTGGGGTGAATAAATAAAATCCCTGCACCTCAGAGTTTTGACAGCTGTGCAATCTGATGGCAGCCACTCATAGCTAAAAGGAGATTCATCAATAAAACAATGAACACATGGAAACTCAGACACACTCACATGGGGAGCAGACTCCAGCTTTTGGAGAAGGATTGTATATCACTGTATAGAAATGCACCTTATTATATCACCTAGATGTGAAAGGTTTGGTGTAAAGTGAGATTCGCTCACTGTGTTAACAGAAATGGAGAGTATACTCCTTTTTGTTCAGGAAACACTGACTACCCAGCCCAATGTGGGATGACCTGCTTGATTTTGTTCTGACACACCCAACATCCTGAGGAATGGCAGCTAATTTCAAATTGGATGGCTTTGATTGTTACTGGTGTGTGAGACAGAATGGCAGCACAGGCTGAGGCTGTTGCTGACAGTTAAAATAATGATCTTTTTTACTAGTGAACTGTGCACATCTTGAGTCACTGAGAGAAAATGGCTTGGAGTGAGATCCAGAAGGCAGCTTGTGTATTCTCTGTTCTAATACAATGGCAGGGGAGACTCACACTTGAGATTTCTGCTCACTTCATACCAGTTTTGATTTTGTCCAGCTTTGACTTTGTTCCTTGCACAAACTGCACCTTGGTTCAGACCTGCTAGTTCATATTTATGCCTCGGAGAAGACTGATGTAATTTGTCAGTGTAATTTTCTGCATAATGAATTTGGTAGTCTTGATTTTAAAATTTTCTTTTTGAGCTCTGTGACCTTCTGGAACTTTGGGAGCATGCTGTTTACCAGGTCACCCACCTACCCACAGGTTCCAAACTTTGCTGTGTGGACCATGCCAGCCAGTCTTGAGGGATCTCTCCCACCTACTTGTCTTCCCATGCTGCATTGAAATCAGTTACACATCTTAGTTTTCAAGGCCTGATTCCCCAGTTAGAACATCACTGGTTCACCACTATGTCTTGTGTAATCATGAAATATCTGCTTCCACCTCCAGTAAGGCAATTTTCTGGTGTCTATTACTCATTTGTTAAATTTTCAAACAAGGGCCTCTGTGTTTTCTTCCCTGTTGCATTGTTAAAGCTTAAAACAAGTGTCTCTCTGTTTTCTTTCCTGCTGCCTTTTGAGCTCAAGATGCATCCCCTGCAGCCAAATCCAAACTTGCCTTATTATTGCTGTCCAACCGGCCTTCAAACTGTCCTTTTTAATGGTGTCTATAAAAGACTGAACAACTGCTGGTGAGTGTGCTGGAGTGACGGCCTGCCCAGCTGACTATTATTTTCCTGTTATTCCCTCCTATTTCCTTCCTGTCTGCATTTGCTTGACATCTTCTTTCTCCCATTAAGCCTCATTTCTTTGCATTTTAGACCACTTTCTTGTGTTGTGCTTGTACAGCGCAAGCCCCCGTGCCTGTGGCTAGGGGTTTTGGGCTTGGTGATGGTTTACATTGGGTGGAGATGTCCTGCTGGGAGAGAGGAGGATCCCTGTGTTGCCTCTGCTAGCCCTGGTTGGTGTGAGATGCATGTTCCTCAATCCCCCAGCATGGCTGTGTAGCCTCCTGGCACTGTCTGCAAAGTCCAGCCCTGGGAACTTGGGACACTTGGGAGAGGAAGAGAAAGAAGGGAAGGTGTGGGGAGAGGAGAGGTTCGGAGAGGTTCGGAGAGGAGAGGTTCGGAGAGGTTCGGAGAGGAGAGGAGAGGAGAGGAGAGGAAACAAAAGGCATTGTTTAGAGCTATTGGCCAAACACGTTTAAAAATTATGACTGCATTTTTTCCACCTCAGTGGAACAGAGAAATTCCGTGAAAGTATTTTAAAGATAAGTACTAGTTAAGTAGCTCCCAAATAATCATATTTTTATTTGAGCTTTATATTTCTCTTAAGTTAAATCCATTAGTAGATTAGGTTTTGCCAGCTCTATTCATGGCTATTTGATCCTTGAATCCTTTCAAGAAAATCAATGTGTGGCTTTCCAGCTAATTAGCATAGCGTTAATAAAATGTATAAGGCGGCCAGGGCTGCCGAAACCCCTCACTTCGCCTGACAAAGTCTGCGGGGAAGGTCAGCAAGTGCTCGGGCGCCCGGGCAGGGAGGGCGGGGTGCGGCATCCCGGGCGGGCCGGGGGCTCGGGGGGGACGGCGGGGACCGGGCGGGCAGGCACGGCCGCCCCTCCCCGATTTTCCGCCCCCCTCCCCCTTTCTTCTGCAAATCAAAGCCGCCATCTGCTGTGACAAGTGTTCCCATTCACCTTTTCCCTCTTATCTGCTCCCTCGCAGGGAAGTGCTCTGGAGGCTGACAGCCTGGTCTCCCTGCTGAGGCTGCATTTCTGCAGCCGTCGCCCCCCGCCCCCCTCCGGCTACACTCCCTCACCGGCGGGGGAACGAGGAGGCTCCGGGAGAGAGCCGGGGCTGTGGACCTGTGGGCGAGGAGGGGCTGTGGAGGTGCTTCCTACGCCCGAGGTACCCCGCCGTTCTCCAGCATCCTTCAGCATCCATCTGCAGTTGTTTGCTGCTCACTGTATTTATTACTCTAATTTTTGAAGCAGATGTTGAGGGGGCGACACGGTGAATGGACGGACAGACCCCTTTTCTTGTTTCCCCTTTCCCTTCTTTCCCTCAAAATTGAGCAGCTCATTGGTATTTTTCGTTTGTTGAGAGGAAATCATTTGGGTGACTGAGAAGCTTTAAGGTAAAATGTGTAACAGGCCTCGATAAATCACGGCAGTAATGGCAATGCAGCAGACCCCAGAAATGCTGGGGGTAAATATTTTTTTTCTTTTCCACACAGTCAGCTCATGCTAACATGTCTGTGGTTGCATAGGTGTCAACAGAGAGAGAATTATTTCCCTGGATGGAGGAAACCTGAGAAGGAAAAAAAAAATGATGGGGAAAAGGATAAGAAGCTTGTGTGAGTAGTTTTTTTCCTGCTGTAAGGGGAAAAAAACCCCTTTGTTTTGTTCTCTTGTCTGGATGTGACATTTTACACCACTTACCTTCTTTCTTATCCAATTCTAAAAGCTATGGCTACCACACACAAGTATTCCTGTGGCAGGCTTTAGCCCACTGAGGGCTGCCAGCGTGGGCCGGCAGCAGCAACTCCGTCCTCAGGGCTTCACTCTCGCAGTCCCACAGCCTTCTCGGGAGGGTATCGAGTGATTTCTCAGGAGCTAATGCTGATTGCTTGAGAGTTGATGCCTTTGGCCCAAACCCCGCTGTCCTGGTGTCTCCCTGCACAGCTGCACAATAAGACCTTTCCTTTCATTTGAACCATTGGGAGGTGAAAGAACATTACAAGTTTAGTAAGAGCGAAGAACAAAATAAATGTCATTAGAGTTACCGATAACTCATAGAACAACATCAGTGGACGTTACTGGAATAAAATTGAGAGTGGGTGGTAAGCCTGCCTCTGCCACTGCTAAACTTGGCTTGAGACTGGCTCCAGGATTTGTAGCCTTTTGACCCTCATAGGTGCTTCATGCATGGGAATGTGGGGCTCAGTGCTCTTCTCTTGCAAGCTGTTACTGAGTTTTCATTAATCACCTAACAATATTTGGGCTACTACAAAAACCTTTAGGTTTCAGAGCTCCTGAAGACTGTGAGGAACTTTGGAGTAACTTTAGATAAAGTCAGGTAGGTCAATAGCTGGAACCCAATTATAAATAGTGAAAAAAGGTGAAAGACATCCATGGAAATAGCTGGAATAAATCACAGGGGCTAGTGGGGTATCCAGAAAAAGAAAAAAAAGCAAATAACATGTTAGAGTCTGTGGAACTTAAAAAAATCAACCTCCCTTGTGTAAACCACTCTGCAGCCGAGAGAAGGAAAGTTAGTCTATCTTAAAAAACCAAATAATAAACAAAATTTTAAAAAAGCTTGGTATGAAAGATGAAAGTATCTGCAAAGTGAAAGGACTGAAGTTGTCTATGGAAGTTGTTAGAGATATGGAAAGCTGCCCTTGGAGAGAGAAGGGTAAATGCATGAAATCTAGAGTAGACCAGAGACTTGTAAGGTGCTCACAGAGGTGTGTGACCCATAGGATGTCTAAAGAGGAAGGAGACCTGCACTCTGCCCAGTGGTATAAACCCTAACACTCCATGGCATAGCTCAGACACTCACTGTCCAGCTTCAGAAGATATTTTCCACGTTGGTAAGTTATTTCATAAGTCCTTACTATGAATAGATTTGCCTTGTCATTGGGACTGCTCATACTGGTCGCTTTTGGAGGCCTCATACTTGTCTCCACTGTCAATCTGTAATGGGATATAATTACATGTCTCTGTGCCAGACCTCTAAGTGGACTCTCAGTGGATAAATTATTTTAGAAAGGTTCCTAGCATTCTGTCATCTAAATGTCCTTGGAAATTGTCTCAAAGACTTCTGCCCATATACTTGGTGCTTTCTCCCAGTGCACTGTATTCATGTGGGCACTGCCATGTGTCCCCGTTTGCATGAGTCAGGAAGTTTCTGTGGGAGGACACTGATCTGGATCCAAGATGTGCTATTAAATAAAAGAACCTTTCTAAAATAAAATAAAAGAAAATGTGTTTGGCTATTACAGTGTCAAAGTGCTGAGCAGTACATTTTCTGAGCATGAAACATATTGACAAAAATTCCCTGTCTCACTAGATGGGATTATGATAAAGTGCTGTGGCTTCATCACTATTACTGCCCTGCCAGGTTTTTGCTTGTTGGTTTGTTTAGGTTAACGTTTGTAATGTTGCTAAAAAGCAATTCTCTGCTTGTTCCTGGTTCAGCTGTTCTCCTTGTGTGTGGTAGGCTAAAGAAAAGTAAAAGGACGCAAAGTGGGAATGTGATGAGCTCTGGCTGGCATGGATGGGACAGAGGGCAAAACTTGAGAATGTCTCTGCTGTTGTGTTGTGAAGTCCTACAGTGCTTTGGGGGCACTGCCAGTGATACAGAGCTTTGGCTTTTGATTTTTTCCATGTGACAGATGCAGACTACTTTTCAGCTTGGCTTGCCCTTGCACCCACAGCAGCGATGCCTCGGTCATGGCTTGGGTGGTCTAGGACGTCAGCAGCAATGAGGTGACACGGGAAGGTCTGACCCAGCCCTATGGCTAGAGCAGAGGGAACTGCTAGGTGTCTGCGAGGATGGAAAACATTTATGTCATCTTTCAGGAAGCTTGTCTACCTTGAACTGACTGGCGAAGGTTAGACTAAACTTTCTGTGCTGATTAATAAAGCCTCTGTGGATGGGGTCCAAGCCAAACCTGTGAACAGTCTCTATCTCTGAATTTCAGTTTGTTTCAGCATTTACATTAAGTTGTAGATAATGTGCTCATAAAGCATTAATCTAATACTCTGAATTATGAAGCCGTTGCAGTTGAATTAATGTCTTTTTACAATTGAGTCTTATTTACCCCTTATGTTCAACTTCCCGAAAGAAACTCCTTTCTACCTAAAATTTGCATATCTGTTTTTTAACAAATCTGGTAGAACTGTTATATGGAAAGTATGAGGTAGATTAGTGAAGGTATTTCACAGGCTTGGGCATGTAAAATGAGCTGCAGTATTTATTTTGCAGTAGCTTCCTCCATTTTCAAACCGTGTCTCGAAGTTGTCGTGTTTCGGAAGCATGAGCTGTAAGAAAGATGCAGATTGCAGAGGAAACATGCTGTTCACTTTGAATTTAAATCAGTTAGACATGCAGTAGCTCACCTCGTGAGTTTAGGGGGAAGTCAGTTCAAGGCTGGAAGAGGAATTTGGCACGTATTTACAAAGGCGAAACTATAGGACCCATCAACCAAGCATTTTATTAGAAAGACAAGTTAAATTCTGCTGGGACATCTTAAATAAGGTGGCCCTGAAGTCAGAAGCGTGCATAATCCTAATACTGAATGTAGTGGGGTAAATAAATTTTTAAAAAGTGAAATACATTTCCATGATGGAAAATCCTAAAGTATGTAGGTTTGATTTTTTTTTCACCAAGGGGTTATTCTGCTAATGAACTGTGAGAGTGAAATTTGAACATTACAGTATTTGTCAACAAATATGTTTTGTTTATCAGCTAATTATTTGATTCATATTGCCAGTAAGGTAGAATTATGAGACAGCAATTTAATTTTTCAGTGATTTTCTGAGTCCCTTTAAATCTTCAGGTTGACTACCTCAAAATACCTCAAAATTTAAAAAAAATTTGTTTGTTATATTTACTAACTGCAGGAGAAAAAATCATAGCTTGTCAGGTTAGTTTTGTAATGATATATATTCTCAATATCCAGATAAGCTTCTAATCCCTACTGAACTCTTTTTGGCTTTGGTCATATCAGTTGACATTTAGATACCAAAGTTACTTGCATTTAGTATAGAAATAAATAAACCCTTTTATCAGTTTTCAATTGAATGCTTTTCATTTTTTTAATCTCTTGTTCTTTCAATATGAGAAACAGTAGATAACTCAAAAGTAGATTTTTTTTTTTTATTGTCACATAAAAAAGTCCATTTTTGTTACTTGTCTAAACTAGAAGTCCTGTTTTTTTCAATCTCTCTTCCTATGGAAATTTTCTTCATATCTCTAATAACATGGCACTGAATTACACAATGATGAACTGAAACAGGCTGCTTCCTGTTGTGCAAATAGCTTTGATGAGTGGCTCTGCCAATACCATTGACTATCAATTGTCAGTTTATACCGAGTACGTGGGATTCAGGGTTAATGGATGGAGTAGACAGTGTTCCTGGTAGGAAAAGGCCAGGAGGGATTTGCCAATCTAATTTTGGAGCGGATGGTAAGTGGCACTGTTGAAGGGGTGATGTTCCAAATTCTTTCAAAGAAGTAATTGTTGAACGCTTTCTCAGTAAGCCATCTCTTGTTTCTGATAAACTCACCAGTGTTTGTTCTGCCTCTCCTTTTCCTGACAGGAGGATCAGGATAAGCAGCACCAGCATTATCTGAGCCTTTTGCCTTTCCTAACCTGAGAGGTTGTTGCACGTAGCGAGAACCCTGTGGGAGTGGTGCTAGCCAGGCTGTTTGATTACACTGCACAGGGTCACACTTGTCCTGCTGCATCCCTAGGGTCTGGGGCAGCTGGGCACACCAAGTTTGTCCATTGTGGAAGTGCACAGGCTTTCCAAGAGAACAGAAACCTTGTGACCATGGTGTTAGCACATGCTCCATGTTGGGCTATAATTGTCCTAAGTCCTGCCCTGGAATCAATTACATCTTTGGTGGGCCTTGCTTCTGTTTCCACTCCTGCCATTTTCTGGAGCCTCAAGCCAGCTCCTAGTTGAGGAAATTCCAGGTGTTTCCTTCAGCACCACCTCCACCTTTCTCCCTCAGCCTATGATGGTGGCCCAGTGCCCCTCCAACCAATCCTCTTCTCTTTTCTAGGTGCTTTCCTCACAGCAGTTTCCTTTTCCCATCACTCATGACTCCCTCTGGTATCTTTTTCTCCACTGAGTCCCACAGCAGCTCCTTATTTTGGATTGCAACAGGAGCATTCAGATACGCAGAACTAGTGCAGTGTAAATAGTTTGGGAGCTGCTTCTCTGGAGTGTTTAGATGTTGTCTGGGTATTTTGTAGGACCAATAACCCTGGTTGTCAGTTCGCCTGCCCAAAAAATCTATCTTTATGAAATTCTGTGTCCAAATTATGAATACTCACTTCTTCCAAAACTCTTCCTTCTCCTGAAGTAGGTGAGAAAATCACTCCTGTGGCTGTTTACTATTTACAGAAATGTCAAAAGTAGTCTTGACTAAAATGTAGACATTAGCAGAGACAGTTCTACAGTGGACATTTGATTGATATGGACATTTGATTTAACTTCCAAACACCTTGGTTTTCATTCATAACCTCAACTCCGGGAATGTTTAATTTATATGTGTGGATGCTTGGGAGATGGGCAGTTTCCTCTGTGGTAAACTGACTTCAGGCTGAATGTGGTTGTTGATTTTTGTCATAACAACAATAAAATTCCATTATCCAGATACCATTTCTCAAACTTTGATCTGACATGAGCAAAACAGTGATACTGAATTAATTAAAAGTCATGGCTCCTCGCCCCTATATTGTATGTGTGAAGAAGTGTCCATAGAGTATTTTTTCCTACGGACATAAATGAATTTTTCTATATTTCACTCTGGGTTTATTGCCTTAAATACAGCACACAGAGAAGCACAAAGGCCAGAGAAGAAACATAAAAATGTCGCTATCAACCCCTGCATGACCCTGCTAAAAGTAGTTACAGGAGTGGCCCTTCAATGCATCCTCTCAGGCTTCCTAGTTCTGAGCAAATATTTTTAGAAGGATCACTAGAAAGAGGAGTTACTGTATAGAAAATAGGTGTGTATCTGTGTGAGTGATAAAGGCAGTCAAGGAAAGTTTTGTAAAATTAGTATTTTAAATCTTCTGTAATTTGCAGCAAATCAAACCACATTATTGTGTGAAAAATATGTAAAGGGATAATATTGTAAATGCATGCTACATATCTGTATCTGCATACCCAAAGAAAGAAAATTGTATTGAATCCCATAATTTTTCTCATCCAATTGCTGTAAAAAAATCTCACTTCTCTTACTGTAGTCACTATAGTATCTGAAATATGAATATACATTCAGACAGCAATATCTTGGTAGACTGCAGAGAGGTTTCTGCTCTTCCCCAGACTGTGGCAAAAATAGGTGTTTGATAAAATGGGGCGGGGGGAGGTCCTCTTTTGCGTTAGAATTTTTCCATTTTTATTTCACTGAGAACTGCTTTAATGTTTTGTTTTCTGTTGGTTTTACTTCTTCTTTTACCTCAACTTGTTTTTCCAGCAAGGAATAAAGCAGAGCTGTGGGGTAAAGTAAAAGAAAGCAGGGAAAGAAGCAGGATTTACTCATCCCTAATTTTGACATAAATCTTCAGAGAAAAGAGTGAATGAATCAAAAAGTTTGTCCCAGAGCTGTCAAAGGAAAACATTACTGGAAGCTGTTACAATTTTTGAGGAATTTGAATCATCATCACTTGCAAGGGAGCAATCAGCTGCATTTGCTTAGCAATGCAGTGAACTGAGGTTTCCTTTTCCTGACTGCTGATGCTGAATTACTGGCACTGTTTGACTACTTTCTGAAATACTCCATTCCTAAGGCACAACATTTTTTGGGATCCAAAATGTAGTGATGAGTTCTGTAGATTAGATTTATTTGAAATACCCTGGTGGAACTCATTGCTTCGGTACAGAGGTCTCATCTGATCTCCTCTTTTCACACGCACATTCCTAAATTGAGAAACCCATTGTTCTGCCTTAAATCATTAAGGACACAGATTAAACTATCCAAAGCCAAAGCACTTAATGGGGAGTAGCCTTCAAAACATGTATACATGTGTTTGTGCTTGGGAAGCGTCTGTATTTTGTGCCACCCAAATCTTTTTTATTTTTAAGGGGTGAGAATCGTTATTTCTGAAAACAAAGCGCGAGGGGGATGCGAGGTGGCACTGCTTACGGAGAACTTTGCAAAAGTACATGACCCAGAAATTCCAGTGTCCTCGGTGTTGCTAATGCATGGATTTTTGCAGGCAGATGTGTATGTATGCAAGGGGATTTAAAATGTTTGGTTATATATGTTTAAGTGCACGTGATTTTATAGGTAGGACACATTTGTTTTTCACAACTAAAATCTACTAGAATGCAAAGTGCCCTTTGCTGGACACAATGGGGAATTTTAAACAGAATGAAAGTTTTTAAGTGCTGCAACTGCTTAATGTGCAAAAGCAGCAGATAAACTTTTTCTACGCTTCCCCTCACCCTGTGACGTTTAAAATATCCTGCTCACAGCCGTCCTTACCTTGCCTTTTTCTGGCGTTATATCTGACATGAAACACTTCCATCCTGAGGTGGGTCCTTAACAGTCTTTAATATGACAAAATGATTTGGGCTTCCTGTCATTCAGCTTAAATCACTTTTCTACCCACGCATAAAAAAAGCTCCAGCGCAGTCCTTGATGGCCTCAAGAAAAACACGGCTGGTCCCAGCCTAACCCTCAGCTGCATGGCACTGCATTGTCATCATAATTGGATGTGATAGATTTTCACTCTGCTTTACTAAAATTTTGTTTGTAATTGAGTAAATGTGCCACTTGCCGTTGAAAATAAATTAGCCCAGAGCAACAGCAGCTTGAGTGTTTTTTTGAAAGTGTGTGTGTGTGGGCTTTTTAAATACATACACACATACATGCATACATATATATACACATACATACATACTTACGTACAAATATAAATTTAATAGAACAGGTCAAGTGCATAGCTAGGATTAGAAAAATATCCCTTTCATTGTTAAATGGCGTCCTGAACTCCATTTTCTCAATGTGTGTTGTACATTTTCCCCCTCAGAGAGGGTGAAAACATAAAAGCAATACAGCAGACTGCAGCATGGGGGAGGGTTTCTTTCCTTCCTCACACTTTCTACTTTTGTCAAGCCACCTGAGAAGTTGATATGAGAAGGGCATTTTGGAATAAAGACATTACTCTGACAGCAAATACAAATGAAATAAAATTGGCCTAAGGCTTTGATGCCAGAACCTGAATGGAGAGCTGAGACTTAGCAATGCGCTAGTTTAATACACCAGAGAAATAGAACTAGAATAATTTGCAATGCAGGATGATGAAAGAAGAAAATATAACAAACCCAGAGATTAAAATAGAGTTTCCAGCCTGTGTATATTCTCATTTTGCACTCGAGTTGACCCATAAACATTGCAAGAGAAGCAAATATGCATTTTTCTCTTCTTTTGGAACAAAGCTGTTTGATGTGCAGAGATACCATGTCAGGATCTTGACCTTGAGACTCCAGAGGGAAGGATCTGAGTCTCACAGTTTTGGATGAAGTCTTCTTCATGGACATCTCCTGACTCTAGAAATAGCCACCGCCAACCACATTAAGCCATTGCTCTGGTCATTGAGTAGATAAATGGGCTTTGTGGTGAAAGAGAAGGAATCCTTGAGAGAAAGAAGTCACTCATAGGGCGCCTTGTGCATGCCATTGATGCTCCTTTTCCCTGTACATGTGTACACACATCCCTAGCTTTCTCATGATCCAATTACTTTCCGTAGTGTAAAAACTCTGAAGTAAAGGATTTCTTTGTGTTTCGTGCTTGTACAGCATTTATAAGCAGAAGTGATCCTATGTGTGGCCACAATGCAAAAAGAAAAAATAATAGCTGGGGGCTTAAAGACTGAATTGTTTCACATTAACATAGGGGTCTGTTTATTGTCATATCCTCCAGTAGACCTCGTTTATTGGTCTCTAATGTTTCTCAGGTTTGTATGACCCAAATATGAATTGTTTGACTTTTTTTTGCAATAGGCATTTTGGCAAGTACTGAATTAATTTTATGGTATTAAGTCAGCTGTAGAGAAAAATAAATAAATTGCTGAAGTATCAGAGCCAATTATGGGCACTGGTTCATATGCTGGATTCTGCATTTCTCTTTTAGATATTTAAATGATTTCAATGCACAGGCCCAGTCATTCCAAGTCTTTGGATGTATTTAAAGCAACTGAAAATCCCTTTTCAACACAAAAGTCAAATAATCTTACAGCTCCTTTAACAAATACTGATGGTTACCTTAAGATTGTGGCATGATGTAAATTTTAACATAAAATTCAGCTTGCTCGTAAAGATGTGTTTAAGTTACACAGGAAGAGTGACAAAGTACAAGTAATAACAACAACTACTCTTTTTTTAAAAAAAACAAACTGTGGTTCAAAGACTACACTATCCTCATCTCCTGGCATAAGTCACTTCAGGTTCTTCAGATGTAGAGCTTGATTGAAACAGAGAGTGATTTGCAGGAAAAAAATATAAGTCATACAGAATTATACAGGTTTTTCCTAAAGGGAGACTTTGCTATCATACAAACTACCCTTAGGAAGGAAACGAACAATTTAAATAAACCAGTCATTAATTTACATCTAACTCATAAGTCTGAATCCTCCAAGTCATTAATTTTGGGTGGGAACGGCAAGAGTACTGCTCTAGTCTGATTCTGTCTGTAGAGTAAGAAGATAGTGCTGCTATCTCTTTCATCAGGAATTTATGTACATTAGAAAAGCAATAACTTTTTCACAAGGATACCAACTATCACAAGTAAACAGCTTCTTCAAGTCTGATGGCAAAACCTCCAGCATGCCAAAGCAGCAGTGTACTTGTTTATTATCATATAGAGTTTAACCTGTTTTTACACTAACTGTCTGGTTCCTTGCCTTTCACACAGATATAAAAAATCTGGTCATAAAAAATCTAGGCTAGGGTGTAAAGGAAGGCGAAGCTTGTAAGCAAGAGCTGGCCAGCTGGTGATGGAGGTTATTAACTGAGGACAAAGCAGACATTTACAACAGTGGCACAGAAAAGGGAGAATTAAACAGAGATCTTTAGTAATGTTTTTCTCCTTCAGAAATATCACTTTGTCTACAGCCATTCAAATACTCGGGGAAAAGAAAGAAAAAATAGTAATATGAATGTTTAGGCTTCCCCTAGGCATTTTCCATGCTCTAGATATCCCGACTGTAGCAGAGTATCCTAGCTCATCACTGAACGACGTCTCAAATATGCCCTTCCCCTCACTGGCTGGAGGGACTAATTTATGAAGAGAGATTAAAAGAATTAAATATAGATAGCTTTGCTAAGCGAAGACTACAGTGGGACAAAAGAATAGCCTACAAATACACGGAGGGGGTAGATTCCTGAGGGAGGTGAATTATTTAGGACAATAGGAGTGGGTTTAACTAAGAGTAATGGGATAAAATTAAGAATACGAAAAATTAGGCTGAATATATAAAAGAATCCTTCTTGACAGCTAGATCAATTTGGCCATGGACAACTGTCCCTTGGGAAGTGATGAAAGACCCATCATTTGGTACATTTAGAGGCAGGCTTTGACAAAACATCATTTAATGCACTATGGGAAACCACTTTCAGGGAAATACGTGAGAGGAGTTGATAGGTATTCTTGGTCTTCTCAATCTTTCTGTAAAAAATTTCATCAAACCAAACTTGCAACTCAGCACATCAGCTTTGTCATCACCACACTTGGACCACAGGGATCCACGTCGCTGCGTGAGAGCCACACTGCCACCATCCCCTTGCCCAGGTGGAGCCTGGTAAATCCTACAAGCTCTTCTCTTGGCCTGTGTTCATTTGGCAGGTCAAGATGCAAATGATGGCCACCTCCATCACAGGGCTCCTTCTGTACTCTCAGATGCCAAATTATCCTTTCCCTCCTGTTAAATTCTACACCACCCCATGGAGGCGCTGCAGCAATTTTTGCACTTTTAAAATCCTCCACCATAGATGGCTTCATGTTGGGAGCCCCCTGAAACTTCAAGTGTTTGAAATGCCTCCCCCTCTTTCCAGTGTGTTTCAGGAAGACAGTCCTTGTAGCCACCATCAGTGAGAGCAGTAAGCAGTGCAGCGTAAGAATTACATTACCTTTGAGTTTTCTGTTGGACATAAAAAGGTGGTGATGGCTTCATCTTACATCTAGGAGGAGAAAAGTGGTTTCTGTAGCTAGCTGCAAGATTCTCTACCCTGTCCTGTGCCTGGGCATAAGAAGCAGATGCAGTACAATAAAGTTTGCATATAAGTTTATTATAATTAAAACTTCATTAAATAGAGACTTGGAGTCTATTACTTTTAAAGAAGTGGGGCAGAGAACTAGACTCTACATGGCTTTGCTGTTCATTCAGGGCCTCAAATCAGGAGTAACATGTCGTGATAGAAGGGTGTGGCTTTCCAGATGCATCTGACTTCCATCATACTGAGGAGCTCCATTTTGACACTTTAAAATCCTTAAACCTTCTTAGTTGAGACACAGAATGTTTCCATATTCCCCCTGCAAATCTCTCTCATCCAAAGTCTCGCTATGACCCCGTCAACTCCTGATGACTGTGCCACCACCCTGAGGGATAAATACCCCAGGGAAAGGCAGCTTTGAGAAGGAGCAGTCTCACACAAAATGAATTCAGAAACTCTGGTTTGTCATTTTGCCCTTCTTTTGCAGGGAAAAAATACCCACCATCAACAAAAAACCCCACGCTAGTGATTTCTTTTGACTTAAACTGGGCATTCAAAAAGCTGTTTTTATTAATGAATCATATTAAGCCATCAGTGAAAGGCTCCCTGACTCTGTTTAAATAACAGGCTATGATTCCTCCCTCCCGCACCCCCCTTCCCTTTGGCTCCACTGCTATTAATTGAGGAGTTTCTTTGTTTCTTTTCTAATGAAGCTAACAGAACACATCTGTCAGGTGCTTGTATTCTTCACCCGTCTATAGTATGTAATAGCCCAGCTGGAGGCTATAATGCTACACAATACCCCTGGCCGTTACAGCAACTATTTATTCCTGGGCTTTTCCTCAGATAGGGATTTGAAAAAAGTCTGAAATTTGGGCCTAATTGCTATTTACACAGCGATAGACACCTGTTCTAGCTGAGACACTGGCTCATGAATCCCACACCTGAGACCTTAGGGAAAGGGAAGGGGAAAATTTCAAGCAGCTGCCAGTCCGGTTCAGAAACAGAGAGCTTTTCTACGAGATATGTATGTACAGTACATAAATCCGTGCCTGCGTATTGCCATAGCTACTGTTTCACGGCCAAATGTTCATTTAAAGGCTTAACATACGCTGCTTGTGTGGACACATGTACACAACCGGGAGGAAAGAGTTTTCTGCCTTTGCTTCTACGTTTTTGTTGAACTCTCTCAAATTCGTGGTGCCAGGATTTATTTCTCCAAAGATCTGTGGCTGCGGGTTGCTGCCAGCCACCGAACTTCCACTCTTGCCTCATGTTGTGCGGCACAATCGCTCCATTTTCCCCTCTTGTTTATGCAAAGGATCCTGCTCTTCCTCTTTGTTTTTGTTCAGGGGAGCTTTTCTTTCCCGTGCGCTCCTGAGGAGCAGTAGTCCACGGTGGAGACTTTGTTCTCGTGAGGCTGCTAACAGTGAAGGAGCAGTGTAAAGCCATACATGAATCTAAGTTAGCAGCCTCTCCAATGCAGTTAAGAGCGAAAATTGATTAAAATGCAACTAGCTCATAAAACTCCCCGTTTATTACCTCAGATGCGCGTCAAAGACACAGAGCTGAAGAAAAGGTTTCTTTCCTTTTCTCTCCTCTCCTGGTCATTGTCATTCCTCCCCCACTATACGTTTCTGTCATTCTTCCCCCACTATATATTTCTGTTTCGTGCCAAACAGCCCCATTCATTAGGTGCGGGACGGAAACAAAATGTTATTGCCCTGCTACCTTATCAGATGACAATGTCCTCTGCTGCTGCCAGGGAGAGGAGCTGGGGCGTCTGCTTTTTACAGAACTTTTCCTTTCAGTCAGGGGGCCCTCTGAGATTTTCAGTCAAGACCTCTGTTTTGTGGAAAGACATTTAATTCAGGCTGTTTCTTAAATCCAGCAGTGCTCTGTCATCCCAAGCCCACCTTCATAACATTTTTGTTTGGGGAGGAGGGGAGAGGCAGGAGAAGGGGTTGAATAATTAAGTGGAAAAATTGGTTCTTATGTCATGCAAAAGACTTCTGAGAGCTGCTGAACATCAAATGCAAAAAGGGAAGGTGAGGAATAGGAAGGTTAATAAATGGATTTTTAAAAAAAGTGAGAAAAGCTCACACAAGGGATGAAATAAGACTACTGAGCTAAGCAGAATATTCTAGAGGCTTTTAAAAACATGTATATCAGAAACAGAAAGATGAGTCAAGGAGCCAGCAGTGCTTTTAAGATGGGGTGGGGCACCCAGATTGGTGAGAGATGAAGGGGATATTGCTAATATTAATTATTTGCCGCAGGCCTCACAAAAGCAGTTCAGTAGCTGAGGACAAAAACAGAAATTCATTTCCCAGAGGAGAAAGAAAGAAGTAGTGAGTGATCCCAGGGTCATTCCAGGACAGGTGATAATGAAATTAGAGTTAATGAAGATGAAGAAGACACCAGAGCCAGATGAGCCTCCATCCCAAGATTATGAAGCTGATGCTGATAATAAATGCTCCCTGCACGTGAAGAGGAACCTTAAAGGTAGATGGAAACCATGTCTGCATCTGATTTAACAGGAGCTCTAGGATAATAATAGACATTAACCTTTTCCTTCTAAAGACTGAAATTTTAGTAGCTACTGAGTACCTAGGAGCACAGACTCACCCTGATAATGCTGTTAATGCACCTTCTCTGTCTGTGGAATAGACTCCAGATTAAAGAGAAAAGGTAATACAGGACGGATTAGATATAATTTCCTTGCTTTTTGGCCCTTTGTGTCACTGGGACAACCCTCTGATGAAACCAAATCCTTGATCTCTAGTAGAAGCAAAACTATATATACACATACGTACAGGTATTTACATTCCTCACTGACGAAGCTGTACATTATTGTGAATATAAACCAGAGGACACAAGATGAAAGGAAACAAAAATAGTCTATTTCAGAGACAATAAAGTGACGAGGACACTATAAAGTGATGAGGAGACAGCTCTGATCCACCGCTGACTCGTGCCAGGGTGATTTAGGGGGATTCTGCCTCCAGCTGTAGCCTAACCAGTAGGTAAGGATGCAGTGAGTGAGTCTTCACTGTGGTGGCACTGATTTCGACTGCCTGAAATAATTTTATATTTAACAAAGGTGCAGCTTTGTGGATGTGCTGTCTGTTCTGCTGCTTGTGTAGTCCCTCAGAAACGTGTGTGTGGTTACTTAACATCCACAAAGAGGAGACTTTGGGTCTGTGATCCTTGCTGAACGACAGTCCTGCTGATTCACATCCCATGTCTAGCAGAGCACACAGCTTTTCATCGTTTTTAAGTGCCATGACAGGATGTCAGTATCCTACCAGTCTCATCCATGTTTCACCAGCGTGATGCTTTTACTCATTTGTTCTGTACTTGTGGTTTTGTCCTCAGTATCAGACTCATCCACTGCTCCTCTCTATGCCTATACACATTTTATTTCACCTGGTTTCATATATGAACTCTTTCTTAAATTTTTATTCTTAACACCATTGTATGTGTTGCAGATCAAATCATCTTCCTTCCCATTTCTGTTGCTACAGATGTCTTCACCTGAGCTACAATAAGCTGGTCAACGGGGCAATCCCTTAAATCACCTTTCTACTGTGAAGGTTTTGCAGGAGAGTGCCTTGAATTTTTTATTTTTCTTTTTTTGTAATCAAGTAAAATGCTTTTCAACTGAGAATGAAAACATTATGCTTTTGAGTAAATTGTAGTTATCCTCTCATAAATCAGCTTTTTGTACAATGCTGCCTCAAAACTTTTTTGTTATCTAGGTAAATGATGCTCAGTGGTCTTCCTTTCATTGACTCTGGGTGTTACTTCTTGAGTGATTTCTCTCAGCTTTGCTGGTCACAATGTTCTTCATTAAAGATATGCCTATACCTTTTGTTGGACCAAGCCCCATTGAACATTGCATTACTACAGCTCTGTGTGGTTGGTATCTTCCTTGTTGTGGAATTCGAACTTACAGCTGTGAAAGGTTTTTTTCCAATCATTAGTTGTGCATCTGAGTTTAGCAGTCTCTAATGCTCACCTTGCTTTCCTCTGTTATTTCTCTAACCAAAATGACTATATCAGGAAAACATAGTTGTCAGGATGCCATTTCTGGCTCTGTTAAATTTGTCTTCTGCAAAGTTCAGGGTGAGTAGCACTGGCCTCAGTACACGTAAAGAATTTTTTAGGCAAGCAATGCATGTTTGCAGTCTGTGTGATACCATCATCACTTTGGTTTGGATCACTATTAATGGGTGAAGTTCTAGATATAAGGGAAAGAAGAAGTTAATGCATTTTAAAAGTTAATTGTTTATGAAAGCTCTTAGTTTCTATTTGTCATCAGTCAGAATAATCAGCAGCAGTGGTTTGTTTCCAGCTCTGGCTGGTTCTCTGATTTCTGTTTAAACTTGGTTAAATCTGAATGGCAGGTTACTTTCAACCTTTCCACCATATTCTTTTTAATGACAAAGTGTAAAAAAAGCCACTTGGTCTTTCAGAAATTTTAAAGTTAAGAGAAATACTTTGCAGGACTTAATCATGATTTAAAACTCAGCAAATTTTGATGATTATTGCAATATTATCTTGCTACCTTTGTTGAAAAACACTTAACCTTTGAGAAGTCCTGCTTATTTTCAGCAGTGCTACATCCAAGATCAAGCACAGCTAGTTTTGGAGAGGGAGAATTTAATACTGAATGCTTTGATCTTCCTCTGTGAAATGCTCTCTAGACCAACATTTATGCCTGTTATAATCTGAAATACAGAATATACATACATGTCCAATAGCATATATATGTGCACCTAAACCAAAAGCACATTTATCTAAGAAACAGGTCTCCTGAAATCAGTGAGACTGTTCCCAGATAAAGGCATTGCACAAGGTATGCAAAGATCGCAGATTTCAGAACTTTTAAACTCAGCTCTAGAAATCAAATGAAAAATAGGTGGGAAGCGGGTGATGAGGACTTTGGGCTACGAACTCTTTGGAGCCAGGGTCTCACCACACTCTGTGTTTGCACACTGCCTTGCACAATAAGATTTTTTTTTCTTGCTGACTGACTCTTAGGCACAGCAGCAGCAAAAATGATTGACACTGACAACAGGTTTTACTGGGGCTGTTGGGGTCAGTCCTTCCCACGTGTGACTGTCTGGCCACACAGACCATCTCCTTCTTACCAGGAGCTGCAAAACATCCTTGTGGCCAAGACAGTAATTTCTTACAGACAAAATTAATGTTGTGAGAGTATTTAGTGTACTTTAAGCTGCCTTTTAATCCTATTTAGCAGGTGGAAACAAGAAAGAGGTTTAGCAGTATGTGAACCATCTGTTCTCAGTGGACTACCAAAAGTCTGGAGCAACTGAGTTGAGCTATTGGAGACACTTCCAGGTGTTGTCCAACAGCATCCATTTGAATGATTTTGTGGAATAATAGTGCAATCCGGATGTGATCGAGCTACATCTGAGTTCTATGGGCAAGAAACTTGCCTATACATGATATAGATATTACACAGTGGCTTGGCACAGTCCAGCAGTTTATTTTACATCCAGCATTTAACCTCTTTTCCCCCCAAGGTACAAATGTCAATATTGGATTTTCTCTGGTTGAATGAACGTGTCACAGAGCAGATTAACCACTGGCAGTGAAAAAGGACTTCCACTTGCCAAAACGAAATTTCTCACAAATGGATCAAAAGAGTCTGAGGTACAGAAAAGAAGCAAGACAGGAAATCTTGCCAAATTTAGTCATGATGGTTCATTAAACTGGACTTAAAGACCTCAGTGTATGCACTTTAGCTAGAAGCTCCTGCTTTCAGCTGGCAGGATGTAGAGGCTTGTGTGTGCCCATGTCTGTGTGTGCAAGTACATGTACACCTGGGGATGAGGTGGCAAGGCAGTAGCTAAAGAGACAGATGAAGCTAATACTCATCTCAGCAGAGTTCCTCAAAAGCTCACTACTCTCTTGGCTATCTCAATTTTCACAGTGTAGACTGAATTTCCCCTCTCACTCTCTGGGCAATGTTGCTGCTCCAGCACTTAATGTTGTGCTTTGCTAATTGCAGAGCAGTGTTCGAGGCTTGTGGGCTGGGGAAGGTCCTTGTCCCTGTGAGCCAGGTGGGTGGAACATTTGCTGCTGAGGGACCACAGGCTGCCTCTCCATGCTGGGTACAGCTGCTAACACTCCTGGATGTCTGAGTGCCTGAAAAAATATGTCTCCTTCCCCCCTCCCTAAACCTGGATGGCATCTGTTATTCCAGCATAAGGAATCTCTTTTTTTGTTTACATGATAACATAGGTTGTGGGGTGTAGCCAACACGTTGGAAAGAAGTGATGCCATCTAGAAGGACAGGTTTGAGAGATGGGCCTGTGTGAACTTCATGAAGTTCAAAAAAGCCAAGTTCAAGGTCCTGCACCTGGGCTGGGGAAATCCCAGACACAAATACACTCTGAAGGATGAAGGGATTGAGAGCAGCCCTGTGGAGAAGGATTTGGGGATGTTTGTGAATGAAAAGCTGGACATTACCCAGCAATATGCACTTGCAGCCCAGAAAGCCAATTCCATCCTGTGTGGCCAGCAAGGTGAGGGAGAGGATTCCCTCCCTCTACTCCGCTCTCTTGACACCCCACTGTGGGGTCCCATCATAAGAGGAACATGGACCTGCTGGAGCCAGTCCACAGGAGGGCCACAAAGATGATCAGAAGAGGTCTGGAGGACCTCCCATGAAGGCAGGCTGAGAGAGCTGGGGCTGTTCTGCTCAGAGAAGAGAAGCTCCCAGAAGATCTTACAGCACCTTCCAGTACCTGAAGGGCCTGCAGGAGAGCTGGAGAGTGGCTTTTCACAGGGGCAGGTAGTGACAGAACAAGAGGGAATGGCTTCAAACTGATAGAGAGTGGGTTTAGATTAGATATTAGGGAAAAATTCTTTACTGTGATGGTTGCAAGGCCCTGGAACAGGTTGTCCAAAGTTGTGGAAGCCTCATCCCTGGAAGTGTTCAAGGCTAGGCTGGATGAAGCTTTGAACAACCTGGTCTAGTGGATGGCATCCCTGCCCATGGCAGAGGGGCTGAAACTAGATGATCTTTAAGGTCCCTTCCAAACCAGACCATTCCTTGAATCTATGGCAGGTTGTTTAAGTAAGCTCAGCTCACCTTGGATTCAGTTCTCGCTGGAAAACTTAATTGACCTTGTTATTTATTATTCTTTCAATTTTTCTGCTCTCTGCAAATCTCAGTGGCAATAACTTTATATGTTCTTCTGGTTCACTGATTCTTTTTTTTTCCTTGGTATCATTTCAGAGGCCTTTATCAGTTTTCCACTTCTGTGGTTTTTAAGTTTTACATGTTTATTGCCTTGTTAATTATCATAAAAAGGGTAGGAGAGGAAAGAAAGGGAAGAAAAATAGGATACACATGCTTCTGTTATTAATATATAATGGATGCAGTAATGTCCCAATTGTTCACCAGCAAGTACTAGCATCCACAACAGTGGATTGCAATGCAATGTGTTGTTGAAGTGTGGTGACTGCAAGGTTCAAAGCACAGATCTGTTTTCTGTTTCCTTTGACTTTACATGGCTGTTCACTGGGAGATAATTGCAAACACAGGCATCTAGTAGGCTATGGAAAAGGGTAAACCAAAGAGCTGGGGGTCTGTTTTTTCCGGGTTGCTGGAGTACATATGTAAGGTCAGAAGTGGTGTTGCTGGATGTTGAAAAACATCAAAAATTAATAAATATTTTAAAATTAGTAGTTCTATATAATTCAAACTAGGAGAGTTTTTAAAGCTGGCCAAGCCTTTCTTATCTCTGAAAAGTGGGGGACCTTCAGTAAAGTAGGAGAAGGTCAGTATTGAAAGAGAATCCTTACTCTGTCCAGATGATTGAAAATACTTTTAACTTGAAGAAGATTCTGGACCAATAACATTAGGGTTGTTACTGGCACCAATACATAATAAAATGAGTATGGAAACTATATAATGGCTAATTTGTATGTTTTTTTAAGACAAACTTGGTACCTTTCAGTGGCAAGATTTCAAGTGAGATGGCTAAAAGTACCCGTAGTGTCATGGTGAGCAAGTATAAAGTGCTTGACTTCATGCTTGATCCAATTTGTTTAGTTCAGGACTGTCACACCACAGAGGCCCAAGGCGGTTCAGCTGGACAGGCAGTGGAGCAGGACATGAGGAACTTGCACCAAATCTTGCTGCATCCAGACCATGTCTTGGATGAAATTGTCTTGTCTTAACTAAAAAACATGAGTTGATCCAAAACCAGCAGGGCAAGAGTGAAATTGATTAAGTTTTTCTTTTTAAATAACCTAAAAGCAATTGTATCACTACTCTAAGTGAGGTGGTATATTGGAGTGAAATATTGGTGTACATAATAGATTGTAATGACATTTTTATGACAGAGTCAAACCGCCTGACAGATCCAATAATTTCATGGAGAATCAGTATCTAGTTGATCCTATAATGATCTAGTGAGGACACCCCTGCCACTGAAGGCACAGAAGGTAGCTAACAGCAGCAGTCTCATCCTGGTAGTCTGCAGCTAGGTCAAAAGTTGTGAGCAGCCCAGACCTCTTCCTCTGGGTACTGAGAAGTGCAGAGGGAAATGTTGGAGCGATGCCCTTTCCATTTAGGTTAATTTTTTTCAGTTCCATGTCTATGTCAGGCTGACAGTAAGCAGACAGCTGTGTTACTAACAGTCTGTCTGGGTAGTATCTGTTCCTCAGAAGTGCTGATTTACAAAGTTTTACCAAAGTCCTGAATATAGCATAAGCAGGAAATACCACCCTGAAAGGTAGAAGGGGTGTATTTGTTAGAGAATGCAAATGAAATTGTCAATATAAAGGAGAGGGGGATACAGCCAATAGTTAGGAGCTGACCCGGGAGCAGGTGAGTGAGGACAGGGAAGTCATCTCATGCAAGACAAGAGGAAACTCAAAGCAAGAAACCCTGGCATAAACCAAGAAGTCCATCCCTGGAAGAGCAGCCAAGAGGACTGCCTCCATTGGATGTGTCTAGTCCAAACAGCTGGTGCAATATTGCAGGATGTGACAGGTTCTCAGGTCCCCATGCCTTGGGTGAGAACCTGAGCAAAGGGCACTGTAGCCCTGTGCATACCCAGGCTCTTCATTTCCTCCTCACAGGGGTGCAGGAGGTAGTTCTGGGGAGAGGAACTGTGTTAGAGTAGGGTGAAATGAGATCCAACCCTCTCTGGTGTTGTCTAAATTAGCTGAAGTTTGATCTTGAGATATAGTATGACATTTAGTTCTTGTGTGGCTGCTCGCAGGTTTGCAATTGAATGTTTGACCCTGAATGAACAGTACATGAGGGACCTTTTCTGCCTCCAGTTTTTATCCATCACGTTGCTTTGCAGTAAACATGTCTGGTGTAATCTGTTGCTGAAAACTGAGGTATGGTTTGTAGGGAGGAATTAGTGTAAAAGGCAGCTCTAGTTCCTGTCACCCAGCATGAGCTGTACAGGTCTCAAAAGCAGCGATGTGCTCTCTGCCAGCCTGCCTGCCATGCCAAAATAGCGCCAGGAAGCTGCTTGTTGCCGATGTCTTTGATCTCCTGCATGGCTGTTTCACAAAGGGGCTGGTCCAGATCCTACAAGCTCTGAGCACTGTTCCTCAGAGGAGCTGCAACGCTCAGGGGTTTGCTGTGCCTGGTCTGCAAGGAGAGCCCTTCCCTCTCCCAGCACCATTAGCCCTTCTTTTCCATCAGCACCCAACTTGCATGTGAAAAAATTTATATTGATAACTTAAAAAGTCAACATCAATGACTGGAGTCAGAGCAATAAAAGTGAAGTGCATGGCTGCTGCCAGGCTTCTTTCTCGCTCCTTGGTGTTCTGGCTCCAGCATCCAAGCGATAGATTTAAATATAAAACAGATCATTAACGGCTGGCTCAACATCTGCTAATATTATTTTCCTTGCATTGTCTGTGCGTCTTTGTTTATCTCAGTGTGCTACTTTGTTTTTCCCCTCTTATAATAAGGATCATTCCTTTATTTTAAAGCGCTGCATCAATTTTCAATTGCTCGGGCTCTTGGAGCCTCCCACGCTTTGCCCACATGCTTGCACCGCACGAAGAGGTGGAGAAACAAAGAGAATGCGAAGCGTGGGATGATTGTTGCTTCAAAAAACAGTAATTAAGAATCTGTTAGAAAAATAACAACTGAGTTTAATAAGAGCTTAACTTAGCTGCGTGAGCTGGACAGAGAGAGTCTCCTGGGCTGTCTCATAGAAACCAAGCAGCTCGACTCCTCAGGAGTCTTTCAAGTGACATTGAAGTGGATTCATGGAACTCCAGTAAGAGGCATTGTTCTTGTTTCTATTGGAGAGATGACTTGCCTTTTTCTTTAGAAAGAAATTATAATAACTAGCACTGTGACCAAAAGTCAAATACAAAAAGTGAAAACTTTGGTATAAAATCTACCCTTATATTAAGATAGCTGATTTATAACCACAAAATCCTGGCCAATTCTCAGTTAAGTCCCAAAGCTTCTTGTTATTATCCATATCTCGCTACCTCCCTACCATGGTGCAGATGATGCAATATGCAAAATCACCAGCTGTTCACATATTCATAAAGTACTTAAGCTGAGTGAATTGAGGATGGAGTGTGCTTTTTTACCTTGAAAATCATCTATATTTCTTTTGCCCCCACTCTCCCAACTTCATACCTCTTAAAGTTCATAACATTTATCCTGATGAAAAAGAACTAAAGAGAGAAATTAGATCCGTAAATACCTACTGAACATAACTTTCTGGGAAGCAGATGGACCTATAATATGTTATCGTATGACTAGAGCTGTCTTCTGCTTAGAGCTGTTCAAGAGGATCTCACTCTTTACTTGCCAGAGACAACTAAAGGAGTCTTTCAAGTGGGCTTTCCATTTTTTTTTCTCATAGGCAGAAGTAAAAAGCCCCCTTCCTCTTCCTAGACCTCAATAGGTCTTCTACTACATCAAGAGATCTTTCACTGCATGAGAGGGTTTCTGGTTGTCCAGAGGAGTCCTCAACCCTGAAAGAACAGGGAATCTCCACCACTTTTAAGGCACTTTTAGTTCAGGAAATCCAGGTTCAGTACTGTATTGCTGGTCTTGGGGCTAGGAAACACTGCATCTCCCTTTATGCCCCTCACCTGGGCCTGAGACAGCAGCCTTGAGCTGCTGGCATGCTTACCCCCCCCCGTCTCGGAGACAAATGCCAGAAGACGACTGTAAAGCATGGTCCAATTCCCCTTCTGTACCATCTGTGTCTCCGAAGGCCTCCTGTGCCTGTTTTCATCTTCAGTGCTTGCCGGGATTTTGCTGGGACTGGTAGCAATTACTGTACATCTGCCTTAGGAGAAGTCTCCCACCAGTGTAATAAAGACATGGACTGTTTAGTGTCACCCAGAGAACTCTGGACAGTCCTTCTCTATGGCAACATATTGCCATTGTTTTTTTAGAGCCTTTAAACTTGTGAGAGGTGACAGTACTACATTAATGGTGACTCCACAAGTAAGAAATGAAACTGCTCTGCCTTGGCATGACTAGTTCCTTTCTGCTACCTCTGTCATGCTGAAATTTTATTTGGGAATGCCACATTTCCTATAGGTTTGATCAATAAAATGGTGCCCCAAGTGTTATGATGGCTGGTAGCAAGTTTAAGCCAGACAGAAGTGCAAGTTGTATTATCCAGTGTCTCAGGATGGTTGGGCTGGAGGAGAAATGGACTGCTTGCAAAATTCATCCCCGCAGTGACAAAATTTGGAATAGTTTTTGGTGCTCACCCACCCTTTGGCTTCAGGAGGTCTTGCAAGGCCCTCCTTGCTGGTAACTTAAATATGACCTCATCACAGTGAAATGTTAGGACAGATTGTAGCTGCAGTAATTCAGTAACGATAGCTCAGTAGTCTGAAAATTTCCTTTGGGTATCTCACACAAGACACTTCAAAAGCTGAGGCATGTCATTCCCAGTATTAAGCAATAATTTGAAATACTGCAGATCCAGATGCTGACTTCCCACTGAATTCATTGTAAATCACATGCATTTTTACTGTCTTAGTCTGGGCAAACAGCTCTCACCCGAGGAAACAAGTTATGTTCCAGTCTGCATAAACAAACCCACACACCAAGCTTATTTCACAAGGCAAAACTCCCCTCCTAAACACAGGTGGGGGGATCAGACTGTTGGCTTCCCTACACGGAGACCAAAAAGGCTGTGCTTCATTGTTGGGGAAAGCCAGAACATCTTCACTGCAGTCCTTCAGCCATCATCCATCTGGTGGGTGTTCCACGGTTTGCATTCATACAAAAAGTGGTTTTGGGTCAGGGTCACAGTTTTTTCACCAGCAACCTACAAAGTGCCTGGCATGCATTTGGAAAATGGATGGAAGTGGAGGATAAAGTTCATCCCACAAAGGGAGTGTTGGAGGAGGCTCATCAGAAATCAGGTGATCTCAAGCTGTTGGGGCCCATCACTCGCCTGAGCAGACTCCATGAAATAGCCTAAACTAAGGTTTCCCATCTGCTCCAGGCCTGGCAGCTGCTTCACTGTATGGCAAAACTGAGGACATGACACCATTTTGCTTCTGTGCTTCTACAGTGATTCTCTCATGTTTTAAATAAACTTTTGTCTTCTGTCCAAATGCAGTATCTGGGAGGAAAAGGAAAACTCAAGCTGCTTGCAAACACATGAAATAGGTGATAAGCAGATACAGTCTGCATGGTATTATATGGTAACTGAGCTTGCATAAATCATAACTTTTCAATTTTTCATTAAATTAGTGGGACTGAGTTTTACCATATATTTTTTAAAAGACTAAGAGTAATTTAGCTATGATGAGGAATAGATCATCCACTAAATTTGTTCTGGTTCACCACATTCCAACTTCTCATGTGTCAACTTCTCATGTATCATATGTGGATAATTTTTCAGAAACCAACCAGAAAACTACCTGAACATCTGAAAAAAGCATCTGCTTCCAAAATATGTGAAAGGCTTCAGTATGCAAATAACTGAGAGCTCTTGGACAAAGAGTTTCAAAGGCCCTAATTCTTCCCACTGCTTCGAACTGAGGTTGTATGTCCCAGACTGCTCTCATCTGTGGGTCTTTCTGAGAGAGCTCCCATAAAGCAGGTGTCTGTTGGTCGAGGTCTCACAGCTTTTCATGAAAGCACCTTTTGTCATTGTAGAAAAGGACTTTTGAGAAAATTATTGATGTATGAGACGAAAATTTCTTTACTGTAGCTACCAGCCATGTAGATGGAGAAGGTTAAGCCTAAAACCCCATGGAAGTTTCCTGAAAATTTGAGTCTGTTACATTCACACATTTTTGCAGGGAGGCAGACACTTGCTCTGAGCTCTGTCTGTTCTCATACACACTTTTTCTCATCTGGGCAGATTCTCTGAGGTTTGGCACCACACTGGTGTAGCCACACGTTTCCTGGCTGGCTTGGAGTGTGGTCAAATCAAGCTTGAGTCTGCCTGCAAAACACTGTGTAGACATAGCTTTTGATGTGTTCCTGAGCCAGATGTAGCACTTTCCAGCATAAGGAATGTGGAATATCAAGTTTTATGACATCTGGTGGTGTAAATGCTACCCCGGATTGAACACTGATTCCTATCCAAAATTATAATCTCATTTTGTGGACTGCACTTACTTGGGGTCTGTATCTCCCATGCTTGAGTGTTTTCCTCACAGTTTGCATTTGTCTATTCAAAATAGATTGTGCCTTGCATGGATATGCATGAAAACAGTTGATTTGCAGGTGGAAATGAATTGCTCCTAATATCTGGAAATAATGAGAAAAATGAAGAATCACAGAAAAGCTGATACTCTTGTGTTAAATGTCTTGTAAACAAAATGAAGAAAAGAAGTAGCAGCATATGTAATAGGGCTGTTTATTGTCCCCAAGTTATGAAATGTTTTCTTGACTGAGCAATGCCTCTGCCAAATGTCTCATGAAGAGCTTTGTTGTGACATAAGTTGAAGTCAAGGAAAATCCGTATTGTTATAGGCATTTTGATCTGTCATGGACTGTGTCTGCAGAGTGACTGGACTGTGTTCTCTACAGTGAAGTACACATGTCAACGCCCACGAGTTAATGCAGACTAGGGAAGAAGCAAGATAGTAAAAAAAGCTGTGAAAACTTTTGGGAAAGAAGCTGAGCAGGGAGAATCTGTACGTGATATCTCTGGGACTTGTGGGCGCTCAGCAGCTCCAAAAAACCAGACCACTGATGGTGGTTCTTAATATATTGACTTAGTTGCTGAGCTGCGGGCAGAAAAACAGAAGTTCTGGGGGGATCTGGCAGTCTGTGCTTGTTTGTCCTCCTTGATGTGCGGCAGGAGACATCTAAGCACATGCTCTTCATACTGTCAGAGAGCTTGGAGGGATAAACAGAAGCATGAAGAGGTTGCTGAAACCTCCAATGTAATTTTTCTCTTCTCAAACAATTGTGCATCAGTTCATTTACTTTGAGCAGGACATGGTGTAGTATGGTTTGAACCTGACATGAAAAGCACATGAAGCCAATCAGGAAGAATTTGTTTTGCCATCTTATACATTCCTGGAAAGCCATGATCATCCTGATGTAGAAGTGCCACTGCAGACACTGTTGGGATAGGTACCCAGGAAAATCCTGGGAATAGACCAGATGTAGTCTCTTGTCCTAAAAGTGCTGTGTCATGTGAGCTCCAGTACCTCTCATCTTGCTGATTAAGTGTGAGAGAACAAAGAGTACCCCATCACCCCTCCCAAACTCAACAGCTGCTACTTGGAAGAGGCTTTTTTCCCCATAATTGGTATTAGATGATGATGATGCCACAGGCTTTGAAATATTGGAAGCCAGCACTGATCACGCTTACAGATAGCTGAACAATGCAGTGCAATGTAAACTAGGCAAACAAATCCATCTGGGTTGCCAGAGAAGGCAGAGAAAAGCTCTAATCTTCTAGAAGCAGCTGTTGGCCAAGCTGACATTGAAAGGCATTATTTTTAAAATGAAAGCTTCTGTGTGGGTGATGAAAGCTGCTGAATTTCTTGCTTTGGACTGGAAGCACTTGTCAGTAGCCCAGACAGAGATCAAAATTATTGAATGCTGCAGAGCAAGAGTGATAAGCAGGACCCTCTTCAGTAAGTAATAGATTCCTGTCCACTCTGGGACATGATGGGTTTTGCCAGGAATATCTGCTTACTGGGGCAGGGTGGGAGCAGTGCTGAGCCAGGGCAGGACAGCTGATGGTGCACCTGAGCTGGCTGAGAGGCTTGTGGTATGTATCCTGCCTCAGATGCTCACCAGACTGAATAAGGCAAGAGGCTGGTTTCCCCACCTGATTTCTCCTGGAGAAGCCCAAAGCATTTGGAAGTTTAGAGCCAGACTTACTAGCCCATGCCAAGTCCTAGGGCGGACCTTGTTAGGATGGCAAAACTCCTCAGGTAGCTACAGCCTGTGGCAGAAAACAAGTAATGTCAGGGGTCTGGATGTGCCATTCATGTGAACCAAGCTACATCAGTCAAAGCATCAAAGGACAAGTGAGTCAAATATAGGGTTTTTGCCAATATAATCTTATAACGGTAGAGGAAAAAGGCCCCAAAACCTAAAATTACACGATCATACTGGCAAGCATCTTTAGAGAACTGATCTTAGTGCCCGAAAAAAGTTCAGTTAAAAAAAAGTGAAAAATGATATAATCATTTCATTTATGAGGACAGCATTTTTAGCATCAATAAACTGTGGATTTTCATCCAGGGTGAGAGAATACAGTTCAAATGTGGAAGAGCAAAGGAGAAGAGATCTCCTGTTCATACAGTGCTCTCAGGAGGTTGGTGGTAGCTTACCAATGGCAGCAGCAGCCGGTGAAATAGTTGTAATTTGTATTGGTTTTAACAATCTGTGATGCCTGAGGGATGCTACAAAGATGCGTATTTTTCTTTTGTGCACTGTGACTGACAGAGAAATAAAAGCCACCCCTACCAGGATAAGTAGCATCATTATCCATGCTGCAGACAGGGACACTGGACCACAGAGGGGTTTTCTCCGAGCTGTGGAGTCATGGCAGGGCTGTCAGGTGTCGGTAGGGGCCGGGACCCAGGCCTCCTTCACAGGGAAGAGACAGGCACTGGAGGATGTTGTGCCATGGTCTGTTGTGAGCAGTTAGCAGTTCCCCTGGTACCTGGCAACCAACGAAAGAGTAATCTTGACTTAAGGCTTCTTGGCTTAAAGGCTGGAAGGAGGAGCAAAATATCCAGGGTTAGTACTAAGCCCCCTCTCTGAAAGCAAGTTTTCCTGTGGGCATTCATGCTGGTGGTTGCTTGGCAGAGCAAACATGGGAGTGGAGGAGCAAGCAAAACATTTCATTATCCTTTTTGCCAGAGAGTTGAAAGAATCTGACAAGGAGACTTGTTTAGCTGAAAAGCCATATAGACCATATTGTCTAAATACATTTTGTTTTCCTGCTAAACTCCATTTATAAGACTGACAAGAATACTAATAAAATCTACTAAGAACAAGGATGGTAATTTAGCACTCAGAGAGTGAGAGAGGAGCTGTATCTGAGGAATGCCTATGCTGCTCTCATGTCTTCAAGCCATGCCTGAAGCACAGGTATTGCTTCTG
This sequence comes from Lycocorax pyrrhopterus obiensis, assembly GCA_014706295.1. Classification (NCBI taxonomy): domain Eukaryota; kingdom Metazoa; phylum Chordata; class Aves; order Passeriformes; family Paradisaeidae; genus Lycocorax; species Lycocorax pyrrhopterus. The sequence continues at coordinate 62,184,955 of JACSVZ010000002.1, forward strand.
ATGAGCTATGAGCGGGAACAGAATGGATTTTTTTAATCACTTTTTTCTTCTGGACAACATCTACTGCCTGTGTTCTGAGGCTTGTCATGTGAAGTTGTTGCCAGCCAGCTTTACAGAGAAAAGTTAAAAGGCTTAGTAGGTACCGCAGTGTTCTGTGAGAGGAAAAACGAAGCACCCCAGACTCAAAGGTTACTTTTGGAAGAGATCTCTCCTCAGTCTGCACTGGTTTGGGGTGGCTTCCGTCACAGCCTTGTCAGTCAAATTTGAGATGTCTTGTTTTTAAAACTGTGTCCACTAGCAGAAATGCATGGGTCTCATCTGTTTATCATCTGCTTGGCAATGGCCAGTCAATGCACTGCACAGTCAGATACAACCTAAAACAGGGTCAAAGCTTCAACTAAACTTTCAACAGCTTTGTTCTTTCTTATTTGCTTTGGTCTTTCATTTTTTTGGCACAATTTTTGAGGAAGAAAAGGGATGCATTTTTAATGAACATTTTAAAAACTAATTCAATATTCTTATTTAATTATGTCAGCGTGAATAGTGAAAAGCAAGGGGGAAAACCACCGAAGAAATGAAAACCCAAATCCAAAATACAGTTTTGTGGAATGAGTCAGACTTGAGATTTATATAGTTATATTTTGGTGTCCAGAATTTTCCCTGAGATCAGCCTTTATCTTAATAGTTCCTGCCCAGCACTGCTGTGTGAGGTGAGCTTGTGTGTGGTTAAACAGCTGCTGTACTCCGACCAGAGGTGGAAGCATTTCCATGATGGTCTGAAAAGAACTAGTGTACAGCATTTGTACAGCTCTTTGGGGATCTTTCTGGATGAAAGGCGCTATTATACGGGTAAGATCATTATCATTATCATGAAAAACCTTCTCAAGGAAGCAATTCCACCTTCTGCTTCTGACACCTCATTTCTCTGTTGTCTCAGGAGCCTCTTTTGTATCTCCTAGGAGTGTCAGTTCACATCTTAATCTCTTTGTATGTAATCTCATTACAGATAATCCCATTTGCTAGAGATGTCAGTACTTCTCCACCATGTGAGGAAGGATTTCCACACTGCTCATTTTGTAACTGAACCCAGCTACATTCACTGTACAAAACTGGCTGTAGCTGGAATCTCTGTTAGGTTAGGTTTGCTGTGGGCAGGGCAATTCAAGGAAGGAAGGAAGGAAGGAAGAAAGGAAGGGAGGGAACACCTTTTTGCTAATAACTTCCAATTTTTTTTCTGCATTTCCTTGTTTACGTGAGAGAGAAATTTCCCCTTAAAAAAATTCCAGGTTTATAAAAAAGTGTTGATAAAAGAAGTTTGGAAATTACTTTCACAGCCATCCATCTTCAGTCAGGTTTGCCTGGTGGAGGCAGATGCACTGTGAGCTTTCCCCACTTTGATTCCTTATCTTTTAGTAACTCTTGTCAATTAAGGAGGGTATAGTCTACTCTCAAGTCATTAAATGCACCACAATTGTCAGCTAGTGACAGGCTCAGGGGAGGCCAGGACTAAGTAAACATAAGGGATAAATTATACAAGAAGAGCACAGTTTGGAGAAAAATGAGGCCCCCTTTATATAATATGTTTATCATTAAAATCTCAAGTAAGCTACTATCATTGATAAAAGTCCAAACCCTTATATTCTTGAAGGGAAGAGTGGGGAAAAAAAGAATGCAGTCGCTCTCCTTTGACGGTTTGAAAAAAGAAAAGATGTTTGTACCACTCACTGACTGGCTAATGAATAATCAGATTTCACAGCTTGAGTGCTGGGGTGGTAATTTGGTTGCACGCCATGCTCCAAATCCATGGAATAGTGCTTCATTAATGTGAAGACCTGTATAATCAAACAATTAGCAGTCTCTCTGCTGCTAAAGCAGCTTTTCATCAGCATATATACTTCGTTGTAAGATGAGTCTCAAATTACTGGATCTGACAGCAACTAGTCTTTTACTAAATCACAGCAGTAGTAAAGCAGGGTGGACAGAACATTCATTTTTTAACCCATTTCTACATATGCAAGAGGTTCATTCTATCCATGCCACATGCCATATTTAACTATCATTGAGAAGGTCATGACATTGTAGGTCAACTGAAATTGTACTTAAATGAGTAAATCACAGATTAGATTTTTCTTTAACTGAATATTCAAGTGCCATAAATTGGCAGTGAAATGTTGCTACTTCTCACTTCACCTACTTCTCACTTTGTCTGTCTTCCAGGAAGGAAGAAGAGACTTCTACCCATATTCCTGTACCCACATGTCACCCCTGTCCCTTCATTGTAGGGAGTTTAACTGTACAGGCAGAAGGAAGCGCCACGAGTTTCAATTCTTTCTATATTTTGGATTTAAGGCTCAAGGGCAACTGCTCTCTGCTCTCCAGTTCATTTGCCAGCATCACAGCTAGGGAAGAGGAGGTGGAAAAAGTGAAGATGAGTCCAGAGTGCAGCATTAATCTTCACATATGGGTGTGAGTCTCCCGCACGTTTCAAGCCCAGAAAGCCCTAGTGCATAGAGTCTCTTATGCCTTTTATCTCCATGCCAGCCTGGGATGTGGTTGGCACCTTCCAGGGGACAGAAGCATCGATACGGGCCTGAGCAACTGCTCGTGCACCTGCTGCCACCAGCCTGGTGGGCAATGGAGCTGTTTGTTGGAAGGATGGGACAATGCATAGGATCAGAGTAAGCTAGAGATATCATACAGAATGATACAGCCATTTGTGTATGGATGTTTTGTGGAGCATTCCTTTCTTTAATTACAGACAACTAAGGCTTAATATTATTTATTTATGTACAGGCTACATGGCTTTTTTGTTTCCTTTCATACTGCCTTGATCTTTCCGGAAATGAAGTGAGCGCCAGTGGGTTTGTTTTGCTCTGTGGCCCAGCAGGTGCTAGCTGCTGAGTGTACTGGAAACATCCAGCGAGCGTTTATGATGTTGGCAAGGACATTGCACCAGAACCTCAGCTTGTGTGAGACAGCGCAGCGAAGTCCATTTGTGTCAGCTGAGACATTGATCCATTACATTTAAGATCTAATCGGCAATAGCTGATTTATGGTGAAACAGTGCTGGACTGTTTTCATGGATGCAGTATTTTATTTGGTTTTCTTTTCTTTCCTGTTTGTCAAAAATAAAACCAAACCAACAAAAACCATCTTGCAGGTGCTGTACCTGTTTCAGGACTCAAACGTCTGAAGTGAAACTCATTGATAGCTGAAAGGTAGCTCAAAGTACCTATTAGTCTGCCCTGTGTGAATAGGTGTTTTCTAAAAATCAGATACAGTAGAGATGATGAGTTCAGGTTCACTCTAGGGAAGATTTTCTCCAATAACAATCTCGAGCCTGACCATTTCAAAAAAGATGAAAGGAAAGGTCTCCTGCTTTCAATATCTGTGTCAGTCAAATACCAGCTTGAGAAGTGTGTGCTGCAGAGGTCACCCTGGTTGTTTTATCAGAAACAGAGAGATGGCAAGTGGAAAAGGTCAAAATATCCCTCAAGCTGACTACCTGGTTTTTGAGCAAGAAGTGTGAGGTACTAACACATAATCTCTTTTAATACCGCTGACCTCCACCAGCATTTTCACCCAAGCTGTGATCTCCTTTTGACTTCCAAGACTCTGTAATCACTGAATTCAGAAAATCTGTCACACTTCAGTGGTTATTTGTTGATCCAGGAACTGCCCTCATTGTCAGGAGCACAAGTGAACAGAGCACAGAACCCAGCACAGGATTCGTCCCCTGCTCCTTGCCTGTATGTGCTGTGGCTGACTCCTGAGGGGCACCCCGGGTCAAAATGGGTACAGTTTCTACAAAAATGAAATCTCAAACTAAACAAGCACGCAGTATTTTTCCTTTTTATATTTTTTAATAGTATGATTTATCTTAATGCCTTTCTCTAGTGCACACCAAACGTCTCTTTAGCACAGGCCATACCTCTGCCATTGTCTAAGTAAAGAACCGCACAAGTGAAGATTTGCATTTCAGATGTTGAGGCTGGCTGGTTTGAAAGTATTAATGCCTGGATTTAAGAAAAAAAAAATCCAACATGCTGCTTTGAAATGCTGCTGATTTTAAAAATCTTTGTAATGGTATAACTCATGAGGTCAGGTGCAGTGTTCTCTTCATTGTCCCAGGCAGAGGAAACAGAATCCATTACTAAACACTAAATATGCTCATTAATTTTCTTAGGCATTCATTTTGCTTATAACAATTTCTATGTGCATGCTGAAACTTATGAACACATTCATAAAGCTGTTGCTGCTTTATGAAATGATGTTGTGACACACTTCTTCCAGAAAGAGTTCTTTGTCCAATCCTTGCCTAAAAACCAACTAGGAATTATTTTCCATTTGATTCCTTTACAAAAGTCCTTGATTATTTACTTCATGGAAATAAACCAGAAAGGGCTCTAATCCACCTGGGACTAGGGCCCTTGTTCTGGGGCAGGCTCTCTTCAGCCTCCCAAGAAGAGGAGAGGTGGTGGGTGGTCTTCTCCAGCCACCCAGCCCTGTGGAGCCCCTCGTTCAGAGGCACTGTCCTGCAGGGGATGGCAGTCCATCACTGGTGCTGTTCACCAGCATTCCAAGAAGCCCCACTCAGGGCAACTGGTGCTGCCTAAATTTTCAAGGGATTTCTACAGCACAGCCATGAGAAGAGGGTAGAGCTGTGACCACCTGCTGACAGGCTACAATGCCATGGGCTCTGGCAGGGGTAGCATTTATCTTCAGAAGGACAGAGTGTGAAAGAGGCTCAGGAAATTCATAAGGAGGAGTAAGCTTTAACAAATGCCCTAGAGGAACTAGGCATAGAGTCTCCTCACAGGGGTCATGTGCCTACATCTCACCAATGCTTTTATAATCTTACCCTTAAGCCACTTACTTGATCTCAGGTTCACCCTCCCTCCCTGCAAACCCCTGGAAGAGAAAAAAACAAGAAAGAAAAAAACACAGGCAGAAATGCAATAAAAGCAGGGAGGCAATGACTGTGTTTTCTCCTTGCTTGTGGAAATGGTGGGTGTCCCAGTGTAGCAGGGGATGCAAACCCCTGCCAGGGGATCCCAGCTGCAGGAGGAAAGCAGAACCAGCACCTTGCACCTGCTGCAATGTGTTCTGCTTCAGAATGCTATCCCTTGACAGAGCAACATACACTGCAAGTGTACACTCGGTGTGAATTTATAGTATATTACATTCACACATACCCTTACCATTTTCAACCACACATTTTTTACCATGAATTGTATTTTTTTTCTATGCATTCCTTGCTTGTAAAAACTCTTCTCCTTGCCTGAGACCCCTGCCCCTGCCATGCCCTACATTCTGCAGATGCTTCTGCGTGCTTTCAAGTACAAGCATCTCCACCATAAGAAAAACAAACTCCAATAGCAGTAGGAGACAAATAACATGAGATAACAGAAATGTAAGTGCTGCAGGAATAGGGCCAAAAGGGATGGAAATATTTGTATGGTGCTACAAAAGATACAGTCACATGAAACTTGGATTGGAAATAAATGAATGGATATACGTAAAAAAATCAGTCATAGTCTATTTTAGATTGATCACAACAAATACAATGGCTCTAAAAAAATGTGGTCCAATACTCTTATTAAATGAGTTTCATTTGTTGTTGATTTCTAAATAATACTAATGTTATTTTCAGAATTAATTATTTAAACTCTGATGATTCAAAATAAATTCCTCCCCCAACATCTTTATAAAGATATTAATTTTACCCTATATTTTGAAAAGCAGTTTCATTTTCCTTTTCTTTTTTTCTTCTGTTTCATAAAACTTGTGTTTTAACAAATCACTGCCATGAGCTAACCCAGATCTGAATCCAGCAAATACTCTCGACATTATCCTTCTCTGTTCACATATATTTGAAGTAAATTACATCAAATTGTATTTGAAATACCAAACTGGCATTAATGGAAGCTTCTTTTGCTCCAGGCACCATTTTAAAATAGATGAGCATAAAAATGCAGTCTGCATCATTAAGTTTATATGAAACTAGTGAGAATAAAAATCACCATGTAAGTTCTAATAAGATGTGTTTTTCATTCCAGTTTAATAACCCAAGACTATATTCATCTTCCAGTATAATAAATACACTGAAAGGAATTCATTCTTTTGTGTTTTTTAACATGTTGAGGGTTTCAGAAGATGGAGTTTTCTGGGAAGCTGGGTGAAGAAAATTCTTTAATATGGCAGTGCAGAGTATTATTATCATAAATAATTAATGTGCACAGCAGAAGAAAGCCTAGCTTCATTAATAATTCTTATTTTTAGTTGGCATAAGCTAGAGGTGCTGTATCTTCTTTCATCCGATCTATGTCAATTTCCTCGATTTAAATTTACTAGATGTTAAAATTTTAAAGGTATGCTACATTTCGCAATGGATTTTTATTTGTGACTTTGCATTAATATCCTACTGTTAATTCTTACCCGCTGAGATATTTTTAGTAACAAGTAAAAAAAGAATCAAAAAAACCCCCAGTAGCAGCCAGGCAAGGTAGAGTGGGCATCAGTGTCAGCTCCTTTCATCTTTCATTTCCCTTTGGGACCAGTTAAGATGCTTCTTTGATTAGAACCTCAGGAAATATTAAAAAGCTCTTCTGTGAATATAAACTCATCAAACTTGTCTCTGTTTATTTCTTTGAATACTGAGATAATTCACCTCCCACATTTCAAGAACACAGGTTCCTTCCAACCCAACTGCGCTCCTCTGATCAGCAAAGTCAGTTGTCAACATCGCTGAATCTCTCTCCTAACAAATGTTAGTGCTTCATTAATGCAGTGCCAGAGTCGGAGCCGCTCCTAAATGTTCCTTATTAGCACGGACGAGGAAGTGAGATGACACTAGAGATGGCACAGAGCTAGCATGCCACGAGGTGAGTGCAGGTAGTGCTGGATTAAAACAAAGGAGGAATATGTGACACCTGAAGGAAACAAAACACAGGGTGGGGGGGGGGGGAGGGAATAATTTTATTTTGTTGCAAAATATTTGTGGGAGAGAGACTAAAACTCCCATCGTTACTTTGGAAAACCCAATACCACAGAGATGCAATGTTAACCTGTATTATGCCTTCTAAACAGACTTGCAAATGTTCTTGTTAATCAGTGCAAATGTTAGAGCTGAATGAAAAGGGATTTTTTTTTTTCTTCTCAAGCATTTCAAAAGAGAATGTTCAGGGTTTTTTTCTTTGAAACTCTAGTGGTGGCTGTGAAAAAATCCTAATGATTTTTATACTTTTCTCTCCTTCTTAATGGTTTACCTCTTTTTATTTTGCTTGAGACCAAAAGAAGAAAAAAAGAGGAGAAGAAGAAGAAGAAGAAGAAGAAGAAGAAGAAGAAGAAGAAGAAGAAGAAGAAGAAGAAGGAGAGATCATGGAGAATGTGGGACAAGGAAGCCAATAAAAAGCTAAAAAGCAAAATACATGAGGCTGCTCACTTGGGAAAAAACCCATCTTAACTTCACTTATTTAGGGATGATTTTGGCAATGCTCCTAGCATCTGAAGTAGCCCAGGTAGTACTTTCAGCTGTGGATCACAGCATCTTCAGTTAGATATTTGTGTTCCTTATAGAATCAATATCCTTTTAAGCATTTTCACAGTTTTTTCCTACATTAACATGTGGTTCATGTTATTTAACCTGGAGATGTGCTGTGGCTTGTGTCCTGTTGGGCTCCAAGGGCCAAGCTGGGCGAATTTGAGAAATTCACCCATCTGTGAAGGGTTGATTCCTCTGTGTATTTGTACACAGATACACCCAAAAATGAGTGATGCTATTGTTCCTGCATGGACAAATTCAGAAAATGAATTTAGACATGACCTCCCATGTGTCTATCAGAAGTGCCACGTGGTTGTCAAACAGGAGATGGAACCTGGGCACTCACAAATGAGCCAGGAGGGCACATGAAGCACATGGACATTTAATGTCTTCCCTTTGTTAGCGTCTGCATGGAATAATACACTTGGACACCACGTATCCACTGGGGTGTTGCTTTTGCTAAACTGCAACTGCTTCTTTAAGGCACTCAGTTAAAAGTAGTTTCAGCTTTTTTTTTTTTTCCCTCCTCTCTAATTTGTTCACTTCTCCTTCCTTTCTCCCTGGCAAATTGTCAGGTTGTACCATTCTGGAATAGCATCATGTATCTGTCATCTTTCTTTTCAAGGTTTCAGGATACTTTAGAAAGCTGGTGGTCTGTGATTTTGCTGCGCTGCTGTCATGGACTGCAAGAGGTGATACTCTTTTATTTTATGTGAGTATCTGCTACCATTAAGACAGAAAAGAGTGGCAAAACTTTGTGTTCCCAAACCATCATACTCACTAATCAGCTAACACAAATCAATTATACAATAGGTGAAAGACACGGGCTTGCATACTAAAATCTGCATTTTTCTGTCTTCTTTATTTCCTATCAATCCACTGTGACAATGGGTTTATTTTGCAGGAAAATATGCAAATACCTTAATCTGGTAGAACAGTATGACAGTGTGAATGTGAGTCTCTTCATGATATGTTGACAAACACTTGTTTAAGAGGACCAGCCCCGGGAAGATGATAAATTTCTGAGTGCAAAATCAGAATCTCTGCAGAAAAACTGCGTAGCCATTTGAAAAAAAGGAATGGATGGGTACTGAGGATCAGTCTCTTGAAATAATAAATTTTCATCTTATCTGAAATGTGATATATTAGCAAATGAGTAGGTGAAGGGATCTGGGAACTTTTGCTGCTTTCGTTCTGCACCCACATAATGAAAAAGCCCACCACATTTTGGAAGGTCTGTTGTCTCTGTTTTGTTTTATACATTAATTATGTAGCATCAACTGTTGGAAAAATAGTTCTAAAATATTCCTGCAAATGTTGAAAATGTATCTGTGGACACTTTTAGATTTTTTTTCCCAAAATCCTAATTTCAAGAGTGATTTAAGAACTGATTGGCATTTGGCAAAAAATGAATGATAATGAACTCATTTCAATAGAGATGGACCAGATACCATGCCGGCTGTCGAAACTTTTCAAAGCTGGTTTCTCTCCAGTAAATGTGATCCTGCAGGCTCTGTCCATCTGCCTACAAGAAAAGAGACATTCACATTCTGCAGGAAATACTGCTGAGAAAATACCAGTGAGGATTACCGATTTTGTGATCTCTCATCGTTCTCAGCAAGGAAACTGGACGACAATAAACACCACAGCAAAACAACAGTGCTGAGCTACTTCATGTCCACTCTCCCCCTTTTTTTCCCTGTGTTTTTTTCCCTTTTTTTTTGTCCTTTTTGCATTAGCAGGTAACAAGCTTACTTCAGTAGGTTTGCCAGACAGAGAAGTAGCAGCTTGAATAAGTCTGAGCCCTCCCCACAGCAGGGATGCTCAGGAGTGACCTGAAGATGTTGCTTACAAGGATGGTTTGATTCTGGCCTCACCCTAATTTTCGCCGGTGCAAACTGAGTCACAGACACCACATTAAACAGCTGAAGTGAAAATCTACACCAGCTGTTAGGCTTCTCCTGTTGCATGAAATTGAAACAGCTCTGAGATTTAAGGAAAATAGCATTAATTCACCCTGAGACATGACACCTGTGGGACAGGCTCTTCCTTGCCCAGTGTCCACCAGCCCACCTTCTTCAAGTCCTAGGTGGCCCACGCTGGTGGAAGGGTGTCCAGCCAGTGCCCTCCCTCAGGTGGCAGGGCCAGCAGAGGTGCCCCAGCCCCTGGAGTGAAACCCACCCCAGCCCTCAGAGCGGGTCAGCTCACAATGCTCATTTCTCAGTTATTTCATTTCTCCTCCAAAGTCTCTCACATTTCTCTCTTTCTCCCATCCCCCTCCCACCGAGAGATGGTTTCTATGTCTCCCTTGGGTGTTTTCTGCTGCTTCCAAGGTCTCAGTCCTCATCCCAGTCTCCTCTGCAGACTCTCCCCAGCCTCTCTTTGTGCCTTTGTTTTTGAGGGTGGCTCTCAAATGCAGTGCCTGTAGGCTCACCTTTGCGCAACATCACTGCTAAATTTTTAATCAGTGGTGGTAAAACAAAGGAAATGAAGAAACTCACAGTATTTAACGAATGGCGTGTGGCTAAGCCGCAGGCCTCATCCGAGTTTACAGACATGAGCAGGGTGTCAAGCACCAATCCTACAAACCAATTAGCATCCCAGGAGATTTTGTTCTGGTGCATGGTCATGCAGCTATCATTAATGTTATATCGTGTTATGGTTGCACATGGCCAAAACATAAGAGAGAGGAAGTACTTCTGCATTTCATGCTGAATTCTCTGCTACATCAGTTGTTAATTAAAAAACTTGGCTCGCTTCTGTCCCTTTACACAATCAGAATGATGTAAATAAGAATCTTTTCCAAAACCTTTTAAAATTCATTTTAAAAACGGCTGGCTACAATATTTGCACAATATTTGCAGCTCAGCAGAATGAAGCAGAGAATAACTAAGTTTTCAGCTTCCCAGTTTCCCCACACAGCTTAGATCTGCCTGTTGCAGTGAGCAGGTTCCTGTGTCTGTGAGGTAGAAGGCTCACACCTGCCTTGGTGTGGAGTATTTAGTACCAGTCACTGCAAGAGGCAGAAATCTGTGTGCTCAGGGTGGTGGCCTGATTCATCTGAGCAAAGTCAGTGAGCCCAATTCTCTTAATTATGCACAAGGAAGGATGTTTCTGCAAGCTGAGCAACACCTCAGACCTCAGCACACTCGATTTATGTGTGGCCCTGAGTCATGTCTTGAGCGGGAGATGCTAATGGGGGGTGGAATTTGTAGCACAGAAGCCAGAGCCCCTCTCTTTGATCCTACTTAATTCCCAAGTGTACAGAAGTGAGACCCTACCTCTTCAATCTTTATATTTTTTCCCAACTGCTTTATTATCTATAAAACTCTCTGATTTGTGTGAAAGATAGAGATAAAGGACTTTAAGTCATACAGCAGCTTTTGAAATAAAAGCCATGATGCTAAAAACACCCGTTACAACCAAAAAGCTAGGGTATAAGAGTATGATTTATTACACATATTATGGAAGCCCCACAAGAACTGAGCAAAGATTTTGCCCTTTTTGTGTCTTATTCACACATGGGCATGTTTAAAGCCATCAAAGATATATCACGTATCCCAGAGGATTAACTCAGCTCTTACTAACACTTTCATTTCCGTGTTCCTACAGCTTAGGTGTACAGGCTTTATTTCACCATGCCTTTGAGGGGCAATACCTGCTCAAAATGTCTGTTTAACACAAGAAAGAAGTATACCACCAGCCCACAAAAATATATATAAGCTTGTTATTACAGTAAAGTGTCAGCCCTTGGCACAAAGGGCATAGAGCTCTGCAGGAGGCGAGCACGCGTGGAGGGTTATCCATCCCTGTCCTGAGACCCCAAGGGAAAGACAATGCACTTTGTGGTGTAAATGAGCAGCATCAGAAAGGACACCTGCACTGAATGTGTTTCTGGGATGGTGACTCCCCATGCTGAGGACTGGCTCTCTCATCTCAGGGACTGCATCAACCTCACCCTCTCACCACCTGACTACATCCCATTTCTAGCATGGGAAAAGAAGTAGTCATTGATGGGAGTACAGATAGGAAGCCTGCTAAGAAATATTTCAGCAATTAGGACAGGAGGAAATATTGTACCCTTTTTTTTTTCCCTAGGAAAAACCTATTTCCTCACTTCTTTTCCATCCAAGCATAAACTGGGATTTTTTTGCCACCATGAGAGCGAGCCAGAGCCATCACTGGAGACACAGAGAGGAATTGCTATAGTGTGGATTCATTAAACTCATCTCAGTCCATCTCTTTTTTTTTTGGTATTAAAGGAGTATGGAGTAAAGCAGGGCAGAACGAAGTGTTCTGGAAAACTGATAATCAAATGGCCTAAAGCTAATGTTTACTTTTCTGAATGTTTTATAGCAGCATTACTTGGAGATGTATTAAAAACAGGGAGCGAGAGGGAGGGAGAGAGGGAGGGAGCCTAATAATAGCCTTCCAGTTACAGAAATAGAGAAGCAGCATAGATATGATAATTGAATTTGGTTTGGATGGGTGATAATCCGCCTTTATGCTACAGCTGTAGTTCTCAGATTTGAGCCTGGCTGGTGGCAGGTGTTGGGCAGCCTCCCCGGCCACGGGAAGGGTACAGCATCATGCACTCCTGCATGCCCCCCATCCCTCTCCCTCCGTGCCCCCCATTTCTCTCCTGGAGCCTGCAGGCAGGAGGCTGCATAGCCATGGGTTTTGTATTTGTGGCTGTTTTTTCTCTGCATTTATGGGGGTTGTCCTGAAGGTGACCTGGAGCCTCTCTTCCCCATCCAGCCAGGAAAAACCACCAGTGAATCTGAAGGGGAGCTCCTCTCCTCCCCAGCAAAATCCATGCTCAGCCATTCTCTTTTTCTCTTCCACTCTGAATTATTCAGCTCCACACTTGGGGAGCTGACACTGCTAGGAAACCAAGGAGTTACATATTTTTGGTTGCACTTGGAGATTAAGTGCCACTTGAGTTATAGTGTCTAAATTCCCAAATATTTGTGTAATTTTAGATCATGAATTCTCATTCCTGACTATGTTTAGGATCAATATTTATTCACACAGCTCTCTCTGTTAGATCCTATGGAAGAAACTGGGCGGGGGAAGTGGGAAGGTATCTCCAAGCTGTCTCTGCCACAGGCATGGGGCCCCTTGCTGTTTTGCTTCCTGAAGCAAACTCCAGCCTCTCTATGCCTGCTCTGTCATGGAAAATGTGGGACGGGAGGCAGTGGATGGGATAACCGGGCTGCAGTGGGTGGATAACATGGCCACCCTCTTTCACAAGATGACCTCAAAGATTTTGTGCCAGAGACTTGGGGCTGTTGGCGTGCTGCTGTCACACTACCAAGAGGAGTGGGAGAAGGGTAGAGACCAAAGAAGAAGAAAAGCCAAAACACCCTTCCTGGGTGTTGGGAAACCTCCCTGTCACCTCTGCTGCCTTCCATCCTCCTAATATGATCCTCCAAGAAACTTAAGCAGTCTCATTTGTTCTCTTGGTTTGTTTGTTCAGAAGCAAAAGCACTTCTGAAGAAAAAGCACTAATTAATTTCCTCTGTATAAGAAAATGTGAGAAGACTTTGGTTTCTGCAGGCACTGAATTAAATTCTGGCTGCACAAGAGTTTGCATTTTTAATGCAGCTCTTTTGCAGGTCACCAAAATTGTTCCCCATTCAGCCACTCTCATCATCTGGGTCATCATGACAGATAGCCACAGCTGATGCCTGGATCCAGCTCCCACAATCCTCAGCTGGCACTCAAATGCCACTTCTAATGATAACGAAAAGCGCTGTGGCTGCTATGGCACCTTTTCTGAAGCTGCCTCAGAAGGCCCATAGAGCCGTGATTAAATCAGCCTTGTAATGTCACTGTGAGGTGGATAGGTAGCATGCAAGTTCTGCAGGTGAGAAAACAGAGGCATGAAGCAGTGTGCTGCTTCAGCTTTGCTGCCAGAGAGATCAGGTGAGGAATGAGGACCTGGGCTATGGGGCTCAGCAACCCAGCTCAACTGAAAGCCAATTCTGTGATTGACAGGGAAATTAAACATGCTTATTCCACTTTCCAAAGAATTTTAGATGAAGATTTGTTTGCCACACAAGACTTTTTGGTTGTGCTGTCCATGCTTCATCCCTCAGTGGGAGTTCTCACTGTCTTTAGTGCATCTGTGTTGGCTCAGCCCTCCGATTTCCTTTTTCTTTTTTCCACACAATAAAAACCTACTTACTGCCCAAAGTGCGTAGTCAGACTTGGTAGGGCAAAGTTTTGGAGAGATAAATGTCAGTGCAATGCTATTTGCTTGTACTGCTCATTAATTGCTAGCTACACGAGAAATATTGTATCCTAAGAGCAGATACCTGTGACTATGCCACAGTCAAAGATAGGATGGAAAATGCAAGATGTATCTATGAGCACTTCTTCCAGTACTCAGAAAATGTCAGACTCTTTTCTGTTCAAATTCCAGCTTTGCATTCCTGAAAGAGAACAAAAAAATGGTAATGCATTTTCTCCAAAACAGCGCCTAGCAATATAAAGTCGAAGCCATCCCTTTCAGCCTTTGGCTTTGATGGATGTCTTTGGATTCTGAAAAGGATATGGTAGATGCCCTATTAGAATAATATTACAGTGTCTTGACAAGCAGCTTCAGATTTATATCACAGCTTTCTTTTTTATGCCAACAGATATGTAATACCAGAGGACCGCAAAAGACATCATGCACTGTTATGATTTTTATTTTTTTATTTTTTTAATGGAAAGGTTGTCATAATCCAAGAATCCTTGTGTTTTCTTTCCTGTTGTTTTTTGGCACCTTTGTCACTTAATATTCTTCCCTTTCCAGTTTCCCCACAGCGAACACATCCCTCTTTTCCAAAAGCAGGGGGAAAAATGGTACAAAAACAGTCTCCATACAGGTTTATTATTTGGGTACCCCTCCTTTACCACTAACTTGACCAAGATCCCTACGATCCCTGAACTCAGACAGCTAACTGGTTAATTGGGAAAAAACTATGGTAGAGATGAGAGGGGGGAGAAATACTTTAGGAACTGATAAGACCCAGATTCTATGGCAATGTTAAACCTGAAAATATTTCAGTTAAGGCATATCTGTATTTACTGCCAAACCTTGCATTTCTGAGTATGTAGCCCAGTCTGTCTGAAATGATGTGTCCTTCATGACCACTGGTGGGAATCGCCACGTACCACTCCAATGAGCATTTTCACTGCTCGCTCAGAAGGGTGTGTGAATCAGCCAAGCAAACACCACCTTTTAAAGAGGTGAGATGGAAATCTTGTCTCAGCTAGCCTATCCCTGTTTCTTCTACTATTCCTGCATCTCTGGGCAAATTTGGAGAGACTGTGAGCTACCAGAAGTGCCTGTGGGTCTATAGTTCTGGCAGGCAGAAGACAAAGCCCAAGCTGTGCCCCTGCCTGGACGGATGGGCCATTGCGTCAGAAGTAAGAGAATACCCCATAATCTCTCCGCTCTGGGTAGAAGATATCAAACAGCAGAAGCTGCCCACTTTTCATACTGGAAGGCCATCCCTGACATCTTGTGAACTAACAGCAGAAGCAGTAAGAAAATGTATTACAGACAAGAGAGAAAATGCCGTGAAACACATGGGAACAAACAGGCTCCATCCTCCATATCCCCTCTCTCAATACACACACATCTTGACCCAGGAGAAGACCTCTTACACTCTAATTTATTGGAATAGCCACCAAGAAAGTATTCCCAGCATTCCCACTCAAGCCTCTGCATTTGTTTTTCTCCCAGAAAGAGACTGTGTTATTGGTTTTTAATCTTTCTGGGAATAATTATTTTTTGAAAGGGAATCCAGTGTTCAATTAAGGTCAGAGAGAAGCACCTAGCTTTATGTAAGTGTTTAGTCTCTCCTTGTGAAGTGGCTGGTTCTGCATGAATTACCATTAATAATAAAACATACGTAAGATAGTGACATTCGGCGCGCATGTTCTTAGTTCCCCATTAAGCTGTGCTCCCTAAAAAGGTTTCCAGGTTTATTTAAACATGCAGGAAAGAATTTAATATTAAACAGAAATAACATGTAATAGAATTATGTCAAAACACCTGAGGGAATTTTGGATACCTTTAAGGAACGAGCTCTGAAGTGATTCATAGCTAGGGCAAATGATAATTGAGAAGAAGGAAAAAAAAAAAAAGGGAAAAATGAGTTAATTCTTCCACAGCTATGAAATCCACAGCTATGAAATACTGTAGTTCACAGACTTATCAGGAGTCTTGCCTCAGTATAGGCATTATTTTACTTTCTGATGCTGAAAATTAGTGTAGTGATCTTGCTAGCACTTTTGCATGCACTTAGCATAAGCACAAGAGTAGCTCCCTGGGGTTTGCCAGTGCAAGGGGAGTTAATGCACAATATAAGTATTCAGAGGCTTGGATGCTATTCTACAGCTTCTGGAGATAAATCTGTGATTTAGTTGTAGGCTAAATTGCGGCTCTCATTACATCATCTTTGAACATTTTAGATTGCAGAATTGCATCAGATCCTGTGGTGGGATAAAAGTTTACCTTTTCTAATTTGTGTAAATTTTCACACAAAACAGACGTTCTGCCTAGTACCAAAAGGGCCAAAGCATAGGGCACAGAAGCTTGACTCATTTGCATCTTAATGCAGTTATAGACTTAATGTAAGATATTCCTATTTAAATTAATATTTTCTGTGTCAGTTCAGCAGTATCAGCACACTGCTAATGATCTCCATATCCATTAAGATCAGTTCAAATGCACCTCAGTGTAGCTTTCTTACCCTATACTCCTGATGGTATTTTTTAAACTGATCTGTAACTTATTATTTTTATTATTCACAAATGTCACAGGCCTTTTCTCTCCATTTTGGGATTATTCTTCTCCTATTTTAGGTCTTTTCCTTTCTTCTAATGTTGCTTTGGGAAAGCTCTGGGGATATATAAAGCAAAATAGACAGATGCCTTCACCTACCAGATTGTTGTGAATAATAATAATCACCTCTTATATATCCCTTTTCATTTTCAAAGCACTTTGCAGCAATTAGCTAATTTGCCTGTACAACAATCTCTGAGAGACAGGTAGAGGCATCTGCATACTGGCTATTTATTTATTTATTTATTTTATCCTGTGCAAAATTCTTGGGGTTTTGTTGGTTTGTTTTTTTTTAGTTTTCCTCTCTTTCTTTTTCTTCCTTTGCTGGATATTTTTGCTGCCCTTCTTTTTCTGAAAGGTAAATTTCTGTGGGATTGTTATGCCCGTTAGCACTCCTAATCACTGAACCTAATTAGACTCCTATAGAAATGAGAGCACACACCAGCAACAGATGAACTACAATTTCCTTCAAGAGTATGAGCCGTATCTCCACGGCAGCCAGGTATGGCTGGAGAACTGGAAGCCAGACCCGAGCCACACTTAAGGCTGCTGGTTCAGATACCACCAGGGAGGACAACTGTGGCACATCTATTCCTTTGCAAAGCACTTGCACGGTCCAACTTGCTGAGGGCATTGACCAACACAATATGGGAAGTAAGAAATGAAAAAACCCTGCTGTTTTGGGAAAACAAAACAAAACAAAACAAAACAACAAACCAGAAATGTCAGAAAATCTGGTGCTGAAACTGCAAATCTATCATGGAATTGCACACCTATTTTGGTCAATAGAAAAATGCACCCAAGCAGGGTCTCAGTGATTTCTACAGCCAAGTTCCCTAAAGAGAAGACTCTTGAATAAGAAGAGTAGGCCAGACAACTCAATCCCTCTTGCCCCACATTTTCAATCTAGTGCACACTACATTAAGTCTGTAACCCAAAACACTACCTTGGCCCTTGGGTGTAGTGAGCCTGGTGCACTGTTCCCTAATCTGAAACACAGGTTACCACAGCCTAACCTAGAAGATTGTACTGGCATGGTGGAGGGTGATGGGAGTCTCCTCCAGCCTCCTCCACAGCCCAAGCAACAAGGGAGAAGGGCTCTGCCAGCATGACTTGTCCTGCATCCTGCTGCAGGAAGAGACTGCTCTCTGTGTGCCACTCATGCTGGGATTACCAGGACACCCATGTCCTAATATCAGTCGAGGCAGCATAGTGGCAACCAGCCATTGCTACAGCACTTGTGCCACTGCCAACCCTTTTTGCCACTGCTTCACAGCCTTTTCTTTGCCTATTCTCATTCCAGAGTAACTCTTTTCCACTATAACTCATACCTTTAGTGCATCAGAATAGACAATTTAAAACTTTCTTCAGAACAGGGCAAGGAATTGGTATGAATACTAACACCAGATACAGTCGTTGAGGGAAATGTCTTTAATACGTCTTTTACAACTGGCAGGGCTAATGGATTTTGTAGTGACAGAGCTGCAGTGAAGGTTTTACTGGCAAATCCTAACTTACATGGAAAAGAGCAAGGAAGCCCCCACTGTACTATCTTCGTGAAGTGTTAATGCAACAGGGATCCCCTGTACTTTGTGATAATTGAACCATAAAATAGTTCAGCTTTATCTATAAACTCTCCAGCGCAATGCTTTGAGTGTAAAACCGTTTACATTATTCCCAGAAAATTAGGTCAGCTTTTCACAGAGAAAATGTCAAATTAAAAAAAAAAAAAAAAGAAGAAGAAATAATGAGGGGGAAAAAAAAAGACAGAAGAGGCTTCCTCTAAAAGAACTTTTCCACCCCAGATTGGAAAATGTCACCGTATCCTCCCAACAGCATCGGCCCCACTTATGAGCCAGGGAGGGAGCAGGGGCCGAGGAACAGTGGGCAGCATCCGCACTCGGCTCCTTTGAGCTGGAACACAGCTGTGTTATGGCTGTGTCATCATTGCGAGCGAATTAAAAGAAATGGAAACATTAACTCTGTGGAATCTTTTCAGAAGCTGGTGGTGACTAAACCAGGAGGCGCTAACAAAGGAAAGCTTTCAGCAAGTGTTTGGCATTTGAAGTGCAGCACGGTCTTTCCATTAGGCTGTTGTGAGGGTTAAAATTAATCTGCATTGTAAGGGAAGAAGGCCGTAAAATGGATGTTTGTTGTGGAGAAAGACACCTGGAGATGTGTTGTGTTGTCAGAAGGCTTAAATAGTTTCATTCCAAAATTTCACAGCCTATTAAAAGAACCACAAGAGTCTGGAAGGGAACATTCCTGAGATCCCGAGCATCTCTGCAAACCAACCAAAACCACTTGGAAGAGGGTGGTGGCCCTGCCAGCAGACTCGCAAACTCAACCACAGGCTTGGTCTGGCACACAGAAATGCAGGTTGCACCCTTAAGTGAGGGAACTCAGCTGGCTTCACAGGAGCATCACCCAGTTTGGCCTTGAACCTCTGGGTGCCTCCCTATTGGAGGGAGAAAGCAGAGTCCTGGAGGAAAAGAGGTCAGGAGTGCAGGATGCCGCAACATTTGGCGACTCACCATGCCACTTCCAATTCCCCAAAACATCCACAGGGCATTTAAAATTTCCAAAATGTGCAGGCTGCCTGTGCTCTGAAATGGAAGATTTGAGGGATGCTGAAAATGGAAGGAACATATTTGGAGCAATGCACAGTATGCATTACCTGTACTGTGGAAACACTTTGTGCCAGTGCACTGCCAGGCTCTCTGCTCTGGAAATAGGCCTCGTAGGGTGGATAGGAAAAAGACCCTGAATACAGAGAGATTGGGCTATTTGAAAATATCTGCAAAGCTTTTGTGGACGCAGGAAGGAGGAAGCCGGTGCTTGTGCAGAGGTTGGCCACACACAAAAGGCTGCAGAGGTGGTGTCTGATCCAATCCTGCATTCCCTGGCTTCTCAGGCAGTTTTTTCCTCGGCCATTAGATTGCACTTATGGTCCATTTTTGGAAGGCATTACTTCTAGGCTGCCTGTGTCTCCTTGCCCCAGTGGCACCACAAGGCAGCAGATGCTCTACGGGATGCAGCATGCTACGGCTGGGCTGAGGCTTCCTGTCCGGCAGCCCGTGCACTCCTGTTCTCTTCCCAGGAGGTCCCTCCTGCTATTTAGGAGCTCTGACAGAACTGGATATCGTAGCCATGGGATCACCAATGGCTTTGCTGTGCTGGAAAGGAGCTGGTGGTGGCAGAGGCATTGCATTCAGGCAGCTACCACTGCGTGTTGCTATGGGCACTGATGCAGAGGCGAAACACAGGCTAAGCCATCACTTGATTTTCTATTCAAGCAACTCTTGAGTACTAAAGGAATGGCCATCTGCCAGTGTTTGTAATAGAAGGTCAGCATACACTGACATTCAGCAAATTGGTATTATATGCATTAGATCTGTGCTTTATGAGGTATTGCTCCATTTTGGAAATGTGAAAATTGACTGAAAACATGACTAAAATTTTAGAGGTGCCAATCTGCAGCTGTAAGCACACTGACAGTGCCCAAATACCCAGGCAAAGCAGCAAGTCCAGCTATTTAAGACAGAAAAAGCTAAAGATAAGTGTGCATGTGTGCTGTGAAGTTGTCATCAGCAGCAAACCCAGTGCTCCAGCTCACTGCTGTCCCTAGGTGGGATCCTTCCCATGGGGGTGGGCAGTGGCCCCTGCTCAGCTGATTGCAAGCACTGTGGGCCGGCAGCAGGTAGACAGCTCTTGAAACGGGGCTGATATGGACTACTCTCTGCAGGGTCCTCTCCATCTGGGCCTGAGAGCCCCAAACTGAGTCACAGTCCCTCCTGCCTCCAGTACTTTCCCTGTGCTGGGCAGAATGAAGGAAGACAGAAGGAGCTTTCACCCCCTAGCAGAGATGCAAAGTCCACAGTGGCCAACAAAGAGTGACATTTTTTCCCAGCGTCAAGCTTTTCTCTGGGAGAGCCAGGCAAGCTGGGCTGAGGCAATGTGGTCCCAGCGCAGGCAGGCGCTGTGCCTGCATCCCATCATCCCTTCCCAGGCACAGCAGCAGTCTGCATCTGACTCCCAGCTCCAGTACGTGGAACAGCTACTTAGTGATCCGCCTCCAGTGTTATGCCCCATTAACTCAAAGTTAGGCATGATTACTGATTATCTTTCCTTATTTTGTATGCATGTGCCAGGCGAGCAGTAAGAAACTGAGAGGATTTCCTGTTCGCAGCCTGAGCAGGGTTTGGGGACATGGCTCTTTCACAGGATGAAAGAGAGCTGGCATGTGGCACAGAGAATATGGTTCTTTCCCAAAAGCTGCCACAAAGAGAAGTTTGAAAGGCACTGACGTGACACGAGTCAAGAGTTATGTTCGTCTGCCTTTCTCTCTCTACACCATGATGAATTGCATATTATTTCCTTCATTAGTTTTAGGCTTCAACCACTTTGCAGTGCAGACATGAATAAAAATACCAAGTGGTTTCAGTCTGGTGACGATTTTATTCATTGGTGCTACATGTCAGATAATAGCTGTATTCCACTTCTTTGCTCGGTGAGCTTTTCAAATATTTCACAGGCTGAGTTGTTTATTAGGTATCCTCATACAAAGTCCTCTGCCTCTTCCTCTGAAAGGTAATTGTTTAAGTGGATTAGTAGCTTTCCCTGAAGATGTGCAGGGAGTGGCATAAAAGAGCAACATGGCTGTGACACTCTTGTTCTGACCTTAGGAATATACCCAGAGGGTTGCTAAGATCATAGGCTGCTCCAATTATTGTCAAGGGAAATTAATATACCATTTTATTCCAGCTAATACTCATTGGTCAGGCCAGGGAATACACTGTGGTACAGAATAGTCCTCCAAAACCAGAAAAACAAACCCTGCTGAAAACCTTATGTTTTTAGTGGATTTACTCTGCAGAGTGTTCTATTCTTTGGAGAAATATTTTTTGTGTGCTGTTTCATATCATGGTGACTTCATATTAATTAAGCACTCACCTCACCTTGGGTGTCTGAAAGAGAAGTACAATAGAAGAAGATGCAGCCCCTGTCTGAAAGAGCTTGCAGCTGTAGTGGGGTAAATGCATTTAGCAGACAGACTGAAAAATAAGATAGGAGCATTCAAAGGCGAGAGAAGACAGAGATTTGGGGGTTGACAAACTTGAGCTTCTCCGTATGCTGCTTGTAGTGATTCTGGTAACGTTTTCATATCCTCTCTAATACATCCTCCTGCTTCAAAACAAAAGATGGACTAAAGGCTGAGGCTGCTGGTTAGTAATGAAAAGGTAAAGACCAGCTGTTCTTCCTAAATACGATGTTTTGCTCTGCAGGGATTCAGAAGGTTGTATGAGACTGTTAAAAAACACATCAGGGTTGTAACCCTCCTATTCCCCATTGTAGGTGAGGTGTCATGCAGGGAAGAGCTGTGTAGACCTGAGCACCTTTGTGATATTTGTTGTTAGGTGCTTTAGGCTGGTTGGGAATGACGGTGCTGCAGAAGGAGCAGCTGCAGGGGAGAGGCACGTGAAAATGCTGGAGGGGGGGGAGTCAAACAAACAAGCAACGTCTGTGAAAGTTGATATTGCAGGTATTGCAATGAGTGGCATTAATACAGATTTGTAAGGATTTTGTGTGTCTCAAAAGTGTTTGATATTGATGACATTTTTCAGCTTAGAAATTTAATTTAAGAGGTCATTAGTATTTATTAAAAATTGATAGGGTGTATATTTCTTGTTAATTTTGGACATTTAATATCTAGTATTAAAATAGTGACACGTAAATGTCTTTCCATTTGGATTTTGAACATAAGGCATGTGTTCACTCTCATCTCCTTTGCTGTGTTTATTCCCAGTATCATCTAGCCCTCACCATGCACAGATGTTCCTTAACCCAGGGCCCATTCATGTTTCAGCAGGATCTTCAGAGATCAGCAGATTTTATTAATTTCCTCATTTCTCTCCTCGTACCTTCATATTCTGCTCTTCCTCCTGATTCTGTGTGTTCCTGTTTGCTTTCCTGCTGTACTCCTTGATCAGTCCTCTGTCCTGCAGATACGAGTATGGCTGCCTGTGCCCTGTCCCAGGTCAAAGGGAGTATTTGCAAGGACCCTAGTTCATATGGAGCATTTTTCTGCTTTTCCTCTCTTTATATACTACGATTTGGGGGAAGAAAAATTGTTTGTAGGTGAAAAGGTAATCTCTTTCCTCCCAGGAAGAGGGGAAAGGGGAAGGAACAACTAGTTCATGGCCAATCTCAGCAGATGCTCTTGTCCTACAGATAAAACCACAACATTTTTCAGCCAGCAATAAAGGACAACCTGAGCATCCTGAGCATATGTACCTGCTTGCTGTCGGGGTACAGCAAGCAAAGGGGATGCTTTGAGTTAAACAGCTCAGTTTCCCAGACTCGTGCTCCAAGTCTGCACCTGGGATGAAGAAGTAGCCCTCCCTTATCTATGCTCCTTTTTGGCATAAATGCACGGAATTGCTGGTGGGGTGCCTGTCACGCTGGTCTCTCTTTTCAGATGTTTTGTCTGCTAATATTGTCCTGGCACTGCACTGAGCTCGGACAAACCCAGGGACCCAGATTCTTCCAATCCCCCGTGGGGCTGCTGCCTAATGCACTGCATTTAAAAGAGGTTGCAGATGTGAAGCAGAGCTGTGAATACGAGAGACCATTGCTCTGTTTGCTGGGAACTGCCATGTCCCCTTTGTTCCCCTGGTAGCTTGGTCCAGGAGGTGCTTGTATGTGGTGTGGCCTGAGCTCTGCCAGGGGATCCACAAAGTGTTTCACTTGGGTGGTCACCTTGCTGCTGTGCTGAGACCCTCCCTGCTACATGCTCCATTTATTTTCCTCATGATGGTTTTGAATATGTCCCTTAGACTTTTGAGGTGCTTTTTTAGTAGGACAGGTTGTGCTGAGGTTTCAGTCACGTGAGGAAGAGACACAGCTTCCCCATACATCTCAGGATGGATTGTGTGTTGAAGTATATATTCAGATGCAAGGAGCTGGTGCTGTCTCTCTTTTATCACAATTAATTGCATTAGTAATGCCAAACTCCGAATCCGGGGGGATTAAAATGGCATTAATACTGTGACGGTTTCATTGTGCCCTTGGGTTTCAAGCAGAACTTCCCATTCATGGAAATAGGGACTTTAATGGGTGGCACCACGCGGCCCATGGAAATTAATCTTGTATTCTTTTAAGTTTCCTGGACTACAAGAGGAGGATGGAGTGTCAGCGCTCCTGCTTGTTTGTGACACATGACTGTGTCCCTCACACAGGCATTGGCAGGTTGAGTGGTACAGAAGGCAGGGAAACCTAGCAGCATCTGCATAGCTCACTGCTTATCAGGAATATACACTGGCAGCCATACTGTAGGGCAGCAGCAGAAAAACAAAGCAACAATCAAGGGAGCCCTTTGTGATGGATTAAAAGGGTTTAGAAATGTCTGAGCCATGCAGTTTTCAAGCACTGACACTGCCAATGACTTCTTGACTGAAAACTAGAAAATGTGCTTACTGAGTGCATAGCCTGAGTTTTGCTTGTTTTCCCAAAGCCTGCCTTTTGTTAAAGGCCTTTTATCTGAACAAAGTTTAGACACAGTCGCTTCATAAAGTGACCCTTTCCTTGAAATAAATCAGGATAATTATATTAGAGCGCTGCAGCCTGTGAACCGAACCAAGGGTCTGTGTGTTTCTCTATTATTGGAGCATAATTTTCTTTTACAATCCACACTGTGTCTCTCTCAGCCTCTGTGTGGCTCTCCTTTGTGTGCCCTGCACCGACTCTGCACGTTTTGGTGCCTGGCATGGGGCCGTGATGGGGGGAGAGAGGGGATCCAGAGTAGGGACGGTCATCCGAGGGAGCACCCTTCCCATCACTTTGCTCTTGATTGCTCAAAAATTCATGCATTTGGCCAATGTTGAAGGCTTAAAACCATCCTCATCATCATCCTAAAATTTTTTTCAGCCGGAGTTTACATCACTGCAGTATCTTTAGCCTTTTAGGAGGGCAAAATAATCTGAGCAGGATGACTCACTGCTGGTACAGTACAGCTCTCCTCTCTCCTTCCCTGAGGGGGATGTCAATCAAGATGCTTTTTCCACTGTCTCTCATAAATGCTGGCTGACACAGCAGAGGAAAGTGGGGTTGAGGGTGAGCTTTTAGGTCTTGGACATCAACAAAACAGCTCTTGATGGCTGTCACTTGTCGGAATGCAGCCAGCAATGGCACCTCTGCAAACAGAGAGGTCCCTGAGCCCCAGGTCACCAAAGACCCCTCACAAGACTCAGGACCACATTCAGGAGTCCTCTACAGTGTCTCTAGGCATTTGGATTTTGGCGTTTAATTTCAAGAGAACTATGTGTGGCCCAGAGTACCTGTTGCCTGGGGTTTCCTGCAAACCCAAGGGCCAGAAATGGTTGCAGCAACGGTAATGAATGGTCTGAATATGGTCTGTGCCCTTAAACTTGACTCAGCATTTAGTCAGGAGCTAGAGGAATGAATAGAGAAGCAGGCAGTTTGTGCTTGCAGTGACCCGTGCTGCTGAGCTGGTCAGCTGCTGTGCTACAGACGTATTTTTGGCTTTTTCAGGGAAGCTCTTTTGTTATCACATCAAACTCTTCACTCAGCTGGCAGAAGGCATTCTAGCAGCTGTGAGTCTGGAAGAATCCAGCATACAAGAGATGACTGCAAAGTTTGTTGGTTTTTTGTATTTTCTTCTCATTCCTGAAAGATTTGTATATAGTTTGATTTTTTGTGTGTGTGTGTGTTTTGCTTTGTGATTTTTTAAAGCATATGTTTGATACGTGTTTCTAAAATAAGTTAATTAGACAGCATTAATAAAAATTCCCACTATAAACTGGCCAAACCATTAATTCTCCCACCAGATACTATCATACATACAGCATAAATTTTTCAGAGAGAGCGCCATTTCATCAGGCCAGGCGAGAAAAAAGAAAAGAAAAACAATATCTGGGGCTCCAGGTGACATACTTAAAAGTAAAAATAGGTAAAGCAAATTTTCTGCTTTTATTACAAGTGATCAAAATTGAGATGGTATTCTGAATAAGCTGGTTAGGCAGGTCATATTCTAGTTGGTTAGGCCAGCAAAGTGCAGCCCATATAAACAGATTGCCTAAATAATTTTCAATTTTAATTTCTATCAGAACTGCTACAGTCTTTTTGGATAATGTGGACAAAATAATGGTCAATTTCCTTGGGGGTCTACAGCACCAAGACTGAAGAAGACATGACTGATGGGCTTTTTAAACTTAGTACCTTGGGAGCAAAACCAAGCTGGAATAGAAAGGAATGGGTCTGTCACTGGAAATTAATGGAGGGGCAATAAATTCATATTAATCCCTATATGTTTTCTACCAGGGTTTGACTCAGGACAGTTTCAAAATAAAGAATCCTTCAGTTATACTTGTGTAAATGTTCTGTATCACCACCTAAATCAGTGGGGATTGGTCTGCAGTGATGCTTGTGCACCTCAAATCACATGCCAGCCACCTTGCAAACCTTAAAGGCATATAAGAATAAGTCAGACTTATGTAAACCTTTATCCCCTCTTTCCAAAATCCTTAAGCCTTCTGACTTCTCTGGAGTTTGAAATGACTGCAGAGAAAACAAGTGTCTCTGCCCCTGACTTAAATGAATTGGTTCTTCCAAGGATAAGCTATAAAAAAGTTCAAGGCATGAATTAATGATTCTCAATACCTCGCATCCCAGTCCCACCAAATGGCTAAGGGACTTGGGCATCCAAGCAGAAGCATGGTCTAGAAGCTGAAGAGACATGTGCAATGAGGCCTTCAGCTGTAGACTTGCCCCAGAAACCTTTGTCCACCATGGGGACACAGATTCCTAGACAGTAATTACGCACATGGTTGCCTTGGTGTGCATTGTCCAAAATTATCTGATGGGAGGATAGACACAGCAGAATAAAACAAGATAGGAATGTAAGGTAACACTGCATGTCCTGAAACAAATGTTTCTTGCCAAAAGGACCATCTATTGGCAATTTCATGTTATAATTCCAACATCCATGCTTATGAGTTTAGAACAGGGCTGCTTTCTCGTGTCTGGAAAAGGAGCGTTATTTCACAAACCTGTACCTTTCCCCATCTCACATTCCTTTGCTAAACTTTAAAGCACAAAGGTGCAACAGGTCGAACATTGATTACTGGACTTACAAGCTTTTCCAGATTCCAGATGTGAACAAAAGGATTTTTCCGCTCTTCATCTTACAATAAAAAGGCGGTGAAGTAGAGTGTATCCTGGACATGAAGATATTACCTGTGAAGATGGCAGGTTTCAGGCTAACCCTGATGTTTGGGAGTCGAAGACTTCAGAAGAGTAGAGTTGAAAGGGGGAGGCCTTAGAAGCCACCACAGTTTAGTATCTGAGTGACATGACTTGTGCTCCCTTGGCACCAGGGAGGTGCAGGTGGTATGTGCTGGAGGGGCAGACGGGCAGGGCATCAGGTGCCAGGGCTGCAAGCCAGGCTGGGGGGCTGCCAGCAGGGCTGGGGAGCCTCTGCGACTGCTGCCCCAAGATTTCCTTTCCACCATCAGGAAATCCAGTTGTGGTCAAAAATGAGACTGTAAACATTGAGTTTAGATGTTTAAACATGATGAGCACCTGAAAGCTTGTTTCTAATGTTCAGATAATGGCAATGTTTCCAACCACTGTTCCAGCCCTCACCCCAGCCCCAAACACTCAAGACCCTTGCCCTTGTCCTGGGATATTTATTCCTGTTCATTTCCACAGTTTCAAAAATGTTAGCATATCTGTTTGGATGTCAGGTGAGACACTTATTGGCTGTGCGATTCCCAAAAAAGTGTGGGGATGCAAGGACCTAAAACATTTCCAAGTAGTGGGGATGTATTTAAGATGCCAGCTGTGAGCATGTGTCTCTTTTTTAATAGACCACCAAGTGCAATTCCTTTGACAGTATAATCCACAGGGCCCTCTAAACAAGGTTCCCACCTGCTCTTCGTACTGTCACTGGTTTGTATGTGCTTTTAGATAGTGCAGCTTCTGCATTTTTTTGTCATATGATCTGGAAAAAAATCTGCATGATCTTAAAGTTCTTTTACAACTTTAATGATTCTATGATTCTATGTATACATACTGTAGGCTCCTTTTCCTGTCCCACATCTGAGCATGACCCCTGAAGCATTTGAGTAACCCCTAAACAAACTAATGGGAGAGAACAATGGGGTCTGAGGAACTCAGCTCCTGTGTGATGGGTAAAGTTGCTTTGCAGAGACTGTAAAAATGAGTTCACTCTCTTTCTATTTCTTCTGTATCTTCTATATCTTCTCTTTTGTCACCTGTCCATACAAATAAAGAGAGGGCAGAGACACACACACATACCCAACCACCCTGCTGACAGTGAGACCACTTTAATGAACATCTCTCACAATGTATATGTTTGCAGAGCAGTTCTGCTTCCACTGACATCTCCTATAATGTTCTTATCAATTTAAATGTACAGAAGTGCAGGAGATCACCTGCAGTAACTCATTAGAATGAAATAGAAAATGTTTACATCTCCAAATTCCTTCAGGTGCTATTGGATGCAAAATTTGGCAGGGGAATCGAATGGAAGCCCATGTCCATTTTTCTTCCCTGACATGCACTCAGTGGCCTCAGCTTAAGTGAGAGCTACTTAAATGTATTGATTCAGGGAGCAAGTCACCCTTTGGCCACTGAAGATGTATGCTTCACTCAGATCCTATGGAAACCTCAGTGTGTGCTCTACCTTTTGCTAGGCATCACCACATGAGTGAATTTTACTTTTTCAGACAAAGGAAGCAAACCAGCTCCTTTTGGAGAGCACAGCCACAGTGAGCTGCTGCAGGATTGCTCCTGCTATCACAACCCTCTCTGAATGCAGCACTCCCCTTTTAACACACTCATATTAACCCTCACACGGGCACGCAGTGACAGTCACTGCTGAAAAGGCACCTGTGCTGCTTTCCTTTACGTCACACAAGGGCTCAGGATAATCTAAGCATGGATCACATATATGATGCACTCATTTTTCTGCCTCTGTCTGGTTTATTTCACCACATGGCAGCTGCAGAAGTCGGGACGGACATCTGAAGTGTGGTGGTGCTCAGTGTAAGTTCTCCGATCTGGATTCGCAATCAGTGCAGAGAGCCCTGCTCAGTAATCTGCTTGTAAAGGCTGCCTCTCCACCTCCCCATCCCCAATCCAGGAGCCTATTAAATTAATGAGACAGAAGTCAGCGCAACAGCAGTCAACATGTTATGTGTGTACAGCACTGGTGCTGTTACAATGTGCCTGTTTTTTCTCCTGGGATGTTTAATTTCCGCTTCTCAAATGAGCTGCAAAGCTGTGAAGCCTGGCAGTGTTCTTTCTAGACACTCTGTGATGCAGATAATGAGGGTACTGATAGGTGCCTAGGAGACTGTGATGGCTCTAAGCACAGCTATGGTCTGATAATGCTTTATGCCAGTAGTGTCACAGCGGAACCACTATCATCCCTCAAGGAATGGTTCATCTTTATGTGTAATACAGCAGCTGTCACCTAAATGGCTAATGGGGAAGCAAAGTAGAACCTTAGTGCTAGTAATCTTTGTCACTTAATAATTTTAAAGGTATCAGACTTCAGTAGCTCCTGCAAGTTCCAATAAAAAGTGTGCTTGCAATTATTATTTTTTTTATTTTGTTTGCCATGGATTAAATGTAAATTGAGAAATCCGTGATGCAGCTCCGTGCAGATCTAATTTAGTATAATTTGAATAGCCAAGTAATTAAAATGTATTATAGGTATATGATGCTGGGATGGTGGAGTGTCTGCATTTAAGAGGAAGATTTATTGGGCTCACTGCATCCACGGTGAACCTTCTACAACCGCATTAGACAACATCTGTTGGAAAATGTCAAGACACAGGGCATAAGACATATCCTCATGGAGTGTATGGCTGCACTTATTTTAACAACAGGCTAAGAATATGTACCAACATTTGCAATAAAAGCTGCTTAGGAAGAAAGTGCTGTACTCAACTACATTGGAGCCTATAGATGCAAAGAGCCTATACATGTGCCCACAAGATACATGTGTGTCTACACACATGCATGTAAGGTAGAGTAGGTCAGTGGGTACACTTTGTGTTCTAGGAGCACACAGTGGGAGAGGGAAAACATGCAAATACAGAGGGATGCTTCTGTAGACCTCTTCCCAATTAGTGCTGGTTTCCCACAGCGCTAGAACTGCAGTTGCATTCAATTTATGAAGGCAGGTAATGATAATAATTAATAGGGCAGTTGACACACATGATGTGAGTATTGACATTGCGCTATTAGTGTTTCCTAGAAGATTATTTTGTTTGTTTTTGCTTAAATGCTCAAGATTAGAGCTGCTGATTTAGCAGGTTAGGGCACTGCCTTCTTGAGAGGACCAGAGCTCATTTCAATCACACCTTCAGACGGGCTGATAATCTTTGGGGAGTTTACACACTTAGGCTGGTGAAGGTTAAGAGGAGAGAGGTGCTGGGATGTGTATGTCCAGTAATTGTCCGGGGGATGAGTTACAGATCCAGACAGCCCACAATTCAATCTGCACCCAGTGCTGCAAATGCTGAGAGGATAAATCATAGAGAATTTCTCTGGGTCTGGGGAAGGAAAGAGGGGCTGAATAACCATTTACTCAGTGCCAGTGAAATAGCAGGATTGCTACTGAAACGTCAGAAAAGCCCAGCGATAGGAGAGGGGTCATTACAACACAGATTGCTCTGACCTACCCTGAATATTTAAGGGAATGCACTGAGTGGAAAACACCAGCAGCTTGGAGCACTGTGGCAAGCAGGGAGCTGAGTTTCCTGCCGGCCAGGCTGCTCGCCTGCATGTGCTGTCACCCTTTTGTGTGATGTGGGGGACCCGCGGGCCAGCTGCTCTGAGCTGGCCCCGTGAGCCAGCGCTGCTGGACAAGGGGTGCCCAGGCCTTTCAGGTGGCTGCTGCCTCACCGGTGGCCTGGGCACCGGGGGAACTCTGTCACGTAGATATGGCAGAGGACTAAAAGCATCCGAGGCAGGGCATTTCCTGTGAAAATCTGTGCTCAAGGTGTAAAGTACAAAGGGCAAACAGAAACAAAAATGCAGGCCTTACAATATAACCATGGTTTTGGATTCCCCTGAGCACTGCCACCCTTCCTCCGGACTCAGAGAAGGGCAAAAATAGGTAACTAAAATAATTAAATCACATGTTTGATTATAAATTAAAAAGTGCACCTAGAGTTTTCCATAGGAAGATGACTGCCACGGTTTTGATGGCTACCTCACAGAGAAAATGGACACAAGAGGGCACAGTGACAGGACAACAAAGAAGCAGAAAAAAGTTCTATTATTAACACTTTTCAATAAATGACAAATAAGAGTATGTTTAGTTTTGTAAACACACCCTATGACAACATATGATAAAGACAGGCCTTTTATTTCCCACTGCACAACAGGTTCTTCAAATTCCCCTTCCAGGACCACTTTGAAGGAAGGATGTACAAGACCTGACTTGCCCCATAAGTAGAAATTGAAAACATCCATAGAGCTTGTGCCTGAGGTGGAAGGACATCTACACTTGTGCTTCGAGTGACACTGCTTCATCAGAAAGACATTGAAGCAGGAGATCCTGCAGCCAGCCACTAAACAGCTTCACACAGCTTCCAGTACAACTGCAGGTGCTGTTGGAAGGGAAACATGGCCTGCAGATGCCAGAGACCTTATTCAGCAAAATAATAGGGGTTTTTTTGGTTTTGTCACAGTTATGAGGGACAACACCAGGCCTCCAAACCTCCCAATCAACGAGCTTCAAAGCCCTCCTTTGCCACTCAGCTCAGGAGATGTGCCTTGTGATATGTCCTTGACACTGGTGTTGGGATGCCCCTTCACACCTCTCTTGACAGACACAGGCAAAGAGACTTAGAGGACAGCAGTGTGCCTGGGAGAGGTGACCTCTAGACAAGGCTTGCTAAAACAGGAGGGACATCTTGACACCAGTATCAGTAACAGGTCACATCCTGCTCAGATGAAAAAATCTCCCCCCTAGTTTCTAAATCTAGCTGAAGATGACCTTACAGCAGCCCTCACAGCTGGACCACCTGATCCATGTGCTGCTGGGGCTGGGATCTTTGTGCCATATCCATTCTCCCAGGCCTGCTATTCCCTTCCTTTATTCCTTCTTTCTCGAAAAAGTGAGTGTGCAGCCTCTGGGGAGTTATCAGCTCTATTTCCACCACTTGGCAGGTAGGAGGACACAAATAGGATTCCACAGTACATACTTGTATTTCCTATTAAATTGGAGGTATGAATTTATATTTCCAAAACCAAAGGGTAACTATGTGCCCGGGGCACATCTTCAGAAATGTGAATCTTTGCAGTCCTGTCCTGGATATTTTTGTCTTCATATAGCAGGAAGCAGAGCAGGCAGAGGGAGGAACCTGGACTTCTCTCACCTGGACAATCACCACATCTGGATTTCAGTCCAGTCCATCCCAGCTTCTCTGTTTCAGCATCTTTGAAGCAGAGATGATAATACTTTCTGCCCTTCTAAAGTACGTGTATAAAGAGAGATTTGAAAGGAAAGAGACTGTGTTTTATTAGAATGACCAATTTAAACTGGAAAAAGTTTCAGGCACAGAGCCTTTCTTCAGACATGACATGGAAAGCCATTTGCAGCCTTTGATTCAAAACTGAGAAAAATACTGTGTGCCCAAAACTTGTCCACATTTTCCAG
Organism: Lycocorax pyrrhopterus obiensis; assembly: GCA_014706295.1. Classification (NCBI taxonomy): domain Eukaryota; kingdom Metazoa; phylum Chordata; class Aves; order Passeriformes; family Paradisaeidae; genus Lycocorax; species Lycocorax pyrrhopterus. Next base: position 62,217,058 of record JACSVZ010000002.1, read on the forward strand.
TTGCATCTGCTTCTCTAATAAGAGATACTGCCCCTCCCAAAGATCCTTGCCTCACTTACACCCTTCGTCTGTTGTAGCTACACCAGCACTTCTGCAGCTGGAATTAGTGAAGCTCTGTCAGAGTTAAGTGCTATTGATGAGACAGTGGAGAAATCCACATGTGAAGCTCAAAATTAAGAACAGGGGAAAAACTCATTCTAAGGAATGCATCTCCCCTTCCCCCCATTTTTCCACATGGAAATCCTGGCTGTTCACTGGAACATCATTAATCATGCTGAATTGTTGTTTTATGCCTACATATGTAAAGCATAAACTCCTGATGAGTTCTCCTGCAATTTAGCATTAATTAATGTCCACTTAGTATAAAATGTGACATCATATTTCAGGTCAGTTCTTCACCGTTACTGTAAACTGCAAACATAGAGTGCAGAAAAAAACTGGAGGATATGATTTTCCTGCAGCATCTCTTTGACAGGGTTACATGAAATATGAAGCTAATATATTGCTGGACATCAGGTTTTTTTTCCACTGTCTGTACTGTGCAGTACTGTGTACTCTGTGTACTGTGCAGCACACACAGCTCTGTGGTACTTTTAGGACACCAATTTCAACAGCAGCATAAACTTTGTGAGAAACTGCTACCTTCATTCAATAAAGTATATTTAAAATGTTTCCATTGCACCAAATATCAGCTGATGCACCTCTTATTAGTATAAATGGCATAGATTAGTGTCAGGCATTTTCAACAGTGAAGAAATTACAGAAGGCTGCATGCCTCATTAGGCTCTTGTTGCATGTTAAAGAGGGCCAGACCTTATTAATAAGAGAAAAAGGGGGGGGAAAGAGAGTATAATGGGAAAAGTATAAAATAGCTTTTTTCAAAAAGAAAGCTTTCTGGTTTGGAGAAAAACAAAAGCATCAATTAACCTCTTCCAGTCTCTGAACATTTTCTAAAGTCAACTTAGCTTTGTTTAAACAGGACATGTAGATTACAGACAAAAACTTCAAGCAGAGAAAAACTGCTTGCAATCATACTGCACCACCAAGAAGGACTTCTGATGATTAAATGTTTTATACTGTTTATGTGGGTCAGTGTTTACATCCTGCTTCAGGAAAGCATCACTGTTTAAGTTAGGATGTACACCCACGTTTGAGTTGAAGCTCTTGCTTATATCCTGCTGAAGTGAATATAATTTGAGCATTTGTTCCAGGTTTAGCACCTGGTGTAAGCACATGCTGAGGTGAATACAGGATTTAAAATACATTGGAGAGCTTACTGTAATTGGGGCCTCAATCACACGGGTCCTGAACCAGCAGAGACTGACACATCAGCTCTTTGCACACCGACAGTCTTACCGGCTTCTTGTGGGCTGCATGTGAGGAAAATACAGGTGAGTACAGAAACACATCTCTGTGAGGTGGAGGCTGTGGCCCTTGCCGCTTCCCTGTGGTGCTGGGCAAGGGGCACTTTTGCTCACATTTATTCTCTCTTTTCCTGGGATTTGCTTGGCTGTCCAAGATAGTATTGCTGTTGGTGTTGCTGTTTAGAAAGGGGCGAAGGGGATCACGGAATCACAGAATGGTTTGGGTTGGAAGGGACCTTAAAGATCATCCAGTTCCAATCCCCCTGCCATGAAGATGGACACCTTCCACTGGACCAGGTTGCTCAGAGCCCTATTCAGCCTGGCCTGGGACTGGCCCACAGCTTCTGTGGGCAACACATTTCAGTGTCTCACCACCCTCAGAGAATTAGAATTTCTTCCTAATATCCTACTCTCTTTCTGCTTAATGCCATCCCCCCCTTGTCCTATCACTACATGCCCTCAAGAAAAGGCCCTCCCCAACCTTCCCGTATGCCCCTTTAGGTACTGGCAGACTTCTATAAGGTCTCCCCGAAACTTTCTCTTTTCCAGGCTGGACAGCCACAACTCTGTCAGCCTGTCTTCATGGAAGAAGTGCTCCAGCCCTCAGATCATCCTAGTGGCCCTCCTTGGACTTGTTCCAGCAGGTCTATGTTTTTCTTGTGTTGGGGACCACAGTACTGGAAGCAGTATTACAGGTGAAATTCCAGGATGTGGAAGAGCTCCTGACAATAATGGTAATTAAAAGCCTGCTCTCCCGGGGGCAGTAAAGGACACCTTGCCTCCTCTTCAATGCAACAAAATGCAGTCTTGCTCTTGGATGCTGAGATACCCAGAACCTGTTGTACTCCTTCTCTGCTCAGCAGCTGGCGTTGCACAAGAAACATGGCAGGGTCTGGCCATCTGCTGGTGTTGCACGAGCAGAGAGTGATCTGTTGTATCTCTAGGTTTGGCTTTTTTTTCCAAGCCCACCTGCAATTTGCTGTCACAGCCGCCAGAACACAAACCGTCGTGTTAGACTTGTCCTAAGGAGGGAGTATGCGGCAGCCACCATTTTGGCAGAAAACAGATAAATATAAATGAGTTTGAAAATTATAGATCTAGGCAAATAAAGCTAAATATGCAATTTTTCTATACTTTTTTTCCTCTGGGTCTCACGTGCCTCAAGATACAAGCATAGAATAGGAGCATATTGTACCCTCGGCCCAAGAGGTCCAGGTTTTCAGGCACTGCATTAGTGGGGTGGAATTGCTTCCAATTTGAAGCTTAATTCAGAGCTAAGTTAGTGAGTTACTTGCAACGCCAAGCACCACAGATCAGCATATTGAGTTTTTTACAATTTTTTCCCCGCGCGATTAGCATTTTACTTGAGTCTGAGACATTAATCAATAAAAGCAATACCCTGTAAACAGAGTAAAATGAAAAAGCAAGTGCTGCATTTTAATAATATAAATAGAAGACTGTGTGGCATGAGGGGCCAAGGCATAGCCTGCAATCTGAATACCATCAAAGGTAAAAGAATTGAAGGCAAAGGAAATTTTCAAGGCTGATTGCACACGGATGAAAAAAAAAGTAAAGAAAGATAAAATATTGAACACTGGTTAGTATGGAGGATGTGACTGAAATACTTTATTCTGCTGTTTTTTAAAAATTTTGTCCTTGCTGATGTTCATTTTAAGGGCAGAGAAGAGAAGGGAGGGAGAACCCAACCCTCAGACTCAATAAATTAAGTACAACAACATAGAAAAACATTTCAAACGTTCATGTTAAAGCAGGGTCAAGTTTTTAATAACATCTCCATTTCACAGTTTTTGTTCTTTAAAGAACACTTGTAATGGTTACTTAGAAAAAAATAAATTGGAATTTATCTCATTGTATATGGTACAAAATACCACGCTGGAAGCCTGAAAATAATAGTCAGCTGCTGTTCAGTGCTCTTCATCTACAGAGCTCAAGTGCTCTGGGAAGCTGGTGAGTATTGGCTTTCAGACAGAAAGTGCTGAGGCCGTGCCCTGGTGCCAGGGAGGTCGGGAAGGAAGCCAGTGTGAAAGTCGACACCACATGCCAACTCATTTTGTGCGGCATCCAACAGGTCACACTGCCACCAGGCAAAGCCATTCAATGTATTTCCCAACAGAGACCCCAAAAACCAGTGGCAGACCATCAGAGTAGCGTGGCCAGGCAGTTCAGTCACTGGGATCAGATCTGGGGCATCGCTGAGGGAAGCTGGGCTGTTCTTCCAGCCAGCATGGGGCTCTGCAGCTGACTGAGCTCCCAGCAAGCCGGGATCTGCCCCATGGTGTCTTACCCCATTGGGGTGGCACCCTGAACTTTTACAACCATGATACCACATGGCAGCAAGACTGCATTGCCCATAGCCAAGCCATACCACTTCACCAGGAACTTTTTTTAAACATTTCCTCTCAGTGCCTGCTTACTTTATGCACTGCATTTCTTACTGAGCAGAAGTTAACATTACTCTTGTTTACTTCCTTATTTTTGCCCTGTTGCCTTTTCCTCCTCCCTCTTCCCATCCTTCATATTCCTAGTAGTGTTACCACAACTTGGGAAACAGCTTTTATTCATGAACTGCTTTATTTATTAACTTCCTTCAGAACTGCAGCAATTAGTGAGCTTTCAACACTTGTCTCCTGTAGGCCCCACACAAAGACTTGCCAGTTGGTTATGCTTTTCCTTTACAGGAAAAGACCGGGCTTTGATTTAAGAAGAGATTTAGAATAAAAAGATAAGGACAGAAAGTTATGAGCTGCATACAGCTCCTGGGAGTCCCCTCTAAAAGGGAAAGGGTCAGTGAGCCTCAATTTCCTTCTATTGCAGCCTTTCTTCCAATGCTGTTTGAAGGTAGTTGCTACCTACCTTACTTCTCCTCTCCCCACCTGGATTCTGGGATCATAATGCTTTCTGTCAGAGGTTTGAAGGTGTTTTTTTCCATATGAGATAACCTAGGTGGTTTTTAACTGTTTCTAATCTGTTCACCCCTAAAAATTTCTAGCAAAAAAAGAGTATCCTTCAATGAGCCCTTTAGGAGCAACAAGTGGTTCCCAAAAAATCTGAAGAAGGTGATGTCAAAAGCCTCCAGGCTAGGGAGGTAACAATCAAATAGGCTGATATCTGAAAAGTCCATGGGTAACTCTATAGTTTTCTAAACACAAAAGCGTGGCTGCTTGTGGATTCCTCTCTTGAAACACGGGGAAGCAACCAGGGGTCTTGGCGTGACTTACTGATGGACTTCCTTCCTTCTCCTCTTCTTCCTCCAAGTTTTCCTGTTCTTCAGAAAATGGGCTGCTTGTTACTTAAGCACGATCAAAATGTTTGCTACTACACAAAAGTACTAATACAAGGACATTGTAGGCAATACCAAAAGTGACATGCTATTAATTTGATCCTACAATATGGGTGTAAGGCTGCAGCTGCAATTTTCAGGCTGTGGGACTGAGGTAAAAAATAATAGCAGAGCAGATGTGTTTCCCTGCACAGCATGGAATAAAAAGAAACATCTGGCCCTTGGCCCCTAAAGGATATTTCTCAGAGAGAAGAGTAAATTAAGGGTGCATTGAAGATGTAGGGACTCAGCTAAAGGGACCTGCTGCCTTAGTAACCATCTCTAACCCAGCTCCCAGTTTCTGATGCATAATGCCATTTAAAATACAGGGCAAAAATAACGGCACGCAAGATAAATGCAACCAAGTACAGACATCAGTGTATCCACAAAATATATGTTGCTATCTTGTTCAAACAAATAAGTAAACAAACAAAGGAAATATTTTTAAACACTAAACATACGCCAGTTATATTGCTGCAGGATAAAACATGGGCTTTTTTAAAATCTATTGAGTCATAAATTTCCGTATTTCCCTTTGTGTTTGATCTCATATATTACTCGGAGTTTCTAAAATGATAACAAGGCATGCATTAAAAATATTTCTCTTATTGTTACATTTCAAGCACGTTTACTGTTAGCTGCTTAGCTTCATTATGTATCATAGTCTGAATCTACAAATCAAGTATAATTAGACTTGGAGAACTGATTGGATTTCTAATTAAGCTACATTGGAAACAACAATGCACAATCAGTAAATATTCTGACTAGGTACATTTTAAAGAGCAACTCTTGGGCTTTTTGCTGATGACTAGACACCAGTGTCATTAAATTTGTTGGTGGCAAGCAAATTTTAAAGCTAAAATAGAGGCAATTAGTAAAGATCTTGAAATATTTAATCACGTTTGTCCAATTAGTGTGCAATTAGGCAATGGTGTGGCGTGGGACAAACATTCTGCTTCACTGTTTGGTAGAGAAGGATCCCTTTGAAATTTTGCTATTTAGTTTATTGATATATAAAAAGGAAGTTATGGTTGTAATTTCCAATTTAAAAAAATACTGTGCAGATGGTCTGACTATATATTTAACAATGTTAAACAAAACTAAACAAGGGAAGCATGTTACCTGAAATTACACAGCTGTGATCAGTGAATAAGCTCCAGATCACATTAGATTACAGCTGTGGGCACCTTGATCACACAAAGCGCCAGGTAGTTATGCTGGTAAAATCAAAGCTAAGTAAGCTGGCGTGTCACAGCTCGAGATGATATGATTATTTTGTCCTTGACCGAAAATATTTTTCTTCTTTGAGCTTTGCCTGGCTGTTTTGCATTCCTTCCATGAAGCTGTACGTTGGCAAGTTTGTTGTGGAAAGTCAAGTGGTAGCTTTTCATGAATAAGCCACTTAAGTGTTATCTTGACTTGCCTTCAGCTTAGGGATTTGACTCCCTTTTTGGCAAGTTTTAGACTCTTTTTTAAAAGCAATTGCTACGTTTATTAGTTGATTTGCAAAACTTCAGCATAATGTTTGGGCCAGCATGTGGAATCCTGCTGTCATGCATTTCAACCCTGCACCATCATATTGGTGTTTTATCAATCAGCTTGCTCTGTTTGGCCACGTGCAGATAGTCAAGGAAACAGTGCCAGGGAACGTCCCCAGGTGCTGGAGCTCAATTTTCCGCATTGTTAAATTGTTACAGCAGTCCTTGGCATAGTGTTGACTTGGGTCAAGTATGTCTCTTCCCCAGCCATCCCTGGACACAGCTCACAGCTAACACATGCCAGGGACCATTCCCAACAGGCATTTTGAGAGGGAAGGGGGATTAGGAGAATGGATGGGGGCCATCCTGTGCCAGCTGTCCTCCTCATCAGAGTGCATTAACCTTCTACTGTCGGCGGTCCCTGTGGGTTCAGAAAGAGGGAAGTGGAGGGAAGGTGTATAACAGAACTAACTATGACACCAATGACACAGACACCAGCCTGGCCCCCTGGCTTCCTTTCCACTGCAAAGGCTGTCTTGGTCGCAACTCATATTTAATATGGGCTAAGAAAAAAGAAAAGGCTCTTTCTTCCCCAAGTGGTCATAAAAGAAAGAATTGGTTTAGCTGTTGTTTAGATTTGATAACCAGATTACTTTTTTTCCAATGGAAATAGGTGATCTAACTTTAAAATGTCTTTCTGTGTATTTCTCATAAATGCTTTAAATTCTGAAATGCTGCAAAGCCATTGTGGATTTAAACATTGTCAATTTTACTTTCATGTCTGAGAAATTTTTCTTTGATTTTAGTACTGAAAAAACGCTGAAATAAACCAAGTAGTACAAGTAGTACTTCCTAGCAATGCTATGCTTTTCTTTTTTTTTTTTTTTTCCTCTTCGATAGATACAGACCTGGAAATTCAAAGTAGAGAGTTTTGCCTTGCAACCAGGTTGCTGCTTGCAGGAATTTTATGAACACGGTTGTGTTCATTTCTTGAGCAACATTAAGTCAAAACAGAATATTTGTGAACTGAAAAAAAGAAATTATGCCAAGAGGAATATTGTATGGGAGAGAAATGAAACAGGTAAAAAAGCAGATAATATACAATTACACAGACATTCACCTACTCCAAAATCATAGGCTCGAAAAAATTCACCTGGATTGAAGGCTAGATTTTAACTCTTTGATATTCAAAGGTTAAAACCAAAGTTTTTCAGGTTTGCTACTTCCCACATCTTAGGAGTGCATCAGGTTTTCCTGGGTGCTTTCTCTCAGGCAGAAAAGAGACCGACACTCCCCTAGGAAGACAGGACTCCACCAGCCCTCTCAAGGCACACGAGCATTACTTTAAATCCTCTGTAAACCTGACTGCAGGGGAGAGATTTTGAGTCCTGTTTTGAAGTGAACCTTGTGGTGCATAAACCACGCAAGCTTTAAATTGTGATTGTATTGTGAATGAGAATAATTGATGATGATGATGATGATGATGATGATGATGATGATAATAACAATAACAATAATAATAAAAATAATAATAATAATAGTTGGTGTTTTATACATATGTACATGATGTCCTTAATAAAATTTTTTGGTTTCACTTAGTTTATTAATATGCCCTGATTAACAGAAGAGTCAAATTTCAGTGGATGTAAAAAAATAAGAGCAGCAGGTCATCAATATGTTGAAATTGGCTGCCAAATCCTATATGGAAAAAAGATGTGAAAGCAGTATCCCATGGCCTCTGCCTCACCATGTTTTTGTTCAAGTAAGAGATTAGGAAACCAAATCATTAGGATTGAATAGCCAGCTGCAGACGCAGCGCAAGAGAAGAGGTACCTCTTACAGTTAATGCCTTGTGAAAAATCACACAGGTCCCATAAGGGTTAATCAAACGTTTAGGGCTGTGGCTTACAATGTTCTTCAGTCCCTGGAAGAAACCAGCTTTTGAAAAAGAGAGAAACTGCAACTGTAGTTGTAGAAAGTTAGTAAGCCTAGCTTCAAGCCGCACTTCAGTGTGAGTACTTGTGCGCTTATATCCAGGATTGTGTGCTCAACCTTCACAAACTGTGACCTCTACCCTCAGGCATATATATACATAACAGAACCATATATATGTGTGTGTGTGTGTGTGTGTGTGTGTATGTATATGTATACGTATATGTGAGTATCCATGTATGTGTATACAAACGCTGCGCATGTATAGGAATCAAAAACTTCAAAAAGGAAAACAATGTTTGGGAAGTTCAGAAAAGGAAACCCCTGTTTATTTGATAATGGAAACAAAACCATCACTTCAATAGCAATTCATACACCGCTGTCAAAGCAAGCTCCGGGTGGATGTGCAGACCCGCGGGTTCTCTGTAGTTGCTGAATTCCTCCCAGTGTTGTCTTTATCAAAGAGGTAAATGCAGATTCAAAAAAATTGCTTTGATGTGCAAGACATCACAGAACAGCAGCTCCATTCATTGCGGAGAGAGTCCATTATTTAAGTCTCTCAGGCAACTGTACAGATTCCCCATAAAGGGAAAAATAATAGGACTGTGGAAATAAACCCCCCAACAATATGCATTCTGCCCGCTGCTGGAGCCTTTCCCTCCATTTTTCATGTCTTGATTCTGTGAAATGATATTAGCCTTGGGCTCATGCACTGACAGTTCAGATGGGCAGTCACTCCTGACCAAAGCAGTACCTGTATTCCTGCCAGACTCTCCTGTCCCCAGCTGCAAGGGTGAAGGGAAGCACTGCTGAGAGGCACTGAAGGCTTGTCACCTGCCTTTTGTCTTTGAGTCTTCCCCTTGGCTCACCTTAGCTTTTGCTCCAGTGCTTGCAGCAGATCTCAGGGCCTGCTGTGACTCAAAGGGATGGGGCAGGTCTGGCTCAATGCTACTGGGGAGCTGCAGGATGAGCCAGGCTCATCCCCAGCGCAACATCCTCCACGGAGATGGTCATGTACAGAGATGGGAAAGGCAAGTGGGAGCTGGGGCAGAAGGAAAGGGGAAATCAAGCTCTGTCACCCCTACAATGGCAGGACTGCTGTGAGACCAGCCAGGTGACACATAATCCAGGCACTCTCCTGTGACAGCAGGGGGAACACAGTTTCCCCATCTCCCCTCTGTACTGTCATAAACCATGCCAGTGTGTAGAAAGGGTCTGTGAAATTAATTATACTGTGAGTGCTTGGTAACCAAATGAATTGTAAATTGTACATTATTAAAACAGCATCAGAGCAACGACTGATCTATTATTCTTTAGGGAAATGTATGAAGATAAGAGCTTTATATGCTTTAGGGTTCTTTCCAGCCACCACACAGCCAGCTTTGTAAGAAAAAATGTGGCAATATTTTGTTACTGCCTGAGTTGCAACTGACACAATACTGTATTGTTTATTTTTATTACTTTGTCTCATATTTAATATAGATGAGGTACTATACAGTGCAAGTGACATATACATGCCCAGTCTCCTTCTGTTTATCCTTTTTCAGATTGCATTTGGGATTAATCAGCCTCACATTTGTGTAAAAAAAACCCCAAAACTGTAGGTGCAGAAAAGTGAGATAAATATTAAGAAGTATGTCCTCTTGCACAAATCATGTAACTAACAATATTTACAGCTATTGTTAACCAGTCATTTTCCCTGCATGTTTCTCCTTGCTGCCTACCTGCCCTTTAGCTTCTGTGAACTGTAAGATGGCTGTGTGGGGAGGGGTATGTTCAGAAAAAAACCTTTTAAATAATAGCAGTAAAGAAAAAGACCATAGATTTAGATGTGCACGTATGTTTTTCTCCTTTTCTTCCACAATGCACACCCTGCTTCACCTTCCTCTCATGCAGTATCTGATATCCAGGAAACTTGGTTCTCACTTGTGCACTGGCATGTTCTGGGTTAATACAGACTAAAACCTGCATGTCCTCCCTCCTAGGGATGCTAGCTTGCTGTAGGACTACTTTCTAGGCAGTCCCTCCTACACATCACATAAGGGTCCTTTTCACCCCTTGCCTCCAGCAGAAAAGTACACATCTTTCTACAGCCAGGAGTGTCTATGGGAGAAGGGGAGAGCTTTTGTTTGTTTGTTTTAATGCCCCTATTGAAGAAATGGAGGCAGAAGCTACTCCAGAATAGCTTTTCCCACAAGGTCTCCTTTATATTCCCTTCTTGAAGGAAGATACATGAAAAGTATGCCCTATCCATGCTTGTCAGAGAAGAGGAGAAACAGCTGGAGAAACTTCCTCCTCCCTCCAGCTGGAGACACATCTCCTGACTAAGCTGTTCAAGGCAGTGACATGTTGGTTTCTACAAGCAACACATATGTGGTCCCACACCAGCGGGAAAGCTTTGGGGGTTGTCATACACTAGAGTGACCCCAAGTGTTTCTTTTCTGGTGCAGAGAACCAGTGGTAGTCAGTCACATCCTCCCTCCTTCAGAGAAGGCCTATTAGAAAAAAGTTTTCCTTTGACTGCAAGATCTAGATGGGCTTTCAGCAAAACTCACAACTCAAGCAGTCAAATAAATAATCTAGATTTGAGTGAAGACTCATTTAAAGTAGTCCAAAGAACTTCAGGACTTGGCCTCGTCTCTATGCAGGCACAGGAGACAATGACATTTTCCTGGCTAAGGTATTTCCATAATGGAATAAGGCATCATTGCTTGTTTTCCATTTTTTTTTTTTCAGAAGAGAGAGAATTTATAGTTTAGAGAATTTGCATTCTTCGGAACAACTCTCTTAACCCTATTTACTAGTCTGAAATACAGTGCTGCCTTTCTCGACACTCATCAGGCCTGCAGAAGTCACTACCATCTTTCAGAAACACGCTGCCTCCCGCTCCCCGGGCAGCCTCTGCCAGGAGGTGCACTGCGTCCTCAAATTCAAGAGAGGGCAGCATTTTCCTTAGGCTGATCCAAAGGAAGGGGACGACTCCCAAGTGTGTAAAAGAATGCCAGCAAGTGAAAATCGTCTGTCACAAAATATACGCACATTCTGAAAAATTAAATTTAATGGAAAACATGCAGTGTTCTTAGGAATTTATATATATATAATATATATTAAAATATATATATATAATGTCTAACCTGTCTAAAACAAAACCCAAACAAGCTCTTAATTGATTGATGATGGTAATGAATATACCCCATCTATGTTCAAGGAATTCTTGCATAGGCTGTTGTGCAGCTGTACTGCTGTTTCTGCAGCACACCACAATGACTTTGCCACCAACTTTTGCACTGCAATAGCCAACTAATAACAGACTGATGCACCCCAGATAAATACCACACATGAACAAAGTGCTGGACTGTGCCTGAGGTAATTAAGGATCCACTGCTCTCTCATTAAAGTCCCTATTCAATTAAATTCTTCAAACTACGCCTAAAATGCTACCAGGCTGTTATTTTTGATTACTTCAGTATTTGCTTAAAAACCAGCAAAACTAATCCAAAGCAAAGAATCAGACCTTTGTGATGTAACCTCGAAATATGTGTCTTCTAGTGTGAAATAATCATGCCTGCAAAGAAAAATCAAAATGCTTGTTTTAATCCAGAAACCCGGACCCTTGTGATCAAGAGTATGCTCCTTTCAGCTGACCGTGACTTACCCACTGTTTGTGAAGAGTCCATCCAGTGTTTGCTCTGCTGGAACAGCAGCGCAGCATTGACTTCTACAAGGAAATTCCAAGGATCAAGGTATATTTAAAGTACACACTGGATTGTAAAAGAACTAGAGGGCACCCAAGCGTAATACAGCACTTTTTAGTTTACCCCATACTCAACTTTTGGTGCAATTTTACCCTCCTGAAATAACTGTACTGTCAGCACTATCTCCGGCACATTCAGCCAGGTTGCCTGAATTACTTGAAGAGCCCAGGACAAGGCAAATACACATTTTCATTCTCTGTTTGCATCTAACAAATAACAGATGTTGCAATATTGCAGAAGCACACCTGATGTGACTAACAAGGGATTTCTAAAATATTTGCCCTAAGATGACAGCCACCCTGCTATTAAGCATTTACTTAATGAAATGTGTACAAAGGGAAATGCTGTAGCAACTCTCCTTAAGACGGAGCAAGCTGCTTGAAATAAAGGTTTCTTGTGTGACCTTGGGCTAAATCTGCATTACCAGAAGAATGCAGATCCAAGCTTGAGAATACTTGCTTCCTACCAGCCTTCAATACCCACTAAAGAATCCTTGAAGGAGCCTGTCGAACCCAGGACTTGGTGCCGCTGCCCTCACAGCCTCTGGCCCTGCGTTCCCCCAGGCGGCAGCCCCTGCCATGTGACTGTCCCCGCGGTCCCTGGGATGTGCCAGCTGAACCCTCTTGCGTCCACCGGAGGGAATCTGGCACAGCACCTCCTGGCAAACCTGCCAGGAAGCAGGGTCAGCCCTTTGCAAATAAACCCTGCCTGATCTGAGTAACACAAATGGACGCCTGGAAGATTAATTCATCCCCTGTAATAATACAACTACTGTTTGCACAAACCAGTGGCATGCAATAGTTTCTTATTAAAATGCTCAGGATACGCATTAAGATATCTCTAAACAAAGTACAGCTTAAGGACAGGAGAGAGTGAAAAATTTCCTTGCTTACAATTTGCCCCTCTTCCATCAGATTTGATATAAAGCTACGAGCAGCACTGTAAATGGACCAACGAGTTGTCTAATCATCTAGAACACCCTCACGTAATTTATATCATCTCTTAATTTCTGTTTTGTAACCTCCATGGCTGTCTTCATTGAATCATAGCATACAGCTCTACTTGGATAGCATACCAGAGTATGATTTTTCCCTTTGTTTCCCACTTGCCCACAACGGAAGCATGCAAATTTCAGCAAGGTATGTACCTACCGCATTAATCCTTTTTAATGTGATTCCAGTCGTCTCCTTAAAAGCAGAATCTAAAAGATTATTTTTACTGTTTCCATTCTCTATTGTGGCACACAGTTTTCTTGCTGAAAGGATATTAATCTAACTCTGTACACACAGAGATGAATATACATTCGAATCACAGATACATATCAATTTAACACACATCACAGGCTGGAAATACATTATTAAAATTAACTGCATTACAGAGAATAGATGTATAGACAAAACTGCTGAGGTACTTGACTCTCCCAATTCCACGGTGCCTTAACACTTGCAGCAAACCTGCCATCCCTTTGTAATGCAGTCCTGAGATGCTTAATCTGCTTTCTCTCTTCCACCGACGTAAATCAGCAGCAGAGTTGTCTGCGGAGGAGCAGAGTCTGGGGGATGATTGTGGCCTGGTGGGTTATCTATCTGTAGCTGCATGCACGGTGGGTCTGCTCACCAAATTTTTAACGTGCATATTTTTTCAGGCTCTTTTCCAGCATGGAGTTAGGAAGTGAGAAACAACAAAACTAGTTTAATGCACCGGGTAAATCAGACCAGCTTATTGTGAAACCTATCACCACACATGATTGTTATGACAATACACGCGGGTGAGCTCTGGTTATTACATGCACAGCCCTGTACTAACTGCTCCCTACAGCTCGCCTGTTCTCTCACTTTAGCAACACCCCACACACCTGTTCAAATAATATTACTATTACCTTGTGTTGACACCACATCCACCCTTTCCTTTCATATAATAAGAGCTCCTGGTGAACTGTAAATGGAAAGCTTGTGGTAGCAGAAACCGATTGTTTACCTGTCTCCAGTTTGTTGCCACAGATACTTGGTTGGGAGAAGGGAACAAAGATCAGTTTGACATCCTTGTTAAGCAGGATTTGCCCCCCACCTTACCCACAAAAGGTTACGAGTTGCTATTCAAGCCTGAGCTCCGCAGGTGTGCCATCACACCTGTCTGAAAGAAAACAAAATACAGTTTGTTTCAATATGGCTATTGCCCCAGCAAAATAAAGAAGACCTTGCCCTGCAACACAGACAAACATTTGTTCTAATATTTCAATGAATCCAAGAAAATACTGACAGATAGCTCTGTTTATATCTAGCATACAAGCCAAATACGATGCAAGCTTCCCCAGCAATTGATGGCAGTGAGCATCCGACCCCGCCCTGCCCACTAAACTAACTCATAGGCAAACTCATGGCAAAACTCAACTCAAAACCCATCTGGCAATGGAAAAGAGAATTTTATAACTCTCCAGGTATTTCAAAGCCAGGTCGGATGGGGCTTTGAGCAACCTGGTCTAGAGTCCCTGTCTGTGGCAGAGGGGTTGGAACTAGATGATCTTTAAGGTCCCTTCCAACTCAAACCATTGTATAATTCTGTGATTAACAGGAAACTGAGTCCAAGGCCAAGCCAGAGACAGAGGCTGGGCCTCACAATTAATTTCCTTCACCATTTAGCCATGATGGAACTGCTGCTGCTATTGAGTCACAGGTAACTCTTTGCATAGAGAGCCATCATGGTTTTAGAAGAGGGGAAAGTTAAAAGCTGTGGGTCCTGGTGTTGGTCTGCTTGGTTAAAGTCTACGTCCAATTTCTTACACCAGTGACAACAGTGTAGGTCTAGGGTAAATTGGCAAAAAATGGCAAAATCTACCTCCTAATTGAGGCCTGGAGGAGGCATAATGGGATTTTGTCCATGCAAAGCAGTGCACTACAGAGACCTAAATGTACCCATTCATTCATGTGAATTTGCCATTTGACATCTGCTGAAGGTGATGGAAAGACTTCAGTGGGCATTTGATCCAAGAGCTGAGTCACTGGAGTTTCCAGCCTTTTAGGTAAAAACATTTTTCACCAAAAATGGCTAATGAAATTTTTTTTCCCATTTTCCAGCTAAAGCAGTGTTCTATTTTTACTGCTTTATATTCTTAAAAGAACCCTTATCTATACCTGCTTCCATCATGGTTTAAAGAGCATTGTTCATAGTCATCTTCTTACGAAGGTGTCCCTGAATTAGAATAGGAAGAGTGGTAGATGTGTAGCACCAGCTGGTTTGGAAGGAGTTTGTATACTGGGCTGCAACTTACACAGAGGAATGTCCTTGAGGCAGGAGGCATATTTTATTTATTGCTTTATTTATTGCATATGTCAAGTAAACGGAATCCCAAATTATGAAGATGCAAAACACAGTGTGAGTATTTATCAGCACTGAATGTTTTTATGTGCTCCAAAATAACTTGGGGTTTCCCAGCTGACTGTGAGCAGCTTGCTGGTTTTGAAGATCTAGCACCTTTGGAACTGAAGGGACATGCTGAATTTTAAGCACTTGGAAAAAGAATTAATTGCTTGGACAGCACCACTTTTATTTTTCCCTCTCTTTTTTTTTTTTTTTTTTTTTGTGTATGCTCATCAATAGCAAATGATGAAGCCTCTGGGGGATATTAACACAAGTAAACTAAACACAGGAGTGGGATTGTTTAAACAAGGTGAGACAAAAGCCTTCATATTACAAGCAAATGAATTTGATAGCAATTTTTAATATTTCCACCTCCATTGTTGCAGATGTCTGCATTTAAAGAACTTTTATCTTTCTTGGCCCTGGTTTTCCTCTTTCATTAGCCCGCAGGGAGGTCAGAGACCCTCTTATCTCATGGGCTACTCCTGCAAGGACCTGGGAGCTTGGGTTACCCTTGCAGCTTTCTGTTGAGGTGGGGATAGAACTTCTGCCTGCTCCCCCACCCTCTGAGAACAGGAAAGGATTTGCCTTGGCTAAAAGCTGCAAAGGCATGAAGTAATCTGTGTCCATGCTTTTGCTTCCATGTGCACTGCACCTTCACACCTGCCCCTGGCTTTGGCAGCTGCCTGGCAGGAGCCCCCATGCACCTCAAAAACACCACAAGCCCCCAAAAAACCCCTTACCTGAAGCCCTGAGGCTCACAAGGCTCTGCTGGTAATATTGGCTCCTACTTATCAGGCGAGCTCATCCTGCAGAGGAACCAAGAAACTGCTTTCCTCGTTAAAGCTGGAGAAGGCAATGTCCTTTTACATGATTGCTACCCCAGCGCTGTGATGCCCCTGCCAGGATGGACCCTCAGTCTCTGAACAGACACATCAGAAGTCAAAGGAAAGTATTGGCTTGTAGCACTGTGTCAACCTGCCCCTCTGAGTCCAGGCACTGCCACCCTCCCAAACTCTTCCAGGGATTCAACACCTGCACTGCAGCCCACACACATCACCCGTTTCTGGCCCTGCGTGTTTCCAGGGCTGCTGGAGAAGGTAAACGGGAACAGAAGACAAAGCCTTAAAAAACTGATCCTAAATGTATGTATGTTTCAGTCTTATGAAGCTGAAGTACTCTTTCCCGTTACCACATTTTTACGGGAATCTTTCCAACCTGCTGAAAAGACTAAGCAATATTGATTTTTAAATATTCTAAACAAGATATAGATGCTAGACTGCTACAAATACAGACACCAGCATCTCTAAATGAAAAGATAGCCTGTTGAATAAATAATGCATATTTTAAAATGTCTGAATAGGAACTTACAGGATAAATGGTAAGAGCTTCAAAGGAGCCATTGATCTATGGAGTACATAATATGCATGTTAAAAATTATTGGAATATTTATTTACATGACACGTGGCTCAGAAGAAGCCATTATGGTCCTTAAGCAAATTATACATGTTGTGAAAATTGTCAAAGTACTTCTTTTACCAGAAGCAAGTATATCCTATTAGTTGATAAACACATGATCTTTGGAAAAAAAAACTCCAAAAGGAAGCAAACCTGAGGCTAAAAGAAGGTTAAAAGAGAAAAGGGAAAAAAAAAAAGAGAAGAAAATAAAAACCAGCCCTTGTACCATGTCAAAGTGTTCCATGCCCATCAAAGGAAGAAAAGCCCATGCTGCCCTGCCCCGCATCCCGCACAGCGCTGCCGTCGCACTTCATGTGGGGAGGGAATGCTCCTGTCTCTATGTGCCAAAGTCCGGGCTGCCAGCTCTTCTCCCTACAGGCCAAGAAATTACAAACAGGGACTAATTCATTCCAGCCACTGCCGTGTCCTCTATTTTGAGTTAAGCTGCCAGAAGAGTGCTCTGCTTTCCCGGCCCGTGCCCCTCTGAGTGACATGGGGGACAGGCGGGGAACTGCAACCCACTGGCATCGTTTGCACCTTTGTGTGTGGAGATGCGCTTTTTACGGCTATGCTTAGAGGTCCTCAACTGCCTCTGCACGGTCAAGCACGGATTGAAAATAGTCTTGTGTGCCCCCTCATACCTTTAAGAGGAACAAAGCAGGGGGAAACATTGCCTTGCAGTACTTAGTGTGCCCAGGAGCCAGGTCCATTGCTCACCAGCATCTGGCTGATGGCTTCAGCGGGGTGCTTGTGCCTGGGCACAGCACTCAGAAGGGGTTGCACTGCTCCTTCCCCAGTGCTCCGTGGGTGACATGGCTCTTCTCCGGCAGATGTTTGGCTATGGAAGAGGGATGCCAACTTAGAAAATTCCCCCACATGCCCATGTTGCTGTGATCACACTGCAGTTTATGCCATAGCCTGGTCCCTGAGAATTTTTTTTTTACGGCTGTGAAGGGGAAAAATGTTTTTGTCAAGAAGGCATGACCAGGACGGGGTGGCTCAGAGACTGCCTCTGGCCGACGGGATGCTGGCATCTGGCTGGCAACTGCCTGCAGCCAAGCTCCCAAGTGCTGTACAGCCCCAGGGTGCCCAGTCCTCAGATCAGCTCTCATGTGCTCGAAGGGCTGGCGCGTGCATGCCTGCTTTGGACATTTGGGAAAGCAGGCTCTGCTGGCAGGCAAGTTTTCTCTTACCCAGGAATGAGAGTAAAGGGTAGATTTTCTAATGCAAAAACGCAAGCAGTTGTATAGGAGAATATATTTAGCCAGTGTTTTCACATCACATGTTCTGGGACTGGAGAGCAGAACGTTTTCAATACTGTTTTGGAAGCATGCTATTCAGTATTGCAAACCTTACTATTGGAGAAACCAGTAAACTGTGTTGCATCTAAAACAATTACTTGAATTACTTGTACCACGGTTTCTTCTTTCCAACTGCAAAGGTTTTACAGAAATGTGACTTCTACGGCTATAAAAGCCTTGAAAATACAAATAATAGTAAAGTGCGGCTCTGCATTTGCATAAACCTGTTTATCCTATACATGGTTTATTCATTAACTCTCGGAACAACCAGCAGGACAGCTATGGCATTCCTTATGACCACTTCGCTTGTGGCTGAAAACGCAACTATTTAAAAGAAGCACTACGGAAAGTGAAAATAAATACCATTCCCATGTGAAACAGCAGGAAAAATGCCACAGGAGCTGGCATTTGGCTTTTACATGGAATGAACCTTTCCTGTCACTTGGAAATTTCAGAGGGGAGCCTCAGCACCTGCAAGGATTGGGACCTCCATGCCGCAGCTCACCAAAACGGACGTGCAGCATTAGCAGTGTCGATCGCTGTGCTCTGCAGACAGCATTCAAGTTAGGGACAGAAAATACCTGGCTCCCTCATCTATTCCTCCTAGAGACCATTTTCTAGTCCTTTACAATTTCAGTGTCCCATGAAAAGAGGTTCCTCACAACCTCTACTTGCAATGTATTTCCCAACCAGCTCCTCCTTAGGAAGGCTTTTCTGGCAATCACCCCAGCTTTCCCCATGCTTCCTTTCTTACCCAAAACTCGCTCCACATAAGAAAGGTGATAAAACAGGAATGCATTTTGCCTGTTTCATTTCCTTGCTTCTATAAAGATAAGTACATGTTGCCACCGGTACAACTAGAAAACTGGAAGTTTGTTGGACAGCCGGTGACTTGCTCAAGGTCACAAAAGAGCCTCAGTAGCAGAGCTGGGAACAGAATTTGGTATCCTAATTCCTAATCTGGCAGCCTCACCACAACTCTCATCACGCAATCAAAAAGCTCCTTTTAAGGAATGCTTTTGTGACTAAGAGAAAATTCAAGGCATTAGAAGAAAGAGTCCTTTTAATTTGCCTTTGTTCAAACATTTACACCTTTTGCTATATGGAAAACATGATTTAAACAAGATATGGGATTACAGTATGATGAAAAACTCTAGAATCCTTGAAAAACAAAAAATAATTATGGCTGCATTTAGGACTGTACAGATTCCAGGCATTAGGAAGCAAGCATCTAGATATTCCTTTCGAGTTTTATACATAGCATAAGGAATAAGTAAAGACCAGCATTTATTGTGATCTGGTAAGAGTTTTCTTTTATGCAGGCTTTCACATTTCTGAAGAATACTACACATAACAGGAAAAATTTTCACAGCTCTTTTAATAAGACTTCATTTTCTAAAGGTCCTAACTTGTTGCACTGCAAGTTTTTCAAAAAGCAAACCCAAATCCTTAAGCTGCTACACTCAACGGGAGATTGCCCTGACCTGAAACAATCCAGGGTTTGGTACGTTCTTCCTTGAAGAGCAGCTCAGTGATTTACCAGCTCTCTACCTTCTACCACTACACTAGGATACGTCGGCTTTGATATTTAGAAACTCTACAGGATAGCTTTATATTTTAGGACAGCACCTTTCGCTTGCTTCCTTTCCTTTGTAATGGAATACTATAATTTGGCAACAGTGGAGAGAAACAAATGAGCGTACTGAGAACCAATGTTACCGAAAAAGTGTATACAAAATAATCTGAGCTGCACAAGCTGAAGTAAGCAAAAAACTACAAATATTAATAGGATAAACAAAGAAAATGAATGTAAATTTAAGCCAATCCTTTGGAAAAAAATGTGGTTTTTTTTAACACAATGGAAAAATTCCCAAAATGCAGTGAAAATCCTATTGATAGCACTTTTACTGTCACCAAAGTAGTTGGGAAACTCAGGATGAGAGGTTTGTGACTTAGTTTTACAAGAACACATATTTTGCTCAATAAATTATTAAAATTGCAACAGAAGAGCTGGGGGAACACAATGCAGGGAGACCCACTCCCCATCCCTGAAGTCCCAGCTCAGCCTGTAAAATGCCTGTGCCTTTAAATCATTTGCAGTGACAGGAGGCCTTGTGTTTGCAGATGTGTTAGCCACTTTTTGATTTGATCTTCACGCAATTATTTTGATAAAGAAAGTGTTCATCTTGTTGACACTGTAGTCAATACCTAATGACCCCCATAGTTAATTTCCTTATAAATATTTAACTTAATAGAAGTCCTCCCTTGGGTTATAGTACTTTTGACACTTGTATAATCTGAAACAAATCCTCTTTTTTAGTCAAACAGACCATGTTACACACACAGTTGGCTAGCTATTTACAAAGCACCCAATTAA
Source organism: Lycocorax pyrrhopterus obiensis (assembly GCA_014706295.1). Classification (NCBI taxonomy): domain Eukaryota; kingdom Metazoa; phylum Chordata; class Aves; order Passeriformes; family Paradisaeidae; genus Lycocorax; species Lycocorax pyrrhopterus. The sequence goes on from JACSVZ010000002.1 coordinate 62,237,420, forward strand.
ATCCTACTTAATTCTCCCACTCTGAAAATCCCATTTCACTAGTGCGCAGGCTACTGATCACACAAGATGAGGATCTTTCACTGAGCCTGGACATAAGTTTACAGCCAGCAGGACTTGATTGTACAAGAGCTTGCTGTAAAAATAATTCACCCGTCAAATGCTATACACAAACAGTGAAAGAGAATGTGCAAATTCGGAGAATTCAAGAAATAAGCTGAAGAATCACAGTTAAAGACAGGTAAATCTAGTTTAATGTTCACATGTAGTAGTTACACATCACAGAGATTAAACAGGATTTTAACTGTAACATAGCTGCAGTGAAATGTAAGTCATTTCATACTAGAAAAATAATCTTGACGCAGTTATCCGATTTTTGGTCTACTTAGGTTCATTTTAAGATGAATTTACATCACTGATCATAATGACTTTGCCCATGTGCCTTTCTGCAGTTCGCTATTAACACTCTTTGGACGAAGGAAACAGCAACTGTTCTTGTTAATGGTTTGCCCTTTGGTTGCAAGCAGAGAACTGTTTTCAGTTTTTAAGCAATTAATAAGCTGTAGGAACACATATTTGCAATAAAACCTTTTCGTGCTAAATGAAGTTCCTAAACAAATTTATTGATCTAATTCAACAGCAGATATTAAAAAAAAGCTGATCAGAGACCTAAAGCATTGCCCCCGTAATGCAAAAAAACTAGATAGAATTTGTTTTTCTATTCTCAGTAAAAAACACTACATCTTACTGCTACTTTTATAGAATGCGCTAAAAACCCCTGTGCCTAAATGACAAAAGTGTAGTCTCAATGTACAATACACTTACAAACATTTTAAGTCTAGATTGAGGAAAACACGGTGTATGGACTCCAAACAAGTTTATTTGCAATTAGACATCTCATGCAATCATGCAGGACCACTAGCTATAGCTGCAACTTTCAAGTCTAAAAGACATTTGGGGACAAAAAAAGTCCTAAACATTCAAGGTATTTCCATATTAGCAGCTCCATACTTGAGCTGCGGTTTTCTAAAGAGATATTCCCACAGATTAAAAAAAACATACACACCTTTATAATATTTACAAAAAAATATTTAATTAAAAATATTTTATAATTACAGTAGTCTATTAAAGCATATACTTTTCTCACACTTATAGAACATCTCTATATATACACAGTATGAAATGTCACTCATTTGTCTATACAATATGTAACATTCCTGCAGGGAGAAGAAAGTTCCCTGGGCCCCAATAAAATCCATCTATTTTAAACAATAGATGTCAAATATATCTACAAATGCTCTGGTAGATTAGTAAAGCTTCAAGATCCGGCTGCTCGGTCCCTTAAGAGTTACAAGGTTTCTACAGTCTGGTTTAGGCTCGGTCCTCTATCCCGGGGCAGAGTCGCAACTTTTCCCGCTGCCACCGTGGGACACGCCGCCGCTCACAGCTGGCCGGGAACGACGAGAAGAGACGGAGCAGGGGGGGAAGGGGTGAAAGGACACGGGGGGCTGGGGAGGGGGGGACCGCTACGGACGTGCAAAATGGTGAAAAGGCTTGGCTCTGCCCGGGTGAAGCATGGGAACTGCTCGGGGGGTTGGATGGCTCCTTCCTCCGGTGCGGCGGGGCAGGGCCGGGCCCCCCCCGCCGCCGCCCGCCCCCCGCGTTGCCTCTGCGCGGCGCGGCGCCGCCGCACACCTGTGGGAGAGGAATGAATAGAGGGGGTGTGTGAACCGCTCCGCTCCAGACCGACTGGCGCCACCAACAAAACACAAGACATGCTTGATCAACAACCCAAAACAAACCAGGTCAAACAACAACCGCAGCTCCCAGGCTGGGCCAGGCGGAGGGAGGGATGCGCAGCTGCACGCTGCAGCCAGAGGCGCTCTGGGGGAAGGGGGGGTGCTTGGGGGGGGGGGTGAAAAAAACCCCAACCACCCGGTAATTAGAGAAAATAAAATAACCACCCCGTAATTAAAAATAAAACCCCAAAGCCTCCTGCAAGTATTTCTCGCCGGGCTCTGGTTCCCCTTCGGGAGGCTTCCCGCAGGAAAGCGGTGCGGCCCCACAGAGCCCGGGCGCTGCGCCGCGGAGGGCTGCGCTCCCCCCGCCCGCGGCCCCGTGCCCGCCCGGCACTCACCTGGGGAGCGGCGGTCAGCGGCAGAGGATGCTGTCCCCCGGCTTGTTAACAGAGCCTGCCTGCGCAGCAACCAAACACGGCAAATTAACAACTGGGGAGAAACCACACGGAGACCCCCCACTCCCCAGATCCCCTCCTCCTCCGCGTACCCAGGCACTACCATAGCCCCGTCGGGAGCGCTCAGGGAAGCCCCCAGGGGGACAGAGCCAAGGGGGTCGCCGCAGCGCTGCGGGGAGCCCCGGGGGCGCGGGGTGCCGGGGCAAGCCGCTCCCCGCGCCGCCGGGCTGCCACGGGGGGTCCCGTACAAGGAGTCGCTCCCCGATTCCCGCTCCCCCAAAGCACGCTGCGTTCCATGTGCACAGCCCCCACAGCCCCTCACACTCGATACACGGCGCGGAGGCTGGAAAGCGCAGGAACAGCGCGCCTGTTCCCGTGTGTGCAAACACGCCGGCTACAGCTACTCCCTCGAGAGGCTGTAATTACACGGTACACACCGTGCGGCTGCCTGCCCGCACCGAGGGGATGCGGGCACCCACGGCGCACCGCCGGGGCGTTCCTGCGCCCGTCCGCCCCGTCCCCTTCGGTAATTAGGTTTCCCGGCAGAACCACGGGGTCGAGAGCGACGGCGCATCACCAGGGCGCTCCCACGGCGGCCGGAGATGACCATCGCGCCGCTCCGCGCTCCGCACCCCGCTCCCCGCGCTCGTGTGTCACGCACCTCTTACCGGGTCAGTGTTAAGGGCTGTCAGCGGGGTCCTGGGGGTGCCCGCGGGACAGCTGCCTGGGTGCAGAGCGGGCGGCGGCGGCTGCTGCCGGAGCAGCGCTGGGTGCGTCTCCAGTGCCAGCTGCAGGTCGAGGATATAGTCAATGACGTGCTGCAGGATCTCCACTTTGCTGACCCTCTTGTTGGGCGGGATGGTGGGCACCAGCTTCCTGAGCCGGCTGTAACAGTCATTCATATCACACTGCAGGCACAGCGCCGCCGGCTCCTCGCCCGACGGCGGGCCCCCCTTGCAGCCGCTGTGCTCGGCCAAGCACCGCAGGGCCGGGTGCCCCCCGCCACCGCCCGCCACGCCGGGCTGCGCCTTGCGACTGGGGTGCCGGACGGGGCTCACGGCTTTCATGGTGCCGCAAGGAGGGAGGGAAGCCTCCCTATCCACCACCGCCGCCTGCTGCTGCCGCTGCGACCTCGGGAAGCCGCGCACGCACCGCCCGCAACGGGAGCGGAGCGCGGCCGCAGCGCCTCGATGGCGTTAACGGCGGCCGCCCCGGGGATGTAACGAGAGGCGCTCGCAGAGCCGCGCGACAACAGCGGCACCACAAACCCACCCCGTTCCAAAAAAAAAATATTTTTTTTCTTAAAATGAAAAGCTCGCGCTCGGCAGCCGACGAGCCACAAACACGACCACCTCTGCCGCCGCCGCTGGCCGCGCCGTCCCCTATATACCGCGGGGCGCGGGCGGGGCGGGCGGCGCCGGGGGGAGGCGGAGGCGCCGCCGCGGCGGGGCCAGGCGAGCGCGGCGCGGGAGAGGGGGGGCGCCGCGGGGCCGCGCCGCAGCCAATCAGGGCGCGCCGCCCCCCCCTCGGAGCGCGGCGGCGTCCAATGGCGGCGGGGCCGGGGGGGCGGTGGCGCTGCTGGAGGGGCGGGCGGCTCGCGCTGCCCCCCGGGGAGGAGGAGGCGGCGGTGGCGGAGGAGGAGGAGGAGGAGGCGGTCCCGGGGAGGAAGGACTGCGGGAATGCGGGCGGGACCCGCCGCCCAGCGGCTCTCGGCGCCGTCCCCGCGGTCCGGAGCGCAGCCCTGCGCGACCGGCGCCGCTCCCCGCCGCCCGACCCGGACGAAGGCGGCTGCACCCGCACTCCCAACCCCCCCATCCCCTTTCCCGGGAGAGTTGGCATCTCCTCGGGTCGTGAAGCGCGTTTTTATCCTCTCGGTGTAGGAGACTCATTCCGGCTTTACACATTTTTTAGGGACTTGGGGACGCTGGTTTACAGGCAGGGAAAATCCCAAGCAAAACTTGAGAAGTGTGGGGGAGAAGGAAGGAGGAGGGTTTAGGGACTTCAAGCAAGGCAGTGCCAGGGAACATTAAATTAGAGCACATAACTATTAAAAATGCATGGAGATGGAGTATTTAAAATTCCTTCATGACATATAATATTAATCCGTTTTATGTAAAATTCATACCTGTAACTTAATTTGGTCCATTAATGCACCAGATCACGTATTAGTAGATGTACCATGTTTTAAATATGATGCTCGAGATGTCCAGAGTTCTGTACTTTGAGACAGAGCATTAAAATTAACAGACATATACTCCTGAGTCCTGCTTAAGTCATCTTGTGGCAGATTGTAACCTTTTAATTTAATAATGCAGTGTTGAAACTCCCTGTTAATTCCCGCTAAGGATTAAGAGCCACTGTGTATTTGAATGGGACGCCGGTGTAAGAAACTTGGCGCCCAATCCTACGGATGCTGCAGCACTGCAAGCTCTCCGTGAGTGAAGTAGGGCTGATTGCTCAGGCAAAGGACTGAAGGAAGGAGTAAAGGCTGTGGGATCTGCCCCTAAGCTTGTAAGTCAAACCCAACAGAAGGGAAGAAATCCATAATGGTGATTAATGATTACATGTCCCCTCAAAGCTTAGTCACAACGGGTGATATATAAAGGATACAGTGGGAAGCTGTCAAACCGAGAACTTGAATGAGCGGTGAGACTGGATCATCTGAAGCGTATAATGAAGCACACTTGCATTCTCTCTCACCTCTTAAAAACACATGTTTTGAGGCTCTGCTTACAAATAGCCACACTCTTGTTTTCCTTATTTCATCCCACATTGCCAGTGCCATCCATGGCAGTTAGGCTCCTCTCAGCTCAAAATCCAAGTGTGTGGTGTAAATCTTCGGGGTTTAAATCTAGACTGAGGTCTAGATTTGTATGCCACATCATGATGAAGTGATAGGAAGATGTATTTCCATTAGCTAGGGGCTGATGATCCCAATTCTGTTGCAGTCATTGCTTTTATTCAGTGAAACTTCTTGCAGTTTCCTTGCAGGAACAGGCCTTAAAGCGTACATTATGGTTACTTTGTCTGTTTTCTGGAGTCCTGGTAATATGGACAGATTCGATGTGCTGTCTAGAAAAATATACATTGTAAATTATGGTGAAAATGTAGGCTCAAATCTTGCTGGTGCCATTTAATTAAAATCTACGTGAAACTAGATAACCCTGTAATATTGGGCTGTTCTGTTTGTACTGAATCCCCTTTGGGAGCTCCTCTGATCTCACTGGAAATCTCTGGGAAACCCCAATATGTAACTGGCTCCCCTCTAGCTCTCCCAGAGCTAATTTGGACAGATTATTTCTCTACACGCAGACAAACACACACAAGCACACACCCCGAACCAGCACTATAGCAAATCCACTGAGACCACACTGGTTCTTGAAGATGACTCAGTATTTCTGTAAACTCATGAAGAACCATGAAATGCCTCACACCTCTTTTTCCATCAGGCTACTTCCACCGCAGAGGGTACAAAGGAAAATCCGAGGGTCTGCAAGCGTTGAAGTTGCGAGAGGATTGCATGCGTTCGTGTAGCTAACGTATCACAGTGGAGATATGCGGGAGAGGGAAAAACAGCCCTCCCCTTCAACAACCGTATAAATATTCAGGGTTTTCCTCTAGTAACTCCCTTTGACACTCATGAAGCTGATACATGCTAGTCCGACATGCTCGGCTGAACAATACGCACCAATTCCCTGTCAACAACAGGTCTGCTTTCGCTCTCCTTGAAGTCAATGGCGGTTTTGTCATTGACTTAAGTGGGACCAGGTTAGGTTGGCTGCTTTTTCAAAATTCAGATTGGATGTGCTTAGGAAATTGCTTTAGAAATGGGTTGGAAAACCCAGAATGTTACCCATCTAGGTGGGCATAGTGAAACTCTTCATCCCTGAAGAGGCTTGTACACAAGAAAGAGGGACAGTGGCTATTGTTCATGCTTTTGTCCTGTTAATAGCAATATATTTAATGACATGAGTATATAGGGATTAACACTTCTGTTTTTCACCAGACCAAGTTTGGATTTTAAATAAATTCTCTGCATCTTTAAACATCTGGTCCCTTTCTGGCTGGCTGGAGGAGTTTATCTGTCTTGGCTGGGTTTTTCTGTGCTTTTGTCCCACATCCAGAGTCAAGATTCATTTCCATTACAAGCAGCTCTTGCAATATTACCACAAGATCCTTGATAATGCTTGAATGGACCAGTTTGGTCTATTAAAAGAGAACCGATGAGTTCAGGTCACATCACAGGTTTTCTCTGAAGATTAGAAAAGTTGCTTTTGATTCAAACCCGAAGTAAAACAAGTTGAAAATGAAAATGTAATGACTGGCCTTGTATGCCCTGTCTCATGAGGATAATCCCATTGAATTTAACGGGAATGAGTAACGTATTCTGAATTTGTCAGCACAGGTCTGAGTATATGGATATGCCATTGAATCCAGGTGAAGAAAAAAACCTGAGACATTGATGCTGTCTCTTGAGTCATGGCACCACGGAAGGGGGACAGTGCTTCCAAGCACAGAATGTGTGACATTTCCTCTGTCAGCACTCTGGATCCACAGATGTTTGTGGATGATATGGTGCCATTGAACCAATTGTACCACATTAGTTAAAATAGTCTCTGGACAGATCAAATTTGAAGGGAACACATTCAGGTATGCAGAGGGAAGCAAGCAATCAACGCGGTTACTTACACAAGGTTACTTGCTATACCTACCTTAAGAGGGCATGAAATGCACACAAATGCTCAATGCATTTTTATTCTTAAACAGGTTATGAAACAGTGGTTGAGTCAAGTGTCCTCGTTTTTGAGCTTGGGGCACACCGTGTCAGAGCAGTGCAGTAAAATCCCAAGCTTTCCTTCCTTGAGGCTGATAACCGGTGTGACAAGTTTCATCCTGGTGGGCATAAAGATATGTGATACTGAGACCCCCTGCTCCCCATTCCTGTTGACTTCAGCAAGCAGCCAGAAGACTCAGGATCTCAGAGGAGCTGCTCAACACCTAGAAGGGCTGATCATTAAAAAAGCATTATAAATCTCTGAATGGTTTATGGTTTATGAGGGAAATAGCAATTGATTCCTCAGTGGTGCCATTACTCTCCACTATTGCTATCATTCAAAAGGCAATAATGTTGGTTATTTACCTTCAATTAAAATATCTAGTTAGTTGTGATGTCATTTAAAATAGCAGTATAATGTGTTTAGTGCTCCCTTATCAAACACCATAGATCAACTCCTCTTGGCAACAGGGGATAGTGATATGAAATGAAAAATTGGGCGGGGGAGTGAGATGGAGGAAAGACTATGTAAATCTTTTACTGGATTATTATTCCTACATGTCTGTGTCCCTTTGGACAACAGACTGGAGGTGAGACTGCAGGCTCCTTTGCAGTGACACCCCATGGACCCTCCAAATGGGTCAGAGAAGATCCACTGGGCATTCAGGGAGTACAGAGAAGTCACCTCACTCTGCAGAGTGTACCGATGGACTGAAATCCATTGGTCTTCTGGTACCACTCCTCACCAGGGATGATTCATCACCAAAGCTCTTGATCACCAAAACTCGACTTAACACAACCTTTTCCCCAAATAATATGAGCCATCTTCAGTACTGTTCTCCCTATATTCCTCAAATCCAAAATCTAAATATAACTCATACACTTTACTAAATGTGATTTTTTTTCTCATTTTCTGGTTGTGTTCATTACAGAAATTTCTTTCCAATAAGAAAACCTAAAGTATTCTCAAGACCTTCAATTTCTCAGTGCTCCCTTGCATGAAGTTTAATATAAAACAAAAAGAAAAATGGTTGTTGATTGTTCACAATAGCTCTTCACAGACAAAAGAGAATTATTTTTTTTGCATGTTCATGTAGTTGTCCACATTAGAGAACCCTTCTAATGACAGGAGCATACTCCTACCCACTACTTTATGCTTTCTTTCAGCTTTGTACGCTACAAGAAAGTCACATAACAACAAACGTTATCGAGAGATGAGGAACAGAACTAAAAAAGCCATTCTCCATGTCTTGATGCTCATGTATGCTTCTTTCTACACAAATGTGGAAATAAATGCATAAAGAAATGTTTCACCTCAGTTGGTGGAGAGAACCAGAAAAATACTGTGATGAGGTTCGTGTCTACAAGCGATTTTCTTTCTGTGCTGTCTCCAGCATGGCTGTGTTGTAGGAATTTGTTCAAACCCACCTCGTCCCTTTGAGAGTCTGCAGCAGCAGAATGTCACTGACAGGCGCCCTGGCATTTTGCTGGTGGTTGTATGTCAGCTGAAGGCTAATGTCATTTAAGAAGGTTGCTTTGTTCAGGTGACCAGAAACACTGGGTTTGTCAGGTAATGTCAGATTTCTGCATTGACTAAAGCAAGCTTGTGGCAAGAAAGATAACTCATGTTGACAACCTTCTGCAGTGTGGTCCAAATATAAGCAATCAAGATGCTTATTCTGGGGAAGGGGAAAATAATTTAGGAGTATTTGGAGCAGCTTCCTGAGGAACACTCCATTAAACTGAGTTACATAGTAACAGATTGAATTTAGAGTCTTAACTTTAATTTTATTTTGTGTAGATTTAGATCAGATTTATGTGCAATGTCATGCCCTTTGTTTGTAGACAGAAATCCTCAGCCAATCTGCCTGAAAACTGATGGTATGATACCACCTCATATTATTTTTGTGTTTGTTATGAGTTTACCTTAAGAGGTCTATAATCACACAAATAATGCAGCCTGCAGGGACAATGAGCAAATCAACCTAAATTAAATAAGTATCTAGATGTGTACATGCTCATCTGCATATGTTATCATTACACCAATGATACGGGTATTTATTTTCAGGGTACCTGAAGAGCTGAATCAGAAAAAGCAGTCTAAGTTCATGCCACAAAAAAAACCCTCAATAGCAATATTTTGCACTAATACAACATTTTACATTTCAAAAGCTAATACTATCATGTTTATTATTTATTCTCTGTGAGTGTTCTAAGGAATACTTCAAAATATTTGGAGTTTATTTTTTTAATCTTTAAAAAAAATGTTTTAAATGAAAAGAAGAAATCACCTCTTTTTCCCTGACTGTGAAGACAAACTTTCCCACAGTGGAAGGACATCCAAGGTAGGTGGAGAGACCTTGCTTCCTCTGTGTTGATGCGAATGCACTGATGTGTTCTGTGACTGTAGTCAGCTGGTTCTCAAAGTACTTTTATGGGCCAGTGTCACTTTCAGACATAACCTGCTTGCCAAATACTAATTTCCAGTTCTGCATTTTGTTTCATGAAAGTGGAAGCCTGACAAATATGTACGCACTATAGAAAATGCCATTTGCTGGATTTGGTTCAAGTCAAATTGGTGCCACCACTGGGAAGAGAAGGTAGAAAGAACTAGAAATTCAAGTCTGGTGGTTGTGTTTGTGGAGGGCAAGCTTTTCAAAGCATCTTCAAATCCCTTGACTGCAGCTATTTATGAGCCACGCCATGTACTTCCCATACCTGCTGAAATCTTTGTAATGTTATTATTTATTTATTTACCTGCTATAGAGTTCCTATTGCCATAACATGTGAGGATCTACCAAGGCCTTAGTAACAGAAGCAAAAGGCTCTTCCTCATTCTTCTGTTCCGTCTTGCAGAAGAAATGTTAGAATAGCAAGAAATTACTTATAGGATGATAGTACCAGTTTAATTTGTTTATGTACTTGTGTGTGTTTGAAAAAGCTGTCTGCCCAAAAGATGAGTTTTGTATTAATTTGTACCAGGTTGCTTCCTGTGATCATTCTTTATAGCCTGCGTGGCTTCTGAGAAAGTTGTCGCTTTAGAAAGCAAGAGACCTCAGCTTTTGTTGACAGAAAACAGCTCTTGCAGGATTTCATGTTTAGAGAGCACGAAAAAACCGTCGACAGGTAATGTCTCCCTTAGGCAGACAGGGTCACACTCACGAGTTTAATTTCAGCAATAGTATATGCTAAAGTGACCTTATATATTTATTAGGACAACAGGATTGTCTAATGAAAACCACTGTGTAGCACCGTGAATTTAAATCAAGATATACATTGCAGACTGCAAATGGCTGAAGATGCAGAAAAAAGAAAGATGGATGTAGGGAGAATATTGGACAGTGATCCATGAAGTGCAATTCTTCACAGTTAAATATATTCTATGACTTACTAATTTTCCCTTAGAAGAAATGGGAATGAATGTTATTTTCCATTTTGGAGTAATTGTATAGCAATTCTTCATGGTTTTGCTTCTTGTGCAGGGGGCAAACTAAGCAAAAGTATTTTAAAGACATATTCAAAATTGCTGTTAAAAATGCTTCAACATTCAAATTTCTTACAGTTTCACTTTTTTTTTTCTTTAAGCTAAAGGATGTGCATATATAAGAATATTTTGGGTAATCACACAGCTTATGCTAAGTAACTATTTCAAGTTGTCCTCGATACCAGTATGTTTCCACATATTTACCTTGAAGTGTTAATGACATTTATTTTGGTAATTTTTACTCCACTAACGTGCTCTTTCAACACTTTAAAGAACTGATAAAATTTTATTCAAGCAAATCTCTTAATTTACCTCAGTGGAGAAATTGACTTGAAAAGCAGCACAAATCCTTGCTTATATAGAAAGTTTGTCTTGAAGTTAATGAGCTTATTTGCCTGAGTAAGGATATGGATATAGGGACTGCTCAAATGAGCAGGAGTTTCACAACTGGATGCAAAGTCATTAGCTTACTTCAGACCAGCCTCTTGAAATAGATGCTGAACACTGAGTGCCTGAGAACTGGTTCTCAAAATAGTATTTTGTAAAACATGAAAATGCATATGCAAAAGAGTAAGGAAAATGGAAACTTTAAGCACAAATGTTTAATTAAAAGACATTGTGGTTAGTGGTGATGATTATTCGAAGTCAATGTTATGTCCCCATGGTGTTGTACCCAAAGTCCATTGCAGTCTTTTTCCACTGGGAGTACAAGACTCCTTATAGACAAAAAGAGTTTTCTTTTGCCCCCAGGAACTTCTTAACACACACAATACATCAATCTTCCTTGCAGTATGGTATGAATTCTTATTAGAAATACATTCATAGAATATTATGTATTTGTAATCTTAGCATGAGGTATGATTTATTTACAACCTTGCATCTCACCTTCTTCTTTTTGTCCCCTCCCTGTCCCCTCTGTATCTTCTTTCTTCTGAACTGTCTTACACTTGCAGCATCAGGATTCTTTATGGTGTTAAATGTTTTAGTAAGGTGGCAGTCTCTCCTTTCACTCTTCAGGGTACTGTTTCATCCTCATGTGCTGAGAGATGCATGCTTTTACCTCTGCATCTCACAAAAGGTACTTCACCAAGCGTGTGAGCAACCGAATGGGGATGGGGGGGGGGGGGGGGGGGCATGTGTGTGTGTCTCTCCTTCCTCCATTGCTTCAGACAGGAGCTGAGGTAGTTACAGCCCATACAAAACTACGCCAGATGAAACTTAACTGGCATTGCATAAAGAGGACACACAATAGGCAGGCACCGGATAAAACATTTATTTTCAGTTGTTATTGATGACCTCTCAGAAGTTGCTCGTGGCTCTACTTTGGCCTGTCACTTGTGAGGTAAAGGGTCATCAATAACTTATGGAAATAAATGTCTTGCTGACAGTCTGGCTACGGCAAGTCCAAAATATTGTCTCACATACAGACATGCAGGCACAGAAAATACAAATCACAGAGAAACCAATTTTGATATTAGCTTCTGTCCTTCTATCTTTAGAAAAATGTGGCTTTTTAGATTTTGTTTCCTTTCCTTCTTTTCTTTTCCTATTTTCTCTTTTCTCTTTTCTCTTTTCTTTTCTTTTCTTTTCTTTTCTCTTCTTTTCTCTTCTTTTCTCTTCTTCTCTTTTCTTTTTTCTTCTCTTTTCTCTTCTTTCTGTCATCTTCTATTTCTTTCTGGTATTTCATAAAGATATACCCCTAATTTATTTATAAGGGTAAGTCTCCAGAACAAGGTAGCATTACTGAGCTGGCTTACCAGTTCCTCTATACACATGAGTACATTCATAATTGATAGAATGGTCTATAGTGTTGGGACTAAATAAACTTAAGGTCAAATCTCTGGGAGAGCAAATCTTGCCATTATTCCTGATGAGAAATAAATACGTGCAGGAACTAAAAACTGTGGAGTTGAAAGGGAATAAAACCGAATGCACAAGGGCATTTTGAACAATTCATTCCAAAGTGAAAGTGCTTTTTCTTAGTTTTTCTTCGTTGCCTTGATCTTCCTAAAACTGTTGTTGGGGCAGGTTAATGACTGACCTTTGAGGGAACCACATACCAATCTTTGTTCCCTAGCAGTCAGGATCTTGCAGAAGCTTGAAACCTTTGAGGGAGAGAATAGGATTAAACTGCTGCATGAAGTCCAGCGCAGGTGATGATCAATGGGAGCAGAGGAGTGAGTTTCTCAGGATACTCTCTCCCTTCCCCCACCAGCTGGAATTTATTTCCTTTACTGCAAAGTTACCTGATGGAGACGGCTGTCTGTCAGTGATTGTTGTCAGATTAATTTCCCTTAAGCAGCCATCGAAAGCATTCGGTGTTAAAATCCCAATAAGATTTTAAAGGTTACTGGTCATTTAAGATTTAAACATCATATCAAGCAGTTAAAATCAGAAAGAATTAACTTGAGCCTCCCACTAAAATCATATATCTACATAAATTCAGCTTACTTGCCACCCTCCAATTTTCAAGGTGTCCAGCAAACTAAAGACGAGTGTTTGATCCTGCAATGTGTGCGCGTACTGAGTAACCTCTGATAAACTGGTGTTTACACGGTGAGTCCTTCACACCTGCCTGTCCCAATGCCCAGCTGTACGCCCATTAATGAAGCCATTGGTCCTAATATGCTACATTGACTGCAAGGTCCCTTTGCATGCAGACTTTTGCAGAGGATTAGCTTTCACCTTGCCCGCACTCTGAAGCTGCGCTACTTGAATTGGTGTAAAAATCCATTGTCACTGTGAGGACTGAGATGCTGGTGAGACGCATGGATCCCCTCCCCATGCTCCTTGCTCCCCATGCTCCCTGCTCCCTACGCTCCCGGTCCCTGTGCGGAGACGCTGCCTCTCCCCTACGTGTCCCCCTCCTGACGCCGCTCTTGCTCCTTCGGGTGGCTGAGCCTTTGCTGCGACAAGGTTCAGCTAAAGGGTCTGCAAGCTGACGGGTGACATTTCAGCAACGGTTTCTGCTGCCTTTCGAGGCTTCTGTATGGCTGCAAGCGCTTCTTATTATTTCTAAAGGTTTGGAGTCAAGCTCCTTTTGTTCCCTTAGAACTTATGCACAAACCAATTTATTAACGGGAGAGTTAAAATAAGCAGAATTTCAACGAAAAGCATTGCAAGCGTCCCACCTGCCTGGCCTCAAACAGCTACTCAGCAAAAGCCAAGCGAAGCAAAACACAAAGCTGTAATTCGAGTTGCTCTAAGATTGCACTGATAGGGGGACCTGATGTCACATCTCCTTCTCCGAAGCCTGGAAGAGCTCATATGCATGCAGGCTCTGAGGCCCACAGCTAGAGGTGCTGTGTGATGAAGATGAGATAAAATACAGAGGAGCCGTAGTTTCAGACTGACAATCGAGGGGCCATTTCATTCACTAAGGAAAAACCCTGCACTCCGCAGCAGTTTATATGTCTGTAAGGAGAGAAATCTATGTTTAAACCCAACCTGCATCTCGTGCTGAGTCACAAACAGAGCTACGCTGGGATTTGCTGAGGGGGCTTTGCCCTGAACTCTCCGAAACTAATGTAAAGAGTGGATCTATGTAAACAACATAAGGAACAATCAGATTTTCCCACTGTGGGCCTAAGACACACCATTAGGAATGTATCCTCTTGTGAAGAACTGCAGTAAAAAAGAAATGAAGAATTTCACATGTGAAGTAAAGTTCCATTGCAAATTTGAGGGGATATCTTACCGAAACTGGCCAAATTATCAATATAATCGGGTATTCTGCAGTGTGGGAATCTCGCTGCTGAAAGCAGTGGGAAACTTTGAGGCTGAATGTGGGAAGTTTGCGAGCGTTGGCAGGGATTGTAAACCTTGCTGGAGCGCAGTGAAAAGCCCCTCATTCCTGCAGGAAAGAACTTTTCTAAAGTGCCTGCAAATGAATTGAGGATGGAAACAGAGACATCTCCATTCAAACAATGGGGAGCTGGCAAGGACCGAGCGCAACACCCGGCCCCCACGGCCAGCGGGGGCCGAGCGGGAGCGGGCCGTGGAAACGCCGCCTTCCCACCGCCGGCCCGGGACAGCGCTTGGAGAAAGGGGAACACCCGCGCGGCTGCGGTAGCGCTCCCCGCCCCACGCGTGGAACTGGGCTGGGGGCTGCGGAGGGGGCGATTCCCGCCGCTCCCGCCGCGTCCCGCTCCCACCCCCCGGCTCCCTCCGCGCCTCCCGGCCGCTGCCTTGGCCCGGGCGGCCCAGACTGGCCGGCGCCGGGCCCGTGACATCACCCATTCACACTGCGGCCCAGCTGGCGCCGCCGGGGCGGTCGCCGCGGCAACGCGGACGCCGATCCGCGGGCAATGACTTCCAGCTGCCCGCCCGCGGGAGCGCGCCCGGCGCGCCCCCGCCTCGCCGCGCACCCCCGCGCTTCCCTTCCCCTCCTCCTGCAGCCCTTTACGCCCCCACTCCCTCGCAGGTATTTTACCCGTGCCCTACGCGATGGGGAATGCTGGGGGACCAGAGCCGCCCGGGGGTGGGGGTCTCGCGGAGCTCGTGTGGTCTCAAAAAAATTCCACATTCACCTTTTTATATATATGTACACACACACACACACGATTACTGATTTTGCTGATCTCTACCGCATTCTCCCTAGGTGCTTTCTTTTCCCCCCACAGCTGAAGAAAAGAGATTCCTGTAATCTCTCCCATGCGGACTTCTGTTCTGGCTTTTCGTTCTCGTGCTCCTCTCCGCACGCCTGTAATTGTGTGATACCCTTTTTGAGATGGTGGGAGAAGGATTGCATGGAAACGGCATACGGGACTGCCATGTGCTGAGTACTTCTGGAAAGTGTTTTCTCTCTAGCTGCCCAAGCGTGAAACATTTTTTACCCCAGTATTGTGGTCCAGTACGCGAAAATCTTGATACAGAGTGTTTTGAAAGCTTAAAGGCTGTAGTCTTTTCTAAGCTCATGTGAAAAACTTAAAATGCTCCATGTCTCTGTGAAAGAGCTACGACTGATGTCAAACTTTGCAAATACCCTGTTTTATTGACCTAATAGATATGCTTCTATGCTTTGTGTTCACTAAGAAAACTTTTGAAGTCTGAATTGACTAAAACTTGCAGCAGAAGCACCAGAAGACAAATAAAACAAACCTACAGTGGAGCATTAAAAATTTTGTGACTTTTGAAGCTAATATTGTGATTTTTTTTAGTATATATACATACTTTTTTTTTTTAATGTGATTCAGGAATTTCTCATGGTGCAGTTTGATACTGCTGCAGATTTGCCCTGTGTGACTTCCCAAAGCCCCAATGGGGCCCTGAGTGAAATGAAGGATTAGAAGTGAGAGAGTTCCCAGGTTTTCTGTACAGCCCTCTGGCAGGTAGCTCACAACACTTCCTTTGAGAATGAATAGTTACTACCTATTGCCTTGCAGTTTGTTGATTCACAGTTCCTACAGGAAACCATCTGTAAATATTAGCTTGTGTAATTTGTAGTGATATTAAACAAAGTGATGAGAATCCTACTTAAGAAAAAAATTGATAGCTTTCCATATGGTTCCAAAAAGCTTAACACTGATACTAGTTAGCACAGTGTAGGAACAGCACAGTTCTGACTCAATTTATTCGTAAAAATGAAGGCTTAGTGAAACATTAATTTTCCAAAATTACGGAATGTTTTAATGTGATTGTAATTGCCCTGTTGTGCTTTTAATTTATTACCATTGTTGTAACGAATTATAACTCATTGTAACCAAATGGTTTAGATGTGAAAAAGCCAGGCTGGTATGCTGGCATCTTGTTATAAAGATGGTCTCTCTATAACGCAATCATAGCATATCCATTCTGATTTACATGGAGTAACTTATGCTGGTTTTGGGGTTTCTTTTGCATCAGTATTGTGATGCTGTTATGTCTCAGGCTCAGTCTTTTACATCTTCACATCTTACCTTTCTATAATGTGTTTTCCTGGGGAGCTGCACTCTGATTCAGGACAGCTGGAAGAGTTGGGTGTTGTACAAAGAAGGCACAGCAAACTCGCCTAAGTGTTGCCGGGGAGGGGAGCCTTGTGGAAACTCTGGTTCGAGCTAAGGAGTGTGTTGCAATGGTGTCTGATCAGCTGTTCCTCAGGAGCCAGAGTGACTCTGAACACCTAGCACTGTGTATGCGCCTGGACACACTCCAGCGGCATTCCTACCCTATGGGACCAAAGCATTAAGCCTTGCTGAACCAGATCCATGCCTGTTTGGGTGTGTCTATGCTGCATTCCTGTTATCAGGAGTGCTGTGGAGCCCAGCGCAGCAGGTGTCCACTGAGAGGCCTGATGCTGCATGGTGCAGAGCAGGAGGTACTGATTCAGCCTGAGCACAGAGCCTGCATGCTCTGCTCCACAGTGCACTGAGATGAACTCAGCAACGGTCCTGCATCCGGCCTGGATTTGTGCCGTGCCCTACCAAAGCCCGGACTGAGTTCAGTCTGGGGTTAATAGCCCTAACTTCATCCCAAAGCCTCTCAAATCCATCTGGACTTTGCTACCTAGCTCTCCTGGGAGCACAGCATAGGGATAATTGGGCAAGCTCTACAAGATGCATTTGTATTCTGTGCTACATGAAAGTACTTGTATGGATGTGAATCTTGCAGTGGTCTGGGGCGCAGCCTTAGCTAATGCACTCAATCAGACCTGAATTGGCTTTGCACAGAGCTCATGCTGTTGTCTCTGTTGCTTCAGCATTCCTGATCTACAACTCATGACCTGTGGCATATCTGCACATTGATTTTATCTGATGTTCTATGTGTAGATGCATAAGGTAAAATGTGATTGGGCACAAAATATCCCGAAAAGCATTAAGAGGAATATTTTTAGAGAGAGTCTCAGTAGCACAAGGGGATTGTGTTTAAGGCTAGGTCCATACCCTGACACTTTACCATTGATTTTTTTTATGGGAAGGGGAGCAGATCCATAGGAACATGGGATTTGCTATAGGAAAAACTGACTGTAGTACTAAACTTCAACTGTGCTTGTATGTTCCCTTTTTCAGTGTTTGTAATAGTCAGATATTTGTGTTCTCTTCCATTGCATGCTACAGTTCTAATCTAGCAAAGCGCTTAAATTATGTTCTTTAGAGCTTTACTGGATCAGGGCCATTTTCAGTACTTCCAAAAAGTAAAGCCTAAAACATTCTCTGAAATTTTTGGCTAGAGATTGTCTAATATTATTCCTTACCCGTAAGGATCTTATCCTCACTCTCCCATAGGAACTGAAATAGCAAATGTCATGTGTGCAGCCTTGGCAGAGAAGTTTTGAACTTGGAGGACTTCTTTTGGTGCAGTAGTGTGGGCCAGCATGCCTGAGACATGTTCAAAGCCTTTTATCCTTCATCATCCATTTGAAATACAAACAGACAATTACCAGTTTCCAAAACAGGGCTAGACATATATTGTGATGGTGGCAGTGACTCGATAAGGAAATATGGGAAGCATAGTATTCAGTTGACTGTATAGAATGTGCTTTATCCAAGAAGGAAAGAATCCCTTAGTGTAAAAATAAAAGAAATCATTATATTGAAGTTTTTTCATGTGCTAGGAACTGCTTATTGATTCGTAAACAGTCTTTGACACACTTTCCTTGTCAGTACAGCAAAATGCTTACCTTGGTAGATCAGTGACAGATATCTAAGTTAGAAAATTCTCTTCATCTTTGGAGTTTGTTTGCATTAGTGGGGCCTCATGGCTCTTGCTTCTGATAACTGCAATGTATTCAAACATTCTGTCTTATTCCCAACCAGTTTTTTCTCTTCATTTTTGTTTAGAAGCCAAAGGGTGCTAGGTTGCCAGTAAGTCAAAAGTTATTATTTTTTTTTGTGGGTTTAGATTATCATGAACCTTCTATGCCCCTTCAAGAAGGTAGAGGGCTAAAGAAGGTGATTGCAGGCAGCCTATGCAGTGAGCTATAGCATAGAGGAAGAAGCTTCAGTGGAGCGTTCACAGAGAGAACATAACTCCACAAAGGACGATGAGCTGGGGACTTGTCTGTGCTTCCCATGGCAGACTTACTGACAAATTCCAAGAACCCTCTACGAGCCTCTTCCCTAACATATCTTGGGAACGGTTTTCAGTTTTTGAGACCCAGCTCACCTATAAAATAGTGTGGGATCTGTCTTTTTCATAGAAGAGACAATGGTGTCAGTTCAGAGTCTCTTACCGTGGTTTATTAAAAATAAATTTGCTTCAGATTTTTTGGGATCCAAAAGTTTGTCAGATGTGCTGTTGGTGATTTGGGACAGTTGTGCACAGTGCAACAAGCACAGAACTGTCAAGTTTGACTTCACATGGTCTATGTGAAGTTTTCTGAGGTGGTCTTAGAGAAAAGATAGTACTGGAGAGAATTTGTGAAATAGGAACAATTTTAGATTTCTCTTCATTGTTTAATGAGGTTTATTCCGGGCTTTAAACTGGGATAAGAAATGAAAAATAGCACATTTTCATTACGTGTCATTGCATCCCTCAATTTGCCCAATAAATGGGCCTGGCCATGAGAGGGCTCATATTAACTTTATGAACTGTGTTAACTGAATTAAAAGATGTTTTTTGTGTGGTGTGGGCATGTATGGATACATAAAGTATCCAACACCCTCAAATTTGAATACTGTAACTACTTATTTAATTAATTATTACTCTTATTAATTACAGTATAACTATGATTAATTTGTGGAAAAAGTCCAATTACTAAATCAACTACATGTCTCTGGAAGGAGTAGCAACAGGAAGCTAAGATTTCAGTTCTAACCTTGAAATTCCAATCTATTTATTGAACAAAATTTTCATATTCCTTTTCAATAGTGGCCTATCCACCTAACTAAAGCTGGTATGTTAATTGCAGCAGGTTGAAGTGATACATCATGGCTATAGAGTTCCCTTTTCATGTCCTTCCTACTGTACTTCCTATGGGGTTCACACAGGCCTTCCTTTCCCCACTTCATGAACAATCCTGCAAATATACTCAAAGCTAGTAATAGTCCATATGGATCACAAATTATGGAAAATGGCTACTGATGTTCATAGGGCTCTCCAGAGGAAGAGCCAAGTTTTTTTCTGTTGTGTCTTTGTATGTTTCACCACTCCCAACATTCATCCTATCCAGTTAGCACACCATTGGATATCTGTCTGAGCTCTTCACCTGTGCAGCACAACCAGCTGGAGGTTCCCCTAGCAACAGAACTCCATCTAAGGTGTTCACAGTGGAAGTGTGTAAGCATCTGGAGGTTCCCTCTGGTGTTATATTTCTGTCCAAGTCTGTCAACAGACACTGGAACTCTGTTGTCTGGAAGTTCCTACCTTGGTGGCCAAGATAGGGGTTGACGGCAATATGAAAGTACTGGCCGAGGTTGGGGAGAGAGGAGACTGCCCCTGGTAATGCGACCAAACAGTCCCAGAGGAAGGGTGACACCGTTCAGTTAAAAATATTCTGAGCTAGAAACTCAGCCCTGCAAGATCAGTTTCCACTTTCTCTGGTCTGTCATGGCATATGATACCCTTGAATGTTGTGTTTCAGCACAATTTCATGAGGTTCAACAAGACTCAGGGCCAGGTGCTGCACTTGGGTAACAACAACCCCAGGCAGTGCTACAGGCTGGGGGACAAGTAGCTGGAAAGCTGCCCAGTGGAAAAGGACCTGGGGACGCTGGTTGACAGTGGCTGAACATGAGCCAGCATGTGCCCAGGTGGCCAAGAAGGCCAGTGGCCCTGGCCTGGATCAGCAATAGTGTGGCAGCAGGACCAGGGCAGTGATTGTCCCTCTGTACTCAGCACCAATGACACCACACCTCAGCTGCTGTGTTCAGTTTTGGGCCCCTCATCACAAGAAAGATATTGAGGGGCTGAGGCGTGTCCAGAGAAGGGCCATGGAGCAGGGAAGGGTCTGGAGCACAAGTCTGATGAGGAGTGGCTGAGGGAGCTGGGGTTGTTGAGCCTGGAGAAAATGAGGCTCAGGGGAGACCTTACCACTCTCTACAGCTCCCTTTAAGGAGGGTGTAGCCAGGTGGGGGTTGGTCTAGTCTCCCAAGTAGCAAGAGACAGGATGAGAAGTAGCCTCAAGTTGCATCAGTGGAGATTTAGACTGGATTTTAGGAAAAATTTCTTTGCAGAAAGGGTGGTCAGGCATTGGAACAAGTGGTCCATGGAATGGATATCACCATCCCTAGAAATGTTCAAAAAGCTGTGAATGTGGCACTTAGGGATATGGTTTAGTGGTGAATATGGCAGTGCTGGGTTAACAGTTGAACTCAGTCATCTTATAGGTCTTTTCCAACCTAAACAATTCTGTGATTCTAAGTCGATAAACCCCATCACTGCTGTACAGGAAGCAGGGACAGACAAAAGCAAGGCAAGCTGAACCCCCCAGACACCTGCTGGTCTACCCAACGGTACCTATGGGCACAGACTCTGGACACTGATCTGCATGACAGATTGCCAAAATTTCTCTTGGGATTTCTCTTAGATGAAATCCTAAGGGAAAACACTATTGAGTGGTTGGTAAAGCCAGCGGATAGGGAGGAACTCTCTATAACTTTGGGGCAGAGGCTAACTTGGTTGTCCTGAATAACATCCTGCAGGGCCATGAGGAAGTGTCGCCTTAGCAGCAAGCCCAGCTAATAACTAGGGTCATGTCTTAACAGAACCATAGCTACTCCTGTGGATGAGGTAATTGTCTCCTCACTTAAATGCTGAGGCTATTAACAGTTTTCCTATTTGAGAGAGGAGGAAGAATAGATAATTTGTTTCACAGTATAGCTTATTTTATTTAGTAGGGGTTTTGTTTGTTTTCTCTTCTCCCTTCAGGGAATAACAGAGAATTTTCTTTCAACCCTCAGGGATCTAATAGCATATATACAGACTTTGTTTTTGTTTGGTCAACCCATGCTGCACTCTTTTTTCCTAGGAATCACCATTTCCAGCGCAGATTTAAAATACTGAAGTTAAAAGCATGTAGCTGGTTACCTTAATATAAGATAAATGCTGCGTATGTTTTCTCTAGTGGACCCTTCTCCTTTCCCCCTTTTGCCCATTTCTCTTTTCCTCTAGAGGACAATTCAGAAGGGTGGTTATGGCAGATGATTTGAGGTTAATAACAGTTGAGAAAGTAGGTCTACCCATAGTGCTTAATTTGGAATAGATTTATCCTTAAATATCTATCCTTGCACACAGGTCAACTTGTAATATCAGAACTTTCATGTAGAGCTTGCTCCGGATTTTCATGAAGATTTTAGCTGTCCAAAGTTAAGTGTTATTTTTCTAGCTATTAAAGTAAAACCTGCATTTAACATTTTAAAGAACTTTGTTAGCTTCCTTTCAGATGTGGCAGCTGTGATTCCAGGTTGAGTGACAGATAAATGTAGATGATGCAGAGGGTCATCTGATCAGAGCTATAAACTCTCAGAAAAAGACAAGACTAAGCATGGTGTGTTACAAGAGGCATCTCAACCTTTAATGTAGCTTTTGTATAGGTTTCTCCAAGATAGTTTGCTCTTAAGGCTGGAGCAAGAACAGAGAATTTTTCTTTTTCCTTGGAGTTGTAATTAATTTTGATAGATTAAAGACTTTCCATTGGCCAGGCTGCCCTCTTCAAATACCTTATTTGATAAAGGAAGGATCCTTCCTCGCTGCTGTGACTTTGTATTTTCTAAAAACTTGACAAAATTTTTATTTCAGTAGATGGCAGAATTCTGGTTGAGGTCCTTAAGATAAGACAAGCTTAGAAATCTTGTTTTTTTCTAGAAACTCTTGCTCTTACAGTCCAGCCTTCTTAGGAGCCAATCAATTGCAGTCTGAAACTGCAAAGAAGAAAGAAATTGGAATTTGTATTTGTCTGCATATACATAAATATATGTCTGAAGGACACCACTTCATGCTATTTTTCTCCTAATCTCCCCCAAAACTTTTCACTTGTTTGGTTATGCAGCATTGCCTCTGTTCCAAAAACCATATTTCACTGTGGTCATCCATGTATTTTAGATAAGTAAACCTGTTCTAATGAATGTTTTGAATATGGAGTCCTACTCATATAATTATGATTTATTAGGTATTAATCTATAGTTATGCATTAGTATTCTTTAATGACTCATTTTCTTTCTAAAGCTTGTGGGGGAAAATAGCTGCACTTAAATACTTACAGAAAGTAATTCAGAAATTAGATTTACTCATAAAATTATATTAATTGTCCATGAGCTCTTGGCACAAATTTAATGTAAAACTGAGAACCTGTAAGTTGGGGTCAATTAGGGGCTATTTTGAAAATAGCTTATTTAATTGTTTTGGCCAACTACAGCACACTTAGTTGTGTCCTGTGGTTATTACTCAATTCAGTGCCCTAAAGTCTGTCCTAATAGCAAAGCATCCATTGTCTTCAACAGTGGAAGGACTGGTGAATGTATCAGGATTAAAGCACACATTTAGTACTCTGCATTTTTTGGACTGCAGAATCTAAACATAAGCAGAGTGTATTTATGTGAGTTACATATATGTGTGCTTACACTGTACATGTGTATATGTAATACAGTAAATGCGCAGCCACATTCTGAAAGTATTTATCCTGTATCTTTGTTCCTTCTAAGCATCAGCCACTTTTAGTCCATTGGTTCAACAAGACCAAGTCATTGGATAGAAATTCTTAATAACTGCAAGCAGAATTTGGATATCTGTCATTTGATTAGGTATAAAGAATGAAACCTTTAAGTCTTTTTGTTTGATTGATTGGTTGGTTTTTTGGGGGGGGCGGGTGTGGGAGTTGGAGTGGAGGGCTAGGGGGTATATGAAGACGCATGTCTGCCAGAAATGTTTCTACTGCCCTTAGATATCCCAGCTTTTTACTGGAGTGACCATTAATGAAGCATTCATTTGGATTTCATGAAGTAAAGCATGTCCTCCTCCCCTGCCTTCAGTTTTCACACATCCACTCCGTATTTCTACCTCTTCCTCTTTTTCTGTCTTCCTTTCCTACAGCTTCTTTTTGTATAAGTTTGGTCTCTAAATGGTCCTGGCCTAAGGTCTGTGATGGACAGCCTAGCAATTTGCAGACTTAATGTCATTTTCTTTGATCTTTAAGGAGACAAAAGGAGGACTATGAAATCCTATAAATATCAAAAGCAGATATTGTAAATCAGCCCCAATCCTGTTGCTGAACTGAATATCACTGTAACAGTAAATATGAAATGTGTGACTTAGGTGAGACATACTACTTAATGTCAGATTTTGCAGTATTTGTGTGTGTGTGTGTGTTGGGCTTAATTTCTTTTATTTTGAGAACTGAAAACTTAAGTTGGTAGGAAACCCAGCATTTAGCTTCATGAGTTCTGAGGTATGAGAAGCACTCCTGGTCTGAGATAGGGAAACGGGGAGTTTTAGAACTGTTTTGCCATTGAATGATTATGTTACAACAGCAGTGCATGATGACACCGTGTTCTTCAGGCACATGCTTTTTAATTCTTTGAATAAAAGACCCATTTTGCACTTATTAATCTCTCTCACCAACCATTCTAGACCATAGCATTACAGATTGACGTTCACACATACATGTAAGCAAGTTTAAGTTCTAATTGTACATATGTACTCCCAGGTGAAAAAGGGGGAAATGATATCAGGAATACAGGCAGGATTTAGTGTCATTGTATATGAGTAGGCAAACTGTAAGTACTGTATGGATGACCTTTAAGCAAAGTGAGAATTCATTAGGGTTAGCAGCCACAATTTTCAGAAAAAGCATCATAGTGCTGCTGTTAAGATTATTAGCTTCTTTAGAGATTTGTCAGTGTGGATAAACCAAAAAACCTCATGTCATTTGGCATACTAGCAAATGCCAGTGACAGTACTTAGCAGAAACTAAAGAAGATAACCTCAAATCTTATGTTACCCCTGCATGCCTCTGCATTATGTTCTGTGAGGATAGAGTGTTTTTCTTTAAATCTTTGCATGTAAGACTGTAAATTCAGAAGAAGGATTTGTATACTAAACACCGGATTTAAATACTTAAAGCTGCACAAAATGATTTCAGTAATGCATGGATCAACCTACTGACTGGCTGCAGAACTCTTGCTTGCTCTACCTGGTGCAGGTCTTAATTGTCTCCGTGTGCTAATCAGTAATAGCAATATGGGAAATGCCTGACAGCCTGGAATCAGCAGTGGTTTTTTGTTGAGAGAATCATCGCGGCATTTTGTGGTGGTTATAAATCTACTATGTGTATATGTGTATATAATGCTATGGCGTCTGCTTTTTATACAGATGTATTACTGATTTTAGACTCCAGGTTGTTTTCTGTCTCTCAGTTCAGGGAATTATTGCTTATATATATGCAACTGTGGAAGAGAAGCAGTGAGGTGCTCAACAGTTATGAGGATAGAGTCTAAAATGAGTCACACTGGAATTTGACTATTTCTTATAATAACTTGTCAAAACATAGGATTGTAATACAAAGCTTGCAGGAATACTTTCTGCACATGTAGAATGTGCTTTTCCTTTTGTTAATTTTCAAAGAAGTAGAATTAAAAAATATGGACAGAGTCATCTTAATTTTTTCTTTAGATAAGAAAATGTAATATTTTGTTCGAACATTTTAATAGAACAATTACTCTTTTGTTTTTAAATAAAATTTTCAAGTGAATTAACTGCTTGTGACAGGTGCGTTTTGAACAGTCGTAGAGAATTAAGTCCTTTTCTACTACATCATATAAAAGCATCAGTCAAAGATTTCTTTATCTGTCATCTTTAGGCATCACAGCTTTCTTTTGGAGTGACCATTCCTAAAAGTAAAAGAAAGTAGTAATACCAAAATCCCATCTTTTATTTATTTTTCCTGATGTTGGTTATTGTCTGCTAGGATAATTGCTGCTTCTTCACCTTGAACTATGCTGAGACTGCTGGCTCACTTCTTGTCCTTGAAGAGCATGAGCTTGAGAACTTTCGACCTGGATTAGATTTTGAGGTAATGATCTTGAAGTACAGGACCAATACTGGGGTGCTATTATGCTGTTATTTTTGCTTCAATTAGCATCTAAAATACTAAATAAACAGTGTTCCCCAGTTCTTTTCCTCCTGTGCCTGTCATTAACAGTGTACAAAGGTTTAGTGCAATCTCCCTTAATAACAGGAATAGAAAAAGGAAGAAATAGCTACACGCTTATTAGAAACAAAATCAATTATTACTTTTAAAAACTACCTGCTTTCAATTAAGCAGGAAATTATCTAACCAGTTACTTAATTTGCTCTAGCTGGCAGTCTCTCAACTGCTTTATGCTGAGTGGAGCATGAAATTAAATATGTAACAACTATCCTAATGGTTATGTTTTTAGAAAACCAGCATTTAGAAATGGTATTTTGCATAGTTTCAAGAGAAATAATGACACAAAAATAAATTACTACTGCTTCAATGCATTTGATATTTAAAAGAAAGATATTGCTTAATTGTTGATTCTGTTATTCTGATTAATAACAAAACAATCTATGGTTTGAGTGATGCAGATCTATACTTGGAAGTTGGGTTATTTGTTTAGGTTGTTGTCTTCCCTCCTGTGTGTAATGGGTGAAATCATTGCTGTTCATCTCTTGCTGCTTCAAGTGTTAAGATCCCCCCATGAGTCCCAGTTCTGTGTACAATGTGCCTTTTGGTAAAATTTTTCTAGGAATCTTTAAGAGATTTTTAACTTTTCTGTTTGGTGCTATTTGCTGGATCTCTCTCAGGATACAGCTTCTGTATCCCAATTGAAACCCATGCTCTTTTACTGCTTAAGAGTAATTTTCCATTTCAGAGGAACCCCCTTGGAGTTCAATACTGGCCCACATAGATGACTTTAAAAAAAACTGGGAACCTGATGCAGAATGCCTCTGATTGTGTGTTAGGAGAGAGGTGAAGCCAATGGTCCAAGTTTAGGTGTGTCAAAGTGCTTGAATCATGCAGTTCTTCGTGTATATTAGCATCAACCCACCCCCCCTCTCCCCGGCCCCAAAATTTCGCAAGCATTTACAATGGCAGAATGATCCACAAATTTGCACCATGTAAACTTGGCTATGCTTCCATCCAGGAAATTATATTTAGATTTGAATTTAATGCCTTTGATTTGATTAACTTTGTGACACAAATCCGGAGACTTCATTATATTTTTCACTATATAAACTTCACTTTCAGTTTTACTCAGATTTAACTATAGAGAAGTAATTTATACTATAATCTTAAATTAGAATGAGTTTTTTAAAACTATATCAAACAGCTACATGGATCACAGAAGTTTTCCTTTTTTAACAACAGTTAATAAAAAAAATTCTAGTGCCATAATTATGATTTGAGAGGCAGTAACTCACCACATTTCCCAATAACCAGATATAGACTATTTTGTTCTTCAGCTGGGTTTTAATGCTATCTGGTTTACAAAGAAAACGTGTCATTTTGTAGATTCTCCAATGGACACATTTCTGTTCTCTGGAAAATTGTGAATTTGAGCCTCCGAAGCAGTAAAATTGTTGGTCTTTGCTTTGAGTCTTGACTCAGACATTCCTTGTCTGCCGTAACTTTTGAAAAAGCTTTGAAATTTGGTAGGAAGTGGTGGTTCTTCCACAAAGTAATTCCACTCTTAGATTGCAGGAGTGATGGTTGTGATAACAACTGCCTGCATCTTATGAAAATTACTTGTTACTTGTTGGTCATTAGTCTGCCAGGCCATTCTGTTCTGTTTCTTGAATGGAGGACAATTTTTTAATTGTCTCAAATTACAAAAATTAATAAAAATAAGCTCTGATTAAATGGAATTTGAATTAAAAAAGTATGTCTGTTTTTTCATTTATGTTTAGACCCCTTTACCCCTCTCTGTCATGCAATTGAGAAGCTGTCTCCGATTCTTCAACACTCTAAAATGACTTTTGTGTTCCAGCGACAACTTGATGAAAAAAGTGGCAAAACCCCCCAACTTGAGGAAATGAGCTCAGACATTTGAAGTACTTAGATCAGCATCCCTATATGTCACCCCAATTTTCTCAGAATTCTCCAGTCAGAATCTTGAGGAAAAGTCACCTTTCCTTATTCATGTCATTGGCATCAATTTTCTTTCTCTGTAGCCTGCAATGAGAATCACTGAGCGGAAAACCAGCCTGCTCTCCCTCAGTGATGCCTTCCCTGGAAGTTGATGGTGTCCTGTCAGCAGCTCAGCCAGACAGAACCACAGGCGCCATCTTCATTAGGGGAAAAGCTAATATAAACAAATAAAGGCGTTAGTGGAGATAGCAGAGTGAGGGGATTACTGAGAAATGCCTTGCAGAGTCAGTTGCTGTGCCTTTAGTTTTAAAAATATATAAATGTTATATGAATCTCAAATCCGCTTTTATTTACATAAAATATTTATACACCAAGCAAGACAATTTCACAACTTTAAAATGTATTTTCCTGTTAGATTAATCTTTTCATATGCTAACCACATTACAAGTAAACATTTTCATACTCTCCACTACATGAATGTGGCTAAAAGCTTCCTTGTTATTTTATAGTTACAGCATTTCAAATGTATCTTTTTTTGACGTGGTTAGGCAGCCTGCCAGTTTTACCACTAAATTATAGCAGAGAAAACACTCAGTAGAATTTGATTAGATTTCTTCCTTCTCCCCATGAGTAAGGCAAAGCAAATTTATGTTCAAAATGCAAGCTGGGTTCTGAAGAATTGAGTATAGATCTGTATTTGTAGTGTTAAAAATGCAGGCAAGTTTTGTAGAGGAAAATAGATCTTGTTTATAGTGCTGCTTTATATTACTGTTGCATTTTGTTCCATCACTATCTGTAGAATGATAGAAAAATATTAGGCAATACCAAAGTTAAGATTTGTGTTTCAGAGAATTAGAGATGAATATGTCCTTATCTTTGCTACTAGTAAACAATTGTATTAATAGAACCATAGAATGGCTCAGGTTAGAAGACACCTTAAAGATCACCTGTTTCCAATCCCCCCTGCCATGGGCAGGGACACCTTGCACTAGACCAGGTTGCTCAGAGCACCATCTGACCTGGCCTTGAGCACTTCCAGGGATGGGACATCCATGACTTCCCTGGGCAACCTGTTCCAGTGCAGGATGGAATGGAACCAACCTCAGAATAAAGAATTTTTTACTAATATCTAATCTAAACCTACTCTCTTTCAGTTTGAATCAATCCCCCATTGTTCTGTCACTACATGCTCTTGTAAAAAGTCTCTCTCCATCTCTCCTGTAGGCTCCCTTCAGATACTGGAAAGCTGCACTTAGGTCACCCCAAAGCCTTCTCTTCTCCAGGCTGAACAAACCCAATTCTCCCAGCCTTTCCTCATAGGAGAGGTGCTCCACCCCTCTGTTCATCTTGATGGCCTGCTCTGGACTTGCTCCAACAGGTCGATGTTGTTCCTGTGCTTGGGAGCCCGGAGCTGGATGCAGCACTGCAGATGGGGTCTCACCGGAAGAGCAGGACAGAATCCCTTCCCTCACTCTGCTGCCCACACTGCTTTGGATGCAGCCCAGGACACGTTTGGCTTTCTGAGCTGAGAGCCCACATTGCTGGGTCATCTCCAGCCTCTCATCCAGCAGCACCCCCAGGTCCTTCTCACAGGGCTGCTCTCCATGTATTCATCCCTCAGCCTGTACTGATAAGGGGGATTGCCCTGACCCATGTGCAGCACCTTCCACTTGATCTTGTTAAATTTATTGAGATTGCTGTGGGCCCACTTCTTGAGCTTGTCTGGATCCCTTTGGATGACATCCAATCCTTCAGGTGTGTGAAGTACCTATTAAGACTGGATTAATCCCAACCAGTTACAAGCATTTACCCTAAGGATCCAGTTTAGGTATATGTTATCTCTAGACTGTACTTCTAAGGAGAAAGTCTGCATTTAACTGACCTGTGGGTATGTGGTGGGGCATGTGTCCAAGTCATGACTCTGATTTGTCTAAATCAGAGGTCTAGTTGGAGCATATTGTGGTGCCTCCTGACCAAGAAGGCCAGGTTTCTATCTTGCAGTAGTCAGGGCAGAATGGGAAAAGAGATCAAATGTGCCTGATTTTGACCTAATATAGAATTGGAACACGGGATAAGGCAGCATCTTGAACTGGCAGTTAGGAATCTTTCCCAGGTACACAGACCGTTGTCCAAAGATCTTCAGTGGGCTGAACTGCCTCTGTGTCTATCTTCTCCCATGTATTACAGGCAGACTTATTGTCTAGACTTTATTCTCTGTCTCAGCATTCAAGCTGCTAACTTGAATTCCTAGGTTGGCTGGTTTGTGAATTACGAATGCCAGTGACCAAAACCCCTTCAACAGACGTTTCTGAAAGACCATATCCAGTGTTTCTTTATTATATGTTTGATAGATAACTGCATGAGCAATTAGCTTATGGGTGTGACTTGTCATTACAATGACATGAAAACAAACTTCTTTATGTTATAGTTGTTACTCAGTAGCACTGTTTTCATAATATATTTATACCCTTTAAGGACAGGAGAGACCATTGTGAACCACTGTTCCATAACATAAACCAAGAAATTTTAGTCATTAGTCTCTGCAGAAGCCCATTCTGGTGATTAGTTGAGTTTAAGTATGTATTTTACAAAAAATAGTGCAAAAGCTTAAGATGGATATAACTGCTTATTTAATCCCCATTCTAAGAGTCAGGCACAATAGCTGTATAGGAGTCCCTTATATTCTGTAAATCCTTTATAGGAACAGAAGGGTTCAGAATCTGACATTATAAGTCAAGCACATTTCACAAATGATCTTTAAAAATATACCCTTGTTGCTGCTTACAATGTGGTTTTTTTGGTATTAAAGTGAACTGACGTATATATTCATAGTTCCCTCACCTACTTCCAGGCAAAGGAATTAAATCAGTAACTTTAATGAATATAATTTCATTATCTACCATATATAGATGTGACATTAAACAAATCTTTAAATTTTTTTTAGTGTGAGAATGTACCTAATAATTAACAAAATTTAATAAATGTGACTATGATATATCTGATTCATTTAATTAGGGAAAAACATTCTGTGAAACATGGGAAGTTGATGTAAAGATGTTTCATCAGGATTAGCTTGACTCTTAGGTTAAAAGAAGCTAATGTAGGAGGAAGAGAGCTTCTATTGTATTTTTTTTTGTTTATAAACCCCATGAAAATCTTTGGATTTTCAATTTAAAAAATATTTAAAGATTTGTTTTAGAACATATTCAGCAATACATCAGTTGGCTGTGCCAATGGTAAAAACAGTGAGTCAGTAAGCTACACTAGCCTAATTATTCTTAGCAAAGAGGTAGCCTATGTAGCGCAGCGTGGATTACTTATTTATACGTGGCAAACAGCTTTCATGACAATGGACTGATTCAAAGCCTGTTGGCATCAGCCAGTGCACTCCTACTTTTATCATCAACTTCCATTCCAACTTGGAGCCTGATCCAAAGGATCAAAGCCTGATCCAACTACTGAAGTTGATGAAAAAGTTGTTGTCACCGCTGAGGTGGTATAAGGACCTAAACAAGCTGTACTTCCTCTTTGAACAACGTTTTTCTTGATTCTTCTGTTAATTTTGACAGCACCCAGGTCTTGAGAGAACTCTTGTTGAACAAGTGTGGATTTTTAGATCGAACTCTCTAAATGGACGTTATTCTACCGAATGTTCAAAATGTGTCCTGCTGTAACTATGAAGCATATAACATTGTCAGAAGGAGCACAAAAAGTGTTGTATATGTTTGTAGATAATTACATTTAAGTAAGGTAGCAGAACATTCATTTAATTTATGATTTGTGTACAAATAAAAGATGTAATTGATTTAATTTATATCACCATGGATCATTAGTAAATGTGACCTAGAAAGATCTATATTTTGATCTGAAGCTCAATGTGATCTTTTTCCCTTTAAAGAGCCTAATAGCCATCAACAGCTCGTAGCCTTTGAGGTTTGAGGTACTGTCTGTTCCCTAAATGTTTTTAAGCATTTATTGACAATGATCTTCTCAGTATTCATAGGATGAAAGGTACAATTTCTTTTACCTGTAAGACTTTTCTCAGACATGGGGACATAATTTGTTGATCCATTCGAAAAATGTCAGTGCCCCACAAGCCTCACAACATGGGCAGTCCAAATAAACTGGAAAGAATGAAATGGAAAAGTAAACTTTTTTTGCTATTTCTGTGAGGTTGCTAGAAAATGACACTGCGAGAGCGTGTAGGGTTTCTCACTGAAGATGCAGTCAAGATAGATGATCTTCAGATCACTCATTAGTGTATTTGTGTGTCGTCTTTCAGAGTGGGGGAACTCATCATGTATGAATTAAAGGATGTTACTTATGTATGTCCTGATTGATAGCCATGTTCTCAGAAATTTTAAGTCCGGAGTGCAAATAGTGAAGAAAGACTAAATAATTTTTGTCCATAGGATGTCGCACCATACAAATTCCACTTCCCTTCTTCAGCCAATTCCATTTTCACTACCATCTTTCTCTGCAACAGAATTAAAACATAAAGGTTGTATGCTTACTTTTATATTAGCTCCAAGCACAAACTCTCTGATCGTCCTCTGCTAGCATATGGGTTTGAGACTGAGCTAAACCACTGTTTCAATGGGTGGGGAAAAGCAGGGGTAGGGATGGACTGACTCTCCTTTGAGCTGTGCATTTTCCGAAGGAAAGCACAGTGTTCCAGCCTTGTGATTCTGTACTTCCACAGGCCTCTTGGGTGCAGTGTCTTGGTTTGACCATGGGGCTTTTACTTCTCAGACTATAATTTAATAACATCTGCTTGATACTTTCTTGCTTCAAAAACAGCAATAATAAGAGCACTGGCCCCATCATATGCTCTAGAGCTGCGAAGAAAAGAGCCCCCAGTAGTCTAATAGCAGTGGGATTGCAAATAAATTTGTGTAATTTCACCAAGTATACAAGCTGTAAATATAATGTTTATTCGAAAGAAGAAATGTGAAATGCAGTCAGCAGATAAAATGTTTATTTTCTCACTGTCACATGTGTTTTTTCATCCTTTTGTGACCTCAGCGTGGTAATATCTAAATAGTTTGTTCTGAAGCACAAGACATGCTGTGTGAAGAGGCAGGAACAGGAATATTCACACCACACCAGGATCTTGACTGGTTGATCATCTCTTGCTACTTATGATTAAGCAATAAGGAGAGAGGTAGAGGGTATTTCCTGGGGATTAATAACTGATAGGGAGGAGTTAATGGCCTGAGGTGCAGCTGAGGGCCATTAACCCCAGCTGGTCATCAATCCTCATTAAAAACCTCTGCAACGCAGTTCACAAACACGGTGAAGGGCAAACCAATGTTTTAAGCACCTTTGTGATTCCCCTCTCTGTTGTGTCCTTAAATTAGTTCTGATTTAATTTCTGTTTCTTCCTGGGGTAGATGGTGCTTTTTCTTACTGCAGCAGAAGTTCTAGTCAGCTATGGGTTTATCTCACCAGTAGTTGTTTGAAAACTGCAGAGTTCAGACCTTTATGTGCAAGTGGGAGTCCTCACTACTACAGCAGCAGAATAAAGGGTGTTTTAGAAACTCCAGCATTTAATTGCATGAAAAAGAAAGTAAGTGATAAATTTCATAAAAGATTGGTTTGTGAAATCCAAATTTGTTTTTTAATAATGCAGTACAACCTTTTCTGTTGCAACGAAAGGAATTTGTAAGGGAAGGGCCCATGGTTCTTTCAGCTTTGAAGCGGTTAAACTTTCTTTTACTGTGTTTCAAAAAATTATTCCTTTGTGTTCAGAAGTATTTGATACATAAACCACCTCCTAATTCTGAAAAAAAAGCCAAGTATTGCAAATATATTTCACATTAGGTGATAAGCATTGGAATATGTGTCTTTTATAATGGATTTGGGGTTTCCTTAGGTTTTGAAATGCATAAAATTTAGTGTTATGTTGGATATTTCTATAAAGTTAATCTTCTTGTAAGGGAGGCCTGTTGTCAGCGTGGTATTTAGAATATAGTGATTTTGTAGTTATGCTATTACTCTTGGTTATTCCAAATTCAGATTGTGGTAACAGAGTATGAAGCTATGACAAAAGTCCTGGGAGTATTTTTGTAAACTGATAAAATCCTGAAGCCTCTTTTCCAGTCCTTAGCCCTGACTTCTTGTGGTAGCAGTACAATACCTGGGTAATATTGGAGAGCTCAGTTGGCCTAATGTATTCATTTCAGATGTTTATCTGAAAATCACCAGAAAAGTCTCTGCAGCCCTTACAGTTTTATAGAGATACTACCAAATGTGATTGGTAGACTTTTGGGGACAAGAGGCAGATAATGAAATGAAAGGGTATAATCTGTCAGCAAGACTGTGAAATCAATGAAGTGGTTTTTTTTCCCTTTGATCATATTGGGAGCAGAATTAGTGTTTGGCCTAGGTTTAAAAGAGTAGGATTTTGCCCAACAGCTGCTGATGAACTCTGCACCCTGTGCATGGGCTTACAAAATCAGAAGCCCTCTTCTTCTGGCTCTACACAAATACCTGCGAGGTAAGTGACCTGAATGTTTGAATGGGGAAGAGCACAGGGCACTCCAGTTGAAGAAGTACTATTTCTGTTATATCCTTTCCTGATGCTGTACAAAACAAAACGGTCCCCTTTGCAGAGTGTGGGAAACTGGTGAAGAGTGCTGCTGAGTTCCACCACCACCTCGAAAAGCTCATCTGAGTCTGACACAGGGAAAGGGATATGTGCTGTTTCCATGTATCACCAGGAACTTGGATATATGAGTAGTGGGAACTGTACAGGAGATACTTGGATCGAAGCAGCAGTTCTTTGGATGTAGTTATAGAAGGTATGTCTCAATACAGCCTTGTCTTTTATTCAAAAGACTCAAGGCAAATATGTATGGTGACTGCAGTAAGCCTATTTCCCCTTCCTGGTTTAGAAAGACATACCTTCATGTGTTGCAGGACTTCACTGTCACTATTCATCTCAGTGAAGATAGGCATTCACAGGCTTATTTGCGGAATCATTCTCCTGAAATAGATACAGACTTGATGGAGACTCCTGTTCCGTGGAAAGGCTGAAAACCTTACTTGGGCCCTTATATTCCTCATAATAACAGCTGAAGAGAAAGTCTTCTACATTAACTCTCTGCATCTAGTACTTGAGGAGGATTCTTAACTAGTCCAAGAGTATTTTGAAAGGAATATCAGAAGAAAAAGATGTTTTGTAAAAGAAGTTTAAAGCAAAGCTCTTATCTCGTTCAGTCAAAAGTAGTTCACTCTGTACAGTTTTGCTTATGGGAGGCTTCTGAATGCTATTTTACTGTATGGAATGATTTGGATTACCTTACTAATTTTGAGGTTTCGTATCAGATACCTCTGCCAGAACACCAGTCCCCTCACCTATACTGTGCTCTTATGGCTGTAAGTCTTAGAGTGGCTTGTATTTTCAATTCCAGATATCAAGAATAGAATCTTATTTATAGGGTATGCCAGTACTGAAACCAGCAAACTTGCTTTAAATGTACTTTTTGAGACTAACTTATTCTGTAGCTCTTTTAGCACAAACCAGTTTGCTGTGTAAGGCAAAATATCTGCATTTCTGTGACTTCTGCACACCTTATAAAATCTTCTGCTTTTCATGTATCAAATGCTATTAAATGCTCTCCTGCTTGTTTTGCATTTTAAGGGACAATGAATACAGCTTAAAAAAATACAGGCTCTAGGGTGTGCATCAGTTGTCCATTCCTCTGTGCATGTTTTGTATAAAGATCCTTGCTTGCTCTCTAGGTGCCGTAGAGAAGGCACTAGCTGTTGAAGGGAGCCAAGTGTGGCACTTTATTGCGCTGAGAGTCACGATTGCTCAGCTGTGAGATTGCTTCCTGGAAATCTGTAGTGGAGAATCGAGCACAGTGCAGCAGAAGCCACATATGAGTGTGGTAAGTGAATAGCTGTGTTTGTGCATAGGGAATAGCTGGGGAGCTTGGGGAACAGTCGTGTCCTTTTGAGCATGACTGGCCAGTTGAGGATATACCAGTTAAATTCCTCTGAGAACCCAGCTGACAGATGTAAGTGTGGGTGAGGGTAAATAATGCAAGTTGGAAGGTTTCAAGGAGGAAGCAAACAAGGAGACATCAGAGTAGTCCAATCATAATGGTCTACAAAGAATTAAGTCCCTTTTCTCTAAATCTTCTGGCATCCCTGTCCAAGTTGGAAAATCATGTGAAAGACTCTACCTCATGCCTTTTCTTCACTTACCATTTACTAGTTCATGGTCTAGGGAAATAACTTTCCCTGGTTTGATGTGACAAGTCTATAGCCTTTGACCTTTTTTGTATTCTTCAAAAAGGCCTTCACCTCAGTTGATGTCTCAGCAATTTATTTATGACTCCACAGTGTTATGGTTTTTATTTTTTTTCCTTTTGCTGAATGCCAGTGACCGTGCTGTAAAATCTTTTTAAGGCCAAGGTGTTAATGTTTTTGTGTTGCTGTTCACTTTTTACAATGGCTACTCACCAACTCATATTTTTTCTCTTTCTGCCTAAGTCTCTGGCTTGAAAGAGAGAGTGTTTTTCTTGGCTCATGGCTTAACACCTTCTGTGTTTTCCTGATCAACTGACCTCCCATTTTAAGCATGAAGTTTCAGTGTTTTTATATTCATCTTGTTTCAGACTGATCATGGGCTTGCTGCAAAGCTTTTAAAAAAAACCAGAAATGTTTATTCTTTCTACACCTTTGCCTCCACACAGGAAATGGATGCACTGAATCTTTCTTCTGTCTTGTGTATCTCCTCCTTTATAGTATAGGTTTTTCTGCCTTTGTCTTCATGCTGAGTAAATCTTGCCCTTCAAATTCTTATTATAAAATGTTGACATCATTATGGATTTCTACTGTGTGATTATGGAGTGGTTTATTTTTATTTCTCAACTGTAGCTTTCAATACAGGAGAAGTTAAAGAATTTTGATGGGATAGTGGTACACTTGTGCTGCTTTGGCACTGCTGTGCAGGAACTCTGACTTCAGTGGCAATACTCTAGATTTATGCTTATTGTAACAAGAAACCAAATCAATGTCTTTTTCTAGCTAAGTGTTTCAACGTGATATTTCAGTGGCCTAGACAGTATAATTGCTTGTAATAGTAGAAATATTTCAGCTCTTTTAGAGTTTATATGGTTCTGCTATACTTTACATAGTTATAAAACTGTTTTTATATCCCATCAAGTCAAAATATTCTTCAGAGGTTAGAATGATTTCCTATGCTTCCAGCTTTCACAGTAACGTGTTGTATTGACAATCTTAGTAAGACTATGATTAATGGTTGAAACACACTGGATTTCTTATAATCCCCAAGTAACAGTTGAATGTTGTTCTTGTTCCTTGTTTCACAACTGTGTGAAATAACCAGTCTTATACCTGAAAGCTTTGGCTGGAACTTAGTTGAACAGAGCATTTGAAGCTCAGCTCAATTCTTGGTTATTTGTAGGAAACCTTTTTCCTGTTAGCAAAAGCTTATTTCCATCTCCCTTCTAATCAGCCTAGTGGATCAGTGTGCAGAAAATGACATGCCGAGGCAAGATGCTGCTGAGTGTGAACAAATATTTAGAGATAAACAGAAGAAACTGGATGTGTTAAGAAGAATGTCACCTTCTTAAGCCTGGAATGTTTTCTTTGCAACATTTTTAGAGCAGTGGGATTTCTGTTCAGCGGGATCTGAGATGGGATTGATGTGAACTCTTGTGGTGTTAAGGTCAGAATTGTCCACTTCTTGCTTCTGCCTTTGAGCTGAGTATCTTGAAAGCCTTGCATCATCAGTCTTGTGGCACTCGGCTTGTCAGGATTCCAGATCGTGTTGCTGTGCAGCAAACCTGCTAAGCAGGCTCTCTTGGGAATGGCAGATTTTGCAGAGCTATAGGATTGGAAAGCTCAATAGAATTTCCATGCTTTATGCTCCCATGCCAGGAACCAGATGAGATTGGGTTTCACATGGGTTTAGCCTTGTCCCTGTAGAAGGGACTTTGGAGATCTCAGAGGCAGGATTTGAGGAAGGGCAAACATGGGAAGTATGCCTGATGGGGTTTATTGAAAGCTGTAGATATAGGGAGCTTGTGTACCTGATCATGAAAACTGAGAATATCACTTAAAGTAGTAGCAGATATTTAAGGAGGAGAAGGAAAATTAGCAAGGCTTAATTTCACTGAGATTGTGGAGAGTGCAGGAAGTCTTCCCTGGGCAGCATGACTGAGTCTCTTTACATTTCTGGTTTGTGTAGGGGCTAATACTTCCATATTTTAGTTTCGCATGTCCTGGAGCCTGGAATTTCCTGACAGTGAGAAACCCTGCTTTTCGGTGACCATAGATGCAACCCCATGTCTAAATGTGTTGCACATAAGACAATTCCCACCCCCCAAGTTTCTGTAGGGATGCTGACTTTGCAGAAATTCTTTCTTGCTGCTTTTGTGGCACTTAAGATATAATTTTACTATTTCTTTGACATGTAAATAGAGAATGTATCTGATATGTATGGTAGAAAATTTTGTTAGATACCTGTGGGATAAGATTACTGTGATGCATTTTAAACAGTTACAGCTGTTGGACGTGGGGGCATTTCCCACTGAGAGAAAAGGAAAAACTTCTTGGTATGATTCAATGGTAGGTGTAGGAAAAAATGTATTTTATTATTTTTTTAAAATCAAACTTACAGAGGCAGGATTGCTGCATGTATTGCAGCATGTAGCTTCAAAAAGGAAAAAAAAGAATAGTCTCGTTCCTTTGCTGTTTCTGGGGGCTAAGGGAGTAAATGACCTTCAGCTTTATGTAAATGGAAGGATTGCAGTTTGTAAATGATGATAGCCATTTAAAAACAAAAGTAATCCCACTTTTCTGTTTCTTGGCAAATGCCTTGTAGTATGCAAATGGTCTGACAATACTGTGTACCTTATAAACATATTTAAGTACCGAAATATTTCATATAAATTTGAAGACTTTATTCTTGTGTACTCCAGTATAAATCAGGAGTCTGTACAAAGACAGGGGAGTTACTGTCACATGCAACTAGCGTGAATTCATAATAAGCTCCAAAATATTCTAGATATTAGAAGGCACTAATATATATTGTTGATTATAATTCCAGTCACTGGTTATAAACCTCATGAAATGAATTGCCTCATTTATAATGCATACCATGGGACAACATCTAATTTGGTGACAAGCATGGAGTCTAGCAAAGATTCAATAGAAATATCTGCTTAAATGACCATGTTCTCACCTAATTACATATATTTTCTAAATCTTTGTTATTTAATATACCTGTTGTTATTACTAAATTGAATTTCACACCTTTAGAAATTCTGGTAAATAAATGTCTTTTTCTTTGTGAGATGCAAGGTTAGTGTTTACTTTAAATTGTGACTTTTTGTGAGAAAGATAAGAAAATCAACATATGCTGTTATCACTCCTCACTTTTGAAATAACAAGGTGAGGGCTATCCTTGAAAAGTAATTGATATTCCTGTACAGGTTGAAACTGATATACAAACAGATAAACAGAATCCTTCCACTCTGTGCTTTAGCTGAAAATGCCATACCAGTGGTTGTCTTACATGGCCTCCAGTTTCAGACCAGACCTTTGACCTTTTGGACCATTCTGCAGGTTTACTCTGGCCTTTCAGATGCCTTGGGCCTATGTAATTTTAGCTGCATAAGTAGAACACAAAACTACTAAAGTGATGCTAAGTTAATGTTGTGCAGTGGGTTGACCTTGGCTTGACACCAGGTACTTGCCAAGCTGCTCCATCCCTCCCGTACGCAGCAGAACAGGGGGAGAAAATAGGATGAAAAAAACCTCACAAGTCAAGATCAAGGCAGTTTAATAAAGAAAAAGTGAAGATTGTGCATGTGCAGGCAAAGGTAAAAAACCACAAAACCAGAAGTATTTTATTCTCCACTTCCCATCAGCAAGTGATGTCCTGTTGCTTCCCAGGAAGCAGTTGCTCTGGAAGGCAAGTGCTGTAAATAACAAATGCTCCTCTGTCATTTCCTTCCCTTTTTTATTTAGCTTTTATATCTGAGCTGACCTCATATGGTGTGGAATATCCCTTTGGTCAGTTTGGGTCAGCTGTCCTGGCTGTATCCCCTCCCAAGATATTGCCCACCCCCAGCCTACTGGTGGTGAATGTTGGGGAGACAGCACTGGTGCTGTGCCAGCCCTGCTCAGCAGACCCAAAACACAGGAGTGTTCCCAGCACCTTTCCAGTGACCAATGCAGAGCACAGCTCTGTGATGGCTGCTGTGGGGGGAGTTAACTCCATCTCAGCCAGACCCAATACACACTGCCTACTAAATGATGCTATGAATAGGCATAGGGAAAAGGGCTCAATTGTATGTAATTATTTTGCACTGAAAATGTCACCTTTACCTTGCATAACAGGTAGCTAAAATTCCACTGCTTATCTAGGTGAGCATGTAGCAAGTCCACAGTTTAATGGAAGAACTTGCAATGAAATCTGGTCTTCACAGATCGTTATGCCTAGTTAGGAAGCACAAGGAATGCTTCAATATCATTGGGAGGTAATGCAGTTGTCATTATTGTATGAGGTAAAGACTATAAAAGTATAGTTCTGTTAAGTTTCATTCCTAGAATTCTGAAAACTAGTTCTGGTCTATAATACAACTGGATCTGGTGTAATATTCCAATGCCTGTGGTCTGGTATAAAATAGCATATTTTTAATCATTTGTTTCTATGTGGTTTTGGTCATGGTTAATGGTGGTAGTGGCAATGTGAGGTATCACTGCTGTTCTGGCAAAAGCTTCAATACTAAATATGACCATGGTGGAGTGAGCTGTGGGGCTGAATCCCTGTTTACATCTGCAGGGTGTTTGCATTGTTCCAGTCTGTTTTACCCATGGAAATTCATTACAAACAAAATGATTATACCAGTGTTACTTTGAAGGGGGCTTTTGAGATGTAACAAACCAAGTATGTATGACTTGGTGCAAGAGGGAGGGGAATGCTTTTCCTAAACGGATGTACAAAGCTTGGAACATGAAGAGTGATTGCTGAAACTTGTTCAGGTGGGGGAATCTTATATTGCTGTTCTTGCAGAGTCACTCTTTGGGTGAGAATTGTGCAAGTGTTTTGTCTTTTAATTGAGCAAATACTTTTGTCCTTTGAGCTCTTTATGCACATATAGGAAGTTGTTGTTTTGGGTTCTTTTGAAAAAAACAATTGTATTAAGACAGATAGTTCTTTCATTTAATCAGTTGCTTATCTTCTGTACTATTCTGGAATGCTCTCCCAAAGCCCTGAAATTCTGCACCTGCAGCAGGCTTATGCTGTAGATACAGAACAGGTGTTGTGCCCTGAAAATATGGCCTTCAGGGGAGGTGTCAGACACAGCTTACTTTATCTATGTTTCTGCAAAAAGGGAAAGAGGAGGGTGATAGTTGCTGGAGAATCTCTTGTGTGTGGGATGGTGGCACCTATCTATCATGCTGACCTGAAGTCTTAGTGGGTGCTCAGACTTGAGATGTTGTGGAGAGTCTGCTGAGGCTCGTCTATTTTTTTGACTGTCACCTCCTGCTGCACATCCATCTGAGCACCAGTGGTACTGCCAGGGTATGCTGAGTGTACCAAGATTAGCCACAAGGTTTGGGACAAGGATGGAGTGTGCATGAATAGCCACAGGGTTCTGGGACAAAGATGGGGCTTGTGGCTGAGTGGGATGTGTGGGGTAGTGGCAAAGGGCGCAGGTAAGCCTGAGGTACTTGTCTCTTGTGCCTCAGTCCTCACTAGTGAGGTTTCACAGGCCTCTGTTCTTAATGAAAGAGTTCAAGAAGGACATTGAGCCCCATCAGGGGACAAGGACCATGCCAGGAAATACTTGGGAGAACTTGACCTGTGCAAGTCAGTGGGGCAAAACAGGCTGCATTCAAGACAGCTGAGAGAGCTGGTTCATGTCTGTACAAAGCTGTTGTCTTTGAATAGTCATGGAGATTGGGGAAGTGCCCCAATTCCTGGCCAGAGCCAAAGGTTGTACCTATCTCCAGGAAAGGTCAAAAGTGAACTCCAGGCTCCTCAGCCTATCTTCACTCTGTGGAGGCAGTCGTCTTGGAGCAAATCTCTGCATAGATGTAGGAAGTGAGTGAGAACCAATGTCATAGACTGCCTTGGAGGAAAATCACCTTCCCTGTGAGAACAGTCAGGAAATGGAGTAGACTGCTTGGAGGCCCTCCCTCCCTGGAGGCTTTCAAGACTCAACTGGATAAAACTCTAAGCAAGCTGGTTTGATTCTAGCTGACCTTTTTGAGCGATTGGTTGGATAACAGGCTTCCTGAGGCCCCTCTCACCTAAGTGAGTCTGAGTCAATGATTCTATAATGGACAAAATGTCAGAGGTGGCAGATGAATCCTTTTGTGCTATTTGTATGTTATGGCAGAGTGCATCAACAAAGCAGAGACATTTCTTGAATTACATGAAGATGCAAGCCTGTTGGTCTGCATCCATGTTGCTGTTTAAGTAGGGGAGTAACTCAAGTGTTGGGAAAAGAGAAGTGCAGGTGATGAGGAGCTGATTAATAAATCTTACTACAGGGTCATTTTATCTAATGTGTGATTTTTTTTTTTTTTCCTAGAGCTTTAATTTTCTTATTTAAAGGCCATGGCCCATTATGTTAGGGATATAGTTGCAAACAGAAAGACAGCAGATAAATCTGTATGGGATTTTTTAAATGGAGAGAATGGTATTAGTGAACATATGATGTCCATTTGTGAGAGTTGGGAAGGAGGAAGACAAATCACAGATTTGTAACTTAGAAGTTAATGCAGTCATGCAAAACTTCTGTTACGTGGACTCTGAGAATCTATTTACAGTTGAATTTTTATACTGTGATTGGCATTACACAGATGGGAAAGGAGGATAATATGGTGAGAGTAGTGTCAGGGCATGAAAGCATAGAAAAGTGTGCTAGTGGTTTTTCTGGTTTTGTGCTTCTCACAAATGCTGCTATTCATAGGTCATCTGAATGGAGGATTTACTTGACATTGCAGAAAATATTTTCTGCATTCAGTGTAGGAACATTCTCTGTAAGTCTGTTCTAGCTGGTGGCAGTTTTGGACACAATGCAATGTTGATAATTTTATTGTTTACCTAGTATGAATCTTGCATGAGAAACATGGGGACTACAAAGCAGCTTTCAGTTTGCACTTGTCAGTGAGGATTCTGAAAAGGCTATTCATATTGGCCTAGTAATGTGCAAAAAAAAATTAATCCTTTTAAATTAGGATTTATGAATAATCTGGATTTCTGTGCGGTGGATCTAATCACCAAGCTACTTGAGGAGAGAGCCTTTTTTTTTTTTCTTCATCTGTTTTCTTTTCCTCCTAGAAAAGTGCATGTGGGAACTTAAATACATGATGGAGCAGGAAACAATGTGAATTTGGAATGAGTTGTGTTCCTCTGCCTCAATACTGTCAGAACAGTCTGTTTTCAGAGAACTTGCTCTTGCCCAGAAGCTTCCAACTCCAGAAGTTCTTTCAGGTAGTAAAGAGCAGTTAATTGCTTCCCACTACTTGAGAGGAACAAACATTCCGACTATTTCATTGATCTATTTTCTTAACAACAGCACAAATATAGCAAGCTGTGCTATGGGATGGAAAGAAGGGGCTTATGCACTGTAGGATTTGATGGCTGCAGCTCTGAGGGAGCTCACCTGTCATCTCTCCAAATTCACACACCTCTTGTGGAGTGGTGTCAGTGGGATAGCTGGAAGAGATCCTAGTGTTGCCGAAAGGAGAAGCTTTCTGAAAGCAAGCATGTGTTTACAGGCGGAGGGAACTTTCTGGAACAGCAAATTAGTTCCACCTTGTTTCAAGGAATGAGTAAAGAGTGTTCATGCAAATCCTTATTTGATTCTGTATCCGAACATCAATGTTGAGTTTCTTGGTAACTCCAGTTTTTGAGGATCATTAGGGTCTGTATCCCAAAGGCACGACACTAAGATAACCTGTGTTCTGCCTTTTGGAGAGGTAGAGCAGGAGCTACAGAAGAAGTGACTAGTTCGTGGTGGTGCCGTGTGTGGTAAAAAAGGAAAACAAACTCGGACTCCTATTTACTTTCTTAACTCTCATTTTTCTCTGAGGAAAAAAAAATAAACAGTCTTATGCTATTTACGTAATACTCTGGCAGAAATGTTCTTTTGTGGCTGTGTAGATGTTCTGATGTGCAATTAAACTCGGGGACTGTGTGTTTCGATGTGTCAGTAGATCCTTCCTTCAGGCCTGAGCTGCAGTGAGACATTTGCCATATTGGAATGTGAACATGATGTTAGTTGAGACAGTAGCAGCATAGTTGGTGGTATGGTCAGGGCTGCATCATCAGCACTTGAAGTACCTTGTGATAATGGTCACAAGGCCACGAGAGTGGCCTGATTAGCAAAAACCAATAGAGTATGTCTTTAACTTGATTTTAAGTTATTGATATCAAAAGCTTTTATTGTTGCATGCCATTCTATTATTTCATGGGTATTAACTCAGCAGTGGGGGTGTAATTGTTGAATTCTGCATCTGAATAAGTAACACTTAGCTTTCTGCTTAAGGTGTTTTGAAGAATGTTCTTTCTAACTCTGGGAATCCTTTGTTTCTCACTCCCCAGGTCTGTATCTACTGATTTTGGGAAAGGGAGGGGGAGGGGGAAGGAGGAGGGAAAAAAAAAGGCAAGGTAATTATCTCCACTAATAGTCTGCCTGCTTGTACTTGATTGAAATGCAGGCTGGCTCTCCTGTATCACTGATTTTATTCCCAAAGAGAAGTTCCAGTTGTCTACAAAGCCAACACCTTTGGACAGGCACCATCTGGCCA
Organism: Lycocorax pyrrhopterus obiensis; assembly: GCA_014706295.1. Taxonomy (NCBI): domain Eukaryota; kingdom Metazoa; phylum Chordata; class Aves; order Passeriformes; family Paradisaeidae; genus Lycocorax; species Lycocorax pyrrhopterus. The sequence goes on from JACSVZ010000002.1 coordinate 62,281,641, forward strand.
GCTGCTTATTAAGTCCCATGGTTCTGCCTGATTCTACTGGTAAAGAGAGCAGTCTCAGAGAAAGCAAACTAGAAGGATGCTGCCAGGGGCCCCAAGATCTCTCTTCCCTAAAGAAAAATGAATTACATGCGGCCTCCCCAGCGAGTACCATGTAAAAATAATTAAAAGGGTACTGAGGAAAAACAGCTAATTAAAAAGACTAAACACTGAGTCCTCTTATCCTTGAGGCTGGCCAGGCTTTTCCTGTGGGGAGGCCAGAAGTCAATTGTGTCTTTATGCTGTCATTTCAGTTGCCCTGTTCTGAACCTGTGTGAATGCTCCTCTAAATCCAGGTACAAATCAGGGCACCATGGTTTGCTATGCACCCTCATACTCATGGGGTTTGCTGCCTGGCCATGCTGACCTGACACTCCCTGGTGACTTTACTGTCCTTCTACAGCACCAGAGGTGGACTCTGTTGAGCAGAATTTTTAACAGTTCAATTTTTTTACCACACTGATCCTATGAGGGCAGACTCATGGGATGTCAGGGTGTGCAGGTTTGAAATCTGTTGTCCCATTGCTGCCATGTGTTTGAATGGAAGCATAAAAACAAGCATACCAGAATCTTTAAGAAAGATAACACACTACAAGGACATCTAAAATTGCTGCTGGCTTGAAGAAGAATGTTCATTGGTGGGGTCTTTAATCAGAGCACTATACACAGGGAGCTTTAACTTCTGTTGAAAATCCTTTTATATGAACAAAAGGAAGACTTAGGTCTATTGCTGTATGCTACACCCGTCACCTTAAGGATCTTATTACATTTCTAAATTGAAGAAGGGTGATTGGCTTTAGGGAGGCATTGGAGAGTACTTGTAAATTCATAAATGGTAAGATAGAGTCTCTGAAAATTTGCTTTTCCCAAAATCTTCTGAAAATTTGGACTCTACTAAAATAGGAAAAAAAATCTATCCTGTTTTTACAGAAATATCTTTACAATTATTATAAAAAGTGGCATAAGTAACTGTTACATGACCACTGCCTTACTCTGATTTAAAAAAGAAGATATATTTTCCATTATCCGTCGCTAGGTAGTTTCATTGCTAGGCACTATGGTCCAAAAATATTTTCTTTGTTTAAAGTTCTCTGACATAATTCAAAATGAATCCTCAGATCTTTTCAAAGCTGTAAGTCTGATGGAAAAACATATGTTCTTTGATTCCTACTCCAATGTTCAGTTATTTTGAAGATTGGGGAAAAGAGTAAAATTAACCAGAAATGTCTGTTAGCTTGTGAGAGTCATGCCATATCACAGTGCATGGCCACATTTAAATCCTCCTATTGTTCTGTCATAATGTTGGAACTGTGCAGGACTTGTTTTCACCTGCTTGCACTTGGAAACTTGTTCTGAACAAAACAAAAAAAATGTAACAGAGTTGGGTACCTGCTTTTTTTTTCCTGCTTCCATTCCCTTTTCCAGAGGGACTTCTATTTTTTGCAAAGCAAAACACACAGCAGAATTTCTGGCACTGTTTCTCCTGCTGGGGAATGAATGGTACAACTCATAATCACTAACATTGTGCACAGATGCTCAGAGAGATGATAGAAATGGAAAACTGACCATAAAGCAGCTGCATTTTGCTGTGATTCCCCTAATGCAGGGTAATCAGAAGTTTTCTATTCTCAGTAATTAAACCAGGGAATATTACACAAAGAGGGCAATGCCTGAAGTTAGTATCAGTAAGTTATCTGCAAAAAGGTGTGGGCACTTAAAATATTTTAATCTGCAGGTTTGATTATTCTTTCTGTCTCGTGTGTGGAACCGCTTTTATCATCTGCAAGGAAAAAAAAAAAGTCACCAAATAAAGGTTGATAGAATTGGCTTCATCTTTAGCCTGTGTCTTTTGCAACTTCATTTTTACCATGTTTTACAATTGTGCTTGAGGACAAGTGTTGGCCAGAAATGTGCAATTGAGATAAACTTTAATTTGAAGTCACTAGGAGTTTAGTCTGTGTGGGATCATATGGGATCAAAGAGCACACTGGAATAATCTCAGTTCATGTTTGGTGTTAAGCAAGTCCAGTGCATAGTGCATACCAGGAACTTCCTTAGCAAATCTGCACAGATGAGCAAACCACAATTAGTCACCACAGCCAGAAGATCTAGTACTGAACTAATCTTCCCATGCAAGTAAACAGAAAGTATGCTTACTCTGCTTTGTTTATTCTTTCAAGGGCCTGTGCCAATATATTATCACACCATGCCCAGGGTTTTGCCGAAGCATCATTGTGTGTCACAGGGACCAAGGAGAAATGTGATGTGAAGCATGGGATAAAGAGGTTTTATTGAAAGGATAGTTTCGTGAGGGAAAGATAAGAATATCAACTTGGGCAAGAACATTATATGCACATTTTAAAAAAAATATTTGAGGTGATAATTAGGTTCTGGAAATCTTACTCTAAAAGAAGTTGAGGTTTACTAAAAGAATGTGTGTGTATGCCTATACACAAACTTTATGTATGTATAGACACAAATCCTCTTGTCTCTGTCGGTGAGGCTAGCAGTGTTTACCTGTATAGTATTTTTTTTGAGGATTCTAAATCTGAATAATGAGCACTAGTAAAAACAGGTAACTTCTTTGTTTGCTTTTAAATGGCTATGCTTTTGTTTTGCCACAATACCTTTCAGAGGCACTCTTTTTTCACCTTCAAATCTGGAATAGCAGCATCTCAGAAGGATAGTGTTACAAGCAAGAGTAAGTGCAGGATTTTTACTTCTCCTTTCCTTTGAAAACACACTTCAAGGCAGCCTTGACAGCGTAGTTGCTATATATACTAGTGCATGTCAGAAAATGTACTGCATGCTACCACAGAAACATTAAAGTGAGTGACTAACTAGAACTAGGCCTATTAAGGCTTATTAGATGTAGTTCTATGAAAAGTCTTTTGTTGATTTGAAAGATTGAGAGCGGTTGACTCTTCTACTCTTTAAATTCTTGCCTGATGCTTTCCAATATTAAGGGCTGATCTTGAAAAATCTGAGTGTTCAAACATACAGGTGATATTTCAGGGTCTTTGCTCTGCGTTCATTCCTGCATTCAGAGTAGAGATCAGAATATCCAATGATGGATAACCTTGAAAATTTGACTAGGTCAGAGTTTCTCTAGCACGTAAAGCTTAAAACATCTTTGTTAATTCATTTAATTGCTGTATTACTAATAGTCTTTGAGACCTTAGTGGCTGGCTGTGTCCACTCCTCAATCCTATGTTTTCTCAGAGGAGCCCACCCAACCTCCTGCTTTTCTCCTGTCTGACTGGTGAATCATGAACATCATGTGGCCAGCTCTTGAAGGTCAGTCCCCAGTGTTCCCAGCAGTCTAGTGACTCTGCGTTAGTTCTGTTCAATGGTTAAACCACAAGATAAGACCCAAGCTCTTGAGACCTAAAATGCAACTTTTGTCTGGTTTCTTAGACAAACATTCTGTTAACTGAAATCAAGCCAAAGACAAATGCTCTTAAGTCTGGCCAGTTTTCATAATCTCAGTTTTAGTGTTGGGGCCAGGTTTCCAGTGGCAGATCCAACAGATAAATGAAACACACATGAGGTGTCTTAGGCCAACAGGTGTTGCAGCTGCTTTTATGATGTGAAGCTGTAGAAAACAAAATGCCTCAATCATATATGAACCAATTGTTCTGGCATAAAACTGTCTCCAGTCTTCGAATAGCCTGCTTTGGGAGACATCACAAAGCATTACAGAATGTCTTTGAGTGACAATTATTTAGAGAAGTTACTGCCCTCATAATGTAATTTTCCAGTGTCAGTATATAATTAGGCAGAATGAATAAAGAAGAGTTTCCATTGTGAAATACAGAGAAGCTGCTGTGCCCCTCCCAGTCCAATGCTGCTGAATAAATCAAATTTAACTTCCAGTTGGGCAACTTCTGGCTTTCTGAGCTTTGAAGCCTGTACCGAGCTTGCTGTAAAAATGGTGCATCTGACTTCTGCCTTTGATCTTCAAGGATCACTTGGAAAGATGATCTAAATGTTTTAAAAAATGGTTTGTTTCTTTTTACATATTTTGTTCAATTTGAAAACTGTATTTGTGGAACACGCCATCTGCATAATGCAGAAAGACAAAATTTTTAGCAATAGCAACATCGCAACCTGCTGAAAGTCCCATTTTTCACCTCAGATGCATCTCAAATTCCATCTCATCCTCCTTGGGGGGTGTCAGAATCTTTGTTGCATCAATTCCTCCTAGATGGTGGAGATTCTTGGCATTTAAGAGACTAGACTATCAAGCAGCTGTCAAAGGCTGTTGTAAAAGACTAATTCCACACTGTGGAATCTGCATGCTTCTGTAGGTGAAAATGAAAGCTTCAGTTTGGCAGTGCCTTCCAGGTGCTATTGAGCTATGCCAATTTTGAACCATGATCTGTGGTTTACATTTCTTTGCTTTCCTTCTGAGAGGCCAAGTTTATTGAAATATCTTTAAGAGCACTCCTTCTGTTTGCTGTGTGTTTGAGACAGTTTGTGTAAGCAATTCCTCAGCAGTTACAGGCATTTGCTAATTACAGATCACAGCATCAGTTTCAGTAATAAGGACTCAGGACGGGAAGGAGATATTTGGGAATAATGTATCTTTTGCTAAATGGATCAGAATGTCAAATACTTTGCTTGATAGCTCTTTGCGACAGGAAATAAAAATCCTGATCTTTACATGGAACGAGCTCAGTGGAGGAAAAACCATCAGTTCAGGCCACAGGTTTACTGAATGTGGTGTGGAAAAGGAACCTGCCAGAAGAGTGCACTTTAAACAGGAGCTCCATTTGCAGCTGGGTTGCTGGAGGATGATGGAGAGAGCTGTGCTGGTAGCTGCAGGTTCTTAATGACTCTAAAGACTGGGGAGAGGCTTGTTCATTAGCCAACAGTGATCCACGGTGTTCATGCTCTTCTGCAGCTGGAAAGCCAAATAAATGAGCAACCATAGAACTCTGCTGCTTTACAAGGCTCTGTGAACAACGTTTTCTAACCTCTGTGTTAGAAATTGCAGTGATGATTGTGGTCCAGACAAACAGTCCTAAACTACCTTACAAAGAAGCAACCATCCGCCTACGGCTAGAACGCCATGTGGTCTGACAGGATGAGCTCTTAGGGTGGTTTTATAGTGCCTGTGCTTGGTGTTTTGTTGTGATAGGGGTGTTGTCAGCCCCTCAGCTACCTAGTTCTAAGCTTACTTGGATGTAAACACCTTGTGCTGTGATGTAGAGCCGTGTGGAGATGTGGTTGTGGATTCCATGATGTTGTTTAAGTGTTTGGGAATGCTCATCAGGAAGGCCCCTTTCTGGTCAGGGAAGAGTGATCATGCTCTCCAGGTACCTCTGCAGGTTGTTCCCCCCACCCCAGGTGAAATATTTTTCTGGTGAGATGAATCACCGTCTGGAGATGCTTCTCTCTCTGTTGAGGCAGCCTAGATGTCTAGTTTAGATTAGATGCTGAATTTTGGATAGCTAAAGATACTGAGATGAATGAAATTCTCTGGATCATTTCCTCTTTGTGCTTGGAGAATATACCCACATGCCACAGGGGATATTGTTCCTGCAGGATTGTGATAAATAAGAAATAAGGGACTGATCTTTCTCTTTTGGATAAAGCCCAGAATCAAGATGGAAAAAAAAAATCCTGTATATATAACCCTTTATTTCAGAGCAGACTTCCATTTTTAGTTTCCCAATCTTTGCCTTTGTGTTGGGATCGGATCATATGCTTGCAGCTGCATAGTTACAGAGATACTGCAAATAGATTGCATAGTATCCTCTGTGTAGCAAGACTGATGGAATTATCTTTTGAGGTGAAGTTTCTGAATTTTGCCTAATACTTAAAGATTTTTTTTTCCTAAATGTTTAAGAAGAAGTGAGGTATTAAGATTTAGAAGAAGCCCCTGTACACTTAGAGCTAGTGGGAATATACCTCATAAGCCCTGTTTGCTGGGATGCTCTTGGAAAGAGCAAGCACTTGCTATAGTCTCAAACATAACTTGGAGATCTGCTTGATCTTTTGTAAATAGTAACGTTTACCTTATCGTTAATCAGAAATTATAGAAAAATTAATTTAAAGGACTGCATTGATTTTTCTCAAGTGTAGGGAGGATGGAGGGAGTGTAAGTAGAGCAGAATTTAACTCATCTCAGTGGTTTGAAAACAAATAATATATTTAGGATACTGGAGCTTAGAAATAAAATGCACAATAATCAAACATTAACAAATATGAGAAGTCCTACAAATGCAGGCAACAAAGTTGTTTTTGCCAAGTGCAGCTTTTGAAGCTCCTTTTTCTGTGTATATATAATAATATGCAAACACTGCAGGACTTAAATATGTTTTGTTGTGTTTGTTTTGTGTATCTTCAGTCTCCTGTCCTGGTCCAAGGCAATGTGTTGTATTCAATGTTTTGGAGTAATTCCTGACTGTGGTGCCAGGGAGACGTATTAAATGATGCCTTGCACTTCCTAACTGAAGAAGACTTAGACCCCTAGACCTAATTATGTAATACACAGGCTTACATATTAAAATCATGCATCTATATCCTTATATATAAAATATTTACCTCCCACCAGCCTCAGGTGAGAAAGTAACATTTTGTGTCATATTTCACTCTAACTCAGGAGTGCTCATAGAATGAAGCCTATGTACTGCAAATTGTACTTACAGCAACAACTGCTTTAGCAAAACTGTTGGCATTCCTCTAGGGCTCGATCCTTCATTTTAAAAAACCCCACAACCAAAAACCATAATACTCAAAGCAGAAATGGAGTGGTACTTGATGGTATTACAACTGGAGAAACCAGGATCTGGAGAAGAAGAAAAGAGAAATGATCAAATGGTCTTCTGGCCATGATACTGTTCATAAAAGTCCTGGCGGACCATCACGGGAAGAGGGGTGGTAGAACTCTGTGGCTGTGGAAGGCAGGAGTTTCAGTTTTTGTTAGAAACATTTAAATCATTGGGGTTCTGTATTTTACTTCACAGAACCAAGTAGGGAAATACTAGGCCTGCCCTGCTCTTAATGACTTTTCAGAAATCCAAAGATTGAACTTGGCATTTCTGGGGGAATCTGGAAGGTGTTTGGAAGGGTGAAAGGGAAAATTGTTGTCTGGAGGGCTGAGTTCAAGTGGGAAGCTGCATAGTGAGGAAGAAATTCTATTTTGCAGATTTCGTCATGAGGCACCCCACATGTTTCTTAGGATGTGTAATAGACCAGGAGATATCTTCTCGCAGTCAGATTGTTTAGGGGTTTTTAGGGGTGTCTTGAGCATCAAACTAATTGTAGGGTTTAAAAATAAATGAGCTGAATAACTTAACACAGCTTTCAAATGGCATTGGCATCATGAACTTTCAAACTGGAACTGCAATCCTGAATATATTTTATGAAGAAGTACTGGGTATTCCTGCTGAACTCCTTAGGATTTATGTGCAGGTGGCAAAGCCAATTATTTTAAGGGTTTGCTTGGTTGGGTTTTATTTATGTATTTTTAATTCTCCTTTTCCTATAGGCCTTTGTGGTTTGAATAAAACTTTATGCTCTACCCACAACTTAACCAGATGCTTTTGAGGAGTCTATTGATGTTTGAAGTTTGCCAGAGGGGATGATTTATAGTAGAATTTAACATTTAAGACCTTCGAAATGAAGCATTGAGAGCCAGCACTTGTGATGATGTGTGCTAAACACTGGCTGTGAATTCTTTGGAATTTAGGAACCTGAATCTTCTTGTACGTCAACAGTGCCTGTGGGATACCTGCTGAAGGGTGTTTGTGTGTAAGAGAGAGTGATAAAAACTTTCTTTCCCTGAATTTTTGCTGTATGCTACCACAGGATAGTGGACGGAGTTGAGCAAAGTTCTGAGCTAACTTCAGCAAAGAGAGTTTGTGCATTGCAAACATCAATGCCAGGCTGTACTTGGGCTGAGTGGCCCAGCCCAGAGCAGCCTGCTTGTTAAGTCACCATTGTGCCAGTGGCTCAGTGGCACCTCAAGCCCTGTGTTGAGAGAGGGGCCATGGCTGCCAAGGGATGTCAGACTGTGAGGCTGCATCAGAGCAGAAGCAGGAGTTCTGAAACCCCACCAGATAATGGGTCTTGAGCCGTGGGAGCAGCTCTTCAGCCTTTATCCTGCTTTCACACTTGACATGCCAAAAGCAGCTGGATCAAAGGCCTGTTTGATCATCCAGCCATGTGCTTGGGAGATGAGATCAAGAGCGCTGCACCTTGGTGCTTATTGCTCAGTGCTGAGCCTGGGAGGTGTAAGCCCATTGCGTTACCCTTTCTCTCTGGGCTCAATCGTGAGAATCTGTCTGGTGGCAACCTGAGCAAAATAATGGCAGGTACCTGGCACCATATGCCTGCAAAAACATTGGCTTTGAGGCCAGCAGGAGGCAGTGAAAACCTGTAGAACATTCTTCTTTAGTCTTGATTTTTTTTTTTTTAATTCAGATTTTTTTCCCTTCCCAGTGGCAAGATGTCAGTAAATCTTGTTGTTTTAATCAGCTTTTCATTATAATATGTTTAAGAATCTTAGCAAAACTCAGTACAGAAAGAGGTGTGACGTTCTGTATCAAAAATGATTGGATTCTAAAGACATGTAAGTACGATTTTTGACTGAAGATCTGTGGGTTTGTAAAAAAGCATCCCTCACACCTACTTTTACCATCAAACTGGGTGCAGAAACATGGAAGCCTTATCTATTTTATGCAGACCCCATACATCATGTATTGAGAGACTTTTGATTTAATGAAAAGTTCATCCTGTGCTAAAGTTGGGATAAAATGGACTTGTGGCTTCAGGTAGGATTTTGTATGCACTGGGAAATGAAAGAGCAATGCTATAATTGTAGATACTCTCTTTTTTCCCTTCTTTTTTTTCTTTTCTTTGTTTTCCCCTTACTGAGGAAGGAAGAGGATTGGCTGCCAATTAATGCAGAAGGCTAGTAACTCTTCTTAAGGTATTCATAGCAGGGATTGAACTAACGGATAAAAGGTGCAAATTCTTTCTTAAGAAATGTAAATAATTTGTTAGGGGGTTGATAAATTTCTAATGCACTAGTGTATTTGAAAAAGGGTAAGACTATTCTCACATAAGTTGCATCGGTTTTAAAGCCAGAAGAGATCATTAGAATGCTATCGCTGCATTGTAACAAACTGCAGTATTTTACCCAGGTGTTTTCTCAGCGTCTTTTGAAGACGCTAAGCACATGGCTTAGGAGACCTAGTCTTGATTTAGTCTTCTATTAAGAGAGAATTCTCTACATCCTTCCCAAACTGAGGTGTTACACTGATTAATTTCACAGATTAGTACTGTAGTTCCTTGATCTGTTTTATCTGGCATAACTCAATGTGTCTGCTGAAAAGGGCATTCCCACTGTCATCTATTTGCTTATTTCTGCCTCTCCCTTGTGCCAGCTCTGCTTTTTGTGCTTCCAGGGTGAAACTGAGGTAGTTTGTTGCCAGATGAATTTCCTAACCTGCATAAACCAAACAATTATTTGGCTTTCAGCTTACTCAGTTATTTAGTTTGGTTAATACTGATGCAACGGAGATACTGGGAATGAATGGCCAAAATACGGAGGAGAAACATGGGATTGGCCTCTTTAATCAGCAACACTGAGCAATGACAGATTAAATGGATTATGGAATAATGGTGTGAAACATAACTAGCAAGTAGCTAACAGCTGACACTAGACAAATTCAGATGTGCAAAAGTACTTGTGTGGCCAATGAAGATAAAGAATCCTTTGCTATCTGACACTTACAGTTGGAAAATTTTATTTCAGAGGTAGAGAATTTTTTTACCCTTACAGAGTATGTGACGTCTTTTTTTTGACTTTCTGCACTGAATTTAGAATTTGGAAGGACAACCAATATTCCTACAAAGGGGGGGGGGTGGGTGTTTGGATACTATCAGAGGGGGTGGGGATGGGAAGAAAATAAAGACAACAGAGACTTGAATCCTCATCCATGAGGTGAAATTCTTACTCTCTGCTGCCTGTTGTGCCAGCAGCTCGCATTCACATGCCTCCCAACTCAGTCAGGAGTCAACTCTATTGCTTCCTGACTTTGAACCTTATCCATGTGACAAAGCAGAAGTGTCTTGTGGGGATCTTGGCAGGCTGGTTCAGTGCAGGCTGGGCTGAAACTGTGGTGATTTGTAATATGCATTTGCAGAGAGATGCTCCTCTGCAATATTTTTCTTTGCTATAATGGGATACAATGTTGTGTGAGTGCTGACAATCTGAAGAGGGCAGACAAAATCTCTTTATTTATTTATTATTTCAACCATGCATACCTTTGCTGAAGTAGAATTGGATGAAACTGACTGTTCTGAAGAACAGGTGACCAACATGTTATTGAAGAGCTCTGATGAAGGCTGCTTTCGTCAAAGCCAATGTTTTCCAGGAGGGTTAAACTCGTCTTAATGTCAAAGCTATTAGGTTAATCCTCACACAGTAATATGGTTTATACCTTTTGTACCGCACCTGTATTGGGTTTGAGGCATGAAACTACTGGCCATAAATGTCTGTTCCAAGAACTTGTATACACCTGTGACTCTAAATGCCCTGCAGCTTTTTGAGGAATCTTATTCTGCAGCTTTCTTTAAAATTAAACCAGCTGTATCTTAAGGGAGTTTTGAAATCTGAAGTTGCTATTAAAATGTCTCTTGCTTTGAGTGATGCTATGATTTCTCCATGACTTACCAAACAACAAAAGTTGCAATAGGCTCAGGTAATTAGAGCCTTATTTTGAGTTTCTGCTATGATTTAACTTCTGTAAGAGTATACCTTTTATCATCAGTATTTGCTTGGCATCTTTTAATGCAAGTCAGGGAAGATGCTACTAAGCATCTCTAAACTTTTATTGCCTTTCAGAGGATGACAGATAATGCTCTGATGAAACCTGGGCACTGAGCTCATGGGGCACTTTGCCAGCATAGCATAGCTGGTTTTGTAGCTATCTGTGTTTCTGACATGACAGAGTATCAGAATGGCAACTGTAGACTACAAAGACATGCAGAAACATGCTTTCTGGTTTGGGGGGGAGGGGGGGAGTGTTTAGGTCCCTGAAGTCAGCTTAAACTTTAAATGCATTTTCCTCACTAATGCTCTCATTGGGTCTAACAGGAGCCTTTAATGGGTCTCTTTGAGAAATGCGCTTGTATATTTTTGAATTCTAGTCAACAGGGTAGCCTTCCAATACATTTTTTTCAAAGAATTGGTATCTTCAAACACAAATGCACAGACAGGCAATATCAAAGGGACTGGAGAGTAATAGCCCCTCAATATATAAATATATGCACGGCATCTCGTGATAAAATTGAAATGGTCATCTTTAGGTGTTCTGAAAGTGAGTAGTGAAGAAAGAACACTCAGGTGTGCTGCTTGTAGGGTGCTGCTTCTGTGAGAAAGGTAAAACAAAGTTTGCATGCTATTTGCCATCCATGCAGGAAAAGCTTGGAAAGGAAAAAAAAAAAAAACTTTGGATTTGTTAACGCTGCTCTGTTTGATGAGACCACGGTGGCAGGTTGCAGCATGCTGTAATTTGGCTTTTGGTTTCCTTTTCTTCCTCTCTTCCTGGGAGCTGTTATTTCTCTGTTGAAGGAGCTATTCTAGTGGCATGAGAAAACCCCAGCTGCTTTGCAGGGATGCTTTCTGGGAGTTGGAAATAGGCAGTTAAATGACTAGTGTATGGTTAAAAAAATGCTGGGATGAAGGATAGCTATCAAGACCCTTGACCTAAAAATATGCTTACAGTTCAAATACATTCACTGAAGGAAGTGACTAAACTGGTTTTATAAAATGGATTGCTAACCAGGCTATGAATCTACCTTACTGATAGAAAGGCTGGAAGTTTACCTCTCAGATAAAACAGGTCAGTGATGAAGTCCTGAAGCCCTGTTTCCTTGGGACTTGTCCTATAGGACAAAGAGATTCTGAATCCAGCAAACATAGTGTTTCATAGACTTGGAACATAGTGAGACATAGGAAAGCTTCCAAATTACCTGCATTATTGAGTGGAAGAATTCTGCATTTTTAAGTAGGGAACTCAGCCAGGTGTGTGTTCATAGATATTCCTGTTGGTAATAGGAGCTAATTTTAAGGGGTCAGGTTTGTCAGTGTCCTGACCAAGCAAACTTTCAGAATTAAAAACAAACAAACAACAACAAAACCCCCCAAAACAAACAAACAAAAACCCCCCCACAAAAAAACAAACAAAAAATCCCTAACCCAACCCCCAAAACCCACAAACCAACCTACCAACCTTCTTTTCTCCCCAGAAGCCCCACCCCCTAATCTCACTTAGATATGTATCATTTGGCTTCTGCTTGTGTTTTATGGAGAACTTAGGCATTTGAAGTTTTTGCTGTTACGTGTGTACCTGTGCAAGTACTCCTGAACACTAGATGTTCCAGACGGTAGTTTCATCTTTCCTATAGCTTATGATTGGTGTGTTTCAACTGGTTCTGGAGAAGAGATTAAGCTGCAAACAGCTGTATTGTGTTCAGAGCCTGAGGAATTTGAATTTTGCTCATACCTACTATTTCTTTGCCTCCTCATCTTCTGCAGACTGGTTCCAGTCAAATTGAACTGCTGAGAACTGGCTGATGATAGTGGCTATAGACAAGATTTTTACATGCTGTTAAAAATGAATAAAAACTTAGAGCACTTGCGAGTGCTTAATGTGTGTGGTATGCAACCAACAGATCATTCTGTTGCCAAAGGTTTTGGTGCTGAATGCTGCTGCAACTTGATTTATATGCGACTGTTTAAGTTGAAGTAGCTATCCAATCTTCCAAACTTATTTAAAAGAAAAAAATTCAAATAATATGAATTTGAAGCATGACTTCACTGTCCTACTTATTTTACATTTGAAATTATTGGTAAAAGTGGTAATGCAGTGTTCTCCTGGAAGGACCTGTGTGTAATCTGACTGAAGTCAGTTACTCTAATCAAACAGCAGACTGGGACTGGTGCAGCAAAACTCAATTTACATTTTCTCTGTTGTGCCAGACAGTGTCCAGCACTTCTAAAAGGAGTGAAATTGTGAGGAGGCATATTGGTAAGTTGTCTTGTGTTGGTTTTTGGTTCTGTGGACACCGCATTGTGCCTTGACCCGGATTAGCTCTTGGCAATAGAAGTGGTTTGTCTCCAGAATCAAGTGCTCAGACATCCTGGAGCTTACTGAAGTGCCTCCCCATCTGCACAACTGCCACTGCCAGAATGTTCTCTGCTTTCAGATTCAAACTGATTCACTTTCCTTGATTGAAAGTAATTCATATTTCTAATTTTATGTCATGTCTGTGTCCATGTAACGGAAGAGTGCTGTTACAGACATGATAATTAAAAAGAATCTACATATTACTAAGAGAGAAGAGAAACTATCTATTAAGGAAGATAATTAAAACCCGTTGAAAAATTGTAATGTATATTAAATATTTATTTTTAAGTTATCCAGGATATACTTTTTTGCTTCCCTAAAAATTAATAAAATATTCATAAATTGTTAGTATGAGAAATGCATGGGCAAGAACTTCCTCACTAAAGAGCAGCTTGAAGTTCAGCAGGTGGTGTTGTAACTTTATGAGGAGCTCCTAGAAAATGTGTTAATTTTGGAAAGCTGTCCATGTAGATAAGTACTGAACAGTAAGCCACCAACATTTGGGAAAAAAACACCTCCAACCTGAGAAATAAGATCCAAATCCATCTTTGATGGTAGAGGAATGCAGGTTCTATGGGCACATGCCCAGTGGAGTTCTCCTACTCAGCCTCTTCTCGAAGGTTATGAAGTACAGTTCTCCTTGTGCTGGCAAACCAGCCCAGTGAGTGTGTGGAATTGCTGAGAGTATTCTCAAATAGCTGGAGTTCATAAGCCTCTAAAGTATGATTTATCTAGACTAAATGCATGTGACTGTGCCAAGACAGGCTGAGCCACTGCAGTTCGCTAGGGGAGGACTAATGATTTCAGCTGTCTTGGTTGCAAACTACAATTATAATCTTTGTCAGGAGCAAAATGAGCAGATTTTATTACCTGCATTTTTGGAGAGAGAGAGAAAGGAAGTCACTAGATTCCTGTCCTAGAATGAGTAATTTTTGAATTGCTGGCCAGGTTTCTTTTTCCTCTTGCAGTCCATCAACATCTGGAACTATTGTAGTAGGCTACATCCCTCTCTAGTCCTTTAAGTATTTGCTTTAAGACTTTTTAAACAGAATCTTTTTGTGCATACTGATTTTTACTTTTCTATTTGAAGGCAAAAGAAAACATAAGGAAATTGAGAATAGCCTTTGAAGGTTATTTGTCCCATAACTTGCCTGATTTCAAGACCAATTTGCAAAACCCTGGTTAGAAAACATCAGTTTTGAGTACAGTTGTTCAATTGTGTTGCAAAAATGAATATTGTTCTTGAATTTGCATGATTCATCATTTGATTCTTGTCTTCCTGAATTGATCCCAATGAAAGGATGAGGTTTTCTGATTTGCTTTCATTTTAGACGTAGTGCGTCAAGTCAAGAGATTAAGCACTTCTTGTTAATGTGCTCTCTTCCCCTCCAAACCTCAAGCTAAAAACCAAAACCTTGGATGTTCCTCTTAAGGGCAAAAGCAAATGATCCTCTTGGAGTCTTCTAGTACAGTTAATGACCATAAAAAGGTAGAGCCAAAATTTTATTCAAAACATCAGTGTGTCTGCTTACTGAGGAAGAATCTGGCATGTCTATCTATGGAGTGGTCAGCTGCTGATACAAATTCCTTCTCCCTGCTCCCAAAGCTACTGTCTGCCACTCTTCCTCTATACAAAGACAATTTGCTTTTCATGTAGTAATGAAGAATAATGTTTTAACAGACAAAGGCATTTCTAGTGTATTATTGTGCTGTCTTTTGAGTAGCACTAGATGCTGGGAAAAATGGTAATTCACAGTGTGAATGCTTCTCACCAGCAACGTGGGTAAGAACTGAGCATGTACAGTCTATGTTGCATGAGGTACAATGGTGAACGTTGTGGGAGAGAGAAAAGCTCAAATTATAGCTCTTGCTGATGGCCAAGGTACCAGCCTTTTGTAATTCTTTAAGACAAAGACAGCCCAAACATAATCCAAAATATTGTCCCTCAAAATGTGTATGTCACTGAATTTAGTAACAACATGTTCATTTTTAGTGTTTGCAAATTCATGTAAAAATACACAGCAATATTGCTGAAACACCTGTGTTCCTCTTCTTTTCCTTGTAAACTGATACAAGGCACAGGTGGCTTCTCATTAACTTATTTCACACAAATATAAATATGCTGCACAGTTTCTCTTGCTGTAACTACATAATCCAGGAAACATGATTGCTACTGATTTAATGTAATCAGTGTTGTGAGGGGATCATTCTGAGCTCTTTGTGAATGGCTCTATTCTGAGGGGATTTACACCCCATGTAAATCTGATTTAAATGGGAGAGTGGTGGAATGTGGCTTTCCTATTTAACCTATGCAAAAATCTATATTCTCCCACCTAGGTTTCTCACTGTGTGATGGGATACTCAGCTGGTAGGTGGTGGGGGAGGGGAAGAACACAAGTCCAATAAGGACAGGGAAAGTAGGTAAGGGACTATCTCAAACAGGCAAGTTATACATTTTGATTCAATATTCTGATATTCTTATCAAGGCTTTCCAGAATGTGACACTGACTCAAACTGCAAACAATAAGGAGAAAACAGGAAACATGTATCAATGTCTTTGTTGTTCTGCAATGGTTTCTTTTTTTTTAAAGAACCAATGTTAGAGCAGAAATAAAAATCTAGAAGAAAAGCAGCAAGCCATCTTAAGATGTAAAAGCAAATGCATTTTTAAAAATTATTTTAGTATTTAAAAGATATATTTCTGTTTAAATTTATTGAACTATAGCCAGATTTATTCAATTAAGATAATACACTTCAAGGTTAACTACCATTTGCTGTTCACTTAGGCAAGCTATTGTACAGTTATGTAAATTTCATGAACAGAGACACGACTTGAGTGTCTTAATTACAAGCAAAAAGTGTCATTTAAATATGAATAAGTGAATAGTTGCCTGTATTTCCTGTTCACATTCTGCTGTCATCTTTAAGACCAAGAGCTAACTAGCCATGTATATTGTGCTTTCAGTTTTTCCTTCTGTCTCTAAAATGAAGAAAAAAAAAAAAAAAAGAACCACCACAACAAAGCCTGTCATATAAATGCATGTAAAGCAGATGATGCGGGAATGTCCTACTCTTAGAGTTGTTATTAGCACAGTGAATTTTAATTTACTGAGATCACAATGAATAGCAGTAAATATGCAGGATTTTCTGTGGATTTCTCTGCATTTCAGTATGATATCTATATTCAAATTGTACAATCTATAACTTACTTGTAAGCTCCTTTCATAGTTACTTTCTGACAAGCCTGCTAAGGGCTTATTTTGTGTGCTTCTATTTTCAGTGCTAAGACCTATTATGAATTCTTCACATTTATTTATACATACATAGTTGTGTTCAAAATAGTCTGTCTCCTTTTTAATTTATAGCCAGTCTTAATGAAATTTTATGTAACAAAAAGTTTGGTAGCAATATTCCCTCCTCGTCTTTACGACTGAATTCCCTGTGTTCCTGCCGTGTTGATAGTTCGGGATTTTTTCCCCATTGTTTTGATTTGTTTGTCTCTCCAAAAATGACCTAGAAAGAAATCTGTTGTTAATCACATATCAACGAGGGAGGGATGATTAGTTAATAAAAACCATGCCTTGTGTCTGTGGACCAAATGGCTAACTCTGGTTCTCAGTATGCACAGGGTCTTGAAAGACTGTTCCCATCCCTCAGTGATGTAGCTGCAGCTCTCCCCGAGGAATGAGAAGTTCACTATTCACTCTGTGCTTGCATCACCCTTTCCAACATGTTCCCACTGATACATTAAAGGAATTAATTGCTCATAATGATCTCACCATCTGTTAACAGAGGTTCATACCTACAGGCTGGTGGCATGTGGTGGTCCTATTCAGAAATCAATAGGCAATGCTGGGGGAACGCTTTCCCACATTGCCTTCCATTGCACTCTGAAAAGGGGAGGAGAGCTCAGTGTTGGCCATCTGCTCCTTGTCTTTCTGTGCGAGAGACCTTGATGCAGTCCAGCCTGGCTCTGATCTGACTCCAGTCTGATTGGAATGTGGCTGATCTGAGAGCCTCTCAAAGCTGTGAAAGTGAGTCAAAAGGAGATCCCTATTGTCCAGCGGGGCTGAAAGAAAATGATCACTTTAAAATTCATAACTCCCAGGTGCCCGCCATCTATTCATGGGAAAAACTCTCTGAACTTCTCTTCATTAAAAAGAGAGGGAGTCCAGCTAAAAAGAGAGAAAAGGAAGTAGTTTGTGGGAAATGTGCAAGGGATTTCAGGCTAAACAAATGAGGAATTTGAAATTTTTACTTGTATTAAAGGAACCGTGTAAGGAAAGGGAAGCATTTGTAAAAGCAGGGCCTCTGCTTCAGGGGCCCTTCCCTGGGGTCCTTTAGCAAAATAAAAAGGCTTTTCCCACCACCACCCCATACCATCCCCCCCCCCAGGAGTTTTTCCTCCCTTTTTCTCTTTCTTACCTGTGTAAATGAGGGTAGGAATAGTACATGAATTAGGCTGTCCCTGCTTTATGTGATAAATTAGAATGCATTCAGTTTGCCCACCTCTCCTGCATGTATTTTATTGTTTAGGTTGCATAGAAAGCTGACCTGATAACAAATGAAAATTGAAGCTGAATATCCTCATGGAGAATTAGTCTAGTGAGGGGGTGGAAGGGCTGTTCTCTCAGTTTGCTGCCTAAACTCTTCCCTGCCCCCATGACTTGTAATCTGAGGATTTACCATAACACAGGAGGGATTTTTGCCTTCTTCCCCTCCCCCACTTTCTCCATCTTTTTCCTCCTCTGAATGTGAGATAGTGCTGAATCCTTCCTCGTTCCTCAGATACATTACATGTGCTTCCCAATTCTGTGCTTTTGCACAGGGCCTTGCAATATCTGGGGTGGGTTTATGCTTATTCCTACAATGTGAGGTGTCTTTTTCCTCTGATACTGTTCAGGTAGCCAGAGGTAAGGAAGATCGGGAGGACCTTGCCTTCTTAAGGCAAGAATGGACAGTTTTGACAGCTCTTCATCCTACTACCTCTTCAACAAAGGTTCCTGAATTACTCCTGGCAATTCCGGTTCAGTGCCTGTAGTTGTAGACTGACTATTGAGCATCTTTCAGAAATATCCAATTTCAGTTCAATGATTTCCAGGAGATTCATCCATTGGGAAACTGCATAGGTATTTATCTGTGTCCTTTTTGCAGTTTAGGGTACCTGTTTCAAGTCTTGTCCTGTCCTTTGTGACTGCTGGGGTTGGACATACTTGATGCCTGATAGGAGGAAGCAGGCCGCACAGTGTGTCTGGTGGCACACGTATTTGCTGTCAGGAAACAGTCACTTATCTCCCACCAAAACTATTTGTGTAGTTTTCGATGTGACACAGACCTGCCTTCCCTATTCCAGGAGTCTCTTGCCTTATGATGTAACCCTCTCCTTCATTTTCCCCTCTTATCATATCGTTTGTTGAAGAGAGTGGTGGTGTACAGCATCTTTTTGATTTTTCTTTCAATTCAAAGTGGTTATAAACTTTCCCTCTGGGATGTTGTTCTGTCCACCCCAACTTCCCGTTTAGATATCTTTGAGGTGGAGCCAGCTGCCTCTGATCACTATTTCTCTTTTGTTTATTCAGCAGTCTGGGAGGACTGGTAAGCAATGTTCAGGTTTTCTTCTTACCCAGAAATTGCTGAAGAAGTAGGCAGCCCTCACCAAAAAAACTGAAAAGCAATGACCCAGCAGACAAAAATGCTTGTCTTTTGTCTTGTGACTTCATGATAACATGACGCATCTCTATTATCTACTTTTAATGTCTGCTCCAGCTCTTCCTTGGTATCATCAACAGTTTCAAAGATGTTGTTCACGTGTCTTCTCTCTATATATTCAGTGTCATTGCAGATGTGTATTTATCAGAAGCATTCTTCTCACCATAACCAGAGTTGCTCTTTGCATTGTGATTTCTGGAAACAATTGAGCAGCACCTGACCCTGGCTTACCTTGTGGTGTTGGGAGGTTATGTTGTAAGTCACATTTAACAATCCACTTTGAATCAAAAAAACAAAATGCCCAAACCCCAGCCTTCAAGACCAATGAAAAATGAGAGCTTCCCACAATTTACAAAGTGTACGAATGCTGTGTGTAAATGGTGCCTACCCAACAGAGCTTATAGTCAACAAAGCAGATGATCAGCATTTGGAGGAGGATGATCACCCTTAGGGAGACTGTTCAAACTGATCTTGGGAAACATACAATCATTAGGGTTGGAAAAGGCCTCCAAGATCATAAAGTCCAACCTTCAACCGAGTCCTACCATACGGTCTATACCATATCAAGGAGTGCCATGTAGACTTGTTTTATGTCCATTTGCGGGGATGGTGACTACTCCACTTCTCTTGGCAGCCTGTTCCAATGTTGAAACAGTCTTTCAGAGGGGAAATTTTTCATAATATCCAGCTTGAGCCTCCCAAAATATGTCAAATTCACAAAAAAAAAAAGTTATTTACTACTTCAGTTGTCTGATGCTGAGATAGTGTAAAACTGTGCATGAATTAATGTTTGAAAAGTGGTATATTAAAGAGTGCTGTGAGAACTGGCATGTTCAAACAGCAGTGCTAAAGCTAGGAGAGGGATCCACAGTTCCTGTAGGGAGGAATTTGGCAGCAAAGAGTGCATAATGATCACAGATGGGGAGGAGAAAGCAAGGGACTGATAATATCAAGGCTGTGATTCTGTGCTCATGACTTTTGAGGAACAGATACAATGTAGAGATTGCACAACATGGTACTGCTCAGCTTTATTCACTCCCAGAATGTGCTTTCTGTCTGTTGCACAGTTCAAATGTTTGCACTGGAATACTTTAAGGAAGATCTGTTAAAATCATCTGTAGGGTTTTGGTGGTTTTTTTCATACTTTGCAAATTTGTGTGTTTTTGAAATTATTTCTTTGGGGTTTTTAAATAATAATAATAATATTGAGAGAATCCTATCAAGACTATAGCTAGGTAAACACTTGAGTCAGCACAGTTGAAGGATAGTGGCCCACAGTAGGAGTACAAACCTCAAAATTAAATGATATAAAGACATGAATCAGATCTATCATTGGGGGAATAGTAATGTGCAGTCACAGCTAAAGATCACGCATCTGCTATGAAAGGTAGAGGCATATGCTGTTGAGTCTGGTAACTTAAGTTTCAGCTTATATGTTTGTGGTTTGTTTTGGTTTTGTTGTTTTCAATTTTTTTCTTTCTTTTTTTTTTTTTTTAACTAGTGTATCAGTAATAAACTTGAGGAGGCATTTGAATGAGGTAGATTTTCTTTAGGGCATAAATATCATCTCATCCTGCTTTTAACTATTTTTTCATAGTAAACACTTCACTTAAGAGGCAGAATAATCCTGGGATCGTGACATGAAATTTGAGAAGTAAATGTGCCATACAATTGCTTTAATGTAAAATCTGATGTATGGAGTTTTATAATACTGTTCGAAGGAGCAGACATGGGAAGAATTCCCAGGAATGTCATTCCCAGAATCTGAGACACCTACCACTTTGAGAAAATGCCATGTGGTGATGCTTTGCTGTCAGTAAACACTGTACAGGTTGCCTTGGAGAATCTGCTTGCTGTCTTCCCTACTTTGCCTGTGAGGCACTTCTCTGTCTCTTGTTTATAGAACCTATACAAGGCACTCAGGCACAGTTCTCGAGTGTAGAAAGACACATAAGGATCAGCACTTCTGGGGATTTTTCAAGGACACTGAAGTGGGTGAAGTGTTGTTGAATTCCCTTTGACATCGTACTCTCTCTTGTAAAACCAGCATCTGTGGACCTCCACCTCTTGAACGTGCTGAACTTTTGTATCAAATTCTTTCACCTGGGGTGGGATGGAGGGAGCACAGCACAGCAGAGGAGTCTGTGGTCAGGATATTGGCTTAAGAGATGTGACTTGTGTTTATTGCCTTCCATAACCCCAGAGAAGTGACCAAGATGACCACTTGTTTTGCCTTGGTTTTTTTTTTTGGTGGTGTATTGCCTGTTACTAGTACAAGCTATAACAGCTCCAACAAGAACACTTGAAAGGGGAGATACTTGGTGGTCAGATGGTCTTGTTGCTGTGAAACAGCCAGCTAGGCTGGGGGCTTGGATCTGGATATGTGCCCCAGCTGAGTTTCCTAATTACTAGGCTTCAATAAGATTGGGGTGGGTGGAAACATCACCAGTGAGGAATGGCATCTGGACTTGTGATACCTTCTGAGTGACTGCATTTTGTTGAATGAAAAATGTGAGTTTAGTAAGAAAATTTCACACAAGCTCTGTTCCAAGTCAGTTCACAGTAAAACGCTGTGTACATAACATACAAATTAAAGTGTGAACAGCAGTCAGGCTTGAGTTCCTCTCCATTCTTCTCTCTTCCTCAGCTGTGCACTTTGAATGGCAGAGAGAAGGTGGGGAAATGATGAAAATGTGCAGCTCTGTTTTTGATATTTCGAAGGTATCAAAACAAATTTCTTTTGGAATGTACAAAGGGTATTTAATTTCAAGGTTAAATCTCTGCCGTGTTTTGTGGTTCTCATTTTATTTTGGTCTTTGATGAATATGAGAACAACTGGTACCTTTCCTCTCTTTCCCTTGCTCTTGAAGTGTCAACACTTGGGTTATGGAGCCCAAGCTTTTTGCTTTTAAATAAAAAAGAAAATTTTATGTATTAAAGTTAAAGCTTTAAGTGTAGGAAAACTTGTAGTAATTAAAATGTATTTCTAATTAAAACTTTTGAGTTCTTTACATTAGTTTCCATGGATCTTGATGTCTGAGGGTGTATTTTGCATATGTTTTTCATTCTGTATGTATACAGCAAGTGACCAGTATTGCCTTAATCTGAAATACAGCTTTTGATTGGCAGTTGTCAATAAATTTGTGAAAGCATTGAGGTGTTTATGATAATTTGATAATTGAAGCAGTTTGTTAGGTTAGTTCAAAGTCAGAATTATTATTTGGGAAAAGAGAAGCTATAGGCTGAATTGTTCTATAAGAAAACAGAGTAATGAAACAAGATGGTAAAATGTTTGGGTTTTTTTTTCTCAAACTCAATTTGTGTCAGGGAAAGACTTTATAAACTTGTGTATAATGTTGTGGAAGTGAAGTATAAAACACATACAAATGTAAATAAATTGTGCAGTCTTGCATTTCTTTTATATAGATATATTCATTTAAAGAATGTTTTCAAGACAATAGGTCATTAATTTTATTCCATTTCATTCACATTCAAAAGCAGCTCACCTGATTTTGCTTGCAATTGGGAGGAAATGTTTTCTCTGGCCTAGCATCTGCATTGAATCCACCTAAATTCAGCTTGAAGAGTCAAAGTTTTAGTATGATTTCTGACAAATGAGAAGGTTACAAAATCATGTCCCTCATGACCTCTATTGGATATGGAGGTGTTGATTGTATTCATGTGTTAGAAGAATTTTGACCAAGCTCTAACCTCAGAACTATGGCTCAAATGGTGCCCCCAAAACTCCTGTGGTGTTTTGGAGAACTTGCAAAATTGGTCTGTGCCTCAGTTCCCCACTTGTAAAACCACATCACATTTCTTCAACTTACATGAGTACAGGAAGCTTGGATGTGGCTGTGCTCTGTAATTCAAATATGCTCTATAAGCATTTGAGTGGTGGTTTCCCTGCTGCAGAGTTCTGACATGAGTGTCTAAACATCCACCTTGCTTGTTCTCCAAGAGTGACCAGCAGCAGTTCTCCAGTATGAGAACAGGGTAGGCATGCAGTCATACTTTCCCAGAGTATTCCCTCAGTCTTCTGTGTTTTCCTCCTCTCAGGTAGTCCTGAGCTACAAGTGATATCTTTCTGTTTAATCAGCATTGCCAAAGCTTTCTTCCACAGGCGACCTGAAGTCGTGCTGCTGTTGATCCTCTTATTTTTGGGGAAAGTGCAATAAAGTGAGTCATTCTATATGGCAAAAGTATGGAAGGTTATTAGAAGGCATTTGTGTGTGGGGATTATTGGCAAGTTGGTTGTGGTTAATTATAATTCAAGTTATTTAACTTCCATTTCATGTCCTTGCTTATACGTAGTTTTTATTGTGATTTCTTGACATTATTCAAACATATAGTCAGATTTACAGCCTGTTTATGTCACAGGCAGCCCCAGCCCCATTGAATGGCACCTTTCATTTCATGCTGCTCCCTGAGTAGCAGAGCACGTGGGACACCAGCCTTTGCTGGACTGCTACTGCTCACCCTCTGTAGGCAGGGAAGAAACACTGAAGGAGAATTTTTGTTTCCAACAGTTCACTCTTACTTAACAGTTTGACATAGTGTAGAAAGCAATTCATGCCAAGTGTGAAGCTGAAATGAATCAGTTTCCTACTTCTCTTCAAATTCTAGGGTACAGATAAAGAATTCCACCATTCCAGTCTTGCCCTTTTGGCAGGCCATGGCCAGCTCATCTGTAAATATGGAGAAAGTTGCAACCAGAAGCTCAAGGAGTCTGGAGTCTTTAGGGCACAGTCATTTTCAGGTGGTTATTTGCCAGCGTCTGCCTTTGTTCTCCAAAAGGAAAGGTGATAGGAGCTCTGTAAACTCACCATCAGCAGATTTTGATTGTGGGTGGTTCAGGAACCACCTCATTCTGGGAAGGTTTAGCACTGGGTAGAGAATGTGCTCATCCAGCTGGGATACTTTGCCTTGCATGGAGTACCGGTAGATCCTGTTACTATTTTTCAAAAGCGGGTACTAATATGGGGATGCAACCCGTGTTAAGCAGGAATAGATAAAGATGCTTGTGAAGTTTAGAGAGGTCTGAACTGGACTTTATGCAGCTCGCTTGGTTGAATAGGCTGAAGAAGAGGAATAATTCTGTACGGGGAGGACACCACCTGCTGAATGAAGGGGCAGTTTGGAAGGAAGTGAGAAAATAATTCTGAAAGCAGTGGACAAGAGGGATGTAGCTGCTGGGAAATGGCTACAGTGGGGGAGTTGGTATGTTTTAGGTGCATCAAATACCAAACTTTCACATTACAATGAAAAACTATGGCTGAGTTTACAAGGGAAAATTTTAAGCTGCTGTTTTGAGCTGCTCAAAACTGGGACTGAGTGTGTGATGCTGTCTCCTGCTTGCCTAAAAGACCCTTCCTTTGCTGGGGTGATGTTTTTGATTGGATATTAAGAAAAAAATTGTTCAGTGAAAGGGTATTCAGGCTTTGGAACAGGCTGCCCAGGGAAGTGGTGGAATCACCATCCCTCGAAGTGTACAAAATAGTGTAAATGTGGCACTTGAGGTTCAGTGGTGAACACGGCTGTGTGAGGCTAACGTTGGACTTGATCATCTTGGAGGTTTTTGCAGCCTTAAAGATTCTGTGACTCTCTGACAGGGCACGATCCACTGCCTGGCTGGGGCTGACCAAAAGCAATGGCAAAAGAAAGTAAAAGTAGGTTTGTTACATAGTGTGATTATATCCAATGATTTTGGGCATGTAAACATCGACAGAAAGCGTTTCTACTTTATTTTACTGGGGAAATAACAGGGCCTTGCAATAAAACCTGGCAGCAAAGTTACTTCTCTTGGCTGTGTAGAAAAGACTCCGCAAATCGCAGAGGTAAGCATGCTGTGGTCTGCCAGCAAAACGATCAGAAGTTAGTCTATAATAATTCCCTGCTTTCCAGATACTTCATTAAGATTTTTAATACTAAAAGAAAAACAATAATAACTTGGCTTGATGTTTCTGGGGGAAAAGTACAAGAAAGTCCCTACTTTAGCTTTCCATAATAAATGCTTTACTTGTTTCTAGTATGATATTTTAGCATATCAGTCATAAAAATGAGGATGGGTAGTGTTCTTTCTTGACTACACCCTCTATTTTAATAAAAATGCAAGACTAATATTATACTTTAGTGGTATGCCTTTTTCTTGCACATGAACTTCCTAAATGTTGGGAAGATGCTAAAGAATTTTCATACCATATTCCATTTGTTTATATATTTGTGCAGCATGTTGTAGAACTAAAAAAAAAAATCAAACAAAACTGACCAAAAACCCAAAAAATATCCATCCTCAAAAACCCCCAAACAATAAAAAAAAACCAAGTGAAAAAACCCAGTCATTTTAAAAGGCTTTTCAGAACTGCTTTTCAGAGATAAAAGTGAGGAAACAAAGATGCAATGCAACAGAATATTCTGACTCCAATAATAAGTGTACTGAAGCCTCAGTGTTATGTTTAGGATGCTGGGGACACTCTCAGACATTTCTTCAGAATCTCATTCTGTCTCTGACTATAAAGCCTTGGTGCTCACAGCAACAGCCACCTAGGTCTGCAGCAAAAAGAGAAGTGTGTCCTACCACTAGACAATAACTTCACTACTGAGAAAGGCTGATTTTTGGGACATGTTCAGGTGCTCAGTAAGGCTGCATTTTTTCGATCTGGTAGGAGGAACAGATTCCTTAGTCGAAGAATGTCTCTTACTAGTTTCCTTTCTAATGCTCTCTCTTGCTGTGTATGCATGTGTGCTAATTAGCTGCAAGACCAAAATGCCTTGGAACACCTGGGTCTGCTCTATAAAACATAATTTATAAATGCGCTTACTTTGGAGGGAGGTCTGAGAGGGTACCAGTGGCAAAAAACCATACATTTGCTGGCTGCTAAGTGTATATCAGTTTTGAGTCTAACCTGTGGGTGTGATGTTCTTGAGTGATTTGGATTTCCTTAAATCAAACATATTGCTGCTCCAAATGAACAAGCAACACACCTCTCCCCACAGTTAGTCATGGAACTTGATCATCCAGACTTATTGTTCTCTTTGTTTGAGAAACCATATTTTAAAAATGTTTCTCCAAGGAATATTATTTGTAAGAATGTATATATAATTGTTAGTTCTCTATTTATTGGCATGTGTTTTGGTACAGTGCTGTGTTTCTCTACTGAGCAATGACTGTATTTTAGTATCAAAAACTTAGCATAAAGGCCTGTTTTCAATAGGTTGTTTTTTTTTTTTTTTGAGTAATTCTTCATCCTTTATATCATAAATAAACCGTGAGGAATTATTAAAGAACCTATTTCAAATGTGTATTTTTAATTTAAATACAGTCTGGAATGGCTTGTATTTTCCAGGACAAGGAAACAATCATCAGTATCTTAGCTAGGATGTAAGTTAACATTTGCACCAGGCATAGATTTTTTTTTTTTTCAATTAGCACTCCCTTAGAAAACCCATTCCCCCAGCTTTTGTCAATGTGCTGTAGGAGAAGAAGAGCAAATAGATTGGAAATGCTCTGCAGCTCAGGCTCCTGGGAAAATGTAACAGGTGTTACAGCTCAGCTGGGTATGGGCTTTATGAAAAAGACCCTCTCAGACTTTACCCATAGAATTCCCTTTCCTAGCCAGAGCTTCAAGTAGGAAGAAACTAATGACTTCATTACCATCTCAATTCTGGGAAATGCTTGGTCCAGACCTGAATCATTAAAGGAAAGGTATAGCACTCTGCATGACCTTACAAGATCAAAATGTTATTTAGAGCAATTCCATTAGTCAAGGCTATAAACCTGAAAGAACACACCCTTTTGCGTTGGCTCTTAGGCCATAAAATGTGTGTGTATGTCATGAGGAGCAGGGCAGGAGGTGGAAGCTGGGGGGAAGAGAAAAAAACATATTCTGCACTCATTGTGCAGCACAATTTCCTATGCTTACTTTGAAAAGCCTCCACTTCCAGCACTTCTTCCCTTCACCCTGTGTTGTGACACGTTTAATGGCTCTTGTCGTTCTCACTCTTGTAGGGGTTTCTAATTGGGCATGATACTGAAGCCAAGAATGATGTCAAAATTTCAAGCCATACAAAGTGAAATACATTTCTTTAATACTGTAGTAATTACAAGCAACTCCTTTTTTTAAATTATTGAATTTATTGAATCTTTTGCTAGCTTTGAAAAAAAAAAAAAAGAGAATAGCATGACATACAGAAAACTGACTTCAGGATGATTTTCATTTTCTCCATTATTGCTTTTGCAGCCATGAGTAAAAGAAACCCTGCTTGGTGAAGCTATGTTTTTGCTAGCTGTCTGGATTTTTTTTTTCAAAATGATAACACTGGATTTGAAATCCTGGTGCAACAATCTTTAAGTAATAGCACAGAATGTTCGCCTTTGGGATAATTTTAATGGATCTGTTTAATAAGGAAAAGCTAAATG
This sequence comes from Lycocorax pyrrhopterus obiensis, assembly GCA_014706295.1. Lineage (NCBI taxonomy): Eukaryota > Metazoa > Chordata > Aves > Passeriformes > Paradisaeidae > Lycocorax > Lycocorax pyrrhopterus. Next base: position 62,308,953 of record JACSVZ010000002.1, read on the forward strand.
TGTTTTTCCACACAAGCTGCCATGAAGTCTTTTCTCTCTCTGCACAAACATACCTCCACAGGTAAGAGTGGGCATAAGCTAACACAAAGAAATGTATTATGCCTGCTTTAGGAAAAGAATTACCATGGGGAAATAGAGGCATGCTGCAATGTTTTGGAGGGTTGAAGCCTCAGTGATGCCTACATGCTTGCAATGCCTGAATCTTGTGCCCAGAGGGAAACTCTGTCTTGTACACCAACCCAGAGATGCAAGTAGTCAATCTGGTACTAATGTGCATGCAAAGAATGCTTGTTTTAGCAACCATTTGCTAAATGTTGGTATTTCTTGAGAGTGAAGCAAGGCTTGTCTACACAGTGCAGGACAGTTTACTGGTGGTCTCATAGCTGGACTTCATCTGGATATGTCTCTTCAATGTTGTTGCAGTGGTTACCAATGCATTCTGGCCTCTTCTCCAAAGTATTCTTATCCTCTAGCAGCCCGTTTCCACACGAGAATTTTTACAACACATGACCGCAGGTGTTTTAATGAACCTTTCAATGAACAGGTGAAATTTGAGATTGGCATTTGAAAGAGATTCCACTGATTTTTTTTTTTTTTCATTAAAACCCCTTAGGATTTCATTTCCTTATTGTTGTCCTATGATACTGGTTGCTCATTTTCATCCAGGGATCACCTGGTTTTCCCATGTTCTCTTCCTTGTCCTTTGCTAATGATAAATTGTAGTCTTAAGAACAGCATTAGCCCTGAACCATATGGCCTTGGATTTTGTAGTCTTGAGGTTCACAGCTATTTGGTCCTTCGAATCCTCAGTGGATCCCAGTTAGTCTACCCCAAGGAGCAAATGCAGCAGACATCTCTTAGTTCCCACGAGAGTACTGCGTGCGGTGTTTTTGTAACCTCATGCTTATGCATTTGTTAGGCTACAGTTCCTAGGCAGTGAAGTTGGAAAACGCTGTATACTTACTAATCCTAGTTTTGATTTGAGGAAGTGGGTCTTTGGGCCTGAGCCTCCTACAGCAAGCCTGAAAAGTACCGTGCTACATAGGTTAGGTTAAGCTGGCTGTAAGAGCAGGAAAGTTGTGTTACCAGGATGTTGTTTTCAGCATTGTTACCTGCTATGATGTTGCACTTCGATGCTCAGCTCTAGTCTTATCGTGCGTGTCTTTTTAATTTGGCTTTGCTTCCAAAGCCCTCTCATTCTACAAGTGCTGTTCTGTGTTTTCTCTCTTGGGTTACTGTGGTGGGTGGCAGGCTGTTGTGTTGAGTTCTCAGAGAAGGATGAGAAGGCGTACGAGCTAACATCTATCGTCTCCCCGAAATATGCTGATGTGACAGCTTCTTGGACTGAAAATGCACGTTTCTGGTAGAATTCTTCTGACAGGAAAAGCAAGCAGTTCTGTCACTTAAAACCAGCACAAAGCAAAACCCCCTCTGAATATTGATTTGTGATGTTAATTTGTTTTATGAAGAAAGTAGGTGGGTTATTGTGCAGAAATGCTGAATGGACTGTATGCTGCTGTTTGCAACCAAGAACAAAAAACTCTTGCTTAGTTTAACCTCTAAAAGCCAGAACAACCCTTAGAAAATCCACACTGCAAATATTTGCTGTTTGGAGCACTGCTGAAACAAAATATTCAAGAAGAGAACTAGAAAATTGCTAAGTACCCTTTAAGAAAAAATATTGCTGGAGCCTTAATAATGGGACACCGCTGTCCTAGTTTGTACCTCACTCTGCCCTTTATCCAGGCACCCAGGAGGACTATTGTAACAGGGGTTACTTAACCCTTTGTGGTGCTTCTTTGTGGCAGAACACTTCTTCAGGTCGTTCAAGCTCATCCAGGCATTTTCCAGTGAATTGGTTTTGTGCACCTAAATGAAAGTAATTTGCTCTTCTGGAGCTTCAGCATGGTTCTGTGTTTTGAATGTAAACATTTATGCTGCCTTGTTATGATGAGTCTGTTTTGAGGATGATGTGCCTTATAGGGGTAGGTGAAATTTTGGGGTTTTGAGGCTGTGTCCTTACCTGTCCTTGCAAGGCATGGTGAACTGGAACTACTCAGTAACTGCTCAGTGACCAGTTTTCACAGAGTAATCAATAAGATAGGCTGTTCCTTAATTGCCATCCTGGATTTGATTGAAAGAACTTTTCATCTGATATCAATAAATGCATTGCTAATTGTCTTGCTCTGCTTGTTTGCAGCTTGCACGTTCTTAATGCCGTTTCTCACAAATTATGTAAAAGCACCATTCACTTGGTCTAGGTGTTGCTTGTTAAAAATATTGGTACAGCCTGTCTCAGATCATATCACTGCTTGAAAGGTCTAGAACATCTACATAAAATGCTAATGTCAGAGTGCTTTAAAGGATTTTTTCTTCATTCCAAGGTTGGTCTAAAGTCAGGACTTACATAATAGCTTATTTTTCCACTTGTGAAAAAATGAAAACAGTCTTTTCTTTAGCAGTTTATTGTGATGTGTATTTAAAAAAAAAATTACTAACTAACAACCCCATTTAGGAGAGTCTAAGTATTGACTGTTTTTTCTAATCAGGATAAATTTATGTATCTGTGTGTAGGATCGTTAAAGGAGCCATTTTCCTTTCACCTGATGATGCTTGCAGTTTGTATTTCCTGACACCAGAAGTTCATTGTATTTAATAAGCAACTTCCTATTGCATTAGCAAATTTCCATCTGGTTGGAAAGGTACCTGATTCTATTACTATATTTGTCTTCACGGCTATGATGCAAAACATAATTTGCTTATAGCTTAGTAAATATGGCTAATGCAATGATATGTACATCACATTACCCACAAAAGGATTTTGTGTTGTGCAGGGTACTTCTGAATTTATGAATGAACAGAGAACAGGAGCAGAGAGGGGGGAGAGTGGCTGCTTCTATAAGCCTGGTGATGTCCCAAAACTTTACAGAGGCTTTAGCAGGAAAATAAAATGGCAATAAGAGGAAATAATATTACTGTCTGAAAATGTCAATGCTGTCTGTGTGTGAGAGGGAGAGGGGTAGTACCGACATTTTACATGTGAACAGGATTTTTGAGAGGTATCTGCCCTCTGGAAAATCAGAGAATGCATGGTATGGTAGGATGTCTCCCTGAAATCTTACTCTGCTACGACTTGGCAATACAGTCTATAATGGAAAAACCTGTAAGTTAGTGTCATCATAAAAATCTGTTTTAAAGCTGTAGGAAGGGCCAGGTAGGAACTACTGAGTGAAGTGTTAATAAGAATGGGATTTTAGCACCCGAGTTTTATCAGTCTCCAAGAAACCTCAGCAAACAAGTAATCTTTGAGAATTATATAACTGATGGGATAGCGTGCGCCGTGTTTCTCTCTGCCCCTTTTAGATGCAGAGTCTAAATGAGGTGTGGATGCGTGGATGGCTTTACTGGCCTGCCTGTTGTCACACAGGAAGTCTGCAGCAGACAGGAAAAGAAATTGTGTCCGAAGTTCAGAGCTGACTCCCTGAGACACTTAAAACAAAATCCCTTTTGGCAAGTGCCATGCAGAAAGATTCCTGCTCCAAAGAACATACAAACTAGATGTGAGGAGAAGGGGATGAAAAGTGTCACCCTAGGAAAAAGGAAAGTCAGTAACAGAGTTTGGGTCTTTATGTTTTAAAGTAGCAAACAAAAAACCCCAGGCTATATGAAATAATACTGGCCCTTGCTATCAATACATAATGTGGTAATAACTGGCTCATGGCTTCCCCAGTGTATGGAAAGACCGCAGAAAAAGCTGATAAATGATTTGCTATGTGTTTTGCCACCACAAATTGGTGCATTGATGAGGCATCCTGCAAAAAGCAGTGTTTCCTGAAGATGTGCAAGTATATTTACCAGAGTACTAATGAAGGGTGCTTGTGAAGGAAATGAAGCCTCAAGTGTGTATAATTATGTCCCTTTCCTTCTATGATAGCTGCCAAGTGCTAGACAACAAGAGTCCGTCACCTATAATAGCAACAGGGGTTTTGATTGTTGCCTGCCATTTACTCTGTGTATTAAAAACCCTGTAGGAACCTTTTCTGTAAAAGAAGACGGGTGTCAGGCTTAAATTAAAAAATACACCCATGTTGTTTTCAGAAATGCATGAGTTTAAAGGTATAAGTCCTACTGGGTGTGTTGTGCCACACTGAGCATTTGGCATTAAGCACATCTGAAAAATTCATGTGAGAACTCTAAATACATTCCAAAGTCTGTTGTTAAATTCATTCTTAATTAGGATCTATGCAGAACTAGAATATTCTGGTTGCTTAAAGCTGGGACTGCAAAAGAAGTGTATGATAGGGTCACTCTCTGGGAAGGGAATGCCTGCTTTAGTTGTCAAGATAAAGAGCTTGGAGCAGCAATGTTTGACAGCTTTGACTGGAGTTTCCTTCTTCCATCATATGTTTTGTAGAACAACCTAACTCTATATAAACTCTATACACTAATGAAATCCTGAAAGATGTCAGGTTGCAACTGCACAAAATACTGAGAAAGAAAATAGTTACATGGTAATGCACATGATGGTAGAGTTCAGAATTTGTCCAAACTGATGCATGTGTTGGATGCATCACTGAAGCTTTGAAAATAAATCAGTCCCAGAAATGGAGTCATGTTCTTTGACTCTTTGTTAGCAACTAGGTACTATATGAAGGATAAAGTCATGCAGTAAAAATCAACTATCTCTATGAAAGAACTATACTGATAATCTTCTTTTCCTGATGAGCACAGTATTTTTTTTTCTTTGGGAGAGATGATCCTTCTCTTGCTAGTGGGAGAAAGAGGGTGAAACAGTTTGGGAATAAAGACAACTTTAAGCCTGTTGCAAATTCTAGTTTCAACCAAACATAGCCCTCTGTGTTCATCATCAGTGTTTATCTAAGTGTAATTATGTTCAACTATCTTGTTAAAATTTTTATTCTTTGGTCTTTATGTTAAACTGCCACTAATTATATCTTTTGGGTTAAAACCAGTCAAACTGAGCATCTGTTATGTTTGTGAGCAGCTGGCTAATGCATCTGGGAAAAACTATCCCTGGATGTGAAGAGAGGTGGAGGATGGAATAGTTAATTGCCTGAGGATCAGCTCGCTGCCACTGGGGGGGCTGGTCTGTGCCTAAAGCTGTTCCATGGTGGCTCTGGTAAGAAGCCTGGTGGGCTACAGAGGACAGTGTGAAGTGATGCTGCCTACCAAAGTTATTGCAGAAACATGTTTTAGGAGGCAATGGCCTGCTTTTGGGCCAGTGAGCATGGTTTCTGTGTATGTGTAGCCATGGGTTCATTACAGTACATCCAGTGGAAGAGTACTGCTGTATTGGTGCAGGGAATAAAGAATTTCCATTTTGCCTGGAACTGTACATTAACAAATACAGCAAAGGCTTTATCAATGACCATGTGGGCGGTGAACTGTCAGCACCCTGATCTACATCTAGCAAGAACCATCAGAAACAGAGTTGGGAAGAAATGGGAACTAAGAAGAAATGACAGCTGAGTTATTATCTTCCTCCTTCTTGGGCTCTTGATGGTTTAACAATTTGGGAACCAAAACCTCAATCATTCAGCTGATAAGTATTGAATTATCTTCAAATAGTTTCTAAGCCATTCTGAAAAATGGGTAATACTTGTTAGCTAATTTTAGAATGTTTGCCTTTTTGGAGGTATTGATAGGATTTGTGTCAGTCTGAGAGAAAAGAGGCCCTTTGCATGGAAAGGGAAACTCACATCATCCCTATAAACTCTGAACCTCAGGTGTGTCATGATTAGGTATTGATGTGTGGTAGATCCCACCATTTATGATATGCATTTATTGCCTCACTCCCTTGCTTCTCCTGACAATAAGTTGGTGAAACATGAATGAGACAGAGCTGACTTTACATCCCTGCCATATCCAAGAAAATGGAACATCTGCAGCTGATAGCACAACTGGAAAAGTGGTAGCTTGAGTGCATTTATAGTGCTTAGTACAGGCAAAAAACAATCTACATAGATGCAAACTATGGTTCTTCATTCTGCTATTAATCTCAGAATAAAATAAGCACAAAAAATCAGGGTTTAGATGCTTCGGGTTTTTTTCTCATAAATTGTGAAATTTGCTGCTGGAGTCTACTGTGTTCAGTAAAAAGCATTATACTCCAACCCACAGCGAAGAAGAGTCTGGAGCTTGTAAGACACTCTTCAATGTGTTGGTAGGGAAAACATACATGACAATTAAATCTAATCCAATATTGCTTTTTTTTTCCATTTTGTTGTTCTTTTCATTGGGAGTGAGGCAAGGCATAATTTACTTTTTGGTTGACAAAAAGGAGAACTTGTCCCAAGGCCTGGTGACAATTATGTCTGCATTTTTGTTTAGGATATATGATACTTAGTTTTCCTCACATCTGTCCACTTTCTTGCTGAGCAAAATTTTGGGAGTCTTGAAGTACACAACCAGTGCTTGTACAGGTAAAGACAAGGCTTGATCTTGCCTGCTTTTTGTCTCATTTTACCTCTCTAGTTACAACTGTAGTGGGTTTAAATCCCACTACACACCTTGGCCTTTATGGGATGAATTTCCCATACACTTTTTGTGCACAAGTACAGAAATTATGCTTTTGACTGCAGGGCTACTGTTTTGGTGACTCTTGACTTCCTCCTGGGCCTAACCCATGCTCATAATCACATTTACAAGGATGCCTGCTAGTTTCAGGAAATTGCTGTGGAATCCTCCTGGTAGCTACATCCCTTGCTTGGCACTGTACAGCTCCGGACTGAAACACAACAATTATTTTGTCTGAAGAGTAAAATGTGCAAGTAGTCTTTAAGGATTGTCCTCCCTTTAGAAACTGGAACCTTTACTGAAATTCAGTCCTGAGTGTCAGTGTAATGGAAAATATCAAGGGAATTCTATTTCTCATGTTATATATGACCGAGACGCAGCAAATCTCCCTTGCTGGTTCAAGCATTGGTTTGCTTCTGATGCTAACAGAAAATTCAGTGAGAATGTGGATCCATTGCTCTGCAAGGAAATGGATGGAAAATAGACAGAGAACAGTAACACAGCTAGCAGAAACTCGGTTATTCTGGCATGTGATAATCTACTAATCCTTGCTCAATTTCCTTTCAGTACAATTATTTTTGTTTTTGTCATGAGAAAATGTGTTGTGATAACTTCCTTTAGCAGCTCAAAATGTAACACCAAACTCCCTGCTGGCATGACTTCAAGAGCAGAGTTGTGCCAGCAGATAATTTGGCCTAGATTATTTTTAAGAAGGTTGTCAGTCTTGTTTTTCACTATTATATGCTTACTGTGGTAATATCAAATATTTATTCTACTGATTACAGCTTTAACTCTAAACAGTTAGTGGAGTAATCTCTTGACCTGTGCAGTGACAGAGACGACCCCTCACACAGAGCTATTTGAAAAGGAGAATGATTCCTCTTGTGAAAATTTCTTTATTTAAACTGTATTACTAGAAATCTCAGAACTGTGGGATTTTCACTCAAGTGTTATCCCTTTGCCCTTGCTGAAATAGTGAATGAAATTCCCATATCACAAAACTGGGGCTGAAACCTGTGGCTGCTCTCTCTCTGCCCCCCCCCCCCGTTTATTCTCTCACCTGAATACATATGCACATAGGAGTATGCATGCACATGCAGTCAAAGACTCCTCTTAGCTTCAGACGGGTGAAAGAGGAAACATTAACATCCCATTAGCTGCAGGGTTCACACGCCTGGTCTATAAAGAAATCTGGCTCTGGGTTCCAGAACATGTTGAGAGAAAACCATAATAAAACATAGGTGCTTCTTACATCACTCACTAGCTCACTGATGTATTTGTGTCCGTGTTCCCTCCCCCCTGCCTACAACCTCTCACATCTCTTTGGAACACAGACTCCCCTCCCCTATAGGAAGTCTCATTCATTCATGTTTTGAAGGAATTTCTTAATTCTCTTTCAGCAAGATTACCACCATCCGTGCCCCTTTTCCTTCACTCTGCCTTTGCCAGAGAGAGAGAGAGAGGAGCAGGGCCTGCCCAGATGGTTGAGGACCAAAAAGAAGGAACATTTTCTCATGCTTTTAAAAAGACCACTTTCTTCCCTGCCTAATATTTAGCTCCTTCAAATGCAAATGGAGAGGTTTCGCTCCAAGGTTAGCATAACAATTATGGGAAAGCTTTAAATCTGAAGCATTTGTTTACACGATGAAAGGAGTCCACAGTCCAAAAGCTCTGAGGCCAGGGCTTTTCAGTAGCTATTTTCTGACTAAGTAGTGAACTGCAAGTCAATTTTAGACCACAAAGAAAACCAATTTATATCAGTGTGTAAGCTAATTTTGGAGGGAGTTCTACATTATAAACGATGGTGGGGTTTTTTGGTTGTGTTTTTTTTTTAAGTGACTGTTACTGAAATAAACTGCCGATTTCCCCCTCCCCCAACCTTTTGCATCTTGCTGTTTAATGAGCCCCCAGATGTCTTGGATGTTAATGACGGTTCCACTTGCCCTCAGAAGAAGGGGCATATAGGATCTGAGGAATCAGTTTCAGAAATACTCAGGTGTGTGGTTGTCCAAAAACTTACTGATGCTCAGGAGTGAATTTCATGTGGTCAGAATGTCTCTTAAATATGTATTTTCCTGTCCTGGTGTCTGTTTGATTTGCTTTGCTGGTCACTCACTGTCTGAGTGTAAGTTCTTCTTAGCAAAGTCTTTATTGGTAAAATGCTCTGGAGTGACAACTCCTGGGATAGAGTGATTCCATGGATGCTGCAAAACACTTCTATTGTGAGGAGATTTATATTTCTCCATTGCTATGCTTTTAGTGTGTCACAACTCTGAAAAAATATTAATGCCATATAACACTACTTGACAACTGGTGTTTCCATTTCTTTCATTGATTAGAACCTTCCTCCAAAAAAGCTTCTTTTGTCACTGTTCACACTGACTTTCAGTAGCATCAAAGTAGCTGTAAATCCCTAGAATATTTTGTTGAATCTCTTCTTTATAAGGCTGGTGTAAGAGCAATGTGAGGCCCTTCACCACCCTTGTGGCCCTCCTTTGGATGCTCTCTTGTAGCTTTATATTCTTCTTATATTGTGGCACCCAAAACTACTCCCAATGCTCAAGGTGAGGCTGCCCCAGTGCAGAGCAGGACAATCCCCTCCCTTGCCTGGCTGGCGATGGTGTTCCTGATGACCCCCAGGACATGCTTGGCCCTCCTGGCTGCCAGGGCACTGCTGACTCATGTCCAACTTGTCATTGACCAGGGCACTCAGGTCCCTCTCCACAGCACTGCTTTCCATCCCCTTATTCCCTGGTCTATACACACAACTGGGATTGCTCCATCCCAGATGCAGAATCTGGCACTTGCCCTTGTTAAACTTCATCTGGTTGGTGATTGTCCAATCCTCTCTGATTTGTTGAGGTCTCTCTGCCAGGCCTCTCTGCCCTCGAGGGAGTTGACAACTTACTTGTAATTTGATGTTGTTGGCAAACTTACCTAGTATTCCCTTGAGTCCTGTGTCCAAGTCATTTAGGAAGATGCTGAAGAGAGCTGAGCCAAGGATGGAGCCCTGCAAAACCCCACTTGTGACCAGTTGCCAGCCTGATGTTGCCCTATTCTCTACCATCCTCTGTGCCCAATCTATGAGCCAGTTGCTCACCCATCCCCTAACCTGGTTGCTCAGCTGTGTGCTGGACATTTTGTCCAGAAGGATACTGTGAGAGGCAGTATCAAAAGCTTTGCTGATTACATCATCTGGGTTTCCTCTGTCAGTTAGGTGGGTTGAATGCAAGTGTTTACTGAACAAGAAGGCTGCTTTCTCTCGCAAGAACCTTTGTACAAATGCCACAAAATCCTGCAGTGCTGTTCTTACTGCCATGAGCTCTATATTGAGAAGCAAACACTTGGTTTATTCCCCCTAAGTTTTGAAGAGGAGAGAAAACAGAGAACCTTAGAAAGCATAGCTGCTGGGGCCCTCAGTATCTCTCTAGTCCCTCTCCCTATTCTCTGGCAAGATCACCTGTAGCAGTGGCTTTCCTGACAAATGCTTGTCTAACCGATTGAAGCCATGGAATATTTCACAGCTGTTGAATCTGGCTCCTAAATGATCACCCAACTTGTCTGCTTCTGTGGAAATAGAAATGCCATACTAGTATGTGTTAAGGAGTACCTTGACTCTACAGGAGTAAAGATCTAGCTCTACAGGTAATCCAGCTGTTGTTTTAGCGGCAGAAGTGGTGTGTGATATCCATTTGATCACTCACAACAAGGCACACGTCATGCAATATTGAGTAGGACACTGTTGGTGCTGTTTCCTTTTTTAGTGAGTAAATTGTTTTCGTTGATCCTGTAGAGCAAAGAATGGAGCCAGCTCAGCTGCTGGCTCCAGAGCTTATAGCTGTGACAGTCATTCCTTGTTTCTTGCACCTGGGAGCCCCTGAAGTTCACTCTGCCCACTGTGTGAACTGGCCGTATGCGAGTGAACTAGAATCTGAACATAATAAATCTTCATTAATGCAGAGCCATGCAGAAGCTTTTTTTCTAAAGGATTTTCTTTGAAATGATTAAAGTTCACTGGAAAAAGAATAGATAAACTATTTTTAGAAAAGATATGTGACTCAAGTTATTTTATATGAATGCTATGTAATACACTGCTTATAACTTGCTCTCAAAGAATGATTGGATTAACAAAACAATCTGTCATGCAACTAACAACAGCTAATAATATACGTGACACTGACTCATTTGTTAAAGAGTCACTGTCTTTTCCCTTGCTTTTCATTTCTTTATTGCATTTATTGGAAATCCTAGCTCCTAATGCAGGTGAGTTAATGCATAAATCCACAATGGAAATATTTGGTACTTAGGTTCCTGGTTGGGGTGCTTGAGGTACATTTATGTTGTAAATGGCAAGAGAAGATCTGCAAGAAGTGTATTAAGGTCTTAAGCTTTCTTAAGACTGCTTATCCCACTTGTTGCTGTAGGCAAGGCCCTCTTTCCTTTTAAAATGTGTTCAGTGGATCTTCTCCAAGGTTTGCAGATTGTAATGACCTTATTGGAGTCATTGTAACTTGTCATTTTGGCAATTTCCAGTGTGAAGTTAGTACATAGGCTAGCCTGCCTAGATTTGGAGGTTATATAAAGTTTTGTAAGTTTTATTTTGAGCTCGACAGTGACAGCTTCAAAAAAAGCAAAACAAAAAAACCCTCCCCCCCCTCAAAGCCAGGGGTTGCTAGCCCACTGAGTGTGGTTTAAAGAAATGCTTGCAAAAACAGATAGCCTTCCTGTCATTGTAATGCTGAAAGCCTGGATCTTTTAGACCTTTCTTTGCAGCAATGGATAGGTTATACAGCTATTTTTTACCCTCTTAACCTTCTGAGTCGGAATGTAAAACTGCTATGAAATCCTCAGCTATGAAAGTGGCTGTAAGTAAGCCCATTTCTACTGCTTTAATACAGGTTCTGTATGTTAATTCTCTGGTAATGTAATCAAGAAAGTGCTGGCTTTCAGAACCAGCAAGTACCTAGTTCTCACTTCACCCCCTGACCATAATGAATGTAAAATGCTGGTAGTGATAGATTGAGATGAAAAACTCCTTCATCTTGGCATGCAAGAAATTTGCAATCACATTTTGATTTTCGGAGTGCTGCTTGATTGGGGGCTAATCCATGAGTAGATTGACCTCTCTTGCAGGAGCAGTTGTTATTGTAGTAACTGTGTGAAAAACAAATTTCAAATAGACGGCCTGTTGCACGTTTCTTGCAATTCATGTTATTTATCACCCCTTTGGTGTCTCAGTAGTAATACCTGCTCTGAACTCTTCAGGGCTTTTCCATCTTTTCACATCTTGCAGGGAGGAGGGTGAATTTTGTTATCAACTGAAAGATCATCTTCCTTTTGTTTCCTTTATTGTCTTCAAATATGATATCCCCAATTGACTTGGTTAATTTTAAAATTGATATTTTGTGCTTTTCAAAGCAAAATGAAGCTGTTGTCGTATTTCCAAGCTACCTGAGAAATAACTGATGCTGTATGCATTGTATGCAAATCCATTTCTGTTCAGGTTAGATTTATATCCATTTCCCTGATTTTAACATATCAACTACCTTCAGTTGCTGGTATTGGTTTTGTAGTGAGAATATTGCTTGGGCTCTATTTTCTAGGACTGTCTAAACAATAGTAATGTGAGCTTGTATACTTTACCATTTGCCTGAGATCAGATTATGAGCCAAATTCTACGTGCATCCTGGTTTATTTAGTAAAATTAAACAAAGGTAAATATGCTTGGCCTGCTCAGATCCTTTTCTTCTTTTCTCTTTATGCTCACTACTAAGTGACCAAACAAAGGGGGGAAAAAAAGGAACAGCAAGCTCAGGCCCATGCTTTGGCTCCATCTAGAAATTTCATGTCAGATTTTTGAATTTGCTGAAGAGGTGAGCTTGTTAGACTTAGAAATCCGGGTAATGTATGTTTAAGGTTATAAGTGGTGATTCTGGTTTTAGAGCAAGTTTGTGCAATGCAAAATAATTTTAATGAGCTTAAGATAAACTGTAAACTGGGAGGGGACAGAGAAGCTTTCTGTGTACTACTTGTCTTGCAATAGGCGGGTTTTGTCAAACTGACCTTTAAGATGTTCTCCTAAAGCAGGGAAACATTTTACAAAATAACTGCTATTGGAGACAAATCCTATCTGGAATCATGGAAAATTGGGTTTTGGTTTGTGATGACAGAAATTAAAGTCAGTTTTTTGTTTTGTATCTTTTCTAACATCAAAATAGCGGGAAATGGCTGTGTACTCCCTAATTAATGGATGAAAACACTGGCACACTGCAGTCTCTGGATCACATTTCCTGTGATACCAGCAATTACTGTTGGGATATAGCGATAGGCAGTGCCTGTCTTGGTAGCAGATAAGCACTGTTTAGGAGTGTTTAGCTGTCTGTATTGAAGGCTCTCTAAAACTCTATTTTTCTGCTTGTTTTGTGAAGTATGAAGTCACATCTAGTAATGTTTGATCTTTCTTGGACTTTATACTCTTTGTATTTCTGGAATTATCTGGGAGTCTTTAATTAAGGGCACCTGATATTTATTTTAATTTAGGACCTACATTTATTTTAACTTAGGTGCTAAAACATCTTGAACCAGTGGTCTACAAGTCTTGTCTGTAGCAGCTCTGATGCAGTCATTGAAAGCCATATTCTGCAGTACTAATTTTTTGGGACAGAGGGATCAGAAGTTGCTGGATCTGAGCCCCTGAGTGGCATAACAGGTTTGTCTTAGTAGAGATAGCTCAACAAACTGTGTCTGGAGTACTGTGGTTGTACCAGTCCTCCTGTCTGCTCTGCTGCCTCGTGGCAGAGGCTGTTCCAAGACTGTAAGTAGGGGAATAAAGGTTCTGACTTCTGAGGCTTGTGTGGAGTGCAGCTAGAAGTGAAATGAGGTCTCCGAATCCTGTGCCAAGAGCAGCTATGGACAGATCAGAAGACTGACTCCCATAAATTTGTCTGTTTCCTATTACAGGAAGCACTGAGAGGAAATTGTCAATTTATGGCACCTAACGTACGGATATCAGCATTAAGTAGAACAGTTGCTTTTGCTCAGTAGTGGTGAAGGCTTTGAGAGATGTCTGTTGCAATTTTGGTAGGTAAATATCTGTGCTGTTCTATGGTAAACTTTTGGGTTTTTGTGTGTTTCTAAGCTAATGTGTTTTCAGAGAGCTGTGAACAGTGACTACACAAAAAACCTTTACATTCTGCCAGTTAGTTACTGCTACAGAAAATATGAATCCCTCATCAGCTTCCCACACACAGAACAGTTGCCTATTTCCCCCAAATCCTAGTGCTGTTACTCAATTTGTTCAAATACCAAAATATATTCTGTGAGCAGCAAAGTAAATTCCAATTAGGAAATATTTGGGTGACAAATTCTATGTTAAAAGTTTTCAAAAGGCATAGGAAATGTTAGCTCAAAGACCACCAGTTGACATTAGTGTGCTAGAAGAAGAAAAAAATCCAAAATGTGGAATGTGTCAAAGGGGAAACATCTACCACTGAAGAGGATTTCACTTAGAGTGAGATGTTATTGCTGATCTGGTCAAATCTGTGGTAATGAGAAATTTGCAATATTTGAGATGTCCACTAACAAAATATGGTAATGAGATAACAAGCATTAATATTGGTGCAACAAATACACCCCCTTGATGTTTTATCGTAGATAGCAGAAAAAACCAAACCAAACCAAAAATGCATAAACCTCTTAAAGGAAATTGCCTACTTGCTGACCAGAACTTAAAATTGTAAATCTATAGTGTGAGTGCTTCTGCACTGTGTCCCTTGTTGTTGGACCTTTAGGTATGAGGTGGGTGACCACTGTCATTGCTGTCATCTGTAACTCTGTTTATTCAATCAGAGGTGCACCGCTGTCATTCAAAGCATATTTTATTTTGGCCAATTGATGGTGAAAAGTTGCTTCTCATCCTGGATGATGTGTAGATTGGCCAAAGAAAAGCAGTGTGTAGAGAAGTTCAAATATTTATTTCTCCATATGCAGTGTAGATCTCTTGTTACTAAAATCCAGGAAGGAAGTTTTGGAGAGGGGCACTGGGGGTGCTGGTGGATGAGAGGCTGGACCTGACCCAGCCATGTGCACTCACAGCCCAGAAAGCCAATTGTGTCTGGGCTGCATCCAAAGCAGCGTGGGCAGCAGGGCCAGAGAGGGGATTCTGCCCCTCTGCTCTGGTGAGACCCCACCTGCAGTGCTGCATCCAGCCCTGGGATCTCCAGCACAGGAAGGACCCTGACCTTTTGGCGTGAGTGCAGAGCAGGCCACCGAGGTGATTAGAGGGATGAAGCACCTCTTCTATGAGGAACGGCTGAGAGAATTTGGTTTGTTCAGCCTGGAAAAGAGAAGGCTTTGGGGTGGCCTAATTGTGGCCTTCCAATACCTGAAGGGAGGCTACAAGAAAGACAAGAGGGATTTTATAAAAACACATGTAGTGGCAGGACAAGGGTGAATGGATTCAAAGTGGAAGAGAGCAGGTCTAAATGAGATATTAGGAGGAAATTCTGTACTATGAGGGTGGTGAGGGACTGAAACATGTTGCCCAGGGAAGTTGTGGATGCCACATCCCTGGAAGTGTTCAAGACCGGGCTGGATGGAGCTTTGAACAACCTGGTCTAGTGGAAGGTGTCCCTGTCCACAGCAGGGAGACTGTGTAACTACCTTATCTTTAAGGTCCCTTTCAAACCAAGCCATTCTATGTTTCTAAGAAGATAATCCACTGTGATGTGGCTTTGTACAGATTTAAATCCTTGCTTTAAACACAGTCAACTTGACAATATACCTGTGGAGACCCAGAGCAATACGCTGCTCTGACTCAAGTTATGAGAGCCTGAGGACTGGCTTTGTGTATTTACCTGAAGTGAGGCAGTGTGAGAATTCAGCCTTCATACTGAAATCCCCTAACAAATGGTCTCCCATCAAAGCTGCTGAATGCTTATGCTCCAGAGTAATCAGCAGAGCTAGTTCATGAGTGATAGCCAAATGAAAAATTTATGTGCTCCCAAATACTTTTTATAACTCAGGAAAATGGAAAATAATATAGTTTAAGGACTTCTGTACACAAAATACAGGTGATAACATCAGGGAATTGGACACTGCAACTGGTAGACCGTCCATGTGTTGAACTCTGCTCTGAGAGAATTTCAGCTTTTAATCCTGAAGTCTAAGTTTACCTGTGAGATTTGTTTTATCTTCCAAAAAATGAGTTCTGTGTGAGTGAATCTTTGTAACAGGTTTTTAATATTTTATTACCACACACTATCATTTATTGTGACTGACTTGAAGTTTGTAGATTGTGGTGCTAGAGCTAAATTGGCATCTGCTCTGAGTGATTGTATAATAGATCAGGGAAGAAGAGTAAGTGAAGGACAGCTAACTTCAGACGTTAACTTTGCATAACAAGCAAGCTATCCAGGATCACTTTCTTTGCATGACTTTATTTTCTCAGATAATAATTTGTCAAACACTGGGCTGTATTATCTACTTGTATTATAATTTTTAACTTTTCAATGCATTGCAACCTCATTTCCCCTTTGCAGCACCTTATAGCCTCAGGAATTTCAGTATTGTTGTCTCTTATTTTATGTCTGGAGGTGAAAGTTAAGAACTTGAGGGACTTGGGATGACTGAGTTGCCATCAGAGGAGGAATTCACCTTCAAGGCTAAGATTTCAAACAGGATAGTGGGATGAAATTTATCTTGCTGCTCTGTAATTTAGCAATATACTGAGCAGTATCTACTCTGGTGGGAGAAGTGAATTTCAGTACCTTGGAATATGATATTATTTCTATATTTTAATATTTTGTGAAGATTCTCAAACATGTACATGGAAAGAAACCTTTTTGATAAAGTTACATATTTTTGTGCTGTACTAAAGGACAAGGAGAGAAAGTAAAGCAATCCCAGCATTTGGGTAATGTGGATTCCCACGAAGGTATTCAAAGCAGTGTAAGGTTCTTCCTCTGCTCTGATTTGGTACTGTTACTGTTTTTAAAAGGTGAATCTGGCCGGTTGTCTGCATTCCGAGAGAGCGAGCCCCTGGAGACAAGTGGCTTGTTTTGTGTGTGGGACTCCATGAAAGAGCTAGTTCCCTTCATAGCACTTCATCTCGCCTACAACTTACTTCTCTAAGCAGCAACTTGTGTATTAAAAATAAAACAGAAACTAAAAAAACCCACACCAAAATAAAACCAAAGAAACCCAAAAATTCTGGTACAGCAGAAGAGAAGGTGAGAAGTTTATTCCTTGGTTCCATTGTGGAGAGATATTTTGATGTCTACGTCCTGGCTTTGCCCTCTTCCCCCCCCTTCCCCCTCGTATTTTTGAAAGCAACCTTTTATTTTTGGCTTGCCTAGCAACATCTGATTCTTGGCCTTTCCCACTGAATTGGGACTTTGGTTTTACCCTGTCAGCAGGTAAATGGCCTTAAACCCTTCATGGTTTTGTCAGGGTAAAGTGGAGCTGAAAAGCATTACATATGTTCCAAGTTGAGAGGCAGCTCTTTTGCCATGTTCAAGTGGGTCTTTACCATCCCCCGCTTCTCCTTCTATTAAAGGGCTCAGTCACAATGAAGCTTTAATCAGCTTCATTGATTTAAAGCTAATTTGCACTTGGCTTCAAGGCTAAGGTCTGTAGCACAAGCTGAAGACCTTTAAATCAGAAGTCGGAATGAAAAGCCTTAGGTATATCATATTGTCTGCTGTGCAAAAGAATAGCAGCTTCTGAAAACTGCAAATTAACTATAAGAAAAAAGCACAAAGCAGTGTTTTCTTGTGCATTAACGTAACCTCAGCTTGCTGAGTTACACAAGCTTTGCTATCAACATTTCTGCTTCATCATGTAAATTAATAGAGTCGGCTGAATATGTTTTAGCTCTGTGATGTTTTCAGCACTCAGATTCTGGTTGGTTTCAGTTGGATTTAACCTAATTGCCAAACTGATTCCCATCAGTAATAACTTAACATTTATTTGTCCCAAAGGGGAAAAAAAAGTCTTGTCTGTATTCTGCAATTAAGAAGGTGATGAAATATTCAGTGTATGCCTCCACTCTGACTTAAATTCTTTTGTTAACTTTATCAGATAAACCATAAAATATTAACCAGCCTACTGTCTGAGCATGTGTGAGCTATATACTGTTTATCAGACATTTTAAGGTACTTATGATTTTTAACATTGACTACATGGAAAAGACTGCATTATCCTCCATTTTCAGAATCAATGCTGTTGATGAGGTTTCCTGTACCAGAATGTGTGCTTCCAGTTTCTTTAAAGCATGATCACAACACACAGGAAAGTGTCATTACTACAAGCCTTTATTAACATTTAAACAGGTAGAGCAGAAATAATGTCTTTCCTTAATTTGTCCTTTCACATTGTTTTCTGATCATGCTGAGCTATAGTTTACAGTGTTGCTTGCTGGAATTTTGTAGGTACTTGCAAGTCTGGGACAGCCTAAGTTATAAATGGATGTTGCATGCACCTAGTTTATGTAGATGGAGATAGGTGCAAACTCCTCAACTAGATTAAAGCATGACGTGTTAAGTCTTGTTTGGGAATAACCTTATATTTGCATCTATATGTCAACTTTTTGCAAGCCTGATATATAAGCAAAATTGTAAGGAGCATATACTTGGCTTTGTGGCTGCTTGAAGTCACTGTATTTTGTTATACCTATTAAGAGGGAGATCATGATCTTCTGAAAGGTTCTGTCCTCTTCTGTGTGCATGGTTTTGAAACAATTTATGAGCTCACTGCAGTGATAGTATTTCAATGCATTCATTTAAAAAGTGACTCTGCTTTCTTGTCAGGTCTGTGAAGTGGCCTGAACCATGACAATGAAGTCAAAGCAGTAGCTTCCCTATAGAAATTCATACCTTTTTTTAAAAACCCCAAACTTGTAAGTTTTGCAGTCACAATCTGTGTACTGTTTTTGAGAAAATAGCAAATAAGCAGCATTTAAAAGTCAGTGGGCACAGATAGACAAAGAAGAGGAAAAAATGGAACGTGTGGAATGCTGCGGGAGTGTTTCACACTGGCTGCTCAGGTATCTGCAGCAGGGAGGTGTAGCATTCCTCACCTACCCTGCACATTTATGCGTGGCTAATGGAGCCACACAGAGGCTGCTCGGCTTTTTCCTGGCCTGGCACATACAGCTCTTTGTGCCAGCTCACATGACTATAAGTGCTCTTGCCCTGTCCCATCCTTTTTTATCCTGTTCTCCCGCACCGGATTATGTGACACAAACGGGCTGCAGCCAGGAAGAGTCTGCTTTTCGTCAGGGCTCCCTGCATGTGCAGAGTGCTGTTGGGAGGCTGGTGTTCCCTGGTACAGGGTCTGGCTCTCCCTGGAAGCCCTGTGCCAGACACAGCTGCATCCACCTGATTCCGGAGTGCGGCATTGTGCTGCCAGCCCTGGAGCTGGGGGAGATAAAGCGGTGAGGTGTGTGATGGACACAAAAGGAGTCTCATCTGTAAGGAGTGAAACTGGATAGGTCTGTGTCTAGAATATGTGATGCTGTGGGTATTTAAAAAGCTTTACATGGCCAGAAATTTGAGACAAATATTGCATGGGGAATAACAGGCTTCTGAGTGAGAAGCCTTTCTTTCCAGGCAGTTGGTAATAGACACTCCATCCCAGATTACATTTGTTTAAGATATTGATACCTGCTAGATTTGGCGGGGTATTATGGACCTGTCCTCCTCTGTAAGTGAAGGGCATTTTATATGCCCTTGTGTTTGTCAGTCTGGCACGTATGACCTTTTGGCCTCACATTGATTAAGAAAATTAATTTTTATCAGACAGAAGTGGCTGTTCTCACAAACTATGCATTGCTGTGTGAACAGGCTTATTGGATAGCCTCTCCAAAATGAAAATTTTTCAGTGTGTGTGAGGGGAAGGATTTGAACTGTCAAAATGTCTTACAATGACATTTTCATACCATAAAGCTCCAGCTTTACTTATAGAAGCATTGTCTCAGCGGAGGTTGAAAGAGAGTTAAAATGGGAAAAAAAATTAGTTATCAGTTTGGATTTTTTTTCAGGATTTTGACTTTTTTTTTTTAATTTTGACTTTTAGCTGTACTGAAGTCAGGACCATTTGTTAATTGTCAAATTTTCTTAGCACAGGGGTTTTTTTTGTGACTCACTTGCTAGACGTATAATAAAGGTCAAAGTTAAGATTATGAAAATATATATACTGAAAATGTATGGATTTTATTGGGTTTTTTCAGAGCAAATTGGAAAGTTATGCAATACAACCAAAATAATAATAAGGGATAAATTACAATGAGACAAGACTGCCTCAGAAGAGTAAAACAGGCACCAAAATGGTCAAGCACCTTGAATGGGCTTTGTGTAAGTATCTCAGGTATTCTTCTCTGAAGTCCTGGTACAGATATCCTGGTTAAGATACTTGTGGGTGGTTTTTGTTTGGTTTTTCTGTCCCGTCTTTTCATGGTCTAGCTGCTATTTGATGGGATGCTCTAAGCTCATTAAAAAAAAAAGTTTTTGAGCCAGTTGTTCCATTTGCAATATAACTAATATTATATAGACTTACCAAACTCTGTATTGATTATTGTAAAGCAACCTCAGTGCAAAGGTATTGGAACAGCAGTTTAAAATCTATTCAGTTCTCCAACATGGTCCATTGCCAATATGTTACCAGAAAACTCTTTCTGCTTTTGAACTTAAAGGACAAAATGCCACAAACAAATGAATATTTAATTAGCCTCAATGCCTCCTCTAGCGTATCCTCTGGGAGCAAGGTAACTCACATATCAGTGGCTGATGTTAAACTTAACATTTGCTAGGCTTCTGTGGAAATCTGCTGTAAAATAACATTTGGTACAAATTCAGTGATTTGTCTCTCTCATAAAATGCCCCACACACTTCTCAAAACATCTAATACACTTTCTGATATAATTTTAAAAAAATGAGGAGGAGGAATAAGGAGTCTCAGAGATTTGGTTTTAGTTAGCTGATTGGTAGGCTGGGGATACTGTTGATTTGGTTTGGTTCAAGAATGTGTATATATATCCCTTCATGTGTGAAAATTTTGCCTCAGCAAATGTATGTAAAGACATCACAACATAAAAGCCGAGAGAGGGGGGTGGACTGACTGACTTCTAAGTTTGGTACTAAAGCTCTTCAAGAATGTGATGTCAACTCTTGGTTATGTTTGGCTACCACTGCCTATGAAATTGTAGGGAAGACTACAGAACGTCACTTGCTCTTTGGAAGAAGGAAGCTAACATTATTTAAAAAGGTCTCTTACAATTTGGGAATGTTTGTAACTTGTTATGGTTTGTGATTGCAATGAACAGTGCTCACATTTAGGACCAGGAGAATGTATAGACCTGTGTCATGTAGCAACTGTGGTATATATTTCCAGTAGGATGGAGGAGCTGCAACCAACAAAGGACTCATTTTATGGCACACTTAGCCTCCTTTCTCTATATTCTTGGACTAAATATGTATTTCCCTTATTTTAACATATATCAAAGTGTAATGAGAAAATAAAATACTTTAAATCTGTTGTCAGTGCTTAACCTTAGCCTAGAGAAGCTTGTCTTCTTCTGCAGTGAATGAACAAACTTACAGGTTACATCAGGACACCTGAGTTAATCATTGAATCATAGGATATATCGAGTTGGAAAGGACCCATAAGGATCATTGAGTTCAACACCTGGCTCCTTACAGGACTAATCCTATGGCTAAGAGTATAATTCAGATGTTCTTTGAACTCTGGCAGGTTTGATGCCATGACCCATTTGCTGAGGGTCCTGTTCCAGCAACCAACTGCCTCTCAGTAAGGAACCTTCTCCTCCTTCTCCTAATGCCTAATCCAAACTTTCCCTAGTGCTGCTTCATTCCAGTTCCTCCTGTCCTGCTGGTGGTCTCTAGAGAAAAACCACTATGCTTCTGCTTAGCCTGCCTCCCTAGAGCCTGAAGGAGTGCACCTGTCCCACCTTCCCTCACTGTAGCTGGACTGCAGGGAAAACCCCACACAAGCTGTGGGTGGTGTTTCTGTCTTGGTGTGGCCTTCCAGGTTGTGGAAAACCTGTAAATGAAAGCACTGCAGGGATGAATCCCTCACTACAATACCATGTGCAAGACTAGAGCTAAGCAAAAATTAGGACACCATACATAGTTGTGCAAATACTGAAATGGGTGCTGAGCTAGACTTGCCTCATTTTAAGCATTACTGGGGTTTGTAACTGAAGTACAAAGTAATTATTGAATGTCACTGTCATTGCTCCTTTAGGACCACTTCTAAGATCAAATCACACGTACATGGTAGAGAATAATTTGTTAGTTTCTGGAGAATATTTTGTGGTGGCTTTCTGGATAAGTAAAAATGTTTCTTGTTGCTGGTGTGAAAAGAGTGGGTGAGCTACTATGTTACTAACGCATTATTACTCTTACCATTTAGCCAGATCATCATGACTAAAGTGACGTGTATCTTAACTGAGGATAGAATAAGTCCTCTCATCATTAAGGACTTGAAACAAAGCCACTGAAATTAATGAGATAAAATCCCACTTGCTACAGTGTTTGTTGGCAAAGGCGTGGAACCCTTAGCTCTGCTTTGAAAACTCCCCCCTCCAACACAGGAATTTGCCTGTTAACAAACTGGTTTTGAATAAGTCATCCATTTTGCAAGGAGTGGATGTTTTTGGCACTGACGTAGGACATTGAGTTGAAGACCTGTGCAGCAGCATGGCATTCCTTGGCTCTGAGTGCAAGAGAACTTGTTCTGTGTTAGCCAGACATAGGCAACCCTGTGTACTTCATGCTTATTGATTCACCTTGTTGATAATTGCAGCATGCTGCTAATAAATGAACCTGTGGAAAACTAATCCTCCTGTATTGTATCTTCATAGTTACACTCATTTAAGTTCAATTAAGTTCAAAGGGCACAGGAAGGCAGTTTGTATTTCCTTGAAAGTTTATGTTCTTTAGTATGTGCAAAAGGATGATAAACTTCCAGAAACTTCACCTATTTTGTAAGATTAACCTTTTTCATTTTCAGTATTTCCTACCTTCTTTGTTTTTTACTGTATGTGAGAGAATTATACAGAAATAAGAGGGAGAGAGGGAAAAGAACACAAGACTTAATTTTATTAATTTCTCTTTTACCAGACTCATATGATTCATGCAGAATGCTGTTAATCACAGTGTTCCTTTTCATTGGAAATACTGTGTTAATGCATTCGTGCTATTTGCTGCAATCACTCTCTGAGAAGCTTTCTTTAGTTTCATAATTTGCTATTTCACTTGGAAAAACCTGCACATTTTTTAAAAGAACCAGGAGCCAGGCATTTTCAGGTATGCTCGAAGCTCATGTACCTTGAAGAGCAGATTCAAACTTGAGGCATACCAGCTGCAGTTGCTCAGTCCCACCCCGAAACCACAGCCTCCTGCCCTGTCAGTTGTGCTGATACAACTATTTGTCGGGCCATGGACTGTTAATCTGTTCAGTGAGCTGGTTTAAGTTGTCCTCTGAAAGGCAGTGTTTATTTTTAACCCTGATCTGACTTGTAGCACATGTCTACAAATCATTTGTCAGCACAATGGGTGATCAATAACCACAACTTCAAGGGGGCCTGAGACTTCCAGAGCGTGGAACATAGAGTGGTTGGATGTCTTAATTCTTTCAAAAGATCTGTACCTTAATGTCTGCCTTTGTGTTTTGAAAGATTGAGAATAGGTACAAAAGTTCTTGTTTACCAAGCCATGGTCTACTGAAAATAAGACCCGGAGGAAATAGTGCCACTAATGTTTACCTGGTCCATTTCTCCTTCAAAGGATTTAACAAGTAAGGTTTCAATAATGATTTACAGTATAGTGTTAATTAAATGCTATTTCAATCGCATCCCAAATAGGGAAAACAAGAGAAAATAAGTTATTTGTACACTACTAGAAAGGATTCTGTAGGGTCTCTCTCATGTTTTTCTGATGTACCTCAATGGCAATATTCCAGGAGTCTCTATTACCTAACCATGAGTGGTGATGCCCAAGGGTATCTGAGCCATCTGCATGGGTCTGTGAAATACAACACGGGATGCATGGGATGGGCATGCTGTCTGGGAGAGGTAGGTAAAGGCAGTGTAAGATACTGTGTGACACCTACAAACGTCACTTTGTTGGACATCTGAAACAGCCCATGACACCTGCACATAGGCAGTTGAGTGTCTTGTGTAACTCGTGCTGAGAATGAGGCAGACACCGGAGTCCCATTAGGCGATCACAAGGCAAAGTGATTTCTGTCAGCTTTATACTTCATGCTATTGATTTGTATCAGAAGGCAGCTCAGTAAATGCTGAGATGACCCATAGCTCCTTGTTCTGCATGCCAGGAACCCAAACAAATGGGTGGTTCCTGCTTCATGAAGCTCATAGTGGAAAAAGAAAAGGCCAGAAGAGGAGTGAATGGAAAGGACGTGAGAGTGGCCAGACAGTGGCTAGTACAATTAAAACAGGGTAGAACTTAAGTATCTGCCTTTTGAATCTGCTGCTCTACATATAAGATTGAAAATTCTGGAGCTGTTGTGCTAAACACTTTAAAAATTATGCTGCCTGGTGTGCCAATGATGCATCTGGATCTGAAGTTGCACTAGACACACATAGTGCACATGATACGCCCTGAATGTGTCAGATTTTTTGGACATGTGAAGCACGTGAACAGTTGGTCCACTGGTGAGATTTATTGTACAGGTACTGTGCAGCTGAAAATGAATGCATGGTGGTAAGTCTGTCAGAGTCATCTGGTCAACTAGGTGTGAAAAATGTGTCTAGGGATAATGGGGTGGTTCAGTAAACTTAGTAAATGAGAATCACTCTATTGACCTTCTCTGTAAAGGATTCGTTCTTTTATGCCTAAAATGCTGACAGACCCTTTCAGACCTCTTTTTTCCCTCTTTGTATAATGGTGACCCATTTCTCAGTCTTATTGCAATGAAGAAATGCTTCGTTAGCCAATGTTTATAGAGAGGGTTTTGTTCTCAGAGGAAAGGACTCCAATATTCATGATACTGCAACACCGTGGAAGACAGACTGCCATGAAGTTCTACAGACCAAACTCAGTTCTAGGGTGATTGTCTTTCTTCTTAGCAAACCACTGCAAGTTATGAATTATGACAGGGCTGGTCTGTAGATTATTGACCCCATTAAGTGAATCTTTTTTACACAGCACACATTGTGTTTGTCAGTAAGAGTCACAAAACATTTTAAAGCTGCAAAAGTAGCAACTGCTCTTCTGAGATCAAAACATACCTACATGTGAAAGCAAATACGCCTGCTGAGTAAACACACAAAGGCTGTAAAGGATGTGTGTGCACTGTCGAGCACTTGTGCTTTACCAAATTATTCATGAATCCTTGCAGTACCTGGATATAAAGAGGGTGTTTTTTCTGATCAAACTCAGTTACCCAATTCAGGTGACTGATTCACCTACTAAGCAGCTTTGATAACTCCCACTGTGGGTCACCACTGGGTTGTTCCATGCTGTTTCCAGCTTTTTCCCTGTCTCATTCTTTTATAGCATGTTATGGCTTTAATAACAGGAATATCTTTGAATTCTGTATACCTTATACTGAGAAGTGTGGAAAGAGGGTTTTTTTGCATATTTATTATTGTTAATGCTAACTAGTGAGATTACTGTCTCATGCTGTGGCTGCTGTCTCACCCAGGCCCTGCAGAAAAGAAATGGGAGGAAAGCATGGAATTTGATGAGGAGCTCTAGTTTCTGCACTTTGATGGGGGCTGATCTGGCTGATTATTGGGAGCTGCACTGCTGATTACTTGCTTGCACGCTCTCTTTTTCTCAGCAGACACCACTGAATCCTGTGCAATTTGTAATAGTAGATTAGAGGCGATAAATAGAAACCCTTTGCATCCACTACTCCCAGAATCTGGGAAAATTAATTCAAATGTAATGAAACTGTGACTCAATCCCCTAAACCCTGACATCATATTTCTATTCCAGTTATTTGTTCAGTGGTTTATGTCTTTGGCCCGTGGTTAATTTTCCTGACTGGTAGTCTGCAAATTTGCTGATGATAGGACAGGACCTTCACACAATGCTACAAAAGTCCTTACTTTTGTATCAGATACAGCTACTGATATAATTTCAAATATGATGTAGATGACTTTACTATCTAAATAAAATGAATGAATAAATAACTAATCCTATTTATTTTATGGGCTCTCTACATGGTTGTGGTCCAAAGAAGGATACAGACAGCTCAAGAAAGGCAGTTTTCCTATGAGAGAGCATTTGGCTATTCTTAGTTGAGGAATTCTTGCTGATTTTGGTATGTCAGCATCTGTTTTGATAACAGTCATCTTGTGCAGCAGGAGCATCATTGTTTTGTGGGAACCTAAGGCATGCCAGACCCATAACTAGCTTAATGGGTGTTGCAAACTGCTGGAAATCTGAAGGGTTCAAATCCAGTTGGAGGCAAATGGTCTAATGATGGCAAATTGCTCACCCTTAGTTTGCTTCAAGCATGTCAGCTGTAAAACTGAGAAGGAAAGACCACCACTGAAAAAATGTTTCTGTGTATGAGAGTGGGAGTTATCTTGCATAAACATTTTGTGTAGAACTACTGACTGGTTAGGGATTTTCTTGACTGTTGTTTTAAGCTTTTTAGAAGCATTTCCTGGGTGTAGCAGGAAGATGACAAAATGTGGCATCTGAAATAGTGACAGTAGTAGAAGAATGAATAAAAATAAAGGCTAGTTCATGCTGGAAAAGCTGGTAAAATGAAATAAGCCTTGAGTTTGGAGCAGAGAGGATAAAATTAAAGGACAAGTCTATGCTGTGACATGAGTTCCTGTTCAGCTTTCTGTGCACATTCTATTCTATGCACCCTATTCTGGCTCCACCAGCACTCTTTGCACTGGGAGATTGGTAACTTGCAAGCAAAACGCCTAAAAATCATTCCAGGGGTATGCATTAGAATAGCATTAAGAGCTGGCTGCTGTTGCATGTGTTTTTTGTTGAATCAGAGCTCCTAGATTGAAACATAGAGGCTCCATATGCCACCCAAGAAATTTCAAAACCCATATGTAAACCTACCTGGATTTCTGGCATGGAAAAATCTGTAGAAGAGGGCTCTTTTTTGCTGATGCCTTTGAAAAAGTTCTGGAATTTGTTGCTGGTGGAGCCTGCGAGAGCTGGGAATTAATTAACTGCATCTGCTGCCCTTGTGTTGGACATCAGGTTGTCAGCCTTGTTTCGGACCTGTGCTTGCAAAGGGTGCAAATCAGGGTAATCTGCATTTTTTGCCCTATTCATTGCAACTGCAGACTTCACCATTAACTCAAAAAGGCTAAATGAGTTTTAGTATGAACATGTGCGAATTGATTCAGGAAAATGCCTGAAATGCTTCAAAACAAATGTTATTTTTTTTGGGGAATGGGATAAAACAAAACTCAAAAAGTCTGTAGTATGTCAACCCACTTATAGACTCTATGAAGCATTTTGAAACATCCTACTAGCTGCTTTGATAATATCATTGGCAAGTAATGTGCCTAACAGCAGTTCATTAAATTAATTTGTTTTGTTTTACTGAACATGTTTGGAATATTGGGCCTGTCTTAGCTGGATGGTAGACTGTGGTCACCCACTGTTGAGTGTTATGGGCTGAAAATGACCAGAGAGATGATGCTGTTGCCATCCTAATGCGTATTAAATCTCCTCATTAAATATACCGTGCGCTTTTGTGCCAGCAACTCAAGTTTAACGAAGCCCAAAAGTGTGTCTTAGAATATGGCCAGTGTGGTAAAAGACTACGATTGATTTCTTTCCTTTGATACGTACAGGGGACTTAAAATATTCATAGTCTTCAGCCTGCTGTATGGTAACTTAATAACATACTATTTTGAAGAGGGAGAGATGCTGTGATTCTTGTGGTACTGCTAATGGATTTGAAGAGGATGCTAATGCATTGTACCAGGAAGTGAATTGAGCTCTTGTGTGTAAAGGGGGATTAGAAAATATAATTATGAAAAAGCAACAGTCACAGGCTTGAAGAAATTTCATTGATGTGTGGCTGCTACAAACAACATTTTGTTGATGAGAAAGATGTCTTTGATGGGTGTATGCTGCAATAGTAATCTTCTCTATGAAGTAACATGGAACGAACGATAGAAATAGACGTTCTGTGAACTATGAAGGGAGAATTAAATATAAAGTCTTATATTGTCAACAACTCATGCAGCTTTTAATTTGAAATAGCAGTTGTCTACAGAAAGCTAAGCTTTCACATCAAAAGCTGCATGAAGGCTTTGGGAGAGAAAAATGCAACATGATATAACTGTCAAGCCAAAAGAAAACTAGGTCCCCTTGCTACACACACAAAGGCAACCAAGAAATTAAATAATTCATGGTCTCCAACTGAGTATGGGAGAAGGATCTGAGCTTTTTTGAATATCATTCTCTAGTTCAGAAGAATGAATGGTGTGTTGTTATGAGTTGTGAATATATTGATTTGGATGTCATAAGTCAGCTGCTTTGTGTGTGAATGCTGCTGCTGAGTGCTGATGACCCTGAATATCTGCTGTTACCACGCTTGCTGGGTCAGATATCCCTTTTATTATTTGCACTTGGTGTGCTTATTCCCTGTGTGTGGCAGTTGTAGTTCTGGCCTTTCACAAACGATCATTCAGGCATCTTCATCTGAACAGATTTCTCTTGTGAAAATATCTTGGTATGGGAAGTTTATAAATGACTGAACTTTGAGGCTCCCTGGGAGACCCCAGAACATCTGGGTCCTCTCAGTTTTTGATGTGGCTTTGACTGCATCATTCCCATATGTTTGACATCAGGAGCCATTAGGACATTGGACATGCCCACAGCACTTTTCAGGGACTCAAAGCAGAAAATGAGGACTCGTAGCATGGTGACTCCTTTTTACCTGGTGAGAAGATTTAATGCCTATACCCATGTATGGTCCTGTGCATGGAGAGGGAATCTGACTTGGCACTGGCTACATTCAACAATGTAGCCAGAAACCCTGTGGGTCACAATCCATGGTATATTCCCAGTTTGGTAACCTCTTTTTACTGCTGAGAGTAGCCGTGCCATCATGTAGCCCCTTCCTGTGGCATGGACATTTGGCTTCTAAAAACGGTACTTGAGGTGATGTATGGCCCCAAATACTTTCTTAAGGACAGCAGTATTTGGCCACCTAAATGCTAAATTTCTTAAGCAATAGGACATAAGACACAGAAGCCACCTGTAGAAAAGAAATATGCTTCTACAGTGGCCGAAGTTAACAAGATAAAACTTAGCTTACCATGCTTACCCTCTCTTTTTCAACATATACCAGTAGATGTGAATTTCCCTAAAATTTTTATCAAAATATAGTCTTAGCTCTTTTTCCATTGGTATAAAACAGTTTGTCTCTTGTAGAGTGTCCAATGTGAGTAGTGTAAAGGACAATATGATCTCATTCTTCATTTCTTTTAGAAAGATCACTGAAACCATTCAGACCAGAGAAAGAGTCAGCAACATTACTGACTGTCGTTTGTTACACCATTTTTAATCTGATACAAGTATATGGAGATAATCAGATTCAGAAACAAAGGAAAAATACTGTAAATGGGATGATCTCTGCAAAGCTAGTGAAGGCTGTTGTTCATTCAGGATGTTTTGGACTTACATAGCTATTTGAATAACTTTTTTTGTTTGTTTGTTCACTGTTGCCCGATTTGGAGAAGGAATTTAGACTGGATTGAACAGGTTTTATGTTTGTCAGTTGAACTTTAAAATGGCTGAAGCTATGATGTTTTGAGTATAGTAATTTGACGGGAAATTAAACGTTCCATTTATTTTTTAGGAAATTTTAAGTGTTTGTAAAAGACTAAAAACTGATGAAAAATAATGTACTTGATTGTTTTTAGCTTTTATTGCATTTGTTTCAGATTTAAAATGCGAAGCGTCCTGCTGAACTTTGAACAAGCTTGTAAAAATTCTTGTTGTTGCCTAATTTGGAGTGTTTTTAATGAAAATACTGGTGCTCACTTGTGTGTAATCACACTTGTAAAGTATAAAAGCAAGAAAATTGTTCCAACTTGCACCAAAATGTGCTGGACAAACTTTCCTGTTACAATAGTTCTAACTTGACCACAGATTAATCGATCTACCTATTCTACACTTCTGTCCCACATGTTCCTTCCTTTTGATGCCAGATCTGTGTTTACAGGCAGAAGTGTAGCGTGAGGGCACAATAGTAGCCATGGAGCAGCTCAATTATCTAAAATATGCAAAGCCTGTTATGTTGTGCGGTGTCTATTTTCTAAAAACTCATATTCGTTTATTTCTGCTTTTTGATTTCAAATGACTTAACCAACCTCAGATAACATTTTTAGGGGAAGTGAGCCATCATTACTACAAGGTATAATATGACTCATTTGTTTCAGAAGGTTGAATTGTTAATATCAGAGTTCAGATTTGGTTGCTTGACCAAGCTATTGACTGAAACTTTTAAAGTTCCATATACTGTGCCATGAAAAGCATGAATGAAGGACCTTATTCATGAAAGAAACTGGAGCTACTTCTGCTCATTCCTCGTGTTGCTTAAACAAAGAAAAATTCAGGCATGGATTTCCACGAGGAGTTCTTAAGGTACATTTGTTCCCGTGGAGATGGGATGCTATAATATGCACATAGGTGAAGATTTTGGGGGGATGCTGGAAACAGAAACACCTGTTCTCCTTCAGCTCCCATTTCTTTGTCAGTCATGGAAAATGTTCAGCGTAGAAAATCACACATTTACAAAAACTAGGTTGTAGAATTTTTCACAATAAAGGGAGCATAAATACTTGCAACTATGTGCTTTCTTTTTTCAGTGTACTTGTTGAATTAAAACTTTCTGATTCAGTAATTATAAGATAATAAATAATTTAGCACATATATATAAAATGTAATATGCAAGAAGACAATCTAAAAAATAATGCACTTAAGTTCATACATAAGGTTGATTAAAAATCACTTTGCTACCCTGTATTTCTGTCCAAGTTATTCCTTTCTCTTCATCTTTCATCTGTTTCTCCTATTCCTATTGTATGTAAGTTTGGTCTTCATTCCCAAGGTGTTTTGGCCTTCTGCCAGTTTTTTAGTCATCTCTTATTTGCTACTAAAATAACAGTTTTGCTTTTCTATGGCCCACAGTGTCAGCTTCTGCATCTTTCACATTAAAGATTACATAATAGTCTGTGTTTCCTTCCACACTATGCCATTTGGGAAGAGTTCTTCATATCCATATCCATTGCTTCATACTTTCCTTTTTCATTATGCCCATTAAAACCAACCAAAGAAACAAAAACGTCAAAATTGAGCTAGCCAACTTGTCAGCTGCTAGTTTGCTGGTGTCCTGTACTGTCCTCTCATGCTTCCAGGTTCCTCTTTTGCTGTGTCACTCGGGTTTTATTTCTTTCGCTTCTTTAAAATGAAACTTCTTTGGGACAAACCCCATTCCCTTTTCCCCTGTATGTTTGTATAGTATATATACTATATATATATATAATATAATATATGTAGTATATATTATATAGTATATATTCCAGCTGAACAAGGCACTTCAGAGAAATAAGACTCCCAAAGACTTAGGAAGTCCATGCAGTTGCTTTTACATAGTTATTACCTTTGCAGTTTCATAGCTAAAAAAATATCTGAGCTTTTGCATGGTGGGTGTTGGTCCTGGTGTTCATCCAGCTTCAAGAGATGACCATTGGTGATTGCAGCTGCCTGGCAGTGAAAGAGCTTGTGTACGTGCCACACGCAGGCAGTGGCAGGTGACTGGGGGTTGCAAAGAGAACTAAAGCAGAAGGCAGGATCATCTACTGAGGTGTATTTTGGTGTTAACACTACTATTCGTGTGTCTATCTGTAGTCAGGATTCAATTTTGTTCTTGCTTCCAATTCAGCTGTGTGCTGGGGAATTCTGTGTCCCATTAGTGTAAAACAGGTCTGTTACTCTGTGGCTGTTTCTTCTCTGAAGATTAGGCTGGAGCACCTCTCCTGTGAGGACAGACTGAGGGAGTTGGGATAGTTCAGCATGGAGAAGAGAAATTTCCAGGGACACCTTAGAGCAGCTTTACAGTATTGGTGCCTACAAGTGTCTCGAAGGGAGCTGGAGAGGGATTCTTAAGGTCCAGTGACAGAACAAGAAGCATGGTTTTAAACTGAAAGAGGGTAGTTCTAG
The DNA here is from genome assembly GCA_014706295.1 of Lycocorax pyrrhopterus obiensis. Lineage (NCBI taxonomy): Eukaryota > Metazoa > Chordata > Aves > Passeriformes > Paradisaeidae > Lycocorax > Lycocorax pyrrhopterus. The sequence continues at coordinate 62,340,698 of JACSVZ010000002.1, forward strand.
AATTGATATTAGCAAGAAACTCTTCACTATGAGGGTGGTGGTGCACTGGAAAAGGTTGCCCAGGGAATCTGTGGGTTTCCCATCTCTAAAAGTGTTCAAGGCCAGGATGAATGGGGCTCTGAGCAACTTGGCCTAGTGAAAGGTGTCCCTCCCCATGGCGGGGCGGGGGTTGGAACTGGATGATTTTCAAGGTCCCTTTAATGCCAAACCATTCTATGATGTTTTCACAAATTTCATTGAGACCTGTGTCTGGTAGGCCATTCTTCAAATGCACTGTTTGATTCAACATGTCAAAAGTGGTTTACCTTGAAGCCTGTGCATTCTTCATGGAATGAATCAATGTATAGGATCTTCTAGCACGTATCACTGAGTAAGTGTAATATATGAATGTAAACGTACTTGCTATCCCTTTAATTTAGCGCTGTTTGTATCCATGTAGTTTTGTTTGTGTGAAGAAAAACGTCATGTATGATTCCATAGGATTTTCTTTCTTTGGAATTCATCCATTTTGTTGAGGGTTTGGAGGTCATAGAGTCTTTAGGAAGAATAAGGAGAATGGAACCAGACTTTGTGCAACTTGGCATCTTTTTTGCTGGGCTGCAAAGTGTTGGGCAAGGAAATAAACACAAGAAATCTGGTTTTTTGTGGGTTTTTTGTCTGGTTTTTTAAATAATTCCCCCCAATTTCTCAAGATTGTCAAAATAACTGTTTATTCCTAGTTTATTCAAGAGCCTTGTCCACATTTCCATTGGAATTCATGTATGAACATCCCTTTGGTTTCAGTGGAAATTGGATATTCTCTGTAAGAAATCAGATACTTAACAAACAAGCAAAATCTCCCTTTTCTGAGTAGTACTTGGTATTCACATCAATGGCTAGCTTCAAAAGATTTTCAGTTTAAAAAAGGTTTTTAAATTACAAATGGAAAATAAGGTTATTCATTCTTTCTATGACATGATTTCTTCTACCTAAACCTTTTTCTCTCCGTTTTCATCCCCCTTTTTTCCTTTCCCTTCCTCACAGAGCATTGTAAACTAAACTAGGACATGAACACAGTCATTCAGGGCTTGTTACAGTGATAGAAATGGAAGTATTGTTCTGTCTGTGCGATATTTTCCCCTTGCATTACATTATCAAGCATTTGGTTCAGTTTAGGTTTTGATGTTCCAGTGTTAATGAACTCATTACAGTGGTATCTGAGCAAAAGCATTACAGGTAATGAGGTTTTGCTTCAGTTCCTCAGAGAGATTATTCCACAATGAATAGACCAGAGCATCAGGACATTAGTTTATCTGGTCCGATTCTAGTCTTCTCCCTCTCAATTTCACACCTTTTCTTCCAGCCTTACTTTGCAAAATGGTTCATTTTTCTTACACTTACTTTTTTTTTTGCCTTTCTTTTGCACTTTCCTGGCTTTCCTATGGTTTTTCCGTTGCTGCCGAGGAGGTAAGTATCTGTGTTTTGAGTAGTCTCAGAATAGTATCCAACCATTCCAATCCAAACTTTTGTCTCAGGCTGGTTTGCCGACTTTTGCTTGTCTTTAGCACTAGCAACACCCATCATTTATAGTTTGTTCCTTTGGAATTTTATCATGACTATTTCTGGAATAAAACTTCCCGTAATATGCATAATGAGTCTGTAAGTTGTACTGATCTTTCTGTTCTAGGAGGAGATTTTTTCTGAGTACAGTCCACAGAGGGTTAGGTCTGGTTGGGACCCCTGCAATGATGTTTCAGAGAGGTTCCTATGATACTGCTGCTGTGACAGGCAGGATCTCAGGAGCTTAAGACAGGAGTCAGTGCCTTGAATGAATGATCAATACAGAGATTCTCTGGAAGCACTCAGCTGCAACCCTGTTGTGAAAGGGGAATCACCTCAAAGAAAGGAAAAAGTCTGAGGAATTAAGATCCTTTTCTGCATTTACCTTGTCTTGGGATTCCTGACTGAGGAGAACCCTTAAATTATGTAGGACCATCCTTCAGCAAAGGACAAGTTAAAGTTCAGTATTTAATTCCTTTCTGCCTCCAGATTTTGGGATTGATTTTCATGTTCTGCTTCTTGGTAGAGAAGATTGTTTTACTTTAGAGTTACTCATATTAAAGAGTGGTTTCCGAGGGGCTGGCAGATGCCAGATATTCCCTTCTTTTTGTGGTGGGGCTCTTGAAACTCTGGCAAGGGTTTGTTCTTGCAGTGTCCCTACCAGAGGTGTATATGAACAGGTGCTTGTGCAGGCTGAGCTGCAAGACCAAATTTGGAAACTTACGAAGTGGAAGTGAGGGAAAGGCATCTGTGGATAAAGTGCTAGCCAGAGCGCGTGTGTCAAACAGAATGACAAGGGGAACGTCTCTGAAATCTAGGAATCCTCTCAGCCCACTCCTACCCCAGTACACGCCATACCTCTGCATCAGCGGTGGACCTGATACATTTTCCTGAACATGCCAAGTGAACCTCTCTGTCTTGGTCAGGCTTTCCTATGGGTTTGCTATTGTGTGGGAGCTCATCTGTTATGTGCAACTTCAGAAATTGTTCTGGAAGCATCATTTTTCTGTAAAATTTGCTTGGCACTTTCCCTCTTCAATTCCTTTTCCAAATTTGCTTGAAATTTTCCCTCTTTGATTCCTTTTCCTCCAATCTTGAGTTTCGACAACATGAGGAAAGAGGAGTCCCCTGAATCTCAGCACTTTGAACTGTGGCTGAGGCTGCAGGACTTTCCTTGGCTTCCTGAACAGAGAGATCTCATGCTGATGAGGGCTCATGGGAGCTTGCTTATATATATGTGTCACTTATTACTGTGGTAATTATCACTGTGATGGGACTGGCAGCCTGGGAGGGAATATAGAAAACAACTAGAAAAATTGTTTGTCTGAATTGGATCTGTGAGAGACCTTGTAGGTAAAGTTCTCTGTAGATTTGCTTGTAGAGAAAAGGCAGTGGGTTCCTTCTGATGTTTGGGCTGTCAGGTATATGAATTGGGGTTGTTTTGGATCACTGCTATAGGCTCAAACTGGACAATTCTTAATTTTTTTGATTTGTCTTTTAGGAAAATGTATTTGGTCAGCCTCTACTGACAACTTTTTGCTTACCTTAGTGAGGAAGGAAGGGTAGAGGGGATGAAGGAGGGAGAGATAATGACTGAGGATTAGAACTATGTTTTTAAAAAGTATTTTATTAAAAATATGTTATGGTACAGAACTGCTGTCCAAGCTCATTTACAAAGTGTTTCAAAATGACACAGCAGTGTGCATAAAACTCTTTGCACCCCAAATTGTTTCACATAATATGAATGATCAGTGAAATATGTTAATGGACATATGGAAAAGGAATGGGAAAAGAAGCCACATCATTTTATCCATATTTTACAATGAATTCTTCCAGCGACTGAAAGCATAAGTCATGATTCTCCTTCATTTATAAGTCTGAGCTATCTGTCCATGCCTATGTGCTGAAAAGCATTGATGCACTATTGAAAGAGCACTCCACTGCTCATTTAATCAGTGTTGGCTGTGTATTTTACATAGAGCAGATCAAATCTGACTGATTTATCACAGACTTTGAGATAAATTTTCCTGTCTGTGCAGGCATATTGCCCACTAATGAGAAAGGGAGTTAGACATGTAAGGCGAGAGCCTTCTGTTATCTGCTTACTGTAATGCTTCTCTAGATACGGCCCCATCTATAGAGTCAGTCTATAGGTAGGGGATTTTGGTTTGGAGGATTAAACTGGTGTAGAATTCTACAGAAGTAATAGCTGCAAATGAAGCTCTATACACAGGTCAGAAGGAAAGACTTCTGCATGCATTTCCACGTGAATATATAAATAATTGATGTAAATTTGTTTTCTCTGTGCCATTTCTTCTTGAAATTTACAGATTTTTTTTAAACACATGGGGAAAGAATATCAAAGTTATTTTTCTCCATTTATTTTCCATAAAATAGGACAAGCTTGTTTGTGCTGCAATACCGCTAAGTGCTCTGTCATTTATCATCACTTTGCCACTGTGTGAAACATGGTTTCTCTACAATGCCTAAAATGTAGGATATACACGTGATCAAAATCTGGAAAGTGCTGGACACCCAGCTTGTAATTTACTTAAAATATTTGAAGCGAACAGTAGCAGTGTGCTTATACATTCATTGATAATGGAGTCCATTTTGTCCTCTTGTGAATATTTGCAATTTAATACTTAAAAACCTGTGAGGGATGTTTTGTATTGGATGTTCAGCTGGGCTCGTGGCAGAATGAGTCTTGCTTAGTCAGAGAAAATGCCTTCTATCCTGTGTCTACAACAAAGCAAATAGAAGCTGGTTTTTGATGCACTAAATCCCATAATTCTGACTGTGAACATTTGGGAGATTACATGGTTATTAAGTAATGACAGCAAAAAAGATTTCTTCTGAATTTTGTCTGTACTTGATGACGAAGAGTAGTGGGCATCACTAAAAGATTTCAGTGTATTTTTGTGGCTTGTGTTACACGGAGTGCAGAGTAAGACTTATGTTTAGTATGTGTCTGGATACCCTAAGCCAAGGATGAAGAAGAGTACGTGTCTGGCTTTGCTTGTACACAGGTAGGGATAGGATTTTAAAAATATACACTAAATTCAAAAACATCCCATACTTTGTAATCAGTGCTATCTGCAGTGTATCTGATTGTTTGCAGCGCTTGTGTGAAAATCTGTGTTCTATTTTCAGTTTTGTCGTTGGCCTGCCAGCAACTCTTGGGTCAGTACTTTCACTGGGTTATGCTTCAGTGTCTCCGTCTAGAAAACTAAGATAATGTCTGTGACTAGTTCATAAAAGATGCTCTGTTCAACTCACACTCCATCCCCTGCCAAAAAAAAACCAAACCCAAACAAGCCAAAAACCCAAAACAAAACCAAACAAACGAATTTCAAACCACAAAAATGCCACCAGTATATGAAAATGGGTTGGGTAGTAAACTTGTGAATAAATTTTGTCCAGCTATGTTACAGTGTAGGTTATGTCTCAAGTTAAGATGGACTTAATTTTAAAAAATCTTCACATGAATCCCTTATTGCTTCCAGAAATCCCCATAAACTAAGTATCAGACTTTGGATAGGTGACTTGCAGGAGAAATGTCAGAGCTGTAAGTACTGTGGAGTCAATGAAATACCACTCTTCATCCAGGTCGGTGCTGAATTCATGCTTTAAAAAGCTAATGGTTAGTCTTCAGAAGGAAAGAATCTAATGAAAACCAAAGCATCATTAACAGTCATGTAAAAGCAGAGCTGTTAGTCTTGGTGTATTGTCTTGCGTTCTCTCCTGGGAGACTAAATCACACCACTGTATGTTTCCTATATAGACAAATTGAATAAAGCATAGATCCTCACTTTCTACTTTGAATGCCAGTGAAATTAGATCTCTGCTTAGTTCATAAAATATTTTAGAACTACTCTGGGTGAAAGGTGTTGGGAAAGTGTAAGATGCTTTCCATATGTAACATTTCCATTACTTAACACATACATAGCCTAGTTTTATATGCCATTGGTGTGCAAATCCAGTGTTCCGTGTATTGAGAATTAACAGAATTATTTACTATCACTAGCCTGCAAAGCAATCAAAATTAGGAGACTGTGTCTAACAGCTTTTAGCCAAGGTATATCTCTGCCTCTTGAAGAGGATTGTGCCTGTCTCCTCTAACACCCTCTGCTTAGACACCATTACTTTTAGTGCTGAGTGAGAGTGTACCAGGGGATGAGTTTTGACAACATCCCAGGGCTCCTACCAGCCGTGTTCACCCAGGGACAGCAGAGCCAGCACACTGTGCAACACTCTGGTAGTCAGGTGCAATTCAGGAGCCCTGCAGTGAGCATCACAACTCCGGTACACTGATGTTGTGGTACTCCACGATTCCAGTGGAGACACATTTTCTCTGATTCCATTTACCAGAGAAGAGGAAATAAGTCTTTTTCTGCGTGCTTGAAGGAAACAGAACCCTGTAGGCTCTGGGCTGCCTTTGGAGAGCATTTCTGTGGTCAGTATTTCACTCAGATTGCCTAATGACTAAGCAGAGAAGAAAGAGTATATTTAGGTTTATAGGTTCAGGAAGAAACTTGTGCTATTTTCCTAATTGTTTTGAAGGCTTTTAGCGTCAAAAGCCGTAGAAAGTTCACTTGTGAAATAGCTCTGTTTATAGGAAGCCCACGTGAACAACACACGCAGCAAGTGTTTTACTCTTGTTAGGCTTGGGGGTTTTATGGCTTAGGAAAAGATGAGGTGTAGTTCCCTTAGAAAAATCTGTGAATGTTCTAAAGTATGTTTGCTATTTTTCTTACAATTTTCTGTTAAAGTGCTTTTGGACTTGCTTGTCAGTGACATTCACTGAGCTGCACTAATTTTGAAAAATTCAGAATAGAGTTTTGCCACTTTAGAGATAATCCATGAAAGCTCTCTTCCTGCAGACTGCAATAAATCATCCCCTCCACTAAAAGCCTGGATGTCATTTGAAATTTATTGCATGGAGCTGGTAGTGGACTTAAAAGCCATTTCACATGTCTTATTACTCCAGTCATCTAATTTATGGGTTTCAGCCACAATTGTAGTTGGAAAAGTATTTTCCTTCAACTGATTAATACAATTTCTGCTTTTGCATTCATTTCCCTTGTTATAGTTTTCTATAATCATTGCTAGAGACTTTGGCATCCAGTGTTTAGATATGAAACTGAAAGAAAGGTGCCAAGACAGCCTGATGCAGATTGACTAAGCTTTGCTGGCTCTTAGCTGCACTTGTCAAAAGGTATCTTAGTTATTGTTAGTTGAGCAATCTTGCCCCAGGAAAGAGAGAGCTGTCAGGAGCTTCTGTGTTTAACATGAGAATTTGTAACTCCGTGAAGGGAGTATGAAGGCAACCTATTAAAGTCAGGTGAGGTAAGCATGAGTAACACACCTCATACAGATAATAACAAGATACTGGAGCTTTTTTTTTTCCTATTCGGCTTTTAGTGTGAAAATTAGTTTGCCTTTACTGTGCTAGGTAAGAATGCCCTTTGATTCTTGTGAAGCTGATGACCAGAAGGAAAAATGGCATGGAGGACATGAGCAAACCAAATAAAAGTTACTACAGATATTAACCTCTGGATGGGACCATGTTATCTATTTTATGAGTTCAGTCTTATTCTCAGTTCTGTTGATACAAGTGCTATGTGAATTAGCAATTCCACAACACACAGTGCTGGTGTGTGTTCTGCCTGTATGCTTGCACAGATAATTTGTAAAGCGTACTATGAATTGACCAAAGTTTCTGCCGGCTTCCTTCTTCCGGAAGAAGAAGACATACTGAATTGTTCTTGTCCTGACTAGCCTGCACTATTCTTAAATGTGGTCCAGGCTACACTTGTACTAGTGTGTGCACGTGTAATGGTGGTGAGGAACCTCGTCAGTAACACCACAACTCCTTCCCTAGCCTGAGCACATTGTGTGAGGAATTAAATTCTCTCACTGTATTTATTTCATACGTAAGTCAGTGCAACAGTGATGGGTCGGGCATGGACCCATCCAGAATTGCTTAAAGACAGTCCATGAGGCGTTGGATGGAGTTTGTCTGCAGCATAGGTGTGGCTAGATAGGGCAGTCCTTCCCATCTGGTGCCCGTGGCCTGAGTGCCCAAAGACAGGTGGCAGAAGGCAGAGCCCAGATGTGCATGATGCTACCTGGTCAGCTGGGCAAAACCGTGTTTACTGGCCAGAGTGGTGACTTTGCTACAGCAGATAAAGTTGACATACTACAAACAGCTTTCTAAGACCAAGATATGCTTTACTGCATGATTATAAAAATGCAGTCTAATGAGGGGGGGAGGAGAAAGCCATAGAGCTCTGACTCCCTAATACCCATTGGCTCTGTTTCCTGAGAATTCATAAAGATTTAAAACAAGGATGGTATAAAGACAATCCTACTGTGGTTTCTACAATGCATGTTTTCTGCTAATAACACCTGGGAGGCAGTGTGAAGTAACAGCTGAGGTGCTTAAGGGCACCTCTAGTGCCATCTACCTCCTGTGCACATCTGTGGATTTGGGCATACATCCAAAAGGAGGCTGGGAAGAAAATCAGCCAACTATGAGACCATTGCAACAGGAGGAGGAGATAGTCCTCTGCTGCTGAATCTGTAAGTTTCTGGGTGTAACCTGGGCACTCCAAAGTTCAGAATTTTTGCCAAGTGGTTAAGTCAGAGTAGAATTCAGGACATCAGTTTGAAGCAAGGGAGCTGAAATTGCTCCTTGTGCTACCAGAAGGAAATATTGCACTGGGAGGCCTCCTGTTCCCCTTGAAACAAGCAGCTGCCAGCAAACAGATTCTGCAAGCCATGGTAAGGTAGAAATACCACCTACCTCATGTCCCAGCCTCTGCTGGGTGGTGGGGTGTGTGGGCCCTCAGTGTCCAGGTTAAATACAAGTGGACCTGGCAAGTGAAAATGGCAGTTTTGTCAGGAATTTGCTCTCAGATACCACTGCTGAATAGAAAGCTGATGCTGTAATACAAAATACAATGCTGGAAGTCCCAAGATGATGAAAGATTAATGAGTAAGGGTTAGGCTTGCAACAGCTGTTTCTTTCTTTCCTGCACATAGACAGTAATGTTATGCAAAGATAAACATATTAGCCAAATATTAACTCTTTTTTAAAGGCAACAAAAAGCAGCATGTGACAGGTTCCTGTATCTAAACCAGAATAATGCAGGTTTCCAGTTCCAAGCTGAACTCAACTGAGCTGCTGCTGGAATTTCAAGAGAATATTGTTTTGCATATCACCACCAGTTCACATTAGGATTTAATAATGAAACAAAGACTTGTTTTCCATGCAGAGAAGTTTATCTAGGAACTAGATCTTGAGCAATTAATGCAGCTACTACAACCACGAGACCTAAGGTGATTTACCCGATTTGAGGTTTGCAAAGTAGGCACTGCATATTTTCTGTCATTAATTTTTCACAGTTCATACTTCAGCATAATGATCTGTCTGTAGCTGGACAATGTTTTTGGGAATGCTCAATCTGAAAATTAATTTGCTTCATCTGTAGAGATGTCGTCTTTGTGTTTGCTTTCTGCAAGTTTTGCCAGCACAAATATGTAAAGACACCAATTTTTTTAAACTATATGCACCATTATTTGTGCTGAAACTGCATGTGTGTTCTTTCATTCAGGAAACAAAAAAGAGTGTAAATAGTCTCAATTAACTCTGATGGAGCTTAAAAAGAAAATATTGAACTCTCTGTGCTTGCCCTTCCAGAGTGTTGAAATAGATTTGCTCTCAACTCAATTGAATACTTTCAAGTGAATTTTAGAACAGGGGATTGGAGAGCTGAATTAAGCTAATAAATTCTTATAGTGAATTATTTGTTCAACTATTTTAATAGACAATTTAACCTATTACATTTTAGTTATTTGCTTCTTCCATTTGGCTTTTGTTTTTTAAAGCAACATGGTCTTTTAATGAAATCAGTATCTGTTCTCTTTTTTTTTTTTTTTTTTGCTGTGAAACAGTAGATGTATAAGGCAAACATACAATCACTGTGCTATTTCTTCACCTTGCTGCACTGAAGGTGGCTTCTCTACATTGCTCTCTGAGACAGAGACAAAAAAGACGCGCCAGGAAGCGAGGCCCCAGAGCAGTGCAGCTCAGCAGACAGCAGATTGCTAATGGCACCTGTATTTCAGTTTAGAGTACTGACTGCTAACAACACACACAGTGCGCTCTGCTTGATTTTTTTTCTTTAGCCCCCCCCCCCCCCGCTCTTTTCCCCACTCCCACATGCTTAATTAGAAAATCTGATGCAGCCAGAGACGTTATCTGCCATACCGTGTGTGTTAGTAAGGAATGCATTCTTTGATGTTGCTGATAAGCTTTCCTGTGTTGTGGGTAGTTAATTGGTAGTGGAAAGGAAATGTCTGGACTAGTGTAAAAGGAAGCTTCCTAACTGTCTCTCCTGCAGCTGGTCTCACTGGTTGATGAGCCAAGGTGTGGTATTGATGTAGCAGTGGTGAGGAGGTTCTGCCAATATTGCCCACCCCCCAGCAGAACTGCGCGGAGCACCTGCACCTTTGGAACAGCTTCTGAATTCTTCTGCTCTTTCATCTTTGTAAGGGAACAAAAATAGGAATAAAACACAGTTCTTCCCAAAACCCGGAGGGCCAAATTTCCTGCCAGTATAAATCAGCATGTGCGCTGTAATCTCTCCCTGGGTCATGCTAGTCCGTGAGAGCAGGGGACGTGAATGGTGAAGCATTTGTTGAACAGTGAACTAGCCAGTGGGTTAGATACTTGCAAAATTCAAAATAAGAATCTCAGGTTTATTTGAGGTTATTTTCTGAATCTTTCAAGCTTTAATTTGCCTTTCAATCATATTTTGCCTTTGTTGACTTTAGTTACTAAGTCTTCCATTTTAGCTCCCATTTACAGTACTACAAGCTAAATCTTGCTTTATTCTTCTATTTTAACTAGACGGTGGAAGGACCATGATCTTTCTCTGGCATGCAGGGCATATTTGGGAATTTTGGTTTTGGTTTGTTTAGCAGTGTTAGATCATCTGGCTTTTTTTTAGGATTTCTGTCTTTTTGCTATTATTGCTCACAAGGCAACTTTTTTCATCTAGTAATATATTACTGTCATTGTGAAAGGTCCTTCTGTTCCTAATGAACTTCAAAATATTTGTTCTAGTCCTTTGGCTCTGTTGGATATTGGTATTGTCCTTTTGTTTCCCTTCTCCATTTTCTACAATGCCTAACTTCTGTTTTCTACTTACCATTTTCACCTTCCTCTTTCTTCCATTTGTTACAGGCATTTGAAAAGTTGCAGATGCTTTCATTTCCATTGAAAGCCTGGCTGTATTTCAGTAACCAGTGTGATTCTATTTTGAATCATTACATCTTAGCTTTTGAGGTATCTAATACAAGATATTCTTAAAATCTTGCCAGTCATTGTCATCTTTCCCTCATATTTTGGTTTTTCCAGCTGCGTGAATTCAGGCCTAATTGTATTCACCTTTTTTTAAGCTGACCCTAGAAGAGCACCAAGTGGAAAGGTAAGTGGTTTCATGTGGCGAATGGATGGCAAGTACACTGAAGTCCAGCTACGTAAGAGATCCAGAGCAGCTCACAACAGATTTTCTGTGTTAAACAATTAGGGCAGTACTGAGGCATTAGCCAGATGTACTTCCCTTTGCGGCAACTTTTGCAGACTGGTTCACAAATGTGTGGTAATAGAGGAGATTCAACTTGTTTTCCCTCCTCTTACAATAGCAAGGGAAAACCAGTATCCTGTGAATGCCAGTGAGGAGAACCAGATGGTTAGCTATTCTTGGTCATGTACCTTTCACAATGTTGTGCTGCCCTCCTTGCTTTGTTCCCATCTGTATCTGCAGTGCTGCATTCCATGTTGAAGTGGTACTGAAGCATCTAGAAATCACGGGAATGCAGCAGAGGAGAAAAACTGTTTTGTCCAAATTACCAGACTCAGAATTAAGGCTGAAGGTTGTTTAACCTTGGTGATACCTTGGTGTTGCCTTTCCCTGCTCTTAAAATTAAGAACCAAACACGGTTTAAGGGAAAAGGGGTTTTTACTTCGGTATTTATTTAAGGATCCTTAAGGTGCACCACTTTGTCCAGGTGGAATGCGCCGAAATGCACACTCAAATGCACCCTGAAATGCACCCCAATCAATCGCATATACAATTTATAGACCTTGAAAATTAGCATATCTATCAAAGATTCCCCAATGAGAGGCTTGAGTGAACCCCTCCATCCCAAGGATTTCCCCCCTGGATGGTTCTGTCTTACCTTACAGGATGCTCTAGGGAAGACCTTGGTTTCTCAGGCTAGCATAGGGCTTTATGGCCTCCCACTGCGAGGCCTCCAGGATGTTTGGTCTCCTGGCTTAACGGAATATTGGGTCTAAGCTAAGTTATCAGACTTAAGGAATTACAAGTATGCATGCTAAAAGCACTGGGGATACATAAAAGCTATATAAAAGGATATATAAAAGGTATATATAAAAAAGGGCAAAAAATCATCATGGCATCATTGGAGGTGATAGTATCTGGGCGAGGTAGGGATCTCCATTACCAATGGCAGTAAGGTCCTCCTAGAGAGGTCACCAAACTTCCAGGCTCTGTCAAAGGGTAATGGAATATGTAAGAAGCATTCATCCAAACGAATTTGTTTGAGAAGAGAGGCTGACAAAAGCTTTACGAGTAAAGTCTTGGGAAGAACAACTTAGGAAACATCTTATTCTCTCCAATTCATCAGTCTGATCTCCAGTTCAGGTAGAGGGATGCTACAGCAGTGATGAGCATGAATGTCTGATTCCACTTTCACTCCTTAGTTTCTGTGAAATAGGAGAGTAGGCAGCTCTCTTTGCAAGCTGTGAGGGAAACACTGTTAGAGCCCTATTTGTGATCAACCCCAAACTTTCCCATCTTGACAGAGTCTGAGATCAGTGATTGCACAGATAATGTATGACAGGCCACACCATCTGCAGGGTGCATGGCATGTGTGTGGGATGATGATTTTTAGTAGTTTGTTCGATACATGTCTTCAATCAGAAATAGGGGTGTCTGTGTAATGCATAACTTACCTTATTAATAATTTGTATTTCAGGCTGCTAAGTACATACAGTAGCATGCATACACCCTAGATGGGTAACTCTTGTTGGTGTTTGATAAAAACAAAACTCTTTTACTTTTTCAAAAAAAAACCCAAAACTTTTTCAAGTTTTTGCAATCCCTTGAGAGGACATTTGAAGGCTGGAGTAGTGTGGCAATCCCTGCTAGGGCTGACAGTGTATGAAGAGGATTTTTGTATTTTATCTTTTTTTCCTTCCTGTTGCTATTGACTCATCCACTCTTTTTGCCGTCTGTTTATGCTCATTTATATGCACTAATTCAGCTGACTGGTTAAGTTCCACCACCCACTTACAACTTCAATGAATAATGTTTTAGGCCTGGTGTCTCACAAGTGCAGGCCCCTCACACATCAATGTCATTACTGGAATTGCTTTTACTGATAGCAGCCACGTGGAAGGTGTACAGAGAGCAGCCTGCAGAACGAGCAGCATGAAGAGCATCATTCATCAGGTTTGCCTACAAAAACTCGTCTCTTAGCATGAAAAAGTTGTGGTTCCCTTCCTCCTCCATTCTTTTCCTTCTGCTGCCTGTGATCGCAACATGTGCTTTTTCTCACTGTCTTGATTTTTCATGTTGTGGTTTCGAGTGAGGAGTCCAGATAGGATTAGGTTGTGTCTTGCTGTTGCATAGAAACCTTTGAAGAAGATTCAAGGACTCTCTTGTGCTTTTGGAGGATGCAGGAAGGTTCATTACTGCCATGTGCACCAGACCAGTTTGATTATCTCTAGTAAAATATGTACTTGTCTGCAATACTTCAAGCGAATGGTTCAGCTTAAACCATTGCTTGAATTTAAACACATACGTAAGTTTTTCCTGAGCTGTATCCACAAAAGGCCCTCACAGGGACAGACTGCAACAGGTTTATAGCACCATCTCTGCAGAGCTTCTTGTGGGAGGAACAGTCCTCACTAGGTTCTTCTGGCTATTGATGATTTACTTGGGCTGTTATTTTAACAAAGTGTCTCTGCTTGCTTGTTATAATCACCACAATGGATCCAGTAAGCTTTCATGACCTTAAGAAGGGTAACTTAATACTGGCATTAGATTTTAAAAGGGGAGTTGCTGTGATTGTTCTTAATTGAATCTGAAAGACAAAAAAGACTTTACAGATCTCAGCTGGCATTTGAAAGAATGTCCTCTTCTTGTTCTAGGTTGTATTTTCTCATTAAAATGCCCCCTTTCCTGTAATCGCTATTTCACAGTTCAGCCATCTCCAGATACTGTGAAACAGCTGTGCAAAGGTCAAGTACAAGAGGGCAATGGGAGAAGAAAATGACACCACAGCTCCCAGGGTTTCCAACCACCCTGTTAACAAATTTACTGACACAGGGCATAATTTTCACTGACGCTGCCCATTTTTTACTGACACCGACTCTTAAGACTCCATAGGGAGCAGATGCTGACATCTCTCTTGACTTTGAAAAGCTCATTGCTGAAACAAAAGGGTTTTATGCAAAGATTTACATAAAGTGTCTAAACATTAAGCAGGGGATCAATAGTTCTTCAAGTCTGAGTAATGATCCCACATGGCAAAGCTACATTTTAATTAATAAGAATGCATCCATACTTTATCTTTGTAGTTTCACACACAACTCCCCCCTGCCCATCTTGGGTTTTTTTCAAGCACATACTGTTTCTTATCACATCCTAGTCTGAGTCTCTCTGGGCTCTGATTCTGCTTTGAGACTTGTGCAGACAGACCTAACACCTTTATGGCTTTTTAGTGAGGCCAATGGAGCTTGGTGCACCTGTACATCCTTGCAGATATTACTGTAAGATCAAGCCCTTGGTTAAGAGATAAGGGTGGCTGGTAGGTCTCAAAGAACTTATTCCCTCCTGGGTAGATTTAATTTAAACTAGACCTCACTGTGCAGAAATAAGAGTTGTCTGGTTTAGTACTATGCTTAGATTTTGTCTTCTTGGTCTCTCCAGTTATTTGCTGTTGACTATTCAGTCCCACATAAACATAGTTTTGTCTAGTTCATCTCTTAAACCTGACAGCTAAACTGTGCTCTGTGTGGTGCACTTGTAATTCCTTCTCCTTTTGCTGCTTGTGTTCCCTCAGTTGTTGACTGTGACTGGAAAATAGGCGTACAAAGCATTTTGCATTCTCTGAATGTACCACACAGTAATTCTGCTGTCTGAAAACTCTGTAATGTCAATAATTGATGCACTTGAGAAGTGGTAATTAAATTAGTTAATTATGCTGGTAAAATTACATGCAATTATGTGACTGCAGGGTATGTTTAGTAAATTAGGCTTTCCCATACTCACTACATATTGTGGTGCCAATTTTGTTCCTTGATGATTAGGTAGCTTTTGATACTTCTTAATTGATTTAATACCTGGATCTTCATTAGCCCTCGATTGCTATGCAATGTATGTCTGACATTTTTCTCTCTGATATTTCACAGAATATCGTTCATCAAAAAAAAAAAAAAGAAAAGAAAAAAGAAAAAAAAATCAATCCGTACATACATACACATTCCTGTCAGATGTTAAAGCATCAAGACTTCAGGGAAAATGCTGTCTTCTACAAGTGTCTTGTGGTGACTTGCCCACTAGTATGAGATGCCAATCAACTAACTGTCCCTGGGAACCCTCTAATATAGAATGACTGATTTCATTTATGTTTCTCTTGAAAGATCCAAATAAATAGGTGTCTCAGGGAAGATTGGCACGGTGACAGCTGTTTTAATGACACCTGTTATCTTTGCAGAGAGCAGTGAAAGGTTATTAAAAGGTAACATTAACTCAAATAAAAATTTCAAGGGGGTCAGATTTGATTGTGTCTGGTGCTCGGGTGGGGTTTGCTGTATTTCATTCATGCTTGCTCAATATTTTACATGTCAGAATAGCCTCTCAGCAGATGGTTACCTTCATGCTGGCTGTGTTTACTATCACACACCTCTTCCAGATCTGCCTGTCTCCATGCCCTGTGTTTCCCCCCACCAGCACATACTCTATTGCTGTCAAAAATGATGCTTCTGAGTATGACACCCGTCTGGGGCTGCTAGTGACAAACTGCACTAAAGTCTAAGAGCCAGATCTTTTGTTTTCGCTCTTAAGGCAGAATCTCTGTGAGAGGAAGGAAAAGGGTAGGGTGGAACTTGTTCTTTGGCTTTGGAGTCATGAAGCATATACCATGGTCTCTACCTGAGCCCAGTCCAGCAATGTGCCAGTATCAAAAGCAGTGGGGTCTGAGTGACAGAGCCGCTAAATAACTGGGCTAAACTGGCCTGAGAAGAAACGGCTCCACTACTGTGATGACTTCAGAAAAGGATGAATGACTCTATCCTGTTCATGTAATGTTTCTAGGGACTTGATACAGATAGAGGCAGGCAGAACCCTTGGTTTGTCAGTCAACTGTTTTGTGAGACACACCTTCCTCTGTTTCTGTCCCTTCATGGTGCCGTTTGTGAGGTCGCTGGGGAGCATGGACTCAGGGCTTGTGTAAGAACGTGAAGGGTGCCCACGCTCATTAAATCTCTGTTCACCAGTAAACTCAGCATGTGATGCTCAGAGAAATAACTCCTGTGGAAAGACCTTTGGAGGTATACAGGTAGCTTTGTCTGAGCTTTGCTTCTTAAAGGAAAACCAACTTTTTAAAAATTTTCTGTGGCTGCTGGAACATCTTTATGATGGCTTGAATATTAACCCAGGGGGGATCAGTTCATGTTGTTTCTGTTTGCTTTGTTTAGGCCTTTACTGTCTTTTCCACTTTCCTGCTTCTTTTCAACAATGTTTATTACACACATCCTTTTTCTGCCCCTCTACCCAACTCTAATTTTGGCCAACAATTTTTATATGGCAAATACACAGCTCGGACATAAAGCTTTACAGGAGAGAATTTCCAGTATTTCCAGAGTGCTCAGTAATGCCTAGAGCTGGCAAACTGTCTGGCTTCTTAAACCCTGTCTATCGTGGCTCTCTTCAGACTTGTTGGTCTCAGGGAACTGAGGCTGCGTGGTTCGCGAGCACTTGTGAACTTCCGAAGAAAGGGAGTCTTCATTTCTCCAGACCTCTAAATTAGTACTTATAGGGAAATTTCTACTTTTATGAATACAACGATATCACAGATTCTTGAGCTGTTTCTGTAATTTTCAAGCTTACATTAAAATTGAAGTTAAATGAGTACTATTGGATGTGAAGCCTTTCCTATATACTTACCAACAGCAAGAACTCTGGTGCTGTTTAAGAGGCTAATCAGTGTTTGAAAAATCATAGTTTTGTTCTATGAGAAGAGCTGCTCTTAAAATATGGAGAAGTAGAGTCAATTAGAAAGAAAAGAGTGAAGAAATGTGCAGATTTAGATGGGAAAGCTCTTTTCTAAGGATTTTAGTGCGTCAATAGATGGAGGGATAGGACCTTCTGCAGGCATGCAATGGTCTTACCAGTGAGTCTGTTAAAATATTGCCTGCTTTGCCTGGCAATCTCTGATATTTAGCAACTTTGTTCAGACTTCCATGTTTAGGAAGGTGCTTGAGTATTGAAAATAAACGGGACATCAAACCTAAAATAACTGTAGTAGTGCTGGGGATGAATAGAAGCTTCTTGCTGTTTTTCTTAGTGGGGACGTGGCTCTTGCTGTCTTCTGAAAGCAGTGCATTCAAAAGAACCTGTCTTTATTTGGCACCTTTGTGCTAGTGAGGCTGGCGTGCTACCTTGTTAACTGGCGTCATGCCATCCCAACAGATGGACAGGAGTATAGACAGCCAGGAGACCATGTACAAGCATCAGTATGTGTGTTGAGGGCAAGATCCCCTAGCCAGAAGTGTTGAAATGCTTGTCTGTTCTGTGTTTCTGCACTTGTGGCTAAGTAAGATGATGTACCAGCCCGGAGTGGAATCAGCTGCACTGGTATGAGCTAATCCTTCACCTCCCAGGCAGGAGCTGCTCATGCAGAATTTGGGTTGGTATTCCTGTGGGAAGTCTGGGGCTTCCTGAAAAACACTAGTGCTTTCTACGTAGCATATAGTTCAAAGTCTGGTGAGGCCAAGTTTTAAAGTCATATCTTCAATAGGTCATACTCAGTCTCAGAGTACAAACAGAGCTCCATCAATGGTGATGAAGCCAGAGGTGTAAATGACTGAGTCCAATTCTGACCAATTGACTGCACCAAGATTTCTGCTAAGCTTGGAGAGTGGAGAGAGCTTGTATGTAGATTGCCACAGAAATTCGTTGTTAGACTTCTCTGGACATCTGTCATGCTGTTTGTCTTTGCCTCAAGAGGCAGCGTTTTCCTGGTGAGACATACAAAACTACCTCTGTTAACATTAAGTGCTTTTGTAAATTCAAGTAGTAACTTGACTGAATTTATGGAATCAAAGATGAAGAATGGATTCATCTAATGTGTAGTTTAAGGGGGGGGAGGGGAAGGAAAGCCATGCTTCCATAAGACTATGACATTAGTTGAACTCTAATCAGCTTTAAATTTGGGATTCAGATAGTGGATGTTTAGTTTGGGAATGGCCACTTTTGTATTAGTTCAAATTTGCTTCAAGGTGCTGTAGAGTACACTGAAAAAAATCCCAGTTCATAACTGAATTAGCACTTATTTGTAAATGTCTTGCTAACTAAATTGGTTTAAATTTACCGGGGTTAACTGTAATCAGACTCCAAATGCAGACTCTTTCCAGGCTTCTGCTTGAGTTTACTTCATTTAAAGAACTGGAAACCATTTCAGAAGAGTTGCAGGGTATTTTTAACACCTTGTAGAAGACACTGATAGAATGCTATGAGGCAGCATACAAGGGGTTGAGATCTGTGTTTCAGAGGCCTGCACAATTGTGAGCAAAGGCAGGCAGCGATATTAGCAATGATTCATGAAATGAATATTTGGAAAATTATCTTTGCAACTTAAAGGCTGTATACTCATATTTTCTCTTCCACCAACAAAATATTAGATTCAGCTATTAGCTGAAGTATTTTCAATTGGAAAACTCTGTCTTGCCATAGGTATCTAGACAGACATTTTGGTCACGGGGTCAAGATCTTTGGTATGTACTTTATCATGCGATACCTCTTCCTTACCATGTACTAACACACATTTTAGGATAACTTTGAGTGAAAGACATGTATTTATATTCTGCTAATTTTGGCAAGTGGAACTAGTTGAAATGGCAATATTCACATTTGCACATAAGCAATCTAACAAATGAATTAATTCCCTTTAAGCATATTTAAACCTAAAACCCAGTATCTACCCAGTCTGAATTGCAAAGGGTCTTGCAGATAAGCTAGCAAAATCCCCAGTATGGGTCATGATCATGTTTGTTGGATGAAATATTAAATGAATTGGTACCAGTTACTTCCAAATAGGTATATGTGTGTAGGTAGCAGAAATGAGAGTTGGCTTACAACCAGCTTTAAGAAAGATTGTTCAGATGTCTGTTAGATTGGAAAAGGGAAGGCTTGGGGATCATATCAAAGTATAAAAACACCTGGAGGGAGGGAGGGAGGGAAGAGGATAGATCCAGACTATTATCAGTGGTGCCCAGTGACAGAGCCAGAGGCAATGGGCACAAACTGAAACACAGGAGGTTCCCTCTGGACACCAGGAAACACTTTTCTTACTATGAGGGTGATTGGTCCCACAGGTTGCCATGAGGGTCTCTCTCCTTAGAGATATTTAAAAGCCATCTGGATGTGGTCCTGAGCAGTTGGCTCTAAGTGACCCTGCTTGAGTGAGGGTTTGGCCAAGATGATATCCAGAGGTCCTTTCCAACCTCTGCGTGGAAACTAATTGCTGTTGAGATTGAGTTCAGATCATATGTTCCAGACCTCTCAGCCAAATGGAATTTAGTTCTCTTTTTTTTACTTTTTTTTTTTTTTAGCGCCACTTGGTTATGTGCAGAGGGTAGTGAGATGTATTCATCTTATCAGCATACTTCCTCCTTTTTTCTGCAGGAAGTGCTCAGTATCAAAGCACTGAAGAGCAGTTGAAATGTACTCAGCAGGTCCTTGATTCCCTATTAGTGCTGTTAGCGATTTTTTGTAAAGCCGGTCCTTATGTGAAGGCACAGGAGAAAGCTGTTCCTGTGATCTCTCTGATCACTGTTTCCAAGTGTTACAGCTCCCAGTATGGGGCTATTTGGGTGTATCGCAGTGAGAGGTTCGGATCTTTATGTGATAATGGCCTCTGTTCCAGTCTTTCACCATGGCATGCTGATGAACTAGGTAGGAATACTCTTTGCCTGCAGAATACTCTACATCATTACTTGCAGTGATAGTATGATCACTTGTATATCCTTAAACCAAAAAGAGAAACCACTTAAGTATAATCTCCTCTACAAACCTGTTGGTAACCAATTTGATTTCACAGAGCTGTTCCCAGGACCACTTAGATTCATAAAGTCCCACACACAGTGTGACCTAACATGCAGTGGAGTACTAGTGCGTGTCAGTTTGCACAAATATGTCTACACTAGACATTAAATCTTCACAGCAGGCTTCCTACCAATATATCCTTGTCCTTTTCATTTTATATTTGAAATTATAATTAGTAACAACAGGTGCAGACTAGATTCTCCCTACAGAAACGTAAAACGCAATTGGATAGCTAGCAAGGAGAAGGAATGCAGATTTCAGAATGGTACATGGAGCAGCTACAGTACAATTGTTTGCTGGATTGGCTGTGGCTCTTCTGAGCCATCACAGCTTGTCTGCTATTTGTATCAGGTTCAAAGATGTCTCCATAAGAAATGTTCCATTTCCACACAAACCAAAGATGCTTGTTTACTCTTGCAGCTCTCCTTTCATCTTTGTTACTTTATGATTCTTGGCTTTTCTCTCTTTGCCGTCTTCACTGTCATGTTGATGCAGCTGATAGTGAATGCTGTCCTTATTTTAACCCCAGTCATTTTATGTTTGGCTTTTCAAACACCCAACCCACAGTGACTCTGGAATCAGACATTTAGCTATATTAATTGCAATGTGGGTGCATTGCAGTAGCTTTGATACACTGGCTGGCTGTTTCATAATTTAGAGAACTTTCCTCTACTTGCCACTGCATAATATGTATGTTTAGACTGTTGGGCACCAGTAAATATGCTTTACTACCCTTTTAAAGAATTTTTATCGTTAAGTCTGAAATTTGCTACAGCTATTTTTCTGTCACATAGATTCCTTACACATGTCCTGTCTACTTTATTGGCTCCTGATGGCAAACATAGCAGGGAAGTCTAGGCAGAGGGTTTTGAGAGGATTGAGATTACAGAGTAACTCAGAGTAACTCTTTCAGAGTAACTGTAGTGTCTCAGTTTACCACTACAGTTGAACAAATGGCGGAACTGTTGGTATGCGCCTAGAGCCGCTCTATGTTTGAAGCTTAATCTAGTCCTATCCCAGAGGCTCTGGAAACTCAAATTTGGGTACTACTGCTGTTCTATTACATTAGCAAAATCTGTATAACTGGTGGCTCCGTTTACAAAGACCTTGGGTTCTGTTGGCTTTGACGGGGGAGGGGAGAAATGGAAATCGTGCAGTGTGCGGTCTCTTGGTGGAGTCATTGAATGCCTTGTCTGCACTCTGGTAGCACCAGTCCTAGGTATTTAAAAGGTCTTCAGATTATTCTCCAGAGGGTTTATGTTGTGAGATGCAGGACACCAAAGCAAATTATTAAGTGATAAAGCAGCTTTATACTTTCTTTTGAAGTATTTTCCCATTTGATTTTCAAGAGGCCTGTCGGGTCATGATTTGAAGTGATGGTCTTATTTTGAATTTTGTGTTGTTTGTTTGTTCGTTTGAGTTTTTGGTTGTGTTCTGATGGTTTTTGGGGTGTTTTTCACCACTGTTAGTTTTACAGAGAAATTTTAGGTCTCACATAACTTCTAACTTTTTGGGAGCTAGAACTTTGACCAGAACATCAAACATTGTAACAGTTTTGGTTGAAATTGTCAGAGCTGGCAAAACTGGGCTTTCTGATTGCCAGTTTATTTTATGGGCATGATCAATTGCAGTAGGTCATCTAAAATGCTGTAAAAAAACCCAAAACTTAAATTATGTATTCCTTCAGTCTGTGACAAAGTAATTGAGAACATCAAACATGTCCATCCAAAGCCCAAATGTGTTATACATGTGTATCGGTACTTTCTGATCTCAGTGCATGTATACAGAATATTAGATTGTGAACTCTCTATGTATATTTGCAAAGATTTTTGTATCTTTGCATAAAGAATACTTTTATTTTACAGTGCATCAAAAGTAACCCTAACTAAGCCATATAAAGGCATATCACATCCTTTAGCTTTCTGACTCACTTCATTATATGCCAAACACAAATTCCAGTTCCTTGTGTTTTACTTACAATAACATTAGTGTTTAATTCCACAAACTCAATCAAAGCTACACTTAATATAAAGAAAACAGAATCCGTATTTTATAGCTGCATTAAATACTTTCCCCCGAAATGGTTTAGGGGGTGGTTTTTTTTTAAATTTATGGATTTTTTTTCACAAAGCTAGAGACTTTGTTTTGGTTTTAGTACTTGTATTTATAGTTGTGGAATGATCATTTTCTGGTTGATTTCACATTGAGCTCTCTCAAAACTAGTTTTAATAGTTCCATGGCCTTTAAATCTTTTTCTTTCTATCACTGCTGTTACAATACATTATACTTTATACGCTTAAGCTATTAACTTGGCACTCAGTTAATGATTTGTTGGTGGTTTAAGGGAGTGTATCTGGGTTTTTTGTATTGGTACTAGCTTTTTTGTTTTTTAAGAATGGCAAATAATATAAATAATTCCAATAGCAGAAAAAATTAAACCAGCAAGGAGTTTGTTTCATGAGGCTTAGATAAGATGAGCCAACACATAATATATCAATCAACCTATTTTTGGCTAAAATCTTGCATGGTGTTTGGTAGTTAATGATGATGTGCTTTTCTTGGAGAGATGCAAAGGATAAAAGGGACTTTTTCTTTTCTCGATACCTCATCTCCAGTGTTTAAGGAAATTTGTGTGTTACTTCTGGACTGTTTTCAGTAATCTAGAGTGCCAGCTGGGTTTGGTCTGTGGGATGATCTCTAAGCAGAAGATGGAGAGGGAGTAAAACAAAGCAGGAAAGGGGAATATAGGGAATAGAAGAACTGCTTCCCCGTTCTCATATTGTGCCTGTTGATGAAGTATCACTTTGTAAGGAACAATCTCTTTGCTGTTCCTGGACTTTCAAAATTACATGATTATGTACGACAACACCACCCCTGAAATAATGCAGGACACAATGTCCTCTAAGCATCCTGAGTTTTCACTGTGTCCTAGGTTGGGGCAGTACAGGGATGCTTCCTTGAGACTCACTGAAATTTACTATGGCTTGACTATGGATAGTAGCCAAGCACCTCATATGGAGTTCCTTCGTCAAGTACGGACCTGAATGTACTCCTGTGCGCAGTGTCTCAGCTACCAGGTGCTATTTGTTTTCCTCTTAGCTCCACTTTCCTGGCAGGACAAAATGCCATCTATCCTTTCTTGCTCTGTGACTGACTGCTGCTTTCATTCCTTAACTAAGTGCTGATCTTCCTTGCTTTTTGATGGGGCTCCTGTTTCCTAATGTCTCGTTTCTTCTGTCTCTTTAGTAACTGTATATGCACAGAGTAGTGTCACAGCCTTGGAATTACGGAAAGATGTTTTGGGTAGACCAAACTCATGGCAGAGCTGTACTTGACCACAGACTTATTTTTTCCTTCTTGAGAAGTTGGATAGGCATGGAAGATCTTTTTCAGGCTTATGATAATTGGTACCTGATCAATATGTGCTTCCATGCAACTAAATAACCCCTATAGTTATATTTATTGAATATTTATATTTTATTATGCCTACCCTGAAATGGTTTGCTTGAACATATAAGTCATATAATAGAACAGATGATCAAATCAAAGGTTTTACCTCCTTGAGGCTGAGAATTTATTTTGTCTTGTCTGAAGGACAAGACCTCTGAGTTGTGGCACAAACTGGAGAAGGTTTTACAGTGAAAGGTCAGAAAAGCACACCATAAAAATGTGAAGTCAGAGGAGAGCATGGGCCATTGAAAGCTCTGATTTTTCAGCTGTTGGATTTACAAGCAGGCAGAGAAAATGAGTAAAACTTCATGGAGCAAGAAAAAGAAATCAATGTCCTTTGCTGCAACCTGAGTTTTGGCACTCCTCTTTCTCTTCCTTACCAGTAGAATAATTCCATGGAATGCAGTTTTTCTGCTGAATTCCTTTAGGATCTGGATCTGGGTACATACAGGTAGGATACTTAACACTGCCTACTATGTCCTGCGTCTTTTGAAGAGATGTTTTCCCTCTCCACCCGATGCAAATATCTGATATGTGATGAACAGGCACCTGGAGTTACTGTCTATTGGCTTCCCACTGTAAGCAACCCAAGGAGAAGTTACAGCTCTTTACCTATATGGTTGTTTTTCTATCCTCCAGGTGGCTACAGAGGTGATGTTGGTGCAGGTCTTCCTTTGAGTCAAAATCTGCCAGCTCAAATATAAACATATTTAATTCCCCTGGTGCTGTCATAAACAAAGGTTTGCATGGAATGTTTTAAAATGGGAAACTTGTGAGATACCTGGCCTTGTCTTCCAAAATCAATAAAGTTTATAAGTTATTTGCAAGTTATATATGTGTAGATATGCATCTAGTCCTTGTTGTGCTCTTCCAGGGCTGTGTTAAACTGCTAAACATAAACATGCTGAGGGAGGATTTAAAGTCTAATGCTCTTTCTGAAGCAGAGTCACCAAGGGTTTACTATTCCCATACAGAAATGTTGCTGTAGGTGATGTTTTGTCAATGGGAGAAGATATTGCCATGTTGTTTCTGGGAAGCACTAAAATCTATTTCTTTTATTACTACTTTTTCCCACCTTAGCAGTCCCTAGTCTTAGCATCATGTTTGTCTGGAGTTTTTTGTGGGTTTTGGGTTTTTTTACAATCCTATTATTAAACCTGGATGATACATTTTATTTTGTAAAGCATCCCTCACATAGTAGCCACCATCACTCCAGGGATAAATAGGATAGCATATGCAGTCTGCTATAGGTGTAGAGGTAACTATATTGAGTAGGATATGGAATGTGGAAGTGAGGTGCCTCAACTTTCCTTGTCTGAGAAGCCTTGTGCAGTCAGGACACCAGCAGAGGTACCAAAGCAAATGGTGAACAATAGTGGAAGGGGAGAGAAATCAAGGGGAAAATAAGGTGGCAAAAAGAGACTTTGTGGGAGCAGGAGTTTGCTTTTTGTTGCTGTTGCTGAGTTTTGTTTGTGTGGGTGGATTGGTGACTCACAAAGCAGATGCAGGGAGTTATGGGAGAGAAAGGCAAGAATGAGTGAAAGGACAGAAAGAAAGCCAGTACTTGTTGAATACAGGGGGCACAGTTCACAGGTTGGCCAGATTAAGCCTGTGAAGGATTTTTGCAACAAGGAGATTGATTTTGATCTGAATCCTATAATGATGTGAAAGCCAGTGGAATTGTCCATGGTGGCCAAATCCAAGTATTCAAAGCTCATGAGTTTTCTCTCCCTGTTCTTTCAAGATATCTTGAAATTGGTCTAAATGTCACAAGACTTTCAAAAAAGATCCAAAGTGGTTTTATTTCCTTTTTTTAAAACTTCATTCTTTTAATCCAGATTTATCAATTTTCAGCTTTCTCTGAGACTTTGCAGAGCACCAAAACCACCAGAAATAATTATGCTGGCATAGTCTAAGGTGTCTTAATTCTGTCTGGCAGATTCACCTCCAATACTACACTGATGACTTTCTAAATATGTCATGTCACAAATTATTTGCCAAAAGTATTACTTTTGTTTCTCTCTTCCATTTATACAAGAATGTCTCCTTGATGAAGGCAAATTTTTTTGATTTCTTTTTTTTTTTAAATATATTGAGAATCATCTACAGCACAAATTTGTTCATGGACTACTTTTAATAGTCAGCCTCTGCAGATTCCAAGTGAGACTCTGGCAGTGTGCAGAGGCCTGACAGTTCTTATGCTATCATAAATAATGTTGATCTATGCTTGGTTTATTTTTTTTTATAATGTTAGTGCAGCCAGCATACTGACAGAATATAGAACCTCTCACAAGCTGCCCAGGTAGTGAGCCTTTTTATAAATGGTACTGGTGTGTGGTTATAGAGTTCTGCAGTATCCCACCTGGGGAGATTCAAATGCAAAGTAATTCTGACTTTTTTTTCAGCAGAGGTGTGTCAATGCAGTGCACCAGGCTCTTTGCAGCAAGTTTTTAACTGGCACATCAAAGCCAACTTGCTGTTTTTAATTGTCTCTGAACAGTGGACACTAGTGATAACAAATCATAATGAGGATAAACTTTTGTGTGTGTCACATCATGTCTGTGGTCCCCAATTTCCCATTTTGACCTCCTATTTTGATAGAAAGCCTCCCAAAGTCTGTGCACAAAATCCTGGCTGTAGTTGCACTGTTTTAGGGCAAGCTGTGCACCTTTCACTGCTCCTGCAGTGACTACAGGAATGACTGCATGAGTTCCAAATGTATGTTTGGCACAGGTGCAAAAGTTTTGATTTCGAAAAGAAGTTAAAACCTTGGCTCCATTTAAAATAGAGGGAGAGAAAAAAAAAAAAGATTAAGTTTTCTACGGTAAGTCAAAAATGAAGTACCTTTCTCTCAGTCTATTTTGATTTCACTTTGAAATAAAGCCTTAGAGTCCAAGCTGTAAGCGTACTGCTTCCGCAGTAGCTCTATTTCTTAAGTATAGGTTGCTTGCCAACCATCCTGACTAAAGAGGATTTTGGAACCCAGAAGTCCCGGATCATCTGTGAGTGTTGAGAGATGTCATAGAGCTTTGGGTTCCACTCCAGTGCCAGGAATGGGGACAGGACTATACTGATGTAGACATCTGATGCAGACAGCAAAGTTACTCTGAGTTAATTTGGGGGCCAGAAGCCCACCTTTGCCTTGGTTTTTGCACCTTGCCTCCCAGCAGGGCTGGTGGAATGGCATTGCTCTTGGTATTTCCTTGTGTCCTGCAGGCAGAGTCCCAGCTAGCGCTGAGCCTCCTCAGGCCCGCAGAGCTGCTGTGT
Organism: Lycocorax pyrrhopterus obiensis; assembly: GCA_014706295.1. NCBI lineage: Eukaryota > Metazoa > Chordata > Aves > Passeriformes > Paradisaeidae > Lycocorax > Lycocorax pyrrhopterus. The sequence goes on from JACSVZ010000002.1 coordinate 62,367,379, forward strand.
TAACCAACTCCGTGGCAGCAAGCCTGCAAGCTCTGAAGTCCCTGACTATGGATGTGATTTGACTGTGAAAATGGTTGCCATAAAGCGTTGCTGAGGCCAGAGGATTTAGCAGGATTAAGCAAGGGATTGAACGCTTTTGTATAAATAACCAGAATATCCAGAATTATAGCTGTTAATGCTGATAAACGTGTCAGGTGGAAATTCTACCTCAAGCTTTAGGGTTTAACATCTAGTGATCACCACAAAAAAAACCCTGAAAAACCTTCTAAGGAGTGGCACATCTGAAACCTTACCTCTAACAGGTTTTCTTGTTTCTTTTTCTAGGACACTTGGTGTGTGGCTCAGGCCAGAGGCAGGATGTTAGAATAGACAGGTCACAAGTAAGATTCCATGTGCCAATGTTTGTGTCTCCAGTGGCTTCCTCTACTCTTACTCACCGGGAAGACTAAGTGGTTTTGTTACATTTATTTATTTACAAAGCATTATCCAGCATTACCAAGGAGAAGTGCTTGTAAGTAGAGTGTATGTTGGCATGAGCTCCTCTCGATAGTTGGACAGCAATAGCAGATGCTCCCTGGCTGTACTAGTTCCAGTAACTGGGCATCTTCACAGAAACATGTCAAAGGGTGGCAAGGAAAAGAAAAATCTCACCTTTCATTAGGTTTGCTTCTGTGGGCTGAAGTTATGACTCATCTTTCAGGCATGAAAAACACCCACAGTACCACACCTCCCTGGCAAAGCCAGGTGCATGAATGCTCCAGAGGCTAATTCTTGAGGGAAACCCTGGAAAGGCACTTGTTCTCCATGCCTGAATAACATCTAGTGTTGTTACCTTGGGCATTTTTCTGTCCAGCCCTGTTAGTAAAAGAGTGTCATACAGAGCTGTTGCTTTGCTTGGAATAGCCTTGCAGTACATAAAATAAAGGTCAGTAGCTGTGACCTAAAGAGCTTAACAAGAGAATCCACGGATTTTGAAAGCAAATGGGCTTTAGTCAGTCGTGCCTGGTTCTTGTATCTTTGATCCAACTGAAAAATTTCCATCTTCCCTTTCTCATTTTATAGGTGGGAAACTGAACACACACAAGGAAAGGAAATGCTGGAGACCAGCACCACATTCTGAGTAGTCTAGAAGTGGAGCTGCTACTAGGGCTGTGGCTGCTATGGCCTGCTGCCCTCAAAAAAACCAAACCATGTTCATCAGGATTTATACGTGCACATGAGCTCCCAGTTGTATTTCTTCATGTCTTGTTTGTTTCTGATGATCTTCTTCTGAGCTAGGGTTCACTGTGGAAGTGCTAAAAATATCACAAAAATCATAGGCTTACCAGAGAGATTTTGTGCTTTTAATCAGTAAAACATTTAGTCCTTTGGGAGGTGGTTCTTCTAGCTCCTGAACTGTGAACATGGGCCAGATATCCTCAAACTGGATAGAAAAAGACTCATAAAAGGCAGAATTAATAAGATTCTGTAATTTGAGCATGGCTCATTGACTTGCCAGTTCCTACATAACTAATGATTTAAGCAGCATGAGTTACAGAGGCATAATAAGCGCAGGTTGCAACTTTATTCTGCCTGGTATAAGTTGCTGCATTTCTCCATTTAATGAAGGATGCTTTGGGGTTAGAAAATTGCTCAGCAAGTGAAATGCTGTAATTCCTGCTAAGAAGCAGACTTGGGACAAAGCTTTTTCTGTAAAGACAGAAGACAGACATACTTTTTTCTTCCTCTTCTGTCCTTGTGAATGAGCAAGTAAGGATGTTGCAGTGTTTAAATGCATATGCAAGAGTTCTACCTGCCTGCAAGATCAGGGAGACGATTTAGGCTGCAGCTTGTTCTGCTACATCACAACTGCAAATGTCATGCTCCTTTCTCCACTGAGATGTGTGGCTAGGTGTCCATGACAGTCACATAGTTAAGCGACACTCAGATAAAAAACTTCAAAGCAAAACCTTCTCTTTATTGTAATTCCTTAATCTATTCTGGCTCACAGCAAAGGCTTGGGGAACTCGAGCAAGGTTTTTATTTTTTAAATTTTTTTTATTTTGCCACAGTGTGTGCTACTATACATTAAAATATATCTTCAGTGCCAAAAGGGACATCCATTGACATCTAAGCATATTTCGTTTAAAGTGGCTCTTTGTAAGCATACCTACTTATGCAGAGAGAGCAGATAAAGATGACAGGAATGAGAAGGGAATCCAGACTTCCCTCCTTTTACAGGTCAGGAATTTTAAACCCTGTGGGACAGCACACAAATGCACCCTCTGGGATGGCTAATGACTCTTCTGTTCCTCACATGAAAAGCTATTTTGCCTTGATTTCAGCCTTTTTTTTCTAGAAGATGCTTATTCTAGTAAAAAAGGCAAACAATGGAAACATTTTTCTTTTGTGCACAAGCATTAATGGACCCAGGCCTCCCAGCTAACAGCATTGCTGGAAGTAAGGGGAGTATCCCACTTGCAAAACGATGCTGGAATTAGTGGTTGAAAGATTACGCCCAAGTGGGCAGTTTCCTCAGTCCAGTTGAACTACTTCTTAACTAGGAAATCAAGAGTTGATTTTCTTTCATATGCAAACAAGGCTAGGGGGATTCTAGCTAGAGTACATTTTGTGCACATTTTCTAGTTGTCTATGTAGTTGGTGGAGGGATGTTAGCCAACAAAAGGGTACAAATAGTTTCCTAATTGGACAGTTGGACTCTAATGCATGAGTCATCTTTTGTCCCTGTTGCTGTTGTCCAGTGCCATCCCTACTTTCACATTCATTTCAGATTTCACAGGCTGTAGCTTTCTGAAAACCTTTCATCCTCTCGTCCCGAAGTGTCTATGAGAACTCTGCCAAGGGCTTCATTTGCTGGATCCAGGTCACACTGATGTGACATGATGTCCAGAACACCTCCAGTGAGGTGATGCAGTCAGCTAAGAGTCAGAGCAACAGCTCCTTAGGCCTTTCTCTTGCATGAATTGGCCCGTCTAGTGCAGGCGTATTTCAGTGAGACCTGGCTGTCACTATTCCAGTTTCAGAACTCATTTATCCACAAGGATCTCTTTCCTGCTCTTTCCTGTGCAGTGTAGCCAAAAGACCAGCATCTCTTTTTATATAAAGTCCATTGGCTAGTTTTATGCATTTACAACCACTCTTCAGATATATAACAAGTCATAAATGTTCCTGCTCGATTGAATACTTAAGCAGATAGGTTCTCTTGTACTTTATGGTGCTAAAATTGCCAGCCAATTTCATGAGCCTTGTGTACAGCATCAGAGTTCTCTGGATAACACTGTAGTTCAGATAGAACACTGTAACAGGTAAATATGTTATCAAGGTATAAGAACTGGTACCAAGTGTTTTCTTTTCTCTGCTGAAATTCTGAAAATACATGCAACAGCTATGACATATTTGACCACTCTTGCGAAGTGAGGCGGAAGGAGATTTCCTCACATACTTGTGGGGGGTACCACCAGTGATAGAACAGGAACTCTGAGAGCTGGACCCTTGGTTGTGGTGGTGTGTTCCAATTCAAAGTATCTTGGTTGAATTAGGGTGGGACTAAGACATATAAAAACTGAATTAAGCCTTTGAAGGATTAGAAGTAGTACTTATAACCAGACTAATATTTAATTATTTGCAACAAAAACAATGCAGGTATACTTCTTTAGCTTGTGATATATTAAATCTTCTGGTATGTTAAGCCAGTTCAGAACTGATTTTTTTGTTTAAGGCTTCTAATTAAAAATTGAAGGCTTCCAAAAACCTTCTTTTCATGATCTGTCCTGTGAAGTTTACTAGGATAAACAGAAATTTGTAATTGATTCTTCTTCTATTAGTATGCAGATTCATCTGAGCATAACCAGGGAAACTGGGAACTTGCTGCTGTCAAGCTTTCTTGCGGACCTGCTAGGGGCATAACGTGCTTTCCAACATCCCCATGTTACCATGATCTCTAATTTAGAGGGAGAAAAAGGAATAGGAAGGAGAATGTGTTTAGCCAGAAAGTCATCAGAACTCATTGCTTGAGGTTGTTAAGAAAGCTGACAACCTAACTGCTGTGGGGACTTCTCTTCTGAGCTTCTTGGCCAGGGCAGAGTTTTTGGCTGGGCTGAGGTCTGTACACTGTATCAGGTACGTATGGAAAAAAAGGATAAAAACCTGCAACCTGACTGCCAGGCAAAACAGGCTGTGAAGAGTGGGGGCAAATTGAGCATGGTAGGAAGCAGAGAGGAATCTTGGGAAGTGCACAGCCACAGACAAGGTGAGCTTGCCGTCATGAGATGCAAGAGAACGGCAGCGTTCATCCACAGTGACTGCTGCTTTGGCCCAACTCTCTTGCCTGTGCTCCCAGTGTTAAAGGAAGGGAAGGAATAGGAAGAGTGTAGCTGTCACCTTCCATTTGTTGGTGTGCCTAAAGGTTGTAGAGGTGAGTGCCCGGAGGCTGGACAGCTGGGGATTCAAGAAGAGAAATTTTGGTGTTGCTGCTGCCCTTGGGGCATGTCTCATTGTGCAGTGCTGTGCCTCAGACATGAGGCCTTATCTTTTTTCTTTATCTGCCTTAGAGAAGTCTGCAGCAGAGACATGCCACTTTACAGCATGTCTTAAGTGATAGCTTGGTGAGCTGAGACAAGATGGAGGCTGAAAATTTGTTCTTTCTTTTGGGGCCCTGTACTCCGAGGGATAACTTGTGTTTTGGCTCCAACTTTCATTTGCCATAAATACTCCTCTTGAACATTCTTTCTCACTTCTCAGGATTGTTTTCCAGATGAAGCCCTGAAACACTGCTCTCCGAGTATTTCTTCACATCACTACCTTATTTATTACTTTTAGTTCCCAAGGAACATATCTAAGTGGGGGATTTACCTCTGGTCCCTCCTATTTGTACCACCCATCCATTAGTCGCGATGCTGATAAATATGGGGGGCTTTGCAGGGATGATGGGTTTAAATACTAAGGGTTTGCCCTGACAATTAAGTTTTCTTTGCTGTTTGAACCATATACCCAGCAGATATTATCATTTAACTAAGGGCTGAATATCTGGAGTTTGTCTAAAAGCCAGATATGTAAAAATATGGAAATGGGTGAATGCTTCCAACAAAGAATTAGAGATCTGTTAAGACACAGAGATGTTAATGTAGGAGGTGAATGTGCATATTGGAACATTGTTTATATTGACTATGTTTCTCGTGCTCATATTTTTCGAGTATTTTATTGAAATTTTAGTATTTTTAACGTGTGTTTTCTTCAAAGGTAGTTTAAAATATAGTATATTTTATGCTCTTAAGCCTAAATTTTCCTGTGTTTAAATGATTTCTGAACAATGTTGGGTTTTCATGAATTTATTCATCGTTGAAATTGTCTTGATCTGTAGATTGTTCTCAAGCAGCTTGTTATGACTACATGGGATAAAAAATTTGAGCTGTGTTGGTTACTTTGATTGCATTAAACCAGTGCTTGGGATCAGGATTTGGGTGCAGATACTTAAAATTTCAAGTCCCAAATCTGATTTCCACAAATATTTCCTAACATTCAGATTGTTCCTGCTTAATGGCTTTGCTTGCTTAACTCCTCACAGAAGCAGCTGAAAGTATTGGCTAGTTGTTACTGCTGTAGTTATTTTGGGTATATTACACTATTTCATTTAATCATAATCCTAATTTTACACAAATAATTAGAAAAAGGAAAACAGAAATTATACCTGATCTAGTGTCTGTGAAGCACATTGAGAATCTTCTTCCAGAAGAAGGAAAATTAAACGGCAAATGGAAGACAGCACTGCTGTAGCAACATTGCAGCAAACATTCATTCGTATGAGCAGGGATTTCTAGAAAAAATAATCTTATACATAAGGTGATTAAGACAAGTAAACCCAGCATTGCTTCTTTGTTGTTAAACAAAGATGTTATTCTTGCTCTTGTAAGATTTAGTAAGACATTAAGCATGTGTGCATGATGTCAAGATATTGGCTCTAGCATGTGTTCTTACAGCCTTTATAGTTTGTGATGACATAATTAGGTACATTCTGTGAAAGTAACTTAAAATGTTACTGTCTGTTCCAGTGAATTGAATGTGTTTGGTCCGGGATATCTTGCTGGAACATTTGCAGAGCCCTTTGTCTGGAGGCTCGAGGAGTTCAGAAGTGAAACCATCTTTCTTTTGTTCAGTGCAGTCACATGCCTGCAGGTTTCCATGTGTTTCCAGCGCCCAGAGAAGCTGTCACCACTCAATGCCTCATAAAACCCCAAGATCCCTGGCGAGAATCCTCCTTTGGATTTCTTGGCCTGATGAACAGCTGTACCTCATTGCAGTTTGCAGGCAAACTGGTGCTCAGCCTGGAACTGAAACTGCTGGCTTAGATCTTCAGAGGTACAGATCACCAAGCAGCACTGAGCTTGCTAAGCCCAAGCTCTCTTTTCATATTTCTTGCTTGTCCTCTCTCAAAAAAATACCTGTGCAACCCTTGCAATTAGTCTGCCCTTCTGTTTCTGGTTCCCAGTTATGAAATAATTTATGCTTGGTACGTTGCCATCCTTTGCAGGATCTCAAAGCACTTGGAGACCTTAAATGACAACATCCTCTGAAACAGGTACCTGGTGCATCTATTACAGAAGTAGCTCAGCTGAGGGGCCATAAGGTACCTCACCCAAGATGAGAAAAGCATGTCTGCACACAGCCAGGAATAGGCTGCAAGTGTCCAGGCTCCAACTTCTGCTATTATACTCATTGTTTTTGTAATAATATATACAACAAGTGTATTGTAACTTAGACAAAAAAAAAAAATTAAAAAATACATGCAATGAGCTGTGGCTAAATTTCTGGTGTTCATTGTCCAGTGCCACCAGAAAAAAAAAAAAGGTAACTTGTTGGGTTGTGGTTTGAAAACCAAGCTCAGTTTGTTTATGTGTATTAAATCATGCTAAGAATATACATAAGAACAAGAAATTCTGTTTTCCTCGCCCAAGCTGTCTCTGCAAGAGCTACATTTTTGGAAACTAGCAGTTTTTAAAACTGAGTGGACAAAACAGTAGTAATTTGCATCTGAGGTCCTTCATCAATCTGGAATTATTCTAGCTGCATCAACTCCTTGGTTGCTATAAATCAGGTCTTACTCCTGCTCTGTGGTTGAGCTCCAAATGAGCAAGACTAGTTGTAAATGTTTTTTTTTTAAAATTTCAGACTTGGGTCTCAGCAGGATCTTGACACTGCACTATTTTATAAAAGAGTAATTGTGGTTAGATTTCATAATATAAGAGCTTGTGCTGGGAGGGGAACCAAAGTGAGGTATGTGTGTGTGGTGCTCCCTGGATCCCAGAACGAGGTCTGGTTCAAGCTGCTTTTTCAAATATGTTGCCACTCTGCTGTGAATGGAAAAAAACCCAGAACGTGCTCCAGTCTGGACTTGGCCGTGGCGTTTCTCTCCCTCAGGAGCTCAGCTGGCCTTGCACGTGTCTTGAGGGTGGAGACTTACAGCTTTGGCTGGACTCTCCAAAAAGCTGCAGCAGGTTGTGTTTGTGGATTTTTAAAAGCTGTGGTTGTTGTACCAAAACAGCTGGGCCCTGCACGGAGAATTTTCCATCTTAAGTCCTGAGATGGTCTGTTCAGAGCTCTGTGAGTGAATCACTTGCTGCTGGGTAGAGGAGAGACTTAGAGTGTTGAACTTGAGTCATCCAAGATGGGTGATCATACTTGGGTGGTGAGTGTCTCTGTGGGTAGTGGTGAGAAGCAGAAAATCAGGCTTTGACATCAAATCACCTGTTGGAGGAAATGCCCTCTCTCTCTCTCATTAACCTAAAGTATTTTATATTCTTTGAGAATATCTGACATGGAGTTCCCTGTGTGACAGGGCTAGACAACACAGTCCTAAATGCAGACCTGTGTGTTAACAGCCTGGCTATGCCCTCTGTGGATTGTTTTGAGAATGGTTGTCCTGTCTGCTCCATGTTTACTTCCATGTGGAATGATGCTTGCACATGAAGGAAAGCTGTGGATATTTCAAAATAGCATGGTGTCAAATTCTGGTTGTGGGGAGGGGAGGGGGGGGGGGGGAGGGGAGGGGAGGGGAGGGAGGGGAGGGGAGGGGAGGGGAGGGGAGGGGAGGGGAGGGGAGGGGAGGGGAGGGGAGGGGAGGGGAGGGGAGGGGAGGGGAGGGGAGGGGGAGGAGAGGAGAGGAGAGGAGAGGAGAGGAGAGGAGAGGAGAGGAGAGGAGAGGAGAGGAGAGGAGAGGAGAGGAAGCTGTGGCATCTTGGAAGCAATGGCATGCATGCAGGTGGTGTGTTTATATTTATGCAAGGAGCTATTCCCTGAGGTGCCTGCCTTGTCTGACTGTATGTCTAATATAATTGCCTTAAGGCTGACCTCCACTTCCAGCACAGAACATTGCAGGATTACTACTGGAGCTGAAATATTCCATGTATCTAAGTGTCCTGCTTGCAGAGAAATTTGCTAAGTCTGTTCTCACGGTGGGAATGTTCCCAACTCTTTCAATTATTAAAAAGATATATTTCTTTCCTCATCCTTAGATTATCCTTTGGCCCATGTAGGACTGCTATTACTTGACTTTCTAAATTTAATGATATTAAGAACCTCAAAAAATTAGTTTAGTGCCCTACAAAACTGACACTCAAGGAGAAAAAAATATTTTTCTATTCTTCATAATAGTTTATGTTCAAAGTGCTTTCATTTGATGAAAAATGTTTTCTTTTAAACCATTAAAAGGAATGGAAAGTATGCCAGACAGCCTCACTAAAACAAGTTGGCACAGAAAACGACATCAAGAGAAAGGAGGGGGGAAAAACCCAAATACGTGGAGCATTACTATTACTGGACTGAGAAACAACACCACTTCACACCAAGAAATTAACTGGACCTTGACAAAGGACACAGAAAATTGGCAGCATTTTAGGTCTTAATGCAGAGTTGGTGCTTTAATGATGGCTGACTGAAAACTGAGCATTGATGTAGAGGTGATATATGAGCAGGGCTTTTTTGGGTTTACTTTTAATTTTAAAATAACATAGCTTTAAATCTAAACCCAAGTATAAAACACAATGGGAATTGGAGATATATTTTTAAGCTGCCATCTTCTCCTTTGTAACTAGCAGGTGGTGTGATAAGTGAGATCCTTTTAATCTGTGTATATGTAAACAAACTTCATGTGTTTTTGGTTAATAAATATTGCACATGTGTGTTGCAATGACATTGCTTCCCTGGCTCCCACCTCTGTTCTTTGGTCTATGCGTTTACAGTACTATATCCCCACAGGACAAATATGGGGTTATCTCTTTTTCTACTTTGGTACCCACCTGTGTTGTGTCTGCTAGGCTCTTGGAATGCCCTGGAAACCTTCTGCCATGCAAAATCTAGTAGGATAAACATGAATCACTTCCTCTTTGCTGGTTTCCTGGTGCTTTGCTGTGAGTCCCCAGGCACTGGTTTTGAGACCTTCCTGGAAGACATTGTTATTTCTGAATCACTTTTGGTCTGGCTGTACTCTGTGTCCTGGGAGACTGCCCCAGACTTTTTTATTAATCTGCTGGTTAACCACGAAGTGCATGAGTCTCATCACTGGTAGGTTCCAGGGCTCCCATTTGAAGCACATGTGCTACCTCCAGCTGAAATCCTGGGCATTGAGGGCAGGGGACCTGCATGTGCTGGCCACACTCTTCCCTGCATTTTGGGTGAATGATGCTTGCTGCAGATCTGTCCTCTGTATAACATGAACGTAACTGGGTCATGCCCTCAGGCTTGGGAACTGATGTGTGTTGTGAGCACATCCCTGTGCCAGAAAATTCTTCTCTCCTGGAAAGGTAACTCCTTTTTCTGAGCATGTACTTTTTTTCCCCTCTAATTACCCTCAGCCCTTACAACAATACTGCTGGGAGTCTTTCCTTGCCTTTGGACCTGCACTTAGTAGGGAAGCAATTTAAACCATCCAAGCATGAGATGTAGCATAATCAGCATCTGCTCTCTCCCAATTTGACACCTGCAATGTATCTGCCGTAGCCCAAGGGGCCGTGTTCACACTGTCATGCTGTGGTGGGAGAAGACCAGCTCTTCACTGAGTAGTTGTCCACATGCATCTCATGTTCTCGTCCCAGTGGTGATGTTCCACTGCAACCCGAAGCTACCCTCTTCCCACCTATTTCCTGGGAATTTATTTGGCTTCTTTACCTAGTGTTTCCAGTCATGGAATTGAATCTTCAAATCATGGCATTTGAGTTTGCTGTGTGGCCTGGAATTTCCTCCTGCTTTTCCCAAGAGTGCCTACTAGGGCTTTGTATTTAGCATCAAAATAACATGGCTTCTACAGCACTTTCCATCTTTTGGGGTCCAAGCATGTTAGGAAAGATGGTAATGTTTAGGTAGCACACTGAGCATATGAGTGGCTCAGAAAAATTAATAAATAGGGCTATAATGCTTAGCTGTGGTTAAATAACCAGCTTGCAGGTGATGCCTCAAAAGATTCCAGTCATGAATGCAGGTGTTTAGGAGGTGCCCTGAGGTGGTGGAGTTACAAGTGGCTCTTTAATTTCTCTGTGGACATGCAAATGGTTAATTCCTAAATGCCAGTAGATGGCTCCCAAGAGCATTGTCTATAGGATATTTTTTCAACGCACGCAAAGCAGGATTTTGGTGCACTGATAACCAACCTCCTGTGCTCCATGACGTATCAGCTGAAATTTGCACAGCATCAGGACATCTGTCGCCAGGCTGGTGGCCTCGTCCTGTGGCCACAGGGCAACACGGATGCCGCGTGCTGTATGGAAAGAAGTCCAATTTCCCGGGCATGGGGATGGTGGTGAGGAAGAGTGGCCCACAAGTGAGGCAATAGGTCGGGATCCTGAAATAACAGTTGTGTTGGGGAGTAACTCAGCTGGTTATACATCAATAATGCTAGCTGAGTGGAGGTGATCAGAACAGGTGCAAACCCTTCAGATTCTCTTCGTGCTGGCCAGCAGGACCTGACTGCTTGTTACATTTGTTGAATGCCTCCAAGAATGAAGCCCCTGATTTCTCTTCCAAAAATAGAGATGATAAATAATTGTTATAACTGCCTCCTTTTTATAATCATCTCCAAATGGATTTTTTTTTTCACTGAGATTCTAATTAAGTTTTACATTAATTCTAAGTGTGCAGAATCCTTTTACCGGCAGAAGAGCCTTCTGGGAATTTCTGCTCTGTTGCAGCTTTGAAAGCCTGGTCCTAGTCCGTTTTCTGAGACCTGTACTCCTTGGGGCTACTATTCTGTTTGATTCCCTCATTAAATATCATGAAAATACTTTCATTCTTCAGGATTTAAAATCCTTAATAAGATTTGTGTTTTTGAAGGCAAATGTGGTTCCGTGGGAAAGCTGGGGAGATATTCTCTTTTGGCATTAGGGGAATTCTCCATCAACTGAAGTCAATCAGGGATACTGTCAGAAAGGGCTTTATTTGTTCATGAGAAATCTGAGGGCAGAGCTATGCTGAGATTCATGAACTGGATAGCAGTTTCCTCATGGGTGGCTCTCTTTCAATCTGGCTCCTGTGTCCAAAACTGCCAAAGAGATGCCAGCCCAGAGCATAGGACTGCTTGCTCAGAACAAACAGAGGGAACAAAGGAAGGAGTTGAGGCTGAAACACAGGGAGTTTAAGGGAAGAGGGCTGTGGCTGCCAGGTCTGTGGAAGAGGATTTTTCTATTTGTTCTGAAAATGATGGGAAGGCTGGTATGGATAAACTGCTTGGGGCAATTTTAGTTCTGAGGCTGTGCAGTGCTTGAAACAGAAGTCTCTTTCTCTTTGCCTACAGTTCCTAAACATTATTATAATATCCTGTAAACCTGAAAAGAGTCTGGAGAAGAGGAAGGGACCCAGAAGTAAACTGTTCTCGGAGGAGAACCCCAGGTACCCATTACTAGAGTTCTCTCTTAGGAGATGTCATAGCTGTGCTGATGTGCCCATATTGCTGCTTTCTTTTTTTTCCTGCAGCATCATTGTCATGGCTGATGACAGGATACCAGCAAGGAGCACCATGAAGCCATGCCACACTGCACATACATCTTTGGTACGGTGCCAAAAGACGCACATCTCTCTCTGGCGCTTAGGCAATGCTAAGTGGATCTGGAATGGATTGGTGACATATGACTGTGTACAGCACTTTACAGGTAGGGATATGATGCATGTGGGTGAAGATCAGCATTGTGTGTTATGGAGGCTGTGAGGTTAGAAACACTCAGATGCCCCTCTGGCCTTCTAAGTGAGGAGTTTCTCCAGTCTTGATGTCTACTTGGAAGCCATGTTTACATCTTTTTGTTCTTATATATGCATTTGTATGCACATATATCTTGGGTGTTTAACACAGAGAGTGTACCCGGAATGAAGAGGTATTATTTCCTGTTACAGTGCAAGTAGTGCATTGAGTAAAAGGTATTATTTACTTTTGTTCAGTGGTAAGCAATGGCTGGAAATCTGACAAGTTTATGTGATAGTTTAATGTGTTTTTTTGTTTAATATGTTAGCCTTCAGTAGAAGTTTGGCTGCTGCTGACTTACAGGACTGCAGCTCGACGGATGGTTTAGGTACATTATTTCTGAAATAAACCAGCCACCTGAGGGCAACTATCTTTTGTGCAGTGTCTTTTTACATAAAGTTTTTTTAACCACAATGTGGGGAGTGAAACTGAAGATAGGAGTTAAAGAGAAATAATAAGTACCAGGTAAACCAGCACCTAATTAGTCTTCCTCATGTAGGTTTACTTGCTTTTCAGTATGTCTGAACAGCCTTCGGTGGCTGTAGCACTTCCCTTTGGTAAGTAGTCTCGTCCCAAGGAGTGAAATAGTCCCAAGATTTTCTGCCAACTTCTATCACTGCCATGCGTTGTGGGGTGGAGACCATGAACACTGCTGTTCTGGAATCCACAGGAAGGCTGAGAAATTCACTGTCTGGCAATTCAGCTCTCTCTTACGATCTAATGTATCTTCCTTTAGGAAATACAGGATCAAGGAAGCTGGCTGGATTGCTCTGGGTGCTTTGCAGTCAACTTTATTATTTCGTTCTCAAGTTTGATGGTGGCACTGCCTGTCAAAAAAGAGTCCTGTTCCTCAGACTGTGTTGAAGTGGTGGGAGCATGGCCGAAGTTTTTGCCATAATCCTCAGATGCCTGCACTAGAGCACGGTGCATGAAAACTTAGCCAGTTCTGTGCTGAAAACCCTGCCTGTTCAGAGGCAGTGCTACTCAGTAGCTGAGAACATTGCCAAAAGTGAACAAAGATTTTTGGAAGAAAACAAATAGAATAAATTGGTTGGGGGGACAGGGGCATTTATTTGGAGTTTTGTGTGTGTGTTTGTTTTATGTACATATTTAAGTACATCATTGATACCTCTGCTCATGTAAATAAATAACCTCACCCCATGCTGTACTCACTGGATATCAACTTGTTAATTGACCATCTCATCGCAAAAATCTGACCTGAAATGGCAGGGATTTACAGTAATAAATAAGTTCAATGGCCATCTTGGAGACATACGTGTAAATAAGTTGGTTGTGGTCATTGTGGCTCATTGGTTTAGTAAGAACAGTGTGTTCATCTGTGCTGTGTTCAGCTCTTTTGGCTTTGGTGTAAGCTGCTTTTAAAATTCTTCTTTACAGATATGGAGAAGGCACATGAGAAAAGAATATTTCAATTATTTATCTGCCATGAAGACAGGCTGAAATGTTACTTGTTTCTGCTTTACCATATCTGAAATCAACTCTAAACAAAAATAGAACAAGTCTAGATCTCTGAGAAACTGTCTTGATGAATAGCTCGATACAATCATAAACCCATCAGATTTGATGTACTGCTCTTGGTTATATAAATCTTCTAGTTGCTATAGTGAAAAGGTTACGGATGATTGCTAGCTCTTGCAGATCACTGGATTAATAACTTACATCCAAGTCCACCTTACAAGTTGAGATCCAAGACTATAACAATACAGTTCAGTCCTGTATTTGTTACCGTATATGAATTTGATGCACTAATGACACGTCAGGCCTATTGAGTAGAAGTCAGTGCTAATGAAGCCAAGGTGAGAACTTCAAACCTAGTGATGGTGTTCTTGCTAAATTAAAGAATAAATGCCTAATTTTTAAATCTTTGGTTGAACTGCTTTGATTAAACCATTTGATTGAACTCTTGCATGGGAATAGATATGAATGTGTGTATGAAACTCCTGACCTATTGTGTGTCTCAAAAGGATAATTCCTCATGTCTTGTGATTCTGCAAATCTGGGATTTGTTGTCAGAGGAAATTGTTGCAGGGGAAGGCACCACCCAGTGTAGGGCTGGGCCAAGGATAGATCTGAAGAGCAGGCAATGACCTGGAACAAGTTACCCTTCATTTGGGATGCATGGATTTCTGGGAATGACCCTGACTGGGGAAGAGTAACCTGCCAGTCTAAGCACATATGCACAACTCCCAGAGGAGAGGGTAGCAGTGACAGGAGACCTTGTTAGAGGAAAATGAGCATAAGCCTTTTCCACACAGCACTGCTGCAAGTTATCAGTGGCGTATTAATGAATAAGCACTCTGGACTTGGTTACAGTCATTATTTTTATAGAGCTGTTATTTTCCCTCAGTCGTGTTTGCTCGGGTATCCCCCTTAGGCAAAGAGACAAACTAAGGAGAAAATAGCTTATAAAACACACAGTTCTGATGCTATGGTTTTTGTAACTTGTGGAATTCAATAATCTCTGAAGATTAATAGAAGAAGGATGATCTACGGCTGTTAAGCATTTTTAAATTTGTAGATCTGCGTTGTTTTAGCAGAAATTATCTCTGTAATGCAGGAATAAAAAACTAAGTTATCATAATTACCCCAATTGACCTTAGGATGGAAAAGATCTTCCTAAATCTGATTCTTATTCATTAATACCAAGTCACTAAGCAGCGCAAATACGATCTGGATCAAGTGTCAAATTAAGCAGAACAGAGAGTGGAATTTATGTTGGGATTGTGCCAGCTGTGGGAGGAAAGACAATACCTAATCCAGCATAAAGTATGCTAGAAATGAGATGCCCCTTCAGTTTTTAATTTTTTTTTCTTTTAGAACATGCTTGTGTGGAATGAGTTTGCCATAGCTCAGCATTTTGCATATGGAATTGATCCAGCACAAATTGCTTTAAAACCAAATGCTCTGCTATACGGAAGAGTGGCAATAGTCAGAAGCTCTGATCAAGACTTTTTAGTCATAGGAATTAGCTTGTGGGCAGAGCTGTCCTCTCTTCACTTTTCAAAGGGATTTTCATCTTCTCTTGCCAGTTGTGGAAGTGCAGGAAGTCAGGGGGTTTGTCAGCAGGGTTGTACCACTTGTATTCTTAAACTGGGTTTCTCCCGGTCAGTGATGAGGGGCTCCTCTCCCTGCCTGAGGCTGTTGGGCAGGCATTGCCCGTGGCTTATTTTGCTTGCAGTGGTAGTTCTAGCCCGTGGTCTTGCAGGCATATCTAAGAGCTTGCAGGAGCCATGGATACAGTTTGGTTGTCCCTCCCTCAAATGTATGCAGCTAAACTTAATACATTCAATTAAACATCAGCCTTCCAAACTTGGAATTGGAGATCAGGGAGTGCTGGAAAAGAACTAAGTGATTTTACAAGTACTTGGCATCATGCTCTGAGCTTCTGTCTGAACATAAAGCTGAAAGCCATTGCTCCGTACTGCTGGCCTTATCCTAACGAGTTGTGCCGCTGGAGTAGATCCTGGACTACTGTTGCTGCTTGTACCAAAAACATGGAGTCATGTTGCTAAGCCTGCCTCTTCCCTTGCAATGGCAAGCTTGCCACGTAGGGACAGAAGTCCTCTCAAATCAATAATCTCTTGAGAATGTGGATTGAGCACTCTTATGAATTTGTGCTGTGCTTGTCACAGGCCCTGATTCCCGAAGCTTTCCCTGATGTTATAGAAAAATATTTTTGATATGCCAGAGGCATGTATCAACTTTTCCAAGATACCAACACCATGAAAGCAAGCTGCTCTCCTTTGTCTGTGAGGTGTATTTACAAAGTAGGTATGGGATGTTGAATTTGCTTTATTTTAGGTGGACAAAAAAAGCACCTTTTTGACAAGTTTTTTATCTGGTGGATAGCTTCTGCATCCTAAAGTCTACAAGGTTAAAATTACTGCTCTTTTTAGATGTGAAGGAAAACTGTACAAATAATGATACAAGGGCATTTTATGTTGGTTTTGTTTCTCAAAAAAACTTGTCCTTTTCCAAATAACACAACTACACATATTGCAGAAGTTCAGTTTCCAAAATAGGCTCTTGTCTTAGATTTGGAGAGATGAGGTTTGGCTGGGAGCAAGGAGAAACAGCAACTATATGTTGTTTCTGTGGAATGTATTTATAGCTGCTTATGAATGCAACTGCATTCCAATAGTATAAAAAAAAGGCATGCTGAACAGGATATACAATGTAACTCCTTATTTGAACGAGCTTTGAAAAAACTACTGCCATACTCCTTTTTTAGCTTGTTTTCCCCAGGAAACACGGCTTAAGAGATCATGCTCTATGCTTGTCTGCACACCTGCACACATCTCCTTTTACTCTTCTCAGTGCTTTCACTGTTTTTAACCAAATTTGACAGAAGTTCTAAAGATAATTAGTTCTTCTGAGCCTACAAAACTGCATGCCTCATGGAAGTAACTAGAGGAGATATATTGCTCGTGTCCACATTGACATAAAGGCAGCAACATAAATGTGTTACTGGGCAGCAGAGATCAGCAGAGGAGACTGATGTTATGAATGTCCTGAAAGCGGAGGGAAATCTGTGCCTCGAGCATATACAGTGTTAGACAGAGTGTCTGTGGAATCCTGATTGATAGGAAACCAACCAGTTTTCATTAGTTTTGCTTCTGAAGGAACTTTTGTACTGCTGAGAGTTAGTAGTAACAATATGTCAACAGATCCCATAACCATTTATTCAGCAAATTAATGTTTTTATGTCTGCATAGCTCTGGAAAAATTGCATTGTATTTAAAATATGTTTATATCTTTAGCTCGTGTTTTCTGAGGAAGTCTTTTATGTTTGTCCTCAAAAGAACTATATAGCTCCCTATGTGAAGACACAATATATATGACTTTCCAGACTAATTGCACCCTAAAGAAAGTCAGCTTAGCTAAAAAAAACCCAGATAATTTTTATGAAAAATATAATTTATTTTTCCTCTGGAAAAGGAGTATAATGAAAAAATCTGGATTTGTTTTAATCATCACAGTGCAATTCCATATTGAGCAGAGAGAGTATATATGGACCTTTCACAGTAGGTTTCCATGACCCAGGGACTTGCTTCGTCCCTTCCCTGGGAAGAGTCACCTGCAACTCTCCAGAAAAAACCAAGTGTCACATCCGAGAAGTAGATCCAAAGAGCAGGTTTTTGAATAGGCAACAGATACCCTGAGACCGGGGATAAGATAGCAAGGACCAGAGAGGCTGTATGGCAGACAATCCAGTCTCCAGTTCGCTCCTGTGATTTGGCATAGCCAGCACGGAGACATAAGAACATAGATTGTTCTCCCAGTACTCCTTCCAGTGCTGTAACTGAAATGACACAGTTACCTACTGCTAGTTTGGGCAACACGGAGTTTAATCACTTCTTGCTGCCTGACCAAAAAATCTAGAAAGATGCATTTTACTACCTTTCAAGACTTCCTGGGACACCAATGAGTTTCTCATAATTCCTCATTTTAAAACCAAGAAGGTAAAAACTTGTTCCAGAAATAGAAATCTGACAGCGCGCACATCTACCTCCAGCTGATCTCCCCAGCCTTTTCTGTTTTCATTTCCTGGAATTTCTTTAATATTAAAGTGTTTGCCTTCTTTGCACACAGAAAGGCCTCCCATTTTCATCTTGCTGGGTGCTGACACTGCATTCCTGTCTGTCTGCTGAGTTATTGTCTGGATTAATATTCATTAATTATGCTGCCTCAATGAGGCTGTGCTTGGTAAACAGCTTCTTGAAGACATTACATGTTTTCCTGTGAGTGGTGTTTCACAGAAGATTAAAATGTTAGACTATGGGTATAATCCAAATCCAACAAATGCTAACCTTTCTTAGGGTGTTTTAGAGGATGGATAAGAGGAAGGGAAGTGGAAGAAAGTATAGAATTGCTCTCATATCTACAGCAGGGACTGCCTGGTTGTTGTGTTGAATGGCCAGTGCAGATCAGCCCATGGTATCTGGTACTCATCAGCCATCGATAAAGGGGAGCATATTAAACCAACTTTTTCCTACTGCGAACTCAGAACTCCAAGATATGTTTTTTAATGCTATTCATGTTCATTTGCATAATCAGTTTTTCTGAAAATGATTCAGGCATTAAGATGCATCTGAACAGGCCTCTTTCCTGCCTGCAAAGGTAAATCCCTCTGGTGAACTGAGCATTATAAATTTAAATCCAGGATGTGGGCTTGGTTGACGCATTGTACTTAGCAAGACAGGTACAAATAGATTGAGAAGAAAAACTTGCTCTGAATCTCTCTGTGTTCCTGTACCCAAAGGGGTTTGCTTTAAAGAAGATTACGAATGTTTTAAGATTATCTTAAGGTAATATGTAAGCAATTAAGGAACCATGAGCAGAGGAAAGTTGGGGTTTTTTAGCACAAATGTTGATTGACAGTAATCTTTTAAAAGAATAAAAGGTCTTGAGGATGACGAAAGTTCAAGCCAAACTTTCCTTCTCAAGTGGAAGATAACTCAGTAGGCAGTACTTGTTGGTATGAGCATGATTTCTTGCATGACAGTAAAATTTAACTTTGTAGCACCTGGAACCCCAGGGATTTTAATGCCTACATATATTTTAATGACTGTTAGAGGTATGGTATTTATACTGTTTATGGAGAGAGAATGCTGCCTAGATCTTGCCTGGCTAAATTGACTTTGTCCATTCAGCAGACAGAGCTGCTTTTGTTTTTGTTTTATTTTTTTAGCATGCAAATTATATTTCTCTGTTTGTTTAAAACAAAGTCCAGTTATAACCTTAGTTGTACTTTTAAGTCTTCTTTTAAAGTGTTTAAAAGCAGTAGAAGTAGTTAAAAGTAGCAGTACTTGTAAAAGTACTTCTATTTTCTTCTTTTTCAAATGTAGCTCTTAAAAGACAGCTACTGCTGAGCTGTAAACTCTTGGAAAAGTTAATACCTTACTCCATATTTGAAGCTGTTGGTGTATTGCTTGATCCTGTGCCAGCTAGCCTCCTTCCAAATAGCAGTAGTCATAACTATAAAATTCACTGAAAATTAAGCAAGAATTCCGAGCTGTGCTCAAGGATTCTGTATTGTCATTAGCTGTATTTGATTCTTCAAGTGTACTAAAAGCAAGACTACTCATGGGACAAACCTTTTGTCAAGAGCTGGCCTGGAGAAATGGGTTACTGTAGGAAAAAGGATCTTCTGAACAGGACACCTCCCATTCTTTCATGCACAAGCTGTGAGTAAGAAAAGATGGATGTAAAGAAAGCTCTCTGCTTGCCCTGAAGAAGAAAGGGTGAAAGCTAACTACTGGCAATCTTTATTTTCATACAGTATATTCATACAGTATTATTTATATTCAGCATGCATATGAAGCAGCATCATATTTGAGCTTTGTCCCGTGGAGTGGTGAATGTTGTGTTGCATAACCTTTCTCTGTGCTCTGATTTTAGGAAAAGGTAGCACCTTCTTTCACTTAAGCCATGAAAGGGATGCTCAGCAGAATGCTGGATAGCATGGATTAACAGGTAATGTGTTTGTGTCAGTAAGGGTTTGGGAAAACAAGGTGAGACAGGTAGGATGAGTGTTTCTGCTGGTCAAGAGGCCTTGTGCTGGAGAGGCAGCTTCTGGTGAAGGCAGGCACTGATTCTGAGCAGCTGCAGCTGGGGAAGGCCTGCTCCGGTGAATTAGCCTGTATATGTAAGAGATAAGGTTTTTCATTGGACTTAGTTTCACTGTACATTTTTCTACGGTTGCTGGAATTGCTTCCCTAGTTTGGCATCACTGCAATTTTTAAAAAGAAGTGACCTTGTTGTTCCGTAGCTTTAGACACCTGTTATGCTGCTTAAATGAGAAAGCAGTATCTCATGTTGTTATTTACTTTTCTCTAAATGATTTTTTTTACTTCAGATCAAAAACCCATCCACATTTGTAATGTCTCTTTTGAATCTTAATGACCAAGGAAGAGCACTTGGAAAAAATAACCAGAAAGTTTCACATTTGCATTTTTTAGACCCAGAAGTGAGCAATGTTTCAGGTGTAACTTTGCAGGTGGAAGTTACTTGAAAAGGGTCTTACTCAGTTCATCCACTTCAGAGACCACAGGACTTGGCCTGTAGAACTTTGGCATGATTAGTGCTGTTGATGTCAGGAGTATGCTGCACAGGTATTATAAAGCCAAGCACAAATGTCCAATCTAAGCTTTCCTTAAGGAGAGGGTAAACTTGATGTTCCTTTTATGTTGACAATTAAATCCCTTAGGTAATTGTGTCAATTGCTGACTTTTTTTTAAAGTCCTTTTTTCATTAGCAGCAAAAGACTGAACTTTTCAATTATTTCCTGATCAAACTGAAATGAATGGAAATACACAAATAGAGTAAAAATATATCGAGAGTTATGATGGATTGCTGTTCTGAGAAGCCACTTGGGACATAGCAGCAGGAACCTGAGCTACAGTTAGTTCTGTTGAAACTAATGTTCTGATGTCCTTTTTAAAAAAACTACAAAAAACCACCCCAAAACAAAACAACAACAAAAACCCAAAACAAAGCAACAAAAAACAAACAACAAAACCACAAAAAACCCTCCAAAACAAAACCAAAAGCCCCCAGCAAAACAAAACCAAAACCCTACCCCATTTATGAGCTAATCAGGACAGGAACTTGTTATCCATGTGTTAATCTTCTTCAGAAGTAGTGTTTACATAGCTAAGATGCTTCCTAGTTTAGGCCAACTATGCTAAGGACCTTTTGTGGCTACAGTTTAGGATATAACAACTCTTCACAGTTTGTGTTTGAAGTGGCTAAAGCTATTTAGCTTTTGTGGGCAGATCCACTAACCCACACACTATTACTGCCCAAGTAACAACAACAGAGACTTAAACTTTCTTCTGACAATGAAATTCTTTTGTCTAATGCAAACAAAACAAACCCTTTTATAGATAAACTGAGTGTAACACAGTTGTGTGTGTTCTCTACAGTAGTGCATACACTTGATCATAAACCCTACAGAAAATTAACAAACATTATGCTACCAATGCCATTGCATAGCTGCAAACAATATTGTGCTTGTAACCCAGTTTGCTGATTTTCAGAAAGCTAAATCTCAGTTCAGTTAGACTATCAGGATGAGAGTCTATCTGCATGATCTCATCTTCTCAAAATAATATGGAGGAAAAACTTAAGTAATGGTGAGGGTGGGGATATGTATCCGCCGGGATCCTTTTGAGAATAAAACATCCGTTGCTTTTTGCTTTGAACAGTTTCAGACACGAACACTAATCTTCAGTAACTGTGAGTGCCTGCACAGAGTAAGCATCATAGATAACTGACTCTGTGGCTGGAGCAGATGGAACCTTTTATAACACCAGCTGAGACAACGTGGGAGCTGAGGGTAACACTGCTTTTTCAGGCCTGGAAAGAAGGAAAGCACTCTTCCTTTGCTTCTTCAGAAGAGGGACTATTGTGTTCTCTATCATGTCCTTCTCAGGCTCCACTTGAACTCCCCAAAGGACTGCTTGGCAGTACAGAAGCTTTGGTTTATTTAATACAGAAGGATCTTTCTTCTTCTTCACCAATAATGTTTTGATCTTAGCTGGGATTGAGAAGTGCTTCATTCATTACGACTGCCTGGCAGTGACATAAAGGCATCCAGTGTTTAGCAGGTCTTCTGAATGTACATTGCTTGGAAAGAAAGCTGAGCTTCTTCATGTGTAAACATCTGTCTTAGTCCTGTGATTCCTGGGCAGCTGTGAGTGTGTTCAAGCTTCATCCCTTAATGTTCCTCTTCACAAAATTCAAATTGTACTACTTCTGAAGGGTGGAATTGCTTTTCTTTGACTATGCCACTTGGATCTTGTACTCAGTTTTGTTCCATTGTTTCTGTTTTTGATGATGTTGGGAGCTGTAAACAGCACCAAGGATGGCAAGGAACACGTCTACTGTGGTTCTCCTTTTTATGGCTAAGCTCAATGGAGCAGGCGATTCTTGATGGGTCCATAAAACGTTTAGCCTATTTGGGTCACTGTCCAAAGTAGATAAAAAATAATAACCTGATAAAGTGTGTGTGCATGTTTTGTTTTCATGTGTAGAGAGACAGATCTACACAGGGGTACTGTTTGCTTTTGCCAGTCCAGGCAATAGGATGTTACTTTGTGCACTACACTCTGGTCACTTGGCAGTCGTCTCTAGAAACAGATATTAAATAGCCCCAATATCATTAGTATGATTCCATTTCGGAAACCTTTTTTCTATCCTTGTTCAAAATTTGCTGGAGGTTAAAGTCATTGTCTTGGCAAGTGACATTAAGTAGCTGTGTCACCTTTTGAGAAGCTGCAGTTGTTCGTTGCTGCCGAGTGGTGCGTCCTATCAGCATGCATCCCCCTTCTTCCTGTTCTACTTATACTGGCAGCTCTCAAATGTCCTAAACATCAGGGACTTTATTTGAGCCTACTACCTTGATGGGATTACAAAAGAGAGAGTGTTGTGTATGCCCTCCCCGCACTTAGGGGCACCTCTCTATGCATCATAATAGCCATTTGTGGTTAATAAATGAGGGAAAATACATAATTTGTCATACTTTCTCCAAGGCTGCATTTAATTCTGTATAGAATTGCAGATCTATCTCGAGAGAGTGAATATGATACAGTATCTTTTCCAAGAGGATTACACCGAATTACCTGAAGGCTGCCTACACAAGTACCCGCATGAAGCACTGCTGTCTGCTTCCTGTCAAGGGCATGTGCTTCTGAGGCATGGTGCTCCACTTGCAATGCGCCTGATCCACAATGGAGGCTTCAGCACACCTGCTGGACTGGACTTCTCAAATGGTTTGGGGTTAATTTGTAGACCATGTGGGCAATTGTGAGCACCTGAGGCAGAAGATACTGAAAACCTGGGTGATTTTTGACAGGTACAGTGTTCCATGGAGCAGTGCTTGATTGTGGGTGCTAAAATAATGACATGGGTATCATGGGTGCTGAGGATCTGTTGACTTTGGGTTTTTGGCTAAATCTTCTCTGCAATTTTGCAGTTTCTCAAGCCATACTAATGCCCACTTTGAAGAACGCTCCAAAGTTTCTCTCTTCGTGCCTCTCGCCCTCAGTGTGAGGTATTATTTTGGAACAATTTCAGATTAAGTGGCATTTCCTTGTAAGTTCTAAAATAGTAGGTATTTCCTTTGAAGGAATGATGTTAGGACTTTTGACAGAAATCAGTAAATCTAACGACCTTTGATTAAAGTCTGCAGCTGTATGATAATACAGGCAAAAACAACTTTGAAGATGGATTCAGAAGCCAGGAATTTAGAAACCATTTTCAACATTTCAGCCTACACAGATTACTAAATAAAGGATTTCAACAAGTGAGACAATGTTTTTGTTTGTAAAAGTGGGCGCTTAGTACAGTGGGGTGATGAATTAAGGACAGCCGGAATACATCAGGGTATACTTTCCCACACATCCAGTACGGTTGAGCATTAATACATTTTCATCCCTTTGCAATTATTTTCTCTTTGCAGCTATTTCCAGATTGTTACCATCTGTAACTGTGACACTTTTACAAGAAAATTAATTTAGTCAATTCAGTTTCTGTGATTTTTATTATTCTTGTCATTACTTCAAATCTAGAACCTTCTAACTTGGCTTGAATTCTTCAAACCTCTTATATTGTGCAACCGATAACCAGCTTTTGGGTTTTTTTTCAGAAACCTGAATTTTTGTTTGTTTGCTCTTATGGCTTTAGATAGGCTATCTAACAGACAATGGTCAAGTCCTCTGGTGACATTCCAATGAAGAGGTGAGCAGTTTTGCAAATTAAAGAGATTGGGGACTAAGGAGGCAGCCATTTAATAGCTGTTTTTGAAAGCTATGCGCTGAACAATGGGAGAAATAGCTGGATTGTAAACATGTATTGTATGACTGAGACAGGCTTTGGGGCTGACTAAATTGAATTCTTTAAAGACAAAGGTAGTTTGAGAAACTATCCTTTGAAAATCCAGTCATGTGGTGGCAGTTACCTCCTTGTGAGATGCTAAAGTGTATTGCTTCCATTGAATTCATGGGAATTGGAGTCCATTAGCACATTCAGGGCTCTTGATAGAAATTATTGTAGGCTTATCTAGACAATCAGAAAGTGCATTATTTTCTTTAAAAATAACATAATACACAGTATTTGAAATGGAGCTATCTCCAATGAACTTTTCTATGCTGTGTTACACTGAAGACTAGACTCCAAACAATTTTTTAATAATTTTCAAAACAACTTTTGAAAATGCCAATTCACAGAAAACAGCAGGGGTTACATTCTTTTTTAGTGAAGGCTAAGAAAAGACTGCTTCTCATGAAATAAAAATGTCAGAGATTTTGAAAATTGCTTCAAAATGATGTGAACATTTAAAGTAAAATAATGGGGAAACATTTCTTGTGAAAGATGAAAAAAGAATTAGTGACAATTTTCCAGTAATGCTGTTTCAGTGACAAAAATGGTCTGGGAACTATTTTAAAGACAAATGTGTACTGGGTGTGTGGGGAGAGAAAACCTTCTCTGTGACGCAGAGTTGAGTTGTGTGATTGCTTTGCTGGCTGTTGCATGTAGCATACCTTTAGAGATGTGTTTTTATATATCTGAGTTAAATGGATCTAGCTGCCTGTTGTACAGTGGTTTTCTAAGCCACTATACTGAATGAGTAGCTCATGTGCAAGCTCTGGATTGCAAAGAATCCCAGACTTCTGTGAACTTCTAGGTTTGGCCTCGGTGAACATCCTTGCGGTTTTTCGATCTCCCATGAGAGCTTTCCTGTATGTGCCGGTATCTGTTGGAGGTTAACCTTTATTCCAGAATTAAGGTATGAGCACCAGAAGATTTTCAGCCTCTGACATCAGTAGTCTGATGGGTAAAGCAAAACAAGACATTATCTTACATAAAGATATGACATAGCAGATGCCGCCTGCTACGACAGGTGAGGTACTTTACGAGTTGTGTATGATGTACCATCCTCCTACCAAGCAGCCTTCCTGGCAGGAGTGTGTGTTATTTTTACTCCATGGTGATATGCAAAGTAGTGGTTTCAGTGGCAGGTAAGCATTAAATGCCTGTATTCAGGTCAGATGTTATATTTGTAGTGGCTGTACTTGTAAAAGTAAAACACAAGAGCAAAGAGTGAAGTGATTTACAGAGAAAGCCTTGTGATGTTCTCAGCAGCCTGTGATGAAGCAATCACTGTAGGTTAAAACAGTTGCTAAAATTATGAACGTATAGATGTCATCTTGAGAAAAACTAAGACAAAAGAGGAGGCCTAGGAGGCATTTTATTTGGAAATGGAGGAAACACAAGGAGGTAGCTCTTTGGCTGCCATGAAGGGGCAAAATGTGTACCTGTAAAAGTTAGTGAAAGTTGTTGTCTTGTTGATTTCAGTGGGAAGGAAGATCATCCCCAAGATCAGGCAATTAACATTGACACCAAAAATGGTTTGAATGATGAGCCTTCCTGTAAGTGATCAATGTAGAGTGGCTGGCTAATGATTAATGCATATTTCATATTAATAAATCATATTAATTGTTCTCTTCTTCTCTCCCTTTGTGTTTTATTTCTCCCTGTATACAAAAACCACTTCATATGGGTCCGAAACCAAAACAGTGTCTAAGAAGAGACTATTATACTTAGGTCCAGAATACATTAAAGGAGATTTAGACCAAAATTTCATATTCCTTGTAAAACTACCAATTTGAATTAGGTAGATATTTGAGAATATTGAGAGTGTTGGACTACAAGCTGGATGTCCACCAGTCTAGTTTTCTAACGTGTGGCTTTTGTATTTCATATTGTTAAATGACATTGCATTATTTACAGCCATTTACTGCTATGGATATGACTCATGTATTCCAAGGGGTCGTAAAATGGAGGTAAACATGAAAAACTGGATCTTAAATAAATAAAAAAATAAAAGAAGTATAGAAGATGAGCATATTTTCCAGAATTTTTCTGAAACTGCAAAAAAGTTAACAGAAAAAGCTAGGACAAAAGTAGAAGAGGTACTTATGAAGAGAGAATATAAAATTGAACAGAGTAATAAGCTACTTGAAAAAAGTCTGAAGATTTGTCTATTCATCTGACCCCCGAATCAGGAAAATACTTTAGCATTTCCTTGTCTCCTAAACTGTGAGTGTGGCATGTGAGCAAACCCTTCATATAATCCTTTGTTTTGGAAGTTCAGCATCTGCTGAGTACTCTTCTGAAACTCATAAAAGCACTAGAGACACCTCTTGGGAAAAAGGAGGGTAAGGTAATTGCCGTGTTAGCCTGCAGTGACCTCAGATTTGTTCCTGTTTGTCCTCAGCCTCCTGAGAGAAACTGTGCAAAGTGATTACACTCTTTCCTGCTTGTACTAACCGTGGGTGAATAGCTCTGCCTTCGTCCCTCAAGTATTTTGAAGATGATTTTTGGGCATCAGGCACTTGACATTTCTGTCCTTGAAAATTATTTCCTTATATCAACTACCATGGTAACACCCAAAAGACAACTTGAAAACCTGGTTTTCATCAGGAAACATTCCAGAGTACTGCAAAATATGCACAAGGTCTTCAAGCTGTTCCTTGTGTCCAATTTTACACAAAGTTAAGATACTCACATTATTAAGACCCACTTACCTGAGTAGGATGTTGCAAGATTAAGTCTTTAGTCCACTCCTAACATTTGCAGCTGCTTTGTTTTTAGTTTTGTACAGCTCCCTTTAGTGGTTATCCCCAACTGCCTGTGAGTTTCAGGCATGAAGTCTACAAAATTTGTAAATTGAGATACTAATAAAATCAGAAAGAGGCAGATTAGAGTGTCTGATTTAGAACATATTTTCACCACGTTTTTTTACTCTTTTATTAAGGAAAAGTGTCCTAGTGGAACCTGAAGGCAAGGCCACATTATGGGTTTTAAAGTGGGCCTTTTCTTTTACAGTTTTTTGCCATCTCTGTGATGGCAAATCTGGAGATTCTATCTCCAGTAATCCTATTAATTCGAATCCTACAAAAAATTAGGAAAGCTTTTTAAGGAGGTGCTTAATGATAAAACAGATGAAAATAAGCAAACTGTGGCCATTTCCTAGACATCTGATTCATTAAAGGAATACCCAGATTTGGAAGTTCAAGAGGAAAATTTCAAAAGGTAATAAGAATTCCATGGGAAAAAAAAAAGTCTGATGTCTGAATAATTTTCCCTGTGTCCTTTAAGCTCTTACTTCTCAAAAGGAGTCTCCCGTTCAAGGCCAAATAACACTTCATTCTTATTAATCTTTGGCATTTGGGAAGGTTACAACTGGAGACAGCAAAATGATGTCCTTAAAACATCATAGGTAAAGACCTATTTTATTCATAGTGATGAAGCATTATTGGATGAAGTAATTTAGATTTTTCACCACTGACTTTTCCCTGACACTGCCTCTTGATAATATGTTGACTGCTGAAACAACCTTGCTGAAGGTGGTACTGAGGTGGTCTTGTGCAGGTAGCAAAGCACCCAGTCATGTCTAGAGGCTGATAGAGAATAGTGGGCTACTTTTTTCAGCAATGGTGATGGTGATCTCAGCAAATTTATGAGTTTACTGGCACTGTCAGTACATATCACTTCTCTATCATCCAGAAGGAGGAGCAATATAGAATCTGTAAATAGATTTTTTTGTTGTTGTTGTTTATCTTACTCTTTTTCCTTGTTGGCTCTGAAGCCGACCTTCAAGTTCTTAGAATTAATTAATCTAATTAATTTTTGTTATTTAACTTTATATGATTTTAATGCTTTCAAAATAGACATTATTTTAAATGTGTTCTGGGAAAGAAATCAGCACCCTGAATTATTTGTTGCAAATAAATTATACAATATGCAACCTAGTTTCTATTGTTTGCAGACCAAGGCTGTTATCTCTGTGTTGGTTGTAAGCGATAGGTGCATCTGTTTTGGTCTATGGATTATTCATGACAGGTTCACTTCAGCAAGACAATGCTTGTGATATATAATAGATTATGCAGTTCATATTCATCCTTTCCCTGTTTCCTCATTGGGTGACTGAAACTTTTTTGAAGAAATGAGTATTTGTGAAATAATCATGAGCCAGAAATATTTTGCAAATGACCTGGCAATTATCTGCACACAATGAATAATGCAACTCGGTGAATAATATCAGAGCTAACTTATTTAATGACCTAGTTCTGAATTAGTTCACTGTTTGACCAGATCTACTTACTTTATCCAACTAGTATGGAATGCAGATTGATTCTCTTTTCTCCCTCACTGACTCCACTGACGCTGACGGAAGTCTAATTCCCTGATCTGAGATGTAAATGATGAGAGGCATGTTCTCTGCATGCGACTGCCAAACAAGTGTGACCACACTCCATACTGGATCTGTGTTTATGCTCTTCTAGTGCAGCAATGACAGGTGAGACTGGCTCAAATCTTGCCCTAATATCACAGTGTTATCCCAGAGCTCAGTTATGTAGACTAGTTTACATGCAATGTTAATTTAAAAGAACATGAACAAATACCCAAAAGGGTTTTGGTCTGTTAGGTATCAGTTCTTATTGACTAAAGTGCTGACATGGCACACGGATGACCCACTAGATTCTATTTGACCCACCAGTTAACACTTGAGATTTGAAGAATTTGAAGTTGTCTACTTTCTTGGCAGTTACCCCACAAGACTGAGATTTTAGAAAGCTTCTTGGTGAGAAAAACGTAAGCAATGGTTATATGAGAAGTGCCTGTCATGAAAAGTCTTCAAGATTTTGGCTCGGTGGTCAGAAAACAAACCCGTTTCCTGTGAGTTTAGCAACTCTGTCATGAATTATCTCAGTTTGTTTAACACAGTTTTCAAAGGTGTGTTTTTTGTTAATACTGTGTATGATAAGTGCTACAATGTTCCTGACAGCTTGGATAAGAAGTGATGAACACAGTGAATGAGCTCCATCAAATAAGGCCAGGAATTATATCTGTTCTAGTATTGTCAGCTTGTCTTAATACTGCATCACTTGGCACTATACCTATATCACATTTCATAGCTTTCCTTGCCTCTCCAATCCCTGCCCCCAGTCAGGTTGTCTTCTGACACCTACATTTCTGTCACATTTCTGTATTCCTCTTGGTAGAATCCAAAGGAATAACAGAGCTGTTGAGGTATGAGATAGATGATCAAGTTACAGCATTTCTCAACTTTGTTCCCTGTCAAAGCTTCATCTTTTGGAGATTTGCAATAGATCTGCTTCTCTTTATTCTTTCTTTCTTTTTTTTTTTTTTTAATTCATCATTTCTTGGCAAGTCACTTGTTTTCCAGTGAAAGCTGTTGCCTTTACTGTAAATGACCATTCAGAACTTTGAGCACAGCAAGAATAATGTGTCTGTTTGGCTAGAAGACATGAGCTTGGGGATAATCTTCTACCTCTTCTCGTACAAAGAGATCTGTTAATGAGCCAGCACATTACTCAAACGCTGGCAGCAGAGAGCCTGCTTTTAGAACGAGATCTAACTTTAAAAATATCCATCAACTCGACAATGTGTCAGGTAACTGTACCTCATGGCAAATAAAAGTCCAATTTGCTAGGTCGTGAAGAATTAATTATTTTAACACAGATTGTGCTGTAATATCTATAGTGTTTTTTTTAATACACAAAGTAAAATCTCTTGCAGCTTTCCTGCATTACTCTTCAAAATACAATTGTTAGAAAGAAAAAATTCAGTTTTGTTCTATCTTTCATGAACTATAGTAGAATTTTTTTAATCTCCCAAATGGACTAGGTCTGAATATTAGCAGAATCAAATACGGTCTCAGGCCTCACTCCTTATTTTTTCATGTGTGTATGTCAGGAGCACAGGCTGTGATATAGAACTGAAGAAACTTTCCACAATTTACATGATCCCCTGGCTGTGAACTAATTTCACTTTCTAGATATTATCCACTGATACTGAACTGTTTTAAGGTCCTTGTCAGTGCAGGGAGCTATTTAAATAAATGCATCTCTTTGTTTAGGCAAATCATAGGACAGAAGTAGCTTGTACAGTTTGGTATATATTTCAGAAGTAGGGTCTTCATTTGATTTATACCCACAGTTGCACATGAACCTCTCCATATGACTGTCCCTGCTGACTGGGACAAGGACAGTAGAGAATCCACAGGAACCATAGTGGTTGTCTTTTGGAATTTGGGGAATATTTTTACTAATTTAAGTAACCTGTCTTGATTTTTGCTGTTTTTAATAATGGGTATCATATTCCAGATAAATTGCCTATCTCAGCTGCATGTGCATTCTACGTCAAGAAGGCAAGGAACATTTTCCTTTTGTCAAGAGCCCTATGAGGGGCAGAAGAGTTGTGGAGGGATCCTCATGGAATTACTCTAAATTTTCATTTTCACATAAAGCACTGAATGAGACAGTGCTCTCATTCAGGTACCAAGTGAGATGGCAATCCAAGCAAGGCCGAGAGATGCAGTCCAAAAAATCAGGAGGTCGCTTTACTGTTAATGGTATGGTATGCAGCTTTTCCTTCACAGTTTAGCTCATCTCCTTCTGATAAAGCCAGAAGTGCTTCTGTAGCTGCAATGGAGTTCCTCTTCTCCGTCCTCTGAGCTGTGTCATTCGTATACAGCCATGTAGCAGAGATTCAATGTTTGTGTTAGCAGCCAGAAAGAGTCCAGGCTTCCACTGACAATTCGAATGGATCTTCTGGTTGGAGAACCTCCCAACACAGCTGAAACAGTCATCTTTTATCTGAACTGAAATCCTATTCTCTTTGAATACGACTGTTCTGACTCTTGCAAAGTCCTTGCTGTTTTGGCATTTTTCCTGATGTTTTTATGATACTTATTTTAACATACTGCCCATTTTTCATTCTGGGACAGTGCTCAAAAATTTGGCCATAAATGCCACTTCAACTGAGTGAATGCTGCTTTTTATCACTGAATTGCTAAAGGCATTTCTGGTGTTTTTCCAGACCATGGCTTTAGTTTGTTGATGTTAAAACCAATTTGAGCACAGGCACAATGGGTTAACATTTTCCTGCTTGTTTGTGTAGTGATTGATCGTTTGTCCATGTTGTGAGACCAACCTGCAGCAGGCAACAGAATACAGACATTTTATAAGAGAGACACATAAAGACCTGCACACATTTATGAGAGGAGCATTCTAGGGACAGAGAGAAGAAAGAGAAGAAAAAAAAGAAAAACTATGTATATTGTCTGATGAAATACAATGGAACAGGACTAACATTCATTTTCCCATTTCATGCCCTCCACAATTTTTAACTGTGGCAGCTTCTTGTTATATGGGAAAGGCCTCTGTTTCAAGGTGCCTTGCTAAGGGGTGCACAACCTCTAATGCACTCAGCTGGGATAGGAAGTCCAGGAGCCTTGAGGAGGAGGTGGTAGGAAAAGAGGCAGTGCACACCCGTATTGTGCTGGGAACAGAGTAGCACTGAACCATTGCATGGCTCATTGCTATTTCTGCTTTTACAAATGAGAACTAAATGGCAGCAGTCTTCTCTTTGGTCCCTTTAATTTCACCTCCTTTCCAGATTAGATGTACTGAACAGTCATAGAATCACAGAATGGTTTGGGTTGGAAGGAACCTTAAAGATCATCTAGTTCCAATTCCCCTGCCTATGGCAGTGACACCTTCTATTAGACCAGATAGAGGAAAGGAGGCAACATTATCTCCTCTGACCCTCTACTAGAGGCACCTAGGTAGCACAGGAGAATCAATCCCCTTGCTTCGCAGTGGGAGCTTGTCAGTGAGATTAGTCCAGTGAGATTAGGAACAGCAAGTCTGGTCCCTGACAGCTGTAGTTCATGCCAAGGTTGTCTTCAACCCCAGGGGCTGCTGAGATTTTCTTTACGAGCTACTGTATGGAAAGCCTCATCACAAAAATCCCTCTTTGTTTTTCAGCTAGATCAAGCAGATATTTTAATTAAAAACTACCAGTGGCAGTACATAGTAGGGCACTAGGAGCCCTTTCTCTGTGGCAGTTTCTCAGCACAAATGATTCTGTGTGGTTGTGGTCACATGTTTGATTGACTCGGTTCCCAAGCTGATGTTCACAGTGCTGTATTCATCTTGTTCAGATGGCTGTGACATGCTGCCTGAATGCACTGATGCTGACAGTGAATGTGAGGAGAACCAGACAGTTGACAGCATCTCCATTTTTCAGAGCTGATGCAGGATGATCTGTCACATGATACTAGGCCACAGCCTGTCATTTATACAGCTACAGCTGTAATGTGGGTAAAATGAGAAGAAATTAGAGAGAAGTGACAAGAAGAGAGGAAAAAAAAAAGAGGGGAGGTGTAGACACTATTTTGCACAAGCATATTTTATTTGAATGAAGACTATATTCATCCTACATCTCAGGTCTACCTTCTATTTCTATGGGTTGGAACAGCATTGACAGCCCATCCTTGCCTGCTGTTTGGGAGAATGTGTCTGCCCAGGGCAGGCATTGGAGACCCTTTGGGCTGGTCCTGTGCTCCATCCATTATGGCTGTTAGAGAAGCATTTCTTGCTGTTGCTTGGAATGCACAAGCATCAGCCAGAAGTGCAGGGGATTAAAAAAATTCTCTTGAGCTAAGTAACTGTATGCTCAAGCTGGGACCTGTAACAACAGTGTATATTTTATAAGAGGTGTAGATGAGGGAGAACCCTAACGATGCGTTCAGTGCTGCTATTGAGCACCTAAGATGGATATGTGGACCTCTTCTGGAAGGAGATTAATAGGTGACCCAAGATACCCTTTGAGGTCAAGCATATCATCTCTGTGCAGTTACTGGGGAGACCAGCGTGGGGAGGAAGTAACTCTGTGTTTAGAGTTCTTTACCTGGATTTTCTCTACTGAATTAACTAATGCTGTTCATTGTTTTGCTGCTCTTCCCTGTAATTTGGGAAGAATAGTTCTTGTAGCTCTGGATGCTCCGGAGCCATCTAAGGGAAATGCTACATTGTAAGGGCAGTATTCAGGAACGTCTTCCACTTGGTGATTGCGTGTTTGCCCACTTGTTCCCATGTGTTCCTTGAAACAGGAGTTGTCAAGCAGTGTGGCACGAGCTGGACTGTCCCAGGCTTTGTGCTAGGAATTGTGAGGCTGAATGGTATCTTGTGAGCCCCGGATGACTCCCTACTTCATTTTTTTTCTAGCACATGTTATAGGTTGCTGGTGGCCTAAATGTGCAGGGAACGTGATGTGCGCAGGCTGCCATGCTGGGGGCTTAGGAGAGAAACAGAACAAAGCTCCTGCCCATTCCTCTCATTCTCTGATCACCTTCTCACGAGTGAATGGAAAGTCAGTGGCACTCAGCTCACTTGTCTCTGGTTATGGGGGTCACACAGCTTGCGGAGGGGGATGTGTGTGTGTGGAAGGACGGTTGTTCCTGTGCATCTTTAAAGTCTTGCTTGGCTCTGTCAATCATATTCTTGCGCCTAACTTGGGTTAAAAGAAAGCCCCATGATGTCTTTGGTACTTCTGTGACAAATATTACATTTTTCTTAGTATCACATACTTCTGTTGAGATGACTGGAGCACCACACTTGACAATGATGAATTATTTACAGCAGACCGACAGCCATTTATCCTGTGGTACCATCTGCCATAAAGATCACATTTTTATCTTAGCAGTTTTCTCCCTTTGTTGTTCTTTGAAAGAATATTTGAAGATGTGGAAGCAGTGAGGAATGGATAACCACCTCTGGGCCATGATTTCAGTGGTGTGTTCAGATGCTTCTGGACAACGGTGTTAAAGGGTAACTGCTCTTGGCATTTGATTGGAAAAACTCTAGCAAAGGTGAAGTGAATGATGCAAGCCTAGCATGAGCTTTAACTGTTTAGGATGTTTCCCATGTGCATCCTTTGCTGGTCTCCTTGGTATAAGGGTCATGTTGTGGGCAAGGAGGAGGTGTGACTGGAGCAGAACTGGCAGATGGTCCCTTGAAGGTCGTTTCTTGTTGCTATCTCCTGTAGTGCTGCCATATGCTGTGCAGGGGGATGTTTCCTTCCTCTTCATGGAGTGTAAACTCATCAAAACAGCAAGTGCAGCATGCCATCAGCTCTCGGCTCTTGAAGTTTCTGAATAGGTCTGTGGCTTTAGGACATTTTTAGTACGTTGTCAAAGAGTATATAGAACAAGCATTTTCGAAAAGAAATTTTTAAAAATCTGTCCATCACGAAGGTGGAGGTTTTCTTTTAAGGATTTAAAATTTTTCTCCTGGAATTGTCTTTCTGCCTATAAAAATGGTTTTTTTAACTTGTTTTCCCCTAAGACCTTTCTCGTAACGTGTGAACATCCAGAGCATAAACAATACTACGTAAGAAATTTGGGAGCATTGAATGCTACCACTGCTTCTGCAATTATAGCTGCTCCTCTCAGCTACTGGTAACAGCACATATTTCCAACTCAAAACACCTGAAGCAAACTACCACAGCAACTGAGGGGTAAGAAGTGTATCAAACAGAAGTTGTTGGTTATGTCTTGAATTAAGTTAGTATTTCTGAGCTGCTTGTGCAAATTTAACTCCATTTCACAGTGGAGTCTTTCTAAAACTGGGAGTGAAAGCACATGCAAACTATTGTTGCTCGATATAGTACATGGTCTTTAGATAATCTGCACCCCCCCCCCCCCCCGTTTTTTTTTGTTAGTTGTGATTAATAACACCAAGAGAAGTTGTTTATCCTGAAAGAATAAACAAAGGCATACATGACTTTGTAGAGGTACAAATCCTGGTATAATCTTTCAAGCAAATTTGTTACCAAAGTAAAAGGCAACAAGTCTGAGTAAAGCAGAAGAATCAGGATGTGATTGTCATTCCTGACCACTGAAAGTACTACTTTAGCTACTGCTGACATGGCTTAATTTGTAGTGTTTTTGTTGAGGGCAAAAGTGATCTCCTTCTTATGAAGAAAATATTATATGGCCTGGCCTTCCTCTCTTTAGGGAAGAAGACTGTAGCCAGTAGTTTAAGATGTGTTCCTGGGCTTTCCTTAGGTCTCAGAAATTTTGTTACTTGGTGGAAGCAACTCCTGTGTTTAATTTGGCTGGGAGTGTTGTAAGTAGTATATTTGGCATGGTGATGGAGAAGGATGCTAGAAATATTCAGAACACCCAGGTACAAGGTGTTGTGCAGGAAGCTGGGGAGATTCAACTCCTCTTCAGAAGAAACACAGCTTCTCTGGCTGAGTGCGTTGGTGGAGCATCTCAATGTGAAAAGGCCACCTGTAGCACCTGCTCCCTATGCCCATCTTCCACAGCAGCCAATTTCTTCATGAAGCTAAAGTCTTTGTGTTAATGGGAGTGTATGACAATGTAATGTGACTTTTGGAAGCGTTACAACAAGTTCTGAATGATAGATGAAATGAAAAATCCCTGTCTGGTGAAGAGAAAGCATGTACAGCTTTGGATGATACACTGCCAGGAGCTCTAACAAGGGGCTCCTACACAGATTTTCCACCTCAATCAGCAATGCAGTTGCTGTCCCCTGAGCAAAATCTCTCCTCTACATTTTTTTTTTCTGTAGAAGCAAAGAAATATTCTTCAGCTTTATAGCTTACCCACTGCCTAAAATAATCAATAATCTTTGTCTGCTTCCAGTTGTGACAGTCTCTATAGGAAGCATCCTCTCCCCATAAGTCATTCAGCTGGTTCAGGTACTTTTACGGTAGCTTTACTCCATACACGGAGGGAGTGGGCAAACCTTAATCAGTGATAAAGTCGGTAACGTATAGCATCTGCTGATGTATACCACCAAGTTTGATGAAAAGGTTAGCAAGAAAATAAACAATAAGGCCAAGTAAAGAATAATCACTGAGTTTAAAATTTCTGTTGCAACAGAAGAGGTTTCTTTAATACAGTCAAGCCTGAGCTGGTATTGGCATGGTGAATGCAGTAAATCACATTTTCGCAAACAGTGGTTTATAGATGGACTTACATGGCATCTCGGATAATTTCTTTAATTTTAATTTTTCCTGCTGTGTTGTGGCAAAAAAAGGGATATTGTGATCCATGAAAAACAGAAATATTTAGTACTGTTTGTAGGCTTCCTCATCAGGTGATATGTCCTGTTCTGTCTAAGCTGGGCTGTAATGTGAGTTAAAGACTGGAAAACAAACATCAGGATGAGGGGTGTCAAGAATTCAGAGTATTCAGATAATTTGAGAGCAGGGCGAGAGGTCAGTCTGAAGAAGACACCTGACAGCAGAGGCTTTTCCACCTGGCTGACAGAAGCTGAAGTTCAGCTCATTCAGTCTTGAAATAAGAAGCTGCTTTCTGGCTGCGAGGTCTGTTGATCATGAGAGCTCAAGCCTGGCCTGGACAGCTTGCCTTTCTCATCGCTTTCCTTTATGGGAAAGCATTGAACTCAAAAGCTTAGAGCCAGCAACTTCACATTAAGACAACTAACAGACCCGAACTTCTCTGAAGATGATCAGGGCAGATTTCTTTTCATCTCCTCCCTTGCGCAAGGAACGAGGGCTTCTGTATGCGGCTTCTTTTCGTTGTTATTAACTGCTTTCCCCTGCAGCACAAGAGACTGGCCAGAGCAGGAGATCTCTTTGTAGGTGGCACAGAGAGTGATTACGGATTGCCTTAGTTGGTTTGGGAGGGAATTTTGCCTCGGTCAGGTTGGCAGGCTCTGTGGATCTTTCACCTCATATAGCGTGAGGTGTGGTTTGTCTGCTAGGACCATTTGTGTACATCTCAGATGATTAATTCCTTGCCATTGCATGGCTTCCTCAGCTCTTGCCAATCCTGTGCTTGTAGCAGATAGTTTTCTAAGCAGAGAAATGCTTTTCCCTCACTAAAGTCTTTGAGCATCAACTAGATGGTTTGGTTAAAATTAATGGTCTGTGAATACACAGTAGGTGCATCTGGTATCCTTTTTGGCCTTAACTTTTAGGAGATGATATCTATATATGCTGTCTCGTTGGTTAAGGCTGGGATGGTTATTCAGGAATGCGCTCTTTTCTGTTCTGAAAAATGGCCTGACTCCCTTAGAGGTCTTGTTCTGACAGCCTGAGAAAATCTTCCTTTCTATGCAGCAGAAGTCCAGCTTGCTTTAGTTTAATTTCAAACAACAGTCAACATGCACAGTTCAAATTGTGCATTTCCATGTGTAAAAACCATGCAATTCTATAGGCTGATCTCAACTGAATGTCTGTACTGCCTGAAAGAATATCCTCTTCAGTGAGCTTTCTGGCACTGTATGGAAACTAGCAGCACAAAACTACAGGTAACTCACCTTAAGTGGTGTTCTGGCAGTTAAAGTAGCTCAACAGCCAATGGATTCCTGTCTTGCTGTCTGCTGGTACCAGAGAAGCATCCTTTCTACAGTGACTTTTTCCATGTCAGTGAAGTCAACGAGGTATTCCTGAGTATGAATTCTTTTTTCAGAAAACATACAGTTTAGCCCTTAAGTCTGTCTACTTCAGCAAAATAACAAATTCTGCCTTCAAAATACAGACTTTGCAGCCTCAGGGGCCCTGTGATATACATGACACAAAACCTGACCTGATCTATACTCAAGGAAGTATTTGTGAATGTTTATGTGCATAAGATTATAGTATAATATGTATTTGAAGAAAGCTTTTGCTTCACTGGAGCTAGAATTTCACTGTACAGGTATATACAGGTGTGCAAAGACAATGTGTGCATGAAATGTTAAGTCGAAGCTATGCGATTTGTGAAACATGACGCAGCACCACAGAAACAGACATCATCTAAGCAGCAGTGTTTGATAGTTTTCTTTCACTTTCTGATCAAAACCAGAGATATTTCAGGGTTTTTTGGTATTTTTGTGAAGGGGCCTGTGCAGGAACACTGTAAGTAATCAAGGTTCACTCTGTGCATATCAGGAGAAACTGTGCCACTTGCCTGTGTCTGGCTTCATCCTGTGAAGTAGAAAACAGCAGCAATTGTGCGACTCCATTCAAGTGCTATCTGTTGTTCTGCATCTTTCTTCTTCGCACCCCCCAAAGAAAACTTTCAAATAAAAATAACTGAAAAACAGAATACTGTATTTCTAAGCTGAGTTGTCCTTAAAAATTCGAATGAGTCATTTAGATAACATTCACAATACCGGCAGCTCCAGGGCACTTTAGAGAATATGTTTCAGCAGAGAGACATTTGAAACAAAAATTGTAATGTTCTAAATGGAATTAGATGAGCAAAACCGTGTCATACAGAGATGAAATATAAATAAGTGCTTTAGGCCCACCCCATAAAAAATGTATGTGCTTTTTGAAAAGCACTTTTCTTCTGCAATGTTTTAATTTCTGTAGAAACCAGTGGTTGGTTGTGAGTTGTTTTTGTTGTGTTTTCTTTTTTTCTTCCTAGAGCATTCTCCCAAAATGTGCTTTTGCCACTCCATAAAGCCTTCTTTCTACTAAATATCTGTCTCTCTGTTAAGCCCCCAAGGAACTGTACAAGCCAAAGGCAGATGGAAACAATAGGCATTCAGTGTTCAAACGTACAACCTACAGAAAGTTCATTTGTCAAAAGTCTGAGGAACACTTCCAAGGAGGCTGCTTCATAAACAACATCCACATGGGGCAGATCTGACTTGTGCTACCACTTTTCATGCACACATTCCATAAGAATTTAATAGGATGTTTACTCTTCAATTAATAGTTAAAGCAACACTTACAGAATGTTGTTCCAAATCCCAGTCTCATTTCTTCTTTCCTTCCCCTCCCATCCTACATTTTAAATCTCTTCATCTTTTACATGCATTGACTACTTTCCTTCCTTTTACAGAAGACTTATCCTAACCCCTCTGTTAAGAGCAAATCAGTCTCAGACTTCTCAAACTCTTTATTTTCTTAGACTTTTTGAACTCTTTGTACCTGTTGGAGTTGAGATCTTTCACTGGTGAGTATGCAAATCCCACCATGGTATCAGTCTTTGAGATATCAATAACTAATGCCAATATTATTGTGTTGACAGTTAATCTAACCTTCTGACTCATGCCTGGAAGACAAAAGTTACTCTGGTTGGTGCTGTCTAGCAGACAGCATACCTGCTTTTTAAAGCTCTAATTACTTATGGTAAAGGTTTGCCTTCATTCCTTGGCTTTGTATTAATTAAATATTTTTAAATGTGATTAAGATGCTGATTCTCTAAAGTCGTGAAATCACTTTGGCTCCCATGAATTTCAACAGCTTCCCTGATCAGACCCCAGATTAGGGGCAAGGAAAACAGGGAAGACTTTGTTGATATCTAGATATAGGAACCCTGCTTTGAGTACCCATCAATATCTGAACATGTTCAGGACTAATC
This sequence comes from Lycocorax pyrrhopterus obiensis, assembly GCA_014706295.1. Lineage (NCBI taxonomy): Eukaryota > Metazoa > Chordata > Aves > Passeriformes > Paradisaeidae > Lycocorax > Lycocorax pyrrhopterus. Next base: position 62,406,846 of record JACSVZ010000002.1, read on the forward strand.
CAGAGCTGAGACTAGCAGAGCTGAAGAGATATCAGCCAGCTATTCTACCCAAGTACCTTCTGAATACATGGATTGCCAAAACAGGCAGCTGATTCAGAGGGCTCTCATCATATAAATGGTAGTAACCAGCTTCTGTATTAGGCCAATTTGAATTTAGCTGGGACACCCGAATTCTGTACCTGGTGCTTAAAATAGCAGGTAGTAGTTTCTGGTGCCAAAGCAAGATGATTAAATTGTGACATTAGAAAATTAGTCAGCCACCAAATGCAAGATTCAGTTTTGATTCTGTACTTAATGGCCATTTATTGCTCTGCAAAATAATGAAGTGTTGGAAAGTGACTTGAAACCAAACGTATATTACACATATTTCTATACATAAGCTAGCACTAAAAAATGCATAACCAATTCTTATCCTCTGGATTTCAAAAACAGCATTTGCAAATAATAGACCTGAAAGAATAAAAACAGCCCTTGAAGAGTGGAAGCCACTCAATGGCATCTTACCATGTGACAAAGAACATCATATTTTCTGCCCAAGAGATATCAAATTCACCTGAATGAGCCATTACTGAGAACTTGGATTTCCTTCTTTCCTGAACTGCATGGAGGTGCAGGGGTGTGAATGAGCATGAAGCCAATGGCATGTTGACAGCTTTGGGTAAGGCTTCTCCAATGGAAGTACTGGCCTCAGGCACTAAGGTCACCAGTACATTTTTGTCTGTTAGGACTATGGAAGTTGTTGGCTTTCCAAGGTTTGACCAGTACATGAAGAGAAGTTGCAGCCTGATCCTTGTGTAATGTTGGGTAGAAGCACAGAGTGGATGTGGTTTTTAAGTGGATCCGGGTCTCTTCATGGCAGCTGCTAAGTGTGTTTATGGCTGTCACAGGAGCTTTCACCTGCCAGACTTGGGGCCAAAAAAGCTCCATCTGTAAGGTGCTGACGCAGTCTATGTGTTTCATTGCCCTCTGGTGGCGCGTCCACCAGAGCAGGAGGTGATTGCTGCTCCCAGTTGCAGGAGTCTGTGCTGCTTGTGTAAGAGAAGCAGGTGCTACAGGAAGCGAAGGAAAATCCAGCAAGTATCAGTCAGGGCCTTATTTTTTAGGAATTGTTCTTTGCCGTTGCTTTACTTTATTGCAAGGGTTGTAAAAGAAAAACAGTGGGCTAAAGTCTGATACCAGTTATTCCTGTGCAAATCTAGACTTCTGCTGCAGCCAGACTCAGCAGTCTGGTTTTATACCTGTGCAAAAACAGTTGGAAACTGGCTTGAAAAGACAGGGAAACCTTTAAACTGCTTGACTATTACTATAGCAAAGTTGTGAGTTTGCCCTTGCAGCACGTAGGTAGCCTCTTAGAGCATAAGGAAGAAAAGAAAATTCTCAGTGATAATCCAAATGCATTCAGTATGCTATGGTCACTGAAGCCAATATTCAAGTGGGCTGAATCTAGAACCTCTTCTGTAATAGTCACCATCAGGACTCTGAGGCTGGGCACCTCACCTCCAGCCTTGAATCACTTACAGCCCTTGACACCTTACACTAGATTTTAGCAGAAGAGGTCATCTGCCTCTTTCAGTTGTGCTGGCACTAGTCCAGTCAGCCTATATTTACACCTATGGATCTTCTGTCTGAGATTCTGGAGAATAACAGCATTATACTGTAAAACATTACTTTTTCATTCTTGCTAGAAATGGTTCTGAGGAGAAAAATACTCTGAAAGGGAGTGACGGTCATGGAACCAGATACTGTAGCTTTTGTTTATGTTGGTTTGTTGACTTCAGTGCCTGTTTACATATAAATTATGGATCATTTGCATGTCTGTGGTATTTTTATAGGTGGAGAAGAAGTCAAATCTATTTATATGTGCTCCCAGGAATAGGTCTTTATAACACATGGTAAAAGCATGGTAGGAAGTAATCCAGAGAAACAATGCTTTTTCCATTTATGCTGGAAGTTTTTTGTCTCCCCAAGGTTATCTGTTATCAGAAATAAGTCCAGATCAGGAGAGGCAATGGAGAATTTTCTTTGTGGATTGTTTGTATATCAGCTACTTTTACTTGCATTTGTCATGGAATATATTAAAGTAGTCATATTGCAGAGTCCACACAGCATGTCAGCTTTGAGACAAGCACTCTGAAATGTGCTCACAGATGATAAATTGCACACTATGTCAACTACATCTTTGTCATGAGATTCTGTTTTCTATTTATAGTTGAAATGAAACACTTGAGAAAATTCTAAACCAAAGCAATTTCACAGAAATCTCGTAAATTTTTCCTTATGTGTATATTAGTGAAAAGACTCTCCTGTGCTATCTCTTTGCTCTGTGGGATTCCAACAATCAACTTCTGAGATCAAAGTAGGATGCTCTCAAGACTGTGAAACTTATAATGTGTCCATGTAATCTAGCTGGTGTGCCTTTGGAATATGTTCCTTTTCAAACATTGAGGAGAAAGAGCACGTAACCATAGCAGAGTGCAAATACATACAAAATTTGATACAGTTTTTGGATCAAAACCCATTATCTCCATAAGAAAAGAGATTATTTAGTTACTTCTTTGGCTTGTAATGCTAGTTTTGTTTGAAGCTGTCTGTAAAGTACTTTGCTTTTGTTTCACCCTCTTTCCAGGATGATTCTTTTTCATTTATGCATCTTAAACACATAATCTGCTGCAACGGAGTTGTGGGTAGCAAAAATTGGAAAAAGGCACTAGCTGTGCTTTGCAGTTAGAAATACTGTTCTGGTTTGTTGAGGTTTGTTTTCCTTTTTTCCTCTGATTACCGCAGCCTACTTTAGGAAAAGCGTGTCTGGATAGCAGCAATGGTGCACTTTGATGGGACAAAAGGTCACACTGGCCGAGACAGGGCAGGATATTCTGTAATCTGCTGAATGATTATTTAAGTTAAGTACGCCTTGTGATAGCTTCCTTCTACCTTGGGCACTCACATCTTCATGGACAGAAAGCACAAGGAAAGTTTCTCAGAGGGAATCATCCATGCAAGGATGGTAAAGTACATGCAGGAGAGAGGAACTGGTCAGTATCCTCTGTGCGGGATTCAAGCAAGAGCTTGCTTGAAAAAGAACTTGTAACTGTCTGCATGGTGAACAGAGCATTTGTCCAGGAAGATCCAGGATTCAGATCTCTGAACCCCACATCCTGGGGAAGCCTGGAGCAAGAGCACGTTACAGCTTCCTTGCAGTTGTGGAAGTGGTTTTGTATGTGATACCAATAGCAGTGTTTTCATTTCTGTGGCCTTTGTGGCTTTCCTTTACTACTTCTGGGCTTCTCAAAGTATGCCTTCTACCCAGTTCTCCACTCTTAAATCTAAGAGGCGATTTGGCAGTTTATTCCAGATTTGTGTGTACATATATATGTAACTGATTTGAAAAGCAGCTCTGACTTGAACACTAGAATGGCCCGTGAACCGGAAGATATCAATACTTGTTCAAAATGTGTTTCCTACTCTGACTCAGCTTTAAAACTGTAGTTTTAGAAGTAGGGAAGTCTTGGATTTAAATTCCCTTCAGCTCTGTAACCTTAGCCATCCATTGATCAGAGTGCCATGATCCAGTTTTTAAGTGCATATGTGGGCATTAACTGACAAAGAAACCATTGCAACATCAGTGTACCAATCTGGAAAGGTTAAGACAGTTACTGAAACTTAGTTTGACTGGAAAGGTAATTGATGGTATTTAGCAACATTTTTACAAATAATGAGCTAATAACTTGTGCCCTGTCTTGCACGATGCTGCATCAAGTGTCTTCCACGAAAAACTGTCTAATGAAGGAAGAGTTTCCTTGTTTGGAGTCAGTACCATTAAAACAGTTTGGCCTTTTTTTTATCATTTCTCTTCTGTCTTCCATCTCTCCTTACTCATCTCTGGCTCTTTCCTTCTGTTCCTATTCAATACACTTGCTCTGTGCACTCTTCTTTCATATTTTGTATGACCTTAGAAAGTGAACCTCCCTCCATGGCACATTGGGTTTTCCCATACCGTCAGTTTTCTGCCAGCATTATGTTTAATCAGGCAGCTTCCTCCTCTGTGGCTGGTCTGTCCTGTTTAACTAAATCTTTTCACCCTGAGCAGCAATAGTGTTTTGCTTAACTGGTGTGTTGGCAGAGATTACTAAAGATATCTGTCTGGATGCTGATGTGATATGCACTTGGGTCAGCAGCTTTAACTTTTACTAGATGGCTTTGTTGTTAGCTTGTTTCTTTAAAATACTTGACTGTTATATTTGCAGTGATGAAAAATAAGCTAACTAGCATCGGGCTCCAAAACTGTTGTGGGGGGAGGGTTACCCACTTGAAAACAAGCAAGAAGTCTTACAAATATTTGGGCTGATTAATTCACCAGCTTTTCTTTACAGAGCTCTATTGTGCTATAAAGCCATTCATTGATCAACAGAGTACATTGCCCATTTAGTTACTGTTTTGTATCTTGTGTCAAACAAAAGACGCTGCCTCCTACAACAGTAACAGCTGAATATTTTCACTGCTCATGCAGTTTCCTCTTCTAGCTGCTAGATCATCAAAAATTCTAATCAACTCTGATCTAATGCAAAGTACTACATGGCATTCATCATCTGTTTTAGCCTTTAATGCACCATGCAGGTTTTAATCAAAGGTATGCAACCATTAGCAAAAAAGAAAGACAAGAATTATGATGGTGTCCTAAGCAGAGCTTTTAAGCCAACATCACAGGCAGCAGATAAGTTCACCTCCCCCTGCTGAGTAGAAATACAGGAGAATAAGATGGGTCTTTTTTGAAATAATTGCAGGAGAGCACCACTGAGGTTTCAGGGCCATGTCTTCTGTTGTTTTCTCTCAGTACTAACTGCTAAGACTTACTTGCTTGGCTTTCCTGAATATTGAAAACAAATGTTGGCCCCGTTGCCTTGATGTGGGGGGGCTGCTGGATCATCTACTCAGTTCAGCGTGCGCCTGTGCCTTCTACTGTTGCCTGAGGGAGCCAAGGGGATTGGCAGTGACAGGCAAAAGAGCCCAGTGCCTTCCTTGTGGCAGACAGGGCTTTGGGCCTCTCACCTCCTCCTAGGCAAACTTCATTAGTCACCTTTCCTCTGCTCCTTAAATGTAGGACTAGCAGTGTCACTGTTGGATTCTGGGTAGAATTAGATCCATGTGCTCTTCTTCCATGCAAGCAGCAAACGTATCCTGTTTCTCATGCATTTGGCCTCTATTCCAGCACCTCTTGCTTCCCTGCTTGTTTAACCAGAGACATCCATCCCTAACAGGATGATGAGCAGCCTACTCCTGCTTTTTCCTGACTCATTACTCACAAAGCACCAGGCTTTCGTTAGACTGTAAGGATATGTATTCTATACCACGTCAAGCAGTTTCTCCTCCTTCTTCCCCACCCACACCAGCCCAGTAAATCAAGGCCAAATAGCAACCAGCCACTAGCACGGTGTCAGGCTTTGAATCCAGATTGGCATGAGGAACAGGCACTGGTCCATACGGCAAAATTGTTTAATTTCTGCCTAACTGAGGAAAGGGTGAAAGTAGTCTTTTTGGTGAGGGGAACAGGCTGTGGACACAGTAGTGTTATCTTTCTCCTACCACGTGAACTCGTGAATGCCACCTTGCTGGAAGCGACTCAGGTGAGGGTGGCAGACCTGGCACTCCCTCGTGTCCTGGACAATCCTATCAGATTTGAGAGTTCACTGCCCTAAGAAAACAGCAGTTGTTTTCTCAGCCTTCCCCATTGCCCACTTCTTCCTTGGTTCTGGTGTTGGCAGAGCTATTTCAGGTCCTGGCTTAAGAAGAAGTGGTTGTGACCTGTGCCAGCTTGTTGTTTCCTTGAAGCCATGATGGCAACAGGGAATGAAGCTACGTATCATTCTTTGGCTGTGCCCCACATAGCTGGTATGGGCAGAGTGGGGAGCTGACAATCACCCAGGCAGTCACAATTTAAGTGAGTGATGTGGAGGCCTTTGGGCTTGTGAATCCATGCAAATGGTGTGTGGGTGGAATTCCTCCTGAGGCCAGCTCACGCGGGGTATGAACTTCGTGAGTTATGTTGACTTCAGGGTATGCAGGAGAATTTCCCCATGCCGTGGCAAATGTAGAGTACTTTCTGGGGGCTCAAATCCCCCTTATAAATCATTACCACTAGCTGGAGCTGGCTCTGGTCAGACATTAAAAATCAGCCTTTCCAATGCGTTGTCTGGGGGCCGATTCTGCTCGTGTGCTTTGTTGGTTGTGCAGCTGCCGGTGGGGGACGGGGCTCAGTAGGACTCAGTGTGTGCTTGCCTGCCTCAGCTCCCGTGTTCAGCCTCCTGCCAGATGGAGGTCCCAGGCGTGCCTGGGCTTTCACACCAGCAGAAACCCTATGTAAATTGCTGGCTTTGATTTCCACATGGCCTCTAATGTGCAACATGTGCGTCTTTTAATGACCACCTCTGGCAAAAGCTTAATTTGGTTGGGGGTGGGAGGAATGGATGCTTTAAATCTACCTGTGCTTCCTGTGTCTGGCCTGTGCCCAGCTATGCACGGGAGCCAGAGATTTTCCACAGCACCAAACGGTGCGATTATATTTCCAAGTTCCTATTTAACTAGGCTAAAAAATAAACAAGTTCCTGTTGTTTTAACCCAGGTAGGCCATTTCCTTCACCCAATTTCCAAGTATCATTTCAGTGTATTGTTGTGGGTTCCAGAGGTGGATAATCAGCAGCACAGTGTTGTAAGGATCTGGTTCCAGGTCACAGACAAGTAATGAAGAAACAGCAGTCACTGAGGATTTGATTTACACACTGCAATGACTATGTGATAGCCCCTTTTGTCAGGAAGAAAGTGTCCCTCTGGAGACCACATTCTAACCAGTAGCAAACATTCAAGCTCCCTGGTGCTTCAGATGTCAATTATACCAAAGCCTCTTATTGTATAATGCAGGTCTCTTATAATAATACTGTCTCAGGCAGCAATAATAATGTTGAATGAATTTTCAAACAGTGGAGATGGGAGGGGGAGGTTGATCAATACAGCACTAATGATGGCCTTGTCTTTCACTGAAATAATTGTGATAGGGTTTATGGCACTTCCTTCCTATACCACGCTGTGCAGCAGTGTTAGTTTACTACCTGCTGTTATTGCTTTTGTATAGAAAGGTGTTAAAAAGAAACGTCTGTCAAGTTTTAAGGCTGTGAGTCTTTTTTAATGCAGCAGGGTTGTTCTAGCCAAGATGGTCTGAGGATATGAGAGGTACAATGCTCACAGGGAGAAGTGAAATCTTTTATTAGACACACTGACACAGTGAGGAATAAAGAAGCTTTTGGGCTCAGAAACCAGTAGTAAGGTCCCAATTTTTGCAGCGGATTACTCATATTTCATCATAAATATGCCATTGGAAGGACAGATTTTTTTTCAAGTGGCCTCATTCTCCTGCTTGGATATGCAAAGGTATCTGCTTTGAGAGGAAATGTGAGTTCTTGAACACATAAGAGTACAAAAAAAAGCTCTCTGGCACTCTAGGAATCTTTTTTATTTATGTGACCCTATTTCTCACCTAATAATTATGTGGGGTCTTCTCTGGTATTCCACCATGTGTATAGCATGCATACTAAGACCTGTTGGACCTATAGGAAGTCACATCCTCGTGTGTTCCTGAATGTTGGTGGAGAAAGCAGAGAAAACTCTGTGAAGGAGGAAGATAACAGTATAATGGAAGTTTGGTGCTGGGGGGGAGGGGTTGTTTGTTTTGTTGTGTTTGGGTTTTGTGGGGGGTTTTTTTGTTATATAATAAAATCTGACATTTTCTGCCGTATTTCAGAGTTACTTTATTTCTAAATATGCTGGAATGATGAATTCCATACTTTTTTTTTGTGCAGTGAGAGAAATTGAATGAAAATATAGCTGGAGTCTAATGATAAAAATCCTCTCTGTTGAAGCTCTTCATTACAGTACTTTTCAGAACAGAAAAGACGAACTGCTTTTGCAGTGGCACAAGTCCAATCTCAAACTAGAATCAATTGCTTTGCCAACGCTGAACACAAAGGATGTTCATTGTTTGCAAACTGAATTTTTCTTAGTGTGTGTGCAAAACCAATGATCAGATTATTATTTTTTTCCTTTAGAGAAACCCCTGCAGTGAAAAAACTGCAGCTGATTCTGTGCTTCCCATCCTGGTTTGCAGGAAGGCTTCTTGCTTCACAGTGTGATTTTTTCATAATAGCTGCATGACAACAGTATGCCAATATTTTGAAAAAACAATGTCCAAAGCTATAACGTGGTTGCTTATGTTAGCTACTCACTGCTGGGTTTTTGTTTTTTTTTTTCCCTTGAGGAAATAAATTTGCTTTTGTTCATACTCTTTTGAGGCTCATCTTGCTATGTATAACCAACCTTTTTCCGTGTCTGTGTCTCCATCTATGTATATAAATTTTGACAGGAGTAGAGGGACCTTCCCAAGCCTGTCCCTTCCTGCAACAAATAACTGCATTGTATTATGCTTAGCATCAATCATGTTAAAAATGAGGAAAGGATTTCTTCCCTTGTTATATTTATGCAATATGTGCCCCACATTCACTTTTTCCCCTGAAGCTTATGACCTTTTTTCCTAATATCTAAACATATTTCTGGCTGACTTCTCCCTATTGCTGTGCCAAAATTGTTTTTGCATTCTTCTTTACTCCTATCATATACTTCCTCCTTGGTGTATTTGCAGAGAGTAATCACGTCCCTTTCCACGTCTTCTGATGCTGAGCCAACATCTGAAAATATAAGGTCATTATGGAGTGGCAAAAACTCACCCAGACATTCATGTTTAAACCAGACATTCGTGTTTAATCCACACAGTGGATATGGTATCTGCCTGGAGTCATCCTGACTCTGACTGCAGCATTTTGTCCCTTAAGGACTGGATCCCGGCTGGAGGCCACTGATGCTAATTTTGCAAAGTTCTATTTATATGGCCATACCCATCCTGCAGAGCATTGCATGGGATTCCCTGATACTGAAAGCAGCTCCATGGAAGAGCACAGGCTCTACATGTTCCATGGAAAACAGTCCCACTTGCTGACAAGAGAGGGAAAGTAATGTACATGCTGCATTAGCTTATGTAAGGATTGAAGCTGCCTCATTTGCCTTTTTGAATCTCGCCTCTTTATGCAACATCTCCCAGTTGGCTGCCGTTTCCTCAGAAGCCTTTGCAGCTGACTGACATGTTGTAAATTACTCTGTGGTTTGTGGAGGTGTTCAATATTGGTAATTTAAGCTGTACTGCCTGTTTGTTATTGGTCATGTGGCACAGTTCTTCGCTGACTGAATGAGCTTAGCAGGTCAAAATTTTCTGTTGAATCCTCACAGGAAGTTATTTGAAAACTTTCTGCAGAATATGCAGAGTTAAAGATTTGCTGGCTCTTGCACATTTGCACGGGTATAACATGACCACAGAAATGCTGGTAGAAAGCTTAACGGGGGGCTGTGTATATAGTAGCACTAATTTGTTTTAGGGCATCCTACAGAAAATTACTTGCAGTATTCCTGAACAATCATGTCAATATATCAGCATAAAAACTCCCCTTGCCATTTGCTGATATGTATCTCAAGCTGACACGGGTCTCTTCTGATAATATTTGCTAAATATTTAACCCAGGGCTGTAATGAGAATTTCTTTCCTATGTTTTACATATTCTCATATAGTTTCCGATATCTGGTGTTACAGGCTATTCCCTGGTTCTCTTGGTAGGGTGTTTCACAGTACCAGTTATGACATTTTTCAAATACAAGAAGCAGCATACATTTTGTGAAGCGTTCTGCTTTGCCTCTATTTGCAGATTTTTTTGCCCTGCTTGTTCACTAATTGGCAGCGCTGAGTAATTTGTAATCTGTCTTCCCACTGAACCAGTGAGTGTTCTGTGTGTGTATGCATATGTTTACAAAATCTTAGGATTCATCTATGTGGTAACTAGAACCAAAGGAAATAACTGCATTTTAATTAATAATATTTTGATTAAGCTCTATTTGTAAACCCTAGTTTTGATGTAATTTAAGCTGATAAAAGAAATCACATTTAGCTGTACTGAAATGGCTCTGAAATCTCTGTCTCATGCTAACTACTGATGAAATGTTAAGGGTGTGATTTACAACTGATTTAATTGGGTTGGTTTCATTTACCATCTAAACAAGCCCTTAAATGTTGGAGTGTTTACCACCTGTTGTGACTCCTACCTTACAGAGATTTTTTGTTCCCAGGCAGAAGAGCGTGCTCTGTAATGAGAGAGGAAAAGAGGGCTATAAATGTACATCTCAACTTACACATGCTATTAAGTTTGCTCCTGGAAAAATGTGAAGATTTTTCTAGAATTTGCAATAAATTTTAATATGTTGGTGGTGATTTCTTCTAGCTTCTGACAAGTAGTGTGTTTACTTCTCATCAGCTGGCATAATTAATGTGGAAAAAGGTTTCTTAGTTATAGTTGTGTTATATAATGCAAGCTGTTCTTCTGCTGTTTCTGTACAGATCTAGGTCTTGTAACAGGTTGTGAGCAACTCTGATAGACAATCTTGAAAAATAAGAAGGATTTTTTGAAATTTACTTGGCATGTTGGCTTTTTGGTGTTGAGTCTTTGCCATAGTCCGAGAGAAAGATACAAGGCGAAAGGTCTATACTGGAGAAACCCTGTGAGATATTTTGGTGTAACCAGGTTGGACTTTTGACACAAGCAGTCTCCATGATTTTCACAAAGTCTTCTCTGCAAATGTAATAAGTTGTGTCTTCCTTTGCTAATCTCCTGCAACAGTTCTGTCATATTTCCCATACTGCAGAACAGATGGGTCAAAGGAGATGATCCTTCCCTCAGTCCTGGTGACAGCTGCCTGGAGTTCCGGATCCAGTTCTGGGCTCCCCAGTGTCCAGCAAAGGGTCATGAAGATGATTAAAGTACTAGAGTATCTGACATTGGGAGAGGATGACAGAGATGGGACTATTCACCCCAGACAAGAGAGAACTTGGGGCAGGTCTTTCTGATATGTAAAAAATACTTGCTGAGGCAGTGGTAAAGAAAACAGAACCAAACTCTTCTCAGTAATGCTCAGTGTAAGAACAAGGGGTAATGAGCACAAACTGAAACACAGGAAACTCCATGTAAACATAAAAGACAACTTTTTGTGGTATAAAACTGGTTGAATACTGGAACAAGTTGCTTAGAGAGCTCGAGGAGCCTCCATCCTTTGAGTTACTCAAAACCTTACTGGACCAACCTCTCTAGTTGTCCCTGCTTTGAGCACAGATGTTGTATTAGACAATCTCCAGAGGTGCCTTCACACCTCAGCAGTTCTATGAAACCATCATTTTGGCACTGTTGTCTGCTTAAGGTAAATTTGATTGTAGACTCTGGTAGATATACAGTTTTATAGGGAAACTAAACTGGAAAAACAACAACAAAAAAATCAGTCTGAACTTAAACTGAGATAGCCAAGGTCACAACACCATCTATAGATTGGGGGAAATATATGTAAAGAAATGCAGCGATCCAAAAGTAGGAAGTCATCCTCCTTTCTCCAAGGCATGTTTGCCCTACTTCTACTATCTACTTCCTTCCTCTTCGACTCCAGGTAACTCTTTACTTTGTCACTTCTCCTTTTTGATGTTCCACCCTGCTCTGCATGTTCTCTCTCTGCAATGTTAAATATAACCAGCCCATTAGGCTCACCATTTTCTGCTGGGCCAGCAATCACAATTAAAATGTCCCACATTAGAGTCTGATTCAAGCAGAAAGCCCTACTGGGACATGAGCTCAGTGGCAAAAGCAATGACCAAGTTTTCAATAGGATTTTCTCACAACCTTGTTGCATTCCTGAGATGCTGAGAAATTGGGTATCTTTAGGCACCAAGTTCTGTCATCTTATTCAGACTTTAACTTCTTTCTTTTCCCCTTCCATTTTCAACACTACTTAGCCCCAAATTCCTTATGCTCTCTAGGATGCCATAATCTAATTACCACTTTATTATTGCCCGGAGTTTGTCAGAATTACAGATCTTTCTGCCTATAGACCACTGCTCAGCTCTTAACCACCTCCTTATTCCATCCAGACTCAAGATGTAAGAATGGAACATATTATTTGGGTGGAGGTCTGTGTTGCTCATATGCTGTCATCAGTGAACATCTCAAATTGCTTCATACATTGGTTTTCACAGCATTCTTCTTTAATGGCTTCCAGCACCTCTGTTTGCAAGCTTTAGTGGATTCAAGATGCTAGATTAAATCAGTAAATGGGTCTCTAAGACCCATGTGTTTATTGATCTTCATGTGGTCCCTCTCATTAAAGTTGTTTGTCATCTTTTTGTTCTCAGAAATGTCATGATTCATCTATAATGTGAAGAGTAACCTAGGTCGTATCTGCCTACCTTGGACACATTCTCTGTTCTCCCAGTCTATCCCTCCTCTCCTTTTCCATTCTTTCTAACTCTGGATGCACCTGTCACATATTTTCATTTACAATTTATATATATATTTTTATATAGCTATGCAGTTTATATTTGTTAATCTCTTTAAAATGCCTTATAATTTTTTTTTTCTCCAGAACAGACCCTCAGAATTTCAGAAAGTCAGACACAGCTTTTAGGATGCCAAATGAAGTCTTTAATTGGATGACCCATTTGTGCCTGCAAGCAATCAGGCTGATTCTCTGTACAAACAGGTACCTTCTCACACACAGAGTCTGACAAACTATTAGTAGCATTACTTGGCAGTTTCACTGTTTCTTGGTGGTACAGAGGCCATTAAGAAAGAAACTAATTCAATTTATAAATAGATTATGAATTCTACTGAAAAATAATCTGTCCATGTCCTCCTAATTCACTGAACACTGAAGTTTAGTGTTGGTGTTAAAATAATACTAATTAAAAAAAAAGAAAAGAAAAAAAGAAAATGCACAGGTTTTTGGGGAGCAAGACCTCATTATTTTTGTAAACGTGTGTGTATACTGCTGGCTTTAAGACATATCTTTCTCTAAGAGAATATGTTCACATTTTAATGCTTTTAAAGGTTTTATTAATATTAGATAGGACATTGTGCCTAGCAGTATTGTCACTATTTTGTGAGCCTACTTAATCCCTTGGAATGTTCTCCAAGCTGATGAGTAGCTTCCCTCTACAACAAGAGCCCATCATCACAGACTCCCTTTGCCATGAATTTTCTAGAGCCATCTAGAAATAAAAACTATAATAGCTCAATCTCTTATTCGGACCCTAAAAGCAACTTATTCTGTCAAGGGAATAATGTGTAAGCCTTTGACATACTTTTCGCTTCTTGTCCTTTTTGGCAAAGAGGAGGCAGGAAAATGTGGGTTGTTTTCTGATGTTTCTAGAAACAGCAAGATTTATCAATTCATCTGGTAGCAGCTAGGATTTCTGCTTCTGAAAGTTATACTGTGGGGAACATGCCCACTGACTAAATTGAAGCTAAATCCGTATTTCTTCTTCTTTGGGTTAGGTTATTCTACAGAAAGTCATGGGGAGACTTGTGTTGTCTCAGAGACACGCAGGTGGAGCACACAGGTGTGAGGGCACTGAAGGTAAAACCTAAAGTGCAAACAAATCTTAGTGATAAAGCTCACTGAAAGAAATTATAAAGACTTTAGGCTTACACAGCAGTTTACATCAGGATGCTGATAGCAATTAGATTTTGCATCCCTACCACTTTATAGCAGATTAATCCACTTTTTTTTGTCTTTTGAGTGGAAGGTGTAGTGTATAGAACTGAACAGAAATGCTATAATTCTTGGTAGGACTGAGGACCCTGGAGAGAGAAGAATATGACTGCGGTGTGGCATGGTATACGTAGTTAGGTACAATTGGCCTTTCCGCAAGCTTCGTTCTGAAATCCCTCCTGGCTTTTAGTTCTCCTCCACAGGCAACTTGTAAACATTTCAGCAGAGATTACATTGCAGTGAATCTCTTGCAAATTAAGTCCTATTTGACCAAGTTAAATTCTGTTTCCAGTACTGTTTTAGATTTAGGACAATTAATTGCAGCAATGATAAAATCAAAGGAAGTTGCATGCAGAATGGGAACACTAGAGCAAAGGAATAAACACTATTGCAAATAATGGAGGCAATCATTGCCTGGCAAATGTAGCCAGAATTCTTCTGGACTAGAATCTATCCTGAACAATGTACTTGCTTAAATCTTAGTTGAATCAACACGTTTTGAAATTGCAGGAGGATTTGACTGTTTACATCATCTTTGTAGCCAATTGATTGTAACAGACTTCCCTCTGAAAAAAGTATTTTATCTATCTAAAGGCTTCTCTCTTCTTCAAAACACTTGTAATTCTATTGTTCTTAAAGCTATTTAATCATTTTAGCAAAATCGACATGGAAAAATGAATGAGGTTTGCCAATGGAAGAATGAGTTAGCGGGAACTGATCTGTAGAGAACACTTTTCTAAGAAGTATTATTTGTCTCATGTCTGTTGTCCTCTGCTAAACGAAAAAAAACCAAAACAGCCTACTTAAAATTTCGTTCAAAAGTGGAATAGAAATAACAAAAACAACCAATGCTCTCTGGAATGTTCCTGTTTGTCAGCCTCATAATTATAGCATCATTATCTGGATTTTATTAAATGTTTTTGCAGTGCTGGTATAATATTAAAAGCACAAACATACACCTATGCACAAGGTAAATGACAATTTCCAAGGTATATCTATACTTTGTGGGTTTAAATATCAGGTTAAGTGAATAGGCAAAGTACTTCTTGTGAGCATATGCCTCTTCAGATGTCAGTATGGCTGCTGATGAATCTTCTGTTCGTATCTTCGCTAAAGATTGCTCCACTGCCAAGTTACACAGAAACATGAAGTCCTACACATGAGATGCAAAAAAATGTTTAGAGTTTTTTTTTGGAATTTGGGTTGCTCTTGTGGGTTGGGGGTTTTTTGTTATTTTTTTCTGCAGGATAATTTCTGCTGATTCAATAAGGTTGTTGCTCTGGGTTGATGGTGTTGCAAATCTCTAAAAAATCCTTCCAATGGCTCTGCTTCTTTCCTTTGTCCTTTCTGCCTTCAAATCCAACTAAGTCACTCATGCCTTTCATGAGGGGATTTATGGTTAAACAGTCTCTCAGGCTTGGAATTTGGCACATTAGACTCCTGTCCACTTGCATATGGACAAGAGTAATGAGCTGCCTTTAATACAAGGTGGTCTTCAGACTTTTTAAGGTCTACAAAACAAACCTAAATTGCTTGTTAATTCGAGGGAAGCTGTGGATGGCAAGGCTGTCTGCAATTTTACTGTTTCTTTTAGTGGTGCTGGTTGAGGCCAGGTAAAGAAACACTGCTCCTTCAGGAACATATTTAAATGATCTACTCCTATTTGGAAGCTGCCAGTTGCATAGTCAGTCTTGTGTTTCATGTACATCTAAATGCTTCATTGACTCGTGCCAAGAGATGGAAACTAGCCTGCTTGTTTTAATACATTCCTGATGATTTTGATGGAAAATTTAAATGTGTGAAGAACACAAAATCCTGCCCACTATCAGCCAAAAGAGTACCATTTCACATTTGTTACTCTTGGGAATCAGGGGAAAAAACAAACAAACCAAAAAACCCCAAACAAACAAACAAACCCCAAACCCAACAAAACAGTAAGAACGAGTTTTGGAATTGGAAAGAAACCAAGGAGGAAAAGCTGTGGTTAATGTGAGAGCCATGCATCAGAGAGATCTTCCAATCTTACAGAATCACAGAGCAGCCCAGGCTGGATGGGGGCTTGGAAGGTCCTTTTGTCCAGCCTTTCATGGAAGAGGGAGCCTAAATGAGATTATCTAGCACCCTGTTCAATCTTCTCACACAGCAAAGTTCCCTGGTTCTCCATACTCTGTAAGGGAGAGAGCTGAGCAGTGCTTCCTAGCCTGCTTCATCAGATTGTTGTGTTGGTGGCTTTTGATCTGGTAGTTACTCTTTTTTTATTGCATGTTTTTATATTAGACACTTAGCTTTTCTTTGTAATTAGACGTTGTGATTATAGTATCTGTTTATATTACACTAGAGTGTTCCTTTAATGCAGAAATCAAATAAACAAAACACTTAAAATAGAGGAAAAAAAATGCAACAGTAATGCTTGGGTCCGAAGGAGCAAAGAATCAGGAAAAACCAAGTTGTAGTTATTGCTTTTGGCTTCAGCAACACAGTTCATATTTTTTATTATCCTCCAAATTAGGTTTATTCATTTATTACAATTCAGTAACTGAATTAAATATAAAACCAATCCAGATTTTTAAAGACAGACATGTGTTGTAGCTAAACACAACTTTTTTGTTGTTGTTCAAATGCTGGAAAACATTTTTCTTCTTCAGTGTAAATGTTTTCTGAGGAAAGGGTTATGTGGGGTGAGGAGAGAGCACTTGGGGCAGAAGAATAAGTAGTAGAGTATTTAACAGCACAGAGCAGAGCCGTGCTGTTCCTCTGTGGCAGCATCCACACAGTGATCAGCAGTCTAACTCCTTCCTTTTATCTAAGGAACAACACGTTTATTCCACGTGGCCCCATCTGGGAGTTTGTTTCAGAACAGTATTACCTTCCCCATGATAAGAATCTTTGCTTGTGAAATTATTTTGGAAAAAGGCCATCTGCTAGGGAAAAGAATAATAATAATAAAAAAAAATGAATCCATGATTCAGATAATAAAACTTTGATTACTGCTCTCTTAGGAGGATGGATGAGGAAGCAACGGTCCAAGGAGCTGTCCCTGGAACATGTTTTAGAACAAGCTGTTGGGATTGACGGTAATGTCATGCAGAGGCTTGTTGTGTGAGGTATGCCACTCAGTTGGCTCCCAGGGAATGAATCAGGTCTCCTTCACCAGCCTGGGCTCCAAGTGGTTCCTGAATGGGGTGTGAGTAGTGGGGAGGGAGATTCCTTCCTGATACAAACACAATCGGCACTTGGTGGCATCTAGTGGGTGGGATAACGGAGTGGGATAGAAGTGCCCTGAGGAGGCAAGTCGTCAGCTGTTTGCTATACCCAAGATGGTTCAAACTAAAATGGTTTTACAGTAGTTCAGTAGCTAGTACATCTGTGCCTCAGCAGAAGCAATAGTGAGGAGATGACATCTTATCAGTCAGATATTAGTCGCACCTTCTACAAAATCCCTGATCCCACTCAGCATAGAATTATAAGTAATAGAAGACTTCAGCCCAAGAAACACTAAAAGTTGAATGAACTCTCATTTTTACATGATTTTAAAAACTGGTTTGATTCTCCCAGTTGCTTAAACAAGTATAAATCAGAAATAACTTCTGGAGTGATTGCATCCCAGAGGAAGGTTCGCAAATGAAATAAATCCTCTCCTTTGTTGGAGACCTGGGTGGAGGAGGACAACCATCCTCATAAGTGCTGTGTTTGAAAGTGCACAGAAGATAAGATACACCAGCTCTGTTAAAACAAGCCATTTTCATCTCACACATACACCCTGCAATTCTACTTTTTAATTTCTAGGCAATCACACTGCTGGAATCTTTTCCAGCCATTGGGTAAAATATATGTTTGTCTTGCAATTATGTAAATAAGGTAAGTGGTTAAGATTTAGATCTAGAATAATAATGTTAACATCATTGTCCCTTCAATAAACAGCAAGCAAGCTTTGGATGTAATGTTGTTTTTGCTCTACATGTTCCACGCCGCAGAAAAGCACAGGCAGACACAGAGATGATGTGGTATCCTTATTGTATTTAAAACAATATTTAGCAGTGTAGCTCCTATTGCCTTTGCACGTGTTTGAAGGAAAACCCTGCTTCATCAATGGGAATGTGTCAGAATTTTGTAATAAAGCATGCTGTGTAATATATTTAAACACAGTCCAAATTAATTAAAGTGTAGTGGACGTGAAAGATACATACTCAATGTGACATTTCAAACAGGGAGAAAATATGATAATGAGCTATTTCCATGTGTTGCCATCCTTCTGGTTAAATAATACTTCTGTTTTCAATGAAGCCACTGAGCAATAACATTCATTTTTGGAGTTCCACAGCGGTTAGAACTGATTGTATACAGGCTGTAATCATTATCCTAATTCTGCCCAGGAAACCCTCTCTCCCCATCATGGAGAAATTTGGAATAAAAAGTCTCGTTCCAGGAAAAAGAATTTCCAAATAATCCTGGGCACCAGATCAAAATATGAGCTCCAAATCCGCTCCTTTTTCTTAATAAGAATCAGCACTTTGAAAAATGCTGCTCCGCAAGGAAATGATTGCATTAGTCAGCCTCTTGGCACTGGCGTGGGCTGGAGCCTTCTCTTAAAATGAGGCCCAGCCTCGCCCTGCAGTGCCTCCAAATCCTCCAAAGATGCAAATAGCCCCAAGACCCTTGGCTTTGTTCTTACAGGCAGAAAACTAAAACATGGGACAAAAGGACAGAAAGTGACCTGGAAACATAGCCTGTCTAATGCTAAGGCAGCCTTGGGTAAGACAGGCATCTTTTTGTGTGCTGAAGAGTAGAAACCAAAATAGGAACTGGAAATAAGAGGTTACTGTTTCCATGCTATCCTTTCCTAGTGGAGGATCCAATCACACAGATGCAGGGCCTTTACCTAACTGTACAGCCCAAAGAACTGGTGATACGTGATTATATATTTGCCCCTTGATAGGATTATAGTGCTTATGATCAGGACAAATCCAATGCTCAGGCCTTGACAAGCACTAGTAAGATTACTTTGATTGCTCTATGCTGGATAGTCCAGAGAGTAAGGCCATCTGCCTTTCACTTGAGGGATTTTTAGAATCACACCAAAATATTCCTTTTTACTAAGGCTCCAGTTATCTGATTTTCAATGGTGAAAAGGCTGCACATCATTGGTGAAGGATGAAAGACAAGCAGGATGCATTACTGGATATCAAAAGTGCAATGCTGGAGCCTTGATCTACAGGAACAGAACCAAGACTTGCCTGGCACTGAGACATTATACCCTCCAAGAAACCATCTAAACTGACCAACACCCTGAAATTTACTGGGAGGTAGGTGTTGAAGTATTTTTCACATGCCTGTATTGTCCTTACATTGTTTGAACTTGTCCATTTGAGTCCTCCACATCACCACCACCAGAACTATTTCCTTCCCAGCTGCTCTTCAAATAGACCAGTTGTAACTAATGTAGTGGAGCTTGTAGTGTAAACTATTAGGATTAGCATGGAACAGAATGGACAACTCATTCCTTTGTTCAAAGACTATCAAGAAACAGATCTCTTTCCTGAAATGCGGGAAGAGTAATTTATTTCCAAGATAGTTGTATGCAAAAATTTGCATGTTAGCTCTGACGAGTTCTATTAAATACCTGGGAACTGAGTCCCTCAGTGAGGTTGATGAACAGGGCAGGCATGCAGTGCCCACCCCCGATCCTGCTGCTAATTGCTTTGTTGGCAGTGCATTCCAGGTCCTCCCTCTTTGGGCTAATATTGTACCAATTGTTTTCTCCTATTCAGCTAAAGAACCAGAAGCAAATTTTCCTTTGTTGGCTGCTATTGACCTAGTGGGAAAACACTATGCAGATGTAGCTTTCAGTCATCATCTGAATATGGCAGAGGAGGAAGATACTTTAACCTGTTCATGTTAAGACTAAAGACAGGAATGCGTATGTGTCAGCAGGGAAAGCATGTGACCTCACTATGCCAAATCAGAGCTTGCCAGAGCCCTCACCACCTGGTATAGTCATGGATGGAGTCAGACTTTGTGTGCTCAGTCAAGACCATGTGCTCTGTGCTTTAAATACTAGACTGTGCTGGGGTTTTCTGCATTTAGATTTAGCTCTTCTGCTGCTGGAGTGTTCCAGTATTGTGGTCTCAGGTGCCTGAACAAAGAGACACCAACCTGCCTTGAAAATGGCTGCTTCGGAAAGAAACACAATGGATAAAGTTCCGACCAAGAGAGTCTAAGCTAGCCTTACTGCTGTGGTGTGCACCTGTCTGCCTGGCAGCCTGGCAGTGCCCAGCAATCACCCTGAGGGGTAGGAGTGCTGCTGGAAAAGGGACTGTCATGGGATGTCTTGTCCTGAAAAAGGCAGGGTTATCCTCAGGTAAAATACACATGCCGTGTGTTTGGGACAAGTGTGGGATAATGAGCCAATAATAAACCTAATGTCTTCTGTCACCAGAGAAAGAGTAACTCAGGAAGAATTTGTAAATTGGCAGAGGCATTACAGATGTCAGTGTGAGATGCTTATGGCATTAAGGGTGTGAGAGTTTAGTACTGGTCTGAAATTTTCCACCAAGGTGTTTTTTCTTAAGGGAAGATTACACAGTAGTTTTTAAAGGGATAGAGTTTTGTGTGAGATACTCTCACCCTCATATTCAGAGTGTTCTTAGTATGATAAGGGCATGTATGTACCTGTCCTTCCCAGTCTTCTCTTGCTTCCCAGTACCTGGGCCATACATCTGAGATTTAAGTGCTGCATGCCCCTTTGCCTACTGCAGATCACACACTGATAATTCACTACAGCATTTTCTGTATGTTTGTCCTTGTGAACAAGAGCTACACTGTCTCAGGCTGAATGACAGTTGGCCCCTCTGGCTTTGGTAGTTCAGAGATCTCTGTTCTTTACCAAATGGAAAATCTGAAAAAAAATTTTCATGGAGTACTTGGAAAACTAGGCTTGCTTCTGATCAATACAGCTATCCCTGGCAGAGGGATGGTGGGAGTTGATTGAACAGCAAGAAGAGAAGATAGTGGGTTGCAAGACAAACCCAAGAAAGCTGTTTGATGCAGCAAAGGAGAGAGAACTGGTGGAAGGATGCATGGAGGGAGTAGCGTGCAAGAGTAGAAATAACATATCAGGTAGCAATGTTACTTTGAGGAAGAACAGAAGTGCCAGCTCCACAGATCAACAACTCAGACTAATTAAAGAAACTTGCCCTGGGAGAGGTTTAGACAGAAGCAACCCAGTTCTCTTGCATTATGCTCTCAGAGTGGGCAAGAATGGCACTGAATTGAATAAGGCCTGTGGGAGCACAGAAGGCAACTGTTGATAAAAACCTGTGTGAGAGAGAGGGACGAGGACCCAGGCAGAGCTGCTGGGTTCAGAAAAGGGAGGATTGAAGAAAGGTGCAAGGGCAGCTGTTAATTTGGAACATTCTGAACGTGGAGTAGGATCTAGCGACTGTGGGGAGGGCATAAAATGGGTGAGACTGTAAGGAACTAAATCTAGCTGGGAGGGGAATGGGAATAAATAGCACAGGACCTCTGGAAAGTAAGGGAGTGAGAGGACATGATATCTAGAGAACAGGCAGAAAAGAGACAGAAGGAGGGGGATTGCCTTTCTAATTAAGGGTATCTGTAACTTTCCTGAGATATAATGGGCAGAGGATGACTAACAAATGGCTGAGTCACAGAAACCATGTGACTGAGATTCTAAATTCATCTGCTAAGGGGCTTGAATATTCACACAAAGCTTAGAAATTTTCCTCTAATACTATTCTGGTGCAGGTGATCCTAAACCTCCTATACCAAAAAAACTTTCCAGCTGCTATTTGGAAATATCTATCTCAGTAAATTGGTCAATATTCATGTTGGCAGGCAAGTATATTACCTTATTACTCCATTCCTGGTAGAGAAAGCCACTTTTGGCCAACTAAAAAATGGTTGGTTTTTATCCATAGAACCTTCTGCAGGGAGCTTTAAATGGAAGGTTGTTTGAGCCTTCACCATAGCAATTTGGTAAATGATGTTGCTTAGAGTCAGAACAGTGTTCTGCCAGCCTTTGTAAGGCAATTTATTACCACTAACTGTCTACTGCTTGTAGGATTTTCAAATACTTGATGTTTCATGAAATAAGGAGAATGAGTGTCCTCTGTTTCAAGGTGCTGACTACTGGAAGTCTTTGTTTCATGCAACATTAACGCTGGCCAACATTGGTAGAACCATCAAAAGAAGATATTTATGCCTTCCACTCACCCTCCTCCTCCCATGTGACTTAGATTCAGGAACTGATGTAGGTTAAAATTATCTGTTGTCCTGGCCATCATCTGATTTATCAGGTACAATCATAGTTGTCTGCCCTATTTCAGATAATATGTTTACAGGAAAGATATACATGTGAAATTTCCCCTCCCCCCCAACCCCCCACTGCTAAAGAATGGGATAATTTATTTTCCTGATAGCAATTACTGAAGAAATACAGTCTGATGGAAACCAGGATTAATGTCCCTCCCCAGCTGAGCTGGAGTTTCTGTGCACAGTTAGGGAAATTTGGACGGCAGCGAGCTTTTGTGAATACTGTTAGATTAATGAAGTTTCTCTTTTTTTGACTTAGCAGTCTCTAAGTTTACTTGAGACGAGTGAGTTGACTCACTTCTCCCTTACCTTTTTGTCATGAGGAAAGAGCAATAAAACAAGCGAGTTGGCTACTGAGGGCAAATCTAGAGCAAGCAGGCTTTTAGCCTCAGGTCTAGGACATTAGTCACATGCAAATCGGTGATGATAAATCAGTGCCACCTGGCTCACTAAGCTGCCTAGGAAATCACCAAATGAAAACATGATTTTTAAAAGTACACAATTAATCCCTCTCACCGTAAGGAAACGGTCCCAACTTCCGTGGCTTGCAGCATTTTTCAGTGCAGGAGCTAGACTTTTCCACAAGGTTCCCCTGGAAGTTCCAACGAGTTACCTGACTCCTAATCCTTCATTAGTGTTCTCCCATCCCTTTTTCCTAATAACCAGAGAGTCTCAGTATCTGATGCTTTTATGAAACAGAGAGGAGGTGGTTCTGATCCTGTTTCTTTGTAAAAAGTTACACCGTCACAATTCCTAGGATGGTACACAGTGCTCTGAGCTTCTGCCTGCACAAAAACTGGTTTTAAACATTTCTGTTTAATCAAGAGTGAAGTAAATGTCAGAGATTCAATGTTCTAGATCAGCAGTTTCCAACACTGATACATCTTAATCAAGCAATTAGGTGCCTTTTTTTTTCGTTATTGTTTGGTGTTTTCCAAGCTGGAGAAGGGAACAGATTTGCTGCTTTGCTCTGATGACTGCTAGCAGCAGTGTTTGTTGTTAACAGAGACATGTACACCTAACCACCAGTTGGCAGGTGTTAACACTTTGTTACTCGCTATTCCCACATGCTGAGGATTGTGGGAAAGCTGTCAAGCTCTCTGTCTTGTGTAACACTCAGCTTTTACAATAACAACAACATCAACAAGCTCTGAACAAATTCAGAAGCTCCGTAGGAATGCAGCGATGCAGCGCTAGCAAGGGAAACAATAAGATGGATTCTCCTGGCTTTGATGGGAGCTAATATGAGGCTTTGTGGAAATTTTGAGATATTTCCTTATCTTGGCTTGGAAGCAGGTAGATGGAGCCTGAGTGCTCTTTTTTTTTCTTCTTTCTTTTTTAATTGGTGATATGGTCTGATGTTTAGAAGAAACCAAGGATGCATTGAGTGTGCCCCAACTTTTCTAGTTTGCCTCTGACATTTGTACTTGCCCATATTCAGGAAAGAAAGCTATGAATACAGCATACAAACAGAGAAAATAGCACAGAAAAGGATAGGAATGCTTTTTCTTTTTTTTTTGGGGGGGGGGGTGGTGACTGGCAATCGAGAAATGAGAATTTTTATTAGAATAGTACAACCCTTCTGGCGAGCTCAAATGTGCCCAGAAGAAAATGCCCTCTGTGAACTTTAAGTATTATTAAAATACTTCTTTTTCTCTTTTGCTTGCTGTCATCCAGGTGCTCAAACATACTCTGCCTTTGCAGCCACAAGGTCATGGTTTTTAGTTGAGTAATCCAAAGAATTGATTTATTTCTTAAGAAGTGAGGTTTGATGGATTTTTGATTTACATGAAGACAGTAAAGAAGAAGGAGTGGGAGGTGCAAGGCAGCTGCAGAGTGGAGTACAAGGCAGAAACTCAAAAGAGCGAGTGGGCCAAACAGTGCAATGGATTAGGAGAGCAATCAGTTTATATGGATGATTTTAATAGTGCTGCACTGCATAATTGCACCCCTTCCTCCCAAACAGCACAATACTGATTGTTTCTTGAACCTGCAGAATTATGCTCTGAGTGAGGAAGGATTTCAAGCATTTGCTTTTGATGAGCGTACTTCAGATGAAGGGAGAATGATCAAAGGAGGGATCATGGCTTTTCTGGCACGTAGGCTACGGCCGGGCTGCCTTTTGAGCACAGTTCCAAGTTTGGGATCGTTCTCCAGTTCATCTTGCATCCAAACTGAGCACTAGCTTTGGATCAGCTTTATGACATGGTAGGAAAGAAACTTATCCTTGCACGATGGATGGGCTGGATTCAGGATAGGGCATTTCTTGAGATACACCCATGCTGACTTGAATCCGCCAATGCCTGGCAAACACAAGGAAATATTCCCTGGGAGGTGAGTTGGCCAAGTCCTTTCCTGGAAAGGTTCCTGCTGCATAGCAAGGACGCTCCCTGAGATACGGAGGAGGTTGAGCAGCAGGTTCTTAACAATACAGTTGCACAGTCATATTTTAGTGGCCTGCCCCCAGGTCTGTGTTACACAAGGCAGTGTTGACATGGCCTCGAAGACTGTGACTTTCAAGTTAATTTTAATTCTGGAATACAGCTTTGAGGTTAGTCAAATTTAGGGGCTTAATAAAGTGGGATGTGCAAGACAGCTGCAGAAATGAATGGATGAAATCCCCCGTGTTTTGCATTGGGTGGGATTCCAGTGGTCTCTCCTGACTTCACAGGTCCCTGAATCACTGCAATAAGCACGTTTTTTTAATGGACTTCACATTACTTTCTTGACATGAAAATCATCCCTGTACCTGTGCACTGCTTTAAAAACCCTTCCTGCTTACAGAGCCACCTCCTGCAAGCTGGTTCTCAAAGATCTGCCTGCCAGACTTGGGGGTCAGGGTCAGAGGGAGGTATTGGCTTGCATACATCTGCATGTTGTATTTCCCAACTTCAGATTTCTCTTAAAAATTTATTTGCTCTTGCTTGGCCACCGCAAGCCAGTCAGGGGAGTCACTAACATTGGCAAGATCAATATGTAGATGAAATACTGATGAACATATCTTTTGTGTAGGCACTGTCCTGAATTTGTTCCTGCACATATTAAAGGATACTTTTGTCTTTTAAAAAACCTAGAGAGAAAAATCTTGTCACTTAGGGAAGCCATGGGGGAAGTGAGAGGAGAGAAGACTGATCATTTAATGAATAGGATTCATAAAGTAGGTTTGACTTCCACCATGCACCACGCTCTGTTGATTAATTAGTTTATGCACAGCATGTCTTTTTTAAAGTGGGGACATGCAAAGTGATACGTAGGCTTTTCAGAGTTTGTTCTTGAGGTGCTCGGGTGAAGAATAGGTGATTTAGTGCAATGAAATTGTAGATTTGATTTCAGGGTATGTCTATAGGCTGACAAAAGACCAAGTTAACAGGCATTAAGAAGGCCCTTTCTTGAGACTGGAATTCTGTCCTGCCACCTGAAGGCAGGCATAGCTGTGAGCACAGTCCCATCCACTGGCAATGGGAAAAATGAGTCATCCCATATACATGATGGCTAATGGCATTTCACTCTGTTGTGCAACAGGTTGGAAAAGGTGCTTGCAATCCCCTATGTGTTCCTCTGTTGTGGGGTGAGATCTCCCTGAAACATGGCAGTGGTTTTGCTGAGATCATAGGATCTCCTCTGCAGTCACTATTTTCTGCCTGTACTGTGGGGGTGCCTGGAGGGCTTGGATATAACTGGTTTGGGCTATAGGCATACCCAAGAGTCAGCTCCTCCTTAAGGATTAGAACCGTTGTGCTGATCCTGCAGACACAAGACCTATCACTTAAGCTACTTGCTTATATGAATTATCTGAAGGACTACAGCTGAGCTTCGTGGCTTCTCAGCACCTTAGCTGCCCTAGTTTGAGCAAAGTCATCAGCATTTTGCAGGGGGATTCATATTTAATTTGGATTTTTTGATCTCCATAAGCGTAACAAGGAAGAAAATGTTCCTGAACTTCTGGCAGGATTTCTGCCTCCTTTTTTTTTTTTTTCCCTTCTTTAGCAACTTCATTTGTTTCTCTTTTTCCTTCTTCTTTTTCCCACCCCACCCAGCCTTAAACAGTGCCGGGAAATTCTGTACTTACCCAGCTGTACTGTCTGAGGAAAGCCAAGGTTTTTTTTTTTTTTCCATGCATCAACATTATAATAGTTTGAAATTACTTATTAACTCTCCGAGTTTCCCAGAGAGAAGACATCATATACTTAACTGATATGCCCCTTGTACTTAGACAAAAGGCCAAAGGTTAGGGCAAGTGGATACACGTGACAACTTTATCCAAGTCCTTGAGGATTTCCCATTGACTAGGTCACAGTTTCATTCTTTTTTTTCAAGTGAAAACAATTAACATGGCTCAATTAAAATGGGTTAATTTAATTTCATTGCAGCTCTCTTCTTGGTGCAAACTCTGCAGTCTGTGGACAAAGAAGATATAGTTGTTACCCAGATGGCTGTCTTGCCTCAAAACATGCAGTGATCACCTCAAATAGCTCACCTTAAACCGGGTCATTGCTTGAGAATGCGTATTATGAAATAGTTTTAGAACAAGTTGATTTATATGTTAGCAAATGGATCAAATAAACATTTCCTCATGTCTAACCACTGCTGCTGTGTTGATGACAAAAATGTGTTATGGATGTTTCTGTGTCACTTCATAGCAGTGTGACTTTTTTCTTGCTACTATTACACGAAGTTCCAAAACACTGCAGTTCTGTGGGTTAGTACTCCTTTGCTCTGCTAGCAAGGGAAAAACATTTGTTTGAACTGGCAGGAAACACTGTTATTTAATTTACTCTCCTTTTTGGTGGGCACATTATATGCTGTGGGCTATGGCAAGTGATTATTCCCTATATAATCCTGCAGTGTTCACAAGCGTTAGCACCCGCATCAGGATGGGGAGACTTTTATCAATAAAAACATTGTGACCTAGAACTAAGTATTACTGCATCTGGAGCTTCCAAAATGTCTGGGGAATGCTCAAGCAACAAAAAAGTGGTGCACCAAAATAGAATTTTGCATGAGAAAGCCTCCAGGCTGCAATAATATTTCCTCAGCCACCCTCACTGTCGGGCCCTTCCTGGCAGAGCTGGACCACATCCACAGGTCATGTTGACTTTGTCTGGATTGATGGTGTTTCAGCAGCTGTCCCCTGCTGCTTTCAGGAAGCCAGGTTTGGAGCCATTAGGTGAAACAGCCCTGTAAGATTAAGAACAAGTGCCAGTGCCTGGCATGAGCAGCGGTATGATTTTTATGTCTGAAAGAACAGCATCCAGGAACATGCATTGTGCCCATAACCATGTCTGGGTGTGCCGAAGGACTCCACAGGAAGAAACGTGGATTCTGGGGGCAAATCTGGGGCAAACAGGTCTCTAGTTCCCTTGCTCTTCTGACCCCATAGAGACTTCCAGCTGATGTGGTGCGTAACTCCCAAGTCATTGTCATCTGTTGCCTTATGACTGTATGTATTCCTTGCTGGGATGAGATCTGTGCCCACCCTTGAGGCTCTGGTGGCAAAAAAGCTGTCCTCCCTAATGCACTGCTTGCCGTGTTGTGTAGGTTTCAGGAAAGTATCAGAAAAGAAATGGAAAAGGGGTCTGAATTTCCCCAGAACAGGCAAATTAATAAAACCTGCTGAGCCTACAATAATGCCTAAGAAATCTCTTCTTTTCTCCTGCGTTTGTTTTTATCTCACCTGCACTTCACTGCCAGACTGGTGGGACTTAGAGATGGGAAATAGTTTTTCAAGCAGCAAGTGTGAGCTGTAGAACTTGGGGAGTCAAGGAATAGTCTTCTCTCATCAAAAGGTCACTCCTCGAGTACAGATGTTTCACAGACCTTTGGTTTGATACTAATTAATTATGTGGGTTTTTGAATAGTTGGATCCTAAGTGGCAAATACTTGGATCCAGGTGGTAACTGGTACAGATAGCAGAAAGTGAAAAACAACTGTGCTGCCTTTTTTTTTTTTCCTTGGGAACTTAAAAATTCCAATCTTGCTGCATTAAACTAAGTCATGCAGAAATGCTCCAGCTGTTCTTTGCACTGTGGAAGCCAAATTCAGCATTTTGATGGGTTTTTTCCTTTGTTTTTGAGAGACCAGTTGTGAAACTATTTGATGTCTTAGGTAACAAAATCATACCTGTACTCTCCTTCCGATTATTTGGGTTTTCGTAGTTATTTTATTTAAGGTGGACTCCTTACAGGTCATTGTGTAAAATACCAAGTTTCCCAGGAGGTAAACTGGTCAGCCTTCTTTGCAAACTGGGATGTCCAGTAGCACTGGCAGACTTCTAGTCTTTTAGACTTTCTCTTCTTCTTTTTCACTGAATACTCTGATGGCACAGAGAACTCACAAGAATTTTGGTGAAAAGCAGTAGAACACACCAACAAATAATTCCAGTGGTATGCGTTCTGTTTCTAATAAGAGTTTTATTTGGTACAAAGTGTGGTGAACCCTTCTCAGCTCCCCACATTTGCAGGAAGAGGCAACTCTTATTTTAATACTCCTAAGGAAGAATCTATTGAAGTATTTTTTTATTGTTTTATAAATTAGATGTGTCCTATTTTTCCTGGCAATTTTCAGTGTGAGAGTTCTCTGAAATGTCAATCATATTCATCATGGTGTTTTAACAAAGGCTTATGTCTCTGCTTAACAGTGAGTTTCCTGCCCCTCACTTCCCTCTCAGTGCATAAAGGAGCAGGAACACTGAGTTTGGGAACACTTACTCCATGGCATTGGTGCCTGGAGCAACGCTTATGCTGTGGTTTCTGGATGCACGATCAGGAGAACAGTACATGCTGTATGCAGCAGCTTGCACCTGAGCAGCTCCAAGGATTGACCTGGACACTGGGTAACCTCAGGCTTACATGCCACATGGGTTAGTCCCCTATCCCTCAAGTAGGCATGGGCTTTCAGTGCTCAGTTCCTGCTGGTTTAATGGAGAAGAAAATTATCTGTGTCCATTATCAAATTATGTAGAGTTCTTTCCACAGGGCTTGTAATTTCAAAGTCATTCCTCTTGTTTCAGTGAAGCTGTTTGAGGATTTCCGGGGTTACTAATAATTTTAATCTAAGCCTTTTTAACTTAAAAGTTAGTCGGCTCTCATAAGGCTCGGGCCAGGTGACTGGTGAAGGTCACAGCAAAGTGACAAGTGCAGCATTATCCAGCCTGTTATCAGTGACTGCACCAGGCACAGTTCAGTACCTGACCATACGACAGCACAGTAGCCTGTTTTGATCTTCATTTTCTCGCTTTAATTGGGTGGCCTTTCCCATGTCTCTCCCTGCCTCTAGTCTTATTAACTCGTGAGCGTGGAACGGACTGGCTGACATATCAAAAGACTGGGTACTTAAGATGAACAAAACCATGCAGCAGTTTATAGTAATTCAAAGAATATGGAAGCATTTGCTCTTTCTGATACCACCTGCATTGTGTGCCAAAGATTGTAATGGGAACAAAAGTCTTACAAAGTTCAAGAGGGGGAAAAAAGCCTTTTTGTGGAAAAAAATTAAAGAAAAGGGCAACAGAAGTTATCTTGGGATGTGAGTGAAACGGAAACATTGGTCATGAACTGAGTGAATGAGGTGGATCTAATTACTGTGTAACAAAACAAAGGAAGATGGCTTAGCAGCCGTTTAAATTGCAGATACTTTGCCCTACTGCCGTGCTATAGACTTGACTGTTGTGGGTAAATGTGGAAGATGTCAGTCCAGTCCTTTTTATGGGATTTGCCAGGATCACAGAGATACTCATAGACAAATTCATCATATACTATTATCTCCAAATATGTGTTAATAATATTCTTAATCTTCACTGTATTTTCTCTTGGGCCTATATGCTGCATGAATGTTTCTTGGCATGCCTACAGATCTCTAATTGTTTGTATATTTGGCTTGCCTCAGGCCTACTTTAAATGAATGTGTGCAAGAATCTTTGCTATGTATGGGATTATTTAAGTACCATTACCGTATCTGTGTGGTATTGTTTACCATGCGTCATACCATTCCAAAAAAACCCAAAACAAAACCAAAACCAATCAAAGAAAATGCAGAAGGGGAATCCTGTCGAGTTTTTGATTAACATGATATAGTGAGGAATCCAGTCAGTGATATTCAAAGGTGTTAGGGCTACCTCTGCACACTTAAAATTCTGTTGGTTGAGCTAAACATTTATATTTTTTTCAGAGTTGCCTAAGAGAGTGTAGGGCTTTGCTTGCAACTCATCTAGAAATGCCCGAAGTAGCTCTAAGCTACCTTGTCCGATAGCACTGAGTTCAATGTGAACCTAAGTCTTGCCTCTGACACTTGATAAATACACAAGGGACACTTCCTCTCAGCTGATCTTAGTCTGAATCAGACTGAGCTACTGTTTTGTTTTGCCTCCCTCAGCAGTCCTTCCTTTGGATCCCAGCATTAAAGCATGTTGCACAAAGCCATGTTTTACATGCATTGGAGGGCCCTAGGTGCCTCTGGGGATGGGTAGCCAGCAACCTGAATGCACCTGCAGCAGTGTAGACTGAGCTGGGGAGGCAGAGGCAGACATAGATTAGGAAATTGAGCCCTCTAGACAGAAAAAGAAGTTATGAAATATGGTGCTATAAAAATTCTTCTGGGGGGGTCCTTAAATGATTGGCATGTCTCTTTTGCGGTTTATGGCATTTCTGGCATGACAGAGAATGGCAGTTCCATTTTTCAGTATTCAGGGTTATTTATTGTGTGTCATTGTCTTTGAGGTGGCTGTTCCAGACAGGTACTTTCATGTCATTTCCTTATTCCTGCGTTGTTGCTCTGCCTTGCTCTTTCTGTGTGGAAAAAAAGACAGGGTGAGAAAAATGTGCTGGTGGTGTTTGCCTGAGTGGCACACTACAGGAGCTGGATTTCTCACAGAACATTTTTGCCTGTGTGGCACCAGCATTTGAAGAAGGGCAGCAGAGTGTGCAGAACAGAGTCTGTAAAAATCTGTCTGATCATGGCTGACACAGTCTGATTCAGGGACAAGTGCAGATTATCAGTCTCAGTGCTGCACCAGTGGCACACAGAAATGTTTGGCAATGGTCCTAACAGGGTTAGTGTTAAGACTATGGCAAAAAAAGATACCGAGCTGCATGGATTTGCCCCATAGATTGTACGTGGCCCTTGGATCACCAGCTGATCCCCCTAGATGAAATTATACCATGGTTAGTATCCCTGACTCAGTTCCTATTGTGTATTCTCTCTGATGGGTCAAATTGGACAGAATTCCAAACTGTTCCAAGTGGTTTGAGTGCAGTGATGTGCTGAGTGGCCTGGCCTCAGTCATGCTGAAGGGCATTCGTTTTCAATTCTTCAGCATATAGGAGTCTCCAGCCCTAAAGCAATCGGCAGACTTCCTCAAAGGCAGGGAGAAAAGCTAGAAGAGTGGCTGCTTGCCATTGCTTTTTGGTTCGTTCAGGTTAAAAATCAGCTCTGCATGTGAAGAAGGAAAGGAGGTCTCTGTTGGCTGCTTTTCAATAGACTTGCACCTTTCTTCTCCTCACTTCTGCAGCAGGGTGTTGTGACCTTTTCCCTTTCGCATACCCTTGCCCTATTACAGACCTACCCTGTCTCTAAAGATATCACAAAGAACTTGTCACATCCCTCTGCCCTGACCCCCGTATCTTAACCCACTCTTCCTGTGCTCCCTCACTTCTTGTTTTCCTCTTCCCTCTCTCCATTTCACCTCCTGTTAGGCAAAATCTGTGCTCTGTGGAATAGAGGCTGCGCGTGGGCTGAGAGAAGAGAAAGTATTTAGACACCTCTAAGCATAGTGTGTCTTCTTGACAAATAGCCTAGTTATTCTGGGTGAAGAAAGAGAAACAGATCTGATCCTTAGCCATCACCACAGAAGTCTGTGCTGCTGCCACACTTCAGGCAGTGCTCAGTTCCTGTAAGAGGAGCAGGTCGACGGGAAGGTTTCTGGGGCCAGGATCCAAAGTGCTCCCCAAGAGTCTCTGGGAGTGTCAGCAGATTCCTCAGTGAGCCAAGAGCAGGGCCTCCGTGCATCGCCGGGCCGGCTGACGGCACCTCTGAACTATGCGTAGGATTAGCGGCTGTCACACGCGCAGCCTTCCTGTAAACCCAGGGTGTTCAGCTCCGTCCGCTCCCTCGGAGCCTCGCAAAGGACGGGGCTGTGGAGGCGTTGGATCCGCCGGAGGCTGGTGCAGCGCTCTGGCTAGCACGGTATCTCTGAGTGGGGAAAGAGAAGGGCAAGGGTTGTGAAAGAGGCTTTTTAATTTCATTGCTTTCTTCCCATACCCTGTATCCTGTCTGTGGAGAGCGCTTAGCAGACTCGTGGACCTGCACTGCCATGTGAGTTGAAAAAAAAGAAAAAGTGATGGAGAGCGAGAGAAAACCAAGGGAATCCATTAAAAAATGCCTCTGCTACCTCATTAATCTTTTGCAGCAAATAATATATGCAAAACTTGGGCTAGCAAAGTCTCCAAAGAATAACATTTTTTTTGGTGAGGTTTTAACAAATTAAAGAAGTAAATTAAGTCAATAGCACAGCAGGAAAGTGCTTGAGGCCTCCAGGATTTGTATATTTTACCATTGTTCTAAAAATAAACTGGGGGGGAAAAAATTTAAAAGTCTTTCAGTTGAAAAATAATATTTGCTTTAAGTAGCCGTGTTTGGGTTTTGCTCCCACACAGTGCTTCACCACCTTCCCTGGCCCTGAGGTTGACTTTTGGAAAAAGAAGGTGGAAAATAGTAGAAGCAGAGGTTGCAAAGCCATGTGGTGAAGGGAAAGGCATGCTGGGCGTTAGCGGGAAGGATGTAAAGCAGAAATTAAAACCCTTGTGCCTCACCCCACTGCGACTGCTGAGACAAGGCATGTGTTAGAGATTAGCAATCGGCTTACTGGCACCCTTAGGCCCAAACCAGTGGGAAAATTTCTGGCAGCTTTGGTCAGTTTTGGAAGAGAAGTGGCTGGCACCTTCCTCTTGCTATACTGTAGACTGGTCATTACTTTAATGATCAGAACAAGGCTTCCCAGGTTGCCAGAAATCAGAAGAGTTAAAGGCTGCCTTCTGATTTTCCTTTTCCATGCTCCTTTTTGTAATTTGCTGTAAAGTAATCAGAGTGAACAGCATTACAGCTCTGTCTTTTCTTCTCCCCTTAAACTGACCACTTCCCCTCTCATCCCAGCTGCTACCTACTAAGAGAGGCTTCCACTGCCTCTCCTCCCTGGGCTACCTCCACTTCCCATCTGCTGCCTGCCATCATTTTTTCCAGCTCCACCCAGGCCTTGCCTCACTCTCTAGCCTATCCCAGAACTGGAAAAACTGCTTTTTGGTCTATGATCATTTTGATCAATGGTCTGCAGGCAAACAGCATTCTGGAGAGAGGTGTAAATGATGGGTAGGTGCCCTAGCTTCCTACTAAAGATTATCACTAGAAGAGAAGCATAATGAATTTCTCCTACTCCAACTCCAATTGTTCATGCTGAAGCTGAGAGCATGCACATAAAAAAAGAAATTAATTAAAGGATGGCCTCAGAGTTGCAAAGGCAAGGCTGTTGTTTTCTAGTAGGTAACCTGCAACTTGACTGGAATTGCCCCCCTACTCACACAGATTTCTCAGTAGTGAGAATTATGTAGGTACATGAACAGTATAAGGAAACACTCTGTTATTCTGCAAAGCTTTTTGTTGATGGACTTCTGGCACTTGTCCTTCTAGCCTCAGTTGCCATCCTTCTAGCATTGTCTCGAGGGACTTGGCTACTGATTTTATGCAGATGACCTGGGCATGGAGCAATCTCACGTGCCCAGCAGGAATACCCATACACGCACACACTCATACCCGCACATGCACGCCACTTTCAAGTCAGCAAATGCCAGAACTCCAGCTACCCCTGGTATCTTCTGTTAGTCCCTCTGGGAATGTTTTTCTGTCATAGAATTTAATTACGTATGCTTCTGCTATTTTCCCCCCTTTCATCCCCGCCTTGTTTCGTGCACAGAACGGGCTGTGCTCAATTATGGAGCAGCAACACAATATTTAGTTTTCCCCTTACTGTTTAGTGTGCGGCCTCTACCCTTATTTATGGGACAACATTCAATCAGTCCTTCTCTGATGACAAAATGGTTAATTCCCTCATGAGCTGTTCTGTGTCCTCATCATTGCATGTGTATCTGTGGCTACACAAGTGCTTTATGGTGGAACTTGTTCTGATACTTGTTCCTAGCCCCCTGATGGTGCCCACTTACTGCTTTCATTCTTGGGATGGTTTTAGAGTAGAAAAATATGCCAGACGAAGCTGTGTAATTTGCTGTAAAGGGAGGTAGCTATTTTGTTCTTCTGCTAGTGCATGTTCTATTTTGTTAGGAAAGCTGTGGGTGAACAGCAAGGTGTTTTATTCTACCTGCTTCAGTTCTGAAGAGAGGGGAAAACTGCCCCTTCTCAGAAGGCCATGGGGAGGGGAGAAGAGCTTTTACAGAGGGCAGTGTGGGGCACCCTGTTCTACCTGACACATACCCCCAAAACCGGAGCAAAGCTCTTGGGAAACTCCCAAGCACGGCACTGGGCCATGACATCTCCACATGACCCTCATAGAGCTTCTCCTGGGAGCCAGCAGGAATGGTTCAGGACTTCTAGCTGAGCATTGAAAGCTGTTGGACTTAGGGAAGGGTTGAGAGCTCCTTAGCATATGAATACACAACAGCTGGGAAGATGAGGTGGGGAAGGCGTGGCAGCACTGTTGGGGTTTTTTTCTGTTCCAAGATTTGTGTTCTCTTTGTTTGCAGTTGCCTGAACTGTGCAGATCCTAATCCCTTTGGCATGCTTGAGCTGCTCACATTAAGGAAAAGGTCTGAGAAGACCACTTCAGAGTGCTGGCCAGCTTAAGATGCAGTTGCAAATGCAACCAGTTTGGCAGCAGCTGGATTTCTTTGGCCACATCTGCCTGCGCTGGACACTGCTAAATCTTAGTTGCAGTCTGGGATCTGGGGCTCTATAGAAAGCTTCTGGCTCTTGCTGATTGCTGTGCTGACTCCTGAGTATTTTGGGAGGGCAGGCTCTTTGTGGTGCTGGCATTTTCCCCTGAGAAGAAAGGGAATACATTTGGTTCCTGTAGGGCTGCAACACCAACCACGGCCAGTAAGGAAGACCTGAGACATTGCACGGTATTGGATTTGAATGACTAAGAAGGATAATGCTTGCTGGGCTGAGGATGACAAAGAATAATCCCCTTTTTTCTGCAGCTAGCTAGTCAGCAAAGTGTTAAAAGTATTGCTGGTTGGATGGGACTGAGGCTAGATCAGTATTTAGCATAAGCCCCTAGCAGGCTGTGGAGAACGTCTTTGAGACAGCAATGGATGGTTGTAAGTGTGGGCTTATGTGTGAGGATGACCGAAACTAGTGAGGAGGATTCCAGGTGCTAACTGAAGGAGGATAAGTGTTCTCCCATCTATAATGTTTTGATGAGGTTCTCCTTTCCATCACCTTAGGAGAATGTTTTGTGTTTGAAAGGCCAGCAGGGGCATCCAATCTAAGACATTGTTGGAGGTACATGACCTGATCCAAGTTTTCCAGAGTAGGTGACTAGACAAAGATGTGCACTCAGCTTCCTGAAGTGTGGGAGCCACCCTTTAGCAGCCATCATTTAAAACATGGGGAAACATATTTACTCGAGTGATGTCTCAATTCCACCAGTGTGGGAAAAAATAAATACTTACTCATTGCCCCAGCTGCTGTGGTGTGCGGCCCAGGCTTGGCAGGAATTGTGGTTCAGTCTCCTCTGAATTGCCAGCTCTCTAAGCAAACTCTATGTTATTGCAACGGAAGAATCTGTTTTCCACTGGGATTTAAAGCAATTTGTGCTGAGTGCTGGGAGTTTTCAAGCTACCAGATTTTGAAACTGTCTTTGTTAAAACAGGAAGGAAGGGGATCCTAGAGCATAGAGACTTTGAGTCAGTGGTCTGGATTTACTCATCATGGGGGTAGAGGGGAGATCTGCAAGTGGTTTCAATATCCAGACAGCAATGTTTGTCAAGGTAGGGACAGAGACGCCGGCAGACTCCCTTGTAGTACTCACCATGCGAGCAGAGAGCAGTTGTGCTGTCGCGTGTTCCCCTCATCACTCTGATGGCTGATTCCAGCCTCGAGTACCAAAAATCTGCAGCAACAGGTTTCTGGCCTTAGAGGGAGAAGGGGGAGGAGGTGGGCTTGAAAGAGGCTTATAAGGTTATGTCACACTAGAAAACTAACGTTTGCTTTTGTTTCCTGAACAGTGTATATCAGCTTAGGAGAGGTTCTCGAGAAGTGACCATAGGATGCATGTGGGAAGACAGGCTGTACTGAAACTGAGAAATGCTTTATGGCCAGCAAGCTTAGAAAAAGATCTAAATTTTTGTTAAAAGAGGGCAGCTTGGAAATTGGGTCTGGTTCTGAACCAGAGCTTAAGCTCTGTAAAGGGCATACATAGGGTTAAAAAGTGTTGGTCTAGGCAAAGGATATTCCACATCTATCTAGCCTTGGATTTGAGGCTGATTTCTGTGATAAGAACCATCTTTAATGTAAAGCTGAAAAGATATTATAAAGATGAAACAGTTGGAAATAAAAGAAGCCTGGCCAAATTTTTTATTTACATGGGCCATGTAAATCTGTCTCTTGAGCTGTAGTCACTGATGTATTTTTACTTTCTTTGCTTCCCAGAGGCAAAAATAATAGCTCTATGCCAAAAAGGCCAGTTTTCCCAGCACTTACCAAAACCAGCATGAGTTCCTCAATGACCAATGTCACAGAAATTGCATGCGTAAAATTTTAGAGAAATTTTTGTGAACATCGATGCTGTGGACAGAAAGGGCCCAACTAAACCCCAGGCTCTAGATAAGTTTGGATCTTTATCTACACTTGATATCATGTTATTATGATCTAGGTTCCTCTCTGCTTGATGTCTTTCCAAGATTCCCCTGTATTCATTTTATCCTTGACAGGCTAGTGAACATCTACAGGCACTGTATCAAAGGGTTTGGAAAGGCAACAGCTGAACATAATCTTCGGATAAGTGCAACACACCATGGCCACATAAAAATGGTCTCTCTCATGAACAGAAAAGTGAGGCCTATAGCTTCGAAAAGCTTTTGATTAAGATTTCTCCCTAGAGAGTAGTGAAGATCAAGTTATCACAGCTGTGGTCCTGTAACACAGTGACCTGGGCTGTGGAAACTCCCAGGTGTATATATGCAGCTTGGCTACTCAGAGGATTTTGAGGCTTGTGTCAGGAATGCCCTGATGGGTGGTATGCTGCTAGGACTTCATGACTTGAGCTTTCCCCAGATCAGCCAAAAGAGAAGAAATGAGCTGCATATTCCACCCCTGATGCAGTATAAGCATATAAACAAATGTATCTATCTCTGCAGGGCCACATTCAGATGCACATGTTGGTTCCTCAGTGCCAGATCCTGCTATGAACTCTAGCTCTGCATGCTGTTAGAAATGGCAGAAGGAGACAGATATCTGTATCTCTACACATGCACAGGATTTTATCGTTTTTTTGACCTGCAGCATATGGTGGTGTTTGCTTAATCCATAGAAAACTCACATACCCGTACATGATGTGACATGTATTTTCCTCACAGAATGCAAACCATGGTTTTGAACTGGGCTGCATTTGTTCCCAGATCCTCTCCATTTCTGCTGCATAGATAGGCAGGTATGCTTGGTATTTCTGTTCTTTTTTTTTTTTCTTTTTTCCCCCCATTTTTTAAAAACAGTTCCCTAGAAAACACATAAATAATGTGGAACACATACTTTATGTCAACTGTTTCAATTATTTTATCTCTATAGAGAGGGCAGAGGCAAACCCTATTCAAACAAGCAAGGGGAGGAAGATGCATTGCAAAATGACGGCTGGGGTTATGCACAGATGCATTTTTGACTGGTAAGCCCAGCTCAGAAATGTGATAGCTGTGTTTTAATGCTTGGGTACTGTGAGTTGCTGAGTGCAGATAAAGTTGAGAGCACTCTGACTGCATCTGTGCAGTCGCTATTTGTCCGTGACTTTGGGTCTGGACAGGCTTCCAGATGTTCAGAAATCCCACGTAAGTATGCTGTAACAAGAGACTCCATTGGAGGGTGCTAAATTTCTTGGCATTCCCTAAGAATTCAGCCCCTTATAAAATACGAAGTTTGGGTCACTTTTTGTAAGGGGGAAGCCAAGTCCAGGCTCCTGAAGTCAGATGGAAGTGCTCTGTTGAATTAAAAAAGGAGTTGGGTTGGACTCATAAGACACATCTGCATCTTCCATGCAGATGTGGCCGTTTCATTTAGTTTTCCAGCTCATGGATTCTTGACTGATCAGCTGCTGAGAAAACTTCTGAAAGTTACTTTGGTTTTCAGCACACCTTACATACTCCCTACAGTTCATGTTAGAGCCCTAGTCTCTTTACATGGAGATGTTCCCTCAGGCCCCACTGACTGTGCTTCAACATTGCTGAGAGAGCCTGTCCCTAGTCCTTTGTAGGTTCTTGGTTTATTTTAATAACTTCATGAGCCATATAATTTTGTATATCTTCTGACACAGTAGACTTAAACCCATTTCTATTTTACCATGGTGGTAACAAATGTCACCACTACTTGTCTACCACTCAAGTCCTGGTATGCACTGCAAAGCTAAAGACAGCAAAACAAACTAGGTAATACCCTAGGCTGTCATGGCACACAATGCAGCAGGGCAATTCCATCTTTCAAAAGACCCATTCCTGAGGATTATTCATCAGCCCTTTTCCAAAAACCTATTTGAAGGACAAGTCACAGTGTTGCCGTGACTATCCTGTCCCAGTATCTCATTTCTCTGCAGTTAGAAGATTTCCCCTCATGTCCAACACAGTTGTCTTTGATGTAAATCTTTTTCCCTCCTCAGTGGCCACAGAGGCAATCAGTAACAACCTTTTATGTACCAGATAGATGAGGGACCTTGTAACATAGAGGCTTCTGCTGTGGTTATGTGGAACCAGAATTCTGGGGGCCCTTCTCTGCCATGGATTTAACATCTGTCCTCAGAGAAGTCTGTTAATCTGTATATTTTGATACCCCAAAGGGGTGCTGTGAGGGTACATTCATTGGTGTTTCCAGAGGCATTCAGATACTGCACTGACAGAGGCTACGTAGGTGAACAGAGAGAGAGAGAGCATGCATACATTTATTAATCTGGTAAAGGACTGGTATTTAACTCAGCAATGCTCCCAAACAGAAGTCAAAGACTATATTATCAGCATGTCTCTTATCTCTGGAATTTTGTTTTGTGCTGTCCTACTTTACTTATTGGTTTGTGGTTTGTTTTGCAGCTTCCTGGAAAGGAGAGTTTTAAGAACAAGAACAGAAAAAATGCCTGGTAAAAGTTGTAACTGGCTCTGCCTGTCTGTGCTATGACAGCCAACAATATCACCTGCTGATGATTTACAGATTCCTGGGAGATGCATTGTTGAGTCTCAAAGAACTGGAACAAGAACAACTCGCTCAAATTGCTTCCCGTGAAACAGCGTAATGTATCCACCCGCTTCATGCTCTCCTAATTTAGGACATGTGCAGTGTGTAATGATGAACTGGCCAACTGATTATGTTGCTGTAAATCTCGTTCCCCACCTTACAAAACACCTCCGATTGACCCCTTTTTCATGATAGCTCAGTGCAGCATTTCCAGTCCACTTCTTGAGAAGGAGAAAAATCGCACTAGCCACTTGCAAAAGCACTTCTCTAGAGAGAAAAATGCAACATTTTGTTGTTTTTATTTCATTGGGCAGCCTTTTCAAGTTCTGTGACCCACTTTTGCTCCCCTTTAAGTTGTGACCGGTATTTATTTATCCCTTTTTGAACACAATAACTTAATTAAGAAACTAATCAGCAGTGTTGAACTGATCTTTCAACTCACCCCTATCACTGAAGGAAATTTATGAATGCATAATACAAGAAAGATCCTATTATCTAAAAAGCTTTCTACTAAAAGCATTTGGCATCTAAAAAGTAAGACTTGAAATTCTGCACTAAATTTATAAGGTAAATATGTGGACATTATTTACAGAGTCTGAAATGTATCCCAACTGAATCTAAACAGCTTGTCCGTATTATTTATTAAAATAAAATTGTTACAAGTTTAAAGGATTTCAGACGTGAATTGTATATTTTGGAGTCTGAAGGACAGATTGTAAAGGTACCTGTGTAACAGAGAGAAGTTTAATGGTCTGGGCTGCCTCTTCCGTCAGTGGAGAGAGGTTGGCATGTTCCATTTTCTTAGGCACTTATCTTTGGATGGAAATTTATTGGCTGATCCTCTCAGCAGGGCATTAACAGGATGTCTGTAGTTAGTCATTATCATCATCTGTTATTTCCAGTTCCCTTGGCTTCAGACCAAGAGAATAATTCTGAATGCTACCTGGGATGGAGGCACCTCGGGCAGAAAGTGACCAGATCCCAAAAGGAGAGCCCCCTCTGTGCACTCTCGCTCAACCCTGCGAACTGAGCCACTGCTGCTTGTCTAACAGGACCGATTCAATAGGACTCAGCCGTGTGCTGAGTGAATATCAGCACTAGACAACCTAGTTCTTAAGTCCCATATGCCTTCTGGGGTAGGATGGCTCCAAGATGTTTGGCCCAACATAGCCAAAACAGTTATATTTCTGGACATGCTCAGCAGAAGAATTAAAGTTGCCTCAGTAAGTGCTCTGGAGGAGAACTGAGTGGTTGGAGGAGAGACAGAATGTGTCTTGCTATCAGGCCTCTCCACTTACCCAAGTGGCACTGTGGGCACCTAAATGTGGGTTTAGATCCTGTCCTTAGTCCCTCCATGGTCTTGAACAGACAGGTGGAGATAACGATTAGTCCTACCCAAAAGCAGGTCTAGAATTAGAGTGTGATAGCTGGAATGAATGAGTGGCACACGAGAAGCCTGGTTTTCTATGGCTTTGGATCTTGTGACTGGATTATCCTGTGTCTAAGAAGGTATGAGCTCTATTCCAAGGTTTGCCTGCAGCTGGGAAACGCCTCAAAGTGCTTGCCTCTGGGGGTTCTCTGGTGACTAAAAATACAGTGAAAGAGTTCTTAGAGGTCTCTTTTGTTAAAAGCACTACAATTATTTCCTGCCTTCTTACTTTCACACAATTCATGGAATTTCATCTTTTACCTTCTAGTCCTCTAGTAGCTGTCTTGAAATGTGCCAACAGGCTCAAAAGGCTGGAGTGGGAGAGAGAAGATAGGTAGATACAGGCTGGCAAGTGCATTCCTGATACAGTGCTTTCCTGAGAAAAGTAGAATTAGAAGGGTATCGTGTCTGTCCTATGAAGCTTACTGTATCTCTAAAGGATGGGCTAAAGACAAGAGAATGGACTGAGGGAGGTATGACATATTAAGGACTCATGTTGGAAAGAGCAGGTAATTCTTTTAGCAACTTGAGGAGCCCTCAGCTCGGCTTGCCACTGTCTACACTGCTG
Source organism: Lycocorax pyrrhopterus obiensis (assembly GCA_014706295.1). Lineage (NCBI taxonomy): Eukaryota > Metazoa > Chordata > Aves > Passeriformes > Paradisaeidae > Lycocorax > Lycocorax pyrrhopterus. The sequence goes on from JACSVZ010000002.1 coordinate 62,448,272, forward strand.
GGGTCTATTGAGCTTGCATAAAGGTATGATGCATGAATTAATATCCTCACACTTTCTGTTGCCCCGTTTGCTTGGTTATGTATTATATACTCCACATGAGATCTGTAGGGAAAAGAGAAATAAAGATGAAAAGAGAGGACTGCCATTTTTTCCAAGAAGAGCAGATTGCAAGACTGTGGCATTTTTCCCACACATCTTGAATAGTTTTGTGCTTGGGCTTTTTGAGGAGTTTTTAATTAATTTATTGTTTAAATAACTGCAATGAGAAGAGCCCCTGCCACACTGATTCTAATGAGGATTGCACGTGCTCTCTGTCTTTCTCGTTGTGGCCTGTATAATTTAAATATCTTAGCCAACATGTGCCGTGGCAGATTTCACTTATATCTGCTTAAATTAAAGCTTGTCAGTTTAGGAGCTAAGAAGCATGCAAATATTTGAGAGATATTTGACATTCACTGCTGAAATCATTGCACTAAATATCTGGCATCAATGACATTACTTTAGAAGGGTTAGAAATTCTTGCTGTGTTGCACAGTCTGGACATTCTGGACTTAATGAAGAAAAATGTACTTATCCTTATGTGTTCATAATTAAGGTCCCCACCAAAATTTCAACTTGTTTTTCTTCTGTATTTTCTCTGAGCAATATGTGACTGAGTATCTCAAAGTTGCTGCTAGGAGAACAAACAGTACCAATCTCAGAAGTAGCTGGAGTAATAGCACGATTTTGCTGTAAAAGGAATGGCATTTCCTTATGTTCTCATCCCCTAGAAATGCAAAGGAAGATGGCGCTAAGCTGGATGAGTCTGATGGAACCTTGGATGTTTGAACAGCTCCAGGAGATGAAGATTAATTTCCTGTGTATGTGTATTTTTTCCTATTATGGGTCACTATATCAAAACACCAGACTATATGTAGTATGTACAGTATGCAAACTTTCTGTGCTGAAAATTACTGGCTTGTTGACACACTGAAGTCAAAATTGGATATTAATATAGAGATATTAGACATCTACGTGTAATCTCAACTGTAATGTAATTGTAGTGGTACTTAATTGGCCATTACAAAAAGCAGGAGAATCCAAGTATTCCAACACCGAGAGAGAGCCCTTGCTACCAATTATAAAGCTGCTTTCTTTTCTAATACAGGATCAGTTAATATGCAAACAATATCAGGGCAAGTATGGTCACAGAATAATTAGGGTGGAAAACATCTTGGGAGGTCTCTAGTCCAACATCCTGCTCTAAACAGGATCTGCCATAAGATGAGACCAGGCTGCTCAAGTCTTTATCTAGGTGGGCCTTGAAAACCTCCAAGGAGGCTGCTCAATCTCTGGGCAACTCTGGTTGTCCCCAGGGGAAAAATAAATATCCTTATAACCAGTCTGAACCTCTTTCCACTTATGCCTTGCCTTCCCACCAAACACTGCTGTGGAGAGCTTGACTCTTGTCTTGTTCGTGATCTCTTCACTCAGCAATGGAGTGCTCTGTTGATCACCCACTTCTGGTGACTGAGATGCAAAGAGGAAGCCCAGATGTTCTGACATGTTACATGATATAAAGGCAAGTAATGTCTGTTAAATACAGCATTTCCTCTTTTGAAGTCTGTGTACTGACCTACTCCCTCACTCTAATCACTCCTCTCATTTTTTTGTTTAACCTCAGACTGGTGGGTCTCCTACTGTTCAAAGGGTTTGAGAGCTAGGGAGAAGGAACATTTTCTTTGATATCTGTTGATTTATATTGTTTGCAGTTAGGCACAGAACAAAACACCACTTCCTCCAGCGAATTTCAGTGTTCCATTTTCCACACTTTATTCCCCATTTCCTTCAGGACCTCACTTTTAGCCATAATCATCTGTCTTATTCATTTTGAAACTTTGAGTAAGTGGTGGTACAAGCCCTGAGCACGTCCTACTCTGCATAGTCTCATCAGATCCAAGGAGAAGAGTTATGAACTCAGGTCTGGGCCCTGCTACCTGCTCAGTCTAACACGTGTCAGCTCCAATTATTGTCCCTTTCACATACAGCCCACTGCCATGTCCAGGTTACCAGCTTTGAAGGAGCAGTAACCTGCCCCTGCACCAACTAAACTCAACCTAGCTGAAGGTCACATCTGTCATGCTGAGCTATTTATGATTGGAGAGACACTGCAAAGAAATTGGTGGGCAGAATACTGGTGAGGAAGATGGAGTCAACAGAACTGAGCCATCTTTTGTAGCACTTGAACTTTCTTGTAGGGGAATTTTGCTTTGTGTTTGAATTCAGGACAGGTCCAAGTGGAGTTATTACTCAATCCAGCAGAAACCATATGTAATGGGTTCCTTCACCCTAAAACACTGTGCAACTCTAACACTTTGACTACACTTCTTCATGCCATGGACTCACTTCTGTGATCCTCTCCCTTTCCTCTTCCTTGTCCAGTTTCAGGCCTGGAACAATTCCTGTTGGCAGCCTCCTGTAGCACCGGAATGCTGAGTGTTTCAGGCTGGCTGGTAAGGCTTCACTTTTTGGATAAGAAAACTTGTATGTAGAAAAATGAAATTACATGATACTGCTCCGTGTGTTTTTCAGAACTGCTGTTTACTGTTGCCTGGGCCCCCGTTAGTTGAAAAGCTTAGGAGGGATTCAGGAACTTCACACACTCAGGGTGCCTCTGAACTTTGTTCTCACTGCTGGTATTCAATTAATTTGTTTTCTCTGAAGAGTTGGACAGGCTTTCTCCAGATTTGGTGCTGCACATTAATGCTTATGCATAATGTGGCTTAAAGAAAAGATGAATTGGTGAGCAGTCTGGAAACCTGAGGCACATTGCCCTTCTAAGTAATGATTCTGCATATGGAAGGGGAAGGAAAACATTGCCATAGGGCCTCTATGATCTGTTCATGGGTAAAAAATTATTTAGAAAACATTGATTTGGAATGAAAAGTCAGCTCAGAGGCCTGATGGTTATACAGCAGTCCACAGGGTTAATCTGGGAAGGTTGTGAAATCAGTCAAAAATCAAATTAATCCCTGAACAAAACAAAACTGGCCTGGTGAAGTTTTTATTTTGAGAAATAGAGAGAAAAACGAAGCATTGTTAATTGCTGTGGGTGGAGAAAAGCATCCTACAAGCTTGCGACATTTTTAAGACGCAATCTTGTACATCAGATTAATTAAGGCCAATGCTCTATATATAGGAACAGCGCTCTTGTGAGTGGTGAGTGGGTAAGTTCTCTGAGCATTTCCAGGACATGAAAGCCTTTAAAATGGACTCATCTAAATTTTTATGGCATGCTGTATAAGCCAGCCAAGTTGGAGAATTGGGCAAGGCACCTGAGAAGTCAGAGGTCTAACAGTAATCTTTATTATCTTGATGTCTCCTTTTCCCGGCTCCTGTTTCCCAACTCAAAAATTAGGATAATGCCAAGGTTCAATTGACAGTGTCTGCTTTATTAAGCCTCAATTTAGAGTTTAGATTTCTTTGTAATAAGATATAGTTGACTCAACTGCAGCCCTTGTGAGAGGAAGATGGTTCCTTCTACCCTTTTTATCCATGAAGTGTCAAGGAGATGACTTCATCGAAGAGATAGAGTATGGCAGATAGGGAGGAGCAACCGCTCAGTAAAAGAGGCTTCCAGTGGGCAGGCTGGGACATAATGAATAAAAGCAAGAAGTAGATTCATAATTAAGTGTCTTTGGGATGGGAAGAAGCAGCTTCACGAGGACCAGGACTTGCTATGCATGGCCTGCTCTGGTCCAAAGATTGACTGAGTTGAATGAAATCAGATAGAAGGCATCCCTCTAAGGATGCAGTGGGCAGGGGAAAATGGATTTATGTCATCCATTTTATGGTGATTTTGTTTGACCTAGTCAGTCCAATTTGGGAAAAACTGGCTGGATGGTCTGGCCCAGAGAGTGGTGCTGAATGGAACTAAATCCATTTGGCAGCAGGTCGCCAGGGGTGTTCCACAGCACGCAGTGTTGGGGCTCGTCCTGTTTAACATCTTTATTGATGGTTTGGAAAAGGGAGCTGAGTGCATCCTCAGTTAGTTCGCAGACAACATCAAGTTAGGTGGGACTGTTGGTTTGCTGGAGGGCGGGAAGGCTCTGCAGAGAGGTCTTGACAGACTGGATCAATGGGCTGGGGCCAGTTGTGTGACCTTCAATAAGGCAAAGTGCCAGGTCCTGCACTTGACTCAAAAGAACCCAAGTCAGCACTAGAGGTTTGGACAGAGTGGCTTGAGAGCTGCCACTCTGAGAGAGCAGAAAGGGTCTTGGGGGTGATGGTTGACAGCTGCTGAACATGAGCCAGGGTGTGCCTGGGTGGCCAAGAAGGCCAACGGCATCCTGGCCTGTATCAGCAATAGTGTGGCCAGCAGGACCAGGGCAGTGATTGTCCCCCTGTACTTGGCACTGGTGAGGCCATGTCTCAAAATCTACATTCAGTTTTGGGCACCTCAATTCAAAAAGGTTATTGAGGGTCTGGAGCAGGTCCAAAGCAGGGCAACACGGCTGGTGAAGGGTCTAGAAAACCTGTCTTTTGAGGAGCAGGTGAGGGAGCCTGGAGAAAAGGAGGCTCAGGGCGGACATCATTGCTCTCTACAACTGCCTGAAAGGAGGTTGTAGTGAGATGGGGATCATCTCTTCTGCCATGTTTCAAGTGAAAGGACAAGAGGAGACAGCGGAGGTTCAGACTAGATATTAGAAAATAAAATCATTGAAAGAGTGGCTAAGCATTGAATAAAGTTGCCCAGGGAGGTGGTGGAGTCACATCTCTGGAAGTGTTTGAGAGAATTGTGGCAGGTGGGGATAGGGTTTAGGGGTGACTGTGGTGGTGCGGGGTTGACAGCTGCACTAAATGACATTCAAGGTCTCTTTCAGCCTTGATAATTCTGTGAGAAGTTAAGAATTCTCATTCATATTCTAGTAAAATCCATCTGTTTTTTGTTCAAAAGCCTTTCTTTTGAGGGGCTCTGAATAAAGGAGGTTTACCTGCTGAATTGGGATCTCATAACACAAGAAAGCTCTTTCATTGCAAGATGATTTGAGGTTCTTGGAATGAAAAGTACCACAGAAGTCTGACATAGTAGTTGCTGAACTGCTGAATATTCCCTCAGGTCTAGAAGTCTGTTTCCTGTGCTCATATGCTCATATCCCCATTGATGAGAGCCTTGCTGAATTCTGCAGAGATTGTAGGAAATGATTCCTTGAAGGTATTCTCTTCTCCTCTGTTTAAGGTGAGTACAAACAAAAGCAGTGAAGATTCTGCTTGCCTTGTCCACAGTGGAAATATCTTCAGTCAATTAAACCATTAAAATTATCTTTTGTTCTTTGATCCCTATTTGTACACACCTGTCCTGTTGCTATATCTTTTCTAATGCTGAAGAGAAGGCTCATTGGAGACAGGGCCACCTCTGCTGCTCCTGCATCTCAGGAGGTGGGCAGCCCTGCTATGGAATGGTTTCCATCCACTCCAGGTCCCAGTGGGGTGTATAATTCTTCATAAATGGAAAGGCAACTTTCCAGGCTTTGCCCCGAAGAAACACACAAAGGAAAACGTGCAATATACAGTTTTCTTTTGACCCCTTTTTCTATAGATAATGCATATCAAATTTAACTCAAATAGTACCAGTGAGATCCAGTTTATTAGCATTAATAATTTGTATGTTTTACAGACATAAACCTCTCTTCCTGTTCATTTCTGAAGAGGTTAGTACTAAATTCCCAAAATATAGTCTGACCCTACACAGATATCAAGATCCTAGTAACTGGAACATATTGTTTAATCAGTGGGAATTCTGGAAGTCTCTTAACACTCAAAATCAGTCATTGATTGTAAGTAATAATATTCATTCTTATTAATTATGACTATAGAATTATGTTGGACCCTTTCCATTTTTTAATGTTTTAGGCAATGCTCCATGACACTTTGGCCAACATTTAGAAAAAATGGCCTGTATGTCTTTTTCTCAGAGCAAATAAATTAATTTTTATGGAATGGTAAGTGGAGGGTAGAACTGAATAAGCTAGTTGCAATGGAAATAGTCTTTCAAAACATTGGAAAAGTTAGACACTTGCAATAGCATGTGGTCTAATTTCCTGAACCTGTGAGAAAGGACATGAATTATTATACAGCTGACTGCTGAACATATGTCTGATTCCTTATGTATGTAGAAAGCAAGTGTGGAATACGTGCATGAGTCAGGTCCAGCCTTTCTCATTCTGTCTCTTACAAGTTTAAAACCAAAGCAGGCGTTATGATTGACAGGAAGGTATGCCAAGAAGTGAGCCAGAGCTCCTCAGAGTAGTCTAGGTGCTTCTAAACTGGACTGTACAAGGAAAAAACCAACTTTTGCTAACCTCTCTAATTTGTAAATAGTTTTTATTGTATTTTTTTTAATCTTTTCAGAAATCTTTGGGATGATATTTTTTCAGTGTGTACCAAAATGGCCACTGTGTTAATTTTGCACATGAACCATACTCATCCACTGTTCCTCTGGCATGACAGTCTTTCTCTAATATTCCTGCACAGTTTTCACATCATTTACAAATAAGTTTACTGAACCTTGTCATAGGGGTGGGGTCAAAGATGATACAATTGGGGTGTTTTGAAGGGGTTTTTTTGGTTGGTTGGTTTGGGTTTAGTTGGGGGTTTTGTTTGTTTGGAGGTTTTTTTAAGAAAGAAACATATACCTGAGTTTAAAACTCAGATAGAATCTTGGCTCATTTAAGGTCACATCAAGGTGGGATCCCACAAGCATAGGTTCAGTTGCCATCTGGGGAATGTAGGACATTCTCAGTTCACATTCAATTTACTGCTTTTACGTGAAAGGTTTCTGGATTTCAGAGTTGGACGGTGGGGTGACATTGAATACAAGATTGTGTAGCACTTTATAGAACTTTTCTTTTATTACCAGCACTATAATCACATTAAGTTAGACTGAAAATTTGAACTAATTCTTTCCCTTGAGGCCCAGGCTCTAATAATGGTAAAAATCTGTGAAATAAGATGAATACAATTCAATAATTATATTGATAAATAAAATGAAAATCAACTAATTGTGTCATTCAGTCAGTTGCCTGCCTCCGTTGTTGCTGCCTTTCTGCATCAGCGACTGCTAAACTTTTCTGTCACACTTCAATAAATTTAATTGTGCAGAATAAATGAGCTAATTTTTGAAGTCACAGGCTCTGTTTGCAAGATAAGGATGATGATTTATTGACCTCCTTCTAACTCCGTAAGAATGTCACCCTCCTTTTTCCTGACAACCATAAGAAGGGGTTTTGTCCCTCTTTGCCCAGCATCTTGCTAAATCCTACTTTGTATATTTACCTTCCCATCTCATTTTCTTGAAGTCACATAATACAGCACAATAGACCAAAGATCCCTGCTTGAGTTTGGTGGCTATACAGAATATTCCAGATGATTACCAGAACCATGGGGATTTTTTTCTTTCACTTAATGCTACTTTCTTCTGATGATCTTCTCATTCTCTGTATTTTGGAAGGGTGGGGGCTAACAGGAAGTACAAGAAAAAAGGCATATATTAATTCCTGGGTGTTTTTCTGGAAGCTATGTTCTAATCTCAGTCATGGTTCTATGAGATTATATACCCTGCTAGGATGGACACTCACTCCAGTGCTCATTCACATTGATAGTTTGACGAAGAACACAGGAAAAAGGCTGATATTAGGCATTGGACATGCCTTGGGAAAAAAAAAGAAAACTTTCCTTTCTGTTTGTTGGGCTTGAAAGAAAGAAGATGATACTGACTATTTTGTCTGTTGATACTCCTGCAATTTTGACCACAATGGGTTTGTTAAACTGACATGAAATGGTAGGAGTGAATAGGCTGTACCCATTCTTTCCCACTTCTCCGATTTTCTTTGTGAATTAGCGTTTTTTACAGCAAAACATCTGTATGACAGCCACAACCACCCTTTTTCATAAAGCTGGATATTTTGTTCTGTTCTTTAAACTAAAGCCACCAGATAACCTATATATGTATGAAAAGGGATGATTAGATACTGTGGAGCAGTTATGGTACAACCGCTTCTCTGTTAGAGCAAACAAATCGGTTGTCATGCTGTAGCAATGTGAGCCCTGAATCTAAAATCTTGGTAATCTGTTGAGTCGATAAAACTCTTTAGAGAAAAATAAGATCATCATCAACACATAAACTGTGTCAAAAAATGCTCTGGAAGTTCTCCCTCCCTGCCTCTGTCAAATAAATCCAATAAATGACAAGGATGGGGACACCTTCTTTGTGTACAAAATGGCTGCCTCCTGAGATGCACCGGGCTGTGCAAACCATCTCAGTGTGTACTGTGTTTCTTCTTCATACTGAGATTGAATCTACTATTCTTTCACTATGATGCTAGGCAACATAGTAGGTCAAATATATATGAAAGCTAGCTAGATGCTGACAAACCTGGCCTCCTGGAAGTGCACAGCAAAAGACTTTTTATGGAGCCAGGATTTCAGCCCGGCACCTAGAACACAAACTGTGAGAAAGCTTTTTTTTCATGTTTTAGTTGTTATATTGGACCTCTTTCTGCTGTAATTTTCTTCTAAAGAAGACTTATAACCTCCTAAATATTTCCTGTCAGGTGTTGGCTAGGTGAAGTGCATCCTAGGGAATTGCAGCTGGAGGAATCGCAACATCCCACATACAGAACAGTCCAAATTTCTGCCAAACTCTTCACTGTGTCTTAAACTCAAACCGCTTGCACTCTTTGTGATTGATGCCTGTAGCAAAAGGCAGACCTAACCCAGAAACGTCTTCTGCATCATAGCTCTGCTCTCCTTCAAACAAAAACTTATGCCTGATTTAACAGCCTGCCTGGGAGCTCCACATGAACCTAATACAGGCAGCCTTTGCCAGAGTTTGCTTTTTTGCTGGTAATTGCTGTCCCTCCACGCTTTCGCTGTGCAGTTGGTGTTTGTGCCTTGGTTGCTGTGGGTCACTTAATTTACACTGTCTCAGGAATCTGTCAAACTGCACTGGAGTGATTACATTGATTTTGGGAGGAGTATAGAAACCAAATTAGACCTGAACAAAACTTACTCTTTGGCGAAGAAAGCTTTGCCAACTTTAAAAGGATAAAATTCTGCCAGTGTGTAATGTTTTATTGGGCTGTAGTGAAATACTTCAGAGAAAGATTTCCAGTTCATAAAGCACTTCCAAAACGTTGATTGACCTTCTGTTTTGTGGACCATTATAATTTTTCTTTTTGCAAACCAGGTTCCAATTGTCCTGCAGATTTCTTGCACCGAGAACAAGAAAACAAAGTTTGTACTGAACCTTGGACATTGTGGGAGGTACAGATTTCTGAAAATGCAAAGTCTGATTCAGATCAACATTTCTAAAGCAGTGGCTTTGACTGAAGAAGGACTGTATACTTCCTTTGAAAGGAAGAGGAAAGTCAGTAGTCTTGCAATTAAAGTAGTGCTAATTTTCCATTTCAGATATTTTTTTCAGCTGTGACCTTCACCAGCTCTTAAATTGTAAGTAGATGAACAGAACATATTTTATAATTAATCCAAATTGAACATATTCATCATGCTCTGTAAATTGTAACACAGTTCTGCCCTTCTTTATCCTTTTTTGTTTGTTTTCTGATTACATGGGTATGACTGAGCGTTGCTGGTCTGCTCTGGAAGTGACTTGGCAAAATGCCACCTGCTTGTCACTCCAAATCTGATTTACAGACTAGCTGAAGGGTACAAGCTTTGGTGAAGTAATTCATCCATAGATGAAACCGAAGTTAGGCAAATAAGGGCTTTTCATGGAAGAAAACCTATCTTCCTCGTTGCTCAACGTAGAAGCTGAACTTCCCACATGTGGGGATAAACCAGAACCAAGTACAGAAAGAAGACTTCATACTGCTGGTGAAATTTTGTTGTCTTTCTAAAATACCAGGCTTTTGGTTCATTCTGCTGAAGATATGGAAGCCAGTTCCATTACTGAGGCAATGCATGGCTGAGACCAGGGTTTAGGTTTGGTATCTTCCTAAAAATACTGGGCTTTTGGTTCATTCTGCTGAATAAATGGAAGCCAGGAAGCCAGGCCCGTTATTCAGGCAATGAATGGATTTGAGATGTTTCTGTGTTCTTTGATGTTTGAAAACTAAGTTGGCAATAATAGAACCATCGAACTATGTAAAAATCAGGAGCTTGAGGGTGCATTGAAGCTCAAGTGAAAACAAATAGAAAACAGTGTCTAGAGATAGGAGCCATTCACTGTCCATGACTGGCTTGGGTTCCTCTATTGCCAGACCTTTTCCAGTCCTCAGGACAGATCTAATATGATTAGATCACAGCATTCCCTATTTCACAATATATAATTACTGTAAGACACTTTCTAGTTGAGATTGGGGTTTTTTTAATATGTTGTGGTTTTGAGACTGCCTTGGAATATTTTATATAACATCAGCCACTGTGCAGATTTGTCTATTGTACAGTAATTACTTAAATAGGGGATTTTGTATGCTACAGCCAGTGATTCATGAACTGCAGGGTATCTGCAAAAACAGGCTTTCATTGGGATTATGGGATGTAAAAAGCCTGAAGGTTTTTGCCTTTGATAGCAGACCTGCCATGGCATCCACACAGGGTTTGTCTAATAAATTGTATTAGTGCTGATAACTTCCCTCCCCCAACTCCTTACTATTCTGAAGTGTTTGAAAGAAAACTGTTTCTGTGTGAATTATTGCTGTGGCTGCCATTAAAGCATGTGTTCAGCATGCTTGCTGTTGACCATGAAGAATAACAGAGAAGTTGAAAAGGTCCTTCAGAAATTACTTAATATTATGAAATTTGCAATTATGTGATTTCTAACTAGAAATAAGGGAGTCGTGGAAAGTGTGGGGGAAAGAGCACGGTTGGATGTTCTCAGTGTCTTCAAGGGGATGTGGTCGTTTATCTTCCATCACTTTAGGGTTAGGTAGCTAAATCTCCTACCTGCTTTTGGAAATAGTCTCAGCCACTGGAGAAAATGCAGCTACTGATTGATTTAAGGCATTGTCTAATTTGGCATATCAAATTATCTCAAGCCCGCAAGAAGGAGGAGGACATGCTGATGACAGTGTGTTCATGCCTGTGTATTCAACCAATGTGTTAGACTAGGGATCTGTGCCAGATACAGGTAAGCCTAAAGCTTTTTCCTTCTGCGAGATCCAGCAGGAACTGGGCAATGGGAATCATAAATATTACGATAATGGCTTGCTGCCTGATAAAAATACCTATTTTTTCCAGGGGATAGAAGGTTTCTGGTGAAATTTCCTCACTGAATTTTCTGTCAGCCCACTTCTAAATGTCTGCATGTTTCTTGTCATAAAGACAGAAACAGTTGTGTTGTAGTCGCTTGTGAGTTTTAATTATAGCAGGCAGAGAATTTCAGACATGCTGATGCTTGTTTTTATGTTGGGATCCAAATGGCTGCATTTGGTTTCCAGGGGTTGGGAAAGTTCATTTTCTTAGTCATATTTCTCTGAGATCTAGAGCTGTGCAGATAAAAACAAAACCAAAAAAGAACCCTTAGTGCTATTAACCCCCTTCCTTCTGAAGTCATCACAGCTCAGGTAAAGCAGTTCAGTAGAGAGTAAATGCAGGTTGGGGTGTGCAAAAAGAGAGTACGTGTTTGGTGCCTATGAGATTGTTCACTGACTTTTATTGCCATGCATAAGGGTCACATCAGACACTAGCAGCAAGAAAATTCTAGATGTCCCAGTATCTATCCAGCCCTGCTCATTTTTGGCTGTGCCTGTTCTGGGCTGCCTAGTGTGCAGCAGGTTGCTTGCTATTTTAAAAACTCACTAAAAATAGGAGGGCAGCAAGCAGTGAGTGTATAGCTGTGTATATACTGTGTATGTACAGACAGAGCTGTATATCCTCGACTGAAATCCTCTGTTCAGCAGAGGTTCCTTGGGTTAGGTGTTTTGTAAAGGTTTCGTTTTAAAGTCCCATCTGATTCTACTCTCACTATTCTCAGCTCTATTTTGCAGCATTTGGCCATGCAAAGTGATGCTCCCAAACAGGGCATTGGAGGAGACTCAGCTCGGCAAAGCTGCAGGTAGAGCAGAACTCGTTGCCACTGTTTTCCATATGTTCCTCTCCATGGGGGCCTGACTGGACCTCGACCTGAGGAAGATGCAGAATGGTAACTTAATGGAGAAGCGAGTCCCGCCCCCAGGTATATGAAGCAGCCAAACTCTTTTGTTCTCATTCCCTATGGTTTAGGATGTTTCTGTCCTGGGGGGAGGAGCGTGTGTGTGTGTGTGTGTGTGTGTGTGTGTGTGTGTGTAGGAGAGGCAGCACATTCATTCCTTGCTCTGCTAATTCCATGTACACATCTAATGCTCAGCCTTAATCTGCAGCCCTTCAAAAAAACCTTCCCGTATTTCCTCTTCTTTTTACATTTTTTTTTCTGTTTTGTTTAAAGTTAGTTCACTTTGGTTAATCATTTTAGAAATGTTTAGGGCTGGGATTGTGAAACCTTTGCTGGCAAGAGTTTTTCCCCTGGAGTCAAGGAGACTACTCATTAGCATGACTACTTGCCAGCATGAAGGAGGGATTCACAATCTGGACATTTGTAGTTTTAAAAATATGTCTCTATTTAGCTGATTTGAGCAGCTGAACAGGGCTAGTTATGGAAATCAGGCTGTCACACTGGTGTTTTACTTCAGAATGCATCTTTGGTGAAGAAATGTATTTTTGCATAACACACGCACAAACATTTAAACAGTATTTTAGTTATCTGATTGGTGCCTTCACTTTTACGTACAAGTATTTTGTGATGCCCAGCATAAACCAAATTGCTTGCTGATAAATCCCAGCTCTACACCCCTCTTAGCTTACACACAGTGCAGAAATATGTGTGGGTCAGTATTGACAGAAAAGCCATTGTGGGAAAACTATGCCAGTCTCTTGATATGGGTAGTGCTTGCAGGACACCTGTTTTTGAGCCCAGTGGGTGGAGGTGGTAGAAGGTGAGGAGTTTGGTATGGTTGAGTCTGCAGGACATGAAGGTGGCATGGCTGTACCTCTTGTTCCTGCTTGCAAGAAGCAAAACTCAGAGGAAGGAAGTCTGGCTCTGTGACAGAAAACCTTGCACTTTATATTACACCAGTTCCCTACTGTGAGTCAGTCACTCCCCTTTTCTTTTTCTGAGGACAAGTGAAACAATTCTGCCTCTGCTCTGCATGGCTAACAGCAGCAGTGACCTTCAGGCTTGCCACTTAAAGCTGGTGTGGGATCATCCCAGGGAAATTTCAAAACAACGGTATCTTTCCCTTTCCCTCCTGCTCCTCCACCCCACTCTGCTACGCGTCTCCTCTGCGGCCATCAAGTCTGGGTGCTGGGCTGCTGAAGCACAGGAGTTCCCTCCTCTGTCTGCCTCTCCCTCCACCTTCCACAAAGCTGACGGGGATTTTTCACCTCCTCACTTTCCTTTTTCCTCTTTGATTAACTTTGGACCAGATGGCCAGTCCCCAATCTCTCAGCATGCATTTGACTGACAGGAGCCTTTGATAAACCTCATAAGAATGAAGTCATCTTCAGGTCACCTCCTCTGCCTGGCCTTTAGCATCCCACACATACCACCATTATCTGCTGAATAGGAGACAAAGGAAATTAGCTCCAATTCCCTATCATCCCCATTATTTTCACACTGATTTAAACAATGAGGCAATGAGATGCCCTTCACTTTCCTTCGAAAGGTACAAATGTCAGCTGTTAAGAAATGCAAACAAGAGGGTTCCCATGTTAATGGATGGGCTTCTTTGTAAAGCCATGAAGTGGTAAAGCAGATTTATTCACCGCCCGCCTGGAAAATGCTTAACACACTTCTAAACAAATTCTTTAATGACTTTTATTTTATACACAGTGTGGAGTGCTTGAGAAGTCTCATTGTTTTGGTCTGGATATATACAATGAGGTGATGTACTGCTCTGTTGTTTTTCCATATGCAGTTATCAACTGAAATCTTGGAATCTGAATTCCCTGATATATGGAAAGGTTTAGCTGTGTATGAATCCAAGTACTGTGAGGTAGGAAACTACCTCCAGTTTCAAGTGAGGAAAGAAATTTGTATACTCTGGACAGAAGACCAAAGTGCATGAATCAAAACAGCATCTCTCCAGAGATTTGTAAGTAGTAACCTCACATCCATTTGGCTATTAATGTTTTATCTGAGAAGAAAAATAACAATACACCTTAGGAATTGTTGCCTCAGGGGCATTTTAGGGCAGGCATGCTAGAAAATATCTGCAAAAAATACTTATTTTGATGTAATTTCTTTCCCAAGATTGTGGTCTTCCACTTGAGTTAATTTGACTGTCAGTTAATTCTGGTTTTTTGTCAACTGTAAGTATCTGGATGATTGGGCGCTTGCGTGAAAACATTCTCCAGATCACTGCCACACCCAAATACATTGCAGGAGATTAAATCACCAATGGTCTCCACATTAACACATGGGAAAACTGGTCCATAACTTGGACCATATTAACTGGTCCAACACTTAATGTGTTTTACATTAAAATATAACTTGTTTTTTCTTCTTTGCTTACTCTCTCTAGTAAAGCAGTCAGCATCTTGCCTCCAAAATGGGGGTCAAAACAATGACATCTCCTGATGTACAGTTGAAAAGCACCAGACAAGAACATATTTATATATTCCACAGAGCAGCAATGATGCTGGGAGCTAGAAACTGGGAGCTGTTTTCCTGTTGCCCAGTATGAAGCAGAAGCAAGGACAGTGTGTCAGGTCAAGAGACTGGTGAGCAATTCTGCACACCTCGCCAGGTTGCTAGACCTTGGCTTCCTGTGCAGTCAGTGGAAAGAAAAGTCATCTTGGTACCCAAGTTAGGCATGTAGAGAAGTCAGTCCTGCCTGCTTGATGCATCGTGGCTCCTACTCAGAAGTCTGAATCACTCTTTGCTTATTGACCTTAGGTGCCACTGTAGTGGGGGTTTCTAAATTAGACTCTTACATGGAGCATCCTGAATGTGGTGGCACTGAAAGTGATGGTCCGTGAAGGCCTTTCTGTTGTTTTAAAGTCCTAAGTTGTGTTTGCCACATACCTTTGGCCACTGATGAAGTCTGGTCTTTTCCTCCGCAGTGTTACCACAAGTACCTTACTTCACCAGTGGCAGAGAGAATTCAGATGATGGATTGTCTAGGCTGTTTTGTGCTTCTGGGCACCCCTGGCTGCCCTTCACCATGAACTCTGTGTCTAGGAATGACTGCAGAACTGGAGCATAAGAGAACATCTAGCTTTTAAATAAAGACCCTCTCCACGTGAATTCGAACATACTCTTGCTGCTGAAGGAGGATGTTGATATGGAAGTCAGGCAGAACGTATATTTTTTTGCTTTGTGAGAGTCTTTTTTTTATGGCTTCTGTTACTAGTGTAAAAAGATCTATTCTGTGGCACTGCTGTAAAGGATTCCCATTCAAAGCTGGGCATATGAACCCAACAGAAATCCACTAGTCGAGATAAGTCTCGAGAAAAGTGCGTTAAGCGTAATTAAAGTATTAATTCTTCAATCATTCCTGAAAAAAATCAAAAGAAATGTTTGCTTCTTTTTTCCTTCCAGCTAAAAAGCTTCCAGTGTGTCCTGTAACATCTAAGTATTTCAGCTGTTTTGCAATTATACCTTGTTCCTCTTTCCTCTGTATTGCCGCTTATGGTGGTGAACCTTAAATCACCAGGATTTTGTGGGTGCTGACAATAAAAGGACAGTCTTCTGCCAGCTCTCAAGAACCTTTAAGTCATGTTATTTTTTGAAGCATTTGAATAGCTAATACAGAACGCCAGATGCTTGCTTCCATTTATCAAGTCTCACCTTCTTCATGTTGTGGTCTATCTTGATCATGACTGACTTTTCAGCAAGTTGCCTTTTTTCCGACCCCTTGACAGTCAATCCCCAGGCAGCCAACTGGCTGAAGATGGGCCCTAGGCTTAGCTAGCTAGAACATGGCACAGGAACAGATGGCTTCTGCCCCAGCAGCCTTGGTAGTATTTTAACACCTCTGAAGGCACCTTTGCACTGGTAAGGGTGGGAAGCTCAACACATTTCCATGCATCCTGCTGCACGCTTTCTGAATCTGGAGAGGAATTGAACTTCTGGCAGCAGTTATGAACTTGGCTGCCATTCAGTTTATTTTAAGGACCCTGCTGTGTCAGGGTGCAGATCAAGGTGTAAAACCAACCCTCTGAAAAATCTTATTTTCCTTAGATAGGGAAGAACAAGTTGCATGCAGGTAACCTGTGGCAGAGATTGAAAACTGTCTGCAGTACTAAATATGTTTTTTTAAGAACCATTCTCTCCCCCACTTTGTTTTTCTCACACAGCCTGTCACTACTTGGTGTATTTGTCTGTCCATCTCTGCACATGAATGGACACACCAGGAAGACGGACTGATATACCGGCACCAACACAGTGTGACTTAGGTCTCATTGCAGTAGAAACTCAAATCAATCTGAAGAAGCAAGCACATGACACAGCTTCTAATCTCAAGGTTTTGACTTTTGGGGATTTTTAAGCAGAAGTATTAGCTATCTGCAATTCAAAGTGATGGGTTGAGGGTGGAGGGCTTATGCTTCCCATTTTGTTTTTAAGAAGGTCACAGTGAAAGCTTGTGATTGAATATTTTGCATGGAACTGCCTATGACAAAGACAAAGACGAGGGGTTTGTCAGAGTGCTATGAAAAGAAAGAAAGATCTGTGTTAGATTTTTAGGGTATATTTGAAAGAATGAAATAAAAAAAATGCTTTCAAATCCTCGGGGACTTTCCAATTTATCAAGAAAGACACATTCTTCCTAATGAAAGGTTACTGACCTTCATGAATGTGACAGTTCAATTACAGCCCATTCATATGCAGAGCAGTCGTTGATAAAGGATTTAGGAAATGTGACTAGCATAGCAAAAAAAAAGGGGGGGGGAGGGAATGTCTAGAAAATTATTTTTTTATTGTGGAGTAAGAAATATAAATAAGATTCAGTCAGGTAGTAGAACCTTTTCTTCTCTGGCCCAGCAATCCATTAGATTTGCTCCAGTGAATACATTGACTTTTTCCTCTTCTTTTTCTACTAATATTTCTGTCTTTTTAATCCTCTGAACTACTAAACCTAACAAATCATAAAGCCCTTGGGGTGCTGAGATGCAGGGTTTCAAACATTTTTTCCCTCTGACTGGCAGAGAAAGCTGGAATGTGTCCTAATGTTTTTTTAAGTGCTTGACTAGTATTTAAACTCTTAAATGGATGGAAAGTTAAAGCAGCAGCAAATGCACATGCACATACATGTACCCTCCCCTTCCTTTTCCTTCCACCTTTTCCTCCCCCTGCTTCCCCACACACACGGAGCTTGGCCTCTCCAAGGCTCTTAATAGCCAAAGCAGATATTGGCTAGACTCTCTGGAGCCAGCCTTCAGCCAATGGAGGGTGACACCTGTGAGATGATGTTTGTTGAACTCCTCCAGGTGTAGGAAAGATGCTTAAACTGACATAAGGCAGGAGCTGTGAAAACAGGCAAGTGTGTCACTCATACATACACACAGCTTCCTGGAAGATCCCAAGGCCAAGTTGTTGCAAAACGACTAGAAAGAAAGAAAGAAAGAGAAATGTTTCCCTTGCTTTGACATAATTCCAGATTATCTGTTTATCTATCCGCATGCACACACACTCGTGGATCCGGGCTGATGCACACATGAAGTGTGCACAGAAATAACTTGAGGTGTGTGTCCCGACATACACACATACAAACCCATCTTGTGTCTTGAGGTGAAAGCAGGCTGAGCACTTGTGGAGTTAGATGAGGACATCTCATCTTGCATAGTGTGAACTCTCCTCACAGGCGGTCCTCGATGGAGCAGCTGTGGTGCAGTACCTTATATCTACCATGGGTCAGGGTTATATGGAAGGCACTGTCTTCCAGAGAGCAACAAATAGATCCCCTACTTTAACCAAGTGCTTGAATTCAAGAGCAGTCAGGTCAGTGTGCCTTTGGAAGTCAGAGCCAAAAGACATTTCCTTGACCTCTGCTCAGTATCTGTGAAATGACACTGCCCAGGCACAAGGGTGAGATTTTCTGCACTGCCCAGGCAGGGAAGAGCTGCAGGGATGGAGGCTGTGGGATCTCTGTTATTCTCAGAGGAGCAACTGCATGGAGAAGAAGTCAATGCAGAATACTTTCTACTTCTGTTATGACTGGTTACGCTTTTTGGGAAACCAAAACCACTGAGAGTCCTTCATGCTGCTGCACAGTCTATCTCCCCTGCCTAGTTACCTTCTCTGGGTAAATTTCAAGCCCTATCCCTAGTGAGTATTTTGAGCACTTTGCTGACCGGGTGCTGAAATTTGTATATGTTCTCAAGAAAGTCCCGAGGGGCCTGTTTGGAGGTCCTGTGATTTTCCATCAGCAATCCCCAACTGGTACCAACTGCTTTGTGGTCTCTCAGCCTCTGTTGGCTCATTCAGGTTTAGGTGATCATTGTAGAGGAAAGAACACTTCCTTGTCCTTACTCTAATTTTAGATCAAGGGCTGGCATGGAACTGGCTTTGGCAGCATTGAATGATAATGTCTCATAGCAATGTATACAAATAAAGTAATCAATCTGTCTTTATTGGTACTTTCAGATGACTTTGAAATGCATAATTATAAGGTATTGAATTATGGGAAGCATGGTAGAAATTACAGGCATCCCTTTGGAATGGTCACATTCTTACTTCTCTTTTAAGTAGAAGTTCATCTGATCTTTTCTAAGGGCTTTTTAAGGCTCCTTTTTTTTTGTTCTCCATTTTGTTTGGTACCTACCTGAGACCTTCATGAGGGTGTTAGGAGGCCCCAAGAGAAATGAATCCAATATATTCCCACAAGATCTGTTTCCAAGAAATCCATTGATGCAGTACAGCAGGCAACCAAGCATCTGCCTGGGACAGTCTGACATTTTTTATGTGCTTCTTGCTTTTCCTAGAGCCCAGACTAGACTAGAAGCTCTGAGCAAGCTCTGCCAAACAGATGACCATCTCCCCTGCCATAGCTTTTAGCTGTCTCATAGGGTGGCAAGATTACAATCAAGGCCCTTCAAGCACTGGAAAGGAGTTTTCTAGTTGTATGCACGCCGCTTGCTTCTAATGTTGAAAAGAAAAAGAAGATAAAGAGATTGAAAATGTCATTTTTAATTTAAGACCGCTTTGGAGTCTGTCTGTGCTGTTAGATTCATTGTAGGCAGGGTCACAATCCAGCAGAACAGTTGAACACTGAAATTGGAACATTACTGTATCTGAACTGAGGGTCACAATCCAGCAGAACAGTTGAACACTGAAATTGGAACATTACTGTATCTGAACTGAGTACTGAAACAATTATATTTAAATGGAGAAAGTACAAGAACTAATCCAAGTATATTCTATTAAATTCTATGTCATTCCTCAAATAGGTTTTCTGCAACCTGCTGTAGTCTATTTGGACTATGAAATGATATAAAAGGTTTACTGGAATTCATTTGGGCTAACATTTCTGCAATGTTTTGTCTTTGCCTGTTGTAGATAATGCATGCCATCTAGGATTCTTTTTTTTCCTGTAAGATCCCCAAAACAAGACTGTAAAACATTTTTCATGGAAGGGCTCACTTTTCACCAGTAGTAAAATGTATTTAGTCTATTTACAGTGGCCAGTGGACAATTTGATCAACTCTCATTTTTAGACACCTTCATTTTCATGACAGAATTTAATATTCAAATTGAGTTAAAAGCCATTGTTACTGAATGCAAAATAATAATTATCAGTAGCAGCAGCATGAGAACATTTCTGACCACATTAGCTTTGCTGAAAAATAAAGACTTTGTTTTCTGCTTACATTTAATTGGCAGGGTTCCTTCAAAGTTTACTCTTGGCCCTGAGACTTGAGAGTGCAGTCAGGCATGTGGCTGAGAGCAGTCCTAATAGGCAAGGCTGCATAACCTCACCAGCTAAAGCTCAGGGGCTGAGAGGGGGCTGCTCACCAGGGGAAAAACAGTGCGCTGCCGCTCAAGCTAGCATGAACTTTACATATTGCATGCCTTGCTGATTGATTAAAAATGTAGTCATCCTTAAAGGCAAACCTCCTAAGGACTTACAGTAAGTCACAAATACAAAGATGGTTTTATGTTGTGCACTTTTATGTAACAGACTCTTTTGGGACAAGGACTTTGTTTGCAGTCGGTGCGAGTTGGTTGGTGGCTCCTGTTAGCTCGCTGGTTGAGGCAGGTTCTCCTCAATCAGTCCACGTGGAAACCAAACTGCACCTGAGCAAACATTGGAAGGTGGAGAAAGAATTGCTTTCAGTTCACAGCCACAAAACTTGGAGTGACTTATGCATGTTCCAGTAGGGAAAACTTTCTCTCATGGCTGATTGTTTGATAAGATATGGCAGGAATTAATTTTAGTGGGGCTAGTAATCATGAATTATTGTAGGGCTGGCCCCCTTGTAGCTGGATTTAGAGTTGTATCTGAAGGAAAAGTATTGATCAGACTTTGTCTCTCAGTTGCTCTGGTACCCTCAGTCAACTGTTATGAGATAACACACAGGAAAGAATTTGCATACATACTCTTTAGATACCAAAAGCGAGTAAGCAGAGGGATGCATGTGCCAGTCCACAAGCATCTTAGGGTAGGGTTAATGTCCTGTAGCCACAATTTCAACTCAGCCTGGAAAGCATTGGGAACCGAATAGCGGGTCAACATGCAAAAGCACATTGTGGTGGGGGTACGAAAACAGCCTCTGAGGGAGTACTCCTGCCATTGATAGTCACTGGATCAAACTACTGATAGGTTTGTTATGTGAAGTAAGGTTGAGGGGAAGAAAAGGCTCCTTTTCCAAGCAGAAGTGATGCACTACCACTGTGTCTTGGCACTCCGATTTCGATATGGGCATAAATTCTGTCACGTGCTGTTCATTAAAACTGCAGTGAAAAAGGTAAAGGCACGGCAAGTTGAGTGTTTCACTGTTATTTGTCTGGCCTAGTGCATACTCTGCATGTTAGGGTAGACACCGCTCTGTCTAGTGTCTTACAACATATTGATAGGAAGGACTGGATCCAGAGAAGGCAATGTTGGCTCACGTTCACAAAATGTTATAACTATATGCGTGTATATGTCAAATTTGAAGTATTTAAACAGACCCCAATTCTGGTGTATCAAAGTGTCTAGAAAACACATTTCTTCAAAAGAACCTTTTCTACTTTGGAAGAAGCAAGAAAAATAGTAACAGGCAAGATATATTACAAAATCTGGGCCTCAATCCAGGAAAAGCACAAGTTTCCAAGATCCTCACATTTTTACATTATGGCCTATATTGAGGTCAAACCTTTTTAAGGTGCAGATTTTTCTTTTGGGTACTTCAAGAGGAAACAATGTGGGTTCATTTCCGTTTTGTTTCTTTATGGTGAGTAATGGAATCCTGTGATATTTGTTTTTTAAAAGGTTGTGCCTTCTTTTTTATTGCTGGATTCTATTCTTGTCTTGTCCTCCTGGTTTGCAATGAGTCTTGGCGGTGCTCTTAAGGGTTAAGGATTGTAGATTCCCCTTGAACAAGAAGGGTACTGAAACTTTAACAGATTTTCTCCAATATGCTTTTTTAGCAATCAAAGAAAACCTATGAAAGCTGGAAACTTCTGAGTGTTTGCTCATCTAAACCATGTTTTTCTTTCGTTGTAGCTCATAATCCTACCAGTTTTCCTACAGTCTCACTATGCCAATGAGATAATTAAAGCATGAATTGCTATTGTCAGACAAGGTGACGCTGGAAAAAAAATCTCTAAAATTATATTAATGAAAATAAAAAAGTTGAAAAAAATACCCTATCCTTTTGTCTATGACAGGGACAGCCCTCAAAGATTTTTGTAGGAAAAAGAAAAATCTCCTCAGTGATTTCAGCAGTTCATCTCTGCTGATCACAGGAAGGGAGAGTGTAGCTGAGAGATCGCTCTGCTCCAGCTACCATCTCCTTAAGAGAGCAAACTGGCACCAGCACAGCGTGGTGTCCAAGGTTACTTTCCAGTCTGTCTCTTGATTTCCTTGAGGGCAGTGCTGGGGTGACTCCAGATCAGGGCTGTGTTGAGCCTGCCAGGGCAGCTGGTCCTGCCCTACTGGTTTGTACCAGGTAAGAGCAGGCATATAAACTACTACTGTCTGCCCTTGGCCAGGCTGTGTAGACATGGATGAAGATCCTTTCCACTCATCCCCCTGCCTGCCACACTTAATCCTATGCATTCATTCCTTTTAACACTGCATGTGGGTACGTGCAAATGTCATTACTCAGGTGCCTTATTGCCTTTGAGTGTAAAAGAGCCCAAGGGACTTCATACAGGGGCACGTAGTGGGCACTCAGTGGTGCTATTAAAAAAGGAGAGGTACGATATAAAGGAGGTGGGTGTCTTTCCAGCCAGCCAGCTACATAGTATAACACTGGTGGTACTTTCATGTTTTGCATGAATTGCTGACTAGGAGTTTCATGTGGCTGCTCTATTATACATTAATAACATATACATTCCTTGCAAAAGGAATTGTCTACGTCTATGTCTGTCATTTGTCTATGCCCAGATACTGTTTGAGCATCTACAGGTATTGACGGTCTGTGGGACAGCCAGCAATCCTTATTTTCAGCCAGATTTCTGGACATATAAAAGAGGACATGTTTGGTGAAACTGGCTGCTAGAGCAGCCTCAGCAATTTGTCAGCTCTTGGCCTCCTGTCTCCCATTTTAAGGACAGGAGGCCAAGACTCCACTGTGTCTTGGTGTCTTCTCTGATGCAGTTCTGGAGCACCCCAGAACTGGTCTGCCTTTGTTCCATGCATCTCCTCTCCTGCAAGAAAGGCCAACAGAAGGAACAAGGTTAATAGGAAATGGGTTGTCTCATAACCCCCAGTGACTGGAGTACCCCTGAAACCTTGCTAGGGACACTCTAATTTATAGTGAAAGCTGAAGCGGTGCAGAAGATTCAGTCTTCAGGTTTTAATCTTGGGCACTTTCCAGGGTGAACTCTGTGCATTTCCACAGAGATCTTGTTGTTCCCATTGGCTTTTTTCTGGCCTTTTCTTGAATTAAGTAACAGCAACTACTCTCAATGTCTCATACTGAGTGAACTGGGAAGTCCATGCCTTCTGCCTCATATCAAAGTTTGCTACCCATAGAATGAAAGATAAGGGGGGGTTGTTGTTTTTTTTTTTTTTTTTTTCTGCCAGAGAATGTGTGGGTAGGAAAACATCTAATCTGTCAAACTCTTCATGACTAATAAATATTAACTGCTTCAAGTATTCTAATTATCTCAATTTTTTAAAATCTGTGGCCAACTACTTAAATATTTAGCCATCTGCCAAAAAGCACTTTTGGAGGCTTATTCTACAACATAAAGGCACTGTTGTTGAAAATGGAAACTTTTAATATAGTGTTTAGATTAATATGATGTTGATTTTTTTTCGCTGATGAAGTTAGTGTTTTAAATTTTGTAAGGTCTCCACATAATGACACTCCCAGTCTCCTCTAAACATTCCTCCATTTGAACGTGCCTGAAGATCAAATTGGCATGGAAAGGTTTAAAAACCCCCTGTGTTGGGATATTGGACAGTTGGTTAACCCATGTTGAAGGCAATGGAGCTGGCCAAAGGGTATGCCCATTGCCTCTTCTGTGTGATGCAGTAACTAAACACAGTAGGATGCGGCAGAACAAGAATAATGATACTCATTTTCAATTCAAGCTTAGCAAAGCAGATGTATGCCAGCTGGGCTTCCAGCTCCTGGTCTTCTCACTTTCACTTTCTTTTGCATTCTTTGCTTCTCTTGATCTGGCAATGTCTGTAAGACTGATGCCTTGGGGGGAAAAAAGGGAGAGAGAGAGACTTTGAAATCCCAGGCAGCAAGTAGGAACAATCCAGACAGCAGGTGATATTTCAAAGCTTCAGGTCAAGAAGAGTCATTAAGCCCTGAGGCCTGATATCACTTCAGATCCCCAGAAATCTTCTGAATTCCAGAAGCTTCCTGACCTCTTTAAAGGTAATAATGAATAATCAATACTATATTTGATCTCTTGCATAAAGGCACTACAACAAATGGCATTAGGTCTTTTGAAAGAAAGAATAACATTTTGATCTTACATTGTAAAATTGCCATGCTCAAGACTACCTCCTGGCTCACAGGCTTAATTATGTAATGACATCCAGCTGGACTACAAAGGACTCTTGCAGAAAGCTAGGCTCCTCTGGGAATAAAGTGCCTGATAGGAAATGTTTAGGCTCAGAGATCCTCTGGCACAAAATGATGTTTCTGAGGAGGATCCTATGTTGTATCACTTTTATGGTGTTCTACTTAGGACAGGGCAATCAAAACAAGTCTATTTTCAATGCAAAAGACACTGATTTTTTGGGGAGACAGTTGCATCAACACATGAATAAAACACTGTTTTAGTGAGATTCTCTGAAGGGTTACGGAAGTGATAAATGTAAACTTACTTCCCTCCTTTCCCACCAGTTATAGGTTGCCTCCATTTTTATACTAGAATTGTCTGCTGAGGGACAAAAGGTGAGTTCCACCAGCTTGAGCTGTCCCCTCACTAGTCAGGGAAAGTAAGAATGTATTTTGGCTATGGAATAAATGGTGTTGTGTTACAGATGTCCAAGCACATGTGGACTTATGAGTGTGCATTTGTTATCCAACCAAGGCAAGAAGCCCTGCCTAACTGAGGAAGAAGTCCTGGAGAGGTGACAGCCTCCTTACAAGATGTTAAGGTAGTATTTAATTTCCTTTTTTCTTTTTTGTTTACTGGTGAAAGCTCTGAAAATGCTCATTTTATTAGTTAGGACACTCGGATGCCTGCTACATTGGGTAAGGTTTAAATCTGAATTATGTGTGGGACTTGCATGTCTTCCTTGTTGTCTGGGTTGGGATATGTACATCTTTACTGGTTTATATAACAGTTGTCTCTTGTACATAAGGAAGTGCTAAGTATGTACAGCCACGGGTCTGGAACTTGAGATTATAGTATTCCCACTAACAGTGCACCAACAGTGTTCTACAACACAAACTCTAGTATTGATCCACACACAGACTTCATGACATTCCTGCCAGTAGCAAAGTCCACTAGTGCAGTGCTGACTCTGGTCATGTGTTTTATTAACGGCTGAAAGCTCCAAATTCGGTGAAGAGGTACAGCAGGGCAGCTTTGCTTCCCATTATTTCTGAGGATAAGGACTAAATGATGCTTCACAAGCAGTGATTTCACAGGTTCTCCAGATGAAAGGTCCTGCTTTTATCATGTTTAATGAGACTAACAATTCTGTGCTCTGCTTATGAGGTACAGCAATTACTTGCAGGTGACTTCCTTCATTTTTCATTCATTGTACTTGTAACTCAATGGGTAAAAATTAGAATGTACTGTTACGACTCTTGTAGATATTTCTAAATTCAAATCAAGAGAGAACATTTTTCTAAGATGATCAGAAACCTACTGTTTTCTTAAGTCTTAGGGACAGAAGCACTGACACCAAGTGTGGTAGACTCCTGTAAAATCACATTTCAAGCATGCTCTGCTTTCCCAGTCCTGTGTCTTCCTTGAGTGAAGTTCACATCCATATTACTATTAGAAACAAATATTTATGGTGGCAGGTATTGCATGGCAAGAAAGTATAGCACAGGAGCAAGTCCTAATGTTGGACCAAAGCTCTTTGTAGTTGGTGGGGACATGTACAAAGACTTCACTGGGTTGCCAGTCTAGTACCGTTAGCTTGAATCTATCTGCGCCTTACAGCTCCCGTCAAAGACAAAGGCTCCATAGCTGTTACCACTCTCTACTGACTGTGCTGTATTCTTAGCGTGCTCTTTTCAGTCTCTTGACTCCAGTTTTGTCCTTTCCCTCTAAACAAACTAGTCAGATCTTCCTCTGTGGGTATTCCCGTTCAATGGGATCTTCCAGAGGGGCTATCTTTCTGAAAGATAGGTATGCAAGAAGAAAATGTCATAATCATAGAAACAGAGTTATGACAGAAAAACGAAATGTAAAACATGTCTAATATCTAAGCGGTATTATTCATAATTCAGTGTTAATTTTCTCCTGTTTGTGAATATGCTAGGTTTTTTTTCTTGCCTTTCAGTAAATTCTGCTATTCACTGTCAGGTTTTATGTATATGTATATGTGTATTTGTGTAGGGGTTGTATATACACATGGATGGGGGGAATATATAGAGAAAGATATGCCACAATTTGCTTTAAGGTAAATTTATTGTGTTGCTGATAGCTGAAGCAATAAATGGAGGGAAATTAATATATAAAGAAATAGAGTTTTTAATGGTTCTACAAGGCCAAAATAAAGGAGCTTGTATTGGCTTTCTATTTCAAAGAAAATTCCATGACTGTACATCTAATAAACTCTTGAAAGTCAAGACACCAACGTGGTGGAATGCATTGACAAGGAATGTAACCCTCTTTCAACTGGTGATAGATTTTCTGTAGATGGTATCAGTAGGCACAGCAGAAATAAGATGCAATGTATTCCTTCCCTGGAAGAGAGCTGCAGCTTTTCACTTCTGTGACTGAAATTTTTCACTCTCTTTTTCTTGCTTTGGTTGTCTGGTTATGGTACCAGCTTCATGGAAGCTTTTTATCTAGGGTTGAGTTTTCCCCCTCTCTCCATTTCCCTCCATCCCCCAAGATCCCCGTATTTCCTTTCAGGCTTTGGCTGAAAGTAAGGGGAACTTTCTGACTGTCAAGGATAATCAAAACAAAACTTCATCTAAATGTTAAACAAAAATCTAAGAGGGCTCAGTCATGCCCTCTAAGTCCAGATCCGAAGCTCTGATCTGGATGGTTCTACCTGTCTTGAAGGAATCTTTACCAAGAAATAGTCTTTCTCTTCTCTGTGATCAACCGTGAAAAAACATACCAGGCTCTTCTCTCATGCTGCCTAGTCATCTCTCTAAAATCCTATTTAGACTAAAAAAAATTATAAACAATGTGCTGCAGACAAGATTTTCTTTAAATAAAAATGTATTTTATAAGAATAGGGATAAAGGAGTTTAAAAAAGTAAAACATTGTCCATTCCAAACCTTTACATTTTGAAAACTGATGAGACTAGTTTTTCACAATTTTACCAGCACTACTTTTAAGCTTGCTTCCCACGCTGTTGTGCAAGTTACTTGCAGACTACTCAGGGATACAAACCCTCACCAAGCCTGACTCCTAGTGCCTCTGACAAATGCTCATGCTGTGAAAGAAGAGGCATTCAGCTGCCCTGGGTTGAGCAGGCTGTCAGACATCCCCAGAGAAGTTACCATGAAAAGAAACTTCAAAACTTTGTTTAAAGTGAGGACTGTTAGTCAAGGCCTTGGTGCTCTCATTAGAGAGGGGAGGAACCATTTAAAGTGGGGAAGCTGCGGTATATGAAAGTAATGAAATCAAAATGAACGCATCTTTTGCCAGCTGGTTTCACACCCCCAGTTGGCAATCCACAAAGGTTTAGAGGGGGAATTAAATCCATTTTTCAACAGATATAACTATTTTTGTGATTATCATATAGATTCCATGAGCTGCACTTTGGTCTTATCAAGACAGGAAGGCAGCTGCATGAGAGGTAGAAGAGAGAAAATGATTAAGATGAAATCACCACCAAAAGCTACCACGGGCAGGGAAGGCAGCGTTGGATCCCAGCGACAGTACCTTTGCAGCCTGATTTGAATGGGCCTGATGGGATGCCATAATGTAACCTACACTGAACAAGGTACGTGGAAAGCTGTCTGACATGGGGCTCTATTTCAAAGAAAAAACACTGATTCCTTCCAGGCTCTAATCGTTTTTATTTTGCTTGTTTTGCTCTTGGGGCTAACATTGCCTTCAATAAAATGAGATTAAAAAAGTAGAGTGAAATAACACTCTGAACCAGATTCAAGAAAGAAGAACTTGGAGGAGAAAGAGATTTTCTCAGCATCAGTCTTTAAATCAGATAAAAGGTGGGAAATAAATGGTGACTGAAGTTTCTCATCAGTCTATGAGGTACAGTTCTGTTCTAATTTGTTGTTTTGGTATTTCCTGGTTTGTCCAGTTTTTTTCCCCAAAAATCACCAGCCACCTCAGTCCATGAAGTATTATTAGGACTGGAGGTGATTTTGGTCAGGAGACTGCTGCCTTATTCTGAACTGATGACTCAGCTCCCACCTTTATCAGCTCTGGGCACAATCTTTCCCTCCAAGCACAACTGAGTTTCCAACTGAAGAACAAATTTTTTTTTGTCTATCAAAGGTCAGGACCAAGTCCACAGCTGTGAACTGCAGGAATATAAATACTTTCTGGCAACTGGACCTTTGTTGTCTGGTATATCTTCCTAGCCAACAATTGTGGCGCCTGCTGTTTCTGACAGCAATTTCCCCAACCCCTTTTGGATTACCAGAAATTCATCCCTGTGGAAAGAGCACATGTATCTCTTGTAGTCCCAATTTATGTCCCGTTGTGATTATTTAAGAAGTGCCTGGGAGCCTTGTAGGGACACAGTCATGGGATGAACTAAAGATTAGTTTCTATTTACTGCAAAGGCCTAGAAAGTGTCATAGCAAAACACCCGTGTCAGGAAAGCAGAGAACAGCCAACTGCAACACTCCAGCTGCCTCCCCGGTGGTCTGACCTGAGTGCTCAAAATGGCTCTGGCTGCACAAACAGGTAGAAGATCAGTGTTTTTTCATGTTAAAACAGAGAAAAGGGAGGTTGAGAAGGAAAGAATAAAATAAATGACCTATTGGAGCTCTCTTAAAATGTGTACTGATTTAGTCAACAAAAAGTGAGGCAGACTACCCATAAACTCCAGGCATTGGTTTAGTGGTTACTAAATATTAGGGAGAAAAAATGCTTTTCTGTCTCATAAGTGGCATATCAAATCTTGAAAGCTTACTAAGCTCCCTTGTACTACCCCATTTCTCAAAAGATCCAATGTGTACTTGTTCTATTGAGAAATAGAAATAAAAATAGCAGATCATGGCTTTGGAGATGGGTTTTAGAGACTTCTTTTTAATTCTAGCTAGACTCTAGAAGAGTCCTTGTTAGGCTAATCAGACTCTAGAAGACTCCATCAATTTATCCAGAAAAAGTGAAGACAAATATCCACAGTCTCTCGTTGCTGGCTCGCCAGTTATTGAATACCATACAAAAACTGCAGATCAGTAGTACACAACCTCTTCAGAACCCATGTGTCATTCTGACAGCTTTCCAGGACCGAGGGGGGCAGACCTAATCTGCATACTCATTAACATAAATTTACATGGGAATTGAATCAGAGATGAATGTGCACAGTTGTTATTATTGTGTATTTACAATAAACTTCACTGTAAGTGTTGACAGCACTTCACAAAACAGAGAGGAAGACAAAACATTCTTTGAGAGTCAAAGAGTAAATGAAGCACCATTTTCCCGATAATGGTTCTTCATGGCTTCCCAAAAAATTTGTTATGGCCACAGGCATTGAGGAATGCAGCTTTGAGGCTCTCTGATGGCAACTGCACTAGCATGAATGGCAAAATAAATCTGATTTTCCACAGATAGGAACTTGCTGTGGTCTGTGGTTGGAGAGACTGATTTTTTCAGGGACAGAGATAAGGATTACGGAATTTCTGCATCCTCCTCCAACACTGAATTTCAACACCTACTTTTTTACTGGTCCACATGAGTGCCACCTCCCTCTGTACTGCAAGAGGAAAGGTTTCACTTATCTCATGTTTTTGTCTACTTGCTGTTTATCCACTGGAACTGGCATTTATGAGTCAGAGGTGTGTTCTGAGCCTGTGCTGGAAGAGGGGTTGCAACTGCAGATTCAAGGGCAAGACAGGGAAAATTTTCTATCTCCTGATATGGAAAAGTCAATGTTGCACAGTAGGATTACAAGTATGACTCTTTCATTCCAAAAGAAAGGACCCTCTCTGAGAAGACTTTTAAATAGATGAGTTTTGATGTGAAGCAGAAGGAAAACATTCTAAGGTTGATTCTCCCCCCAAAAATTAATCTGCAATGGGCATTGACATTTAATAAAATGGCCTGTAGCATCCCTGGCCATAGAAGATCCTGGGAAAAGCTCCAAACTGCCAACATAATTGCTGGATAAGCCAGCCTAACAGACCCACAGGGCACTGCCAGAAGAAATATCCCCTTTAACTTTCAGCCATGGTGATGCTGTGCATTCATTACCAAGGAGGTGGAAGAACAGCACGATGTGCTTGAATAAATTGTTCAGTGTACTTGTTTGAGATCATGGAGTTAACTGTTATTTAGGGTTATTGCATTCAATGCCTCTTCTCTTTAGAAAGTGCAGAGTAATAAGGAAAAGGATGTCTGTGTCCAGCACAGGCCTCTCTATACTATGTTTTTTGGGGGTTAAGTTGTTCAGGATAAGGAGGGAAATTAATTAAACCTCAAAAGCATACACCTGTCAGTTCAGATAAATCTGATTTAGATCCAGGGTTGAATGTGGCAGCTCAGGAAACATTTTTATTGGAACTAAGTAGATCCCAGCAATGGTTTGAGGGTCAGAAGTGACAGAGGTATAAAACAGAGTAAGCCCTTGCAACCTTTATGGGAAATGTACCACTATGGGTACCTGGTGTTGTTCAGAACACCTTTTGGCAGTTCTGACCTCCATTAGGACCTTGGGAATGAGAAAAAAGTGTCTGTGAGTTGGGGCTCACAGTCCCAAGCGTTTGCCATGGAAGACAAACGAGTCACCCTGCATCAGCTACTGCTCAGACGTGAGTTCTTAGCCTGCGGTGAGTATGTAGTACTGCAATATATCCTAACCTTTTTTGACTCCAAGTTATCTCTGTGAGCCTAGGTCTGAAGACAGCGACAATGGCCTTTTTAAATACTTCTCCAGGAGGTGCAACTTTAGGCTGTAACTGGACCTAAAGAAACACGACACAGATATAGTAGCACACGTCTCTTTGTCAGGTTTTTCTGGGCTGTTTGATTTGTTTGACTGGCACATGTCTCTTTGTCAAGTTTTTCTGAGCTGATTCAAAAGCTCATCTTTTACACTGTATGAGTCAATTTTATATTGGTATTCTAAAACAGGAGAATGAAAACCATCCTCTTGCAAATCTTGGGACAATTATTTGCTATCCTAAAACATGTTCATGCCTGAACAAGAAATCATAAACAATATTATCCCCGTGAATCAGAGTATCCCAACTCAAGACTTTTGCTTACAAATCTTCTCATAAATTCTTCAGCCAGTTCCAATTTTGGTGACTCGCTGAAGAGAATCTAGGCCATAAATTGATATATCCTAAATTGGGCCAGTGACAGGGTAGATTATAAAAGGACTTTTACTGTAGATCGCCAGGTCCTATACCCTGCTGCAATAAATACTTAATTTTTCATGGAGTGTGAGAGAAATCCAAGAGACTGGGAAAGCTGTGGTTTGAAATACACTGTAGCCTAGTGGTAACATTTCCTGGGAGAGACAGGCTCAATTCCCTGATCTAACTCACACAGAAGAGGGAGCTGAAACTAATCTCCAGCATCCCCAGGAACAGATCCAACCGCAAATAGACAGGAAGGTGGTCAGGTTTCCTCCAGGTGCTTTCTGTGAGGCACCCACCTAGGAGACAATTTCTGGGAACATGAATGTGGGGCAGAGGAATGCTTAGTTGAAAGTGCAGATACAAGCATCAAGCTCCTTAGAGCCAGTGTATCACATGTCTCCAGCAACTGAAACGTAAGGTAATTCCATCGCGTAATGTTAAGTATCTGCAAGCTTAGTTGACCAAATGGGAGGGGTCTGGAAGACCTAAATTTTAATTCAAGTGCCTAACATGGCAGCCTGTCACTTTAGCCTATTTGTGAGTTTAGTATCATGTGCTTTTATGTTTGCTATAATCTTTTCAGCTCTTTCCCCAGATTGCTATTTTGAGCTAACCTCAGTACCCACAGAGGGCTCCATGACCCATCCACCGACTGCTGAGTTTGCTATGAGTCTAACTGCAACTCTGTGCCTGGTTTTCCCTCCCATCTGGCAGCAAAAATGAAGTGCTGCTGACTGAATGACCACTGATTCTCTTGGAAGCAGAGCTATACAAACAGCAACAGCCAACTCTGTCACCATTTGTGAGGATTTGTAGCTTGGGCCCTGAGACATCTGGCTGAGATATTTACGCAGTCCCGTATTGCACTCACTGAGGCTCTGCGTTCACATCTGGAGTCTAGACTGAGTGACTCTATGGGCTGGCCTTCGAGCCTCTGAACAGCTCATGTCCCTCTTGCTCTCCAGCTTGGCCTTTTTAGTGCTTTATTCATTTACTTATTTGCTAGAGGTGCTTCTATCTCATCTCCTTAGACGCTCCTGTCACAGCCCCTTGAGAGCTTCAGGGAGGCATGGCAGTGACTGACAGCGACCAGGTAAAAGCAGGCGGGATGGGCAGGGGGAAAAGGCTGTGTTGTGGCAAGGCTTCGATCTCATGGGTACGGTGATGGGGAATGCCTGGAGCCTGATTACGCTGTTTCTTCGGAGTTCTGTAGCTGTGCAGTGGGAAATGACAGTGCTCAGCAGCACAGTTTGCATTCAGCACATGTGACAGGGAGCTGGGGTTTCTGTAAGCTTTTAGAGGTGACCAAGTGGTTGAGCCAGGCCCACTATCCTGGGTTAGATCATCAGGGAGCTGCAGGTACCGCCTTGGCCATCACAGCTATTCTATCTCAAGTTGGTTGAAGCTGGTCCCCATTCATTTTCTCAAGCCTGAAAAGGACATGGTGGTTGGTGTTCAGTAGGCTAAATGCAGTAATCTATCTGAGACATTGGCACAGGGACGACTGATGCATCACAAGTCCCCAGGGAGAGACTTAGGAATCTAAAAGAGACATCTAGGTTTATAAAATTAATCCCTTCAGTTGGTCATATATTCTGTCTCTGTGCTTAGTTGTGTATCATTTTGAACACAGGATGCTAATACCTTTACCCTGTGCTGGTGCTGTACTTTGACAACAGGTGAATTCCTGGCTGATCTGACTGACACTCTCCCTGGCAGAATCGGCAGTTGCTGTCTGCCCTGGGAGCAAATCCTCTGAAACGTTGCTGCCCTTATTCCCAGCCTCAACCTAATTTCTTTCCCTTGGGCCTTCAGTCTGTTAGTTCCACTTGCTCCTCTGTCTGTCCCATATTCTCCTTGTAACAGTTTTTCTTTGTTTTAGATTTCCTGGTTGCCTAAGAGCCCTGTCTACCACTGCTGAAGAAATACTGCTAGGGTGTCAAGGGCCAAGTAATGCTGACAACAGTGGGGTTGTGACCTGGAAATGCAGTGGAGAAAAGGAATTGGCTAATAGAGAAAAATATCTATAGTGCTTGAAAAGATGGGTACTACGGATGTACCTGTTTGTGTATCTTACATAGATAAGCTAGAATCTACATTAAGAGAAAGTCACAAACTGTAAAATTTCAGGCACTGAAATACAGTTCAATTGACTCTTTAAAAGAGGGTGAAAAGGGCTTTCAGATATTCTCTGTGCACCCAAAGCAGCCAGCAACAGCGTGATGGCAGTTCTAAGTAAAGGGCCTTAATCAGAGTATATAAAAAGACTGGAATGATGTTTGAACAACATGTCCAGCTCCCAAGCATTGTCTCTTTCCTGCTATCAATGACACCCATTGTGCAATAACAACATTTGCACAGAGATATGTCCCCTTTTGTGCACAGGGAATATATTGAAGCAGCCGTAGGGCTGCACTAGCCTCAGCTAGAAAAGTCCCCAAGGGCCCGTCTGCCAGCTGCTGACTGATGTAGAACTGCTGCTGCTGATAATAGGGTACATGTGCTGGCGTGGAGCTGAACTAGGCAATCTGGGGCACAGTCAGATGTGCTCAACAAGGATCAAG
The DNA here is from genome assembly GCA_014706295.1 of Lycocorax pyrrhopterus obiensis. NCBI lineage: Eukaryota > Metazoa > Chordata > Aves > Passeriformes > Paradisaeidae > Lycocorax > Lycocorax pyrrhopterus. The sequence goes on from JACSVZ010000002.1 coordinate 62,482,130, forward strand.
TTCAAACCTGTTTAAGAAGTTAGTTCCCGTCAGTGGTGATTTAAGCTAAGGAGCTTTGCTGTGTGTTGGAAAGGACAAGGAATGCTCACGTAGTCAGCTACTTCATCTTGGCTGTCACTGTGGTGATTTCAACACAGCCAGGGGAGTCAGAAAGACAGCAAACAGCTGAGATCTGTGACATCCTAAATCATGCAGACACAAGGTGCTAAAGGTGTATTTCCATTAGATGTTTGCCTCCTTGTATGTAGCAGAATTATGCTACATACTTCACTTTCTCTTTCTGAGCAATAGAAATCAAGAGGTGTGAAGATTTCTTCTAAGATGTAGATCACTGTTCCACACTGAAAAAGTTTATTGTTAGTGGAATGTTGCTGATCCATTCAGGAGCAGGCAAAATGTCAGTGTAGGTGAGACTAGAAAATGTGGATTTTTTGCCGTAGAGATTAACGTACCATCATTGGAGAGTAAACATAAACTCCCCCACTCTACTAAATGCTCTCACAGGAGAGGAAATTAAAAAATTATCACTGCAATGTTCAAGAAACATAAATACACTATTAATTAGGCAAATGAGCACTGTAAATGACATTTGTGTTAATGTCATGTAAATTGATCATCAGCCATGTTCCTCCTAGAGATATCTCACATGTGCTAAGCAGGATATACCATTGTGTGAATAGTTCATACCACGCAGTATCACAGAGATGGGCTATATTTTCTGCCAGGCTCAGAAGCCAGAGTTGGCCTTGTATCAGAACAGTCATATTGTGAAGTTGCTGAACGTAGCTCCTTTGTGTTTCCCAAAATTATTCAGTTCCTTCATCCACAGAGCATGTTGCACAGCAGGAAACACAACTAAAGATCTTCCTAGTGATTATTGCCTCCTGGAAGAACTAATGCCATATTCACTCTGATGGAGAAACTGAGTTCCAGAGTAGCAGTTCAGCTCTTATTCAGCTTTCTTTTCTGTGAGATGCCCAGTGAGGGCACCTTCAGATAGATCCACAAAAGTCTTTAAACCCTAGGTAGACCCTTAAATTATAGGTAAAATCCAATTTCAAGATTCCAGCTGGTTGTGTCAACAGGACTTTGGATATTAATAATAATAAAAAAAAGGCAGAGTAACTAAGTACATTTCTGGCTTGGAAAAGGTATGATTAAAGCAAAGATGACTTCTTCTTGGAATAATTTGTTCTGTCTGCTGAACAATCACTTTATTATTATTTACTTTACCACTTTATAGTGAAGTGGCAGTTGAATAAATACAAGGAAAATGGTTTCAATCTTGTTACCCTGGCAAGGATCACACTGACCACAATAGTACTTTACCTTTGCGTGGATTAAGAGAACAGCAGGATCTGAACAGCTGGCCACTTAGTTAGGTTGTTGGTATTTCTAAACCTATAATAAGTCAGTGCTGAATGCAAGTATCTTGTAATCTGAATACAGAGATCCTATAGCATCACTCAAGGCCTCTTGAAGGCAATGCATACAACATACAGAAGGAAGCTGTAATCTATAATGCCACAAATCCTTTATGAGGATTATCTCTCTTATCTCATCTGGCATCAGAGAATTACATGTAATATAGACACGTAAATCGCTTAGTCACAGAAAGATCCTTCAGAAAAAGGTAGCAGAGAGGAAGTTTTGTTTGTTTCTACGCCAGAGAGAAGAGGGAAAGCTCTGCAAATGACAAGCATATCGGAGCTGAAGTCGTGTTTGGGTTCACTTGGGAGAATTTGCCGAGAGAACTGAATCCTCACAGCCTTGTTTTTCATGTAGTCATTTACAGCCATGCAAAGGGAGGCTTGTGCCTCCCTTTCCCTAAATTCAGCCAGTCTGCCTGAGTGTCAGGGGCTATGGGAAGTGTGATACAATATCAAACCCTGTAGTTCCACATTGGCCAAACAATAGCCATAGATTTGAATAATTTGAGCTCAGGATAGGATTGCTTGATTTATGAGGCTCAGTTGCATACCTAAACAGATTTACTCATTGCAGAGCCAGCCTAGATTAATCTTTGGTAGTTCTCTCCTACTGCCTTCACTTATTTTTCTTTATAGGACCCTGCTGGTTTCTCCAAAGACAAAACTTACTTAGTATGATGCAGTTTCCCTGCTTGTTACTTCTTTCCTTGTAACTCCTACCTATCTTGTCTCTTTTTCCATGTGTGAGAGTCTAACCTAGCCTTGTACACTTGCTCCGGTTACTTTATTCCCCTCTTCTTCACACCTGCCTATCATCATATTTTTCTTCTTACTTAAAATCTTACTCTGGCTTTTTTTTTCTATTAACAATACAGAAGATTAGGGCTTTCCCTTCTACAAAATACTTACCAACATCCTTTCCCTCTCCACTTACCAGCCAATTACCAACCCTTTCCATTCTTTCATGTCTAATTGCATCTTTAACAGTATTGGATATGTTGTTTATTGTCTATAAGCCAGTGTCAGGGCCTTAGACCCTCTCCAGTCCAGCCTCTACACTTTTCATTTATCTCAAATCACTCTCACAAACCTCTCTAACGATGGTAGAAAAGAAGAGAAAGGACATATTGGCATATCTTGATATTGTAAAAACCTATTTTTGTATTCTCCTGTTTTGGGAACTGATTAAAATCACACTAAAATTAATGTAGACTTTCCATTGATGGAATGATCCTTTGATTAGGACCAGCAAAATCTTACATTATGTGAGTCAGAGTTCAAGAAGGAATTCCAGTATTTTCATTCATAGATGGCTCATTTCCTGTAGCTTTCACACTGTCCTTTCCACTCGACTGACCTCTGTCTGATCGTATACAATCTCCTTTATATTCCCTCTTACAGGATAAGTAGTTGGATGTGCATAGAAGAATGTTCCATTTTCTGAAAGAATTTCTTGGATTCCCTGAAGAGATTAGTTCAAAATTTTAATTAGGGGCATTGGCAGAGTTCCCAAATGCTGGTATATTAGGCTGTGGTTTTAATTTTCATCTCCCGTTTTGGTTCATACACAATGCATAGGATTTCTGAGGAGTCGTTTACTTGAAATGATGCACGTTTTGTCCCTCCAGTTTTTGTTCATCCCGTTAATACAGATGAGTCATGATTGGCAGCAATGTCTTGTTTTTTCCTTCCAAAGCCTGGGGAAGTTGCCCAATATTCTGAGGACAATTGTCCAAAAGATGTCAAAGTTTGAAGTGACCAGTAAAAGTTCCACTAAAACTCTGGAAGGCATACAGGATGCAAGTGTCATTAATTAAGCTCTAAAAACCTACAGTGCTGTGGGAACCTGGCATAAAATACACAAGCTGAACTTTGTTTGCAACTTCCTTCTATTTAGGAATTCATTAAAGAGCTGAAGCATTTGCAGAGATTTCAGGACCCAGTGCTAGAATGGCTAATTGCTGGCTCAGTCTTTTGTATACAGTGCAGCACATAAAAGGACTGTGATCAAAGAATGCAGGTGCTGCTGAGGGCAATGAGAATGCAAGTACAGTGATTGCTTGCCGGATACAATATATAACGTTTCACTTAGCTGTGCTTTGCTTTGCTCAATGATAGGATTTTGCAGGAATTGCTGAATGATTTTGACTGGAGTGATTTAGCAAATGCGTTGTTTAAGCAGAACTAAAAATTTATACTTCTTCTTTCATCTTCCTCCTGTTTTTCACTCTTCTAGCACCTGAGGGAAACATAACCCCTACTGCAGATCTTACTTAGATGAAGGCTTTAGTAAATTTAAGTTGGTTTCATCTTCTTCAGTATGTTAGAGGTGACTATCACAGTTAATTTTTGCTGGATCCATGATCTTGTAGTGGAAGAGAGTGAAGTTAAACAGTACATCTTAGCTTACATATCTTCACAGTGAGAGCAGAAGTCACAAATAATTTTATGGCTATATTTACCATACCTAGATTTCCTTCAGTTCCCACTCTGTTCTTATCCTGCCAATCTTTTCATATATTGTTCTCATCAAATAGCAAAGAGAAGTCTATTGTGAAGCTTTCTCCTTTTTTAACAACCATCCTATTTGATCACCCCCCAAAAATAGCACAAGCCATATGAAACAAGTGGAGCTGTGGACCCTGTCTTGGAGAGCATGCATGAGTAATTAAATAACATGTCCTTCTGTCACCATTTTTGCAGGGAAGGGGATTAAAATCTGTGTTCACAGGCTGAGAGCAGGTGTCTGTGATGAGACCCCATGCTGTGACATGGATGTAGCACATTCTTACATGAAAAGCCCTGGCTGATGAAATGACCACAGGAAGACAACATGGAACCCTCCCAGCACAATCAGAAGAAGCTTAATTAAGCTCTGTGGTTAATTTTAAAGTGAGTGTGTGCCTGTTTTAGAAGAGCATTAAGAAAACTGAAAACACAGCATTTTTAAAAATTATATTCTGGTCTTCCTGACATTCTTCAAGCAAACTGTCTTGTTTCTTGCATAGTCAAATGATACAGTGACTCAGAAATGAACACACACGTGTTTACGTAGATGGGATTTAGTAACTTGTCCAATGTGGTTTTAGAGGTTTTTTTCCTTAGTTGTGGACTTTTTTTCTTTGGCAGAAGGCAGCACTGAACCCACAGTTTCTGCAGTTATTCTCGACACAGTTGTTTTAGTTGTAATAATATGACTGAAAGGATACAGAGACTACAAATTCCCTATAATCGTGTTAAAACTTTCATTAGAGAAGGTAAAAAAATAATTGGCAAACTCAGAGAAAAGATTAATGTTCGCATTAGAATGATTACAAATAAAAAAGACAGCAGTACTGATGGCAACAGTACTTTGCCTTGTACCACATGTACTTTTCCACTAGACAACTTAAAATGCTTTCCTGATTTCTGTGAAGCAATTTGTGAAATCCTTTACGTGTACACATGCATGACTATGGCTATTGTAACAGTGGTAAAGCAGAGGTTTGAAACAAGAACCACTTGCTCTGACAATGCAGTGAGTCAGTGTTGAAACTGGAAAGTCAAGATTAAAGACCTCATGCCCACCTTAATGCAGAATATGGGGTGAAGAACTGTAACCTAGCTATATATGGATTGATGGAGTGACAAAGAACAGCTTAAAGCTTCATAGACACCTTTGCTTTTCTCAGTAGAAGAATTTGCTCTTTCTTTCTGGTCTTATTTTCTTTTCGGTGTAGTTTGGTTTTTTTTTTCTTTAGCCTTAATACAGGCAAGGTCTTTCTCAAACATGAAAGAAGACTCTGTCTGAGAAATTCATTAACCAAATTAGACATAAAATAATGAGGGGGTGAGAAGGAGGCAGCAAGGGATGGGGATGGGAGGGGAAACGTGGACAAGGATAGCTAGAGACAGTTCTCTGCTAGGGTAGCTGATTAAAACAATGGTACAGTACCTTGACTAATGTAGAGCTAATTAAAACTGTATAGGACAAAGCACTTCTAAATATACTATAGGGATCAATCTTGCTATGGTAAATCCATCCCCAGTGAAATTTCATTGACTTCAATGGGTTTTCTTCTGGGATGAATTTGGACTGATAACCTAATAATTCTTTTCCGTCTTTAATTTCTAAGGACTTTTTGTCAGAAGCATGGCAAGGAACTTCAGTCTGGCTTTCAAAAGTGCTGAACACCCAAAACTCCTACCAAGGTCTCCTGGAATTACAGGTACTTGATACCACTGCAAATTTAAGCTGAATTAACTGTTTCATGTTTGCTGTGAGTTTGCTTTGTGTAGCATGCCAACACATCTGCAAAACGACCCCAAGCTAGCCTCCTAAATCTTCTGAGAAAGAAACTTCCTATGCATAGGTGCAACACCTCACACAATGCAATGCAGAGCTTAGCAAAGGCCTCTAGGCAATAATACAATAAAATTAATTAGTAAAAACAACAGTAAATTATAAATTCACAGCATCTGTATTTACAGGGCAATGGAGAATACGTACTTTGGCTGGTTATGGCACACTTTCGTTATCCAGTTTCCAACTGACTGTCCGTGGTCTGATTTGTCAGATAAATTTTATTCAATGTGTTCATAGTTTCTCTGAACTTAAAAAATGTATGTTTTTTTGCCCCTGCAAAAGCCACACTGAGAAACAGGAAAAAAAATTTAGGGCATCTTACAGTGGAAGTTACAGCTGTCATCTCTGAGGTGTCCAGGACTATCATGGAAAACCACATTAGACTTTTTTTGAAAGCTTCAAGTGAAACAGAGAACATGCTTTTTGGAACATTATCCCTTTTACTGCACTACTATTGTAAAGTCCTCTCTGCTTTGGCTTCCACTCCATGGAAGATGTACAGCGTATAGATAATGACAGTGTTTCAATAGCACATTTCTTTCTCTTATTTAACTTTTTGGCTTTAACTGAGAAAAAAACCCCAAGCAAACCAATTTCCAACAACAGAAACCCCCACCATTCAATTGTGCTCTGGTTTTATTCTGAAGGCTGGCTCTGAGAGGAGGATTACTAGTTTATCTCTGTTACTTCAAAAAACAGATCTGTTCGATTACCCAAATGTTTGGTTTTAAAAAGGGCAGCTCCTGGGGATCTTAAAGAAATCCACAATGCAGCAGGGAAGGAATATAATAGACTGTTTTGGAAAAAAATACAATGAGGGGAAAACATAACATACAATACATTTGGTGTGAACTTTTCCCAGAAGATTGCTTGAGCCTCATAGTTCACTTACAACCAAAGTACAGCGATGCTGGGCAGCCTGCCAGTTCTTGTTATTGTAGTGCTGTATGAGCCAGTTCCCTGGTGAAGAAAGAAAAGGAGAGAGAGAGAGAGAGAGAGAGGCAGACTTTTCTTTGCCTTTCATAAGTGTCCCATACTTTCCTCTCTGCTCTCTCTCTGAACACCCAACCACTCTTTACATCAAGGTGCTTTGGTGCATGCTACACTGTGCAGATGTCGTGCTGCTCGTGGCACATGTGGTACTGTCACAGTTCAAGAGGGCTGAGACAGGGCTGCGTCGCCTCACTGCACTGGGGGTTTCAGATGACAGCTCTGCCTGACAGTCTAACAGTAAGGCACCGTGTGATATGCGTAGTGAGGATGAGTAACACCTTGTCCTCACAACAGAAGTATCTGGGAAGGGAAGCATTCCTAGAAGTGGGTGCCAGGCTAAGTTGCATGTCTACACTGAATTTTGCAGTCAGATGTGAGCCAGGATAGCTTGGGCTTAATACCACGCTACAGATGCCAGTGAGGCATCTCTGAGTTGCTCAGAGCACTGGCAGACCTCCTTCATGTCAGCCTAAAAAACAGCACACAGACACAGATGAGTTAAAGGCTCACAGTCTGGCCCTGAATGTATAGCAAAACTGAGTATGGATGAAAGAGGCCTCCCACGTTCTTGCATCTATATTCTACCTGGAAATTCATCCAAGAACATTTCAAAATCAGCAAACATGGCATGGGGTTGTTTTTATTCCACCCCTCCACATCCACACACCTCCTCTTCATGCTGATATGCTGCCTTGAACCCTGAAACTACAGCGCTCTCTGGGAAGCATTTACACAGCCTCTATCAGAAGCATGCTGGGCTCCCAAATGTGATAAGAAGCTGATAAAAATTATCTGGGCGTTAAAACAGCCTTAGTGGAAGAATGTTTAGCTAAATAGATACCATCTGTCCCTTTCAGAGAGCACGTCCTTGTTCAGCCCTGGCCTGACCACTGTGAGCTATTGCTTTTGTGGTGCAGTCCATGTGTGAACGGGCTGTTGTTCCCAGGACCTGGGGCAACTGTTTATGCAATGTGGACTTTATGAGAAACAGCTACAGTTGCAGGGATTTAATTTTTTTTTAAGAGTTAAAGATTGGTAATGAAAACAACATTTTCGCCTAATACAGAAAAGTACTGGACTGGATCAGCTCAGCTGAATGCTCATATTGGCCCGTACAGGACATTTCTCTGGGGTAGCCAAAGAGGGAAGGAATCCTGAAGAACTATAAGCAGCACAGCAATTAACAAGAGAACTTTCATGTCAATAAAAAACAGTGCAAATATTTTCCAAGGGACACTAGCAGCTGGCACACAGCACTGACTACAGCTTTTTAATGCATTTTCTTTACCTCCTCATGACATAGTAGAACAGAACATGGATAGACTGGCACTACAGATGGCTCATTGAGCCGCTATGCAAATACACAGGAAAAAGGTTAAAGACAAGAATCAGAGGGCAATTTGCTCTGAGAATGACTGCGGAAAACTTTGGAATTTGTGAGACTAAAGAGAGAGTGAAGTCTACCTAGAGGAAAATCCAGCAGAGCATGAAGGTCCCAAGTACAGAACTATTATCATACTTCCCCAGAGAGAGACAGGTAGTGAGATCTGCAGTGGGACAGTCACACCACCCAGCTAATCTAAGCAAATTTCAACTATGTATTATAAAAGTGAATCCAAATGTCTGCCGTGGGTGATATTGAGAGGTCAGGCTGCTTGAGCTACCTCACTGGGTTACCTAAAGGTAGACAGATCAATGCCCCATGATGGATGTCAGAGCCCTGAGGGCACTAGTGGCCCTTAATGCTCATGACTAGTCTAACTTGTGACCTCCACTCACACCCTTTCCCATGGACCCAAGAGCCCCATCTCAGCTCAGGCCTGAGCCTCCATCTATGTTTGACCTGTGTTGTGGGTGGAGTGGAATAGAAAAGTAGCATTGGAAGGGATATACAATGATCACCGATTCCAACTGCCTGACCACTTCAGCGCTGATCAAAAGTTAAAGCACTCTATTAAGGGCATTGTCCAAATGCCTCTTTAAACACTGACAGGCTCAGGGCATCAACCATCTCTCTAGGAAGCCTATTCCAGGGTTTGACCATCCTCTTGATAAATAACTGTTTCATAACGTCAAGTTCAAACTTGCCCTGATGCAGCTTTATAACATTCCCACATGTCCTGTCCCTAGATCCCAGGGAGAAGAGCTCAGCACCTCTCTTTACATTTCCCCTCCTCAGGAAGCTGTAGGGAGCAGTGAGGTTGCCCCTCAAACTCCTCTCAAAACTAGACAAGCACAAAGTTCTCAGCTGCTCCTCACAGGATATGCCTTTCAGCCCCTTCTCCAGCTTTGGTGCCCTCTTCTGGGCACATTCAAAGACCTTCATGTTTGTCTTAAATTGTGGGGCTCAGAACTGCATACAGTGCTCAAGGTGAGGCTGCACCAATGCTAAATACAGTAGGAAACAGGTGTGTCTGTGTCTAATGCTGACTCTGGAGCTTTCTCCCTAGCGGACCTCAGACCTACCTTGTAAGTGACTTCTTTTCTGGATGGCTCTCTCAGATGTATGATTTGGGGGTTTTTTTCACTCGTGTCTTTGGTCCTGTCTACTTTGAACCTGATGGGATGTTATGGCCAAAGTGCAGGGCCCGGCACTTCTCCTTGCTGAACCTCATAAAATTGGCCTTGGCCTGTTGACCCAGCTTGTCCAGAACCCTGCTTAGAGTTAAAATCTCACACAGCACCTCACCATCACAGCTGCTGTGCAGGTCAGTGGTGGTATTTCTCAGAGCAAAAGATTTGCTAAAGGGGGCAGGCGGGCTCCAGGGAACTGGTTGTTCCAGTTCATCAGCAATGGGTTTTGAGCTTTAGTTGCCTGAAGATGCTGAGAAGCAGGGTGGCTGCTGTAAGAAACTGGGATCTCAGGAAAAGGGACAAGGTTTCTTTCATTCCATGCCTTAATATCTGCAGAGGAAAGGAGATACTATAGAGTCCCAAGAAGAGGGCATTGGCTCAGCAGAGGATTATGAAGGCTTTTGATGATTTACTTTAAGAGCTTTACTGCTTTTGTTGTTTGATAGTGAGGCTGCTGTGCAAGCCTGTGTTCCTTTTTCTCTTAATTACTTTTGATTCTAAAGTGAATCTATCACCCTGGAGGTGTGTGGCCTTGAGTAGGTTCTTCAGGCATGAGCTGTCTCAGCAGTGCTTTTAAGGCCTGGAGCAGGAGGATTGCAGAGGCATCTCTTCAAGGGAAGAGCAGTCAGAAAGAGGATCTTCACATACAAGCCATTCTGTGATTCTGGAGTTAGAAACACTTCAAAGGTCGGACACAGTCCCAGCTGCCTTGGGAATATGTGAGACCCCTATTCAGACCAATTACACTGACAAAAAAGACCAAAGAGTATATGCAAAAATTTATGGGGGTTACAAATGTGTAGAACTCACACATTTTGGAAGAATGTTACAAGATGGAGAGGATATTCTGTAGCTCTGAATCAGGTATTTCTGATGTAAGGAATGCAAGGAGAAAATTCAGAATTCAAGTTCTTGGAACATTTTGTTTGAATATTTTGTATTTTGATTTTTCCTTTCCACCTTCACAACAGAAGATGACCAGTGCAAACAGCCTCCAAAGTGCCCAGTGACTGGCTCACAAAGGGGTGCAATGGTTGGAAAAGTGGGTCCTTGAAAGCTGCTTAATTTCTGTGGCTACCTAAGTAAAAAGCTCAGAAAGGGCTCCGATGAGGACAGATGCCTGTGGAAGTGACATTGCTCTGATCAGTTTGGAGGACTGCAGCATAGCACCAACAGGTTGTGCTTTACCAAGAGCATGTATAGCACTGATATAAGTCAGAATAGTACTTTGATTAAAGTAATCTTTTGACTAAAGCTCAAAAATCCAAGTCTTGGGATGAAGTGCAGAAGCTGAAGCCTGCTAGCCAGTTGACTGTTCATACAAGAAACTCTTCAAATGTTCATAGCTTTAGTCAGAGGACAGCCAGATAAGAGGTAAAATTCCCTTCCGTTATTTGACATTTTCAGTATCAGACACTAGTGAGCACATTTCTTTCTGTTGTGGAGGGTAAAATGAAACTTCTCTTTGATGGGTGTCTCAGCTCACCCTTTACGAGCTGGTTAAAAAGGCTGATCGTAGGACCTGATCTATTTTCATTGCATGTGTTACGCAGATTTCCTTAAAAAGGAATCTTCTGCCTTAGCTAGGGAGATAAATAATGAGAAAACATCTGCTCTTTAAGCTCTGGACTGACCTATAAATCTTAATGACGTATGCAATCCCAGAAGCAGAAATCATCTACAGATTGCAAAATTCTCTCACTCTCTCATTTTGGTTATTTTATTCTGTTTGTTGGGGGGTTTTGGGAGTTTTTTGTGGGTTTTTTTCTTTTTTTTAAAAGCAATTTTACTGTTGTTCCTCTAATTCTTGGTAATTTGGAAGCCTGGGTGTGGGGTTTTTCCCCTCACTGTGTCATTATAACTGATAGGAGCTGGTGAGAGGAGGGCATGGCAACCATAATAGCACAAGAGGCGTGGAACAGGCAGCCCTTACAAGGAGCTGACAGGCAGAGAATAATGACAGAGTAGAGGATGGATAACTAATAGTTTGGATGATTTACTCTTGAGAAGCTCTGGAGGGTGGGATGCTTCTTTGCCTGTTTATTTCAACCTCACATGCTGAAGAAATGAGTTTGCTTAGCTACTTCAATACTTTGCTGCATTTTCTCCTGCCAGGCAATGGGAATCTGCTTCTCTCTTCAGTACTTCCCTGTGGCCTGCCTCACAAAGGGAAGGCTGCTCTTAAGAATGAGAAAAGGTTCCTCTCTCCTTTTGCCTCTAGAGCTGCAACAGCAGCAAACATTTAAAACAATGGTATCAGTGATGACCATAAAATTAAAGAGGCTAGAACTCAAACTGCTGTGGAAAATGTCAGGTTAAGTATTCAGAGAAGGATATTAGTGTGGGGCATGGCTCATCTGCAGCATGAGCTAAGAAAAGGAAACTCCAGACTTGACGATCCTTGTGGGTCTCTCCCAACTCAGAAAATTCTGTGATTTCCCTGAGATGCTGCAAAGCAGTGGAGAGCCTCTCATGCAGCAAATCATTCTGATACCTCTTTGCTTACTGCAAGGTCAGGCTAATTTTATTCTCCATCTCATGTTGCCTTAATCTAAACATTGGAAGAGGTGATGTTAGGGTAAAAGTCTCAGGAGACTGTGAGCAGCATATGGACCATTTCTCTTGATAAATCATAGAACCATCTGCATGCAAGCGGGCAGGGATGGAGTAATTCTTCTCCTGAAGCTGTTAAGATATCCTGCTTCCCATGACTCAGTATCCTTGGTCTGTAATTTCACAGATAGGTTTGAGGCTAAGATGCCTATGGAAATAATTCACTTACCTGTCCCAGTCTGGGACAGGTGGGACAAGTCATGTGGGCTGGAAACTCAACCATCTTCTGGGAGTGGTGCTCCCAGGGCAGAAATCACCCTATTCCGAATTACACTAGAGAGATGTGACTTCAATTCTGGAATGGCAGGGCACACAGGCACACTAAAAGTAAGACAGTGTTTTATAGCTCGAACGGCAATTCAGGAGCAAGAGCTAAAATTAAACACATGGCGATGCTCTGTTTTGTTGTTTCCTGTGCCCTGAATACCATCTGCTTGAAAATCAGGTGAATCAAAGTGTTATCCTGAAGGGCTGCTCTTATTAGATTGATATTTTCTTTAGGTCGAGCAAAGAATCTTGTCTAAAAAAGGACATATTTAGGAGCCTAATCCATAAACGCAGAAGAGACTGCAAACTGATCAGTGATCAGAGGAGGGTGAATGGGTTTGACTGACATCTGGAGTAAAGCAGTGCTGTGCTCTTTCAATTACAGGTTTAAGACTGTCACAATTGACAGATTAAAGGTGTTCACCCTAATCCAAAATTATACTTTCCTCAGTCAAATTGACCATTGTGTCAGCTTCAATTTGTTCAGATACGTCACCCACAGTGAGTGATTGGACTGATTCACTTGCACACTCTTTGACAAGGTCCCTGTTTTGTGTTCACTCCTTACTCTTGCTATTTCCCTTGTCAGACAGATACTCCAGAGGCATTTCCATTATCTCCCATGTAGCTGTACCTCAGAAATGTACTGGACTGGAAAGAAAAATCCTCAGGCCAATTATTCTGACATAAACTCCACTTATCAGAAAGCACTAGAATATGAAGCATAAGTTAAAATAGCTCAAAAATAGGACACATCCATGCACACATATACACCCCAGGCAGACACCTAAGTAATGCTGTGCTCAGTCTCTGCCGTGACTGAGTATGGATGAGCACTCGTAAATAAGAAACAACAAAAATGTTGCCTCAACATCCAGATCAAAACAGTCTCTCTGAGAATGGAAGTGCTTTAATTTAAAACAAAAGTGAAGAATTGTTTGCAAGGATCTGCCCTGTTTTTTTTCTGTTAGGAGCAGAAGTGGCCTAATGCTTGGAGAACAGTTACCCTGTGATCTTCCTGACTCTTTGAAAAAGGAAAAAAAATAATGTGTACTAATTTCTGAGAACCTTTCTGATGCTGATTTTCCTTGGGTGAGGAAACAGGTAAGAAGAGATGAGTTGCATTTCTTTCCCACAAGCTGAAGGAAAAAGAGGCACTCATCTCATAAGCACAGAGATGTGAAGTGGCATTCAGTTCGTGAGTTTTACCTTTAGCCAAATTCATCAGATGGGCTTTTTCTTCTGAGCCAGACTGAAAGCATGTCACATCCTCCCACAGAAACTTCACAGGGGGAGGTTTTGGAGAGCTGTTAGTGGTGTAACTCACTTGAATCTTATTTTCAGGTGAGGTAGGTGCTTGTATAAATAACATCACTGTCCTCTCATATTATTCCGCATCTCTGCTAGTGTTTTGCTTTTGTTGGTTGGGGCTAGGGTGTTGTGGGTTTGGGGGGTTGTTTGGGGGTTTTTTGTTGTTATTTTACTCCCCAAAGTATCCATGGATATAAAAATGAAATATTTTTGATCGGGTTACAAGTACATAAAAATGTCCAGTGTTATCTACCTCTGTAATCCTTCTGTCACAGTTTCACACACACACACACACACACATACATACCCATTAGTAGAGTTTCCAGGCACAGCAATTTGTAACCTTTAAAAGAGATACTACAGCCAGAACAAACATTACTTGCCTATCCACCAAGGAAGTCTTGCACTAAAGCTGAAGGAAGTTTTTTCCCCTCTGCTTGCCACAGCGATGCTGAGAGGGACTCATGCACAGGTTCTGTGTAGCTCGCAGGACACTGGCACGCTACAGAGGCTTGTAAAGCAGGATACTAAGGACTGACTGATACCACTTGTTATCACTGCTAGAAAATAATTTGCTTTCCATTCTGGAGATTTCCATAATTAAAATACTTTAATTCTACAGGGCATTTGCAGAATGTTCATAATTCTGTCGACATTTTGTCCAAAATATCACATATTCTTTGAAGGACACAGAATGAAGTTGCTGGATTTTGTTTTGTAATTAAGGTTTGAATTTAGAAAATGTGGGGGTGGGGGGAGGTGGAACTTTCCATGTTTTTTAGGCAGTTTTGACACCTTAGAGAATTGGTGCAGCTCCTTGAACTTTGGCACATACATTATCCCGAACCACAGCCATGACTTTGGGTTTTCTGCGTAGTTAAAGTTAACAAGAGAGATATGAAATGTGAAATATCAGAGCACAGCAGTACCTAGTACTAATTATTCAATAGTTTCACCTATCTCTATGAGATCCTAATCACATGCCCTCATACATAACCCTCAGTATTTGTGTACAGTGGCAGAATTTCTTTTTAATTACTGCTTTTCCAGCTTTCCATAGCCATGGCTCACATTACGTAGGGGTAAGGAAGGTGGGAATCATTCCTTCTGTCTCTTTGGATGTGCTTGCCGCCCTCATGCATAATAAGGCTGAGCAGATACTTTTCATTAAGAGACATCTCTACATGGGATGCAATCCATGAAGGGAAGCCTTGGAGCAGATATGGGTCCTTGTGTGTTTGTTGACTGCAAAAACAAACAGTACCACTGGAACCATTTATGTGACTCAGGGTTCAGTTTTAACAGAGATGAGCTGTTGCTGTCACTCCCACTTTAAGATGGAGGTGAGAGATTTTGATAGGAAGAAGGCAGAAACAAAGAGGGACCACAGAGGTGAGCTTGTTAGGTCAGTAACAGTTAGTAATGGTTGGAAGCAGAGAAGTAAAATCATCAGAGATTCAGCAGGGGTAAAAAGCAGAAAACCATCACTGACTTGTCAAGATCTAAAAACCTTATGAGAGAAGAGGCAGGCAGTGCATCAACAGGACTGAGCATCTGCATGTTCTAAGGAGAAACAAAGGTTGACACTTCTCTGCTTGATTGACAGCACCTTGGCCAGCAGAGACTCGCAAGGTGGCTGCCCCATGGATACTGAGCATATGAATGCTTAGCATAATAATGTTAGTCCTGGCCCACTGCTGTGTGTGTTAGCAATAAATAAGACTATTTTCATAGATGGACAATCCTGCTTTTGGGCCTCTATGCCAGTAAAAGATGCTCAAAACATCAAGGGTTACATTTAATGTGATCTGCTTTATTGTGCAGACTGCAGTACTGGCCTCAATTAATTCCTCCTTGAATTAGAGCATATCTGTTTGGAAAACAAAAATCCAGCCTCATTCTCTTTTGATTGAAAAGTTTTCCAGTGATGTATACTCTATTGTAGCCCTTGGGAAATAATTCCACTTTCATTATCCTGAATGTTAAAAATACGCGTGTCAGTTTTATTCTGATTTTGACTGGTTTCAACTTCCAGCCACAGAATGTTGTTACATATCTGCTAAATTGAAAAGACCACATATTATCAGGTTTCTGCACCCTGTTTGAATGGTGATTAAATAAGTCTTTCGCCTTCTCCTTGACATGCTAACTACACTATGCCTTTCAGTCTGTACCCTAGCCATGTGCCCCAAGCCCATCATTATCCTGAATGGATACTTTCTGAATGCTTATCAGTGCTTCAGCTCCCAGAAACTCAATATTGCAGAGATCACGCCACTACAAAACACAGGGAAGACGCATGAGTGGCAGGAGAAACAGTGTTTCCTGTCTATAGAGTCATAGAATCATTAAGGCTGGAAAAGACCTGTAAGATCATCAAGTCCAGCTGTCAACCCAGCATCACCACCATGTTCACCATTAAACCATGTCCTCAAATGCCCTATATGCTTGGGTTTTTAACACTTCCAGGGATGGTGACTACAACCACTTCCACGGGCAGCTTGTTTCAATGCTGGACAAATTTTTCCACAAAAAAAAATTTCCTAATATCTAAACTGAACATGCCCTGGCACAACTTGGGGCCATTTCATCCTGTCACGTTACCTGGGAGAAGAGAGAGACCCCCACCTGGCTACAGCCTCCTTTCAGGCAGTCGTGGAGACCAATAAGGTCCCACTGAGCCTCCTTTTCTCCAGGCTCAACAATCCCAGCTCCCTCAGCCTCTCCTCATCAGACTTGTGCTCCTGACCCCTCACCAGCTCCTTCAGATCCTTCTTGTGGTGAGGGGCCCAAAACTGAACACAAGATTTGAGGTGTGGCCTCACCAATGCCGAGTACAGGGGACAATCACTGCCCTGGTCCTGCTGGTCACACTATTGCTGACACAGGCCAGGATGCCACTGGCCTTTTGGCCGCCTGGGCACACACGGGCTCATGTTTGGCCACTGTTGACCAGCACCCCCAGGTCCTTTTCTGCTGGGCAGCTTTCCAGCCACTCTGTCCCCAGCCTGTAGTGTTTGATCATTGTAGACTTCTTTTCCAAGTGTAATGACGGTGATTCTATGACAGTCCATAACGCAGTTATGTTTCGATCCATGCTGTTGATAAAAGTTTGATAGCAAAGTGGCAAAAATTAATTTTCAGGGTAGCTCGCCCAAGTCTCACCTCCTTGACTGGTGTCATTCTGCTTTCACTTTTCTGAACTGACTCTCATTGTAGGCAGAACTCTGCTTACCTCGACACCTGTTGAAGCAAACCTGGAACCACGACACGCAGGCAGTGCAATCCTTGCACTGCAAGCCAGGTGAAGTCCTGTTCACCTCTCAGACCAGACCAACACATGTGGATCTGGTTCTTCTTACCTTTTTGACGTTGCTCCTCGAACCCTGAGACTGAAATAGAGCCAAGAACTGATCCTTGGAGACTGGCACTCAAAACTAAGTAACTCCTGCTGCTCTTATGTTTGCTGTTGCCAACAGGCTTACTTCAAGGTTGCTAGCTTATGTTCATGGGCAAATGGTGACTTTAATGTTTCCTGACTTCCTAGCGCTTGTTCTTGCAACCTCTATGTTGTTATGGCATCTGTCATAAAACCAAAATGATATATAAATGTGAAAATCAGTCCTATAAAGCAGCAAGTAATGTAGAAGACAGTGAAGTGCAGGGGAGTACATGTGTCTCATACTGGGAATATGTTGCATTAACTAAATACAAACATACATTTTCCTCTGCTTTGTCTTTTGGAATGAGAACGAGGGGGACAAATAAACAGAACAGGGATACCCCAGTGAAACTTCACTGAAGTCAGTACAGTTACACACCAGGGATGCATTTGGCTGATTCTTTTGCTAACGGCTGTATGAAAGCCTTAATATAGAGTTTCTGCATGTGTGAAGTGTATGCCAAGACAAACGCAATGTGCTAAATGGAACCTCTTGATTTATTTAAATAAAAAATGTTACAAAAAAACAGTGGATAATTGTAGTGGAATGGATCCAGACTGGAATCATCTGTCTCGTGTCTCCAGAGTGTCGGAGGGAGGGGCTGTAAGGAATATCTTGATGTATACCTAAGCAATGTAGGATATGCAGATAGCAGATAATTTCTTGAAACTGCTAAGATCCACCAAGGGACTCAGAGCTCTCTAGAAGACAAAGGTTATAATCAGATGTAAACCAGCTCTTTTGGCTACAGCTGATATGAACTAAGAGATTATCAAACACAGCCCATTTTCATCAGTTATCTTCCTTATAGGCACTTGCCTCCCTCTCCCCTTGAGTTCAGATCTGCTGCCAGTATCCTCGTCACTCTCTGTCTGGCCAAAATGGTCAAATTACAAAAAAAAAAAAAAAAAATTACTATCAAAAGTGTTAAGGATAAACAAGCACAGTTAGCCTTAACTGGGTCAGAGTATAATCCTGGAGGTGTGCTGTGGGCATGGTAGCCAACAATCATGCCTTGGACTGGGCTAGAAGAGGCTATATCTTGGTGTGGATCAGCAGCAGCCTAAACAGCATCTCTGAGCAGTCTTACTTCAGTGTTGGAACACCATAGACTTTCTCCTTACAACCCCTAATTGCCTGCTGACTGTGGAGGTACCTACAGCCCACCAGCGACCTCCCTTCTGCCTGTGCTGACATGCAAAACTCTTTAAGCCATGTAACTGTTGAGCTGTTCATCAGAAACCCACCTCACATCAGAGGTTTGGTGGGTTTCTCAAGCTCTGGATTTCCCGTGTTTAATAGCTGGTATTAAAGCCCAGCCAAACAGGGGCTCCCAGAGCACACCTAAATTCCACTTGAGGCCTAGTGCTGGGAAGAGGGAAGGGGGAGAAGAGACTGTGTACCCAGTATCTTCAGATATGAGAGACCCAGTTTTGAAGGAACACCAGAACCTAGTGCTCCCACGTGCACTGTTGGAAATGGTGCAAAGAAGCTTCCTCGAGACACGAAGCTGTTCCACTTAGCATGAAATAATTATGCAAATGCCTCCAGGAAGAGGTCAGGGTAATCGTAAAACCCAATGCCCATATTAACAGGGCATCAGGTACACTGAGTGCACGCAGCTCCCACAAAGGAGCACAACAGGATAGAAACCCTCAGCAAAGTTCTCAGCCAAGGTGGGTCACTGTTAGGGATAATAAGGCAACTTTGTGTCTACATATGCACTCACAGCCAGTGGCAGACTATTTTAGCTTTAAGGGACTGCCTGTGATAGGAGGCAACCAGAAAGAGGAGAGTGGGAAACTAGACAGGAGCTAAAGCACTCCAGGAAATTCCATTGAATCCCTGGATAGACGTTGTCTCACATGTTGAGAAGTGTGATGCTGCAGTACTGGAGGAGTTATCTTGGTTACATGAGTATTTCAGTATTGCTGTCTTTGGTGAAAGTACCTGTTAGAAGAGCAAGATGGAGTGACAGTGCTTGCATAAATGTATTGGGACGGAAAAATACTAAAATATGGTTCAGAGAAAGATTTAAAGGTGAGATTTTCAAAACTACTTTTAGAAAGTTGGCACTCAATTCTTCCTCATTTCTAGTGGGAAAAGGGTATCCTAATTGGACACCTTTGAAAATGCCTCCTTTTTTTCACAGGGACGTAAATTCATTTTAATTAGTTTGTATTCTTCAGCTGTTTAAGCACTTCAGAAAATGTCACCATGAGTCAACAAAGATGTGCTAATCAATTACATCAGTGAGTTTAACATTAGCATCCCAGTATTAAATTATTCTTCAACATTTATTATATATTTTCTAAAAGAAGTTTTCTCCTATGAGACTGGGTTATATGAAAAATAGTGCTACCAAATCCAAATGCCTAGGGCAGTGTAGATATCCTAACTTTGACATCCTGAAGTTTGAATACTGACATGTGAAATCATAATGTTCTTTCACAGCCTCATCTAGGGTTCACAGAAGTTAGACAGAAAATTTCTGATGACTCATGTAGGTCTTGTCTCAGGCTTTTAAAATGGCTTTTTCCACCCTATTTAATGCCTGACCTCATAGAGCTTTGTTCCTGTAACAAAAATCCTAGGGAATCTCATTCTGTCTGGTACCTGACTTCTGCCTGATTTCTTAGAAATGTCAAGGTAGTTTGCTAGCATGGTTGAACTCAGAACAAAGCCTAAAGGCTGGTGAATACTGAGCTTCTTTAAACAAATACACAACTAAACAATAAAGTTTTGTAGATTATGCCACGCATTAGGTTTTGGCTAATACTAAGCAACTCTGGTGAGAGAGTGAGAGCTTTCTGTTCCAGCAAAAGTTTGTGAGATATAAGAGTCATGCACATCTTAAAACACTAAGTCAGCATGGTGCAGAATGGGGCCTGTAATAACTTCTGATGCTGGGAGCCCACTCTGCAACAGGAGGGGACAACACTGCAGTTCAGCAGTCAAAGTGCTGGACTGGGTCCTTGGAGCAGCGTACTTCACTCCTGGCCTACAAAACACATTGTATGAATTACTACAACTCCGCCAGCCTGAATTTCCCTCTGTTTAAAGGGAGAGAATGCCAATTTTTTCACAAAGCTCTACGGTAGGTGATTGTTTTGTTTGATTAGGACCAGCTCACTTATTATTACTCAGACAGCAAGAAAAATTCAAAGAAGCGAGAATTTTTTAGACACTGCCATTAATTTTGTTTATGGCATGCTTTTCATTGGTAGTGTAACAAACTGAAAAACCACAGGTCTCTTTGAACCTCACTTTCTTCCTTCACACAGAGTTTTTCAATTTCACAGCACACAACTGATTTTGGGGGGGGGGGGGCAGAGGGGAGAAGTGAAGTGATGATTTTGGCAGCGACACCGTTATGATTTGCTAAAATAGCAGCTTGGCAAATCTGGTTTCTCAAATATCTCATGTTTTGTTAATTACTGACAGCTTTGTTTTTTAACTGAACGTGAAACAATGTGGAGAAATGGGCAAGCATGGCCCCTGACTCACCACTGCCCGGCTACACTCAGCAGGTGGGAGCAAGCTGTCTCCAAGAAGGGGCCCGAGCAGTAATTGCTGCCTCAGTTCATGAGGTTCAGCAGATAGACACAAGGGGAGAGTTCCTGGAACCCAGCTATGAGATGCCCAAAAGGAACTCTTTCCGCCCCATGCTCACTGGGCCAGTAAGAGATTAGAAATCTTGCCAAAAAGGAACGTGAAGCAGGCTGGAGAGGTACCCCTGTCCCCAGACACGGTTTGATCCGGGTAACAACAAGGCACGGGATGCCTTGGGGGAACTGTTGGCCTCGGTTCTGTCCCATGTGGAAAACTGGGAGGGATCTAGCTGCTCTAGACCACCAGTGGCTGGAAGCATCCCTTCAGGAGCCAGGGGTTTACCTGGAAATGCATCCTCAGGGGTAGGTGGAGCCCAGTCATTTTACCCATGTTTGCTTCAGACTAGGGACCACATCCCATGAAAAGCAGCGAAGTGCGAGACTTCAGGATGTCTGAAGTAAGTGCGGGCAAAGTGGGCCAGAGTAGACATTCCTCTTGCAGTCCATCTGTCAGCATGTCCTGGCCACCTGGAAGTTCATGTGGAGCATATCTCCACATACTTTCACCTCCACAAAATCTGAGTGATGCTCAGTCTTCATGGGTCAACCAATACAGGGCAGGCACAGAGCATGGACTCAGTGGGCAAGCTTGAGAGATGCACTTTGGACTGGGATCTCTCAGGCAGAAATATGGGAGCTTTATATGAGCAGGAGCTTGTTCTGCAGGTCGTGCCCTCCCTGCTCCACTCCAAGTGAGCATGATGGACTCTGGTACCAGAACACAGGGAAATTCAAAGACATAGAAAACTGGAAAATTCAAATCTAATGAAAGACAGATTATTTCTTCTGCCTGCGTGCATGTAATTTATCTCTTCTCTGCTCCGGGAAATCTCAGGGGCCACGAACATAGCAGATTTTTTTTTCAAGGACCTGATACCTAATGATATAACAAAAATATCCAGCCAATTTAATAAATTTGACAAAAGCAGAAGAAACACTTCAAGGTTTATACCCATTTCTAATGAGTGGAAACCAGGACTAAAATATTACTGGGAACAAGGGTTCCTAAGGATGCTTGTGTGGTGACAAGATGCTGGAGTAGCAAGACTGCTGACCATGTAAAGCTATTCATGCATAACTGCACTCCTAATGATCCTGTGGCAATTTAATTTTTGACCTATGTTTATTGTATTGGGTAAATATCACATCCGCTTTTTGCTTCTTTATTAGCATAACTCATCAGGCTCTGTGTGTGTGTGTTTGTACATGCACAACACATAGACATAATTACACATAAGTCCTTTGGTGTCACTTTTCCCAGAGCAGAGTAACACTTTGCATATGAAATGAATTTTTATAGAAATAATGCTACAGAGATAATTTTTTCCAACCATTTTTTCCTCTTCACTAATACATAAGAGAAATGGAAACAGTGAGTCAGAATATATCTGTAGTCACATGGCATGAAGAGAAATTCAGTTTCCAAAATGCTGAGCTTTGTGTCCCTGTGCAGAAGGAAGTCTGTAAACTTGGGCTGTACAACGCACATCACAGATCTGGCATTCATGACTGATAAACTGTTTTGAGAAGCAGCAGCATCTCAGCCCTGACTAGACAAAGATATTTTGCAACAGGCTTCTCAGTGAAGTTAGCTGGAGCTAAGGAAGTGTTCTGGGAAATCGAGCTTGTACAGTGAAAGCAGAGTGCTGAGAATACAGGCTGCTAACTTTGGCTCTTCCACAAACTCATTGCTTGACCTCCAGCACAACAGAAGAAGGACAGGAATCCAAGAGTGACCTGGGACTGCTTTTCCATCATTGAGCTGTTCCTCTTTAATTAGCACTTGTTTTTCTTGCTATGCATCAGGATCTCATTTCCTCAGCCAAAAATAAAAAGGCAGGGGGGAAAAAATGTCCTATAAAGGGATCCTGAATTATGAAGCCCAAGCCCCAGACCCAGAAAACCTCACTGATAGGTTTCCCCCTTTTTATACAATGGAGAGGGGGAAGTATTACTCAGTGAACTAAGATTTCACTGGATAAAGCACCAGATAATATTTCAGTCCGACTTCTCATCCTGCACAATGCCTTGTGCCCCCCTGATGCTGTCTAGAGAGGAAAGGCAGCTCTCCTGCCCCACAGGAGGGAAAACCTCCTTGTCCCACCGCCCAGTGCTCCTCCAGGATGCTGCCACAGCTGTCCCCGGCTCCTCCACAGCATTGCAGGCAGAGGCGCCTGCCACGCTTCCCTCTGGCAGGTCACTGCCTTGACCTCTAAACAATGAAACTTTATGCAAAGAATGGAGGGATGGAAAAAACAAAGGAAAAAAAAAGAAGAAAAAAAAAAGAAAAGAAAAAACTATGTCATAGATGGGATTGAGGCAAAGAAAAAAATTACAGGAGTGCAAAGTACAAAGGGGGTTAAAAAAAGGAAAGAGAGAAAAAGAGATGGGAGACTTGAATAGCATTGAATATTTGAATTTCTTTTGTTTGAGAGGGTTTTTTTTTTAAGGCTGCTTGGAAATGTAAAGGGCTTTCTTTTTTTCATACAGGTGTTCTCTACACTTTTTTCCAATTAGAAGAATTTCCTTTATATATTTAGCACTATTTAGAGGGGACTGGGAAGATAAGGCTGCTGAGGAATGCTGCAGGCTAAAGCTAGGTTCTCCAAACTGGCTTTTGTTGCACCAATGTGAATCACTTAATAATTCATATTTCAGAATACATTAATGCAAATGATAATTTTAGCTTGCTATTGAATTTTTAAATATGCACTACAAGCAATTTATGTTTCTGTTCATTTTGCCAGGTAAAACTGTTTAGACGTTTTTAACATATGCTTGGTTTCATTCATCATATATCATTCCATTGTTTTAATTTGGGGTAATTAAAAATTAGGAACATCACAAATAATACATGGAGCCCTATGTTTATGTAAAAATAACATGGAACCGATGCTCAATCTTGCAATTTGCATGAAAGACATTTTTCAGTGATGCTGCAGTAACAAAATAGCAGTGTTTCTGAAGATAATCTATATCTGAATAATAATTACTGTGATTAATTGTTATGTCTTTTTCTTGAAATCATTAGTGGTTTTTTTTCTGGATTTTTTTTGTTTAGATTTACAAGGAATATTTGGTGTAGGAAGGACAAACATGTTTTTCCTCTCCTACTGAGACGGCTAGATAATTAGAAGACTCAAAATCAGAGGTTATTGAAGATTCACTTTCTTTTTTTTGTTTCTGGAAATTAATTGTCAGCTTTGACCCCACATTTCAGAGACACAGTGGGAGCTGAAGTGGCACACAAGCTGTGTGACCTGGAGTGGTCAAGCTGGGCTTTTCCCAGGGAAAGGTAAGCAGCTCTGGGATTCTTGCATTGCTCCTCGTCCCTCCAAGGTCCCCAGGGAAGCAAATCTTGCCTGCCCAAGTGACCGTGGCCCAGCAATGTGCCACTTGGTAGGGGTATATTTAAAGCAGCAGTGGGGGACAGGGGATGCAGAATCCTGCAGCATCTTTCTCTTTCATAAACAGTGTATGTGCCCTCTGTGACTTGTTCCAGAGAAATAAAATGTCCGTAGAGAGGGCCAAGGAGGGAGGAGGACATCCTGAGGCCCAGCTGTGCCTTCTCTCTTCCTCACGTTTCTGACTGTGGCTCTCCAGCTCCAGCATGTCTGGGAGGATGTTAACTTGGCTCTTGCCGTGTTCAAGGGGTCAAGTAAGTTCTCTCCCGTTCAACCATGCCTGTAACAAAGGACAAGAAAGAGACTTCTGAACCCCTTCTACACTTCTGGGGAAGATGCACCACCACCTCACCTTCCCACTTTATCCTGCTGGGCAAAGGAAATAAAAATTGATGCCCTCCATCCCTTTCCAGGACAGCAAACCCATCTTTTACCACCAGTAGTGCCAGACTGCATTCCACAAACACCTAATTGCCCCTGGCTTTCCTTTGGCCACCATGAGTGCTCAGCTATGATAACGTGGTAGCATTTCCTAGATACGAGATCTACAGCCAGATATGACCCACCTAACTGTGGGACATATCCCAGAGCTCCCACATGCAAATCTCATCCTGTACTTAATCAAATATCATCCATCCGGGGAGAGGAGGAAAAGAAAGAAATGAAGGTGCTATTAGAAAAGAAATGGTAATGAGAAGAAAAGAGATATCAAGGAATGAAAACAATTTGTTATAAATTAATATTACAACCTGGGGATATAAATATGTCTGGTTATTGGAACGCACATTCTCCCCCTTAAACCATTGCTTGAAGCATAAAACTTCCCACGACATGCTGTATTGGTCAATGTATCTCTGTAAGAAGGTGCTTTGTATCTCAGAGGTAGCATAAGAGCCATTAGATGTGGGTGTTGCTATGGTAACTGCTCTTTTTTTTAATTGAATAGCATAGTAAGTAGTCTTGTAAAACCCACCAACCCGTAACTTGCTGGTGCCCTGAGGCAGCATTAATGCAAGCACCTTTTCTTTGTCTTATTTCTTTCCTAGAGAGACGCAGGTACCTCGGCATAAGCCGCATCCTTACAAGGGTAATAACTATGCCAGGAGAATATGTTCTGATGCCTTTTATTAAGGGGATGGTAAACAGAAGGTCAGGTAAGATATACCAGTTTTATTCCAGGTCACTTTATATATCATGGGGCATGTATGGTAGACAGAAGACTCTCCCCTTCTTTTCCAGCTGAGATGGAAAAGCCAAAATCTTTTCCTGAAGTGTCATCATTCACTTCTTTCACACACTGCACACCCCCACTCCCACCCCCAGCCATGGTGCTGTATTGCAGCCAGTCAGTGAACCACCCAGATGAAGCCTTCCAGTACACCAGCCATTTGGATGAGAGGACTTTTGTTTGGTGTAAGGTTTACTGGTTTCCTCTTTCTGTTGGCATGTGTCAAGTGGACATGTGTCAGGTGTGACTCTTTCTGAATCTCTGAGACCTTCTGCTTTTATAGTACTTTTCAGAAGATCAGTGATCTATTTGGCTTCCAAGCTGGGTTACCTGCCTGGATTTTGGATCCTTCCTAGCTCTTGCCTCTATTCATGTTTTAAGTCAGTAGCAGAGTATTTTTCTAAGCTCAGGAATAGCAGTCCTTCTCCAAGCAGGGAAACTGTCTCTCTGGTTGAGCACTTGTTTAATTTGGTCAAACATACCAATCTTTCAGCTTCAGCTCCAGAATTCCCCTTACCACTGCTGATAAGCATGCCTTATCACAGTTTTGCTGTGGGATTCTCTGCATGGGGCTGTACCTCCAGTTTCAATGTCCTTGTCACATGAAGTGTGCTCATACACCCTCACCCTTTCCCTCCCAGCCCCTTGGCCTCGGCACAGTTTTGACATTACAGATGGTCTGCAGGCAGATCCTGCCCCTGGCTGGCCAGAAGAGCTCCCACAAGAACCTGGGATTGCTGTCATTTCTCTCTTTCTTCTCTGTGTTTTTATGTTTATAACTCCCCATGACCAATCATCCCTATGCTATTCCGTGCAAGCCCACTGAAAGGAGCACTTCATCGGGATGAAAAGGAGATCACTGTCTTTAATGCCAGAAGAATAACTAACCTTAAGGCTTCTTTTGTTTGGGATTTTCATTTATATGTTGTCTGGGGCAAAGTCCACAGCTGTGATTTTGGTAATCCCCATTCAGGTGCTGCCAAACAAGGGTGGCACTGACACAGATATTTGAGATAAGCATTTTTTTTTTTTTACCTTAAAGGTTTCCCAGTCATCTAAAAGTTCTGCTTTGCTTTGATTGTTGCATGGTTTCAGTTTTGGCAGGGCTCAAACTGATCAGATCCAGAACTATGGGTTATTGTACCTAAGTCTTCCAAGAAGCTCTCAAAGCACCTGACATATGCCAGCAGGATTGAGTTGCTTTCTTTTAAAGTGTTGTTGAGGGAGTGGGCACTCTCCCACCTCCAGGCTGTATCCCAGGTGGGGCACGGCAACCCCCCAGTTCTCCTAGCAAAGTTGCTCCACCGTGGGAAAAACAATGCAGGATTTACTGGGTTAGACTTTGCTCCAAGGCTATGTAGTTTTTCAATGACATTTTGATGTCAAATAAAAAAAAGATAGCCAGAAAGGCTGCCAAATACAAATCTCAGCTTCAGACAGCTGTAAACTTTGGGTACATTAGAGATAGGAGCTGAGCAGTATTGTCAGAGCCTGTGATGTATTTATTAACCAAAAGTGAGAAAATTTATCCCGCTTCAGAGAACCGAAGTGAACTTTGGGTGTCATGTAAGCCTGGTGTTGCTCTGTCATTTGGGAAGTTAATTTCCCCCTAGAAGGAAGTTACGGCCTTTAATCAAAGGCTTGTGAAAAGTGACTCATTTTGCTAGGTCGGCAAAGGTTTCTAATTTGTTTTGATATTTTTGGTTCTATCCAGAGAATGTCTCTTATTGGAAAAGACAGATTAAAGAAATAGATAAAAAAAGAGGGGGAAATGCTTGATGTGCACTTGAGGTGCCCGGATTTGTTGAAATATGAGCTTGGAAAGTCTGAGTGATCTTCACATTCAGATCACAACTTCGCTGTAAAAGAAAGGTCACTTTTGCTTGTATTCTGGGGCAGCTTTTTCTCTTTTGTCCCCTTGGTAAGATCTCTCCTTTTGTATTATTATGGATGTACCTTGGGTTTGAACTTTTCCTTTTTACTCTTTTTTTCTCTTTTTTCTTTTTTTTCGTCTTTTTGGACAGAGGACTGATATTTCATCTTTTAAAAGATTTACAAGAAAAAGAAATAATATATGCACCACTGTGGAAAAGCATGTCTCTCTTCATACCTTTGCATTTTACAGGAAAATATGTCATTCCTTTCAGATCCATGAATTAAGATGCACTATTTTTTGCTGAAGGCTATTTTAAATTAGGCTAATAAATTGCTGCTCTCTGCCTTGCGTGATAATGCATTACATTATCTACTGATGTACACGTATTGTTTGACTCTAATGGTGTGGAAATTAAATGTTAGACATGGGCCAGATGTTCCTATAGATGAATATGAAGTATGACTCTGTCATAGCTGAGTCTCAATGGGACAGAAGGTAGACGGTGAGGTTTTTTGAACAACAGCAACAAAAACCCTTAAGTGGGTCACTTGCATCCACACCCAAGATCCAGCCCTAACACTGAGCTGTTGAGCAGCATTATCAACCTGAGCTCCGTTATTATTCCTCATCCAGAGCCAGTGCCATTCTTGCTTCAAATGCCTCAATGCTTATACAGCCACAAAGAATGGCTCATAGAGATGGCAAATGCTTGCTGTCCTTGTCAGACTGACAGACACAGCTCGGGGTGCATCCCTGGCTCCTGCCTTAGCTACAAACATTTTGAAGCTCTAACTCTGCCCTTCCCCCTCTCCTTGTGTATTTTCATACAGTGGCTGAGGGGGCAAACAGATGTATGTTACAGTGAATATTAATGAAGGTCCCCCACTGGCATCTCCTCTTGGAAAAGGCAGGGGGAGAACAGTTTACAATCTCACTCGCAGGGCTAAATTACCCAGTGACTCATAATCTAAGTACCAGCAGAATGCTGCTGAACATGGGTATTTAGGATATTTGATAATGATGGACAGAGGCATTTTCAAAATTGGTAATAAAGCAGCTTTGCTTTGGGAATGCTCTGACTCGCTACAGCTCACTAGCACCTACAAAAAGAATAATCCTAACTGTGAGATTAACCAAATGTTTGTGTTTGTGTGTGAGGTGGGAAGGAAGGAAGGAAGGAAGGAAGGAAGGAAGGAAGGAAGGAAGGAAGGAAGGAAGGAAGGAAGGAAGGAAGGAAGGAAGGACAATTTTTTGCATTATCAGTAGAGGTCTGTAAGCAAACGAGAAGGACTCCTGGGAACACTGAATTGGTAATGAATGGATTCCTTATCACTAAAAAAGAGAGATGAACTTTCTCTTTTTTTTGACAGCCCTGATTGCAGGACTGGCCCCACCTGACCACTGATCTCAGTGCAACTCTGTACTGAGGACTTCTTAACACTGCCCCAGCATACAGATGGCCCCAGACTGGCACAAGAGGGAGGGTGGCGAACTGCAGGATGAGTGTGGGAACGAACAGCGGCATGCAGGAGCAGGAAACAGCTTTGCAGCCAAGGAAAGGGCTTTGTATAACTGCTCCTGGAAAAAGATGCCACAATGTAGACTGAAGTGAGATGAAGGAGAGCTGGCCATGGCCACAGCACCACATTGCTGCTGAATGGGCAGTGGTCCTCAGCTACGTCTCATGAGAGGATGCAATGGTCAGTCATTTCCAAGGCAGAGGGGAAATCTGGCTTGAGAATTCTGAGCTGCTACTGTGTCCTACCCCAGTCTGCTGTCAGGCTAATATTTCTGCAAAGATTTTGGGTATAAGCTTGTTTTTTTGTGCCCAAGCTCACCAGAGGCCAGGGATTGTAAAGAGTTATGTTATTTTCCCTGCTGACTGTGGCAGTCACCCCCAAGAGCATCAGGCCCTGACAGCGACCTCCTTGCCACCCACATCCACGTCCACCACAGTTCTGTGAGCAGCGTGGGGTGGTGGAGGGAAGCCCAGGGTGCAGTCCACAGACATCAGTACCCATGTCCTGGCTGTCAGAACCATGAACAAGCCTGAGTCCCCACTAGGGATGATGCCACAGCACTGATTCCAGGTGAAAGGCAGCACCAGGTCTTTCGCATGTCATTTGTAGAAAGCTAGGATCATTCCCCATCAAGCTGGAGTATTTCTTGGGCCTCTTCAGTGGCAGGCACTGTCAGATATACTGGAGAATGTTTTCATCACAGCTAACAGAGGGCTATCCAGATTGCTCGTAACTGTTTTTAGCACAGTAAACATGCAAACCAAGTGCCTGGGGAAAGAAAAAAAAAAAAGAAAGAAAAAGCCTGTCCTTGCAGTAGCTGATCATTTTTAATTAAATCTCAATCTATCAATCTAGTTACTGTGTGAGAGGGAGAGAACCAGCCTTGAATGGTTTAGGATGTCGGTGATCTGAAATGCTCTGTGACCCTGTGCAGAAGCCCAGCGTGCCCAAGGCGCTCCTGCTGCCAGCATGAGGACAAGGCACAGGGCTGGAATGGTCCTGCCAGCCTGGCCTCCACCATGCAGCTCAGGGGTCGAGAGAGTCTGTCAGAGCCTGGAGTAGGTTTTTTCAGGAGATTATGTGGTTCCCCGCCTCACTGAGCTTCCATGGAAAGCACGGTTTGTGGCATTTGGGTGTCCTGGATGGTACCATGAGAAGAATGAGCACTTCTTGCCAAGCTGCTGAAATGCCAGCTTCCTCCCCAGTTGGATGGAGCTGAGCACAGCCCAGAAGAGCTGGCTGCCACGGCAGGTGGGCACCATTTGGGATGGGACAGAGCTTGGGGCGCTCCTGCTGGGCACCCTGCACCCTTGGCATCTGCAGTGACTCTCCTCAGTGGATGGGGGCAGAGTGAGTGGGGAGTGAGCTACCTTTTGGCTTCTGGGCTCAAGGATCAATCCCTTCTAAAGAAACTGGTCCATAGTACTTTAAAATGTGAAGGTAGAGAGGGTTCATCAGATGAAATGTGATATTTACTGTCTTCATATCTTTTCTCTCTCACTGTTAGCTGTGTTGTTCATGAATGAAGAACGAAAAAATGTAAAGACAGTTGCCAGTTTTGATACCAGTTTTGGGTCTGAGAGGAGGCGGGAGGGGGAGGGAATGGCATGTGTTCATCTGCATTTCAAGAACAATGAGCCTCAAACCTGAAATTATTTCCTATTTGAAAACAGTGATTAGCTAGAGCCAATTTAGCTTACTGTACAGTGTCCAGCATCTGAGCATCTAAGCTGTGGCCCTCTTCGAGCAAGACGATCTCCAGAGGTCCTTGCCAACCTCCACCTTTCTGTGATTCTGTGATCTCAGAGATGTTATAAACTGAAGCCTCTGATGCCCTGTTGCAACAGGGAACTGAGGCACAGAGTAATGTACCTAGGTATACAGTGGTCTGGTTGTGTGCTGAAAAGCACTAACAGGACAACTTAAAGTGCAGCCCTGTTCCCTTAAACAAGCAGTCAGAGATGATCTTATGGCCTTTGGATGGCACTTGTGGCTCAAAATAAGGGTAGAGGCAGCCCTATCTGACCTATGAGAGTGCCTGCAGTGGCCTTGATTTCCTATTGAGGCACCACAGACCAACAGAATAAGTTTCTTATCCATCTCATAATGCTTCCCTTGTTTTTCACATGGAATGTACCTTACGTGTTAATTCATTTTCTTGCAACTTATATTTCAAAGGTCCATAGCTCCTTAATACACCTTAAGAAGCCATCAGGTTTTCCATGCTCACACAGTAGCAGGTATTTTGGCAACAGCACCTTCCATTTACTGCAGTGGAAAAAACATCATCAATTCTTCATTCAGTGGAAACTACTAAATTAAAAATCCTTAAATTCCCTGGATCCAGGGAAACTCAGGGCTTGATTCTGCATCTATCAATTGCATGGGAATATTCATCTATGGAACCAAGACTCGCCCCTGATTAAAGGGGCTTTAGGCTAAATACAAACAGTATTTAATGATGGGGGGGGGGAGGAGGAGGGAGGAACCAGCCATCTAAATATTATCTTTTTCTTATAAAGGTGAGCTGCTGTCATTCTGGAAACCTCATTTTGCTATAGGTCTCTACGTGCAACTTTCCCTGAGGGAGACGGGTGGGTTTTTTCTACGTATTTGCCTCATAATTCTACATCCTTGCTGGTTGCATAAATTAAAGTGATATGATCACTGCGCTTTGTTATCATGATTTCTTACAGCTCAAAGGAACTCCTGTGGCAATCAGGCAGTAATACAAAATTAATGTCAGGCATTTTCTACCTCTTCACCAGAAGGTGCCCAATGATCCTGCACATGAAGTTCTCTCTTGTCTGTGACAGGTTTGTGATGGGCTTGCCTTCTTCTGAATGGCACATCGTCCACTTTGTAGGATTTTCTCCACGTCTGTGCTTTCATGGTCTCTGCAGAAACTTCCATGGAAATTCTTAAATGAGAGCTTGTCCTTCTTTCCTTCCTTTCTGTGATAAGGACCTGTGGCCAAGCAAAACTGAGCCGAGATCTCCCAACTCACAGTTGCTACAGCAAGCAACATCCAATCAGAACTGCTACTGTACAAGGCTGAGCACATTTCAGCTGGTGGCCTGACCGACTGACCACTGCTCACATAAGCCGGTCAGCCCTCTCATTCCTAAATAGCTTCAGGTAGAACCATTACTTAATTACAAATGCCTTGACCAGTCCCATCAATGTGGGAAGCTAAGACCACAAAGACTTTATAAGAAAAGTCAGTGTGACTCCAAATGAAAAACCTACTCTGGCTTTTCCCCTTGCTCTCTAATTTCCACTGCAGATTCACGTCCTGGTGAGACATGACATATGCACAGCACATTTGTATATGAAATAACTTGCCTCTTCTGCTCTTCCCCCTGCTACAGCTGTTTCCTCACCCCCACACCTCATTCTTGTTTCTAGATCTTGTTCACCAAAAACTTTCTAGCAGCAAAAGAAAGAAAAAATGAAAGAATTTTCCAATGGCCATCAGGCTGTTACAACAGTTCAAGGGTTTAGCGTGGATTTGACTTTCAGCTTCAGCCCAGGACTGTGAGCACGAGCTCTGACTGATGATGTGAGCAATCTCTCTGCCACACTAAGCTAATCACAGCAAGCCAGCTTGAAGTGTCAGTGTATGATGGACAAATGCTGAATGGCAAAACAGATGGGAAATAGTAAGTCTTTATTTTACGTTGTGAACCTACCAAGTATAGTTTGCTAGTGATGAAACCTCTGCAAATACATCCCTGCAGATAGCTTGAATATGGCCTCAGTTCAGAGCTCCTAAGTAAAATGCTGAACAATGGATTCCTCTTTGCAAACACATTTTTGTTAAAAAAGAAAGTTGAGGTGAAACCATTCAAGTGTACAAAGTGCTTCAGATTGGACTCTTGGCCCTAGGTGTTGGAATTCTGTCCCATTGAAAGAGACTGACAAAATGCTTCCAATCACCCTCCTTGTGCACCACAGGGAGGGCAGCCATGCCTACACAAATAAATAATGGTTGCATCTGAAGGAGAAAGTTCAGTGAACTGGCATAAGAGATGCTACCAGAGAGAGCTTTGCTTGTTCTATAAAGCATGAGGGCCTACTTTTGGCCAAGGAAATAAACAGAATTTGCCTGCAAGTTTATCCTCCTAAATAAATGTGCTAAAATATTTCTTTCCTGTACTTGTTAGTCTCTATATTTTTTACTAAACTCCATGCTTCTGCTGCCTGCTGTTCTCTTCTCCCTTCTCCAATGGTTCTTTTTTCTTCCAGCTTCTCTTCTTCACTATTGCCTCCTCTCATTTCTTTTCCTCTTGTGCAATATCCCATCACATACCATCAATATTTTATCCTCCCTCTACTTTACAGACTCCAGTTAGTACTTGTAAACTCCCCTGGCAGCTGTCCTGCAGCAGTGTTTCCAAACCAGCCCTTCCTTCATCCTTTCCCTCAAGCCAATCATGGACATTCATTTATTTGCATAAGGTACAGGCACATACTTTTTTAAAGATCCTTTCCCACAGCTATGTCAAGTTCCTAATGCCATTTCATCATCTAAAATGCTTCATTCTTCACAGCAGAAGTGAGAGCCTGCTGCCTGCTTACAGTGACTGATAAAATGGTAACCACAAGAAGTCTAAAATATAAAATTAATCTGTGTGGGCTGGTTCATGACCCTGAAAAAAAACATCCATCCATGCAATAATCCTTGTCTTCGGTCTACCACTGATCTAGCCATAAAGAAATTGACAGATTTTTGTTACCTAACAGCACCCTTTTCTGGGAGATATATAAGGAAACTTAAATAACAGGCCTCTCTGGGAAGCATATGGTACAGCAGCAGAAAATTGTGACTCTAGCAGTGGGACTCTGCCATGGTAACCTCACCCAACATGGGGAATACTGTGTCTTCTCCTAGTTGGTCTGTGTTTTCAACCTCTTTAAAGAGATAATAATTTGCTCAGGAATTGTTTCAGTGGACAAATCCTACACACTGGAAAAAGAGGTCACTTTCCCAGGGCAGGACTGGACTTCATTATGCCTTACTGAGGCTCTGCTGAGGCTCCACTCTTCCAGGAGTGTGGATGGTTCTCTAGTTCATCTCAGGCTCAGAGAAAACCTGTGTTCAATTTTTTTTTTTTTTTGGTCAGATCCTGTTGCATAAATACAAACTTGGACACTTGGCTGGTTTTGCTCATACAGCAGCAGCCAGCAGCATCTCCAGTACCCTCTGACATCTTGAGTATTGATGCTTCCATTCTTATGGTGAGGAGAACTGGCAGCAGGAAGCTCAAGGCAGGCAGAGATGAGAAGAAAGAGGAATTCCTGCCAGACACTGCAGGAATATTGAATTGTCTCTTTGGGTCTACGTCTGCTCACTGCACACATGTCAATCTGTGGAGAAGAGCTCGCAAATCAACCCCGTCTCAGGTGCTTTGAGCCAACTCTTACATTTCAAAAAAAGCCTCTCTCGGATAAGCAACATAAGATGATGAATCAAGCCACACACATGGGAGCGTCAGGCAAACTCTTCAGTATGGAATGTTGTGGGTGACAGGAGACAGATGTATGTGAACATTAGTGGACAACAGGTCCCAGTTTCCCTCTGTGCTTTAGAGAACACACAAGTCCCAGTTTCTGCCCTGAATATCTTCCCATTGTGATGCTCTGCTCTTATGTTCTCAGAGCTTTGCCAGGTCAAGTTGTTTAAACATTTAATTGTTAAATCATTAAACTGAATATTTTTCTTTCCCTGTTGTCCATCCAAAGCTAAGGATTTGGGAGAAATTCAATCAAAATATTTCATTTTTTGGTGGTTTTTATGAAGTTGAGATTGAAATCAAGGAAAATTAATTTCAGTATTTTCTCATTTTTAACATGTTTTACTCTGGCATCTTTGTATTCTTTCCTTGTGATGCAATTATATGCATTGAAAATATCCTTATTATTTACAGGCAAGCATAATAGTAAAATATATGCATCATTTTCTTTGCACTGTAGCTGCATAAAAGGTTTATGAAATTGTCTGTGACAGTTCCTTGACAGGAAAAACCAGAGATATTACTATAGTAACATTCAAAGGTGATTGCAACAAAAATAAAATAATTCAAACTAGGGCAATATTTGCTCACATAATGTGAGTCATTTGGATTGTGAATTCATGACAATGGTGAAGAAGGAAAAATTCATCAAGGAAGAGTGACAATGTGCCCTCACTCCATACTTCAGAATCCAAAGGCTCTCACTGTCAAGCAAAGAAAAAACAATAACACAAAAGTGGAACATATATCCCTGTTTAGCAAACTTAAATTATGCACTAAAAGTGGGCCGAGTTCGCTTTCACATATGCTTTGGACTGCCTCTTGATTTCCGTGCAAGCACCTGTTTATAGCAGGGATGTGTCTGTGCAGAGAGGGACTCAGTGCCCCTTGGATCAGGCTGTGAATATGAAAGACACAACAGAGATCTTCATCAGAGATCAGAAATATGCAGAAAGAATCTGAAAGCAGATTTTGCCCTGCATAAGAGCATGGCATCAAATGTGGGCATTCCTGTTCTGCTCCCAGCAAAGTATACATAATAAAAATAAATGTAAAGCCTCTGTGCTCCTGTAGACCTCTGAGCTCTTAAATAGATAAAACCGAGGTGCCAAATTCTGCTCTTCCTGTGAAGCTCCATTGATGTGCCAGGGATGCAGAGTCTGACATTAGGAGATTAGCACAGTGCAGGTGGGATGCAGAACACCACAAAAGGACAAGGTTATGATTTTTCCATATAGAAAGACTGAGGAGGGGCTCCTGCTCTGAGTGATTTCACTTTAGATGACAGGTTAAGAAAAAAAATTAATAGAAGACTGTGCATATCTCTCTAATGTGCTGTAGCAGTCTGGCTTGATACAATGGCAGCTGTGAGTTTTGGGAGATGCTCCTCGGAACTGTGAAGGCATAGGGAAAATGCAGCCATATCAATCACAGAGCTCCCTATCTCTCTGCCTCTAATATTTACTCAAGAATGGGCAAAACACTCTTCAGACGCCACTAACACACCGAAATAAATTGTATCTTGGAATAGGTGCCTTACCTCATAAAACAAGGAATGGTGCTCATACAGAGTGATTTGCCCAGCTGCCATTCTCAGCCCACCTGAGAGTCTGAATCCAGGAGAGGCAATTCCACAGGCTGCTAGCTGCCTTGGTGGAGGGGAATGCCATGCATCCAAGGGTGTGGGGTGGGGAGGTGGTGGAGTAGGACAGGACAGAGGCAAGGGAAAGAATTTAGCTTTATCCTTTAAAAACCCTCTCCTTTATGAAAAATTATTTTTAAATCACCTTGACAGCCAGTGTAGCCAGCTCTGAAGTAGGGAAGTTCAAAGAAATTGTGCTTCTATTGCCTAAATTTTAATTAGTTTGTGGGTAAACCGGAGCTTTGAAGTTGTCTATACAGCAATTTCCACGTACCCTGTTGACTTGAAGAGACCAAAGACTCCAGCAATATTCAAAGCTGCCCTCTGCAGATGTGTAAATGATTCCACAAAGTGCAAATGTGGGGATTTAGGTCTTAGCCTGAAAGATCTTTTTAAGGATGTGCATACTAATTCCAAAAAGAGACCTTCCACGCAGACCTATAGGTCTCTGAAGAATAGGTGCAAGGTCAGGTTCCCAGAAGTGCCGAGACCTGCAGACCCAGTACAGTCCACTGTGTCGTAGCTTAGGCTGAGAAGCTCTGAGCAATAAATCTGTGTAAGTGACAAAATCCTCCAGATTGTAGAAAAATCAGATGGTGTTCATTTTCATGATAATTCGTGCTTTGGTTGAGCTACTTTTGACTTTCAGTGAGAGATGAATTTGACCTGCTCTCTCTTTCTCATCTGCTGGGCTGCAGCTGTGCCCTCTAGCACTGTATATATATTCCAAGCTCATCTAGATGTTGAAACAAAAGCACAAATTAGATGACAATCTTCCATTCTTTCTGTGTGCTGCCAATACCTGTTTGTCACTATAATGGTATTAATCATCTTTTATTTATAGCAGAACATTGGAAGCTTCAATTTTTCCCTTTTGATTTATTTGTAGGACAACAGGTGCACAACTTAAGCAGGTGTATGGATGTGTGCATATGTTGTGAGTTTGCTGATAGCCACAAAACATCTTTAGTAAATTATTACTTGTATCAAAGCTGCCATTATTTTCATTTCATGCCTAAACTTAATTCCACAGCTGTTCGCTCCCACACTCCATTAGCTGTTTTGTGTCACAACTGCAGTAATGCAGCTCAGGGTGCAAGACCTCTTCTCTCGCCCTCCAAAAACCCACACAAATAAAACATCTCCAAACCATACACTGCTTCCAGTTTCTTCTTAAACTTGGGAGAGGCACTGAAAATGTATCAACAGTTTCCATTGGCAACTGCTGCAGAATAGCATGTTACTGGTTCAACAGCTGACATGAAATGCCTTTCCATATGTAAAACTCTGCCTTAAACACACAAGGGACACGAAGAAAAAAATTTCGTACTTTCTGTTTCTTTTGTCTAACAGTAAATGGGTAGTGTTGAAGTGCTGGATGCTTAAAAAAATGCAGTTATAATTTTGGAGCCAAGCTGTGAGAACACTCATTGGAGACAACTGTTCTCCCATGGGCTAGCCTTGAATAAACAATCACAGCTCTGTGTGATATTAGTTCTTAACCAGATTCTAGCATTGAGCTGTTGCCTCGCCATGGTTACTTGCCTTTTAAACCAATGTTTCTTTTCCTTCTTTTTTGCCAAGATTCTTGCTTGCTTGGCAGTGGCTCGTTCTCATTTGAACTTTTGCCCTATTTTAATCTCCACCAAATTTTTACTCTAAAAGAACCTTTTCACTGATATCTCTTTGTTG
Source organism: Lycocorax pyrrhopterus obiensis (assembly GCA_014706295.1). Classification (NCBI taxonomy): domain Eukaryota; kingdom Metazoa; phylum Chordata; class Aves; order Passeriformes; family Paradisaeidae; genus Lycocorax; species Lycocorax pyrrhopterus. The sequence goes on from JACSVZ010000002.1 coordinate 62,519,595, forward strand.
CCCTGAATTTCTTTTCTGTGTGTGAGAACTTACTCGGGGACACGACTTACGGGAAAAAGCCCAAGTGACTGTCTTCTTCTGAGTAACCAGCAGCTGGCAGACATCTGTGAGATTAGAAAACAAAGCCACAACAGCACAAGACAGTAGCCACTCCCAAAATAAAATTAAATAGGAAATAAGGAGACACACAAACTACCAGGTCATTCACTTGGAGATTTATTTGTGCTTGTCAGCTCCTGAGCTTGCCTCACTCCAATTCATCTGAGGATAACACCATTAAAAACCATGTAAGAGCATCACTCTGACACATAGGGTTCCAATGCAGAATCCCTCTCTTGTCCTGTGCCTCTGGAGCTGGCAGAGCACTGGGGTCCCATGGATCATATTAAAGCCCTAAGGAAGGGGAATATACCTCTGATTGCTTTGAGGCAATTCTCCAGGCATCCCGGAAGAAATAAACCAACAGCTTCTATAAAAAAAGCTAAAATTCCTCCTTTACAACAAAAATATGTTATCTTGAAATATCTTGACTATTTTTTTTGTCATCTTTTGTGTAGATTCTTAAATGAGAAAATCAATGGGAACTTGCTGAAGGCTGTCTCCAAACATTTCTAGCCACATAGTTGATTAACATTATTTCCACTGCTGAAAAAGAACAAACTACAGCTTTGTCTTAGTTGCTCATTCAGCTTCTTATTCCTCGGAAAATGTCACTGTGTGGTTGCCTAAAGGAAAGGCAAGTACCTGTGTATAATATACATGTGGTTATGTGGATACACACATACAAATGTACAAAACTACAACAAAAGTATCTTGTACTAATAGTTGGTTTCGGTAAAATCCGTTTTCTTACCAGAAACATAACTTCCAATTTTCCAGTGTTAATAAAAGCACTGTTATTACAATTTATTAATCTCTCATTCTTGGCTGTATCATCTTGGCTGAATTTTTAGTGTAAAGTAAAACATAGTTTAAGCCTCTAGGACAACATAGCCATTTGGTGGGCTGCATGTAAAATGAATCAGAGTAACATCCTGATGGTATATGCATCAGATATTCTGACAGACAAACCAGAGGCCAAGGATTCAGTCATCTATATTCACAGATTAATAAGGAGTTGTGTTCACAGACGTACATATACCTAAGACCAACTTTTCACCATTTAAAATTTTCTAACTGACATTTAAATCTAGGAAAACCAGCAAGTTACATCTTTCTTTTAAAACATAATCTTGCCAATACTGTATACGCTAGAAGATTTTAAATTAAATCAATTAAAACTCTATCCTTGTTTGCTTTTATTTATTAACTTTTAGAGGGAAATTTTCTTCATAGTAGCAAAATCAATACTCTGAGATAAAATTTCTAACAAGAATTTCCTTTCTCATAAAATTTTATTGACAATTTAATTTTTCATCTCTGTTGAAACAGTAAAATGTAAAGAACAATGCTCCTTTTTTTTCTAGTAAAAGTTCTTTATTTACTTTAGAACCCAAGCAGGAGGTACATTTTCAGCTGAGTTCAATCAATTTCTACATCTTTGATATCTCTTCATTTGCACAGAATTCTGGCTGACAGAAAAATCACTAGCTAATTGACTAGAGCATGCTTTATATGCGAGTGTTAGTTACAGTCTGCTTCGCAATCCCCTCGTATCTGAGCTGGGAGTGGGCAAAAGTGCCCCTCCGAACACAGCACTCTACTGCATAGGATCCGGCTGTTACCTTCGGCAATCTACCCCTTAATGCCTAACACACAAATTCCTAGTTGGATCTAGCTGAATTACTGTGCTTTTCTGTTGCATATGTACAGCAGCAAATCATTGCAGTACTTTGGGCACCAAGGGGAAAGCAAAGGGCCCAGTGTGTCACTCAGTCCAAGACGGGAACACAGACATGAGAAAGACAAGGGTCCTTTCCAGTCCTTTGCCATAAGAGAGCAGGAGACAGAGAAGGAAGGCTGTTCAAAGCCTTGCACAGGTAGTAATGCCTTGCTTCATTCAAGGCTCTCCCATCTGATGATTCCAAAACTGTTTGTATAGTTTGAGTCACTGGAAGATGCCAAGGCGGACACAAATATTATGCCAACGTCATGGCAGGGAATTGGGGATGCAGCCAAATTAGGTAATTTCAGTCCAAGACTCATACTGAGATCCACACCTAATACAGCTCCTGCTGCGTTTCTCATGCTAGAGCTGGTCTTTCTGGTGAATGGAAGCCTCCTTGCACAGAAGCAACACCAGAACAAAACAGTGCCTTGCAGAAATGTGGATGGGAGCACACACACAGCCACACTGCCACCGACTGCATGGCTCCCACCAGGTAGCAATCAGCACAGACTGTGCCACAATATGTAGGCTCAATAATCCTTAACTTCTGGCAAGCTCCCTCATCCAGCATCTCATACTGTTCTGGTTTTCAGTCAGACTCACACAGCCAGCACTGCCCAGCCTTTGGGAAGGGGGCTTCTCTCCGCACAATGCTGACTTGTGTCCCAGTGCAGAGTGTCACTTTCCCACACGGAGCAGTCCCTTGATCTGTGAGTAGTGCCTATGGCTTCTTCGGGGCCACTTGCAAAGGACAGTGCAGCTAAGCAGGCCCTTTGTAAATGTGTGGCTATGACACATTCATCAGTAACAATGACCCCTGTAATGATTTACAATGTCTTTGGGCCTCTGTGTGTAAAAAACTGCTGCTATGCCAAGCCAATGCAAGAAAAAATTGTGTCATGGTTGTGGCTTTAAAACTGGGATTGTGAAGCATTATTTGTATCGGGGGATGAAATAACAAGTCGGAAGGGTGAGAAAACTTGAAAGGAAATAGACTTAGGGAAACAGAAGCTGGAAGTAATCAATAAATCATAGAATAAAGTAAAGAGAAAGAACCTTTAAAGTGCCCAGCTTAAATGTCAAGAGTATTAGAACAAAAGAGCTCAAAGCAGGAGAATGTGTGACAGGAAAATATGCTGAAACTCTGACAGAAAGTATGTTCACTCCTGAGCATGGAAAACGTACAGGCAACAAAGGGCGGCAGAGAAAAACAAAGAAATTAGGCTATTGTATAAGCTCCTCTTCTTTGTGTAGTCTGAACACACAGGATCAGTATTAATGTTTCTAGAAGATTCTGGGGAGTAAAACTGGGTTAAAAAACCCAAACATCCCAGCAATGGAAAAGATCAGTTTTAAATTTTATAATATCCTGGGAATGTGTTATCACCTATGCATGAAGGTATGCCACCAATATTGCAGAGTAATAGGATCTTGCTTACATTGTACTATACCAAAAGAGAAACAGAGCCAAGGTGGAGTTGGTCTTATATTTATATCTAGACAAATTCATACAGCTAAAATTTAGGATTTTTTCTAATGACACTCTTTCAGTGATGCATTTAATCATACACAGCTCCAGTCACACACAGGTCTAGGCATATGTGTTTGCCCTACTGAAATCAATGTATATATCCATATACTTCAAGTTAAGCTGGTACTCAAAATATTTTTCCAAGCTGGAGTCCAAGTGCTGATGGATTACCTAGTTAGCTATAAATTGCATGGTTGCTTCTGGTTTTGGTTACTGGCTCAAAAGCAGATACCTATTCTGTCTGAAGCAAGCTTACAATAACTGTTATTCATGTAATATAACAGAATCTTCTGGCACCACACACATGGACAATGTGAAACAAAATTTTCTGTTCAAATGGGGTTTGCAGTCAACTGAGCAAATGTTGCTTATACTCTCCTTAGCTGAAACCTGTACTGAAAGAAACTACCCCACTTTGCTGTACCTTGAAGAACAAAATTTGGGAAGCTCTCATAGAGGCTGCTGGGATGTGTTTGTCCCAGCAAAAGGCAGACAGACAAACTTCTGGCCCTGTGCTCTAGGTGACGGGCTTCCTCAAGCATGGCGGATCTTAGGGCTTCTGCAGCTATTGTGCCACAGAGCTGGGCCACAGCCATTCTTAAGAGCCCTGGTGACACTGGCCACTGCCATAGGGCTTTTGTTTGGGCCAAGGGCCAAATAGATACCCTTTGTAATATGTGTGTAGTCAGAACACGGCTGCAGTAAAAAGTCATTAAAAACCGCACATATTTCTTGTTGTGGGACTAAAGCATCACCTTAAAACCATGTGGACCACTCAGGCAGTGGCAGGGGAGAAAAAGTACATTGAATTGGTTGTGAAATACTGTCAGTTTAAATCAGGTAGTGGTATTTGATAGGGAAACAGAAAAGCTTAGTCCATTTTAAAGAGTCTTCATTAAACTATCTTGCCGTTCTGCTGTGTGCACATAAATGACAGTACTGATGTGCAACAGTAATGTCAGCAGGTAAATTGAGTGTTAATGCTTGTGTTAATGTTTCTGAGCATGCCCCCTATAAAAAGGAGATGTTTCCAAAAACCTGATGGGTCTGACGTGAGCAGAGTGCTGAGTCAGGGAAAAAAAAAACAACTTACTGCAAGTGCTCATTTGACAGCAAAGGATTTTGTGGTATGCCTCAATGAGACATTTAAAATTTCACTCATAATTTTATGAAATGTCTCTCATTTAAGTTGTCAAAGCCTGACAGGCTTGCTAACAGCATCAAGGGGTGAATGGTCCTTCATCTTCTTGCTCTTGCTCAACTGAATGATCGATGAACAAACTAAAGCTGACAGCTGCTGCAAAGATATCAAGAATTAAAGGAGATGCAGAAGATGTTTCTACTCCTTCCTGTCTAATTCAGCCTAAAGAATTTGATATTCTGTTCAAGAAAAGGTTGGAAAAGCAAGAACAGCAGTAGCTTAAATCCTGCCCTTAAGTCCAGATATTCTGCCCACTCCAGCAAGGCCCACTACACTGGAACAAGGCAGGGCAGCTCATGAGACTGGGGTTCATTAGTTATTTTCTGTTTCCAGGGGTCTTCTTCCACCAGGAACCCAGGACCTGAAAACCCAACAAAGGAACAAACATGAAAGGCTACCAGAGTGTCCCCAGGATTTACACAATATCTTGACAAATTTGACCCTAAGAACAGCAGAACAAGTATTTTTCTTAAGTAATTTTCCTCCATTAAAATGCCAGCATTTTTCAGGTAACGTTAGCTCTCACTTTAGCTTAATGTCTTCAGTCCACATCTAAGTTTCCCCAAATTTTCCTGCAAAAAAAGTAGTGATGCACATGAAACACAATGGTTTTTCACTGCATATCAATACTTGCTGAAAGCCAATTTTGACTTTCAAGATGCACTTGAAACCTCATTCTAAGAATTAATGAGGGAACCAAAGCATGTTACATGAATAAATGGCCAGTCAGATTGGCTACATTTTGAATATTAGGTCAAGATTACAATAAATCAGGTGAATGACATGCAAACCAAGAGTGACTCCAATCTCAGGATGTGTAACACACTGGGGGGACACACAAAGGGACGTGGGGAAACTCCACATGGCCTGCTCAGGGACATTCTGGGATCATGAATTCAGACACCATTAAATAAATGATCCCTTAGAAGTTATTCAGCTCTCTCCTATCAAGCCAGCAAGGTCTACACTGCAGTTATTGCATGCTTGGCCAAACTGATAAACTTCAATGATAAGGTGACAGGCTTGGCATATTAGAGGAGAACAATGGATGTGATTTCTCTCAACTTTGGCAGGACCTTCTGCATTGTGTCCCGTAACACCACTTGCATAACATTCAACATACTGATGAATTACATAGTAAATAAATGGACAGTGGACTGTCAATTTACAGGTGGACTGTAAACCGGCAGAACTACTGGGCTCAAAGGCTTGTGACGTGGCTGGCATGCCCAGCTGGAGGCCAGTCACTTTTTTACTGTGTAGGTAATTGAACAGTTGAATATATTGCCTAGAAAGGATGTGGAGTTTCCATCTTTGGAGACATTGAAAGCCTCACTGGACACAGCCCAGACGACTGAGTTCTAGTTTACACTGCTTTGAGAAGGGGAGTTGGAGTAGATTATCTCCAGAGGTCCTTTCTCACCTCAGCCCTTCTGTGATTCTGTGACAGCCCTGTCTTTTTCTATATCTTGCAGGTATTGGCATACTGAATGTTTGTTGCTTTTATTCTAGGAATGGCACCATCAGTCAGTGTTTTTTACAGAAAGCTTATCAGTTTATTGTAATTTCCTTGACATACAAGCTGAATTTACAACTGTATTGCCATCCTTATTTTTCCCATTTCTTACTTCAACTTTGCAGACTGCTCTCTAATGAATAAAGTCTATAGAGTATCTCACACAATGAGAAAAGGCAAGAACCGATTATCCTTTATTGAGAAAGAGTCATTTTTAAAGCTGCATTTGTTATCTAGTTCTGTTGAGTCAGCACAAAGCCTTTCTTAACTCCTTACTTTGATGCAGAGTAGTCTGCAGCATGTGTACCACAGTGTCCTTTGTAAGCATGCAATATATAAGGTCTGGTATTCCTATCCCAGCGTTAGCAACTCAGCAGGGTGCCCCTGTCCCAAGAGAAACTCAGACATGGAAAGACACTTGCAGGAGCTGCATTTTCCTCCTATTTTGTAATGCTGTCCATCTATCACCAATGGTGGGTATTCCTTTTGTGCCTCTGCCTGCTCCTCCTGTATCTATATATAATGCCAAAGAGTAACTTCCTACTCTCCACTGTGCTGTTTTACTACAGGCAGATGCTATTTCTAAGTGCAGTGGTAGGTCTCAAATCAAAGATGTATCTGTTTCCCTTATAGTTTTAGGACTTGGGACAATCCACAGGCTGGACTCTTAATGCCTCAGTCCTGATTCAGGTGTTCCCCTGAGACAATATCTTTTTCCATGTCTCCCAGGGCAGATGCAATGTTGCCACTATTGTGACACCCCACGTCAATTCTGAAAAACTTGGATGGCTGCTACAAAGAGATGTCAGCTACCCAGCAGAAAAATACCTCACTGAACTTCAGATAGAAGCAAAATTGACACCTATGCTTGGGGATAAGAGAGTGGCACAGACAGCAGGGGAGAGAGAAGTGCTCATGAAAGACTTCAGAATGAAGGGAATTCATTCTTGCTGATGAGAAGGCCTTGAGGAACTCAACTTAAAATTATTGCATTGTTGTAAGAATGAGAAAAAAATCACCCGTTACTACAAAAGCATCACAGGACCATTCAAGCACTCTGAAAGCTTTTCTGAAAACATGCCTTCTGGTAAGTTTTTGAGCTACAGAAATTTTTTTTTAAATTTTTCATTTCAATTTTCCCTACTGTGTTACCTGCTATTTAAGGTCATTCTACACATACATACATAAATGTAAGTATAAATATGTGTCTGAGTGCATGTGTGTATGCAAGAATATAACCACATGAGCATATGGTTTATTTATTTGCATCCTGTGAGTGTGTGTACAACTACTATAGCAGAATTCTTCAGATGTAGAAATGTTTTGCAATCCATTAATTTTTGCCTTCTTCCCGCACTTGTTATGCCAGCACCAATTAACTTACAGGGACTATTTCTAGTGCAGTGGTCCTCAACTGAGGTGGCAGCAAGCTCAAAAATAATTTTAGGCCAATATTTAGGCAGAGTTCTGTGCTAAAACAAACACAGGGGGTGTGTATTTGTGTATGAGACTCATCCTGCCCTGCACCGCTGCCCAGCTGCTAAGTGAACAGTCCCCAGCCCTTATCCCAGACTGAAGCAGGATGTTGGGGAGCATGGAGACAGGGTGCTCTTCAGCACCCTGTGAGATGCATCTAACAACAATTAACCTGTGCTGTTTGCCAGTGCCTGATGCCAGCTATAAACACCTATGTTGGGAACTGGAGATGTGGCTACATAGGAAAAGTTGGAGCTAAGCCCCTCGGGACAGGGATGCCCCATCTGTTCCCGAGAACCACCCTGCTCCATCCAAGGCTTCAGGGCGGCACAGAGCTGAAACTCTCCTTGGAACATCACTGGTGGGCAGGGAATCAAACAGGTCGTGGAGTCCTCTTCAACCCACCCAGTGCATGTGCTGAAGTTAGTCACTACCAGTAGCTGCTATATTTATAGAGGGATGTTGTAAGTTTGACGTAAGACATGATTTGTTTTTTCTGTACAGCAGGGCAAAGGTGCCTTTCTCCTCCCCTTCTTCAGTTTTTGGATAAACCCTTACTTGTTTTCACAGGAACATTAGCTCAAATCTGCTGCTACTGTGCGCAGCCGATAAAACTATTGCTTGGAAAGACCATATGTCACATGGAACTACTCAAGAGGCATAAAGTCCCGCTTTTTGCCGATCCTTTAAAGATGCGATTTTATGCTCAGTTAAAATGGAAAAGAGCATTATGTTTAAAGACAAATCCATTTATTGTGCAACCGCTTTGCTGAATTCTGTCACCAAATTACTTGTTAGTAAGACATTTGGACTGCCTTTAAAAAAAAAAAGTTGTTGCACATGGCTTTCTCCTTGTTTATCAGTTGCTATGACAATGTTAATGACAATATCACCACAGACAAGGACTAAAATCTTTTACTAGAGACAAGAAAAGACAAAATCAGTTCTGAGGAGAAAGTTCCCTTTATTAATATACTTCTTGTTCCCCTCTTTGACCCAGGTAGTTGACCAATATTCAGGGTCCCAACAGGTTGTTTCTGTTTGGAGAACAAATGAATGAGGGAGTGAATTGAGCTTTTTAATGTGCTTCTGTTTGTTTAGAAAGAATTTACACAATGTCCCCTTACTCTGGGCACAGCGGGAGACAAAACAATAGGCAGTGTTTTCTCTTTTCATACCTTCAAGCTTCTTTTGAGCCACAACTCAAGTTATCTCTCTCCTAGGTTTCTCTCAAGGTCAGGCTACAAGGGTTTTCCTTGCTGGCTCTGGCATGTCCTTGCTACTTGCTATGTCTGCTTCTCTGATGTTTCTGCTGTCACTTTCTGAGTTGCTCCATTTCATCATATGCCACCTTGTCCCCAGCCTTTGCAGTTGGATCCTGGAGAAGTGCCTCAGCCCCCACAGTTCAGCACTGTAGGCATGTGTGCCGCAGTACATAGAGTGCGGAATGTTACGGTGCGGCTCCTGGAGTCTCAATGAGGATGTCCCAAAAAGAAGGCAGTTCTTTTCCTAGCGAAAGGAAGCTTTCTCGCCCACCATCTTCAGTGAGGTTTCATGGCTGACTTTCAGCATAACACCGAATTTATTTCCAACAGTGTATTTTTGCTCCCTGTCAGATCAGTTTCTCTACAGTAGTGCTATAAGGTGGGGGAGCAGAAAATATGTTACTATTTCCTAACAAAATAGCCTGTGATGCAACTATAACAAAGTTGTGAAAAAGTCCTAGAGGACTTAAACAGATTTGACAGCATTTAATTTCCATAAATTTAGGGCCTGATCCTGATTTTCTTTTGCTAATGAGTACTAGAGGGAGACAATGCATTATTTTTTCAGACAAACTAAAGACAGAAGTAACGGCCCAGCTCAGCAGTGAAAGACAGGTGTGGGATTGAGCTGTTGGGACTTTTTTACGGCCAACAGAGGTAATTTCAGCATTCCTGCTCTGGGTTAGACCCATCTCTGCTGTGACCAATCGGTCTCCTGCCCAGGCTTGACTGAGCCACACAGACACTGCTTCTGGCAGTAGCTCTGCTGCTGGCCCTTGGGGATCTTTGATTGGAACAAAGGTTGCATGTAGCATAATCTCCACCCAGATAAGGAAAGGTCTTTGATTTTGAACATCAAAAACTCATAGTAGTTGCATTTTCTTTTGCTTTTAAGGAAACAGACACAAGCAGTTTTAATTTATGTCATGTTTATGCCACAGCTATAAACATGGCCCATTCGACACATAAGGAAACTGCTTCTAGCTGCTCTCAGGCATGACACATCTCTAGTTTTCATATACTTTCTTTTTATAATTTCTTCCATAAACCCATGTCCTACCAAATTCCCACCTTCATATGTATATAGGCGATGGTCTGTGGTGTGCTCCAGTGTAAACTCTGAATGGAAAAGATCCTCACAGACCTACAGCTTTGGAAACAACTCCTTCACTACCACAGATGAAGCGCCTATAATTTTCTGAAGGCCCCAACATCACAAATGGATGTCTTTGGCCACATTCACAGTAGTAATACTTTGGCACTGATGAGACAGTCTTTCTAGACTGTGTTGCCACCCATTAAACTGTGGTGGGTATGGACCTGTCAGCACTGGTGAACTTCATGTGATGAAAAACCTCTTAATTCAATAGAACTTCATTTAAATGGAATTTCATATGCCAGAATAGAGGGAGCTTGCACCTTTAATTAAAAATCTCAGGACATCCACACATGCAGCCAGTCCTTAATCCCTAGGAAATGCCTTTTGCTGAGACCATTATTTCTTAATTAATAGACAGTGAACAGTATATATTTGGTTTAGCCTTTGAAAGATATATTTGATTTAGCCTTTGAGAAAGAAGGTGAATTTTCTCCAAGCACTGTAGAGAGTAAGCATCTCTTTGCATGAAGCATCCAGTTATGGGTGTACTGTATGTAAACTAAAGTGATTGATTCTGCTGAGTTCTCAGCAGAAGATGGAGTTTGGGATGGTCATGTCTTCTCAAGACAGGTATTCTGAACAGTAGGAAAATGGATTTGGAGGGCAGGGGGGAAGGGGAGTAGTTAATTTTCACTTTAAAACTTTGAAGGAAACAGTTCAAAAACCTGTAGTAAGATTTTCACAAGAAGATTGCCAAAAGAGAAATTAGGTATTCTCAGGTTTACAGGTTATTAATTTCTTACATTATCAATAAATTGATAGTCACTAGGTCAGAGTCTTAGCAAAAGATCTCCCCTCTCAAGCAAGTATCTTTAACAGTCCACTCTACAATAATCATTCTCTGTTATACTCTCAGAACAAGGATTTGAGAACTCGACACTCAGCCCTGAATCTGTGGATCAATCCTAGATTTGTACAAGTTGGTACATGTCCCAGTCTGATCCAGACCAGAGGGGAGCACTCAAGCTTATTTCTCTTGAACCTGCCATGTGACTGGTCTTTATGCTGCCTGTATCCTTGCACTGACCTTTTGCTGGCTACAAGACAACAGTCAGTCTCAGTCAGCATAAAGATGGGTGTTGAAGACAACCCATCAACATTTTTGGAACCCGTGCAAACCCAGTGTCAGCACTTGCCATACAAGTCTAGCTGAGATATATTTGATGGCATAGGGGGAGCACTAGAACTGAAATTAAAGCACTGAGCCGCAGCTCCAGAAGCATGCTCTAAATGTAAAGAGATTACCTTATGAGGTCATTTTGCCTCGATCTCTCCTTTTGGATGTGTTCCACTTTGCTCACAATGCTTTCACATTCACTGAGTCAGAGAACATGAGACTAACTCTTCAGTGAAGGGTTCAGGGTACTTGCTGGGTTTCAGCACAGACTGAGGCACCTCAGTAAAGTACAGCAGCGTCAACAGGAGCAACAAGCCACCTCCAGCCCCACAATACCCACTGGCCTGCTTAGCCCCATATTTTTGGAGGAGGACAGATAGAGCATTTGAGTTAATTGATATCCCCATTCCCATGCTCTAGCTGAGACCACTGGCCATGAGGGAGAAGGGTTCAGTCTCATCCTGTCCTTTCCTACCCAGCCATCATTTGTGCATCCCACTCTTTTCCAGTGCACACTGTATAAGACCTCTGTAGCCCCAGGCTAGTGCAGCAACCCCACAGAGAGGTTCCAAACAGCTCGCTGCACCCTCCTGCCTGTGTCCTGCATCCTGCCTGCATCCTTCCGCCGCAAGTGTTTTCTTCTGTTTATGGCACCTGGCTTAAGGCTGCCAGGTACCTTGGCAGGCAGCTTTCCCCAATCCTAACCTGACTGGTAGCAGTTGACTGACAAAATTCATATATCAGGTCAGCATCTCCTTTGTGCCACCAGCAAACAAGCTGTCAGGATTATTTTAAAGCTCCACCGTGTTTAAAGAGGCCAGATAGGTGGTTTATTCCTTCCCTCATCCTCACACCCTCCTCCCTTTCTATCAGAAACAACATTTGCTGCGACACTAATGTTTGCAGCAGTTCTTATCAGCAAACTGGGACTTGCCATCATCCCACGAAAGCAAGCCTACCCTTGGCTTTGTTAGGAGTGATCTAGTTCCAGGTTTTTATTCAGTGACATTCTCAGTTTCGCTCTTGCTGATCATAAGCAGCTTTTTGATGAAAATCAGTACTCTCGACACTTAGTTAAAGCCACCTCTTGTTTAACCCCACAGGCCAAAAGCCTCCTCAGTCAAAGGCTGTGACCCCTGAACATTAGGTTAGACTGCACAGACTGTCTGTTGTCACTAGCTATAGCCATGCCTATCTTTGGAAGTAAAATATTAACAAATCCCGGTGGGAAAATAAAATTCTGACTTTATGATAGCATTTCACACTTTCTAAACAAAAACCAAGGTAGAGCAAAATCACCTCCTTGTTGTTTTGTTTAGCTATTATTCCTGACTAAAAATGTTTGCTCAAAAAGTCACTGCAAAGTCTTTTTCCAGTTGTATATGCTTAAAATTATTACTGTTTTGAAAAACTGACATCAGCTGCTTGTGCCCTGCTTTGTTGTCTACAGTATTCCAAACACCATTAGCAAAAGTCCTGGAAACCCCAGTCCTGCAGTATGTGTTTTCTCTCCTCTTTCAGAACAGTTCCATTATACCACTTTTGAAGGGTTTGATATTTTGTTCCTAATACTGATTTAGAAGCATCTGCTAATAAATTGACAGGTTGTGACACCTCCCCATAATTTTAGAGCTTTTTCACCTTAGCTTCTGAGTGCTGCTTTTATGGTTTCAGAAGGCTTTTTGTTCACACAGCCTCCATCTTGAGCAGCTCGTTGAATGGGGTTGTCAAGACAGCTATGTTTCATGTACATTTTTCCTGGAACTGAATTCAGTGTTGCCTATAAAATTACAATTCCTCTGCCTGCAGCAGGTTTCATTCTGCAATGGCTAGCTTTTGATTTCTGTGATTTCTCATCTTGCTAGCATCAAATCTATTTAAAATACTTTCATACAGAGATTGTTTTTATTGGTTGCATTGAAATTCATCCTCTTCAGTGTGTTACCCTCTTTCATTATGCACCTAACAAATCCAGGGTCATCATTTGCTCTGTGTTGTGTCCAGCGTGTTCACTGGGAATAGAATGTCTGAATATCCGTATCCAGCAAATGGGAAACCAGCTGTCATTAGAGCCTTGTTACTACTCATCATCGTGGCCCTACTCGGAGGCCCAGGCGAAGGAAGCTCTTTTTAGTTTGGATCTGTGTGTATCTATATGAGAAGTGAGCACGTACTCTAAATAATTATTGGCAGATGAAATAATTCTTTGCTAAATGTAGCTTGCCAGCAATATAGTTTGTGTTGGTCTAAGATGTGAACCCCTGCATATCTTCTGTTTCCAGTAATGTGTCATTACAGTGAGGCTTTTTTTCTACTTTTGGTTGGCAGATTCCGGCTCTATGGCTTACTTCTAAGGGAGGTCTATGAAAGGTAACCAGACAAGTAAGCCTAATGTCAGCCTGTGGGTGTAAACTGGCCACACAAGGATTAATATTTGCTTCAGTCACAATTAAAAAAAAAAAAACCAACAAAAACCCACCACCACCACCAACAAAAAAAACTAAGAAGAAAACCACTAATTTAAAGAATGGACACACTTTGTGGAAGTCATTGTTTTAAACTTTAAAATATTTTTTGTTTGTCCTGTGAAATAACCAAAGACAGCAAGTGACTGAGAGCACTGAACAAGGGTCCAGAGCAAAAACATCAAGTAAAAACGGTAGGCACAGGTAGGGTCTGATTTTTTGGTTTTGCATGACAGTGCATGACAGCGTTTGAACTTGGGCATACAAAGGAGGTAATCAATTAAGAGCAACCCAGTGATTCTTTCCTAGGGCTCACTGAGAGTTACCTGAAGTCCAGAAGTCTGAAATCTGTGCTAGGCATATGTCTTTTCCTCAGCCATCTTCCACAGGTGCACCTGCAAGTATGGAAATGGAAACCTGTTTGCTGGGACAACTGATGAGGCACAGCACCTGTTCAGGCATGTTTCACGTGGGGGCTGCTTAGGGGGGGAGCCTGAAAAGTCAGGAAGAACATCCAATCCTTTTAAAAATCAGACATGACAAGAACTAGTGAGATCTCTTTTTATCAAAGATTCCTGGCAATATAGTTCAGGACAGGGAGGGGGCAAATAATTAATTTTTCACAAAATTTCCTATTTCTAATTACAAATACTAGACACATTTTAAAAATCTGAATGTTATTTTGATGGCTAGTTTAAATTGTTGTATTAATGGCTAAGTTTTATACAGATCTTTTCACACTGTGTCTTCACATATTCATAACTAGTTGGTGCTGTGTGCATTATTACTACTTATGTGGTAACAGGGCAGTTGAAAAATGGTTTAATTTTACTGGCATATCACTAAGCACTCCTGCTATCTAGTACCAAAACAATTGCAACACTCATAAATATCCTATTTGTTTTGTAATAATATTGACAGCCTGAGCATTACAACACAAACGGGAGGCACTCTGTACCAAGAAGGAAGACAGTTATACTAAATGGATATCATTATCTTTATCTGTCACTAATTAATCTGTTACTAATTACCCTTGATAATTTTTTTAAAACAACACTTCCAAAAAAATACAAATAAAAAAGTGAAATAAAAAAAAATCCTTCTCATCTCTGAATTAGACTTTGAAAATGGTTATAATTTCTGCTTTCTCCTAAATTAAAAACAAAAACCAAAACAAAAACAAAACCCACCTTAACTATTTCCAGTGAAATATAAAATCTGAATTTCCCCCAGCTACAGAGATAACAAAGAGTTTTGGTAGCATGTTGCTACCTTGTTACCAAACAATTTTGTGTTTGGAATTTTTTTTGGTGGTACCACAAATAATAGCTTACATTCTAAATATTTCCTTTTTGAATTACATGCCAGGTCAATTTCTGTGTTTATTATGCATTATGCACTTACGATAGCTCACAGGTATTTTGGGGATACCATCCATCATAAAACTGGGACAGATTTTGCAGTCTCCTATCTATTTCATTCTACCTTCTCTTTTTTTAAAGACTTACACTAAAAGTATCACCTTAGAAACACCACAATATAGTGAACTCTTGCTTGCTTTTTCACACCTAAATTACTGGACAAAGACTTTAACAACAGACCTCTGGTGAATTCCTTTCCAAATCACCAATATGGGTCAGTTCTATCACACTCCATGCCAGACAATTCGGGAAAGTTTTGGATGAAGCTGAGAAGTTATTTCTTGTTTTGGTTTCTATCACACTTTTACGCAGCGTATAGGTTATTTATGTTATTTATCCTAATGTTTTAATGAATCATTGCACTTTCATGTCTTTTCTTGGTTGTTGATGATGTATGATACTCGTCACTCAAGAGTGGTGTGAGGAGGGACAGCTCCCATTATTCTGTGTTTAGAAGGGGGAATTCTGTTTCAGCTCTGTTGTGACTGTTGACAAACACTGACAAAGGCAGCCCTGGCCAGTTAATCTTTTGTAAAGTTACACCAAACCAATTGCAGAAGTCCAATGTGAAGCACTCATCTTCAGCCTCCCAGTTGACAAGTACACCAGAGGTTTTTTCCCTACAGTATTTTCCTAAGCAAGCACACCAGTTGGGTGCAAGACAACTCATTTGTGTATCTTGATATTTTGCACACCTTTTCTGCTAATATTTCCTCCTCTCACCACCTACAACTGTTTCCCCAATGCCAACACATTTTTTATAAGAACTGTGGTTGATGGCTGAAAAATCCCCCAACCTCCAATTGCTATTTACGATGTGATTAGACAGGTCAAGTTTAATTTCAGCACTGTGCATGAATCTGTTATCCAATCATCCTAATGATACACTACTCAAACCAGCAGTGGGGCTGAGGATGGAAAGAAAACCTTGATTGTAAGTTGTCTGCCAATGATTGGAGTTTGTTATGAAAGAACACTAACGCAATCATCCTTGGCTCCCTTCGCCAAAGGTAGGGAACGTTTGTGTCTCTTCATTGTTATTGTACCTGGAGCTGTGTGACAGATGAATAAAGGTATGCCAGAAAGAATGCAGCACTGCGGGAGGGACTGCTTTTCCTCAGGGTTAAGGCAAGGGTATGCTTATTCAAATCAGCACCTTTAAGAAAATAGCACCTTTCCGGTAGAAGACACAGCCCCTCCTCAGCTGAATATGGCTCTCCTGGTTACATAATCCAGCCTGCTGAATCAAGAAATCACCAGGGGCAGTCCCAGATAACTCGTTTTGGTTTGCCATTTCATCAGTAGTTGCACATGTTTGAGGCACTCCCATGTTTAGTAGAAGATGCCTCCTTGCAGGGGCACAGCTTCCTGGATGGCATACACGCCTTGCTGCACACCCTGCCAGGGCCTGAGCATCTCCCAGCAAACAGCCCTCCAGCCAGCAAGATGTGCTCCTTGATAAGGGAGGTAGCACTGCCAGATCAAGAGAGCAACGGTGAGAAGCAGCAACAGGCTGAATCAGCACAGGCAGATCAAAACGTCAACAGAGCCGTCACATCTGCATGCTAAAGTTTCTTGCAGGGAAGTGAAATAGCTGGAGGAGGGAACTCTTTGCCTCTAGTTTTCATAATGCCACTCCAGAGCTGCTCTGTATGCATGCTTTGCCCCTTTGAGACTCTTTGGGATGTCTGTCATCCATGGGAAAAAACCCTTCCCCAATACAGACTATAAGCAGAGGCACCAGAGTCAAGCAGGAGCACTGAAACACTTGTGCTACAGTGAACCAGAGCCTTTATTTGTAGCTGTCCTGTGACTACACCTCCCATCCCTATTTCCAGAATACTTCCTTGTCCTTGAATGTGCCAAAAACAAGATTTGGCACTAAGAGCTGACTTCTGCGAAAACACAAATTGACAGATTACCTTTTTTTAAGAAGCCCCACTTATTCCGTTCTCCCCAGAGCCAAGCACTGGTATATGTTCGTGTAAGAATAAAATACACTCTCTCTTTTAAATCACTTGTCATTTCTGTGCTGGGGTTGTCCTGGCTGTATAACCTCTGAGCTGCTGGAAGCATGTTCTTTTGCCCACCCAGGCTCTACCCACAACAAACCACACAGGCAATACATCTATGGGAAAAGCTCAGCCCTCAAACACAGAGCAAAGGGATCAGATAACTGCTGGCTTTAGGCAAGGACCTGCCAGGGCTCCCTCCATGACTTTGAACAAATCACAGAATCATAGAACTGTAAAGGTTGGAAAAGACCACTAAGATCACAAAACTCATCTGTTACCACCCCAGCCTCCCCGTGGTAAAATAGGCCTCAATACCCTATGTCAGACACCTGAGCAAACCTAATCATTTCATAATATTTGTTCTGTAGTTTTACTTTTACTTCTTATTTCATAGAATCATAGAATGGTTGGGGTTGGAAGGGACCTAAAAGATCATTTCATCCCAATCTCTCTGCCATGAACAGGGATACCTTTTCACTAGACCAGGTTGCTCAGAGCCCCATGCAACCTGGCCTTAAACACTTCCAGGGACAGGGCATCCACAGGCTCTCTGGGCAACCTGTTCCACTGCCTCACCACCCTCACAGTATATATTTTCTTCCTAATAGCCAATCTAAACCCACCATCTTTCAGTTTAAAGCCATTCCCCCTTGATCCATCTCTACATGCCATTGTCAAAAGTCCCTATTCAGCTTTCTTGCAGGCCCCCTTTAGGCACTAAAGGTGCTATAAAGGTACTATAAAGGAAGATGCTGTTAAGTCTTCTTGGAGCCTTCTCTTTCCCAGGCTGAACAACCCCAACTCTCTCAGCCTTTCCTTGCAGGAGAGGTGCTCCAGCCCTCTGATCATCTTGGTGGCCCTCCTTTGAACTCCTTTGAACAGGTCCATGTCCTTCCTCAGGCCATTCTCAGTACTCTCAGCTACTAATACTTAACATTTACTCTCCCTATAATATTTATCCACAACGACGTGGCAAAAACTGACTGGAAAAACAGAAAAAAACAAACAAAACCAAACCAAAACCAAAACCAACCAAACAAAAAAAAACCAAACAAAAAAACCATCCGATGTCGGAGCCTGTAACCTCTTTTCGGTGATGGGGTGAGGGGGAGGATAACCCACACCACCTCAGAGAGCTGGAGAAATCTTCCGCCCAATCCCCAGCCTCACCCCTTCCTCCCCCTGACAACAAACACGTCCTCAACACGTCAAGATTCCCGCAAAGCACCCCGAGTGAGAACTGCTCTGGCGCGTACTTGAAATCGCTGGCAACGAGGGGGTGTTGGGTGCAAGAGGGACCTTCGGAGCACTGAGGGGTGCTTGGGGCGAGGACGGGGCTTGGGGCAAGGCGGCTGAAGCGGAGCTTTCTCGCCAGGCCTTAAGGAAAGGAAGGAGCTTTTTTTAAAAGGGAAGCAGGTATATTTTTTTAAAGGAAAGGGAGGCATCCTACCCGCCCTCCGCGGCGCGGCCCCCGCCGCCCCCCGGCCCCTCAGGCGGCGGAGGCGCGGCCGCCGGGCTCCCCCTGGAGGCGGCGGGGGGCGGCAGCGCCGGGAGGCCGCCGGGGACGGGGCGGCCGGGCTCCGGCCCTTCCTGGTAATAATAATACTGTTGTTGGTGTTGTTATCATTATTATTATTTTACTGAATTCACCAGTAGTCATTGCATGGACACCCCCCTTTAAACGTCAGAAGGCTCTGGAATAGCGATAGCTGCCAGCCAGACGGGGGGGGGGGGGCCGTTGTCTCCCAGCCCGACTTCCCCCCGGAGAGCTGATTATACCGACCTGCTGAAGGCAAAATCGGATCTGCGCGAGCTTTGCGCGCCTGTGAAGTGCAGGATTGCAGGATCGGGGCTCTGCGGCCACGCTGCCGTCGAAGATAATGGACGGGAAAGGCCGACCTTCTGGTGTGTGTGTGTGCCGTGGTGACTCGTCCAGCACTGGAAGCGTTGCCGCTGCCCTCCAGCCTCACCTCAGCCAGCGCCCTGCAAAGGAGACGTGTGCCGCGACGGAAAAAAGGATCTGCAATCCCTTGTTCGTGTGTTAAAACAGCATCATGGAGTAGCTGACCATAGGAATAAGGTCACAGCTAGATGCATTGGTGGGTGGTGAAAAGCTAAAAAAAAAGTCTAGGCTTCATTTTAGGATGTATCTACATTATAAATAAGTAAGGAGGAAAACTTCTGTAGTCTGGCACATGCTAATGGTGAGGGTTTAGCCTGTCATAAGCCTCTGCAGTTTGCTCCAGTCCCCCAGAAGTGGGACCTCACAACGTATCTCAGAGATTTCTGATTGATGAATTTCTGGTTATTAGTGAAGCCCTGGCTACTCAGGCTTTGAATAGTGGGCACTAGGTCTGGAATTAACATGTGGAGAGAGTCTAAGAGCAGGGAAACTTGTACCCCCTGCTTTTTCTCATGCTTTCGAGATGTGCTACCAAATCCTGCTCAGAGCAATGTCTATGTTGCCTCAGTCTTCAAATCCCATTACAGGTGATTAAAATAATCTAGAATTAACAAATTCCCAAATCACCCTACCCAAGTCCTTGTATGAAGGAAAGGACATCATTTCCGACAGACTGGATGTGGAAAAATTAATTTCCTGGCATCCAGACATAAGAACAGCCATGCTGGTTGAGACAAGTCCATCCAGCCCAATAGCCTGTCTCAAACATAAACAACAGCTGATGCCTGGGGAACAGCATAAGAGAGGGGTAAGCACACAATGATAGTTCCCTGGCATGCTGTCCCAAACTCCAGCAAGCTGTGGCTCAGGGACTTCCCTGAGACAGATGTGGTATCTTTAAATTTAATAGCCCTTGATGGATTTTTGCTTCCATGAATTTGTGTAATTGCTTTTTGAACCCATATCAATTTTTGACATTGCAGCATCCTGTGACAATTAGTGGCACACTCCAACAAAGCAGGGTTTAAAGAAGAGCCCTTATTTTGTTTGTTTTGAACAGGCCACCTAATAATTTCATTTGCTGCTCCTAGTTCTTGTGGTATGAGAGTCAATTACAATCATTCCCTATTTGCCTTCTCGGTGCCATTCATGATTTTACATATTTCTCTCATGTCCTCCCTCACATTTTGATTTTTCAGATATGTGTCCTTAATCTATTTTGAAATCCTAGTACAAAAGCCATCTCACAGCCTGGACCTTCTTCTGGCCCCAGTGTTACCATTTTTGAGCTAGCAGGCTTGAACAACACCATTTTTAGGATGTAGGCACATCAGATGTATTTATATCAGGATGCAGCAGTGTTTTTAGCTTTGTTTCTTCCATACTAAATTCTAAAATTTGATTTACTTTTTTGAACACTGCTGAGAATGGATCTGGCATTTTCACAAATATGTCTAGATTTCACATCTCCTCAAGGATTTTTTCTCTGAGAGCTAACAGTGAGTCCAGCACCCTCAGCTCTGTATGTAAAGTCTTCTTTGCCCACTGGCGTTACGATACACATATCTATGTTGCCTTTCCTGTGTTTTATCACCCGATTACTCAGTATCATGAGATGATGTTTTTGTCATGTGCCATGTTTTTACTACCATAAATAACATTGTGTCACCCACAAGTTTGCCACCTTGCTGTTCAACCCCTTTCTAGTGTATGAGTCTGGCAGATGGGTTTGATACTTACTTAAGATCTTGGTGAAATTAGAGGGGTGCTGGAGGAGGAAGTAGTGGGCAACTATTTCTCCTTTTTCCATCAGCACAGCTTGCTTCTCACCTAGATTTGGATTGAGCCAGCTGCTCCTCAGGGAGGTGCTGGCAGGCTCTTTTTGACCCTGCAGCACATTTGGAGGGATGCTGGTGCAGGCTGTCCATCGTGTGCAAGGCCAGCTGTTCAGCTGACACAACCGATTTGCGCTAGCCGAGGATCCGGCTGGAGACGGGGAGCCAGCCGTCACGGGCATGGGGACAGCTGACATGGAGGTGGGGTGGCCTGAGCGGAGCCCGCGGGGCAGTGCTGGGTTGAGGGCGAACCTACGGACGCAGTGCCCATTCTTTGCCCACCTTTTGGTGGTGTCATCGTACCTCCCTCCACGCAACCTGCCAGGTATGTTTATTATTAATAACAAGCAAGGCTTTCGGAGGCAGGCCCCTGCTTCCTCGCTGCTTGTCAGTGCTGAGCACGGCCGGTCAGAGCGTGCTGTGAGCGCTGCTCGCACAGCCAGAGCTGTCCCCGGTGCGTCCCCATTCCTGCGTGTCAGCCAAGCGTTTAAGACACCTGCTTCTTTTCGCTCCTGTGCTGGCCATGGACTAATAGGGACAAACGGGAAGAGGACCTAGCAGAATGCAGAAAATAATCGTCCTGTGCCAAAAGGGAATGTATGATCAAAACTACAATGGGCAGGCAAGCAGCGAGGCAGTGACCCGAGGCAGCGCAATGTGTCAAGAAGAGAGAGCAGCAGCCCAGGGACAGCAACAGCCCAGAGCCTCAATTTGTAATGACTGTGTGGACCACATGCCAAAAAGTCTCTCCCCACCTCCTTGCTCCAGAGAGCTCTCCTAATGTTCTCAGCCGCTTGGACATCACAAGAAAAAGAGCCTGCACGTTTCCAGCACACAACCTAAGGCATTTGCTCAAGCAAAGCACTGCCGCGCTTCGGCACTGCCGAACCTGCCCCTGACTCGGAGTGCTCCAAACACCTGTGAGTCAGACGATGGGAAATTCTCCCTGTCTTCACAAGCATAGATGAGTTTGAACCTTCTGGGCATTTTAGCAGTTTACCATCTGCACATATAACCTTTTTTCTGAGCACACTGAAGCCTTGTAGGAGGATGTTAAATCCAGGAACCAAAATAAGGAAACATGTTTACACCTGCTACATCTGTTCAAGAATTTCCAGCCTCTATTACACTTTTGACTTTCACATTCCCCCTCCTCCTCCTTCCTGTTTGGTCAAATGCCACCATGTTAAAAACAATCCTGTATTTTTCCCCCCAAGTCTCACAGACTTTCTATCGAATCTTGTGAAAACTTACAGCATATGAAAGAAGCTGTGAAGTGGTCTAGCAACAGAAGCAAGTGCTGGCTGCAGTCTCTCTTCCTTATCCAGGATTTTCAGATACTGGGATTCATTGTGAAGAAAAATGACATTAACTACACTAAATATGGTGATTTTAGTTTTTTAAACTAGAATGAAAAATGAAGAGTCAAACCATTTCTGATACAGATGAAATCTTCCAGAAAACCAGGTGCAATAAAAAAAAAATAGATTATGAGAAGTATAAAAGGCAAAAAGGCAGCACAAAGAAGATCTCTTTTAGCAGATGCCCCAGTCAATTATAACTGCTTTGCTGTAGTATCTTCTGTCAGAGGTGATCTGTTTCACTAAAAGAATTACCTGTGTGATTATACCTATTGCCAAGTCAGACCCATAGATATGAAACATTTATGAAAAGGAAAAAGATTTCTGGCTTGTTGGGGGGGAATAGCAAAATAGTTCTACTGAGCAGAATTCAAAGGAGATTTCTTTCCATAATTTTCACCAAATTTTATGTTAAGGTTTTTCCTGGATATGTTATAAAATATTTCTCAGTGAAGCAAGTACTATGAATAAAATTACTTTGAGAGTGTCCAGTAGTATTTTTATAACCATTCAAATTAAGGTATTGATAAAGAGGTTGAAAAATAGAGCAAGAGATACAAAAAATATTGGATAAATTAAGACGTTTTCCTCTGAGTAATCGATTTTTTCTAATGACTTTTCTCTTGGAAGATTTGCACTGGCTTTGTGCATAACTGAGCTGGATTATTAATAATATGGGCAAGGTGGTGGTACTGGGAAAAATTCTCTTCTTCCTGTTATTTCCTAATAAAGCCCAGTTAATGGTAGAGAAATGTTTTCACGGGTCAACAAGTAACTAAGGAAAGTGCCATTTAGTGATTGTGGCATTTGATGTTATGATAGGGGCCCCTGTTTCTTTGAATTGCTGTGGGGTGCTTGTGTGAAGCACGCTTCGTAAACAGTAAGAGAAATTAACAATATTAAGGTCAATATGGGACATATTTGGGAAGGTTTGAGGCAAGTCCTGTGGTCCTAACTCAGGCAAATTCTCACTGACAGGTCTTGGCCAATACAATCTGCAGGTGTCCACTTTCTTTCAGCATTTAGCCCAGTATTCAACCAGAAGAAAGCAGTTCAGTAATTCATTAGGATATGATCATGCCGGGCTGGTTTACTAATTGTTCAAAATACCATTGGAGGCACTCCAGGATGCTGCACAGCACTCCACAGCTGGCAGCCATGGTACACACGCGGGTATGCCACCCAAATAGAGCTGAATAGCACGAGCGCCACAGGAGGAAAGCAAAAATCCCTTGCTTCCAAGCCCATGGGAACCTTCCTGTGTTGTGAGGAGGGAGCTGCAGGTGCAGGGAGCTGCAGGCAGGATGAGTGCAATGCGCAACCCCACTGCCTCATGCCAAAGAGAAATGTTAGAGGCAAAATAATTTTACTCCTGGCTGTCAAATGGGAGCTGCGGGGTTCCTCTCCTAACAATGAAAGGCAGACTACTGTGCATTAACAGCCCTGCCGGTGCACAAAGTGGCCTAGCCTGTTATTAAACTGTACAGCTAAAGCTGTTGTTCTCCACTTAGCTGAAAGTGAGTTACCATATTGCAGGTCCCCCAAGACGTTCCCTACCCTTGACATATCCTCTCCCTCGCATGAGTGGTAATGACTGGGATCAGATCCCTTAGGCTCCTGCCTGTACTGTTTTACCTTGCTTTAGAGCAGCTTTTTTGAATAACAGAGATCTGGTCTGTCCCCTCTCCTCTCTTCTCTGCTCTTCCCCCTCAACTCCCCTCCTTCCCCCAGCCTTTATTCCTGAAACTCTTTAGTGGCCATAAGGATCCTTCTCTGCAACAAATCCAGCCAAGACAACTCAGCTGTCCTCTAAGAAGGTTGCAGGTGGGGTTTCCCTGCACAGCATAGATTGGATTTTAAATATATGCAAATAAGCATTTGTGTGCTTGACCCATGACACAGAAGCATCAGGATTTACTCACTGACAGTTTTTTCTTCCACTTTTAAATTCATGTTTGCAAATTTGGTTCTGAAATTAACAGAACTGCAGTAATAACATGATTCTGACTTCCTGGGAAATTTCACAGGTATACTGAGTAAGGGCTTGAGCCTTAAAAGCTGTACAAAGGATTTATTTTGTTATACACACTTTTTTTCTTTTTTTTTTTTGCTTAGTATTAGTCTCACTTCCTCAGGATAGACTGGATGGCCTTCACATACAGCGCCATAACAGATAAAATCAGTCCTTTCCCTAGCAGCCTTTTTGTGTCACCGCCTGGCTTTGCTTGTTGTGTGTATGCAGTCTTGTTCTGTCGCTTTCTCCAAGGCCATCAAAGTAAACTCATGCTCCTGACTCATAGCTCCAGATGGATTCAAGCTCAAGCACACTGTCCCCCTGGAATTTGGCATATGTAGGTTTATATGCCCTAATCAATCAGGCTGATTTCAGTTAATCCTAATCGTCCTATTAGGGTTCCCAGATACCAACAACAGCAGCTAGAAATCCCCAAGCAGCCTAATTGACTTCATCTAATTACATTCCTTCTTGAGATTTCCATTAAACTACCCCCTGAATTCATTACAGTGGTTGGCTGTAGGTTTTAGGGCTTCTTTAAAAACATATGCAGCTATTGGGATAGCTCAGTTCTAAGGAGCTGAAGTAGTTACTATATATAAGAGCTTGCCACCTCCACACAGCTATCTGTCAGTTGTCCTGCTCTAGCATATATCAGATGTGCCATCTAATCACTGTGGGGGATACCAGTTTTGACTCCTGGCACTTAGGCTCATTTCTGTTGACGTGCCGACCGTGGTTCTTCCCTTGTAGCACAGAACGAACCGCACGAGTCAAGAGACTGCCAGCTCCTATTAACCTCTCGCATAAAGGATTTATAGATATGTCTCATTATAAAGTAAGGAGCTGACATTCATCTCAAAAGCAGTTAGCTTGGAAAAGAATGCTCTTTTGTCAGTATTCACCTTCCTCTGTGCTCTTTCTGTGGTAGTAAATTGTAAACTGCTCAGTCGAGATGGCATCTGTCATAGTTAGGTTTCTTCGGCTAATTTGATCACTTCTTCCATTAAAGTAATGCTTTGGCTTCCCAGAGGTAGCTAAGCTCTCAATTCCTGCCTTTTGCAGAATACTACAATGCAGCCCTGAAAAAAAAATGGCC
The DNA here is from genome assembly GCA_014706295.1 of Lycocorax pyrrhopterus obiensis. Taxonomy (NCBI): domain Eukaryota; kingdom Metazoa; phylum Chordata; class Aves; order Passeriformes; family Paradisaeidae; genus Lycocorax; species Lycocorax pyrrhopterus. The sequence goes on from JACSVZ010000002.1 coordinate 62,544,801, forward strand.
ATCTTCTACCCTCCGCATTTAAAAAGTGGAAATTTCTGGGGTAAGGATGAAATTGTTTGATCCCAGACTGGTTTCCTCTGTACATGCAACTGAGGTCAGCTTCCACGAAACCGAGGGAGGCTGGAAGCAAAGGACCCTTTTCATAGGCAGTTTTGTATACAGTATGTGTGTATATCAATGCTTTGACTGGAGTTCACTCAAAAATGAAAACAAAGCACATGCTAGACGCTGGGAGATAGGCACTTTGACAACTGTCGTGTTGGAAAATGCCTTATAAGTGAGACAAGCCTTTGTCTTCGGTCTGTTTGGAAACTGATGCCACTGATCACTTTTACGGACAGTTCCTCTAGGTGGGAATGACACGGATATCATTCACACGGAAACTGCCAGATTGATGTCAGTAAGACAGCTGAGTGTTCAGGTTCATTGGAAGAAATACAATACCTTTGATAAAATAAAATCCTTGACTGCGCACAGAGGGAGCAGGTCGAAAAGGAACGTACCCTTGCCAAATGTTTACTCTTGCATCTCTGCCTCATGGAGGGTGTGTTCTCTTTCGAGGCAGAGCCAAGGACAGCCGAGAAGTTCTGTGTGAATAACACCTGATTGTTGCAGGGAAATAACTGTGTAATTAAGCCATAAACAATGTTGTGCTAATTTTAACTAAGTTTAAACCTTTGTAAATCACAGAATCACAACATTTTTTTGAGGGGAGATTATATTTTACAAAAATATTGATGTTTACACTAGATTAATGGCTGCTTGCCTGTAGAGACCACCGGTGAACAGAGTATCTATCCAAGGTCAGAACTGCAGACACAATAAGTCACTAGAAAGTTTTGTGCAGAAGGATTTGGCCTTAACAGATATATTCTAAGAGCTGGCTAAGGTTGCTAATTACTCCTCCAAATAACTTTGAACTGACATTTTTTGAATAATTTTCATTCCAGAGGGATTAGTAAATCTTTTTAGCAGAAGGAACACACACCAAAACTTATAAAATGCATTTACAAAAACTTTCTGAAATAATTGAATGCCAGTTTGGAGCCACTTTTCTCTCTTTTCTTGTTCTGTTTTGGCACTAACATGCAGAAGGAAGCCTGGGAGGGGAAGTGTGGGAGGAAAACAAAAACCTAAGAGAATACAAACTAGAACCGAACAGACTTCAAGGGCTTTCTTAGAATTGGAGACATCGGTGACTTTATAAGAGATGCAGACACTCGGTACTTTGTAGGCACTGAGAGAAGCAAAGGCTTAATTCCTCCACACTCAGCAGAGGCACTGGCTGAAAATCCCTCTATTGTTTCAGCAAACACAGGCAGTATTTCTACCAGTGCAATATATGCTCCAATGTAACTCAACCTTATGTAAACAGCTCGACTCCTTACATTAAATATTATGCTCTCCAGATTATTTATGTGACATACATAGAGGAAGATCTCAGCAATTTTTGGGGTGTAATTTTTAGACTCTTTGGGAAAGCACACCTTTGCTGTGCAGCTCACTTTAAAATTGTAAATATTTGTACTTCAGTCCAGAAAAATCTGAGCTGATACGTTTCTCCCACTGATTCACAGTGTTCCACATCCCAGACTTCTTCTTTGTCATCAAATGATATGATCTAACCAATTCTTTTGTCCCTCCTTCTAAAACACGGAAGCATACAGGGGCATGGAAAACATGCAAATAAAAAAAAGGTCTTGAAATTGTGAGGAGCAGAAATGCACAATGTTCAGCTAACACTTCTTTTGAAGCAGTCAGACACTGATTTCTTCATCTAGTGATTATTTCCACCTCTCTTTGTGGGCATGGACAGGTGTGTGCACAGGCAGAATGTGCTTCTGCAGTGAGGTTGTCTTAAATAGTAGTGCTAGAGAAATGGAAAGAACCATAAACAGAGGGAAGTTTCTGCTTGCCTTTTCTTGGGAAGACATTTCTGAAAAAGTGGGGCTCAGTAGGGCTAAAAGTTTATCACTGTTTCTGGGGTTTTTTTTAAAGAATGTGTTATTTGTGGTCTGCTGGGCATAGCTTTGGGGGCCCAAAGCCACATGAGGCAGAAGTGCCTAGATGCTTCAGAAAGCCTCCAGATTACATGTCATCCTCAGTACCTCCTGCTGGCACTAGGACAAGTTCTTCACCTGTTTCTGGTTCACCACTCACAGCTGTGCCTACGCTCACAAACACAACATAGCTGCCGACCTACGTGTGGGGAACAGCTGGCTCCCCAGGAAGCCCACAGAAGTCAAGGAGAGGACAACATTAGTGAATGACAGCTATGGGGAGGTCCCCAAAGTGCACTTTTGTTCATCTAGTCAGTCATCAATTTCACCAGCTCAGCATGTTGGCTGGCAGCTCCTTGAGGTTTGCAGAAAACAGGAGGGCACGTTGATGTTTTCTGTTGCACCAACTGGAACAAGAACTGGAAAGGGTGGTATTTCTGGTTTCATGGACACATTGCCGCCTTCCTTCCCTTACAAACACAGGGGCTGCGTTGTTTGCTCAGAGTAATGCCGTGCATGTCACAATCTGAGGGAGCTAAAGGATAGGGGAGGAGCCAGTGCATTTTGGCAGAGGAGTGGTAAGCAGTAACACCTCGTACATCTGATGGTGGATGCTCGGTGTGATCTCGACATCAGGTGTGGTTCTGCTGAGGGGGCCAGGTCCGGGGGGGGACACATCCTCAGTGCTGTTAGACAGTGATACTTTGATGCTTTCACCAATTGACCAAAAACCCTCAGGTAAAAATTAGTCTTAGCATTTGTTTCTCTTCACCAGGACTGCCTGTACAACAAATGCCCTGTGTGGGTGATAAAGGTGGATCCTACACTATCACTTCCTTTGCTTGTCATATGTTTTCTTTAGTGAGACAAGCAGGATGAGAGAAAAATCTGTTCCTGCAACGTGAGCTGAGGCAAAGCTGATCACACTGTAAAGAGAGTATTAGCTTCTTAATTTGTGCTATTGAAACTGTTCTGCGGACTTCCATTTGGTTGGGAAAGGAACTCCAAAGTACAACAACTGCCGTGCAGGGGAGGCTGCAGATGGCTCAGTAGTAACACACATACTGTACACCTGCACATGTTTGGCACAGAAGGGTTTGAGTGCAGATTTGTGAGCTAGCCAAGGGAAGACAGATTTATTTTTTTGAGGAGGCGGGAAGATCAGATCACCTCCAGGTGCTACCCTGATAAACACTGAGAATAACTCACCAGTCCTCTACAGTTCTTCTCTGATCAACTTCATCCTTGAGATAGGAATTAGAGGGATAGATACGTTATCTGGGAAGTTGTCCAGATTAATTTCCGAGGGAGTTAAATTCCCGACACAGGCCTGCTATAAAGAAGCTTGTTTGGATTTTGTGGGGATTTTTTCCACTTGGTTTTTTTAGAGGGAGGGTGGTGTTGATTGTAACAGTGTTGTAGGCAATTGGGACACTAGACACAGCTCAAACTCCCCCAGTTCTTTCATGACTGCAATATTTTGGGGGCCTTTTGAGGAGAGAGGCAAACCTCTCTGCATTTTGCTTTTTAGATTTGCTCTTCAAATTAAAATTCAAAGACATTTTGTAAAATAACCAAATACTGAGCCCCCTCTATACCATCCAGAAGAGAAAGAGACCTCCTCCAGAAATCTGTCTCAATTAGGGAAGAAGCTCTGAGGGGATTTTCCACTTGCTCCAGGAGGCTCTGAGTTCAGCCTGTGCTACACAGAATGGCAGCAAGTATCCTGCAGTTCCTACCCAGACCCCAGCAGTCAGCAGAAGAAAATGGGAGGTGAGCAAGAATGGGGTTAAAGGCTCATCCACATTTCCTCATGCCATATACCTCTAGGATGCCACACATCTCACAGTCCTACCTAGCTGTGCCTTTTAAGTATATCCTAGCTTAGGTTGGGCATATTCCTGCAGGAGGCATCACGTGTCATACAGTCCCTGAGCTACTTTGCTTGAAGCAAGTGCTGCCACATGGGGCTGTGTTGTACCACCTGCATGTGCCCTTCTTAAAACATCCTGGGGTCCCTACCCTATAAAATAGAAAGATCTTGAGAAAACTGCATGCAGAAGGAGAAAGCTAAGAAATGCTCCTTGTTGGTCCTGTTGTTTCAGCTAAAGCCCATAGGGGTAAAGCAAAGTCCTTTCTTTACAAGGTGGTCACAGCAGTTCAATCTAAGTTCATTTTTAAACCAGTGACTAAACTGGTGTAAAGCACAATGTGTTCACTCTCAGTTCAGTTTAACACTGGCTGGCATTGATGACACCTTGTATTGATTCTTGTCTGTCTAATCTAAATTGATATGAGCCTGATTTCAAATGAACTAAGCCTCTGTGAAGAGTGTTATGCACTTTTTAAGTTCATGAATTTAAAAAAAAAACCTTTGACCAAAAGGCTGCAGATTTCTCACAAAGGCAAAACTCACAACCCAGTACTGATTTTGACAGTTCGCTTATTAACCTTCACTACAGACAGCTGAGGAAAATTATTTTGGGGGCAGAATTGTTAGTACTTTGCCTAAGTAAATATATAGTACAGACAACTGAGAAAGACATACTTATTTTTTGTGACAGCAATAAGAATGAGAAATAATGGACCAGACAATTAATCTAGATTACTTTGATCATTCTAAGTAAGCTTCTCTATAGAGAAAATTAACACCAGAGTAAACCTAATGCTACATGAAAAGGCAAAGATGTTACTTCTGTCCACATTTTTGCATGTTCTTAAACTGTTCAGTTCTGGCTCCTGTCAGGAGCAAGGTGCTGAGCAGGATGGACTGTTGATCTCACCCAGCACTGCCATACGTCTGGGGCTGTGAGGACCTTGCAGTGTTGAACTGCACAAGCAGAACTAGAGGAGAGAAGGGAAATGTAAGCAAAGAGAAAATAGAAACACAGAGGATCAAGAGGCTGAACTGCAGAGAAAGTCTCCTCAAGGGTTTGATTAGTAGCTGATGTGCTTGCCTTGGGAGAAAAGAAGTTGGGGGATAACAAGGACCAAAAGCTGTGGTGCACAGAAGTTCCCCTTCTGCGCAGCACTTGTGTGCCAGTGTTCAGGCAGTGCCTGACACAGACCTCTCTGGACAGAGGTTGTCATGTGTCCACTCCTTCCAAGTTTTGGGACATCTTGAAGCAAGTATATCTGGCCCAGAAGCAATGTATCCAAGTCAGCTTGGGTTCAGCACCATGCTGCTCACCTAGCTGGTAGAGGAGACAGATTACTTCCAAGACCAGTTCTCAATTGCACCTTGCTGGGGTGACTGTGCAGTCCTGCAGGGGCAACACCCTCTGTGGGATGTAACATTTGCAATTGCAGCCACTGGCTTTCTGCAAAATAAAATGTCAACTGTTTCATTTCCTTCTGAAAAGCAGGACTGCAATGTGCGTGTGCCTGTGCAGATAGGAGAACCAGCCAATTCAAAGTCATGTGTGTATGTTTTTTAAAGGAAAATAACAAAGTTCCCTTCTCTTTACAATTGTTTTTAATATCTCCCTTTCCACATGCTCATCACATGTGTTGGCTCAAGATCACATAATGCAAAAATTGCAAATTCTTTGCGGTGCTCAGCCTTCCATGCACATTTATCAAGCCCAGCCTGGTAAAATCCAACAACAAGCAAGAAAGAAATCTCAGAAAAAAAAGTGTTTTCAGACCTTAAAATTCCACTGTGGAGAAGAAAAAACCCTAAAAAGTATAAACAGCAAACCATCACACTCACCACAGCTGTATTCCAGCAGGCTGATAGGTTCTGCAGCTTCAAGAAAGGTATCTTAACCTGACAGAGAAAATGGCTACCATTTTCAGGTGCCAAATTACAACCATCCTTGAGGCTTGAAAGCTAGAAGCACAGTGCTTAGTTAAAGCAGACAACTCTGCTCCAGTCTGGCAGAAGTGATAAAATACATAGTGAAACTTGAGAGAGTGAGATCCTCTTTTTCTCTCCTACTCCCCTTTTTTGCTATATTTTTCCTCTGGTGGGTTGAGGTACCCAGTTGGAGCTCCCAAAATAGAGGAAATCCAGGCAGAAGAGCCTATCCAAGTCTATCAGCAGCCCGCTGTGTTTCGCTCCATCAGCCAAACTTTGCCACTGGGCTGACATGTAAAAGTTCTTGGGGTTTTCACTCCTTCCCCCTAGTCTTGGCCTGGTTTGTACTTTTTGGAATAAATATGGAATGAAGAGCCTGTCCCTTTAATGCAGATGCAAGTGAGAAGGGCAAAACTGTTCCCAAGAAGTCATTAAAAGTGGTAATGCCTATTAATGATTGCAGCAGAGTGCTTTTCAGTTGCCCTATTAAAGGAGCTCTTTGTCCTAATAAATACCAACGAAAAAAGCTTTGTCTCAGAGCACCTTCCCTGTACTTTATTTATAATGAGTCTTCTAATGAGTACATAGTGTTTATGCTTCCTTGAGAGACTCATCACTCCCTCTCTCAGTCTGTTATTTAACATACAGTACTCCATGAAGGTGTCCCACTCATCCCAAATGCTTCCCCGCCCCCTCCCACGCAAACGTCCACATACTGCTTGTTTCAAGGGCGTATGCATCTGTGAAGGAAAAGTGAGCACTGGAAGAGAAGCAGACATCCCAAATGTTGATCATGACACATCAGGAAGAGGAGCTGGTGACCCGAACTGTCAGCATGACAATGTGGGCCCATCAAGGGCAGCTCTAAAGCAGTTCCTATGTGTGTGTGTCAATCAGGGGTGTGCTTGCAGGTCATTTAAACAGGTCATGCACCAGTCTGTTACACCTGGTAAAATACCGAGTAAACCGCAGTAGTTTGACTCTGTTGGCTGTGTGTCCCAGCCCTCAGTATCTACTACTGACTCACAAGACCAAGAAGCACTCAGCCACTGAGATTCATAGGCATCCTCCTGGTAGCAATATGAAAAAAAGCAAGTCTGTTCATCTTCGATGGGTAGTTTTAGGGAAGTTGTTGGGACAAAGAGCTGAGTTGTCAAGTAGCATTTTTGCCAAAGCTCCTCATGGCTATAATTTGCCACAGCACATTCTATATCTGGCTGTTTCTGGGTGTGACGCGAGCTGAATTAATAAATGTGAGGCACCATGTGGTTTTCTGTTGCCATTCAGAGTCACGCCTTGAGATTGTGGTATCCTACAGGACACATCCCTAATGTGATCTTGTGACAGAAAAGAAGTAATTTATTTTACCAGGGTGCCTGAGAAAAAAAAAAGGAGCCTATTATAGGGTTGTTCCATTGCCTTAGGCCAGAAGACAGACTCTGAAGACTCTCTTTTATTCTCTGTGTTTTTCCTTTAAGCTTTGAAGCGAGGAGTAAAATGGTTTCCCATCCTTATGCTTATCAATTCCCTATCCTTTTTCTGAGCCTCTACAATGCCTGTTTCCACAGGAGACCAAAATTAAGCACAAGAAGATTACATAAGAAGATGTGGTATCAATGTTCAACATTAAGATGAGTCTTATATTTGCTGCCCATCATCGACAGACCTCCGTCAGCATAAAATCATAACAGCAGTAGTCTTTGTGGTATCTAGTGCTTTGGCATTTAGAAAGTCAAAATTGTATTTGGGGTTGAGGAATTAATGGGAATAAAAGGACTTTCTGATCTGCAAGCATAAAAGAAATCTGCTCCTCAAAGCTGTTTTTTCAGTGCTTCATGCAGCCAGGCAGACTCATGTTTCCCTTGATCTCTCTGGAGGGTGTCCCGCTACACAGCTGGGGCCCAATGGCAAGGAGTGAGGGACTCCCAGGTCTCTCACGCCTCACCTTGGGCTTTGAAATCTGCTGACCAGGAGAAGGAGAGCTCCTAAAACAAAGTGATATGTTCTGTGTAGCAAAGGCTTGAACCTTTTGTTCTTCTGGAAGCTCTCTGGGAATCAGTAAGGGAGAGATGTGAGCACAAGCTTGAACTCTTTAGCAAGTGCACAGCCAACTTCTATAACAGCCAAAACTTGCATGTTATGTTCACATTCAGCTTCAGACGTGACACAACTCAATAATCCATCCTGGAGCTGACAAAAACCATCTGATCCTTGTCTGGACCATGTTTCCAAGCAAGCTGAAGAGAAAATAAAGTACTTTGAGGAACAGATGACACCTTGCTGAGAAAAGAAAAAAATATGTCTGTGAAGCCTCTGCACTTCCCTGTGTCTGTTCACCCACTCTCTCTCTTCACTTTTCTTTGAATGAGAAACAGGTTTCCAAAGGAAAAAGAACAGCAGAGATCTCACCTGGAGAGACAGGAAGATAACCAGATTTATTCATTTCTTGTCACAGAATTGGCCAGCATACCACCAAAAATGGGGCCCTCATCTATTAGGAGGGACCGATGAAGAACAGCCACAAGGTTCAACAAAATGTGACGGAGCAGTCACAACTATAAGGCTCAAAACACAGCCGTCCTGAGGGCTCCTGTGGATTCTTCAAATTTGAAATTGTGTGCCTCCTTCTCATAACTGACAATTACTGGTGACTGATAGGTCATGAAGATGAAATTAGAAGTGAGATTCACCTTCAGTGTTGATGTGGGACCTGTCTTTCCCACTGGAGCATAATACATACACAGTAAATGTATATATGTTTTAATCATAAATCATACAAATAATTGAGACTTTAAAAAATGGTGGGTTTTTTCCTCAAGAACACGAAAGGCACATTCATGGCTAAGATTTTGTTTGGCCATTATAAATGACATTTGATGGTGGGTGTGCGCATACACATGTATATGTTTCTGTGTGTAATGATACATTCTGGATCACTGAAATCACATGGACATGTCTCCTACCTCCCAGTTTTTCCCCATACCATGTTATCACACAGCTCCCTGAGACTTGCCAAGTCCTACAGTGCTTGTATATTAGTTATTCTTTCATTGCAAGTACTCTGCTTATGGCTAATGAACCTCTGTACCTTGCTCCCCGAATAGCAAGAAAAGTTTCTTTGGTGCGCTGCTTCCGTCTGACAACATTTACAGTGTGTGCCCAGGAAGATCTAAAGCATTAGTAAAACTAGATGCCAGAAAGAAGCGAATTTGGATTATTTGCATTGAGCAGATCATGGATTCACAACAGCAGAAGGAGCTGCTTTCTTACAGCAGCTTCACCAAATGTCCAGTGAATTTTCTACAGAGTAAATAAAGTTTTTTCTTTAAGGATGGTGCTGGGAGGAATTTATTCTCTCTGGCAATTGCATGTCAACTGTTCCAACTTATCAAGAGAAAAAAGCTGTCTTAAATTGCTCTATTAGCTTACTGAGGAGGAAAGCATCCATTTTAGCACAAAACCATATATGGTTGTTCTTTAGGCCAAGACAGACCCTTGTTTATCTAACTACTTCCAGAGGTTGTTTTATTCCCATCAATTTATTTCTATTTCATCACCTAAGCAAACAATACTCAGTAGTCTAGTTTTTTAAAGGTATAGGTTTTGGCAGTGCCTTTCATCTTGTCTGGGTTTTGTATGAAACAATACTTTCTGAAGTTCCTCTGGAAGGGGGAGAAGGTAGTGGGGAGCAGATGGAAAGGACACACTGCCACCAATTTGACTTTTCTCCAGCAACATGAAGCACTAGAATTAACTATTCCAACTGTCTCTTTCTGTTCGTTTCTTGATGCTGGGGAGGTTGAGTGATAAGGGAGAGTTCCTGTTTTTTCTACTCCTAACTGACTGAAGGGGTTATATTTAAATAATGGATCCCTTAGTCCTGTCTGCTCTGCAAGCTGATGCTCAAGTGGTTGTTTCTTTATTGTAAAGTTGATAACACAATTTTTAAATGCAGAGCCTTCACAGCAGGCAGCTGAATGGCTGGCCAGATGGCTGGGTTGTTATTTGGGAGTCCCTGAACTAGCAGTTCCTTAGTCATCAAGGTTCTCCAGTTATTGTCATCTCCCACTTACATGTGTCTCCATTGATTCATATCAGTACCACAAAGGGCCGTTTGTTGGACTTAGCCCTAAGAAACAGTGATGGCAAAAATGTATGGGAATAGCAATTCACAATAGCCAGAAGTGGCCCCTACCATTGCAACCAAGGTTTGTTCTTGCTTTTGTCATTGCAGGTTCAGCAGTTCACAGTAAATGGCATTCAGTATCACTAGGGACCAGAAAAAAAATCATCAGCAAGGCATTAGTACAGGCTTCTAAAAGCAAGACTGTCAGGGAACCACTTCTTAATCTCATTTGAATTCAAATGCAGCTTTACATGTGTTGGATGCATATGGTTTTTCACATTAAGATGTAAAGTTTATACAAATCCGAGGTGCGAATGGTTCCCCTGAGTGCTGATGACAAATATTCCAGTATCAACACTTAGCTGCTAAGCTTACCTTAAAACTTGCTGGGGTGATAAGCTGCTGGTAATTTCCCTGCCAGCATTAGACAGAAGCAGCGGAGCTCCTGTGCACTTCTTGCAGTGACTAACTGGAGCACGGGGTATGTATGAACTTTCCTTCTCCTGCTGTTCCAGCTGGCTGGTAATTCATGATTAAGGATCTACAACATGAGAAGTCAGAGCCCAGAATTGTTGAAGGAAGTTGAAAACAAAATGCTTGAGAGTCCTGTGAGTAGATAGCCATGGTCTTATGCAAAGGAACCAGAAAAGTCAATTAAGCCTTCTTGACTGGGTGTATAGATACTGATTTTTCTTTTTAATTATTCACATGTACTGTCAGTAAGAAAAGTTCCAACAAGATTTCTATAAAAGAAATGGCAAAAGAAGTAAAAGGCAGAAAAAAATATTAACTTATCTCTACTTTTAAATGTCTCCTAGATATCTTGGTATTTCACTGATGGGTGTAAGAGAGATAAGAGAATGCCCAGTTTCCACAGATAACTTTATCTGGTATAGTCCCCACAGTGATCTCAGAGCAGACAAGGAGAATAAACAATTGAACTAACAGGGCTCTTTCCTCTGGAACTTCTTTAACTCCTGATGATCCATAACACTTCAGTGGGGATATAAGGGTTTTTTATTAATAAAAATCTAAGGCAATTTTGCAAATCAAAAGCTAGGAGACTTTAGCCAGAATCACAAGAACCCAAATTAATTTCTGTATCAGATTTCATTACAGGAAAGCTTAGGGAATTTCCACAGTGAAGACTGAAGGAATGAGTCTGAGCAACTGTTTAATATCAAAATGTCAGTAGAAGAGGTTTTAAAATACATCATCAAAATTAATAGTAAATTCCTACATTCATGTGGTGTTACCCAAAATTCTGAAGAAAGTCACACATACAAAACTGGTCTCCATATCAGAGGTACAAAAAGGGACAGAAGTGATGCCACTATTTTAAAAAAGGCTCTGCAGGGGAGCTGGTCCAGAAAACTAGAGGCAAATTGTCTGAGTTCCACACCAACTGTGAATAAGAAAGTAATCGGTTTACATATAGATAAATTTGTTATAATGGTATGGTCAAGAAAGGTTTTCAGGAAGGAAGTCACACCATCAAAATTTGTGAAGGTCTTCAAAGGGTGAACAGATAGAAAAAGACAATGTCATTGATAAAGTTTACTTGCATATCCAAAAAGTTTTTTATGAAGTCTTACATCAAAAGATAAGATTCTCATGAAGAGTGGTAACTTGGTAAAAGGTAGGAAGCAGAGAAATATATGACCAGTTTTCACAGCGGAGGGAAGTTTAGTGGAATCACACAGTGACATGTACTGAAACTATATTCACAAAGTAGGATGAAAGCCTCAGTAAATAATGAAGTATGTTGATGTTACTAAATAATTCAAGGCAGCAAAAATGCAATTTGTCTGCAAAGAGTTCAGAAACATCTCATGATATTGAGTGACTGAAAAATAACAGGGCAAAGTAAATTCGATTCTGACAGTTGTGACATACCATGCACAAAGAAAACAGCATCTGTGTGTGCACACATACACAGTGTGTTCTGGCTAAACTCGAGCGTCTCAGGAAAGACATGTTGTGTCATGTGGACAAAGCTTTGAACACATCCTATCATCTGCTAAAACAGCATATAAACTGTTAGTAATTAGTAGGAAAGAAATCAAGGGCAAAAAATGAGAGAGCATCAATAAATGTATTGTATAAATTGTATAAATATTTTGTGTTGCACCCACCACCATGAACAGGAATTACTAGACTGAGACAAAGTGCAGAGCAGGCAATTGGGATGACTGGGGTTTAGATAAAGCTTCCATACAGGAAGAATTAAGGTCACATCTACATTTGAAGGTAATTGGGTGCTGAAGGGTGGACTGACAGATCAAAGCAATTGCTGTTGAGAGCTCTGCTCCTGAAGGGAAATAATTTCAGGCCAGATTTAGTTCATTCACCTGGGCTGAATGTCATTCCCACACATGGGGGCAAAGCTGACTGCAGAATCAGTCATGGGTTGGACCCTTCTGTTTCTGGTAGGACTTGGAACATCTTTACAGCAAACCTGGAGCAGAGCTTCTAGCCTGGCACAGCCAGAAGCAACCAAGCAATGTGCAGTACATGAAAGTAGTTGCTTCAAATCTCACTTTGAGTAAAAATGCTAATGTAGATGCAGAGCGGTTGGGTTGGTTGTTTGCTTGGAGTTTTGTTGTTTTTTTTTTTTAATTGCATAGGATTTTCTTGTTCAAACCAGAAGAAAGGTGGTTGGAAAAGGTTATAATAGAGGTCTATAAAATTAAAGATTGCTTAGGAAAGGTAAACAAGAAACAGCAATTCCCTCTATCTTCTATTATAAGAAGATACCTAATGAAATTATCAGGCAACAGGCTTAAAGCAAAAGGAAGTACTTTTTTACACACTGCATAATGAAATTGTGGAACACATTACCCAGGATGCTTGCAAGGCCAAAACCATAAATGAGTTCAAAAAGAAATTATACAAATTAATGGAAGAAAGCTCCATGATGGGTTAAACCTGATAATGTAGATGCAATTTTACAGGTCAGGAAGAGTCTCAGATTTTCTGAAGCTACAACCACTGCGTATATTCCTTATTCTTCCTCTTCTACCCGCCACAGTTAGAGACATGATGTGTGCTCTGGCCTAATTTTCTTCTTAGGAAACTATATCTTAAGGTTGCTGTGAGCCTGGACGACCCAGTCTGCAAAGTTTAAGCACAAAAATGTCATCAGATTTAACCCTCACACATTTGTGGTCTTTTGATGGCAATGCAGCTCTCCATTTTGGCACCTTCTGATTTTAAGCTCTCTGTGATTATCACAGGTGCATTATGCAACAGCTCCTGCCAGCACATTTGCAGGGACTAGCTCAGGCTATGTCCACCTTGTCTGGGACACCTTTCAGATACCTCTGTTCAGCTGAACTTCCTGAGCCTGAGGCGCAGTCTGAGAAGAGTGAAAACAGAGAAAAGGTGGTAACAAGCACCTTGGCTGTTCAGTAGCAAGTTTTGTAGCCAGAAGAGCCTCTATAGAGTGGAATTAATGGTGCTGAGCACTCTGTATCTGTACCACATGTCTTTGTGTGGGGTTTAATTTAAACTAGTTTCAGTTTGATCCCAAGGATATGAACGCTGTGGACAGTTGGATCACACTAAGTGCACTTATGGAGCACATGCTACAGCTGAGTTTCATCCAAATGGCATCCAGTTTGCATGCTCCAAGACCACTCCACAGTAAGAATCAAAGCATGGTGTGGGGGCAGCCAGGAGATTTATTGCAGAAATGCATGCCAGATCCAAACTCAAATGCTGATCTGGTACCCCCACTGACTACTACAAGAAGGCTTTGTAAGGGGTTATTGTCAGTGTGCTGTAGGGTAAGAGTTTAACCTACTGTGAACAATTAAAGTTCTCCAAATTATTTCCCTTCTTCTCCTTTACCCTCCCTACAATTTACATTCTGATTGTGTCAACCCATTTATTTAGCAGTTAATTCATTGCTTGCAAGTGAAACATATGGCTCATTGAGCTTACAGACAATGTCATTTATTTTTCCTTCTTTTTTTAAGCAAGATCTTGAACTGTCTCATCTTCTTTTTAAATAAAGCTTCCTAGACACCATCAAGAAGTTATATGTGATGGGGGCACACTCATGAGATTTACATGCTGCCATGACCATGACATGCAGCTCTCAACATCCTTTGTGCTAGACACGTAAGGCCCCGGAAGCAAAATGCTTGTATACCTTTGCATTCAAAATGTTGGCCCTGTCTTGCAAGCTACTATATCCGTATATTGCACAGGAATGTGTCTGCTTTCCAGAGCTGGGAAGGTGGGGTGAGAGAGAGACTGAGCAGCCAGGGTGGAAATTCACCATATTCACTTTAAGGGCCAGCATGTTTGTACCTGACGGAATCTGAACTGCGTTTCTGTGGGTGACACTCTCACTGGCAGCGCTCATTGCCAACAGCAAACCTCAACAGATGCTGACAAACCACTGTTTGGAAATCTGCCTTAATTTCAGGAGAGGCAAGTTAATGACATCAAGTTTTAGTCCCTAAAGCAGCAGCATTTTCTCTTTCTTTGCATGCACAGGCCAATACAACAAACTCTGCCCCAACCTAGTCTTAGAAACATTTTTAAAAAACCAAAACAAAAAACAAACAAACCCCCAAACAAACAAACAACAAAAAACCCCACAACTCCAAATAGTAAAGCAAAATAAATGCCAGACTGACATAATGTCTACATTTGATTATAAGGGCAATATAGACCAATTACCTATTTGTTTTTCACTGAACAAGGCATAAGAAAAGCAGATATCCTTGTAAAGAAAGCATCCATAATCTCTTTGTTTGCAATATTTAATATTTCCTAGAAAGGGTAAGATGTGACCAGCATGCCCATATGACATAAACAGTGGTGGGAATTACAGTTCTGTAATTCAGTTCAAATGAGCCTAGATCAGAGGCAACTGACAGGCTGATGAGCTGCAGTTTACAGGGTAGAAGTCAGAGCAACCAATGGGATTTAATAAAATAATTCCAAAAGAAAGCCCTTAACCTTGCTATGCCTCCTTTTCATCTGAATGAAAACACATTCATTTAGTGAATTAAACCAATGAGCACATCTCATTGGTGACGTGCACCATCATTCCTAATAGTTCCTCAGCGGCGCATCAGGATATGGAAGCTGAAGTCCAGGAGAGGGAAGTTATTAATGTTTGTGTGCTAGAAGCACGCTAAGAGGGCATCTTTCCTCCGATTGCTGAATTTTCTTTTAAGCTGCCATTAGGCGAATTGAATGACATTGCAACTACATTCTTGTGAAGACAAAAAAAAATTATCTCTCTTAGCATAAAAGTCATCACAATTCTACTAAAACTTTTTGCAACAAATATCACAGAATCACAGAATCACTAAGTTGGAAGAGACCTTCAAGATCATCGAGTCCAACCCATGCCCTAATACCTCAATTAAACCATGGCACCAAGTGCCACATCCAATCTTTTTTTAAACACATCCAGAGATGGTGACTCTACCACCTCCCCAGGTAGACCATTCCAGTACTTTATCACTCTTTCTGTAAAAAAATATAAATGATATAAAATCATTTTCTGTGTTAGTAATAATTCAAAGTTCTGACTGAATCTAGCATGAATTTTTCCTCGCAGTTGTGTGTCCAAGTTTCTTATCTTCACGGTAGTTCATACTATCACATCAAACTGCAATTCAGTAAAACTAAAGAGGTGGAGCTCAGGCGCGGCTAGTCTTTGCTATTTAAAAAAAAAATCCGACTACCAGTGATACCCATGGAAAAAACTGTTGTGGTTTAACAAAAGTGTTGTTTCTCAAACTGTTTCTCAGGAGGTGCATTGAGTTGCAGCTTGACAACTTCTAGGATAATAAGTAACATTAAAACTGCCTCATCCGACAGGACTTCGGAGCAAGTAAGGGTATACCCGTATCATTCAAGCACCAAGGGTAGGAGCTTTCTCCCAAGATAAAGTGTCCTGCAGTGATTTCACTTGCAGCTGAAGGCTGGATGTTTCTTGATGTGGAGGGCAGCAGTTTAACAGTGCACAATGTTTACAATGCTACACGAATATGTAGTATTTTTACAGTATGTGCAGTATGTTTACAATACTACACCAACATCCAGGTCACATACATGAGTTGGGAAGGTGAAAATGTGAATATTGCTGTGATATTACAGTAAGATCCTTAGAACGTTGTGATGTTAAATTGTCATCAAGAATGAAATGCATTGAGACCAGGTTAGCGCTTATCTTCTTCCACAATTTGCTCCTCTCTGCCCCAAACCTGCACCTTAACTCAAGGTCAGGTATTGAATCTACTCTGTGTTCAGTCTCCTTTTGGAAGTAAATTCTCTTCTGCATCATGTCTAAGTAGATGGCACCATCCTAAATACCTTCAGCTTCATTAGCATTATCTCCTTTCTCTTGTTACAGCCTAGTCATAAATGTTCACAACAGTGCACTACAAAAAGGTTGAATTTTAATGACATTCTGAGGCTATGATATATAATCACTGGTCCCCCACTATGTGTTTTTCTACAAATAGCCTTGCAAATAGCCCCAGTGTTAAACATAAACCTTTATATCAGAGCACTGTGTTCAGCAATTCCTCAAGGAAGAAAAGGCCACAAAAAAATCTTACAGGGTCTGACCTGAAGAAAACATCTGTTTGTGAGATTTGCTTAATTCCATGTTGCGAGTAATAGGAAGGGATGGTACATACTCTTCCTCCCATTTCTACATGCAAGTGCTCTTGTGGAGACAAGTAAATAAAATGGAGACTTACTGAAAACCAAATGCTTCAAGGACAGTTATCAGTGCTATAGTGTACTCAACTTCCTATGCAGCTAGATATTTATATGTTGTCAAAATGCAACTTTTTTTGCTGTAAATCCTATGGATCTTTTAAAATTTACAAAGAGCATAGCGATTATTTAAATATATTCTTGTTGTAAATCTGATCAATTAAGCTCTTATTATAAACTAAACTTTTAAGTAACATCTGAAAAAAAGGAAACAAACAAATAAGCCAAAAGACACCTCATCAGGATTCACATGCAAGCTGATATGGTGTGAAGCTGACGGAGATTGAATTTCTAAAACCCAAGTTGTATTCACAACTGTATTCAAAGCTGGCTGGAAGGAAATATTTCTCTGCCTTCTTTAGAAGATCAGCTCATGACAAATACAAAGAGAAATGAACCTAGCAAGCTTGCTTCCTTTCTCATTTCTTATTTTTCATAATTGACTTCTATTAGATTGGATTATAAAGTGTACTCAAATTACTGACTCACCAATCCCAAGAAGGCAAGTCTTTAAAGTAATGAGATTAACAACTGTTGATCAAAGAAAATTGCCATAGATGCAAGGCTCTGCTTTTGCTGGTGAAATGCATTGTTAGAGATCTGGCTGGACTGGGTATTTCATGCCAGCCACTATGGACAGCTGCACATGGGAAGGATTGCTCCTAAAACAACAGAGAGCCCTGCCCACAGGAGACAACCCCTAGTGGAAGTGCAAAGATTTCTTCATCTCTCTTTTCAGAGATACTAGAAAATACCAGGAAATTAACTTTCCATCATAAGCAGACTCATCCCAGTGTCCTTTATTATTCCAGAAGCTCTGGGAAGGTCTTTGAGCCTGCTGGGAAGTTCTATGAATATGGGGGAATTAAAGGAAATTCTTTGGAGGCTGTCATCATCCTAGAGTTTCTGTCAAACATGCCACAGTGAATGCATTAGAGCATCCTCAGGAAGGCTGGTTCATGTTGTTTCCCAACACCAGTTTGGATGTCTCCAGAGGAAAAGAAACCTCTTCCCACCATTTTCAGGACAAAAGCCAACATTTCATTTAAGTGTAAGAAAAAGAAGAGGATCAAGGTAGAATGGGTGCTCTTGGGGACAGGGAGTTGGGGGGAAGTGAGCAATAAAAAAAGCAGCCAGGCAAGATTATTTTGAACCCCTTTAGCTGGATGGTGATTAGATTGAATGCATTCTATCCACTTGGGCAAGAAGGCAATTTGTTGCTCCACATGGCTATTAGCAGGATAGATTAGCTTCATGGAAATAAAGGCTCTAAGGTTCGGGATAAGCATTCCTGAAGGAGAAAAACTTTAATACAGATAAACTTTAATAGAGCTTTCTTTTTTCCATTCTCTTCCCATAGAAAGCTAGGCTGGGATATTATACAGACTGTGCTTCTAGAACAGAGAAAAGCAGGGATGTTTTCCCTCAGTCCTACTTATACCCATCCACTTTGAGATCCCTCTGTGAAAAAATAAAAAGTAATAGAGAAGAAACACAGTTTGAACAAAAACAAATAAAAAGGCCATCTCTGCTCTCTTGGTGATTGTTTTACACTCAGTCTGCTTTGACCTTTGCTGATGGGACTCCTCACCAACACATACCTGGGAGCAGACTCTTAAGTACTCTAAGTGTTCACAGTGTCATGCTGGTAAGGGGGTTGCAGGACCCCATTAGAAAGCAACCCATGAAGCAGAGCCTCAAGTGGCTGAGTTGGTCTTGCCACGATCACATTTCCCTATAGCTCAAAGGTCAGTGTCTGTTCTGCTTTCAATGTACATCAAAATTCCCCTATTCTGAAGAAACAGAAAATGCATTGGGAGTGGACTGTATCCAGAACTCTTCTGCAAGTATTCTTGATGAAGAAAGAAAGCAAACTAATGACACTGTCTTTCCCATCACATCTATGCAGGCCATATAAACCACAGGAAGAGTGGCAGCTGTCAGTAAACAATACAACACAGAGACACTTATTTTATCACGGCTCCCTCACACCCTGTGGAGCTGAGAATTAAGAACTCTTATCTCCAGATCTCAGACTGAAACTTAACTGAGTGCGAATCAAATCATTAATGAAGCTCAAAAGTGGAGGATGGTTCTTATTACCACTAGGTTCTCATTTTTGTCCTCTTGATTTCCATCCAAAAATAAATATTTTTTGAAAATCAGAATACTTCCTGAAGTGACCAACATTGGGAATATTGGGAATATAAATGAGTGACACCAAAACCTTTTTCTCAGACCCATGCTGTTCAAATTACTTGAATTTCTTTCAAATATGCAGTTAAAAAGCAAAATTCACTCTCTGCTCACACCACCCAAATGGATCCAACTTAGATTATCTTTATAAGAAATATGTGCAAATGATATTCACGTGGCTTGTTCCTCCACTGAGATCAGTGGTGTCGGTACAGAGTGGAGGCAGATACCACCACCAAGAAGCAAGTGTGGTCTTGACCCTCTCTGAAACATGCTGCATCCCAATCTGGAACTGCCACCTCCTGGCTGGATAGGGCTTTCTATTTCTGTTAGGCTAATTTCCACTGTAATGCAGCCTCCTGATCTTACATAGGGCACAGAGAGTGACCTGAACCCAAAGGCAAGGGTGCACCTCACTGGGTTGTTACGAGGGAGGCACTGAGTGGCCCCTTTTCTATCCAGTTCTCCTCTGCAAATCACAGGCACTGAGAATCTTTCACAAAAAAAAACTGTTTTTCTGTCACATTTGGAGCTATTTTCACATCACCATTATTCCCTTGATCAAGCTACTCTTTGCTATTAAAAAGGTTTGAAAAGGCTTCAGGCTGTACAATTTTCTATGTTTTAGCACAGCATGTTCATGAAGGAAACGACTTGAAGCAGGTGTGATTTCAGGATATGTCAGTTGACCTTAAAAGTAAGCATGAATTTTAGCACAGTGATTTCCACAGGCAAATAATCACATCTATCCACATTCATGTCAAGAGAAAGATTAGAACTAGAATCCCCAAATGTCAAGCTCATGAAAGTAGTAAAAAATAAAAAAAAAAACACATCAAGAGAATAGCAGAATCTCCCACTCCTGACCCCATCAGAAGAGGTGAACTCCAACAGGCAAAAGGAAATATAATGACAGTGCCAATGAAGCAGTTATGCAGCTTCAGTTGCAAGGTTATCACTAGGATATCACTAGGATACCTCATTAAGAACTCACATCTAACAGGACTTCTGGGCTGAAAGCTCAAAGGAAATTTTGTGTGGTACTTATATTGAGATTTGCACATCTTCACACTTAGACCTGGGCTTGACTTCAGCACATACAAGACTTCAGCAGAGAGATGAAGAAGAAAGCTTAGCTATTCAAGTAGTAAAGCTTGGTTTGCCAGAGAGAATGTGCAGATTGCATTTTCACCCTTTGTATGATTCCTGCCCTCTGTCTTTTAACACAATAGAATGTCTTGGCCATAACAAGAAAAAAAATCCAAGTATAAAAAAAGTCTCATAGCAGATGTGGAAACAAAGGAATAATTTTTTTCCAAAGAACTGAAAATGAGGCCTGTGTACTGTTGAGGGAGAGAAACTAGATCAGGAATTCTGGCAGTGGGAGGAAAGGCATATACATAGGCCTGCAGAAAGTTAGAGAGATTATTTGGAAACATAAATCACATTGCTGTGGTATCAACCAGCCATAGCAACGTCCCTATAGATGGGACTAATCATCAGGTAGGTCCAGCTAGGCTTGGTTTCCTGTTCCGTAGTGAAGCTTTCTGAAAAAACTTCCTGAATATTCAGTAAAAGGCAGGAAAATGCACCTGCAAATGAACCATTTCTTGCCAGAAACTCAGTGTGCACTTTTTAAATCACAAGCCCTCACTATAGTCAACATGTGCCCTCTCCAGGAGTCTGGCCCGAGCTCATAGCCAGGGCAGAGGGCAAGCGATAGAATAAAGCTAAGAAGAATCCTCCAAAAGAGGACAAAACTGAAAAAAACCCCACCTCAACAGATTCCAAATGCGACTTTAATTTTACATTATTACTTGTCTCCATGAGGATTTGGCCAAGGAAATATAAAAAAATGTCACTGAGTATCGACCTGGTGGTCAGGATGTAACTGTAGTAAGGGCACTGCCTCAGCAGTTTCAGCGCCTCTTTTAGGCAGTCTGAACTCCAAGGCCTGAATCAGCCTCAGGATTGAGCCTTACACTGAACCTCCTGTGCCTGCCTCTGAGTTCTCCTCCCAAAATACTACAGGGTCAAAGTATAAGAGAACTCAGCTCAAAAACTGTTGTGGAGTGATGCGTGGGAAGTGAAAGCCTCCTGAAGACTGCAATTTCCTTCAGTGATTTTGGTGCTATTATATGCTCAGTTTCTGCCAGAAGTTTGTGTTCTGGCAAGCTTCTAGCTAGCAGCATGAGAAGGGGGGAAGATATTTCTTTTAAGGATTTGTTTCCTGAATTATGCACCACTGAAGAGCCTTGTGACAAATTATTTTGCAGAGTGCATTAAATAATATAAAAAGGGTGTTCCAACACATGATCAGATAATTATGTTAAGAGCAGATTAACAAGCAATTCTTTCTCAATCTTGCTACTGTAATTCCCCATGTGCATTTAACCTGCCTACAGTGGAGAGGCAAAATGTACCATTTAGACCTTTGCTCTAACTTAGGGTGTCAAGGAAGCCCCAATTTTGTGAAGAGAGCTGGCACTTTTACAGAGAATTCACTTGAAAAACGTTTGACATGGCATATTTTGTGCCAGCATAATTTCTATTATGAAGCAAGAGAAGACAGAAATGAAAAAACAAAGGGAAAACCCATCCCTGACCTGGAATTTTTGGTGAACGCTAGAGTAACAAACAGGGGACACGTTGCTTTAAGCAGTGAACAGAGGATATGAAAGAGAAACTGGAGCTGCTGGAGTAGCTGAGGGGAAGAGGGAAGGACAAAGGAGTTTCCACAGGAGAAGGCTGTAAGGACACAGGGCACAAATCCATAAAGACACAGGCTTCACTGGTTCCTACGCTCACACAGCAACTTGTTTTTTGAGGGGGAAAGCAAGTTTCACTATTAGGCCCCATTGTGCTATTTTGAACAAGAAACCTATTTCATTACCAGGAACCAACATTAGCCCTCTTCATGTCTGTCAGACTCAATCTCAGATGTCTGGCAATTACTTGAAATTGAACTCAAAACAATGCTGAGGTTTTATTGATAGCTTCTCATCAGTTGCTTGCTGTTTCTTGCCTTTCAACCAATAGCCTGGAGAGCATCCAATTCTCCTACACCGTGCCCAACAGGGTCAAATTTCAGAGAGGTTATTGATTGGGACTTGACATTAAGGAACATATGACCACTGTGGCATGAACAGCTTTTTACCAGCTCATAAATATTGCTAGGTTGAAACATCCCCTTTCTCATGCTGAAAATTGAAACGTTATTTCCTTGTTTCTCTTCTGGCTCAGCTTTTTAATATTGTAATTTGCAGTTTCCCCAGATTTCCAAACTGTGCAGGGATAAATGCTGCTGTGAAAGTTATTTCAGGTAGCCAATCCCGGAGCCTCTGCCAGCTGGACTACACAAAATCAGTCAAATCTTGTCTAGCAAGAATTTCAAAGAGAAGAAGCAATAGATATGTCAATACTTCATGGATTTTTTAATGAAATCTCTTGGCAACAGAAAAGCTACTGGGGTTTTTTTTGTTGTTATTTTGATCAGACTCTGGCCTTTTACTTGCTGGGAGGGATGGAGGGATTCTGTCAAGAGAAGGTCAACATCTTGAAGATGTGACTTGTTTATAGTGGAATTGGCCTTTGCAAGGCCAAACCAGTGCTATTGTATGCCTCGAATTCCCACTTTTTAGGACCCCACTTTGAATCAAATGCTAAAGCTAAAGCTAATGGTCTGCTGACTGATGTGTTAAACTCTAAATTTCCCAGTGACTTGGAAATGATCTGCCTCCTTAAAAAGTAGACACTAACTGAAAAGAGAAAAAACCACAGGGGTTTCACACACTTGTTTTAGTCTAAAATTCAACTGTAAGGCTTCACTTGCTAGAAATCTGAGATGAAGTCCAGGACAGCCCCAAAGACAATGTCACAGAAGAGGGCAGGACTACTGGAGACCCCTTGGCCCCAGCTTTAAGCAGAAGGTAACAGTGATTCTGAACAAATTAAAATGGTCTTATAATTGTTTCTAGAGGGTTTATTAATTACTGCAATATAAGGCAAATATAAGATTTTGCAAACTTTTTCACGCACATCAAATTCATTTCGGAGCAGAGACCCCTGGACTGAACAGGCCCATTGGGTTAATATTTTTAAGACATCTATTTAAAGGCTGAGGTTCAGCTGTAGTGCATTAAATAATCAACACATTTTGTCACCTGGACCATGATATTAGTGAGACACAGCTTGCCTGTGCACTTTATGTCCTTGCAGCTGAAATTTTCTTTTCCTTATAGAAGTTCTCTCTCTCTCTCCATTAAAGCTCATAAGCTGCATTCTTCTAAGATGCACTAAAAAGAGAACTGGTTAGAAGGATATCAGGCATGCTCTTCTGTCGCCCTGAGATTTGCAGTCTTTTGATGTTTTCATTTCTGTGATGGAGTTTCTCACGCACTTTCTGTAAACACAGTTATGTTTGGCTTACCATTCCTTTTTGTTTTCATTCCTTCTCCTGAGGCGGAGAAGTTTGATGGACTTTTCGTTTGACCAGTGTGGTTGGAGATGTGGTAACCTCATCCTCCAATCCACGGTCATTCCTAAGAACATATATATATGAAGTAAAATAAACAGCTGAGGGCTTTTCCTAGCTTCTTTTCTGTCCTGAACTAATCTGGGTCTGTGTGGTTCTTTCATGTCCAAGTACGACACTCTTCCATCACAGAATGTATTTTGTTTTAATAAAAATCCATACAAAATCCAATTACATTAATATTTTGGCATTTTTGTGTATTTTTTTCAATTGTGATAGAACACATTATTCCAAGAATATAAAAATATTTCATTTGGAGATTATTTTTCACTCTGCGTTACTGTATAGCATGTGTTATTTTCCTTGTTCATTAAAAATATCCATATATCAAGCATCTATTGACTTCTATCATCTTGATATTAAAAGATATAAATATTTCTACTTATAAAAATAATATAAAATTTATATAATAAATACTTTTAAAATAAGATTCGGCACCTCAATCAAGTAGAAACAAAACATTTCGATGTTTTCTATTTGCTATTTTCACAGCACCGGTTCCCTGAAAATTTCAAAATCTTGATTTGGAATTCAGATTCAGAAACCTGATCAATTTGAAAAGTTTGCCATTCCCTGAGGAAAAGGGATTGTCTGCTGCATGCAGGTGTAGCTGTACCCTTTGCACAGAAAACTCCAACACAGGAGAGCTGTCACAGCCGGGTAAGAAAGCCGATGACAGGAACGGCACCGCTGAGAATGTTGGAACTTTACCTGGACTCCAACACTAACAGTCCATGTGTGATACCCACAACTGTTATAAATGAGCCCTGTAACCTTTAATCAGTGATGTGACTTCCAAAATGAGAAAAAAAAATTTAATCCGCCATGAAAATAAGTAAATAAACACCAACCATGAACAAACCCTCAAGTTCACTGCAGTGCTAAATGTTTTTTTCTTTTTTTTTTTATTTTAGCAGTATAGCTATGTGTTAATTATACATATTGCTAAAAATTCCACTGTGTGGTAGAGCAAGTACACCACTTTACTTTAGAAAAATATTAGTAAAAGCAGTGGTCTGACTCAGTTGAATTGAAGCTGAGATTTGGAGGGACCTGCAGTGTTATCACTTAAATCGGATGATTTATGTACCAGCCAGGTGAGAACTAGCAAGATCTATATGTAGGCAGTCAATTCTGAGACATTTGGTTTCACATAAACTTATAAATATTATTTTCAGATGCTTTTTTCACTCTCTGTAGGGTAGCAGAAGGTCCTCATGGGAAACTAGAAGGACAAGGACTGCTCAAAAGCCCGTAAAGCAGTTCAATTTCCAGCTCTTCATTTTGGTCAGAAGAAGGAAAAGAATGGATGTCCTCAGCCATGCTGCCAAGGGCTGGTGGATGGGGCAGCAGCTGAAGCAGAAAGAAAAGGAAAGCTGACCAATCCTCAGACTACCCTGACCCCCAAAGCCAGCGAGCTGCTTCATGGGTGACTGCATAACTAAGCCATGAATGAGCCAAAAAGCCTTTAAAGATTGTCTCCCACTTGTTTTGCTTGTTCATGAGAATATGTTGCTCCTGGGAAGTGATGTGGCCAGCATGTTGTGAGTCATGAATTGCACTGATTGCAAGCACAGCTGGGAATCCTCTTCAGCCATTCCCAATTGCTTCCTTTCTCTAGCCTATTTTATCGTTTGATTTTTTACTGGCAGAATAAAAAAGTTACATTAAAAATAGGGCTTTGTTGCTTTTTCTGGCCCCAGCACTTCTTGGCAGCTGATTTCACTATCTCTCTTTCCCTTTCTTTTAATTTTTTTCAAATCTTCATTTATTTAGAGAGCATCAGACCACCCTGCTCTGTCCAGAAAGTCTCTGCTCTCATCGGTCTGGTGACTTTCTGTGGCAATTCTTGTTTGCAGCAGGTTGCCCTGGTATCACACCCCCTTCTCCTTTTCCATTCTGCCTCCTGCCCTGCTCTTGCGCAACCACCTATTTTGTGTATGGGCTTGACGCTGGAAATATCTTTCGTTAAACCCTATTATTGGCTTTTCAGCAGAACTGGTAGCTGAAACCCTGGCACTGTAACTCAGTAAAACCTTTTTGTGTTCTTCTTTGCTCTTTTCTCATACAAGAGCCCAGAAATTTTCCCTGCAGGCTTATAATTGTGCTGCCATTATAGGATAGGTCTTTTAAGCCAATCATCTTAAATGCCCATCTTTCTGTGGTCGGAGATATTTTGTGTCAGAAAAAGCAAATCTCCCTCTCTCCTTGCTGTGCAGACATCCCGATGCAGAAATTAGGCTGTGAAAATCTATCTCCTCACAATCCAAAATAAGACATGAGCCTCACATCAAAGTCAGTGAAAAGTCTCCCACGGGCTTCAAATGGCTTTGAGTCAGATACTGAGGGTGAAGCTGAGGTCTCTGCACTGTTCAAGTTCCTCTTTAAACAAATTGATTGATGAGAATAGGTATTATTCATTATCAGAAGAGTAGTATCAACTTTGGAAAACTTTTCCTTATTCTGGGAACTGCTCGGCAACAAGGGATTGGGACACAGAGGCCTGTTCCCTTTCCCTCTCCCTCACATGTAGCCGGCAGCTGCCTCTGGCATGAGGAGCCCTGTGCTAAGCACTGCCTTTCAGCTCCACAGTTATTCTGCCTGCAGCCCAAGCAATATTTGACACATATTGTATCCTGTTTCTGCTGCGTCAGCAGTGTTTGTGTAAACATGTTAGCTCATCCAGGCATGAAACTCACAATTGTTTTCTCACTTGCAAAACAAACCACGTCCAATAAACCCAGGGGATGGGGCGGTTATTCAGATTTCTACTAAAGCTGCTCAACATGAGAGAAGTGGTTAACAAAGTTACTACCCTCCTTGGCGATCCGTCAGCTGCCTCTGATATATGAAGTGTTGCTGACATGGCAGGAATGATGACATTGCCTTTCAGCAGCCCCATCCCCTTCCCTCTGAGGGGACTGAGCAGGTTGAGAAGACTGATAGGTTGTATCTCCTGATGGTAACAGGGGTCTGGTTCCCTTTCTGTTCAGTGCACCGCAGAGGAAATAAAGCACAACAGCATCGCCTACAAATCCTACTTAGCTGGGACTGGCTGCTGGATCCCAGTCTTGGATGCTGTAGGGCAATCTCGCTGGAAGCACACAGAGGTGAGGTTCAGTGGATAGCTGGAAGCAACCTGGGGAAGAAGGAGCAAAAGGTCTCTCAGCTTGCGGAATGTGCACAAAACCAACCTGTTAGTTCACACAGATCTGTTGTCTAGACAGACTCCCATCCATTTCTCAATATTGAGGGACAGGAAACAGCAGGAGCAGCCAGGAGATATATTTACCATTCTCTGTATTTATCCTAGATACACCACAGCAGACAGAGCATCTCAAGATGCCTTTTAGCCCTGCAGGCAGTCAGAGCATGGCAGCCTGAATTCATCCCACCTATCTGAGCATTGAGCCCTTTCACTGATTTGGGAGAAACAGAGACAGACACACAGACAGACAGACCACATGACCTGTGCAAACACAGGGCAGGAAGAGGTGCCCTCTGCCAGTACCTTCTGCTCCACAAACTGGCTGAAGTCAGGCAGGACGTTCCTGAGAGGATAGGCCTACATTTTGTCCTCTGCACCAACTTCTTTGCTCCTGGATTCAGTTATAGTTGTCATTGTCATTGGTCATGTGAGGCCTCACACAGACTTTATTGAGGGCAGTAGCTGAGACCAGCTGAGGTGCTGATGGCAGCATTCCCTTCTGTGCCCCACCTCTCTCTCATGATTTGTGGTGGGAGGCTGCTGCTGGTGCAGCTCACTTAACCTCCTACCTGTTGTTACTCACAGGTCTGCACCCCTTCAAATTGTTTTGTAAAACAAACAAAAACCCAAACATTCCCGAAGTATCTCTGTTAAAGAGACATGGTCTTTGTGAAGGTTCATCCAGGTTACATGTCCCCTGCTTTTCCAGAAAGTGCTGCCACTTTCTGTAAGTTTGGTGCCTCTGACAGCCTATGGAAAGGATTCATCCCATGCCCAGTAGAATCTAGGATGCATTAATTTGGGTCTGCATTTTGGAGAAATAGGGAAACCTTTATCTTCTGAAAATTGCTTCTTTTGTTAAATCTCTTTTTTGATGTTAATGTATATTATTTCTTACATCTCTTTTTTATATCAATAAATATCTTCATACTTGAGCCACGAATATTGAATGAATACCTTTCACCAAATCAATATGAAATAATATCTTAATAAGATCCATTGGGCCTTTTCCATTTAAGCTCTGATACTATGAACCAATGAGTTTTAAACAGCCTGTTTAAGTACAATCCTACATTATACATAATTCCTCAGGGATGGAGACAGAGCCTGGACCTAGCTGTTCTTTACTATCAGAACGCACAGCCCTAGGGTCTGGCTGAAAGGGGGAAGGAATAATACTGAACTGTGACAATGTTGTGTACAGGCAAGCCATGGGTTTCAGGAACACTTACTTTGCCTTTGTCCTCCCAAAGTAAACTATACAGAGTCTGCAGACTTTGTGCTCCAAAAACAGAAGGATAAAAAAAATTGAAATCAGTTTTGTCCTGGGAAACAGTTGTTTTGAATTAATTCCTGATTTTATTAGGTGTTATTATTTATATGTCTGAATCCACAAAGTATATAATTTCAAAAGTGGGTGGGTTTGGTCCATGGCAAGGGACTGAAACTCGGATTAAATATAAAAGCAAATGGAAGTCTTCTAAGTTAATCTATGAAGCTTTATACATGTTGAATAGCAACAGAACTAGCAGTTCTGGATAACAGAACTGTATCTGGACTGAATTTGACACATTATAAAATTATTATTCAGCTGTCTAGGGCAGCAAAGTCCATCTGAACAAATCTTCATCTCCATCTTAGGATCATGAACTAGTGTGAAAAAATATGAGGATTTGCATTGATTTTAATTAGATTCAGGGGTTAACCCACAGGGGTTTTTTTGTTGACTGAAACATACATGTTGAATTTAAATTACTTTACTGTAATGAGTAATAGTTTTCCCAGTGAATCTGCTAAAAATACACCAATGTGATTTTAAGAAAATAAATGCTATGTTGCCCTGGCACATAAAGTATATTCTCTCTTCTCCTGGAAAGTGGTCTGGAGTCTGAATGCCTGAAGGAGAGTAAAATGGGCCTAAAAATGCTATTTTGAAGCTCTTTATACCATCAGTGTAAGAATGGTGCAGTGCTACTGAGAAACATGTCCCCTCCATTTGACAATCAGGTAATTGTTGAATACTCTGTGGTGCCTTTTCCTTCTAACTCCTGACTTGTTGATTGAATCCTCCTGGAAAGCTGCTGTACAGAATTATCCTACTGCATGAGGTAAGTATTACTTTGGGGTCTCAAGGTATGCTTCAGAAATGTCAGGGGGTTGAGCTTCGTGGGCTCAGCCTTTTATAGCAAGCTGCTGGGGAAGAAAAACACATTTCAGACAAGTGCTAAACCCCAGCTAAAGGTGCACAATCTTCCATGATTCTGGTCTTTTTTTAGCCTCAAGATCAACTTCTGCTTTTAGAAGCACTAACAGTTAAATCCTATTGAGTCTCAGATGAACATTTACAAGAAGCAAGCATTTGTCCTCAAATACCAAAGGCTTTTGAAAAGCTCTGTCACTTCTCTCAGATGATAGAAAACAGCATTTGTGGAAGAAATACTATTCTCTAATGACTGCCTGCTTTAATCCAGAGCACACCAGAGGCTAAATAAACTGAGTGGGTTAAGCCAAATGTGCATACAGTTCACATAGGCCTTGCTCAGGCTAATGGATCATTGTTATGCCAGGATATAATGGATAGATTGGCAAGTGTCCGTCCCTTGCTTGTTTGATGCAGTCTCTGGATGAGCATGTAAGGCCACATTTGCTTGCTTTCCATAGTATTCTTTCTTACAGTCAAAACTTAATTTGTATTCTCAGAATGGTATAAAAAGTTCCAGAAATAATTCAAAGTAATTAAAAATAAAAGGGCAGGAATCCGATGCCAGGGAGGGGAGCATTTTCTCTTTTAGCCTCTGTTTGTGGATCCCATTGTGCCAAGACAGAAAACAGTGAGATGTTCAAATATTAATAAAGTGGTAGCACAGCCAAATTAAAATGCCCCAATTCTCATAAGTAATGTTTCCAGCAGAGCACAAAAGAATAATCAAGCCCCCAAACTAGTGAAGGAGAATTTATGATCCACCATCTGAGCTGCCAAGAACTCCCTACATGCCGGCACTGAGGATGTCATGGAATTGCTCTGCCTCTAAAACTTTACCCAACTCTGTGCTACAGAACAATCCAGTGCCATGGAAAGTCTTCTGCTCACTTCTTGAGGCAGTCAGTCCCTGCTTAGCACATGGCTCCATACCAGCACAAAGACAAGCAGCACAGCCTTCTTTGAAGTGGCAACTCTCGCAATATGAGGAGTGGCTCGAGTTGTGCTCAATGTGCAATCCCACATTACGATGCAGGGAAAATCATCAGGTCCTGGGGCCATCAAAAGTGAAGTTGGACACTGAAATCTGTGCATCAGCAGGGGAAAAGGGGATTTGGTATTGCTATTTATTTTATTTTATTTTATTTCATTTTATTTTATTTTATTTTATTTCATTTCATTTCATTTCATTTTGTTTCGTTTCGTTTCGTTTCATTTCATGTTATTTTATTTTATTTTATTTTATTTTATTTTATGTTCAGAGCAGATTCAAGGGACTTTAAATTTCTTGAAGATGCTGTTCAAGAAAACCAGCCAGATGGAAGAGCTTAGACACCGACCTGTGCATGTTGTATGAACTCATCCTATGTGCTGTACACAATGCACTACATCTTGACTGGCCTTTTCCTCTATGGTTCAGGCTAGACTTGAAGCCTGTGTGCTGTGATATTATAAAGAGTTTTGTGGGTTTTAGCATGAAGCGAGGAAGAAACTCCAAACACTCTCTTTCTAATACAGCTCTTCTCTGTGCTACATTTCTCTCCCTTCTACGCGTTTGGACACTAAGACAAACTGAGCTAACAGGCAGGCATCATGGTCATCTTATTCCACAGCTCTAATGAATTTGAAACATTGCAGTTTTCTTTCCATGCCCTTCCTCTGTAATGCATTCTGTAATGCAGTCTTCTCAGAGCGGCATATCAGATTTTTATTTGTCTTTTCTTATTGCATTCAGTAGTCAGACAAACCCATCCCTCTCTAGTCTGTTTTTCCATTCCAAAACCTGTGCTACAGACATTTCAGCTGTGATTTTGGTCCAATCCTTGATGAGATATGGAAACATTTCCTGATATCAAGCATCAAATTTTGAAAGGCAGCACCTATCATTTTATCCTTAATCTACCCATGACAGACTTCTCTACCAAAGAGTTCTGCTGACTAAACTGCTTGTACCTGTGCTCTCTAACTCAGGTAGAGTTTGCCTTTTACCAGAACTTTTTCTGGTCCTAAAGATACATATTGTCCCTCACTTTTCATCTTGCATTGTTAACACATTTATAAACTGTAGTTCTCTATGCTTCTCTGTCTCTTCGTACAGAAAAGGGAAATTTCAAATAATCAAAGGAAGTGGATGTAAATCAGTTTCTACAAATGTAGATTTAGACTCCTCTACTCACCCTTACTGATCACTGGTAGCGGCCACTTTCTACAAGTGAAGACTTAAGACAGATGTCTTTGAGAGTGCCCCTCTTTTAGGGTTTAAATGTACAGCTCTTACATGCATCCCTGCCATGCAAAGTAGTAGGATGCTGCTGCACACAGTCCTGAGAAGACTCACTGCTGACTAAACTGCTTGTACCTGTGCTCTCCATATCGGGTATTTATCTTCTGCTCCTCGTGCT
Source organism: Lycocorax pyrrhopterus obiensis (assembly GCA_014706295.1). Classification (NCBI taxonomy): domain Eukaryota; kingdom Metazoa; phylum Chordata; class Aves; order Passeriformes; family Paradisaeidae; genus Lycocorax; species Lycocorax pyrrhopterus. Next base: position 62,576,019 of record JACSVZ010000002.1, read on the forward strand.
GGAGTCTACCACAAGCTTCACTGTCTTCTCCTCTGGTCTTGCTATGCTGTATGCCAGTCTTATACAGATATGTGTCACTTGAGGAGAGTCATGCACATTTTGTAACCTCTCAGTGCACATGGTCTCAATCCACCTTGCCATGAGTTAAATTTACACAACGTACAAATGGAAACAGTTTCAAACCATCCTTCTGTCCCTAGCACATTCAAGAGCAAAACTCTACAGAAATAATACAGGAGGCTTGCTTGGTCCTCTTTCAGTTTACTAGAAATTTTGGCTGATTAAAGCTAGAAAAATAGACACTTGAAGAATTAGTTCAGGTTTACATGTTCCAGTTCAGGCAGACAGCTGTGGTACCTTCATGACAGCAAAATCAATGCTGACACAGCTATACATAGACAACATTTACAGAAATGTAAAAAGAAAGGTTCCTGGCCTAAGATTCCAGCCTAATTGAGCCAAACGCAATAAACATGATAATTATTTCTTCTCACAGTGAAGTGAACAATTCAATTTGGAAGGAAAGATGTGCCATTGCTATTCCCCAGTCCTGCTGTTATTTTATTTTATATGCACTGTTACTGCTCGTCACAGAGATTTTCTGCATTTAGTTAGGAAGTACCTTTGCCAGAGAGTTCAATTTATGGCCTAAACTCGGGTTAATGTGGCTTCTGAGGGCTTGTCTACATGGGGTCGTTAGAGTGCTATAATGGAAGCTGTTAATTTCCATCGCTAAGCCTTTCTGGACACTGTGGGCCGGGCGCAGACCGGGCGCTCACTGGAGCTTCAGCTGGCCGTGCTCGAGCGCTCTCTGGTCTGACAGCTGTGTGGCTGCGCTGTGCCACGCTCTTCCCAAGCTCGGCGAGGGATCTGGCTGTGTCAGCCCGGACTTGGCACTCCCAGGCAAGAGACTGTCATCTTCGGGGAGAGCTGGGCGGCCAGCCCCGCCGCACGGACAGCGCTCTCTGCCACCCCTCCCAGAGCCATTAGAGGCTGCCGACTCCAGCCTGCAAACACACCTGCCTCACTGCATCCCTGCTCCCCGGACAGACAGCCCAACACACATCAGCCTCATTGCAGAGTCGCTGGGGAGGCCCCCGGACATCTGCCATCCCACAGACATCCACAGATCCTGCTTTTGAACGATTACAACTCTTGCAAAAGCAAGTGGACCCAGTGTGCACGTTTTATGTGGGTGGCATCAGCTCTATTCTGCCCAGCTGTCTGCAAAAGAAGCACCAACCTGGGGACTGTGTTGCTGCACTATATTCCTCAAAACTACAACGCAGAAGTGCTCCAGTCTGATAAAATTATGGAGTAGCTTAGCTATTTCCTCTTGTCCGCTTAGCACCAAACTGTGCCACGTCTGAATTTCTCGCAACATTACCTATCAGGTTAAAAGAAGGAAAAGGTAACAAAAGACTTTTCTCCCACAAGAAATTTGGAGTTATTTGTTAAAATCTGTGCAATGCTTGCTTACTTCAGTGTCATGACCTTTGTTTCTTGCTTCGGAGCAATGGCTCTGTCTATAGGGGTCTGAAAAACTGGCGACTTCTATTGTTTCTGCCAAGGGCTATACTAGCACTCACCTGCTGTCCCCTGACCTCCCATGCACAGGCCAGCCTGGCATGCACTGCTGCAAGGGGAGCACGCTCAATGGGCAGCATACATTCACGGGTGCTCTGAGGGGAAAAAACAGAATAAACAGTGGTGAAAGAAGGCAGATGCACAGATGTTTAGCCTATCACCTCAGCACACAGTGGGCCTGTTGCAAAAGCTTAGTGCTTTCTCAACTGCAGAGATGGACTCATCTCAGCTGCATTTCCAGAGGGGAGAGAGCATGAGCGAGGCTTTAGCATAGACCAAAAACCTTAGTGAAGCATAGATAAGCCAGGCACAGCTGAGCATACCACAGCTTACTCCATGAGTAGATATCCTGAACTTCACTTCTCCCAAGCATGGCACAAACCTCAGGTGGATTAAGTGCCATCACTGCAGGTGGAAATGTGTTCTGAGTGTATGGCTCATTTCACTATGCAGAAATACCTGCACACACCACCTATTTTTGCCGTGTTGGGTTCTTAACTACACCAATGAGGTGGTAATTTTTATATCAAAGAAAAGTTACAGGTGAGAATGCTTCTCACGTTTGTGTTACACCAAGGCTGAATGACAGAATGTGGGAGTGTAATTAGTGATTAATACTCAACCATAGAGGCAGACTGGTGTCTATTGTGGAAGGAAATTACTAAATGAACTGCAGGTGTAGCAAGGTAGTTAAATAAACTGGGCCAGGAAAATTGCACTTTCACTAAAGGAAGGTTAATAGCTGGCCTGGAAAACTGGCACTAAAGGAGAATAATTGTGTACATACATATGAAATAGAGAAAAAATAGACTGTCTTAGAACCCTTCTTCTATCTCTGCACCAAAATATCTGTGCCCTTGCTCTGATCCAGCTGGCACAGAAAATTCCATAAAAAGCACAATAAGTACCTCCCCAAAAGACCGATGACGAGATATACATCCATGAAACCCTTGTCTTTTCTATTGTAAAGGCAAGAGACAGGAGAAAGCTTCACTTTAAAGAGTTGAACCCTGAGTGGAAAAGCAGAGAACCCGTGTTAAAAACTGCATGCAGGTAATGCATATGAAGATTGGTTGAAAGCCTGAAAAGAAGATGGTATAAGCCCTTGTCTAATCTTACTAGGGGACTTAGAGTATGCATAAACATTTCACCCACAGGCTATTCCGTCTGGGTCAGGGTGAAGGTTTTTATTCCTCTTCCCAGAGTCTCTCTTGGCTGTGGCCCAGCACAGGGCTGCTCTCAGCACACTTGCCCTCAGCCCCAAAAGTCTTCAGCAAAACTTAAGCCATCATTGCCAAGGACCTCAGGTAAAGGAGAGAAGAAGGAAATAAGGTTTGGTAATATTCCTCCCCAAACCAGAGGCTGTGGAGTCTGAGTGCCTGCTGCACACACAAACAATCCAGCTTCATTGGTGGAGCTGCATCAGACTAACTCCCATTCCTGGATCACCCCTGCTGGAACCAGGATATACCTCCCTCCTCCAACGTGGAAAAAGCTTTGACTGTGCTAAATTGATCTAGCCTTACTCATTCCCTTTTATTTCATGCAAACTTTGGCAGAGGAGATTTGGGTGCGAGGCATGTATTTTTAGTGTAGCTTTTATGAATTTCTTTGTACCTTTGCCATTGGGATAGATTGAAAAGAAATGCAGCGTTCAGCATCACAGATGTTTTCTGCTTTACCTTTTCTTTCTCGTTGCTCAGGTGTCCAAGGGCTTCGAGGGAAATGTATTTCATATGTCAGAAGGAAAGACAGGATGTGAACTCAATTTCATCAGCTCCGTTTTGTCGTGAGCTGATACTGTGCTTGTAGCAAGAAGTCTCTCTGTACGGACTGAGTTTTCATCAAATCTTGTGGAGGATTTTTTGTTGGTATTCTCATTCCAGACAAGCCATACTGCAATCGATCACAATTCACTGAATGCTTAGCATATTTGCCAGGCTGCTTCACAGTTTTGCCATGCTTAGAGGTGCTGATGAAAACATATTTTGTGTCTGTTTGCTATTACAGCAATTGCACTTATTAAGCTACACCTTTTTCACAGTTAGTATGGAATAAGGCAAAGAAAAAATCCTCCCTTCAATCACTGACACCTCAGCTGTTTTGTCTGCAGCAATTGAATCCAATGGATTTTGCATTCAAAAATGTGAGTGAAAGTTGTGTTTGGCAGAAAAGGGCACAGCCATTTTGAGACATGTGAGATCTATTCCCTTTTAGCTACAATTTCACAAGCTGTGGATGCTCCAGTATTCAAACATGCTTGTTACAGTTAGCTCAGATCCCAAGTTCTCTGGTGTGTATAATTCCTGAGAAAGCAGTTCTTCTGGCAGATTAAGGGAACAGTTTGCTTTTGCCTGAGGCCATTAACTTTTTAATAAAATGGTCGTCAAATGTGATAACAATTTATCTTTAGGGGACTTTATCTGTTATTAACCTTATTTAGTAACAAGTTTATTCTTGCTGACATGTAGATTTTCCAATCTTCGTCAAGACGGATTCTGTTTTTTTCTTTTCATTTCATGTTCCATTATGTTGTGTTCCTTTGCTAAAAGTATGTTTCGTGAGTCTGTTTGGTTTGCTTTTGCACTGATTTTTCAATGCTTTCCATCTCCTCTGAGTTAGGAGAAATTTATGATCTCATCAGAAGTGGCTAGAAACAGTCTTTTACTTGTCTATCAGTCATTTCCATACAGGTAAAACTCCAGTTCTTCACATCCTGATTTCTCAGGCACTGGATTATCTAAAAATTATTTCTGTCCCCTAAAATCAAAATTCAGAGAACTAAAATTTGTCTAGCAGAAGCTATAATTATCCAAGGTTTCAGATGTCTGCCAAGATACCAGGGTTACCATTATTCAGTGTAATTAATGCTTTCACCAATTTAGAAAACTGTACAAACGTCGTGGCCTCATGCTACTAGACAATGAGCACTTTCTATGAGATGATAAATGTCTTTGCCTCCTATAGATTTATCAGTATCTTGCAGGTTCAGGATCCATGCTGGTCACATATAGGAAAGGCTGAACCCGTTAAGAAAAAACAGCTTTCAGTCCCCAGTCTCCAGTGTGCCCACTGAATAGAAACCACAGTCTAGAAGTAAACACAACTGTTATTTTTTAAATAATTTTTTGTAAGTTTTCCAACAATTTAAGTAAGAGTTCACTTCATTCCTTCTTCCTATATACCCTCACATATTCATGCTATTACTGAGCTTGAAACAGAATGCTCTGGAAATTTTACAAGGAAGAAAAGTCCAAAAATATATGTTGCAAGCTCAAAATTTCTTGTTAAACTTCAGGATGTTTATCTGCATACACTTTATATTATTTCTGTTTTAATTGACAACTACTGTTCCTAAATGCAACCAATGGGGAAAAATGGAGTGCAACAGTGCAAGGCTTGTTGACCCTTGCAGTGAGTTTACCCCCTTCCACCTGATTTACAGGCGAATGCCCTGCAATATCTGCTGCATGTCACGCTTGGTTCTCCTGGGTGGAAGTCTGCACTCTCCAGAGTAGGTCTCTCTGCTCAGTCATGGAGCCTGCAGTGTAAACCAAGCAGACCCTCTTCTACAGCTGAAAAAGAAGGTAAAAATCAAGAGTTTGTCAACAAAATCTGCTCTCCTACACCATCTTAACTTTTTGTAACCTGTTTAATAATAATCCATGAATCAACAACAGTGGAATGAACAAAAACAGTGAACAGGTTCCTCCCTAGATTATAAATAGAGATGAGTTTGAAAAGATTTATGGAGGATTTTGGGCTTGAAAAATTCACAGTAATAATGATTTGTTATTAAAAAGTCATAAACTGTGACAAATACACAGGAAGCTCATTCAAACACATTCCTTTCAAATCACTCTGCATGAATCACTGACTTTGCAGAAGATGGCCTCTTGAGTCAGTAATAAAAGGCTGAAGACTGGGATGGCATTCCTAAATCTACCACAAAATATGTTTCTGGCATTAGTTAAAAATTGCTCTGTGGGCTTCCTCATCAATCAGTGTTGGGTGAATCAAGTCTCTGCCAACACTTTTATAAGAATATTAGTTCATTCGTGTCGTTAAAGCCGGATCTAAAAAAAGATCTCTGAATGAAGAGCATTTGTAACAGTCCTAAAAATCCAAATTAAAAGCCAAAGTCTTTTCCTCTGAAAAGATTCCTGAAATTGTTTAGGTCTGAACATATGCCTGTTCCCTCTCAATCTCAGGAGACATGTCATGGGTCAGATCCATGTCAGCCATGAGCTATGAAGGAAGTCTATGAGCAAGCTCCATGGGCTATCGAAACTGCCTATTTCAGTTCTATTATAAAATTACCAAAAATGAAGAGTCTTCAGGGTCCTCTTTAAGAGGACCATTTAGCAGACAGTCTTTCTCTTGGCAGCACTGCTCCCTAGGAAAGTCCTCGAATGGAAGCTGTTGAGACTTGAGTGCTTGGCCTGCCTCAGGAGAGCGATGAGCGGAAGACCTCCCTGCCAACACTCTTCCAGACACAATTGCTAATTGATATTATTTGCTCTTTAAAATTCAGTACCAGTGAAGCTGCCCTCACCACTGCGAGCAGGCAGAACAACCTACATCTACTTCATTTCCTACTTTATTGGCCATTGAAAAGAAAGGCAGTTTGCCCTGGCGCCATACAAGAAGCGGCTTCAAGACAGCAACCATCCATTTCTACGCAGCGTACAAGTTTGATTGTGTTTGGCTAATTATCTCATTAACCTGTACCTCAAGATCCGATTACTGTAGTGGTGGGTGACTGAATAAAAGGCAGCAGCAGTGGGTCTGGAGTGTGGGATCTTTGCTCACCTTCTTTGGGGTGTTTATATCTGCCTGAGCCAAAACAACTGTAAGAGAACCAGCAAAATTTAGATTTTTATTATGATTATGAACAAATAGCACCTCTCTCTCTCTCTCCCCCCCCCCCCCTCAATCCTCCCCCTTTACTTTTTAGTAAAATTTGTACTAGTGTTTAATCACTCAAATAACAAAGGCTTGAGTTCAAAACCAGTCACAACTCGTGTGCAAGCATGACCTGAATGGCTTTGTGGCAGGGTCCATTTGTCAACAACATTTGTCAGAATAATGATGCCACTTGAATAGTAGGTGTTGATCCTATCACTCACATAGAGTTACAGGAGGTAAAATACTATGAAACTACCTGGTCCTTATTTTCACACCAAGTTGTAGAAGGTTGTGAAAGAGAATACAGGTGCAAAATGCATGCACTAAAAATCCCAGTGATATAAAAGATTCATAAACCTAAGCAGTGCTCAGACCTGACCAGTAACAAAAGACTGACATAAGGAGACAAAGGGACCGTCTATAAAATTAATGGTAAGGAGCAATTATTTTGAATAACACTAGAAACTATATAGAAGTAAAAGAAGAAAAAAGAACTTCTACTAATTAGAATCTATAAACTGTTTAGGGAGGGAAAGGTTCATGAACCACCAACATTACCTACAGGAACTTTTAAACCAGAAAAGAACAGGGCTGGTGGAAAAGTACGCTTGAGATGAGCTTGAAGAAACAGTTTATGATCTTTCAGAAAATATCTTCAATGCCTGACTAAAGAATATTTTGAGATGATGAATCCTATTTCTCCAGATAACGTTCTCCATTGCAAAGAATATTTATGTAATCTAGTCAGTCAGAGACAGAGATTATCACTACCAAAAACGTCACAAGTGATTCTGGGAATTATTGCCTGGGTATTCAAAATTTGGTGGAGTTTTTCTTATTTGGCAGTTAGCCTACAAAATCATTCACCCTGCCCTATTCTTAACAGCAAAGAATGAAATCCAGACAACAAGCAGCCTTCTCCATGAGACAGTTTGCCTCCTTACAATGGGAAATATCTTATTTTTTGCCTCAATAGGGATCAGCAAGGACTTCGAGATCTACATGCCAGCAAGCAGCTCTTTTAATTAGAATTTTCTTCTGAATATCCTTCTGCATTAGTTTCCAGAAAACTTAGCAGACAGTGTTTTTCATTGCTGGTACTCTCCCCATCTGTCCTTGTGAAGAGGATATGTGTATAGGAAAAGAATTTGCAAGGCTGAAGCCAGAGAGGAGCCTGCTTGGAGATCATTATATTGGCAGCTGTGGACAAAGGAGAGGTGTAAGTCCCTTCTACAGGGTGGGAGTTATCTGCTGGTTGCTCAGAGACAGTGTGATTGACTGATTTTATTTCTCTTTTGGTAATGTTTGGTGTAAGTTCTGGGCAGTGTTTCTAATATCACATGGTCACAGGTTGGTGGCTTTCCCCCTCGAGTTTCATTTCTTGCACCTAGAGGCCACAATCTGGGCGTGCATTCAATTACAAAAGAGCTGAGAAACAGGATTTGCAAACGAAACCTCCTCTGTTCTACTTTGTATCTGGATGCTTTTGTTGGGATGCACACAATTTTATTATTGTCAGCAGTGATAACAGCAACTGCAGAGACCACCATTCCTGCCTGCCAGGGGCTTCCTGCGAACACAGGTGCCATATTTCCCACTCTCACCCTCACTTTCTGTCCCTTGCTCATCACTGCTCAAGATGTCAGCGATAACCCTGCATTTTTCAGAGTCTGCTGTAGGAAGGACACCACCTTTGTCTATACATCTGCCACCTTCCCCCTCCAGCCTTCGAGATAAGTGTGGCTGAGTAGCTCTTGCTGTCAGTCCCTGGAGCTATCAGGCTCAGAGACAGTGCTTCCTTAGCAAGGACTTCTGTCTGGAAACCCTCCCTTTGATATGCCTATTGATGCACGTCTTCCATGAGCTTCAGAGAGCCATTCATGAGGAGTTTATTTGGTTTGGATTTCCATGATTCTGCAGGGACTTCAGTTGTTTGGGTTTTATTTTATCAGAATGTAAAGCAAACAAAAGGGGGGGCAGCTTTAACTCTAGCCATTGCGTGTGATGAGTTTTTGCACTTTATTATTTTTACTTGAAAAAGTTCATATTCAACTAACTCCTCTGTCAACAGACACTCCAAGTCTTTAAATAACAATGCAACAATACATCCAGGCTCAAGAGTGCTTGTCTCTTTTTGTTTAGAAGCTGGAGAGGTTGTTACATTGCACAGTGTACCAGGGCATGTCACATCGTACTGTGTGACATCATTTGACCTAACCTCATAAAAGCTGAGTGGCACTATCCATGAGCCAGCACAAAAGAATTATATGGGATATTCTGAGCAGTGCAGGAGTCACTGGTCTGATAAGTATTAAAATAAGTACATGATAGACAAGAGGCTAGCGATTTTGCCAATTGCTACTCACCTATTGCTTTAAAACCAACTCTACAGTTTGCCATGTCATTCCTCCTTTATCACAGGTGGAAGAAAACCTGGTATGATTTGTAACACACAAGCTATTCCTAGGCAAGACAAAGGGAAAGCCTTTTTGTTCATGAAATTATTTCTGACACTACCTTGAGATTCTCTGATCTGGGTAATCCAGAGGTGGGAATGGTCTTTGGTGACACCTAATTGATACAATTCTGCTGAACTGCAGTTTAAGCTTCATCCTATGTATTTTCTCCTGGGGCTAACACATGTCTTTCATACATTTTTTTTTCCAATTTAGTATTTATTTGTGGTGCTACACACATGATAGCATTTCCGTGAAACAGCTCATACGATGGTTATGGAAACAATTAAAGAGCCCAGAAATATCACCTACAATGGGATGAGCCCTGCTTACGCTGGAAATACTGATCTCAGCTAAGTGAAGGTCTCTGTTGTGAAGCAGAAAATTCCTGCAGGACATCAGCATGCCACACAGCACCCGGGTGCTGACAATCCCCACCGTGTGTGCTTCCATATCCAGGTGCCCTCTGTTCTTTGCTAGAGTCATGGAAAGTGGTGCAGAAACAAGCTTGGGGGAATACAGGAAGCCACACACCTTCCTTTCCCCCAAACACCTTCTTAACTCACACACCTTTTCTTCCTTTAATGTCGTGGTACAGTCACACAAATAAAGAGACTCATTCTCATTTGCCTAGAGACTTTTCCTAGGCTCTCCAACTGAATGCCAAACTGTCGTCTATTTCAAACAATTTAAAACCAAATCCACTTTGATGGAATATGGGTTTTGGTTCAAACTGTGAGACGTCTTGGATAAAAATTTGCAGTTCCATATCTACCATGTAACATACCTTTCCACAGTTCACTAATGAAATAACAATATATATATAAAATGTTTTAGGAAATGACAACAGACATGCTATTATGGCAGGATTTGATACTGAACCATGCAAGCAGACACCAGTACAGCAGCTTCAGACAATTTTCTAGTGAGCAGTGCAGGCAACAGATCTGCTGGACTTCTTCATGTTTTCATCTATTTGGACCTGGGCCATTTGGTTCACGTAGCCTTGTTAAAAAGGGATTTGCAGGTCTTTGCAGTGTTACAGCCCTGCCAAGCTGGAAGCTATAGACAAGGTCAGTGTCTAGGACTCTCTTGTATTAAATGAGCAAGTAAACTTATATGCATTGCAGATTCCCTGCCCATGAGATCTCTTGTCTGAAGCAATCTGCTGAGAGGTGATAGGGTTGAAGTGTAGGCTAGACAACATGCATATGGCAGAGGGTTTGTAATATTCTAAATAGCATCCACTGTGTTTTCCTGGGTCAACATACAAAGGGTGTTGGTAAATCAATAGTTTAATCCAAGTGTGACTAGACAATTTATCAAACCTCTTAAAAAATTGCTTCTCTGCGAGACAAAGCAGCGTTGCTGGCAGAAGCTGTTTTACACCACATGGCATAACGCAGTTACAGCCAGTGAGAGGTGCCTACAGCCTTGCCTTTCTGTGCTGAGAGGAGGACGAGCTGGGCCACCCTACTGTTTGTGCTTGGGAAACACTATTAAGCACACAGTGACATCTTGCATTATAATATTATAACACAGAAGGGGTGGAAACAATGGCTCTGTGTTCAGCCTTAATTACATGGGGGAATTTGTTTTGCTTTTGGTTGAAGAACAGGAGCAATTGCTCCCTGGGCATTATAAAGACACAACTCACAGATCTGAAAGACTTCATCTCTTTCAAAGGCATGGCAGGGATGCTGCTGCAAGAAAAGGGAAGGATGTCACTGTGTTACTGTGACACCTACATCAGGGAATAAAAGAATGGGGCACTTGCATTTCGCCATTTGATAACTTTGTGTGAACCAAGAGCAGCATTCACAAAGCCTGGGCTCCTCCAGTTCAGTCCTGAGCTCTGTATTCAGACATTAAATTCCCTCAGCTTCTGAAATCAAAGGGAACAATAGGTACACGCACAAATTAACAAATGTGTGTGATCACAAGCGTAAGGCCCGCAGGTTTGAAAGATCCAGGCTGAGACTTTGCAGGCGTACATCTCCACATATCAAAAAGAGGTGGCCTTCTAAATTCATAGATTCAAAAATGTGCTCAGAGCCCCCATCAGGATACATATATTAAACGTAAAAATTCTTTGACCTAAGGTCTGAATAAAGCAAACTAAATTAAAGCCAAAGGAAAAGAACAGTAGGGGAAAAAATCCCCTATCCCTTTCAAAAATATGTATAGTCAGATAGAAGTCAAAGCTTTTATTCTGAATAATCCTATGTATTATTTTTAAAGAATTCTTGAAAACTGTTTTGTGTGTATCAAAAAGGGGTTATACCTTGTGCTCATACAGAATATTCTTATTATAAAACAGCTGTTATAAACATAGAACACCGAGAAAAGTTTTTTGTAAGACCATTAGAGCCTAACAGCTACTTTAAACCCACGTATAATTGCTCACAGGATAAGAGCCTCTATTCATATTACTCAAATACCTTGCCTCAGCTGGAGACAGTTGAAAAGAGTACAGTGTGCAACAAGACTGAGTGAATGAGCTCTAACCTTTCCTCACTAAAGCAAAGCAAAAGATACCAGGCTTGTTTTACTGTGTGGATAATGAACACAGTTCAATCTCTCATTCAGTTACCTTCCTCATAGTCCAGGCTATGTATCATTGTGCAAAATCTGGGGGTTTTATTATTTTTAGTGGGTTTTTTTCACTTTTTTCCTCAGAGAGAATTATGGATGAGAAGGCAGGAATTCCATCTAGGAGAATGCCTTGTTCTTGGCTCCTCCTGGTTCAGCTTTTTAGCAGCACAAAGCTATAGCTATTTCAGCATCCTTTACTGGGATCAGCTGGTCTTAATGCACTTTCTCAGAACACACTCCACTTAAATAGCTGTGTCTGTGCTGTGGGACAGGTATGCCCCACCATGTTCCCCAGAAGAGGTCACCAACTTTTTGGAGGGTATCGCACTTTTTTCCCTGCTTATGCCCTGAATTTCCTTCCAAAGGAAGGTGGGGTGCATGAACAGAGGCTGCGCAGCACAGTGCCGAGAGCACCCCTGCAAACACTGCAGAGCACGGGTACCTGAAGGAGAGATGCAGTTGCTCTTTACCACGGTTACTATCTAAAATTTTCTAGCTGGTTAAATCCTAACAAGACTGTACATAAAAGTTCGTAATGATGAGTCAATACAGAGTGATTAGGAAAAAAAAATCGAGGATGCAAAAAGAAAATACCTTGCCTTAATTTTTTCACTGAAACTGAAACACCCTGTGTAGTCAGTTGTGATCAGTGTGATTCTATACAGCTCAGGGAAATAGAAGCAGAGTCTTAGTCTTGGTGAAAAGGTTATTAAGAGCTTTAAAAATAGATGTTTCTTGATGCATGTAAAGTTTTTCCTCTTCCTTTTAGCTCAGACTTGCAAGGAAGTAGTCTCCTATTTATTTCGCAATCAAATTCTAGTTGGAAATAAATTCCTTTTCCCCATTGTTTCCTAAACTGCACAATTCAGCTTGGAGCAGGGGTCAGCTGATGATCACTTTCATGCTTTTACATATTTCTTCTAGAAAAATAATCCAGTATTCATGGATATTCACACAGCACTGTGGAATAGCATGCAGGAATTGTACTTTTCTGAAATCAAGAGGACAAATACATTCAGTGGTTTATTTTGTACATGTTACATATGAAATATATACACCATGTTAAAAAAACATCATTCCCCAACATCTTTCCCTCAGAGATGTTTCCATTAGGAAAAAGCTTTATAGGTAATTTCTGATTGTTTCTTAGTGAACGTAAATATTTAAGGTTGGCTATACTGCATTTAGCATTCATTGTCTTTGGGGAAGTGAAGAAAGAACTCAAATTGAAAGCACCAAGAAATGGAAATACTTACTTTTTGTAATTCCTAGTGCATTCAAATATCATGGAGCAAGTGTTTGAATAGGCAGGTACCAGATTCTCATCCCAGTGGTGAAAATGGAAACAAAAAAATAGGCAGGAGAAAAACAGAAAAAATAAATGGAAAGATGGCGTGAGCAGATAAAAGATAGATGGGGAGAGAAGGAAAAATTGTGACAACAGGGGAACATCCTGTGAAATGACACGTAGAATTTTACATACAGGCCTCAGAGACGAGCAAGTCCCGAGATGGTTCCTGGGGTACAATTCTTCTCCACCTCCCTGCTACCACAGTCACCTGATAACGTGGTAAGTGGAAGAGTCGATACTTGTCATTTTTATTTAGTAGTTTTCCAACTCAGTTTGTATGCAGCTGCATCAAAGAACAAAGCCTCTGTGAAGGTCATCACTGCAAAAGGGCAGACAGGACTTTTTGAGGACCTAATTTTATTTACTTTAATTCTCCATTTTTGGCAGTATCTTCCACCACCTGAGTAAGGTTTCCTAAGAAGCCTGAAAGTTTTACACACAGCTGCTAATGCTAATGAATAGCTAACAGAAACAGCCCCAGTCACATAAAGAGATCTTATTCTTGACTAGGAGGTTGTTGTGGAGGAAGCCACCAAGGTAAACCATTCTGTTATTTCACTCTGAGCAACCTGATCTAGTGGGGGGCATCTCATCGCAGGGGGGTTGGATTTTTAAGGTCCTTTCCAGCCCAAACCACAATATGATGCTTCTGTGATGACTCCTAAGATAAAGGGCTGCACTTTCAGAATGGTAGAACAAGTTCAAAGCTCCATCAGCAATGAGACTTTCAAGAGTGTGTGAAACAGCAGAGAGGAGAAAGGGAGACAGAACAAACACTGATCTGTTTCCCTCTAACAGCTATGGAGCAGTAGCTCTTTGTTTTAAGGAATAAAATAATTTCTGAGAGTATTTTTCCCCTCATAAGGTTGCAGTAACCATAAGTGGAAATTCACTGATTTTTTTCACTGAGTTCGTTAAGCAGTACAGATTTTTTCTTTTCCCTGAGTACTAAATTGGACGCATAGTTTCAGCTCCCATGCCTTCCAGCTCTAGAAGCAGTTACTCTAATCAAGGGATGTGCTAGAAGCCAAGGTCATCAGCAGTGAAAGCCTGTGTCTTTGCACTCCCTCACGTGTGTCCCTCCGGCTCCTGCAGCTTCCTTTCCTGGCAGCAGCTGCTCCTGCTCTTCATGCCGCTTTTAAAAGCAGTAAGGAATGGGAAAGTGAGGATAACACGAGTGAACAGCAGCAGCACAATCTTGCAAATGAGCCATCACAACATGTCCAGCAATCATGTTCTGTGTAGCTTCATGTTTGATACATATCTAACAAACTGGTAAAAACCTAAAGTACCTAGGAACTCCTACTCCTATGTCAAATCCACTTGAAATGAGCAAAAGTTATTGGAGGGATGCACAGAGTGGTAAACAGATGGAACATGGTCCTGTACATTCTGTATATGTGTGTACAAACATGCATAAACCCAGTGTTATTGTGGAGACGTTGAAAGGTACTGCCTTGGTTTAACAAGTTCAGCTGGGCAGCCCCAAGTCCAGCTTTCCACACACTTCAGTGTGACAGCTTGATCGACACCAACATTTCCTTTAGAGGCATCTCAGCATCCTGTGCAGTTCTTGTCTTCCTATCTCACCCTAGGAAAGGGAGCAAAGACATGGCAGGTTTTTCTCCAGTAGGCTACAGCTTCCCCACCCTCCAAATTAACCTCATCCTGGACTCTCCAAATGGATTGAGGGCAATCTGAAGTGGTGCTGACCTGAAATCTGCAGCTTCTGCCAGTAACAATTTGCTCCCCTCTGCTAGTTCCAGTTCATGCTTCACCTCTGAGGAGGGGGAAGTGTTAGAGATCAGGCTGCTGAATAAGATAGGATCTAACTCTGGATTTTTTTCAGCGCAAATTATGTAGTCTGTGGGATTTCCAGGTTCTCTACACAAGCTCCTCAAGTCTCAAATGAGTGCTCCTGTAAAGATACAGTTTTGCTTAGGCTGTGCAGTACACAATACACACACGAGTATGAGTGGGGAGAAAAGACGATCTCCATGAGAGTTAAAGCTGTGCTGCCAAGTTCCTTAAAGCTATGGCTTAACATCCTGAAGAGTAGCAAGATGGTGGCTTGGTAACACTTAGGATAAAACTTAGGACCTACACCATTCATTCTGCAGCACTTCCAGCTTAAACCAAATTGCCTTTTAGTGGCACATTGCCTCCCAAGAGCCTGTGTCTCCAGGGATGCCCTTCAGCATTGTGAGAATTCTAGCCCGAAAAGGAAACTAGTCCCTTGTAGCAATAGTGGGAGCATAAATCTCCCCATCTTCAGGTTCACCACACCATGATCAGAAAACATGTTTTGCTGGTGACCCAGTGTGGTTTGGTTCTGTTTAATTTATCTCTCAGCTTGTTTCATGGTTTCATGATGATATAAAAAATGCCCCAAAAGCACTTTTCTGAGAAAATTGTTTTGGACTTTTAATTCCAAAAAACCACTCAATTTTTCCTTTATTTTTTTTGTCCTCAATTTTCAAGAATAACAAATACTAATATCAGATTTTTTTTTGTAGGTTATAAATTCCTGGGTTTTTCCTGTGACTCTGCTACCTGTAACATTTTCTTGCTATCTTGCCATCTAATTGCCTTTCTGTAATTAAATATAACATTTTTCCCACGTGAATTATCACTAAGACCTAATCCCAGATCCCCAAATCCCATAGTAAAGATCTGTTCTCTACAAGCTGACACAACAGTAGTCAATTCATTGAGCACAGACAAACACATCTTTTCCATGAAGGCATTTAGCATCTTTGCTAAAATTGTCTCACTAGCAATTTCAGCTAATAAGAAAATGAAGTTAGCGCAAAGCTCCTGAAAATAAATTCCACGGAAGACATCCCTCTGCTTTAATAGAGATTGAATGCAGTCCATTTCTCTTTCCCTGTGTCCCAAACAACACATCAAAACAATGCTTAGCAAGTGAGCTACATTTCACAACACCCTTGCATCATAGGTGGACTTGGCAGCATAAATGCACCAGAGAGGGGATAGTAGGTTGTTTGGGGCTTGGAGTTTTTTTCTTTTCTGTCCAGCCTGTTTTCTCCCAGTACTTCAGGATTGCCCAAGATAACTCCATTATCTCACTTGAGTCTCCAGTGGCTGTTAACCCTCTACATTGCCCCTTGAATTCAGGTTGCAGAAGTGCTGGGAAGCACTGCTGTTAATTCCTGGAATATCCCACCTAATTTAGACTCAAACACCATGAAATAACAAGTGAGAGAGAGGGAGATGGGTGCTTTTAAAAACAGGCATTCCAAGTTCTGTTTAACCAAGCTAGGGGGAAAGAGCTAGAGATATCACCTGGAGCGGGTCATGTATTTATCTATTTCGTGATTTTCCCCCATTTTCCAGTTTGCTTAATGGTTTCAAAGCTACTATTTTCTCAAGCGCAGTGGTGGTTAAATAGTATATGGAAAATGTTATTTAACTTAAAATTATCTCTTCAAATGGTGTGGCCTCCATAATGTGGGTTTTTCTAAGTTCCTCCTGTGCTCTTTGGTAGGAGTAACTGCAGGCCAGCTATCAGCATGTTTGGTGTGGCTCATGGGGATACATCTCAGAAAATTTGGCCCGTAAAACTCCTTCTCAGATTTCTCAACTTCTCTGCCCGAGAATATTAGAAATGTGACACTTGAAATCCGTTTTCCCGAAACATTTGGTCTAGTCAAGCGCCTTCACACAATGTATGTGGCAGGCAGATGCAACGGGGACACAAACATGGCTGAGACAAATGCTTACCCATTCGGCAGAGGACGTGTGGATTTTTTTCTTGTTTACTGCTGCTAGACAACTCCATATACTGCTGGTAATGACTGTATCTGGGTTTTTTGTTTGTGTGCTTACACCTTACCCTGTAGCTTTGTTCATGGAAATAAAAATACTCTGAACAGCTTGGAAAACTTCCTTTGCTTTAACTTGAAAAGGCGGAATTCAGTTCCCAAGGACCTCAGTGGGAGCTGGATTAACCTCTGTGGCAAAATCCTTTACCTCTTACCATGCTGCCACTGCAGCAGGTGCTGAATTTCCTTTTACTGATTGGTTAATTTATCCTTTTGTGATTGCAATGTACCAAAAAGTCCTACATTTTTTCCCATCTGTAGGGTTTTACTGAGCTTCTGCAACTGAAGAGACCCAAACCTTCTGCTCCTTCTACAGTCTCTAGCCATTTCAGAGCCCCAAAGCTTCAGCCTCCACAGGAGGCTGTACCAAAGAGTTCTCTGTGCCAATGAAGGAGATTTGCAGTATTTCTCACTCATTTTTTCGCATACTCCATCTCTGGAGTATGTTTATTCTTCCTTGTAACTATCTTGCCTGTCCAAATCATAGCCCTGGGTAGAACTGCAGAAAAGGACAGGCATGTCCTCTTACAGCCCAAGGGGGAAAAGGAGGGACAAGGACTTTACAGGTAAGGTTTTTGTTTGAAATCTAAAAAATAAATGGTGTGTTTACCTTAGCTAGCATCCATTTACCGTTTGATAAATAGGTACAGTTATCCCCAGGACATCAGGTTAATAGACATAGCTTAAAAAGAAATAGAAATATGGTATTTCTTCCTTCATAAGGAGCTCTGCCAGTCTTTGTTTTCCTGCCTTCCTTTGCTTCTCTTCAAACCCATTAGTTTGATATTTTTGAAGATCTTTTTAAAAATAGTCTTCTATTTCGAAAAACCATGTCAAATTGAGAAGGAGGTAAAGCAACATGGCTCCCCAGAAATAGAGCACTGTTTCTACAGAAATAACTCTGATTGATGAATTCTACATAAATCACCAAATAAAAATCCTGTAAGATAATTAGAATGCCAAGGGATGGCAGCTCATCTGCTGAATTTAATAATTACATTTAAGGGCCCCAATGTTCATTGGAAAGATAATCTTCACATGCTACGTGGTGGTGTTCCACAAGACATCCAAGTCAAATTTGCTTGTGTTTGTTATTCTTTTCAGAACATGTTGGTTAATTTAACTCTTGTTTGATATGTGCTGAAGCACCTGAAGTGCCTTCAGGCACTCCAAACATTTCTACCCTCTGATAATAAGACATGAGAGAAAGCATAGTGATATTTATGAATTGTGAAAGATAGAGGTGTCTAGTCACACCCAGACTTTGTTACTGAATGGATTTTGATATGGTTACTCTGGATTTATGCCTTTATAGGTTAAAAAAGAAAACCATAACTTTCAGACAAACTTGCCATATGGCAAAGTTGGCAAAGCAATATTGCCAAAAATGGCAATACTGCTTTGAGTAGAGCAGTTAGAATCTGTATTTTGGGCTTGCTCTGTTTTACAGTACCTTTAATGAACAGCATTTAACCACAGGCAGCTGTAGATCTAGTCTTATAAACCATGCCAAAATAATTAAAAGAAACAAGAAAAATGCACATGTTCCCAAGTTTTGTCATTTTCCCACCACTGGAGAAAAGATTTTTAAAACAAGCCCTCCATAATCTTTTGAATGTTCAAATACAGGGCTGAAATAGAAGCAGTAAGCAGTCACCATGCCTCCAAATAAAGTGAAAATTTTCCATTCAAATTGGAAGAAAAAAAAAACCACATAGGAAAGGCAATTTCCTTCTCTGTTTCTGTAAATTAATTTTAGAGATGGGCACAAACCATAAAACTCAGATTCAGATATAAACCTGGGAGCATGTGGCTCGAAATGGAGCTGGGTAATGTATCCAGACCACCTCAGTTGCTGGCAAAAAGGTAGTAACTGGTTAGTTAGCAAAGTCCCCTATCTCACAACATATTTCCTGATACACTATATCACCTTATATCATGTGTTGATGCACCTGTGTTGATGATCTAACATCTGAGGACTCTGTGACAGGTATATATATATATTTTTTTTTTTTTTAAACGAGTACATAGCTGGGAAAAAAATTTCCACTAAAAAATTTGAGCCTCATTTATGGAATCTCCTACAAATCCATCTCACTTAGTGAAAGACAAATTCTACTTAAAAATCCAGCAAGAAAGGATATTTAAATACAGAGACTCACCTAAAATATGATCCAAAACCCAGTCTTTATGTTCACCAGTACCCAACAATCCAGTTTAGTCTGGGACTAAAACAAGAAGCAGACAAATATATAAATACATGAGCTTTTACAGAACACATTCATAATAGACAAAAAGGACAACATGAAATGGATACAGTAATATTTTTCATTGTAGGAAAAAGGAGTTTTTTTAAGACTATCATTCAGCTAATCTAATGTGTCGCCAATATTTGTTATTTGATACCAAAGAAATAAAAAGACTCAATAAAGCAACTTGGATGATGACAAGTAATAGGGAGCTAGGTCCTAGACACCCATATTGCCTCCTAAATCATAACAGTTCCTACATTGTTTAAAATATAAATCACACAAAGTGGTCAAATCCAGCTTTAATTCTCAGTGTAATGATTACATTGGTCGATTTCCAAGACCACAGCTAAAGGCCATGAGAACTTTCTAAATATTTTCCCAGCCATATACATATTGTCCCAAGCATTAGAGAAAAAAAAAAAAGGCAAGTAACCAAGAAAGAAAAAGAGCAGAAACCATACAGAAAGCATAATTGTGAAATAAAACATTCAACAGGGAGTTACTGCTCTGCAAGTGAGCTTTGAAGTTACCAGGATACATAAAGATTTTGATTCAGCACCCCATTGAATTTTCATTATCACTTTGGAAGGTGGAAGGGACCCCATACAATACCTTGGATGTCTTTACTATGGGTTTGAGGAGTTTCAAGTTTCTTTCTTGCTTTTTTTTCCCCCCTCTTTTTCTTGTGTGAAACAGATTGTTCACAGAAAATTATTTCAAGTGCTTTCCCTTCACTTTCCTGTGCAGAGCTACAACAGAGTGCTATTAGCATCTGGTTCTGCATATGCCTAGAAGCTCATTCATTTCAAGCCACTTTCAGAATCAGGGCCTTGACATGTGATAATTCCCTACAAATTCTGATATGTATGGAGTTTTTTTCTTAAAATGTACTTGAAATCTCAAAATACTCCAAACTCCCTGCAAGTCTCCTCTCAGGAGACTAACCTTCTGGGGAATCATTTATCATAGTGTTCCAATAAAGAAGCAGCCTGACAAATACTTAGTATGATTAAAAAAAACCTGAAAGACATCAAAATAAAAATATGAATACAAATTTACAATCTGTATTAGTCATAATTAACCAGTCAGGAGAAATAGCAGTGTATAAAGATCTGCTATGTACAAAGTATTGAATATTTTAGCAATTCTTTAGGAAGGTACTGAACTTTCCTTGCAATTAATTATTCATCCATGAAACTTTCCTTATTTCCTCCTCAAATTACTGCAGAACTTTCTTCTCCTCAGTGAGATCAGGAGTGTAATCACATGCATGTATACAGTACACAAACACATACCCATAAAAAAAGCCTCATCAGATACCACCCCCAACTTTCCCCAGTTGTACATTTGATGCTTGCTGGTGCCATTAAGCAAACACAAAACAACAGCAAGCGCATTCTGTTGAAATGTTTAGCTAAATGGAACCAAAACAGTCACAGTTCACAATTTCATAAATACATTAATTAGAAGTGTCTCCAAATAGCATGTGATTTTGAATTATTAACATAAAACACTGCATTATAAATGACTGCAAATTGCATTCCTTAGTGCTCTCCATGCTTAATTTATTATGCCGTAGGAAAATTTGCAAATTACTTCACTGTTTTATATTTAATGGATAGTTTTATATGTATATTGTTTCATTAAGATAAAATTAAACCACTGTGTACGTATTATATGCCTTTCTAGTGACATAAATGTCACTAGAGACCCTCCAACTTTGTCAGAAGGGGAGCGTGCTTTGTGTCATCTCCTGGATTTAATAAAGCAGTGAAGAGAAGTTTTGAGTTTCTGCCCTTTCTGTGCTCATCCATAATCCCTTCTTCTAGACAGCCCATTTCCAAAGTTTGCAGATGGCACTGCTGAAAAGTTTCCTGCATTTTGAAAGTATGGAGGGGGGTGGTGGAGAAGCCAGGGCTGCTCTGTGGTTTGAAAGCAAAGGATTTTTTCCAGCAGTGGCCTCTGCTGCTAGGGCAATGCAGGTGCCATGCCACCTGTGCTTTGTGGGTGAAAACGGAGGTGGCAAGCCAGGTGGGCCTCCTGCCCCGAACCCCACAAGCACAGGCACCTCTGGAAAACCACTTCAGTCTCCCAGGAAGAGGAAAAAATGACTGGCATGGGCTGGCCTGCTACACTGCCGAGGTTTTTACTGTCGTATCTTCCCGCAGTAGGGAAAGGATGGACATAAAACATATTAGGAAATCCTGGTGAGGCTAGGTGGGGATATGTGCCTGGAGAAACACTGAGGAGGGAAGGTGAAGGACACCCTATATTAAAGGAAAATTCATTAAATATGTAAATACAAAGACATCCATCTTTGACAAGTTCTTTGCATGCTGTCTGTTCTTAGCCATTTGTCTTACCTATTTGTAAATTCCTCGGAAGAGGAACTGCCTCTAACCATGCGCTTGTTGAGTGCCTGTTACAATGGGGGCTCAACTTCCCTGAAAACCTGAAATGCAAATAGACTGTAAATAATAGATATTATTTATGATACATAAATAAATAACATAGGGCCATGAAGACGCATCCTAGATATGTTTAAAAAGGCTGTCCAATTCCCTGTTTTCTGAGATCTAATAACATTCCTTTGGAGGATGTGATAGATATTTCTTTGAACTCACTTTCAGGCCTTTATAAAAGATAGCAAAGTTAGTGGTTACCTGAGTGCATGGATTCCATGTAGTTTTCAGAGGTGCTTTTGTTTAATAAAAATACAGCACAATAAAATATTGCAGTATGGGTAGGAGATGGAGAGAAGGTCTATTTGGGAAAGCTATAAATTCTGCTGTAAGTTGAAGTCGTATTAATGAAATTGAAGCTACAAGAAGATGCATGCGAGAGAGAGAGAGAGACAGCCCTCTGAGCTATTCTTTTCAAGTAATGAAGATGAGACCCTGTCAGAGATTGAGGTGTCAAAACTGGAAGTGCTGGAACAAATTCACAAATTAAAGAGCAACAAGTCACCATGACCAGATGGCATACATCTGAGAGCTCTGAAGGAACTTAAGAATTAAGTGGTTGAGCTGCTAACAGAAAAATATGCAGCCTTTCATTAAACTGCTACCATGCCAGAGGACAGGAGGTAACAAATACCTCGTCTCACAAAATCTGGAAGGTGTGTTCCTGCAAGCTTGATTAAAGCTGCAGATTGCTTTTCTCTTTTAATCATCCTGGCTACAGAGTGAAGTTGGGCACATCCAGCAAAAAGAGCTTCCCTCAGCTGACGGGAGCCCCTGGTGAAAGCCAGCACAAGCATTTTGCTGACTGAGCACACAGTGCTGACCATTAACCTGGATGTGGCTGGGGGGCCTTGCGAGGACTGACTTCAGTGATAATTAAAAACCAACTGCCCTAATTACCCCCTGCCTTCTTAAACAGCATTTAGATTCCACAAGTCCCTCTCCCTGGCAGTATTTTCAGGATAGCTTAACTCTTTCTTGGGCACATTTATGAATGTGATGAGAGCTATCACCTTACCAACCCAGGAATATCCTTCTGGTTTTATCTTCCACTTCCATTTCCTTATGATCCAGATAAAAAGCTCTTTGGGGTAGCATTCAGAGGAGAAAGCATAGAGAAGAAAAATAATAGTTGAAGATTTGCCTGTGCAGCACGTACCACGTGCTCGCATCATTGTGTAGATTTTAAGGTGTGTGTTTGATGACCTAGTGCTGCAGAGCACAGCTGCTGTGCTGCTCCTCGGTGTGCATGCCAGCACAGAGCTGATCCACAGGAGGCCGTGCAGATGTGGCCCCACAGCCTCAGGTACTCCCCACGTCCACAGGTCATCAGTGCAGGACATCAGCAGAGCACCCCTGCCTTTTCCTGCCAGGTATGCATGCAGACAGATCTCGCCTCCCCAAAGGCAAGGCTGGGGGGTGCAGAGATCTCTGATTGCATCTTCTGGGTGTTACAGAACAGAGAGTTTTTGCATTATTATGCTCACATCAGATTGACTACAGTATATCTTCCTGCTAGGTGCTTAGCCTGTGACAGACAATATCAAGATTTAGGAAAGTCATCTCTACCAGTGAAGGTCTCTACTAGTCACTGGTACTATTAAAAATATGTCTCTCTTCCAGAGGGAATACACTTGACCTTCATGTCCCACCACTTTTTGTGTTCTTACGGTTAATGAAGGCCCTCGGGAAACAAGTTATCACTTTGAAGATTACAAATAGATTTCAAACTATCAAAACAGGAGCTGTGGGAGAACAGCTTAGCCATCCCCAAAAAACCATGTTGAGATTTAAAAAAAAAAATACAGAAAAAAAGAAGATGGGGTTCTTCTTGCGCAGCAGAACCCACGCCTTGTAAAAGCTTTCATGTGTGGCAACTAAAGACTCTCTTACCATTTCAAAATATTCCGAATTGGAGGACTGTTATCTATGATGCACAGAAAAGGAGGGGGAATATCTGCTTGAGAATAACCAGACACTTGGTGCTTCAGACACATATTTCCAACCTTTAAGAGTGAGACTTACATCACTACTTCTAGTGAACACCCCAAGCTATTATTCAGGGTGAAAGAAGCTCTTTTTCCAGTTTGGATAAGAAGTTGAAAATAAAACATACACACATGCAGGAGGTTTAAGTTTTTAAAAGTATTTTTTCCCACAAATTAAACACTACGTAAGAGAAAAGTTCTGGCCATGAGCACTCTTGCTTCTTTAGGGGCATCCCGAAACCATTTCTCTTGCAGCGGAGGACAGCTGTAAAGCAGATGTTGAGAACCCCTGATTCAGATGCATGGGCTGGGGGCTGGCTCTTACCTTGCCAGTATTGTTCAGTCTGGCAGTCAGACTGGAGGGTCCAATGCTCGAGGACTCCTTTCTGAATGCAGGAGCTTGAAGTGTGGGGAGTTTTTCCTCTGAAGTGGTCCATCTAGAGAGCAAACCCTGATCTTCCACAGATGCAACAGAGAAGTGTTGGTTACATCAAATGTACGCTATAACAACTTTGGGATTATGATGCTCCTTAACCCTGGATCATTCCTATCTAGATTGATGGCAGGAGGAGGACTGCTGCTGTCTTCTGACAACAGTTGACAAACCTGCTCTCTTCTTCCCATGCATATATACTCATATTTGAAAGGAAAACATGGACATTTCTTCAGGAAAAAAAATATTAACAACGAGCAGTTTAAACTTTGGTTTAATTTCTTGGTATTCTTAAAATACACCTGTGTGAGTGAGCAGCAGGACAAGAGAAGAAGTCCAAATACCACTGGTATCAGGTTGGGTGGGCTGGAGAAGACCATGGTCTTTCATGTTTTCTCCCTCTGGTGGATCTGCTGGAGAAGATGGTCTGCTTTTCCTGATATCTCAAAAGTCCTTATTTTTCTTTCACTATTAGCAAGAGGCCATTTCTCCCTCATCTTTACCTCAGTTTCCACTCTCAGAAAGGTAAGTTTAAGTAGATACATCAAAGTTCTCTGGATGGTCAAAGCCACTCAGTCTTCTCCCAGAATGGACAATCACAGGTTTTAGGTCATGATGGAAAGTCCCATCATGAGCACTTTCGTATTTTCAAAATCTGTTGGAGGAACCACAAACAGATGTTCTTGCAGAAATGTGGAAAACAGGATATGCGTGGGAGTCCTTGCTGGGACAAATGGTGGCAGTCCTCTGGATTCCATAATGGCCATAGGCTTTACACCCAGCAGAAACCAATGGCTTAAAAATATCTAACCCTCCCAACATATTCCCTGTGCGTTCCTTTCATGGCAGTCACTTCCTTATCCTAAATTGGGCATAAATATGGACAAATTCACAACTTGCTCTAGTGACTTTTAACCTAGAAATGCAAGCTGCTTTTATGTTTTATCACAAATGAATTCCATGCATGATTGTGAAAACTCAAGTTTTCCCATGCTTGAGTCAAATCAAGGCCTATGCCAACATTTTTGCAGTCCCTAGGCTGGAGTACTGCAACTTATTCTTCATGAAGCCATCACTGGAAAACTCCGCTTGGTTCAGAAAATAGATACCCTCTAAATATTCTGCAGTGGTCACTGTCTGCTTTCAAACAAACGTGTGGTGCTGACCAAGACTGACAGATCCCTCCACGTCAGGGACCCACTTCACAAAGAGACAGACATTTTCTTTATGTCCCATTGCAGCCACTGAGCTCTCTGGGCTTCCTGCAGACCTTGATGCTCTCCCAGCGGACAGTCCCAGCTAGTTGCCATGTCTCTGGTAGTTGCCATCTCTCATCTGCTGGATGTTTCATAGTCACTTCAGTCTCTACACTCTTTTGGAACCACCAGAAGCTCAATTTGATAAGCTTCAAGTTGGACTGAAAAACAGAACTGTTTTTCAAATCTCTAATTGGCTTTTGGCAAAATTTACCTCAGGCTCTATTTTTTATGGCATCTTTACTGTTAGCATTATTTTCTTCTGGTTGAAATGATAGGGAGGCAGGCAAGTGTCACAAATGTATGAAACTCTCAGAAAGCAGACAGATACTCAATGAAACTGAAATTATTTCTTTTGTGTAGCTAAAACAGACCCAAATAACAAAATCAAGTTAACCTTGAGTGAAAACCAAGCATGGTTTCTTGGCTCACAAGCTCAAGCAGCTTCAGGACTTCCATATTTCCCTAACAGAGTTTGGACACAGAGACTGGTGAATGCAGAGTGTGGCCCCAAGCAGGCAGTATGGAAGCGGGTTTAGGAAAGCCAATGTAATCTGTGTGTTCTTACCACTGGGACAGCTCCTGCCTGCTGGAGTTAATGGAGGCAGCAGATCTGGTATGGTGCCAGGCTTCTCCCCAACTCCCTATCCTTCTCAATCCAGCCAAAACTGTCCATCTGGAAATTTGGGGGTATGATGAGATCAGCCTAAAGCACTTCTCCAGCCAGTGCAATAGAATTCCACAGCGGATGGACCAGCTTGCTTCTGTTTGACGTAGTGCAGCACTTAGGGTAAGGTCATTAACTTTTCCAGGATGTAATTTCTTTCATTTTGTGGAAGTCTCAAGTCCCTGAGCTTTGCTCAAGACCTGGAATCTAATGTCTTTTTCTGTTTTCTCCCTGACAAGTCTCAGAGATATTAAAAATCAAAAGAAGACTCTAAGGAGCAAATAAAGTCTCTCTTTAAAGTACTGTTCCACTTTTGTGTTAATACACAGAAGCTTTTTGCTCTCTCTGCCTGGCCCCACTCAGATCTTGCATAAAAGGGAAAAAACGCACTTAAAAGTGCTGTTTTCTTTCCACTTCCCCCTGCGCCTCAAATCATTAGCCTTTCTGCATTTCTCTTTTATTCCCAGACTGGCTTGTGCCGAATCAGATTATAATACATTAAACCTCCAAAAACACAAAGCTCTCCAAAGTGCTCTTTGGGGTCTCCATACATGTGTGCTCTTGCTCTTTCCTGCAATAATTACTGCCATCCCAGGGTCAGCTCCTGCATGCAGGTCCCACTCCGACACACAGCCTCGCCTCCCATCACTCCAAAAGGAATTCAGGATGGGGTTTGCCTGCACGTCGCCTCTGCTTTTGTGCGCAGAAGCGAGGGAAGTGCCTTGTCCGCAAGGGTGCCCTGCCCTACTTTTCCAGGCTTAGTCCCTTTTTGCAGCTTCTTTGGAGAAAGAGGGATGGTGGGATTCCAGCCAACTTCTCTGGACACATCGTAATTCTCTCTGCTAAAGGCAGAGCTGTCAAATCACAGTCCTGGCCTGATCAGCATCTATGCCACGGCTCCCCTGATTTCAGTGAGACCATGGCCCTCACACCTGTGGAGTCTTGAGTGATGACAGCCAGTGCTGGGAGAAGTTCAACAGCATTTGTGCTTTCAGAAGGAAACACTGTCCTTAGCTTGGCCTTTACTCTGAGAAGGAAGAAGGCTGTATAGGGATACCACTGCTGGAAAGAACAGCCTCATCCCAGGGCAGCACAGTGCAAAGAGTTGAATATAAGGCTATTGCCAACCACATCAACATCAGTCAAAAAGCAAACAGAAATAAAAGACAGTGAGGCACTACCCTGAATCTGATTAGACTCGTTAGTCACAGGTTATTGGAGAGCAGTAGCTCTGGTATTCCCAAGTAGTACTTCCAGCTCTCCATAGGAGGAACATAAGGAGCTCCAGGAGGGGCTCAAGGGTACAAATAGCTCTCATCTGTGGTGGCCAGAGCTGCTTTATCATGTGGCTGCTAAAGCCCCTGAGACATCTGCTGCTGCACAGGAAGTCAAGTGAAAGGAATGATCCACAGCCGTGGGTGAGCTCTGCAGCTGGAAGCACCTGGGGACCACTTCTGCCCACTCAATGTCATTATGGCTCAGAACACAAGAGCATTTATAAACCTACAGCAAATGAGTCATTGCAAGTTCTGCAGAAAATTTTTTACTGGAAAAAAAAAATATCAACCTGAACACTCAACATGCAAAGAAACATCAAAGAAACAAGCTCTGAAGCCACATTGCAGCCTTTTTTGGCTTCTGTAGGGGCAAAATCCTTGGTATTATCAAAACTGGCATTGTGTTTTTCCATCAGGCCTTACACACAGAATAAATTTGTATGGAAAGGAAAATATTTTTCTTCAAGCCACCACCACAGTCCCTTTCTTTCTTCTGAAGAAGTTGACTCTACAGTTCTTCTGAGGGTGTAGGGATAGGAACAGTGAACTAATAGGCACATGCTTCCACTACAGCTTTGCTAGAAAACTTGAATTCCCTCATGAAGTGCTACTCTCCTCCCAAACCTGATCTCTTCCTCTGAAAAGAAGCCTGCTTTCACATTTTTGTGGTGGTTTAATGATGTGGGAAAATGGGTCCACGATGGAAAGAGGTAAGGTTAAAATCCATTTCTACTCTTGCACTAAGCAGGAAATGAGCATATACCTCCCAAAGTGAAGGCCTGGTTATCTAGCTTGCTGAAATGCCATGCCAATAAAGAAGCCTTTTTTCTATTTAAAGAAGTAATATAACAAAATGTTGGTTCATTTCATTATAATAGCTAAGAAGGATTTGCTAGTTTCACAGCATAAATTTAGATTAATTTTTGAGATTTGACAACGTTATAAAAATTATATTGATTCTGAAATTATAATTTTAGATTGGTTCTGTCATTTTAGCCTATTAGCAGTCTTTAAATGAAGTGATCCAATGTTACAATCAATCTTATCTTCCATTATGCACTTCCTGGTGCTAAAAAGTGAGATCGATTCTAATTAACTACACTGGTTCAGTCATTTGGGTAGTTTGTTCAGGAAAAAAAAAAAGTTACTGCCCTAATATCAGTAAACCATTTGTTATACATTTATGTACTGAATTTAGATCTGAAATGAATGTCACTCCTATGGCAAAAACAGTACAGTTACAGCCCTCTAAAATATAGGATGGCAACATTAGTGCTACTGGTTTAGCCAGTGCAGCACATGAAATATTTTCAGGATCCACTTGAGGTTTAAGAAGCAAAGCAGGGTCAGCAAAAAATACTTCCTCTGCAGCAGAGGCTGTAAATCTATATGTACATTCAAAGCGACTTGGAAAATGGCATTTCCAACATGCAGCTGTGGCTAAGAGGACAGGCTTAAATGCTGCTTAAGAGGCCATGATGGTGAAAATAATGCTATGAAGCAAGCTGATGTGATTTAAATATGAATCAGCTCGAAGTCGCTTATTTCTTCCAGCATTTCCTGGCTTCAGCTTGCACTGGGGAGACCTTGACACCCACCTGTGCCAGTCTCAGACCCCGTAGACCACTAGCCTTCAGATGAACTCTGTAGATGTTGGCATAGGTGCAGGGCTGTGGGGGACCAGTATGCTGTGATCCTACATGAAATGAACCCAAAAGTCTGATGAGGTCTTGGAGAGAAAAGCAGAAGCCAGAAAGGTAGACTGATTTTAAAACAGACAGCAAAGGCTGACCTCTGGTAAAACTTGAGGGAACGTGTACGTCTCTTACAATTTTATTCCTTAGTATGCTTAAATCATTCTCTTAAGTAAAACACTATTACCTCAAGTACAAATCTGTTCATTTTCTCATCTACAGTGCTTGTGCCTGGAGTCTCTTCTAACTGGTTCCTTGCTTTTCCCTGCTACAGCTTTAAAGAAATGCAGCATGTACACCCTCACCACTAAATCAGCTTGCCTACCTGTCACATTCAGGGCAACTTGGAAATGGTCTGCAATTCAAGGGCTGCTATGCTTGCTTTTCCAATCACTGCCACTACATCCTTTTGTGTGGACCAACGTGCTGGGGAGTGAGTCAAGAATAAGAAACGTGGGCCTGGCATCCTGCTGCAGGGTATTCCTTGACTTCCCTCCCTTTACAGGCCCTCAGGCATGTTTTGTTCCTATTCTCCTAATGGCATCATCCTACTAAGAAGCCAAAGTGCTGAAAAGAACCGTGAAAGGGTGCAGTAACTGTAAAATGTTTCACTTATTCATGGCTTTTTTGTCGTTTTTCTTTAAGATCTCAACCTTGGTCATTCAATGGAAAAATATCAGAAAATTACTGTGAGCCCCTGTATCTGCCTGCTTTGACCTGAAAAAGCATCTTGGCCAGGGGAAGAGAAGTCCTGCAGAGATAAAAGCCCAAAGTGGATGGCAGGTGGACTAGCACTGTACTTCCCTGTAGGCCCTCAAGAATTGCTGCCAGTTGTCATAAAGCTTGCCAATAATTCTTAGGAAGGAGAAGTCTCAGAACCCCATTTCTTGATTGGCTCCTTTTATCCCTTCCTTGAACATGTCTCAGTATTGAAGATGTGCTGGCTGAAAAGATTTGACTTCGGATTCTGTGGAAAGCCACTGCAGAAATTACTCTGGGTGATGCTGGAAGCTTTTGCATGGGAATATCCTTTTAATGCTGGCGATTTGTTACTCAAGTAACAGACAAATGCCTGGCAAGGAAAAGCCTTGATTTCACTGTTCCTGCTATTGCATTTGTATTGCACACCATCATTAATTATTTGCCATCTTGTGAGAAGCCCTCGGGAGCCTGATTCTCCACTGCCTCACACCTCATGTAATCATTTACATCAGTGCAAAGTGAGTGCAAAACACTCTCACACATCTGCAGAGAGGTCCAACTCCAGCGGCATTCCAGCAGACAGGGCTACGGAGGGTGAGCCTGGAAATCGTCAGAGGGCGCATATGCACACCACTCTTGTTTGCACAAGACAAGCAGTATTGGCTCACCTTTGACTTGATGCCACTGGCCAAGCAAGAGGACAGACAGACTCCTGACTGCCTTAGGGCAGTGCCCTGAAGCTTCTCGAATCTCACCACCAGCTGCACAAGGTGCTGCAGACACTTTGCAACGTGAGTCTGTCACTGACAGTGGCATGTGGGACATGTACCCTGCTCGTGGTGCTTTGTGGGGTGACAAGGGTTCCTTTCTGCTGCAGCCCTGGGGAGCTGCTGGGGTGTGCCAGATCCCCCTCCATGCCCAGGGTTCCTCCCAGCAGAGCAGGGCACACCTCAAGAGCTGGACTTCTAAAGGCAAGGTGGGCACTGCTAGCTGGGCTGTGGGAAAGGCCAGGTCCCAGGGCACCTGAAGGAGAAGATGGCTGAGAATGATGTGGAAGGAGACCATGATGCATGGCCAATGTCACCCAGGAAAAAAAAGGTGTGGGAGCAGGACAAGGTGAGAGATACTGCAAAACAGAGGAGGTGACATTTCTGCAGAAAAACTGCTTTTGTTTCTTTCCCATTTCACAGGCAGCATGTCTATTAAATGTGGCTTTTGCTGCCAAAGGACTTGTCATATTACATTAGGTTTAGCAACTTCTGCTGTGGCAAAGTGTGCAGTGTCTCCCTTCACATAAAGAAAATATTTTCACAAGTCTGTTCAACCTGCTAACTGTGATTACAGACAGTTGGCCCCTGACATGACATTTATTGCTCCAGCGTCCAAGTAAGAGCCTCACAGCACTGCCCAGCCAGCTACCTGAAGAGCACATATGTGTGTGGAGATCTTAAACAAGTTTCTGCTAATGGCTTCATTTTGTACCCTTTTAGTAGGTCTTTAGCAGCTTGATAGAAAACATGGTACAGTAAAGTAGTAAAAATAAAAAGAGTATGTGCAAGCTCCCTCTTTTTATGCTCACCTTGAAATGTATGATATGATACAATATATTATATCCATTTGCTGCTGCAAGTGCTCTTTGCATGCATATTTCTACTCTGCTCAGCAATATTCATCATAACTGAGAATCACTGCAATTGTCTACCTCCACTTGAGAGACAATCTCACACAGAGTGAAAATAAAAGACAGTGAGAAACAACACCAGAACCAGAGACCTGTAACATGTGCTGACAATAAACACAAACAACAGGTTGACCTAGTTGGGTGTCTAAGTCAAGGAGTCTAGGAGATGATTGGCTAGAGGAAAGTTTGCCATGAAATGAAAAAAAAAAATGAACCCCAAAGAAACCCAAAGCAGAGCAAATGAGCAAAACAGATACTTCCCTGTTCCGCACAGGATATGCTGATCATGGTCACAGCATCTACTGGAAACACCTGCCGAGAGACCAACTTCTCCATCACTGCATCCAGTAATGTGCAGGCTTCTGCAAGATCTATCTATATATTTTCCTGGCATTTGGGAAGAAAGAAAGCATAATGAAGGCTTTGCCAGCACAAGAGAATATAATCTGGCAATCATTTGGTTATTAATGATTGGGTTTTTGGGGGGAGTGAGTTGTTTTAAATTGGGTTGGTTATTTTAAATATTTTGTATGAGTTTAAATCATTTAAAAATGTGTTAAATGGCCTGGCTTTTTGCCTTCACTTTCCTTTCCTGCACAAGACATTTGTAGGGCCCGGATTCTTACATGACTTGGCCTATTCTGTCTTACTTTTTGGCAGGTCACTTTGCTCTATTCTTCTCCAAACAGAAATTAAGCTCTGGCCAAGGGAGAAGCAGAGCAGAATGCAGCCTGCTACAACAGCTTGTAGTGAGTTGGAAAGAACTCTGTGTTACAGATGAGAGCTGATCAAATACCCTTCTCTTTTTTGTTGTTAATTTCACTGTCTTATTTTTAAACTTGCATGTGCATCTGCCAGCAGCACTGCATCTTGCTATAATATTCTTATTAAGCAGGTGGATGAATCATGAGCAGACAGGATTTAGTTCCATTTTGGTTAAGGGTAGGCTCTTCAGTGATTAAGTTTCATCTACATCTTCTGCGGGACTGGGAATTCAACTGATTCTACAGCATCAGTCTGAACAGTCTCCCTCACAGTTTTGTTTTCCATCATGTCAGAAACCTATTTACAAAAAGACCACGTAAGATTCAGTGCTGGGCACTCATAAGTTCTTTTGCCAGAGTTGTAACCCTTTTGGCAATAAAATAACTCATGCCCAGAAAAGATAAGTAAGAGCTGTACAGCTCTATTCTGCTTTCCCCATTTGCACTCTTTTTTGTTGTTGGTGGTGGTTTTTTTCAATTTTCCCTTTTATTCTCTGCTTGTATTGATATCTGAAGTGGGCCTGGATAAGCGACACGAGGTGGGTGTCAAAACTCAGGGATAGAGAGCTCACATTCCGAAACAAAACCATTTGTCCTCTTCCTTCTTTGCCCACGGTTCAATTCAAAGAAATCATCTGAGAGCAGCCTACCCTGATGCAGAGAACCTTTCCTGGAGATTTCTAATATACTACAGTAAAAACCGCTTTTTCCCAAGACCCTCCATAAGTCCCCAGGGATTTTTCATGGTCCGGTCTTCGTTAAAATAGAAAGCATATTTGGGGGGAATGACTAATCCCCTGCCTGAATGCGACATGCCATTTGGACACTTTGTGATCTGGTACACTAACCCTCTGATTTGTTTGGCCTTGTGAAAACCTTTTAAGCTAGGCTCTGGAAATTTACCCCTGAAGCCTCTTCTGGGGCTTGTGTTTTTTATTTTTCTCCCATTTCCTCAAATCTTTCCCTTGTTTCTAAAGAGTGCCATCGTCCGTTCCTGAGCCCTCAAATCCAATTACCAAACAATGTACAAATATAAGGCTGAGCATGGTCTATGGGAACAGCTGCAAAATTGCTAATATTAGGTCTAATTTAGCTACAATAAATTAGCAAGTGTGTGGAAGCAAAATGATGACAGCATAATTATAACAAAAGTCGATGTGTTGAAGTATATGGATGACAATACATACTAATTTTAGCGAAAAAACGCAGCAAATGAAATGCATGCAATGAACAGACGGGACTAATAGCTCAGACACATATACTTAATGTGACCAGTCAGTGTAAAAACAAAAAGATAGATGAAGCTGTTCAGAATCTAGTGCTAACAAGCAGTGTAGTCTGAAACCATTAACTGTCAGGGGTAATAACACTCAAAGTACTGAAGTGCAGTAAAACAGCAGCACTTTTCTTGGGATGATGTGCTGATGTACAAGCACACACCTGTGAAGAGGGTACTAAATCTATCCTCGCGTTTATTACTATGGAGAGAGGAAAAACAACACTAATAATGTAAAGTATAAACGAAAATAGCAGACAGCAGAGAGTGACATTTGCATGGTCCCAGTCAGCTTGTTAGCTGAAGTGGGTTTTAATTAGCTATTTTCCAGCAAGCAAACGAGCAAATTAGTGGCAGCCATAAACAAGCAGAGACAATCAGGCCCAAAGAAAAAAAAAAAAAAGATCGGACCTTTTTCTGTGTGTTTTCCTTTTGGAAATACAATGCCTTCATGCTTCAGCTAAATATTTCTATTAACCAAAAGAATGTGGTAAAGCAAAGACCTTGGCAACTGTGCAAGTTCCCGAAGTGGCTCAAAACACAATGTTAACAGTACAGCGGGGACACAAAGCCCTGCTCTGAAGAAACCCACATCGAAGGCTAAATCTTGGGCCTCCCGTGCAGAGTGTCAGGGGCTCCTTGGCTCTGGTGAGCTGCCCCCCTGCTGAAGACTGCCCACCTATCCTCAGCTCTTGGGACAACAGGGCCCCAGCACCATCCCTCACTCCCACTCTGGATGCGCAGCAGCAGGTGCTTCAAAAAGTGTGTTCCAGGGTGTAGATGCCACCTTCTCCTTTGCACCACAAGAGGCACAAGATGGGTGTTGCCAAAGGGGTGCCTGAGGCTACCAGCTGCTCCTGCTGCTGAGGAAGAGGGATATAGCTCTGCAAGGGCTGCAGGAGACAGGCCACTGGGGTGAGTGTGAGGAGGGGAGAGAGGTGAGCAGACGGGACAACCCCTGTTGCTAAGCTATCTTGCTAAGAGAAGATGCTTTTCAGTGTAGGATGCAGCCCTCGGCAGACAACATGGATTCAGGCAGTAATGAACAAACCCACATTTGGTGTTTCTTTTATTACCATAGTATTACTGGCTGCTTAATGAAACCTGCCCTGCTGTTACAGCAACATGAACACAGGATGAAGATCCTTCAGAGCCTGGTCAAGCAAGGCCCAAGGTTAAGTAATTCGCTGTAGTACTTTTGCTACTAAACTGATTATATTAATAATCAGCCATAATGAAAAACATGGCAAGCTTATCCCTCGAGTCAGTCATGTTTACCCTCCTGTTCCCTCTGATTTTAAGAAATGCTGATGCAGCAAAGATGGGAAACCCAATACAAAGGACAGATTGCATACTTGTATCTTCTGCTGAACATGCCCAAATCCTTCAGGTATAAAACCTGACAGCTGAAAAGTAAGGTAGCAGTAAACAACTACCAGAGGTAGCTGCTAGGAGGAGAGTTCAGTGGTTTGAGCACTAATCTAGACCTTGAGAAAGTTGAAGTTCATGTTTCACTCTACCAGAAACTTCTACGGTCATGGGTGACCCAGTCGATCTGTCTGGGGATAAAAGTACTTCTGTCTCAGGAATTTGCTGCAAAATGCTCATTAAATACCGTGTAAGGCTTAGATATTGCGGAGAAGGGACTAATTAGTTGGAAGGAAGGGAAAACACCTAATAGAAATTAATCTTATTTATGCATCACTATTGGTACATGTGGCACTAGAGAAAGACATTGCAGCAGGCTTTCAGTTGGTAGAAATTATCAGAGAGCTGCAGGAGAGACTCTCTTGCCTCCCTGTCCTTGTCTTGTGCCAAGGGTATTACAGTCTAATTAATACAGATAACATGAGTGCAGACGCCTACCTGTTGGGCGCCGTTGGAATATTAACACAAGGGGAGGGCTGGGGGAAGGCTCTTAAAGAAGGCTTATTTTATTTAGTTCATTTGTTTAGTAATGTTTTGATGGTCAGAAAACCCTGGCAATGAGTAGAGCCCAAGAGGCAATTAGCAACGGGGCAGAAAATGTAATGAGCCAAAAAATGAATTAACTTGAGCAGACTAGGCACAGACACAAGGGGCCAATGCTTTTTGCTAGTTTATAACCCCTGCCCCTCTGCTGAATTCCAAAAAGTAGGAGGAGATGTGATTTAACACAGAAACAGCCTGCAGGATATTTGCTACCACACCCGGGGAAGCTCTTCTCCGCACAAAGCACCAGCTGACGTGGTGGCAGGCAAGCAGGCAGCCTGGATCAGCTCTTGCCTAAAGCCAGCCTCTCTCCGTAAAGTTTCCTTCCATTACCACCACTGAGGAGGGCAGAACACTGAGAAAACCAGCACCCAGCAGGCTGCCACCATGCTCAGGAAGAGGGGGCAGCCAGGGGTACCCTGTCAGACAGCAGCTTCCAGCACTGCCCTGCCAAGGCAGCAAGGCTAGTGGCAGCAAGGCTAGTGGCAGCAGGAGTGGGGCTAGTGGAGTACAGCAAGCCAAATTTTGCTCTCTTTGCCTCTTCTGAGTTTCTTTTGGTCCTTTATTTTTTTTTTCTTTGATGGCCTTCAGGTTTTGCTGTTAGCAAACATACATACTTTGTATTAGAATTCATTCCAAGTCATGGGCTGATATTGTTTTCAGCTTGTACAAAACCATAAGCACTTTCACCACACTCAAACTGTTTACATATTTTGCTTTTACAATGAGCTTGTTTCCCTGTCTCTGACAGCAGTTTGTGAACATCACAGGGAAAAAAGCATAGGCAATTGCTCTTGCAGGTACACAGGGATGGTAACTATCCAGCTTCCACAGGGGGACACAAGAGGTAACTGTCACCCAAATTGTCATGTTAGCCATCCTGGTAGCCATTAGAATCAAAGATAATGATTTGTAGTTTAGAGAGCTGCTTGACTGAATCACAGAAAAACACAACTGCCCCCAAGTGTGTGCTAGCATGATTTTCAACGCATGCTGCAGTTCTGCAACGCTCGGTCTTACATGGCCCATAGGCTTTGTCCTGAGGGAGATTATTCCAGCAAAAACCTAAAGTTGTTATGTGAAGTTCAGGAAGGGAAATTTTGAG
This sequence comes from Lycocorax pyrrhopterus obiensis, assembly GCA_014706295.1. Lineage (NCBI taxonomy): Eukaryota > Metazoa > Chordata > Aves > Passeriformes > Paradisaeidae > Lycocorax > Lycocorax pyrrhopterus. The sequence continues at coordinate 62,612,289 of JACSVZ010000002.1, forward strand.
GAGGAAAGAAAAAAAGGTCCACATCATTTTAATTCCCTTCTTGCATGGATAGTTCAATGCCAAATGAAAGGACAGGAAAGCCACAAAGCACACACACTTCAACACTGCTCCTTTCTCCCTGGGTCATGCCCAGTGCTATTTCATCATGTCTAGGGGACTTTAGGGGAAGCGGGAGCAGAAGGGAAAGAAGAAAGGTGATCTTTAAAAGAACAGAACTGTTGAAAATTCAGAGCAAACGAGTCAATTCATAGCTTTATCAGCATATAGCAAGTGGAATAGCAAGATATTCCTCTTCAAAGAGGAAAGTCCCCAAATGGATAAAGGTTAAGATAAAGGGGCAGAATTTCTGCCTGGCTCCATGCAGCTCACAGCTGCTCTGACATTGGCTGGATCTTTGGTCTTTTTCAGGTGAACTATCACTGAGAATAGGAAAGTCATGACCAGCTTCCTGAGCATCCCAGTGGAAAAAAAAAAAGCAAGGGGTCTAATCCAAATCTTTGACACTTTATATCAACAACTGTATATCTTTGCCTCAGCTCCTGCCAGCCTCAGAAGTTAAATGGACAGCACTGTTCATTTCTTATGCCTACACTGCTCCATTGCTTTTAGTGAAGCTGCAGGTTGTAATTGAGAGTCTGGTAAGGATTCCTTTTCACTGAGTGATGTTACAATCTTCTTTGCTGGAATTATTTTAGCCCTGTAATAGCTCTTTTTAAAGAATAGTCTGATCTACTTTCCAAAATCTTCTGCAGAAAATAAGTTGCATTCATAACACAGGAATGAGGTTGAAAGCCAAGGCCTTACCCAGCAATATCTCACTCACCTCAGGACACGTCTTGATGATCCCTCTGTGTGGTGGTGCTTCAGCAGCAGCAGAAGAAACAGCTTTCAACAAGGATCCTGACAGATCAGAGACAATAAGCCTTCACAGCCCAGGGAGGTCAGGCAAGCAGGAGACAAAGAGCTCAAAGTTCAGCCCCACACACATCCAATCCGCCCGGAATACCTGGGTTACCCTTCACCAGGGCACAGAAGCAATACCAGCAAAATCGGTTCTCTTTGGCTCCTCTGCCCAAAACATCCCATACGGATAATAAAGATTAAATAGGAAGGATTGTTCTGCCCACAGCACCCCCACTAAAGAGTTACTTCTCATCTCTGAGGTCTTGCCTAAACACAGTGGTGAGATTCATGGGTTTTCTTTACTGCAATAGACAGACTGCACCAATGCCCACAGCAAAACTGAATTTCTTCTCTGTTTTTCTGTCCCTGTCTCTGTTACTCCTTCATTTGCAATCCTCTTCTCTCTAAAGTTAGCTCTGCCATCATTACTTGCACTGAGTGCATATTAGACTAGGCTCTCAGGAATTAATGAGAAGGCTTAGCAAAGGAAGATAACATAGGGATCAGGACAGCAGAACTGGGTGCTAAATAGCAACTTCTTTATGCCTGGATTTTGGAGGCACAAATCTACCTTCAGTTCTCACCGATTTCACAAAGAGCTTCAAGAAATGAACTCTTGTGACATGACTTGTTTTCCACTGGGTTGCTGTAAGACAATCCCCGATGGACACAAAGAAATGAAAGTCTAAGCACGCACGTGCTAAAACCCACAGAGGTACAGTCACACCACAGCTAGTGAGGGGATACCCAGATTTGCTAGGCCAGCATGGTCCAAAAGGCCAAGCCATGGTGTTGGCTTTGTTAGAAGAAGCAGCCATGTGGTGTCTGCCACAATGACAAAGAAATTGCCATTTTGGAATAGGTAGCCTTTTTAATAAGGGCTGTTTTAAGCTATCTCTGTAGTACTTTTTACAGTGTTTTGTGATGAATTTCCCTTATGACAAGGCAGAAGATGTATTTCTGTTGGAACTGTGGTCAGTCTGACCGGTTAGAAAGGACAGCACCTGTATTTCTGCTTTGACTATAATCAGGAAGAATTAATCCAGTCACACATTTTCATAAGAAATAGACCAGACAAAATAAGTGTCTCTTCTTTCCCTTCTTGGTAATTCCCGTTCTGAGAAATAGGGGAAAGAGCCAAACTTCTAACTACAAATGTTTCCCACCAGGAAATGGAGAGAAACTGAACATCTCATCCCATATCTTCTCCTCCGCTCTGCCTTTTTTCCTTCTTGAATGGAAAAAAGGGTACTCATTTCAAGCATCTTACAGTAACGCATGGAGGATGCCTCAGGCTGCTATTTTGCAAATGAACAACGAAGCCCAGATACAAACTGAGGATCAGACTGTAGTCATAATAAAACTACTGTCTGCACATGTGATTACTGGTAGCAGTGGGAACATGAGAAATTCATAGGCTGAGACACAATGAGCTCCCTTAAAGTCTGAGCATTCTTCTGTAATTTAAATAGATTAGGGGTGCAAATCCCCCAGGATTTAATCTTACAAGTACATTTTCCTGGCACTTCATACTTTGCCAAAAAGTGCTTCCCAGAGGTGTCTTTTCCCCTCCCACTGTTTCTATCCTTCTGCATTTAGTTCCAGCAGCACGCACGAGAAGAACAGGGCAAACCCAAAAACTGTCTTATTTTGAAACTCAGTGATCCTCTTTGGAGCTGAAAGATTGGGCCACGCTGTATGCTGGAGAAAATTATTGACACTCCTTGTAATTAACTAGTCCAGTCAGTTTAGTTTTAATGCTTATTTCTATATCTTTAAGCTTCTATCACAGAAAATATGCCTGTAGTTTTCTTGACATCCAGATGTAGCAGTGATCTTCTCATAAAAGATATCTTACACCAAAGGGCAGATAGCCCCTTTTATTTTTTTCCCCCAAAAATAATATAACTAAAAGAGTTTCTTGAAGAATAAATGGGATAGAGGCACAGAAACACTTTTTCTGCATTGCAAATACAGAAGATCAGATTCCAAACTGCTGAATATGATATAAATATAGACTTTTACAGATTAAAATTAATGGAAATACATAGCCCTGTTGACTTTGTTTGGCTTTGGATCAGCCATATGGATCACTATACATATCCAAAGCACAGACAATTTTGACATTAACCCAAAGCTAGACACAAGAACCAGAAATCTGGAATCTGGAAGACAAATAAACCACCCATATAAAAATATTCCATGACTTTTCATGCTGTAAATATTTGCAGTGATGACTTCTCCCAAGATTTTCAGATGATCTATGTGTTCCCTAGGTCTCATCTGCTTTTCTGCCATGACCTTAATTTTATTCAAATACAGCACATAGAAAAGAAACATTGCCTTTTTCCTTAGCTTGATTATGCCATTATATAACAGACCAAAACCCATGAAAATCGGAAATGCAGAAGAAAATCCAGACCACAAAAAAGCATATGTGCAGGAATGATAAAAAAATCAATTGCTAAAATTACTTTCTTGGTATTAGCTTTTAGGCAGCAGTGGACAAACAGAAAAAAAGAAAGTCTCCTTCTAACTCTTATCTGAAGATAAGAATGCCTGAAGTATTTGGATTTGCAAAGCTGTTTTGGCATCTTGTGAATTCAGGTTTGCACTGAGTCAGGCAAATCCATTCTCTTCTAACATCAGCATTTCCCCTCTCTCTGGTTAAGTGTAAGGGATGACCAAAAAAACAACCCACTTAGGGAAAACATCAGTGGTGTTTCCTCACCAAGTCCCCTGCTGCAGCCTGGTCTTCATCATGGCTCTGCTGTAAATTTCCCCTCTAATTGCTGAGCACTCGCTCACCAGGCCACCAGCAACGACACTCCTGGACCTATGCACAGATCCAAACAGCACAAGCACCGCTGAAGAACATTGCAGGTTGCTTCATCTGTCTCCTTTTATTTATATTTTTTTCCTTACACATTGCTTGGCCTTCCTATGACATAGCAATGTGATAGAGAATGTGCCTATCAGACAAAAATCTCAGAGTAAAGTGAGGCATAAAATTTTAGAAAGACATTTTCCACAAAATTCGTAGTCTTCTGCTGTAGTAAACATTTCTGCTATGTTGTGTTGATGATGATTAATAGAAGACTTGACACAAAACAAACAAGATATAAGAATGGTATTCATTGTCCTTCTCTCAGCACGTTTTCTTCTAAGATCTTTCCAGATTAGAAAACAAATTGTTTTTCAGGACTTAGGTATTTCCAGTTGTGGAATCAAAAATTATATTAATCAAATTATTGAGATACAGGAATTTTCAAGCTATGACTAAAAGGCAAGAGAGAATTTCTTTCCTGACAGAAGAGTGTGAAGACACAGCCGCTTCCTTTGAAGGACAGTGTGAAAATTCAGACAGGCTTCCATGCTGCTCCAAATGAGTGCAAAATAAAGTAGGCACTCCAGATCTTCTTGGGAAGAGTCTCAGAAAGAGCTGGAAAAAGAATCATACTTCTGGAGAAGGGATAACTGGCTTTCTGAAGGGTTCTAAAGACAGAGATTGATTCATATCCCAAGGCAGTGCACCGGGACAAACATGATTTCCCGGATGTTAAGAGTTATTAACGCCATTAATATCATGGTAGTGGCAGATCACATCTGACCACAGCAGAGTAGCTGTGGGATAGAAGTGACAGGCATTCAGAGTAAAACACTTCATTGATATTTTGTAAACTGGCACTAAGAGATGGCTGTAAAACAAAAAGCCTTAACTGCTGATGAAAAGTGGGAGCACCATCCAAACTACACCTTCAAAACACCCGACCTTAGTGGGAGAGCTGCTGTATTTTTGTCTCCCGAAAACTCTGGTTCCTTTCGCACAAATTGCTTTAGTGTTCATGGGTCCTGTTCCCCCCTCCTCAAACAAGACACACTGGCACCAGATCTCTCAGAACACCTCTCCCAACACCCTCGAGGAAAGCTGTCATATCAGAGGCCACTTTGCTTTTCAGTCCTGATTTCCCTCCCAGCACATACACAGAGGAAGGAGAGGGCCAAAACACTTCAGATTTCAAATCACTGACACAAATGTTCTTAACACAAAGACTCCTGTGAGCCACAAATATTCCCAGATTCCTTTGCTTTAAATCAAATACTTTGATCCTTAGAAATTTCTGGTCGTGCCTTAATTCTGGAACAGGCAAACTGCCATTCACAGAGTAGCAAGGTTTGGGAGCTAGTCAATTCTTCCCAATAAATACGACAAGGAAGCAGCTATAATACTTGTGTGATGCTTTTTCCTGTACTTATTTTTTTATTATTATTCTTTTTTTTTTCTTTTTTATTTTCTGTAATGAAAGAGAGAACCTGGGAGATAGCAGGAACCAAGGTTGATCTAACAGGCAAACACAATATATTTGTTATGGTTTTCATGTTATATTTCCCATATGCATGTTAGTGCTCCCTTTCCATTGGTAGAAGAGAGAAACTCTCGTCCCACCATGTTGTTATTGGTTTCAGCAGCATAAGCCAAGCTTTTCATTATAAGAAGAAATGATTCATGAATCCATCTCATTTGTCTTTGGTTTGGATCTCTCTTGGAAGCATCTCTCTTTCCCCAGCAGAAGAAAAATGGTCACCACTTTTATTTTTCACCTAGTCTATCACTGATTATCTCCTTGCTGGGGAAAAAAAGGGATAGAGCCTCTTCTGCAAAACAAGAAATGACCCATTGCTGGCAGGACTTAACCCAGGCATAAAACAGTAGTTGCTAGAATTTTCTGTATTGCTACTTCTTTCCTTTATCACTGCCTTTTCAGACAGAGGCCTCCTGAGTGTACCCTCATAGCTGGCACCTGAACATGAGACCTCTGGGTGCAAACATATGAGCCCTACCTGTTGCATTAATGTAGGATTCCTATCAGCTGTCACTTAGAGCAGCCCCGACGTGCTCCTCCAGGACTCCCTGCTCTAGGTTAGAGACTGCTGCAGCCCTGAACAGCGGGAGTCCATTCTTGCATATTTTATTGGTCTCAGTGTGCACTTAGGCAACACTTTTTTTTTTCTCATTTAACATTTATTTAACAATTGCTTTCACAACCTGGCACAAAGGTGGAGGTTTGCTCTCATGTCCCCAAAGGAGAGTGCAATCTGACATAGTAGAGTGGATGTAGTGCTGAGGGCAGTGCAAACAGCCCCTCTGAATGCCAGGGAACAGTATGTGTGTGTGGGAGGGGGGAATGGGGAGGTGTTGCAGCACCAGTGCAGGTACTGGGAAGATGGAGACCAGCAGCATCCCATATCCTTGACAGTCACCACAGAGGCAGCTGAAAAAACCTGTCAGACTGGGAAGGCTCAATAACAAAAACATTTTTCTATTTAAAGAATGATCCCATTGGTGCCCTCAGGCTTGCCCTGGTAAAAATCTCCTGGTCTTCTGCCTCTATAGCTGGACTGCAGCCATACAGACATCACATTGCCCAGCATTTTATTTTCACACATCTTTAAAAAGAGAGCTGCTATAAATCGTTTTCAAGTTACAGAGTATTTTGTTCCCCGGACAATACTTCAGTTTCCTATAATTACAGACAAATGAAGAAGTGTTCTGGTAATTATACTAGCAAAGAGCATTCACTTTCAGAGAAGGATATTTTAAAAATATTCTGGGAAACTGCAGGTAAAGAAAAAAGAAGCTCTGCTTGGTTTGCTCTCCTCTCCCCAGCTCTGGTGAGGGTTGCAATAACCCCAAAAGCCAATCATATCCTGGGCTGCATCCAAAGCAGCATGACCATCAGGGCAAGAGAGGGGATTCTGCTCCTCTGCTCCTGCTGCACCTGCAGTGCTGCATCCAGCTCTGGGGCCCCCAGCACAGGAAGGACACGGACCTGTTGGAGCGAGCCCAGGTGAGTGACACCAAGATGATCAGAGGGATGGAGCACCTCTCCTGTGAGGAAAGGCTCAGAGAATTGGGTTTATTCAGCCTGGAAAAGAGAAGGCTTCAGGATGAACTAATTGTGATCTTGCAGTACCTGAAGGACCCTGCAAAAAAGGAGAGAGTCTCTTTACAAGGGCATGTAGTGATAGGAAAAGGGGGAGTGGCTTCAAACTGAAAGGGGGTAGGTTTAGATTAGATATTAGGAAGAAACTCTTTACTGTGAGGATGATGGGGCACTGGCACTGGTGGGCCAGAAAACCTGTGGATGGCCCATCCCTGGAAGTGTTCAAGGGCCAGGCTGCATGGTGATTTGAGTGACCTGGTCTAGTGGAAGGTGGACCTGCCCATGGCCTTTCTATGATTCTGTGATCTTCCTCAAGAAATGCACAGCAGGTTGGGGCTCAGCACCACCCACTGCCCTCAGTGGAGCCAGAGCAGGACTGGGCACGAGAGCTGCCCGTGAGTCAGCAAGTGGGGCTAAAGCCCCAACACTGAGATGAGGGAGCAGGAACCTCTTTGAAGGAGTCCCTTTGCAGGTGCTGCTTTGCGTATCTGGGCTCACACTGACTTTCATCCTCCCTATCTCAGCCAAGAAAAACACAGTCTGGTGCTGCCAACAAGTCAGGTGCCACAAAGACTTCCCCTCAGCTCTTCAGCAAGGAGCACTTTTCTGTCTGCTCTACTGGGGGATATAGACTCCTCCCATGTCTAGGCCCTGATTTACCCCATTTGTATCCACGAGCAAGCGGCTAAATGCTGTGGCAGCACACGGCACTTTTACACAGACCTTGCACAACTGATGGTGGGAGAGGAAAGGAGATGCAAGCTCAGGCTTCAGCAACCTTCTAACCAGAGAAGCTACAGAACACAGGAGACTGCAGACCATCTCTCAGAAAACCAAAGCATTGGTTTTCATTAAAAATGCTCAAAAATGCTGGTTTTGTACATTTGAAGGGGAAAATGGCAGAAGCATTTCTGTTAGTCTTCAGTGTCTTTGCTGAGACCATCTGTAATAAAAGAAAAAAAAGGAGGGCACATGAGATGCAGCCCGGGTGCAGCATGTTATAATGATGCATCTCCTGGACAAAACGTCGCCTTCAGATGAGACATCTCCCCAAGAACACTGTCACTCACGGCTTACTGCAGGTGTCAGGTGCCCCAGCTATTGTTATTATTATTATTAGATATTTGCCGAGTGCCAGCAGTGCACCTGGTGCTCATCATCAGCTCAAACAAGCTGCTGATTTTTAACAGTGGACTGACTGCATTTCCACTTGTGAAAATTTGCCTGTTTGCTTCTTCAGGCACTCTCTTCTCCAAGGGGAATTATGCAATATACTTTTGTTTCATTCCTCCTGGACTTTTGGTACCTGTTATTTTTTTAAGCACACAACAGCCCAGCTTCTCACCACAGTAAGCCAGTCTTTTTTATCCGTCATCTCTTCGGGATCAGATCACTAATTCACGTACAGGATAAGACAACTGCCAAATTATTATACTACAAAGAGAAGATCTTCAGACACCTGTCATCTTGATGAAAGCAGCACCATCAACTGACCTTTGCCAGTTCAAGGTCGATAATGAGACAAGTCAGGCAGGAAGAGCAGCGTGTGCTGACTCCATTAACGCTGGCTGTGTGCACACTCAGTAGCACTGCGTCTCCTGTCAATTAGTGTGGGTAAACTAGGGACTGCTGATTGCCAGAGACATGGCATAGCGAGCTGCTGCTACCTTTACTTCTACACCCTGCTGCATTTTAATTAGCTCCGTTCCCCTGACTATTTCTTCAGAGCTTCATTACTGCCGTCTTCAAGAAACTCAAGGCAAGCCTTTTACATTGCACATCGCTAATGAGAAGAGATGTGAACATCCTCACCACGGAGTTGGATAATGCCGGACTGTCTGCATGCACACATGAGGGGGCATGTGAAGATTTAAGGGGCTTCTCAGCATAATGCAGTGTAAACATCGCTCAGAGATGGCAAAAGAATAGAATGAGCCAGAGCCCACGAGGAAAGGTATTCCCAAAATGACCAAAAACATAGGACAGAAAAATGGTGCACAGTCCATGATGCACGCAGGTGAATATTTGTGTGTGTGTGTGTGCTTGCATAAGGTGTGGTTTCAGTAAGGATTTTTAAAGCCCACCCACATACACTACAGTTTAATAGCCTGAGGTGGTAAGTTAGGAAACAGAGAGTTGCCCCAAGGGGCACCGTCTTTGGCTCGCACAGTCCATGCGGAGCGCGGACAGCAGCCATGAAGAGTTGACAGACAAAGGAGCTGGAGCATCACTCCGTCATTTCCAAGATTTCCCATGGAGCGCCACAGCTTTTCAACAGAAAGACAGGTGTTTGTGGTTTATTTTACTGCTGTATTTTTAACCTTTTTTGCAGTCAGTTTGATAGTATCAGTGTGGCTGTTCTAATTTTCCTTGAGTTTCAATCATATTTGAAGCAAATTGTGATAGACAATTGCTGTCTTTACAGACAAGTGCTGGCCAGACCCACTCACAAAGAGCTTCAGGTTAAAGTATTAGGGTCTCTACAGCTCTCCTTTCACAATACACAGATGTGCTTGGTGCAGGTCAGCTTGGTGAGGTATTCATTTTGGCATTTTGAGTCAAAGTCTTGATCCTGTTCTGTTTTCACAGCTTCATCAGCATATGGGTGGTTCTGCTGCTACTTGGCTCAGGCATCTATAAATCCCAGCTATAACTCAATATGAATACTACCTGAGTCCTACTCCCACCCTGTATGACCACCAGCATTCATTCCATCCTCGCAACAACAGCTCTTTTAATTAACTTCTCTCATACGTCACTCATGTCCTTACAGACTTGCAGCTAATGAGCCAGCAAATCTACTTTGGGATTGTTTTCCTCAGTGAGCACTGGTACAAATCTTGTAGATGCCACAAAAAGTTGTGATGAGAGTATTCATGATGGAGACGCTGGAGAAGTCATGGGATGGTCTAAAGAAATTCTGTTTTCTACATGGCTTCAGGAGCTTCTGGATAAGAGGTAGAAAATTAATTAGGTTGATGTTTTTTCTGACAGTCCTTTTATTCTCAGCAACTGTTCGGAAACCAAGGATGTGTCTCCTTCGGTTCAGTAGCTGCTTTTACTGCTTTAGAAGAAAAGGTTCCTCATAACAGTATCTCCCTGGGAAACCTCCTTTACAGTTAGTGATCCAGCTTCATTTGGTGTTTATTGCTTTCTCTGCATTGAGCAAACTTAGGCCTAGAGACAGCTGTGGATTGAAAGTGGCTTCTTTATCCTTTCAGCTGCTTCTGGACCTGCCCAGGAACATCTGCTGTCCTCTAAGTGACTGCCCGTACAACAAACCAGTCCTCCTGGAGAGGATGCTCCCATGAGTATGACATGGAGGGAAGAAAGCAAACCCAGAGAAGCTGGCTGGACACAGGGGAAAACTCTCATCATCCTGTCAGGAATTGGTGCAGGATTGTGCCTCTCTGGTGAGCCTGTGGCTCATCACAGAGTTGTTCTACAATGGCACATTCTGGCCTTAGCATATGCTTCCATTGTCAAAAATAATAAACCTTACCTGCCTCAAAACTGAAACACTGCCTTCCCCCACACATACCTGGAGCTCTTTTTTTTTTTTTTTATTTTCCTTGAAGTACTAAAAGAAACCTACTTTGCACCCAGGCATGAAATATCATTTAAAAAAAAAATCACATCACCAAAACAGGATTTGTTTTTCTAAAGTGCCTCTACCTGATGGGGGTTTTGTTTTCTCTGAAACAAGAGGCTGCTGTCATCCCTCTGCGTTCTCCCAAAGCTAACTGGAAAAAAAATAGTCCTTTCTTTCTTAAGGCAAATAACCATTATCCAGAAAAGCACGGACACCCAGCACTGCTTCTCCTTTTATTCCTCACCCACGAGCACTCAGATTGCTTCAACATTCATGCTGTGCCATCTAACAAATGCTTGCTAGCCACCTGTGTGGATATCTTTAAAACAGTAACTTTAAAAAACACCCACCAGCATCCAAACATATGGATATGTGCCTGAAGGTTGGATATGTTCTGTACATACACTTTGGTGCAATCTGATAGTCGATCTATGCTGTTGCAGAGACACCTCCCTGCATCCTCTCACAGGCTCCTACACAGCAGTTCAGGATCAGCCAGTGGGTATCAGTGGTAGCCACAATCTAAATTCTCTTTATCATCTCAGTGTTTGCACTTTATCGTGCAACCCTGATTGATAAAGATAGAGCTGACATAAAGGAATTGTATTTCAAAGGAAATGCATGAAGTCATACAGATGATGGCAAGGACGGGTGCATGTCTGTTGCCACAGGGGAGCATTGCTTCACAAACCTCTCAGCAGAGCAGGTGAAGCCACTTTTACCAACTCTGGCTATTCTATTAGAAATATCTTTTTATTTATTTTTCATATTGCTCCAGCTGTGCATGCCCGCACAGCATGAGGCTGACTTGAGGAGCCTGAAAATATTAGCATTAAAGCTCAAAATAGAAGCAAACCACTCCAGATCCCAAATCTTCTCTCTACAGGTGACAGGATCGCTGCCTAGAAAAGTGCTTCTTTTCCCACGCTTGATTATAATTTTTCCATTAAGATAAATTAGCTTCTTGACAGAAAATAGTATTACCAATAGAGCTAAGCCTACTTATTTCCCCACAAAATTGCTGTATTTTCACTGGGAAAAAAATAAAAATTAAAAAAAATATTTTTGCCACATACTTCACTGAAAGAAAAATATTTCTGACATGCATTTCATTGAAAACCAAAATTTTTTGACTGGAAATATGGCTGCAGTCCCTCAGGAGACGTGCTAGTTCATTGACTCCCTTTTTCCCAAGGGAGTCTATGCAAAGAGAGTGTAGAAAAAAAATCCACTCACATTTGCACAGACTCTGTATTTTTCCTTTTCCCCACACTTCCTCAGACCACATTTACTGGCAATCCAGACAGCAGTGCTTCATTCCCCATGAAATGAACACATGAAGTGAGCACAATGAAGCGATGCTCACTACGCATCGCAAGGTATCACAATGGCCATGACAGTTACACATGAGAGACCAAGGAGCCAAAGGAAATTTTCCCATAACTCCCTCCTAACTGGGCTGTGCCATTTCCAGCCTGCACAGCAGCATCTCCTTCCCTGCAGCACCGACAAGACAGGGCCTACAGCGCCTGGACCACAGCTCTCCGGATAGCAGCTATTTTGCCCAAAGAAAACCGTCTCGCAGTTTTTCAGGCTCCACGTATAGGTGAAAAATTGTGGATGCCCATCACACCTCATGACTCACTTTGGGGCACTGGTACATCCATGAAGTGTACTCAGAAACACCTGTCACTCTGCATCTCCTCTGCTCGGCTGACAGCCTAGTGAGGGGCTGGACTCTAATAAACAGAAGATCGCACAGTGGCAGCAGCATCCAGCCAAGGCACCTATTATGCCTTTAAAGACAGACAGACATAGAGGGTTTCTGTCTTGATCATAATTAAAGACTGTTTTTAGTCAAAAAATAAGTGGCAACTGAGGTAAAAATTTGCTGTGGTATGCAGGTGCCTAAACAAGCAAAATAAGAGGATTTTTTAAAGCATGGTGGCACCTACCGCCCCTTAGAACTAAGCTGACAAGAAAAGCAGAAGAAAGACAAAGAAATGGTGATCAAAATAAAGGAAAAGAAGGATTTAGGGATTTATGTTTGCCCAGTAGTCAGCCACACAAATTGCTTGTGAATAAGTGTTTAAAATGTTTTAAAATGTGTTTGAGGCATATCTAGGCTTGCTTATTTGCCAGGGAATAATATTTATGCATTTCTATCTGTTCTGTTCTAAATCACCCAAAATAGACTGTAATGTTGCTAATAAAGCAATATGAATCCAAAAAGAGCAGGAGCAGAAAAAAACATCCTCAATTAAGGAAATAAGAAATAAAAGACATGGATGTGTTCTGAAGCTGAGAGTAATTCATGCAAACAAACAAATCACCAAAAGCATGCTAAAGAAGCAGGAAGGAGAAAACATGTGGTGTAGAAACTACCATGTGTCCATAAGAGATTTATCTCAAGAATCTCTCAAGTGCCAGTGTTCTGTCTGCTAGGAATGTAGGGATATTTAAGCAACCTGAACCATTAGCACAGTTTCTCCAAACAAAGAGCCAAAGACAAGAGAGACCAAATGGAAAACCGTGCGATTTTCTGTTTCTCCCAAGGTTTACCAAATTCCCATGGGAACAGAGCCGGGAAAGAAGCAAAGACGGTGCTTTCTCAATAAAAAAAATAGAAGCTGAGAAACGCCTGGGCTAAACTTGAGAGATTCAGGGCCCAGTTGTGACCATCATTTCATAGCTTGGTACCCGTGCCAGCTGCCCTCCATCCTGCCAGCCTGCACGGTTTCACCTCTGAGCGAATCTTTTAAGGTTTGGTCACATTGGAAGAAGCTTTGCCTTAAAGATAAATGCAATGTTTTGCTAGGTCATTAACTACAGCTCATGACTGGACTGTGAAAAGCCAAATTTCAGCATGGCTTAAAAATATATGGGATAATTTGTGACACTCACCTTCGTGTGGAGAGCTGTGAACTCTTGGCACAGGAGCCCTCCGTGCTCCCTTGGAGGAGAGAAGCCTGAGGGCAAAAGGACTCTCTCCAGCAACTCACTTCTAGGGTACGGTGACCAACCCCAGCATGCTTTGTTCCCCTATGGTAATACCTTGTACCCAGTTGGCTAATTGGTTTCTACCCCACCCCCTGCCTTCCCCATAAAAAGGGCCCTGAGTCTGCCCTGAAGTCAGGGAGCATCTGTCCTTGGCCTCCCCTTTGCAGGGACTGCTGGACCATTAAAGCTGCCTCTGTGGAACTGCCATACAGGCCTCCTGTGTCCCCGAGTTTGCCTCGGGTGATCTCACAAAGAGCTGAAATCACAAGAGCTGGAATCACTTGTAGCTGAGAAATCACTACACTTGCTGGGATCACCTGCTGTCCAGGGGGGTTTGCCCTCACCCCTAGAAGAGTTGTTCTCTGCAGAACACTCTCTCTAGGAAGGTCATGGCACACTGGTGCTTGACCAGCATCAGACCCCCTGGAGACATGACCTTCCTACCTCAGCCACCAAAATGGAAGTAATTTCTGCTGGGTTTGTAATACAAACATCAGGTCCTTGCTGTAAGGCTAAAAGCAGCTTCAAATGCTTTGTTTGACTCTCATTTCAGCAAGGCAAAGGTATTAGACAAACAGCCAAGCACAGATGACATTCTGCTGTCCCCTAAACTCACATAAATTTATACAGAGCATCTCCACTAGCTTCCATCCCCGCCTGTGCCCGTGGGCTACAGAGAAGGATTGGGGTCTGAGGTTTTAAAGTTTCTTGTGAGAACCAACATTCTGAAGCAACCCTAGGAAATGTGTGAAAGAAATCTCCTTGGCTCCTTTCTCCCCTAGCAACAAGGTAGTAAACTCCATGGATAGTAGTCCCCCAAAAAATAAGATAAAGGATAAAAAAAACCACTAAGAACTATAAGAGAATGGATAAAACAGCATGAAATGAAAAGAAAAAAAGAAAAAACAAAGACCTCGAGACCCTAGCAGTGCTCACTACGCAAAGTGAGAATGGAATAAGTCTCCATTCTTTTACTCTCCATTAAAATGTGTTTGTTCCCCCCTACTGACCATCTTATTTGATTTGTTTTCCCCTGGATGATTTTCTGTGATAATCACTGAAAAAACAAGAATAAAAGTCTACTTGGTCTCCTGGGCCTTGGCAGAATTATTTTAAATTCAGCAGAGCAGGGAAGAAGGAGGGAAGGTTTGCATTTTCTGTTTGAGTCTTGGGTCTTCTTCTAGTACACAGCAACCCTCCATTATTTCAAACATGCTCATTAGGTGCTGAGCTAAAGGTAACTATAATGAAATTCAATTTTCTATCTAGCACCAAGGTGCATAGGTTTCTGGGCAGCCAGCTCCTTGTCACCTTTTCTGTGTATTGTGGCTAAGTATGAATATTAATGAACTGCGAGTTCTCCTCACCCTCCCCTTTCCCAATTTATTCACAACTACTCTGTCTTTCTGCAATGAAAGAAGAAAAAAAAAAAGGCAAAATATAATTAGCTTCTCTATGAGAAGCCCTCAGTCTGCTCTGGCATCAGTGACTGAGCCTCCCACCTTGCTAGTGGACAATGTACTGATGAAGAAAAGAACCTTTAATAAGACAGGGGTTTGATTATCTTCAGAAGCCCTGACAACCTTCTGAGAGCCCTGGAATGAAAATAAGATTTTTTTCTCATGTTCCTGGCCATAAAAGAATCTTGCACAGCCTAACAATAAATGTTTTACCCAAATTTGGGTCACACATTTCTTGATTGAAAATCTGCACTCTCATAGAGAGCGAGGACAGAGGGTTTGGTCTAAAACTACCGGTGCTAATAAGAATAATGACATCTCCCCTCTGCCAAGCCATCACTTCTCTAGAGCTTGCAAATTAGCTCTAGTACTGGAGTGGGAATCCATAATTATCAAGCCATAGACTTGCTACAGACTGCCAACACCAGTCCCTCAGGAAAAGTCTCCTTTCACCAATTGCAGGCACAGTAAGGGCACAGCGAGTCAGTGTATTCCACCACAGGCTGACCCCAGCTAGGGGGACAGAGGGAGAGAGCAGATGTCACCACATCCTGTTTTCTCTTTCCAAAGCTGCAGCATCTCAGAGAACCAACTCCAGGGCAGCACTTCTCCACCAAGGAAGGCAGGAGAACCTGCAATGGAAAATTGATCACAGGATAAGGTGCCCTACCACCAAATTGGAGAGAATTTCGATGGGGAGGGAAGAACACCAAAGAGGCAGCTCAAAAAACAAGTGGTTGCACTCACTAGCCTAGCCAGGAGCTGCCACCTCAGCAGAAGGAAGACCACGCCTCTCTTTCTTCAGCTTGCCTGTTTTTCCTGGGCTACATCACCACAGGATCAGGTTGAGTCCCACCAGCTCTTTGGTTCCCAACCCCACTGAAGGCCACCTCTACTGAGGCCCAGTACAGCAAAAGCATCCATTTCCCACCTTCCCTTAACCCCACAAAAAAGGCTGGTCACCAGGACAGCTGTGAAGACCTTCTCAGTGCCACAATTCATCATTCATGCCCTGACAAGTTCAATGGGCTGGCTCATAGCACACACAGATACCCCGTTCAGCTCTCCAAATGGGGGCACGTGTCGCTGCATCTTGAGTTCCAAAAGCACACTTCTCTTTCCAGCCCCACCCCCAAAGGTACAGGCTTGCATGGAGTGTGTCTGCATTTGAACTGATGAGTGCTCCCCAAAACAGAAAACAAAAAGCTAATTCCAGTCATCTCCAAATTATTTTATATTAATAATGATTTGCATTAAAAATTAATTCCCTTTGACTGTGTTCACACCTCAGTGGTGTTTACTGACTGAAAACATGCTGGTAAATGTGTTTGCTGAAGAAACATTCCCTGCACTGGCAAATTTTAGGCAAATATTTGTGGTAAGCCATTTTCAAAACTGCGAACCCAAATATTTATCCCAGAAAAAGGATTCCAGAAGTCCACTCGCAGGACAGAAACATACCACACAACCTCTGTCTCCAGCCAGCCCGACAGGCGCCCAGCAGCTCTGCAGACAAAGAATCCTTCAGAGGGGTACTGGGGCCTGCTGATAAAATCCCAGCTTGCTTACAAGCAGACCAAAACCCGAAGGAGAGGAAGGACAAAATTTATGAAGCAATCAACTCATGGAAATTATTTGCTCAGTGTGCCTATCACATTTGGTGAAAAGAGGAAGTACACACGAGGCCTGACACAGCTCCACTGAGGTTGAGGTGGAACAGGGTTTATTCTTTCTGTTTCTGTGGCAATGAACAGCAGCAGTGCTCCCTCAGACTGTGTTTTTGCAGGCTATATGCCCTCAGAAGGAGGGTCAGCTGCATGGTGGCCGCTAGACCTCAATTAGATATGAAAATACTATGTAGATGGAAAGTTGTACATAGCTGCAGAAATGCCCTTACGCCTGCACAAACCAGAGAAGAAGAAGGCAGCTTAGAAAGCAAATTTTATACTACACCCAAGCCAAGCATCTATAATATATGTTTTGTTTGGTATTTACACAGAATCTATCTGAAAATGAAGGTGCCTTTAGTTGCCAAGGGTAGCAGATGTGTTTTCTGCAATCTACTGCCAAAAAGTAAGTTAAGAAAGGAAAAGAGGGAAGTTCAGCTCCTTCAGCATGGAGAGCATGGTGTCCAAATACTTCAAGTCAACCCACTTGCAATAAAATTTAAAGTATTTAACTCAGACGGCTAAGACTGCAGCTCATTATTTTTAATCTCGACAATAGCGTGACGCCCAAATGGCAGTGGCAGAGTTCAGCCTTCCTGGAGTGCACCTTTGCCTGTCACCTATAAGGGATATGTGGGACCAGCCAGAAGACCTGCCCTGGGTCAAGCCTGAGAAATGGCAGAGGCAGGACTTGTTTGAGGATTTCGCTGCAGCCTTCTCCAAATAAACTGGGTGGTTCAGGCTACTGAACAACTTGATCCCACAGCCCAGTCCTACCTGACCAGTCCTCCCCACTGCTCCTTCTTATAGGCTCACCACAGAGGACAGGGCTTGACCCACCTTTGGCACGATGTCCCCTGAGCAGTGCACAGCTCCTTCCAGTTCGGTACCTTGATGGGAGGGCAGAAGGAAATGTGCATTGCTACCAGCCTGGTGCAAGAGACGTGCTGCGCTCTTAAAAAACAAAGGATTCTATTTTTCTGAGTTCTCAGCCTTTCTGTTTTTCATGACCTAAAATTTCATTCTCAAAGGACTTCCTTGAAGGCACTTTAAGCAGAACTACACATAAAAAGACCAAATGGCCGACAGAAGATCAATAGTGTTTTTCCCAATGCAACCTGTGAAAAATTGTATTTTTAACATGCACTTTTAACCTCTCTCAGGCTCCCCATCTCAATGACGACCACATAGCATATGGTTCAACCTGCTACACCGTCAGAAAAATTAAACAAGTATCTACGAAGATAATGAAGCAGTAAAACCTGCAACAGAGATTAAACTCTCTGGAAACCTGTGAGTAAGTGGAAAAGGTTTAGAATGATGCTTCATGGCAAACTGGAAAACAATCAGAAGATAATTTTGTTTTAAAGCAGATGAGAATTTGAAGAGACTGTGAAATTGTAGAAGAATTTGTAATGTACATAAGGCAGAGGAGTTGATCATCACATGTTGGTAGGGCTAACCTATCCTTGCCAAGGGAGCAGAGGGTGATCAGTACCAGCAGGAAAGCATCCAGTCGGAGCCTGCTGGGGGAACAAACTCTTGGTGCCACAACAAGAGTTTGCCAAGCAAAGAAAGTCACCTGTTCTGGACCAGTGTTCACACTCCTCCAGCAATGTAAGCACTGGAAAAAGTTCAACGCACCAAGCGGGGAGCAGAAATACAGAGCTCAGAGCTGAGACGGGGGGTGCAGAGTTCAGAGCTAGACAGCATGCTAGGCAGTTCTCACCATGTCATGGACACAGCACCATAAATAGCCAGATGGGGAGAAAGGTTTGCATCCACAGCGTTGTTTCTAGAGGCAGGCACAAGTCACGGGACACGGTATCTTCGCAGAGGCCACATTTGCACAAAATTCATGTGGGAGGAAGGCAGAGTCTGGCCCTGCCTATTGCCCCTGGTGCAATCTCAGATGGGAGAGAGCAATCTGAACTCCAACATGACTTCAAGTGGCACACTGTCAGACAGGATCCCATCTGCAGGGACACCCTCTGAACCACAGCATGGCAGAGAGCTTCTCTGATTATCCGTGGATGGTGCACAGCTGAGAATTCCCCTTTTCCTGTTGGCCCTGGGAGGGGCAGATGCGCACAGGCACGACTTTCTGAGGATTCTGCAGGAACCTATGCACCAGCTGTGCTGCATGAAAGTTCTCATGTCAGAGCTCTGGAAGGATTCCTAATTGCTAATTTTGCCAAGACTGAGAAGGAAGAGCCATAGCACCTCAGTGATGCAAGAGCCACAAAACTTCCCTACTGCAATACCATAAAAAAAGTATTTTAGCCTCTGATAAAGGTTCCCAGCTTTTTAAGGCCTTACATACATTAATAAGCTTAATTGTTTGTGAGTCTCTGTAGCCTAATCATTAACATTTGCAGTTAATGCAAATGTCACTCACTATGGTTGCACCTACATTACCTGCTCACCTATCTACCACAGAGTCCGGGGGACCTGAGGGATCATGGTATACTCTGCTCTCACTGGGCCTGGGTTTTCCTTGCAGAGACTAGTGTGCACTAGAGTTTCATCCTAAGAAAACATGTCCGCAGGCTCAGGAACCCAGAAGTGCTGCTACATTCAATAATATGCTACGTGTAAGAACAGAAAACCTCACCAAATGTCCTACAAGCCCACACAGAAAGGTAGACTCTCAAAAGCACCTTCCATTGGAGGACAGCAAAGTGAATAAAAATATTTTTTTCTTTATTGCTTAAAAAGGGATGAATGCTATTGAAAAAGGAGCAGCTAGTAACAGTAGTAGCAGTAGACAATATTTTCTGGGATCAAACTGTAAAGCTATGTTTGCAGGAAACTACACATCGATTCTGACTCTGCAAGCCTCAGAAACTTTCCCTGGTTGTGAGCCCAAGCTTCCACTTCGACCCCACCAAAGCTGATGGAAATGGACAGTGCTGGTTATTCAAGAAGCTCTTGTTTTCAGAGGAAGAAAAATGACAGGAGAAACATTTATATCAGCACAATCATTCCTTCGGCTCTTTCACTCTCCTTCTCCCAGTCCTGGCTATTAAATAGATTGCTCTAGCTAGAAAGTTCTTCATACAAATTCCTTACCTATACACTACTGCTGACTGTTTGATGATGCTGTCACCTTCCCAATGCCACAATGTTTTTTCAAAAAAAATGCAGGCATTTTTTCTGATGACATACTATTTAACAAAAAACATCGAACCTCCAACTTCAGATACAGCAGAAAACCATCATCCTGTGACCAAAAACCACAGAATGCCTGAGGTAGGAAAATATTATTTATTCTTATAATGGATTTTATGAACAAATCAAATGAGGTGAGATGTTTCTGAAAATTTGATCATTCATCACCAAAGCCTTTTCCCATCTTCTACTCATCATTTCTACTACCTGCCACTGCTGGAAATATGTCCTGCTCATAGAAACAGATATAACACGCACACACACACTTACTCATGTGCACACACTCCAAGCAAGTGCCTGGCCTTCTCTGGAGAGCAGCAGATCTATAAAGATGCAAGGAACATTTAATCAGTCATTTTTATTTGCTTTTCTTTTAATAAAAAACTACTGCAGCTATGGAATGTGAACTTTTGCCTACTTCTTAAATGTCGGGCTTAACTATTCTCCCTTCTTCTTTTTTCCTCCATCTCAGAAATAGTCTCAATAAAACTGGAGAGGATATGCATCATATTTCTCATGTTTTACTTTTGTCTGTCAGAATGGCAAAAATTTTAGTGTTACAGAGATATAAAAAATCCTAAACTCTTCAGTAAACTGATAATTTAGATAACTCCACGCATTTTCTGAGGCTTTAAGAAAGAAGATGCTGTCATCACAAAAAAATATGTGGTTTTAATTCTGGTAAAGTCTTGCACATGTGTATACATGTTTGTATGTGTGTGTTTTAATGTCATAAAATACCAGAAAAAGTTTTGGGGGTTGTGGGAATAAATTTTCGGCATTCTTGCTCATTTAAGGGAGGGCAGCCAAAAAAAGTGTATTCACAGAAGCTTGGCAGCAATCCCTCATGGAGACAAATAAGTACATTACAAGACAGTGCTGTTCCCTTTCCACTGTGCAGCAATGCAGAATTTCACACTCTTTTCACATTGCAGAAGACTGAATAAAATTTATCAATGCTCAAAAGGTTCATTAAAAAAAAAGAGCAAAACCCAATCCTTGCTGTGTAAGCACTCGAGGTTTTCAGCTGCTGGTGTGAGGAGGTGCTGTGGTGGGCTCAGAGAGTGGAGGATAGCTCTGCTGGGCTGTACCATTACAGGCTGCTTTGTCTCTTCATCCAGCAGTGTGGTCATTCCTGGAGTCACTCCACGGCCTGCCCTTGGGAACTTTCCCTCAGTTTTTAAGACTGAAGGCACATACTTTTCTGCCATTTGTGGCTCTTGGGAATAAAAAAAATATATAAAAAAGAAAAAGAGGTGTAGAATTACTCTCATTTACTTTTCACTGCCCAAGTGGCCAGTGATCAAACATGACAGTTGACAGAAATGGTCTTTGGCTATCTACCATCCCTGATTTTCAAGCTCAGTGTAAGCAATGTTGCAATGATAAACAATTTCAAAACAAGTTACTTAAAATATCATGAGACTCCAGCTCCAAGATTACTGCCCCAAAAAAAAAACCACTGATGTTATTTTTCTCTTCTCTTACCCCAACATCCTCTTTTTCCCCTTGCTCTGGAAAATGCTTTTCCTGCATCTCTCGCTCGTCCTTCCCTCTCATGAGCTGTTTTATCTCCCTGGTGCACACAAATTTCCTTCTCAATATCATCTTACAGATTTTCTCTGTCTGCCTCACAACAGTCTTAAAAGATACTCTCTCAGACATCAGTCTCACTGGCCAGACCCTGTTCAGCTGTCCTGCACCTCCAGAGACTCTCCAGACTTTGTGGCTCTTACATGATGTATTGAAATGGATTGCTTCTTTTTGGCTCCCTCAGGGAAGCCCTGCAGTTTGTGGGGTAGTAAAAAAGCTGAGCTGCAAAATTTGGGAGGCAGAGGATCCCAAAGGGTCACCAAGGTACATATATTCAAACATTCGTCATATCATTCTTCATATTTAATAACACTGGCTCTTCTAGAAGTCACCCTAAGTCTTCACCATCTTTCCAACTTTAATTTTTATATCATTGAGACACACAAAGATATAAACTGAGAAAATATTCGGGTTGGATTCCAAAACTGGTCAAACATTTCTAGTCATGTGACCCTACAAGATAACACAAATGTGAATTTTTTTTCAATTAGTGGAGTGTATTAAAATAAATTTTAAAAAACTAAAAGTCAGAACAAACCCCTGGAGTGACCATTATACTTTACTTTAAAATCTCAAATATGTTAATGGCAATTGTTTCTAATGCATTGGGAAATAACAAAAAGAATATATATTAGACTTACTAATTATGGTAGTTTTAAGAAAATGGACCATTTTTCCTGGTAAGTGATTTGGCTGTGAAAATACTTCTTTCACTGCCCTCATACTGTAATATTATCAGACAGGCCAATCTGTTCAGGCACTATTGAAGGAGAAATTTTTTATCCTTTTGTTTAAGTGTAATTCTGAAGTGGTTTCACAAACACGCTCAAATACTACCAGGCTGAATGAGGCAATTTCTAAAATGGATGTATTTTTTCCTTCTAGTATTAGTACAAGATGGAGAGACAAGCTTGGAAAGGCACTTTGAATCCCCCCTGTGCTGAGATGAAGACCTGACATCACACTTCCACATTGCATTCAGAGCTTAGACCAAAAGGGTTTTATCTTCTTTTGTCTGTTAGTTTTTGGCTTCATCTGGGTCAGACGGTCTGGGAAGAGCCATACAGGTTGAAAAGTTGCTGACAATCTGTTGAAGCTGGTGGAGCTTGGGTAATGCATTTGTATCACCGTGTACTGTTCTGGGAACTAGAGAGAAGCTCTTCAGGACTACCTTTCTTTACGTGAAGTCATGTTGATTGTTGGATTGTGCTTGGAGAATCACTGCTCTCATGGCAATTTTCTCTTCAATAGCAGCTACTTCTTTAGAGGAACTTGCTGACAAGAGAGGTTCCATCCATACTAGTAAAAGAAGGATGACCAGGACCATCCTGGGGGAGTGAGATCAACTAGCAGAGAACAGCCTGTGTCCATGAAATTGAATTCTCCTACCTTTTCAAAATGCATCCAAGCTGCCTGTTTCCACAGGAGTGTCATTATCAATGCTTGCTTCCCAGTACATACCCCATTACCTAAGGCACTTCTTTCTATTGGCACCACAATATCTACCAAAAGACCAGTGACAGGTAGCCTGCATGATGTGCAGAATAAGTATTCTTACCTACTCAGAGAGACTGAGGGGAAAAGCAGCACTACGACAAAGGCTCCTCAGAAGAATGCTCTGGGAAACCCCAGCAGGCTCAAGGGCATCCTCATGATTGCACAATTTTTTCTTATTTTCGATCATCACAAAGCACAACACCAAAGTGCACTTCTACAATTCTAAGGTAAGTGTTAGGGTGCTGTACTTGCTGGTTGTCAGTGGAAAAACTCTCACAAGCATCAACACAGACACAGAAATGGTGTTGCATGACCAGTTTATCCTCTGGCTGTCCCATGCTTTCCTGCAGCTTTCACCAATACAGACATTGTGGAATCACAGGAGACAGAGCTGAAAAACACCCTGAGATGTCCCAGGGTAGGACAAGCTGTATCTCAATGCCATTCCTGCTGGTTGCTTGTCTCCCCTGCTCTGAAAAACACCTCACCAAGGAGGATGGCTCCCCATCTCCACAGATGTTCTTTTCCAGTTCCTCGCTATCCTCATATTTTTTCTTGCTTTTTCTACCAGGTCCTTCTCTCTGCAGCTTATGACCACTGCTTCTTGCTTTGCCTGCTGCAGATCCAGAGAACAGATTATTTCCCTCTCTTTCCACTTGAAAGCTGTTATCCTGTCCCATTTCCCCCATCAATCTGCTCTCCCTTAGAGTAAGTAACCCAAATCTTTGCCTTTTTTCTTCCTAGGCTATGTGTTTAGATCTCATTTTTCTGAATAACTTAATCTTCACTTCATCTTCTCCAAGTGATCGATGGCTTCCATGAAGCACAGTGCCAGACACTGGACACGAGATAGCTTTAGCAGTGGAAGCATTATTTCATGTCTTTGTTGTTTACACGTCACAGGGTGGACTTCCTCCTTTTCACAGCAGGCTGACGTTGCTCACAGCTGCTTGGCTTGTGATCCAACATCGCTCTGATATCCCTCCTGGAAAAAACCAACAGTTTCTCACCCCTTATTTAATTAATGACTTTTTGTTGCCCCCTACCTTGCACCAGGCACTGTGGAATTTCATCTTAAGATTTAGGGAAAATCTTCAATTTTTCAGAATTGCTTTTAATTCTAACTCTTTCCCTGTTGTGCTTGCAGTCTTTCTCAGATTTGTTTTAGCTTCAGGCTTGCTAAGCCTCCCATGATCCAGGTCATTAAAGAGAGCATTGGATGAAAGTGAATGGAGAACAGGCACTTGTGTAATATTCACAAGGCAAGATTTCTAAAAAGATGGCACTTTATCACAGTTCCGTAATACATATTTTGACATTCCTTTCCCCCTTTTGCTATCAACCACCACTCTTCTGGGCTGTGAGTTTCAAATTTCCTCCTACACAAAGGCTGTAATAAGATCCTAGAAAGCATTTTCTAATTGATAACTCTGAACTTCAGCCAGGAATATAAATCTGAGATCTTTGAATTATCCTAATTGATATCTGTGGGGATTCACATTTCCTATAGGACATCTTATATCCCTTGCAACTAAAAAAAAAATTTGAAAATCCTGTGGCCTTCTTTCTGATGCTCTGCATCCCCTTACTGAAGGTAAGTTTTGTGCACATTGTGGCTTAACAGCATATTATTTATCTTTCACTTTTTTGACTGGCACAAACTCGCTTTTTTCCCGTGCTGCATTTCTTTCAACCTGAGTCACTTTATTTGATGTGGCAGATCTGCATGTTAAAGGTCTGTGACACACAGGTAGCACACTCCTTGTTTTCAGCACTGCTGTGAGTCAGAAACTCTTTCGTTTCAACCCTGATTTTGCCATACAGGCAGCTGCATAGGTCTAGGCAGATATTTTAGCTCCCTACCTTGTTTTAGTACCAGCCAGTGCTAAAACAACCCAGCAGACAACATTGTCTTCCTTGCTTTCAGTGAAAGTCCAAAATTAATACCCGCAGTGAATTGCACCCAGCTAGATGCACTTAGCTACAATTATTCTTTCAGGTTTTCAGTGCATATTTACAAACAACATCTTGGAAATAGGCTACCAGATCTTCAGCTGGTGTAACCGTGCGGCTCCACAGATGGCCAGGAGAACTGCTCACGAAGGCATTATGTTATCGAACTGTATTATGTTATCGGGTTCTGTAAATCCTATTTGACAAGATCTGCTATAAAACCAGTTTCTGCACCCCTGAGCTTTATTGCAAAACACCTGCATTTATACTTCTTTCTTCTGCTGAGGGCAAAATATTTTAGAAGCTGAATCTCTTAATGGAATTGATGTATCAAGAAGAGCAGGTGGATTTCTTGGAAAAAAAATTTAAAAAGCAAACAAAGGGAAGGGAAACAAAGGAAGGAAAGTATAGCTTCGCTAAAAAAGCTTTTCTGTAACAGAATAATAAAGAAATACTACAAGAAATCAAACACAGGAAGATTAGGAGTTACAGAAACTGAAGGCAAAGAGAATTAGAAGTAAAAGAAGCAGAGCAGGAATACAATCTCAAAGGTCAATTGATAAAATACGTAGCAAGCGGTGAACCAACACCAATCAATACTGCTCAGTATGAACTGAATCACAGCCTAATAACCACATCACGTCCACTTCATGGCGCTGTCACAGCACAGCAGGAGGCACTGTCCAGTCCACTTTCTGCACACTCACATGGACTGGCCTTGCCAAATGGTCCCGAGGAGCAAGGTGGGATGCATTCTACCCTTGGTGCTCTGTCTCCAGAACTGAAAAGTGCCTAAGAAATGCAACACCACAGATCTACACTCCCCAAAGCAAGACGGGACTAGGGAGAGCACTGCTGAGTGCAATGCCTGCCACATCTTCCAGATGGGAGGCCGTCCACAGAAGGGAGCATCCTGGTGCAGTTCCCTCCTGTGCACAGGCGTGCACCCTGCTCATCACCCCAGGAAGAGGAAAGGAGGCTTAGCCTCACCTGTCCCTGCCCTCTGAGTCAATCCCGGGGTTCCTCTGCAGGCTCCATCTCCTGAACAACATGCAGGGCAGCAGGGAAATCCCTATGTCCAGCAAGATTTGGTCACAATGAATCCATCCCCAGGTCAGCTCTGCAGTAAAAACTGCCTTCTGCATAAAGGAGGATGAACTCAAATAGAAAATAAGTAGAGAAAAGAAGATTGAGAAGAGGATCAATATCAAATGGTGAGATCAAAGTCAAGTGCGGCCCATTTTTACAACATATTATGGAAAAATCTTGGCCCTTTTCAAATTAGTAAAAGTCTCCAAAGTGCTTAGAAAGGCCTGAGAATACGTCATTAGTCTTGATCTAATGCTTATGATGTTTGACCTGCATCTTTCCCAAAATGCAGGTGGATCTCATTCAAAATTTTTGTAAGCAGGTATAATCAGCAGTATGAATAATATATAATCAGGCTCCATGAAGATACTGCACTGTTGCTTGAACATGACAGCAGATTGGGGTAGATTGCAGTGACTACTGTATGCCCAAAAGGGAGTGCTGAAAGAAAAAGATTTTACAGATCTGCTCTTTCTCCAGTTACTCTTATGCCAGAGAAGTACTGGATGCTTAATGGTTTCTTATCTATACGAAGCCGCAGAAAATCACCTCTTCATCCTAAATCCTGCCCTGAGCCTGGAGGCTCCTGAGGCTAGCGCCATCGCAGCGTGCCGGTGCCTGCTGCTGGCGGGAGGGCCGGGCCGGGCACTGCAGCCGCTGCCGCTCGCTGCCCTGCCCGAGCGGAGCCTGAGGCAGCACAGCCAGGCAAGGCACGGGGCGCCCGGCACGGAGCCGGAGCGAGCCTCGCGCCCCGACACCTGTGGAGCCGCTGGAGATGACTGCAGCCCCTCGGGCACCTCGCCTGCCCACGCAACACACACAGATGCTATCGAAGCAGTAGCGCTGGGAAAGACTGGGAACCGCTTTCCTTGGTTTTCTCCACACCTTTTCCCTGTCTTTCAGCTGGTCCCGTGCCTGGGACAACACCTTTTCTTAAAGCGTGTGTTGTCCTCTTGCTCGTTTTGATTTTACATTTTGAAGAGGTTAATCATTCCTGTCTGACAGATACACCAAAGTCAAGATTCTAAGAAGTCTTCAGGTTAACTCCTTTTATAAGAAAATTAAATGTATATGACAAATCCACAATGGGATGAACAAGCCTCGCATTTCAAAACATTTCATTTCACAAAAAAAATCTTTCACAATCTTAACTGGTTGAAGCATGACCAACCAACAAAGCAGGCTTACAGCACTCCTGGACTGTTATAGTCCTTCTTCATAACATAACTAAACTTTCAAGAAAAATTCTCTACCATAGTTTTTCTTTTCCATTTTCAGTAGCAATTTTGCTATATAACTTAGAGGACACATTTTAAGATTACCATGCATTGCTTATGTATTATATATGTTAATATTATATATACTCATACAACGCTTATACCAGGATCTCACAAATATAACGAAATAAATCCTACCGCATATGTTTACAGAGCTGTTAGCAAGATTTTGGAGTCTAATTAACTGAAAGTTCTCCCCAAATGAGAAAATTAAAAATCACAGGGAGATTGAGAAGTGGCACAGGAGTGGAATTGTCTCAGGAAATTAATCAAAATGTGCATAACCAATTATTTGACAGATATTACTTCTTCTAATTATAGCCAGATATCGCAGCTGACAGAGAAGGCAAGGTAGCTTTTTACATAACAGCAGAGCACAGGACATCTGTCACCAAAATCTATTCCACAGCTAATTCTCTTAGTATCTCACTTAAGGCAGTCTCTGATCAAAATCATAGATAAATAATTCTGTGTATTTCCCATTCTGTGGCTTTGTAAGCAAGTGAAGTCCACAACCTGCTAAGTGTGGAAAATACTGCCCTGTGTGCTCAACTACCTGCCCCCCATTCATGGAGAAATCCAGCTGAGATTGGTGTCTTGACCCATGCCCAGCTTGGGCTTGCAAAATGCTTTTGTGCCCACGTTATCCTACGCCATTTGAAAACACAAAACAACTTTGCTGAGTTTCTAACATCCATTATTTAATCATTCCATGTGCTGTTAATCTTCAGGGCTGAGGATGACTTTGTCTTGTTTCAGAGTCATCAAATTAAACTCAGTCCACTGAGGTTATTTTATCACCAGCAATGCTGGCAAGATTTTTATGCTGCTCCAAATATTGCCAATGTACAGTTCAAACACATGTGTATCTGTGTTCACACATGCTCACACACACTTAAAGGTGTGTGTATCTAAACTTATGGATACACACACACATGGAAACAAACACAGTTTCATCATGTTTTCCTTTAAAAATAATTTTAGCCAGTGGCATTGCAAAATCTGCCTGGCCTATAACCAGGAGCCTGCACCTGCACAGATCCCAGTTGCAGAACCCATCCTGTAAGTGTTAAGCAATTTGCCTGTTAAACACTGCTGGCAAGAGTCTGGCAGATCTTATGCTCAAAAAAAACAGTATTTGTTTGGCTCATATGTTACTAAGACACTGCACTACTCCTCAGACCATCTAGAAAGCTGCTGTTGTCATTCTGACAAGAGGTTTTGCTTTCCCCTTTAAATTAATGAAACATTCCCTTACATGCAAGGAGCACAGCCCAGAAGTACCAAATCCTTCCTAAAATGATGTTTTTATCCTAGACATTCTTCCTATATTTGGAGACGTAGGAAGGAGCAGGGCTCATCATTCCCTGCTCCCACTCCTACTCTTCTAGAGAGGAGCTGGCTCTGGAAAAGGAGGTTCAGGGTTTTTCCCTTGGAGAAAACAATTACTTTCTATTTCTCCTCACTTCAGTCTCTTGCCAGACTTTTTAGTTACTCTTTCACTAATGTTGGCATATCCCTCCTGTTCAATGCAGCTGGCACAGGCAAGAGCAGTGAAAATGCACTGCAGCCCAGGCTTCAATACATGACAGCAACCAGACAAAAGATGACCCACAGACTTTGGGATCCCATGGCTCTCTGAAAACCACATTGCTCTGTCTTCACTGCTACTGCCCTGTTAGCACATGCTACTTATTGGTGGGGTGCAGAAAAACATCAAAAATCACTGGCAAAGACATGATTTGTTTAAGCACTGTAACAGGACTGCAAATAAAGGCTCTCAAGGAGGTCAGGAAAATGCTGGCAGAAGAGGTATAGGGGTGAGAGCTGAGAAACATTTTCCATTCATTTGATTCTCCAGTTTCCAAGAAAGCAGAATTACTTATTTAGAAAAACACAAAAGTTGCACCAAAACTGCTCAACTGGATAACTGGTTATTCCACATAATGTCCAAGGCACTAAATTTTGGCTGCCTGCTCAGCTCAAATATGGTCAACAAAAATTAGTCATGTTCACCATTTCCTTGAGCTTCCCTTTCTTGATTCTTCCCCTTTCTTCTTGGGTAAAACAGAGAAAGATCAAAAATAAGCAAGTGCGCAGACCTCTGTTGAAAATTTTTCTGTTTCCTGGTGACAAGTGCAAAATCACTTCTCATAAAATAGCAACCTCTCTGTCTAGAAGCACATCTGCTAACCTGAAACATCTGTCCTCTGCAGTCAGTGCAGGGCAACAGGTTGATAGATTAACCTTCTAGAGGGGCCAGACTCAGATACATGCCCCGGACAAGATAAACTTTGGAGATGTCTCTCTCTCCCAAAGTTAACTGTAGGAGGATCCTGGAAAACTTTGGTTCATGTACATTTATAAGGGCAGTAATATATGAAAGACTGGCAGTGAAAGACCTGAAGTCAGGTGATAGGGGTCCTGCCTTTAATATCTTGTGGCCAGCACAAAAGCACACACAGAAAGGCACGTCAGGTCTGGAGTGCTGATTGCTATAGAAACCATAGTACCATTCCTGTGTCTTTTTTTCTGTGTCTTAATTTTTTTTTCTACTGTAAGTTTGGGATAAGTAAAAATCTGGACTACCAGTTCTTTCCTTTGTGAGGTTTTTTTTTAACAGAACAAATTTTAAGGCCATTCTTTGCCTTTCTTTATAATTTCTCCCCACATACACACCAGATGAAAAGCTTTCTAGCCATGCCATTAATCTGCAGGTGCTTTAGTGAGGACTTGATGTGCAGGTTTAACAAACTACTGAAGATCTGTGTTTGAAAAATGAGGACCATTATTATTCCATGCCTTGCAGATTATGAACTGATAGCTGTAGCCTCCATCCTTTGTTTGTGCTTCATAACTTGGAAATCTCTGCACATTCAGAGAAGCACTCAGTTAAAAAAGGAAATGGATTTCTCTGTCTAATTAGACTAAGTGCTCTCTCCTAGCCTTTGTCCTTGTCTTTCTGGGATCTCATTTACGGTGCTATTTAAAAGGAGCCACATCTGTTACAATGAGCTGTCTGTCAACTAAACATCCCATATCAGACACAATTTTCTCTCACCTTTTACTTATGCTTTTCAATAACAAGATGATAGATACAGATTTTAGTCAGCAGGTTTTTTTAAATTGCTGAAAGGAAAGTTTGCCCTCCTCCCTATCCTCTTCCAGCTTGCAATATGGTCCTGATTTAGAGACACCACGATCACTGAATTGAAAACCTGGACTAGTTTGGCCTCTAAGTTTGCTTTTATTTAGATCACTAAAATAAAAATAATTTTGGTCTTTGCATATTTTAATTGAGAATACTGCTAATCGCTCAGTAGCAACAGACATATGCCTCACTGCAAATTTTACATTCACCCCTAGCAGCTGCAGCTGGTGTTGATTTAGTGTTACCCTGATAACCCTGCTGGGTGGTTTTTTACTTGATTTACATTCCCTGTGAAGGGTGGAGGTAACATTTCTGAGAGTGTGGAAACAAAGTGACCTTACAGCTAAACTCTCCTTCCTACAAGCAGCAAAGCAGTGGTTTTTACCATCTGACCTTTAAAAGTGAAATTACAAGGGTCATCCTGAGCAACTCTGCTGCAATGAGCTTTGTTTTAATCTGCCAACCACAAACATTCAGGGTCAGCCCTGAATGTTTGTTCATTACCTTGATTTTCCTCCACTGGTGTTTTTTGCACATGCACACGGGAAGGCAAACACAGCCCGGGGGAAGGAGGGATCCCCTGCACGGCCAGCTGGCTGCAGGCGTGGATGTGCTATGGGTGCACAAACACACACAGCACCGTGCTAGAGGCTGCTGTGCCACCTCCAAGCCACTCAACCATGTTTTCCAGCCCAGTGCTGGGCAGAGAAGTTAACCTGGGTCCTGCAGCCTCATCAAGGCTTAGCTCAGAGCAGCAATCACCCCACTCAGGCAGGGGCTGCCACAAGGACTCGGCTGCATTTTTCAGGCTGGGCGTTCTCTCCACAGCAGCTCACTGTGCTGCTTTTATAAGACAGCTTTCTCGTGGCTCTCTTGTGCATTTAACCTATGAATTCTTAGTATTTGTTGGGCCTGGTTCATCAGTGATCTGCTTTCACTAGGCCTTCAGAGGCTCAGTCATGACACAAATAATGATTAATAGTAACAATAAAATCCTTTGTCTAAAATACCTGTGTATCATTTGTAATGGATAGCTGGTCAATACTTTACTCTGAAAGTTTAGCATCCTCCAGGGGAAAGAACAATTTACTTTTTTTTTAATCCATTTCCTGTAAGTGTGTCATCAGTTACTTGCTGCTCTCTCGTGTACAAATTCTTGTGGATCTGAAGTCTAAGCTTTAGTCTAACATTTCATTCTCAGCTGAAAAGCAGACATTGCCCTTCCTCCATACGTTGTATATTGAAAGCCAATCTTAACATTCCAGGCGGGAACCGTGAGAGGAGCGAGCAGAAACACAGCTCAGCCTTCACAAAGACCAAGGTGTGCCTCTGCCTGAGTGAAACAGCTGACAATAGGTGGGACCAACACGCAGGGTTGCTGACTGCTTCTTTGTGTCATTTTCCACCATTTCCCTTTTAGGCAACAGAACTCCATTGGCACCAACTGCTGCTAAACATCTACTGTTTTGAAAGATTTGGCCTTTTTGACTGCAGTAGGATTTAAATTAAATTTTGACACATCATCTTAGCATACCCCTTAATACCTCTAGCTCTGGTTTACACCGCGAGGAGGGTATGATAGATGCAGCCCTTATCTGATCTGAGCCAGCCACAAAGCAGGCAGTCTTTGAGGCATTTTATCTTACAACACAGATACCTTCTCTTGGATTGTATTTTGTCTTTGCCAAGTTTAGTGTGAAGCACAGCATACAGCCAGAGGGAACAAAATCTATGTTTTTAAACCATGTTCCTTAATGAGCCTGCCCCAAATTAAAACAGCCTCTGTTATAACTTCAAAAACCTTCCCACTTCTCAGAGATACACTCACTGCATATATCTCAGAAGCAAAGTTCATGCCAAAGGGCTTTTTTATACTTTTTTTTCTAGCTCAGCTGCCAAATGCTGCATTAACTCAGTAGCTGAAATGCTGACTCATCAGACCCTACTTGTCAGAAATGCTTGTGTGCTCTCAAATAGAGGTTGCTTTCTTTTCTGAGAGTTTAGATGCCTCTTCTGTGACAAGTTTCAAGCTTTATGGCCTCAAAAGATATTTTATTCTTATTTGATTCTGAATTGCCAATTCTGAATCTATCTAAATAGATTTAGACCTATTGGCTACCCTTTCAAACCCTCTTATGTCTGGAGTGGCATGATATTATTACTATTATTATTGTTGTTGTTGTTGATGATGTTTCATATTTTTATTGTTGAATTAAATTATTTGCTCTGGTTTTTTTTTTACAAAATACCCTCATTTGAAAGCTGGATCACAGGTGTTGCTATCTGTCCATCTTACATAGGATATTCGTTTCAAGAGACCCTAGCTCAGCAGGCACACATTCTTTTATTAAACTGATTTACGGTGCCATCAGCTCCCTATATTTTCAGATTTCTCTGAAATCACAAGATTTCAGCAGGAAGTTGGAAGTAAAGACAAAATTAACACAAGAGTAGAAATAATGAGAGAATGGCACAGTGATGCTGAAACTGGAGGAAACAGTATTGTCTGGGTAGTTCAAGGCAAAATTAATTGCTGGGCAGAGACAGATGATGTGCCCCAAAGTGTGTCTAGTGGGGGGCAAAATCACCTTGCTCAATAAATGTAAGAGATCTGACAGTATTCATTTTCTCACACACATTTGAAAGAAAATTACCACTTTTTAGCCTCAAAAATGCTATAAAATTTACAACCTGACTTATGAATCTTAAGGGCATGAGTCTGGCAGAATCTTTTCAGGTTACTTCTCTGATCAATGAATCCAGAATAAACAGTTTAGATTAAATTCACTGCTGGGCAGACAATATATAGGGCACAGAATATGATAAATTTCGTAACATGAAAAAAAAAAACAACATATGATTCACGCAAACCTGGTGATGAAGAGATTCCAGCAAAATTTCATTTTTATATTCAAAGATACTTGGGTTTGGCCTGAATCAGTTCAAATCCAGCTCCTGTTGCTATTTACAATGTTATCAAGTGATAGTGGTTTTTAAAACATTGTAATTCCCCTTACACTGGTATTTTATGGGCTGAAGTCCCATGATCCCTCATGCAGCTGTCAAAACCTCCAACTTTCCCAGGACAACTGTTTCAGTTTATTTAAGTGCTGTCAGTGCCAAAATCTGGGGCATTCTGGAAATCTGATGGTAGAATAAAATAAACTGAAGCTGAGTGTCAGAAAAAATGGAACAGGGAATATATTACTCACAGACTGAGTTAATAAGAAAATGAATTATATAATAAAAAACCTTCTTTGAAAAGAACGAGCCACCACCAGAATTTCTAGTTTTACTGCACAACTCAGTACTGAAAGGCTACAAAAAGTAGGCACTTCACCCCAGAACTGAGGGCT
Source organism: Lycocorax pyrrhopterus obiensis (assembly GCA_014706295.1). Lineage (NCBI taxonomy): Eukaryota > Metazoa > Chordata > Aves > Passeriformes > Paradisaeidae > Lycocorax > Lycocorax pyrrhopterus. The sequence goes on from JACSVZ010000002.1 coordinate 62,645,943, forward strand.
GGCTTCACACCACTGTGCAAACACAGCTTTTGCCACAGAACAGGCATGTTCTTTTATGGCTTAATAAACATGGCAGTCATCCAGTCACGTCCCATGCATGCCAAACCTTTACTTTCCACACTCAGCCCTCACTGTCAAAGACTTTTTTTCTCTGATGAGACCCCACCTGCAGTGCTGCATTCAGCTCTGGGGTCCCCAGCACATGAAGGACACGGACCTGTTGGAGCGAGTCCAGGTGAGTGACACCAAGATGATCAGAGGTATAGAGCACCTTCCTACGAAGAAAGGCTGAGAGAATTCAGATTTTTCAGCCTGGAGAAGAGATGGCTTCAGGATGAACTAACTGTGGTTTTCCACTACCTAGGGAGTCTACATGAAACACAGAAAGGGACTTTTTACAAGGGCGAGTAGTGACAGGACAAGGGAGAATGGATTCAAACTGAGAGTAGGTTTAGACGAGATATTAGGAAGAAATTCCTTACTGTTAGGGTTGTGAGGCACTGGAGAAGGTTGCCCAGAGAAGTTGTGGATGCCCCATCTCTGGAAGTATTTAAGGCCAGCTGTTTAAAGCCAGGATGGGCTCTGAGCAATCTGGTCTCATGGAAGGTGTCCCTGCCCCTGGAGGGGCCATTGGAACTGGATGATCTTTAAGGTCTTTTCCAACCCACAACATTCCACAATTCTGTGACTTCCCGTGACTTCTACAGGGCCATTTGCAAGGATGGGAGAGATACCAAAATCTGACCCTAAAGGACCCAGGCAAGACAAGCAAAAAATGATCAGGTCCAAGTAAGATAAGAAAAGCAAGACAAAGGTCATGACAAAAGTTTACAGAAGCCTTTCTGTAAACTATACAAGACTTTCCTCCTTGTATGTTTGCTTGCAATTTGGTTGAGAAGAACCTGGTCCACCCCAGTGGCAGAGGGGCACTTTGAAGGTCAGGGCTGGAAGGTAGTGATGGGATCAGCCGAGAGGCCACATATTATACGGCTTTTCCACTGCATCTTTTAGATTTGCTGGCCTGCTGGGCTGCACAGCTTTTCTGATACAAAATGTAGCATCCGAAGAAAGCACGCTGATCCATCTTAAGGTAAATGCAGGGTTACAGACTTAGTTTTCAAAGTTTCCTTTCAATTTATTGGAAAAAAAAAAATTAAATTGGTGCCACCAAATTTAATGACAAGGCTACCCTGCTGAGTTTGGAGCCCAGAAAGCTATTGTCTCCCTGGTCTATGTATCCTAGACTGTGCTAATGTTTCCTATAATGCAGCTAATAAGCAACCATCAGCAATAAATGCCTTGTCATCTCATTGTTGCACACAGCAATAGCTGGAGCAGTGATACTGACAAATGAACCTGTGTAATCACTTCAGATTTCTTTGTTACATTTCACAGTGTGAAGGCTGCTTCTGCTCAGCACGTCACAAAAAAACAAACAAGAGCTATAGCTGTCTCTTCCATCAATCTCAGCTTATTTTTGTCAGTCCTCTGCCTGTACAACCACAACCCCACCACCGCTTGATAGTGAATGGGAGAGCTGAGGGTTTGCGGAAGGGAAGATGGATGGTGGTCAGAGCGAGACAGATGGACCTCTGCACTCTCCCTTCTCCTCTGTAAACATTTTTTGCCTTGAGAGAGCAAGCAGGCAGGGGGAAACTGAACTTTTTTTCTACTTTCCAAGGCTGCTTCATATGGAAAAAGAGAAAAGTGGGAAGGGGGGTACTCTCATTAAAATCCAGTCGAGTCTGCCATTTTCTCTTTTACCTTTTCAATCTTTTTATAGTTTCAAATCATTAACTATCAGCGTGAAGCTCAAAGGTAGCAGTAGCCGTCTATGAAACAGTGACACATTTGACAATAATGCTTTTGAAGAGCTTGTCACATCCTCTTCCCAAATCAGTCTCATTAATGCTCAGACTGTCTTCTCTTTTCTCCCTGCTTCTTTTCTCCTGATTTCTCTTTAATTAGCTTGTTTTTTTATGCTCCCTCGTTCCACAGTTTGAGCTTAAAAAAAAAGAAAAAAGAAAAAAAGAAAGGAGGTGGATGTCATTTCCATGAACCCCAAGGCCAAGTTAATCAGCAGAATTAATGACTCTATTACCCATTAGACTTGGGGCTATGGTGCTTGTATGGCAGCACCCAGTGTTCTCCAATCCCATGCTTCTTCACTTTGCTCTCACAAATGTAAACTTTTGCTGCCTCCTGCAAGCACACTCCCTGATCCAGCCAGCCCACCACGCTCCCCTTTAGTCACAGCAGCTGCCATGACCCCAGAGGCATCCTGGGCACGCTGCTGCTGCCCTTCATTACCTCTGCAACAGGGAAGGGAGCAAAACTTACCATCTGAAAAGAAAAGAGATGGGAAAAAGTGAGGTGGTATTACTTTTTCTTCTCCCTTTGTCACATTTATCTCCCCAGCACCATGCCCAAGATGTGTCAGTCCCGCTCCATGCAGATGTTTTCGGCTCCTGGCTTGGAAAAGTGGCTGGCAGATCTCAGTGCTTCAAATCCAGGGTAAGGCACAAGGCTCTGCAAAATAGGATGCCTGCAGGACTTATCTATTCCAAAGGGCTTTACATCTTCACAATCCACCCATGGAATGGGCAAAACATCACTTGCCTTTCTGTGGAACAGAAACGGGAGCAGAAAGACAGACTTCAGTGCCAGGAAAAACCAAAGGGCAGAACTATTGAACCCAGATGTGAGCTCATGATGTCTGTGCCATTGGAGGATGATCATGAGGATGGATGGCAGGGAAGAGCTTGCCCAGGCCAGGAGTTCCTCTGTACAGGCAGTGGATTCGCCAAAAGCCATTTGCAGAGTTTATTTTGAGAATCCTGCCACAGTACAGAGGGCCTGAGCTGCCCTTGTCCCGCCATGCTGAAGGCTGCCAGTCCTGGCTCCTCCATCACTGGGAGCATCAGAGCAGAGGCATCTGAGACCCCTCAGCATAGGCAGCAGTGTTGCATCAGAACCTGCTTTTTCATAACACCAGTGTGGCACCACTGTGCAGATGTCACCAGGACTCAAACTGGGTCACCAGGACAGTTTGCTCTGTCTGCTGTTCCTCACTTTTAGAAATACTTTCACCTGGGAGAAAGTAATGGTATTGCTTGCGTCACTGGAGAGAGAATATGCTCAGGCCCTGAGCTGATGGAGAGTTGCTCTTTTTGTGTCACTGAGCTTTGCATGGAAACTTTGGGTAATTTTTTCTTCTATTGATCCAATTGCCTGATCCACAGTTTTAACAAAATTGCATTGCTACATAGTCAAAATACAGACAGCCCTGCTCCCCCATACTCAGCTACCTCTATTCAGGAAACAGTGATTAAGAAAAGGGTATTATAAGAAAGGGCTTGAAGGATAAGAGGGGCTGAAATTGTCTTTCTGAGGGGATAACCTTATTTTCACACTTGCAACAAAAAGAAAAGCATGATCCCTAGGAATGATTTGCACACCTGGTCTAGTCTGTAGCCATGCAGCCTTAAAAATCAGTGGCAGCTCTACCTTGATCTCGGTAGGAGTGGACTGACTTGTGGCAGGCATCTTGTGCCAAAGCAGCGCAGCAGGGCATCATCCACTGGACTCAAACCTCCCAGGAGGCACAGCAGCCATCACAGAAATGTCTGTGAAGGTGCTTCTGGAAACACCTGAATCCTTTTAGCCTGGGTGATCCCTGTACTTTAAAGTGAACAGAAAATTGAGCTTCCCCTCACACCGTTTGCTCATTGAAGCCATTTTGCCAATAAAAATGCAGCCTCTGCACTGAGGTCAAGAGCCTCTCCCCACAGGAAAATGCAGGATAACAAACCCAAGCCGTATGAGGTACAAGCTGCTTGCATGGCAACTAGTGGGATATTTTCAACTACCAGAAATAGAAATAAAAGGCAAAAGGCAAGTACTACATGTCAATGTATCTGAGAGCATCTAGAAAAGACAGATACCTCTTCATATATGCACCCCATTAACTCACTACACAGATTTTAAGTCTCACACACACACAAATCTTGATGTAGCACAGATGCAAACCAGGGGCAGACAAGACGAAACCTCCCTTGTCCTTCTTTGCAGACCACAGCATTTAAATGAAGGGGACAAAAATAGGACGAAGCCTCAAAGTGGCCATGTGTGGTTCCCTGCTCCTCCAGGGAGTGAAAAGGATGGGAGCACAACCTCTTCGAACTCTGCTGCATGCCATGGACAAGCTCAGCCTCTTCCCAGGGTTTTTATGTGATAGCTTCATTATGGTCACCCCGGTGACCATAATGACCAGTCCTGGTTTCCAGCTCTGTCCCTGACCATTTCTCTCTCTGGGTACTCAGCAGTGTTGATTTGGGTGCCACGGCTCACCCCAGCACCACATCCTCTTCCACTCAGGTATGAGGGTTTATGCTGCAGCAGCTTGCATGCTTGCACAAGCTGCTTGCACAAGTGCTGAGCAAAGGCCACGCTGAGCCCCAACATGCCAGCTCCTTTCCGTGGGTTGTAGCCAGGTGGAGGGTGGTCTCATCTCCCAAGTGCCAGCAATAGGACACAAGGAAATGGCCTCAAGTTGCTCCAGGAGAGGTTTCGATTGAATCTTAGGGGGAAAAATTCTCAGAAAGAGCTGTCGAGCACTGAGACAGGCTGCCCAGATAAAAGATTGAGTCACCATCCCTGGAGGTCTTTAAAAGACATGCATTTGTGGCCTTGAGGGACACGGTTTAGTGATGGACTTGGCAGTGTTAGGTTAATGGTTGGACTTGATGGTCTTAGAAGTCTTTTTCGACCTAAGCAATTCTATGAAAAATTTTCCTACATGAACTTTATAGTGCAGCAGAAAAAGTTGGCCTCAAATTTCCCTGTGAAACAGGGCGAAAAGTTACCTTGGCGGTCACTGAGGCAGAATAATAATCAGTGAAAAAATTAGGATAAAATCCATGAGTAAAAACCGAGAAATAGCCTAGCCAGTGATTAGCATTAGCACTTATCCCACATGGAGCCATTATTTTGCCACCATATCTTTTCACGCGCTGTTGTTTCAGATTCACTGGACCAATGTGACTGAGCAATTGCTCCCCTCACCCAAAGCTAAACTGACCTGAGAGAACGTCTTTGATTTTACTGCCTGGCCTTAAATGCCTGCTCAAAATTCAGTGCTTTTTTACATATAGCTTTAATATGCGCTTTTCCAAAGTGCTTTCAACAGTAAATATAGCAGGCCAGGGATAAATTTGGCCCAGTGTGTTTAACCACATGCAATAGAACTAAAGCACAGGAGACATCCTTGAGTTCCAACTCATCTGCCCCCCAAAATCCATAATAATAATATTTTTATTTTAGCACTCATACCTGGAGGCCTCTAGATACTTAAAAAAAATGTATAGAGTAGTAAAAGCAATTTAGTCCCCAATACTTGCATATTTTAATTCATGGTATATTATTATTCCTCTGCACACATATTGCTTTAGTCATCTACATTTTTATGCCCTTTCTTTTTACTGTAAAACTGAATTCTTAACTATATTTATGGACTGTTGTATTTTCCCTGTACACCTATGCACCTTATTATTTATTCATAATCTCCCATTTCCTTTTAAGCTATTTTTTGCAATATATTTTTAAAATCAATAGTAAAGCTTGAACTCCAGGTTTTGACTTTTTAAACTAGAGACTGCACAGGGCTAAGCAATGCTTTGTTTACACAAAAGAGTGAAGACAGGATTTTGGCCCCAGAATACATCACTCCAGGTAGGAGGGAAACCATTAAGACTCACACTGCATCCTGCATCTCTGGCACACAAACAATGGGCAGACACAGGTATCAGCTGACTCCACACTCATTGTGATGAGGATTCACTTTGCTAGCACAGACATCTCATTAATGATCAAAATTCCTTGTAGCAGTAGGTTAGCCAAGGCCTTGCCAGCATGCTTCAGCATTTCTCAAAGCACTTTCCTGGAAGCAAGGATGCTCTTAGCAAGTCCTTCCCAAGACCACTGTCCCCTCCGACAGCACCCACACAGGTAGGTCTGCATGCAGTCATTCAATACAGGAGTGCTGCGGCACCAATTATCTGCTTTGTAATCGACAGCATGGGATGTTTAAAAACATTGCACTGCTCAGACCAGTGTTTTTCCATATCTCATTCCCTTGAAGGGCTTTGCCAGAGAGGAAAACTGAGTACAGTTAATCTGAATTAACTGCTAAAATGGATTAGTTAAAAATGCATTAAATCTCTGTGTACGTATTCTCCTTCAGAATTAACTTGGCCTTTATGAGACTTATCTTACTTTACCTTAATTCTGAACAAGGACATCTACACAGGGATTTAATGGAATTTAATCAGTGCACTTTAAATTCAGATCGTTTAGCTAGCTTGGGTTTCTTTCTTTCCACATGCCTCTGTAGACTAACCTATGACTCAACATATCTGAGGAACGGCTGACAGAGAGTAAGAATCTGCACAGCATTGCACCCATCTTCCTGAGACATGGTGTCTGCTTCCTATTTTCACATACGTGTGTGCACTCAAAAAGTCTGACCAAGCATCCACACGCCCCTGCAGTTTTCAAAGAAACTTGCTTCTGAAAACATCCAGGATCCTCTCCATCATAACCACACAAAGACACCCAGCAATGGCACTCAGGAAGTCAAGGTGGTTCTACCAGGGCTGACACAAGAGCCTCCTCCACACAAAATTGAGACATCAGGATGGGAGGGCAGACGCAGGTATCAGCCAACTCCACACTCATTGTGACGAGGATTCACTTTGCTAGCACAGACATCTCATTAATGATCAAATTTTTTGTTAATTGCCTCCTAAGGACCAAGTCATGAGGAGACACAAACACAATTTCTTAGAGCAACTTTTATTCATCAAGCTTTTATTTCCAAGGGAACATGATACAGAGGTTTTGTTATCTAGCAGCTATTCCAGCAAACCAAAGACAGGTCTCTCCCTGGAGTTACAGGAGACCAGTTCATCCCACTTGATTGCTTTTCGCGATGCTGAAATGCAGATCATTTAAGCTGTTCAAGAGGAACTACCATGTTTCTCTGACTTTTCTGTTCCAGAAGGGAGGAGATTTGAGCTGTGAATGCAAAACCTTGCCTTACAGCTTACTCTTTCCCCATATATTCGTACCAATATATCTAAGCCGCTGCCTTCTTTATTCAGTATATTTCTCTTCAGAACTCACATATTCCACCGTTCACCTCCTAAGGGCAGCCAGAATATCACATGAAAGGGAGTTGTCATTTCTCCACTATTCCTTTGGGTTTCATATCATAATTCAGAAAGGCCCAGATAAGCCTGTAACTTGCAGAATTTTGCAAGATCTTCCTGCACACTGTCTTTTCTAAAGACATTTGAAATCAAATTCTAAATATCAGCAGACTTGGTACATATGAGAAAAATATTTTTTGTTGTTGGGTTTGAGATGGAGGAAGAGACACCAGTGAGAATCAGGAAGATGCTGCGCTGGGTTAGAAACAAGTGAGATGTAGGCTGTGTCACTGCCCTCTCACAACTTTGCCACTTAGACTGCATGAGGAAACAAGGAATTTTTTACATTGTACATGTCCAGCCACTGCTATCTAAAAAAAATTGGTTTCTCACCAGAGCTCTCTGTCAAAGGTAGATAAGATTCATAAGCAGATGGGTCTGTTCTGGGTTTCATGCTTATTCCTAAGGCAGTGGATCAATGTCTTTCCCTCCTCTTTCTCTCCATATAGAGTCAGGCAACAATTCCTCAATGTATTTACAGCATTGCTCTGTCCCTCTGCCTGAATCCATCCTTGTCTCTTTGGCTCTACCATCATTTTGTCATCAAGCTCTGTACACTAAAGGGCAACTTCCATGGATTATCCTTTCTCTGACTTATGTACAGAGCAGCTACAAAAAACCCCATTGCTCTATTTTCAGGTCTTCCTTTTTTCTGTTTAAATAATCAAAGCATTTGTTACTTCCCCTCTTGAGGCCTACAGGCTCACCTCTGAAAGGGATATGAATCCTTTGCAATGGCATCAGCTCCTCTTCCTTCTAAGCACACTGTAATGTTGATCTCCAGCTTTGTGCACCTCACACCTTTTGTACGCACTCCAGCCTCTTGCTTCATCTCCCACCAAGTATCTCCTCCATGCTGCCACTGACACCAGCTTTGCTGCCTGCTCTTCAGCTTCTTGTGATGTTTTAATGTGCTGACTAATACAGGTCTTTACACACACACCCTCTCTACACCTGTCCACCAGGTTTATTTAGCCACCAGTCATCCTCATTCTGCTCCTCTCCGCAGGAAAGTCCCACAAAACCAGCCCATCAGTAGTGGGTGAGGCAGCCATCAGCCAGATAAGGCAATCTGCAGTATTTTTATCACAACTGCTTTCAAAGCTTACAACTACTTCGTTCTTCTTTGCCCTTTCTCCCTTCTCTTAGGCTACACAACTTGTAGCCTAAGAGGAGGGAAGGATACAGCATCAAGCAAGCACTGCTACTCCTGAGTCTCAGTTGCTCCTACTGGAATGCAGACATTAAAATATAGTGTCTTCGGACACAGGAAACACCCTGAATGTTAAGATAGGCATTGCCTTGTCTCACACACACAGGCATTATGTGCTCACGTAGCAAATAAGTGAGAGGCACTATTGAAGATACATTTAGCAAATTGCCCTTTTTCTTATATCCTGTTGCAGTAGGAATATCTGTCACTCTCTTAGTGGTTTGCTGCTTGGAGGGTGATTTTAATTAAAATGTAAAATGTCAAACATTAGTAAGAACGAGGATAACCCTGTGGGGAGTGAGGATGAATCAAATTTATTAGTCACTGAGCAGCAGGCTGGTAGCCCTTCACTTGGAGAAATTTTAAAGGCAGTTAATACGAAATAAAGAATCAGTCTAATCTCCCCCTATTCAAACTAACCTTCTGAAAAACACTATCACAAGTTTCCACTAATTCCAGAAATTAAAGACAAATCTGCTATAGAGATCAAAAAAGCCTCATTTTGTGTGTAGAAAACACAAAAAGTTAAGTCCCATTTATGAACTGTAAAGGAAAATGTCTCTCTTACGGGCATTTCTCCCCGTTATAAAGAAATGGCTGTGTTAGCACTGTACACATTGTGCAGTAGGATTGTTAGAGCCACTGGCATTTGGTAGCAAGCATGAAAACCAACCCTTGGGACTATTTTTTAGGGAACTGTTTTCAAGAGCAGAATTTGCCTGTCCACAGTGCTCAGGAACAAGGATGATTATAGAACCCTCAGGAGCAGAGAAGGTCAGCATTGCAGTACATGCAGGCTCCACCTGTCCTCATACTGGCCAAATAGTCTCTGCAGCTCTGCTTTACACTGTTGCTGAATCCACTGGATGGTTCTATCGTCCTTATCAGCCACAGAAAAATAGCATCTCTGTTATTTCACAATGTCCCCTTTAAGCAGAAAGATTTCCACTGTACTTTTTACTTTGCTAGTATCAAGCTAACGAACATTCTTCTTTTTTTTTTTCAAGTTTCAAATTTAATAGATTCAAAGGAAGGGTAGAACAACATCCTATCTAGCCCATAAATAGATTGCCTTGTGGCTTATTCCCCATAAAGGTAGCTGAGAAGCTTTTGGGGACTTTTAGAGCCTTTTACCTAACGGAGCAATGCACATAGTGACAAAGTTAATGCTGTCTTGCAAAAGAGGGGCTGTGGGTGGGAGTCTCCAGGTAGATTTTCAGCTCCTCTACAAATGGATGGTGGCATTTGCCTGGGCACCTCTATGCAGGGCAGAAGTCACAGATTTTGGTTGGCAATCATGTCCTTGGGCTTATTTCCAGCCCCTGCACTCTGTTTAGCCATAGGGCAGGCTACAAGCACTACTCTCTGGTCCTTCATGGCCCACATTTGGGCTGTGCCCTCCTCCATGCTAGGGCTAAGCTTCCTTTTGCAAAGGGGGAAATTCCCTTCCTTGAGAAGGCATCAGCTGCTACAGAAGGAATCAAGGCAGCTGTCTCAACAGAGACATTAAATACGGGATAATTTTCGCACCATCGTTTCATAATGCAATGCTTTTCTTTTTTTTTTTTAATTTTTTTAAACTTATGATGGGGTGTAAACTCTTGTGAACATTTTGAACAGCTTTTAGCTAAGAGTCCTTCAAATTAAACTGTTTGATTCAGCTTGAAATCTAATTCTATATGGCAGAAAAGACAGGCAGCATTTGGGAGGTGGGGGGAGAAAAAAAAGAATAGAGCAACAATATAGAGCTTACAAATTACAACCAAGTGGAGCTGTCAATAAGATCTTGCTCACCATATTGTCACAGAATTTTCCTTCTGTGTCACGTTGGTCATTACTGTAACACTACATGAGAAATCACTCCATCTGTTAAAAAAGAAAAGAAAAGCAGCTGCTGTCCTCCTGCAAAGATGGAATTAACAAACACACAATAACTGTATTCCTTTAAACTTTTGCAGTCACAATTTTAGTCCCATTTTATTTGTTCCACACAAGCCACCAAGCAATTCTACTGCCATAGTAATAAGGCCCTCAAAAAGTTCATTAACCAACATGAAAGGTGCTACCTATGGAAACTGTATGACTGTAACAGCTTTAGTTCTTGCACTGATGGTTTAGAGGGCTTTGGATTTTCTCTGGTGGCAGGGAAGGAGATGTTAGCACTTTGGGGAGGGGAGCAGTAATCCAGTGATTGCAGGAGACTAGGAGAAATCTTCAGAGATTCAAGGTTATTTTGCTGACTTAGCTTGGCAGTCGAAACAGGTGAGTCCCATTACATCCAACCACATAAAATAAAAGCATTTGAATGCGTGAAGCGGAAGAGCCTGGAGCAAGAGCAGCAGGCTACCAGCAGAGGCACTCAGGCTCAGGAGGAAGCCTGGGTTAGGATTTTATGACTTGCCATTAACACTAAACAACACATGGAGCCCCTGGGAACATGCTCCTTCAAGATCACAGCTAGGCTGTATATACCAATAAAAGGGCTGGGTGAGACTGCACCTATGTGCCATATTTTTCTGTTCCTAAATTATGCTAGAGGGTAGTCTGTAGACTCTGCAATTCAGGGAACATTGATCCAAGATCAGGGAAACCCCAAATCAAACACCTAACAGAGACCAAATCCTAACAGTCACATTTCTCCCATGAAGGGTGAGATCACTAAATACGACTTACCAAAAACAGCCAGTAGCTAAACCAGATATGATAGCCAGTGCATTTGAACAGCTATTGAAGAACAAAGGCTGGTTTGGGTGTGATCAGGCAGGACTGTACTGGAGACAGCACGTTCCAGGTAGATGAAGCCGCCTGTTAAATAACGTTTCAGGCAAGCTCCAGCCTGCCTGGGGGACAGCCCTTCTTCATGTTTGTGTGTGCCTCCTTGCCCTCCCCTCCTTTCAGGCTTGGCTCTGGATTTACACATCCCACTAATGTCTGCCTTCACACTGGCACGTCCCTGTGCCAGCTTGAGCCGTGACCAGCCGTGGTCAAGGGCCATGGAGAAACCAGAGGGTGTTCAGACGTGTCACCATGCTCATGTCACCCTTCTTACACTCTTCACCAAGCACCTGCTGCTTGCCAGGAATGGGGATAGGAGCCTTCTTAGAGGCACAACGTTACGGTGAGTACAGCTGACACCATGCAAGGGTGACTTTTTTGTCCTGGCAGGTTGTTTCAACAAGCCTGTAGGCACATCTCTGCCGAAAGAGGAAACACAAGAGGCAAGTGCAGCTCCAGCTGTTTGAGCAGAAACCCCCTGAACTCAAAGAGAGTTCACTCCAGGGGCATTCCTGATCCATTTGCTATCCTGTAGGACTCTTCCGTTCACTAGGGAGTGATCTGCAACTATTCTGTGGCAGAAGGAATATGCCATTAGCCAGCATCATTCCAACAGTCTGCACGATGGTACTCTAATTTTCTGGAAAGAGTGAATTTTATTATAAGTGTGTAAGTTGTATCTGTTCATCTGGTTAATTCATCCAAAGGCTTCGCCTTTCTAATAGGCTCAATGGCTACTGTAGCTGGTAAGATACTTCAAAATAATTATTAAAGTGTCCTGGGTTGCAGTGTATTCTATTACCATCCTCATGAGCTGTTGAAACCAGGTGGGGCGGTGTTTCCTGGCCTCCTCCCTCCGGACTATCTTTCTGCTAATGGCCCATCAATGCCCTGCCGAATGACTCAGAGATAACTCCCTCCGGACTATCTTCTATTAATGAGCCCATCAACACCTGGCCTCATGACTCATCATTCTATTGTGAGATGCTCCACCCAGAGGGAGGAACCAAGCGTTCCATCTTGGATATAATATGGGACTCTGAACACCACGGGCATCCTTCCCACTGGATTCCCAGAGGACAGGAGCTGCATAGCCACCACTGGACTTTCTGAGGAGGAGCAGACCTTTCTACTGGACCACTGCTTCGACAGAGCCACATCCATCACTTCAGGAGGACTACAGCCACCATCTCATCAGACTGCTCACGCCACCCTGATTAACAGGGTGCCAGGTTGTATTCTGACTCTGTTAGTTTAGCCCACTGGGGTTTTTCTTGCCTTTATTTTTAATTTCCCTAATAAATTGTTATTCTGACTTGGTGCCTCCCACTGGTCTGTTTTCAAACTAGTATATAAAGGTACTCCAATAAATAGAGTATTATTTGCATTATACCAATACAAAAATCCAAGTGAGATCAGAGTTCCATTTCCTAGCACAAGTAATAAAAATCTAGTTCCAAAGAATTTTTATGGAGGAGGAAAGCAATGGGAGAAGGGAAATTAAGGCACAGAGATTTGAAGTACTACTTCAGCAGGGTAGTAAAGCAAGAAATAGAATTACCTGTTTTAACCCCACTGACATATTTATAAACAGGACTTTCATTTTAGTATCAATGTAAGGTATTCAAATAAACTGTACTGCTAGTAAAAGTCACCTAAAAAAACTTTTAAAAACAGTGCCCACTAAAGATGATCAGGAATTTTTCAGAGCTTGAATCAAATGTCATGAAGAAGGAAGTATGATTTTTTTCACAAAAACTCATTAGTTCCCACAAGGAAAGAAAAAACAAAACAAAGCAAAGCAAGCAAGAAAACCTATCATGCAAAAGTTCCCTCAAACCCTGGGTGAAATTTCTGGCCGTGCCTAGAGAAAGCCCTAAGTGACTAGAGCCCACTTTGGGATGATTCAAACCACAGCCTGGCCCAAGGTTTCCTTCATACTGGAGTACCTGTCATGGCAGGCCAAGTCCACCTCATTTTCCCTGCACACTTTTGCAAGTGAACACAGCTGGGCTGATGCAGAAGATCAAGTTTCCTGTCCCTCTTCTGAACAGGACTAGAAGAAACTTTAAACAGGGACTTCCAACCACAGGACTCACCTGAAAGGCTCTGGAGCCTCAAAATCAGCAGAGTAGCTGGATCTCCTCCTGCTTACCTCTGCTACATACATGCATGTGACAGAGCCACTGTCTCAGCATACATTGTGGATTTTAAACATGACAAAATATTCTGTAAGGGCTGCCTGACTTTCCAGCCCTATTGTTTTTTACCAGGGATAGGCCACAGGGTTTGAATGCATGCAGGGATTTTAAATACCACAAAGTTTGTTGGTACCATTTATGTGACTTTGGTTCAAGCCAACCCCTGTTTTGACAAAAAAGGAACCTCTGGCTTTCTGAGGCAACACAACATGAAGGCATTCAGTGCTTCTGCCAGCCTGCCCCCATGCAGTTTTTCAGTGTAAAGGGTCAGCAAAACCACTGCACCACCACACATGAACTCTTACATAGCCGTAGTTATGGTGCAAATGAAAAACTGTTTTACACGGCATGCCTGACCAAGAGCTTGGCACCAAAGCAAGAACTAGTCTATATAGCAAACTGGATTTTATCACAGGCTGAAAGACTCTTAAAGTCCTTGAATACAAAGAGCTCCATTTAGAAAGAAATTGCAGTGTGTAAATATAATCCACAATCAAGGCTCTCAGAGTCACAAAATAGCATGACTATATCTCTGATTACTAATTTAATCAGGCACCACAAGCACTTAAGTGAAGAACCCCAACCAGACAAAGGGAGCTCCTTACAGCTGTTTTTAGCAGGCTGTGTTTTGCAATAGGCATGTGAGCACAGATCCCAGTTTGTAAGAGATCCCATGTCTGAGAGGCAACATTTACCAAAACAAAGTGAGATGGCAGTGACGTGAATCACAAGAATCTGCACAGACCCAATCCCGCACTGCTAAACCGCGTATTCGCCATGGTGTGAGCGAATATGAGTCTTGGCACCATACACGCTGACTTCCATTTAGTCAAGATGCACCAGAAGCTAGAGCTAGCTCAAAAGACTGAAAAAAGGCACTTAAAATGGAAAGATCCTTCATTATTTTTGCTGCTGAAATAAATAAATGAATACAGTCAAACCAAAACCAGATAGGTGCCTGCTACTGATGTGAGTGTCATTGCAGACTAAGCAAAAGTCTGAAGTAACCTACACTCAGCAAAACATCTGAGGAGAGCAAGACTTGGTAGGACTTTTCTTAGCTGAGACTTCCCTACAAGTTCCAGAGGCATAAGGGTTACCACTGTCCAGCCTAGGGCAGCAGTACTTTCCACACAGCAGCTGCAAAGTCCTTTTGACCTCCTTCCCTCCAGAACCCTGAGCAGTGTCTGGGGGGAACATGGGATCTAATGTCTCTTTATACTTTTTAAATTGCCATGGAGCACACAGGTCTCTCCAGCTACATATTAGGTGTCTTAAATATATCTGTGGATCTCTGCACCAGAGAATAAAAGTGTGAGTATGCAGGCAGCCTTTGGATTTTAGCTCACTTCCCTTTCTCCCCCATTCAATTTGTTCGGTCCACTTTCACCAAAACCCTTTGGAGTGACTCATCTACCACAAAGGCACCTTCTCTGTGGTGCTGTGCCAGGCCACTAATCTCATATATATACCTCTGACATAGCAGGGCAGCCAAAAAGGATACAGACTTTACATACCTATTGGTAAGTCCTTTGACCAGCCCACTGCTGCCTACGGACATGAATTATGTCCATTAGCTTAATTTTCTGACAATATCTCAAAGTGATATTAAAATATCTATATGACACATACCTTCTCCTCTCCCACCTTCCTGCCCACTCAGCCCTATGCAATCAATGGGTAAAAAAAAAAAAATTCACAATGCCACATAACAGGAAATCTCTACTTAGTTGGATGTATTAATAGCTCAACTCATTTTCTGATGTAATTGCTTTAATTGTTCCTGTCCCAACTGGTTTTCCAGGAGAAAAAGGAAGGTTCATTTAAATATTAAACACAGAAAATGTTGGGGTTTTTGTTACAGCTTTGTGCGCAGATGTGAAGCAGAGTGCTAAATATCAGCACTCTGCCTAGTTGAAGACTGTTGTGTTAGCAGGAATCCTCACCTATTCGTACAAACTAGCGTGTACCAGATGGCTCCATGGGAGTCAGGAGGCTTGAAATGGAGCAATCATTCAGTGTGCAGATGGAATATACAGTACGTTCCCAGTTAAGTAAGGGGCTCATTTATTCAGATAGATTCTGCATATATGGAGCGTGTCTCAGAGGATAAGCCAGTTTCTATCTCCAGATTTGCAGCAAATTTCTAAGCTAAGTCCATCCTCCATACGCTTCTGCTACTAGAGTCCAAAAAAACCAAAGCCCCCTTACTTAAAATGTGAAATTTTGCTCAAGCTGTGCTGAAGTATAACACTGAACACAAAATTTACAATTTTTTTAAAAATCTTCTCAATCTGGAAAATAAAAGGTGCTCCAATATTGTTTTTTGTCACTCATTATGCAAACATTTGGACAGAACCCCCGAATTCAGTGTAGAAGAACTACATATTTATACTCTAGTTATTATTATTTATCACCAAAAAATAAACCAATGACTTAATGGCAATTAAGACCTGCAGCAGCAACACCCACTGTTGCCATGCAGAGTCCCAGCAGAGAGTCATCCATGCCTGCCTTTGACTTCTGCAGAAGCAGAGAGGCAAGATCTGTGCGTAAGGGAAAGGGGCAAGAAGGATTCTGCCTCTTGAACAGACAGCTTTAGAAGTCCAAGCTAGAAGTTTCTGACATGGGACTGTTGTTATTTGTACAATAATATAAAACAGAAGATATCCTGAACAGGATTAGGGTGGGACTCGAACTCTTCAAAGGCATTGCAAAGCAACCTTGTTCTCAAAGATTAAGATGAAACAAGAATTCTAGCCTCAGATTTTCAGCGGCCTACTGAAACTTTTCTAGGCAAATAATTGAAGAAAATTATGAAAAAGCTTTTTCAAATGTCAGGGTGAAAAATATTGTTTCATAGTTTAAGGCTTTGTAGAGCCTATTCTGCAGGGAAAGGAGTATGAAGAGATATCTGGGGCTTGGTTTGTGTTAGCCAAAATCCATGAAAACACAACTGCTCATGTTCCACAAAGAAGGGAAACACCTCCTCCTATGCTTTGGCTTCACAAGCCAAGTGATTAAAAGCATGCAAAGCCTTTCTCTCCATACAAAGTCTAAAAGTAGATCCTGAGAGCTTGGTCAAGTGATGACCTAGATCCACACCCAGCAAAGTTGCTTTCCACAGTGGTCCTTCTGGGACACCAAGTTGCTTCAACACACACAGCTGTGATTGTTTAACACCAGCAGGAAATTAAACTCCAAATAAGTCACTCCCCTTCCCTCCACCTCTTCTAGTAAAGGAGGGAAAACAGCAGACACTATGGGTTGAGATAACATTTTACTGAAAGCAAAAAGCAATGGAATAAGACATGCCTGATAATAACAACAATCTTAATACCAAAAGTATAAAAAGGGAGAAGGTGTCTTACCCACAAAAAGGTATTCACCACTGGGAACAAAAACATACAGAGGCTGACCCAAACACCCTCCAGCTGGACAGGGGAAGGCAAAAGTGGCACACTTCCGATGGGATACCCAGCTTTTCCTCCCAAAACCAAGGCCCGCAGTGATGATGTGATAGTATAGAACACAAGCTTGCTCCGCCCACACCGTAGCTCTGCCCCCTCTCTGCAACCAGGACAACCATCCACTTTAGTGCTTCCTGGAAGCACCGACGCCTCCTGGCATGAGTGCTTCCAGCAATTTTTGGCAGCCTTCACAAAGGCAAAGGGATGTCTTCCAGGCTTTGCTGGTTCTGCCCTCTCCCTACTCCATGCTGCAGCTGCCTACAGGGGGACCTCTCACTTGATCCTTTATTTGGGTCCCGGTACCTGACACAGGCAATGTAGCATGTGATAATGGTAAAGTTTACAAATGTGAACATCACAGGGTAAGTATTGATTTATAATGACAAGCTGGAGGAGCAGGAAGAGGGAATTGTTAAGGGACTGTCTTCTATCACTTTCCAGGGATGGGAGGAACTCAATTATACTCAGCAGCCTCACCTAACGTAATTGTATTCGCTGGCTGTTTGCCTTTGAAGTGCCTCTCCTGCAGTATGTCTTGGCAGCGTATTCTGCCACATCAAAAAGGAAAAAGTTTTACTACCTGTGCTTTTGGAGGGCTAATTAAAAACACAAGTAGAGAGATGGAGCAGAAAATTGTTATCAAATCCTCTGGGTTTTTTTGTTTTGTGTTGATTTTCTTCTCAGATCACATAGAAGCCCATGCACTTTGTGGGCTCTGTTACAGAAACGTTGATCGCACGGAATGTTGTTAATTCATCACAGCTCTGCTAGGCTACTTGTCTTCATTTGCCATGAACACAAACAAATTCTACAGACACACCATATCAAATCTGTTCTCCTGAAAAGGCACATTCACTGGTGAAACAAAGAGAAACGTAATGGCAATTAATAAACTAACATTTACTGCACTAATTAGCATCTCCTAGAGGGCTTGATTATGTGTTTACACCAGTTAGATACAGCTCAGTATGAGAAAATACCCACATTTCATACATCAAAAGACATTTCTTTCATATTTCCTCTTCCATTCTTATGGTAGTGAAGTGTGAAGACAAGAGCATGAAGGAAGGTAGAATAATTCATTACCTTGTCTGCTACTGATTTGTACATTCAACATTTTTTTGGAATAAACACAAAGTCATAAATTAGCTTGTAGCAAAACAGAATTAATTGAATGTCTTAGTAGGATCATCAAACCAAGGTTTAAAGTCAATTTATCTGCCTGGGATATTGCTAATGTAGCTTCAGCTCATTAGGGTGAGAGCTGATGCTGTGGATGGGACACACAGGCTCATGAAAACACACACCAACCCATGTTTTCCCTATGTGGGGACAAAAATCTCTCATATATGTCATGCACAAACACATGCATATGCATGTACATGTATTGACATTCACAGAGAAAAAAATGTGAGCTATAAAATAAGTACTCTTGAGAAAGGGATTTTATATCAAGGATTTCAAGACATGTAGTCATATTTATGAACCCAGATTGTCCCAGCTTCCACTGGATCCTTGTAGCACCATGTTATTTCCTTAGCTCATGAACGACATAGACGGCACAATGGATACCAAGAGACAATGTGGTTACATCAGCCCCTCCACCTAAGAGGTAATATTCCAAGGCTGGAAACAGATGCAGGACAATTAGGACACAGAAGTCAGTACTGTGGGTTTGGGAGACATTTTAGGAACAAATACCATAATCTCTGTGGATACTTCACTATAGCCAGAATGTTTCCTGTCAGGAGGGCTTTGGACAATAAATGCTCCAGCTAAGCAAGGCAGATGGAGCGCAGCAGAGCAGCCTGACACGGAGTGTGCTAGTGGCTCCGTCCTATAGGCAGCAGGTCAGAAAGGTTTCCTGAGCTGGTATCGCCGAGAAGCAGGATTTAACAAGCACTTCAAATGCAGATCAGGACTTGAAGCTTTTACTAATGCTCTGTGCTCCCAGATGTGTTCTCCAGCAAGAGCAAAAGATTTTCATGGGACTGGTGAAAAAAGCCCCAAACCATCAGGGCTCAAAAGCAGCTCCCAGTTGTACCAGGCTAAAGGAAAACCCCAAGCTGACAAAAGTTAAAGTACAACCATCCTGTGTCATTAAGTGGAAGAAGGATCACATGCATAGCAATTCAAACAAATTCTGGGGAAGGAAAAGGCAACACAGTGCAGCACTTCAGCACAGCTTCAGATGAAGATCGTGGTGGTTGCACAGGCTGATGGCAAAGGCCGAATGCAACACCTGGCACAGGAACAAAGTCAGTGCGCTGAGACAAGCACTCAGGATATAAATGGCATTTCAAATCTACAAACCAGTGACACACAACTTGCCAGCTGTGAGCATCTCACTTCTGTCACTGCATACCCACCTCGTGCTCTTACTCCTGTTTACTATTTGCATCTTGGGAGGACTTACAGTCTCAGCCAGCTGTGCTGAGAGCCACATAAGTGTATGATGGCAGAGGCTCTACCTCACAATCTAGTAAAAGGAGGAAAGTAGCTGCAGCAGTGATAAGAAATTAAATGATGAGACCTCTCATAAAGGGTCTTACGTGATAGGCTGCTCAAGTCATATCTTTAACACTCTCTTAAGCACAGCAACACATTACTGCTTACACACCTAAAGATTTAGACAGCAGAACGATACAGGCAGCAATCTCCAAAAGCACCCATGTTCAGATCCTCCTGAATTGGGCACTCAGAAGTTTTTGATAATGCCAGTAGGTGCCTATGAATGGTTTGCTGAGCAAACTTACTTTAAGGACTTCGGGGTGTGGGAGACACTTCAATCAAACCTTTAGTCCTCTAGTTTAAGCAGACCCTTAATGGCAGTTTTAGTCATAGCCTGCAGATAGAACATTTCTTCATTTACCAGCAGCCCCTGAGAGGTGTTACTTTTCTTGAGGGGCAAAGCAGTCGCCCTAGAAGTCTTCCAGCTTGCCACCACTTTGCTTCAGCAAGCTGGCCCTGACACAGACCGTAAGCCTGCTGAGCCTGCCACGTCATCAATATGGGGGCAACCACCTCACCTGCACCCCCAAGCCATGAGATCGAATTCTGTGTGTGAGTAGGAGCAAGCTGTCCTAGGCTCCATCCCTATTAGGCAAAAGCAATGCCTGTAGGTGGTTTAAAACACCAACAAAGGCTGCTGGTGCTCAGATGACTCCACTGGACATTCAGGCCTGACTTTTTCCAGGCTGTCAGTTTTCAACAGAACTGGATCAGTTGCTGCATTTAGATTCCAGGGGACAATCATGGTAGGAATATCCTTTTTGCATCTCAGGCTGTCCAGAAACTGTGACGTCTGCTGCTGCAGTTGAGATTTTTGCCACTTTGAAATCACTGAAACTGCTGTCCTAAGTTTCAAAGATTTCCAAGTACAGCAAGCTAGCTCTATGAGCATATGGATGCATAAAATGGATGCAGAAACATTTTTGCTCTTTCTTCTTTTTGACCGCCTTTCTCTTATCCTACTGTCCTTCCTTCCCCATTTACTGATCTGTTTGCTAGAGGCAACACAGCAGCATCTTAAATGGGGTATATCCAGCTGGGACAGGGAGTATAGCTGGCAGCACCACTGCCTTCTTCTAATGGCCCCAGCTTTCAGTTGTCTTCTCCCTTGCCAGACGTCTGTCCTTCTGTGAGCATGACTGGCTGCAGTCCATCTGATATGAAGATGATGTCTGGCACCTCATGCTCAAAATAGACTCTTTGATGTAGCCCCTCATCCTTGCCAAACACCCCAGCACTAGGCTAAGGAAAAGGCAGGGGTAATTTGAGTATACAACTGTATAATACAGGACTAATACAAATATTTGTCCAAATATTCAACCACCAGCAAACCCAGCACCACTAGTTGTAATGGACCAATGCCATTTCACATCAGTCCTGCTAAACAGGAGCAAGCTGTTCAAATCATGTTTAGCTGTAGATAAACCAGAACTTCTAAAAAATTCTTTATGAAAGACCTATTTTCCTAGTACCTTAATCGTCCCTCTTGCGGGCAGAACTCCCCTTTCATTTTATGGAGGTGGTTTAGGACTGAGAAGTCTTAGAAAGAGTCAGCAATAAAGTAGAATCAGGACTGCTCTGAAGTCCGGCCCCTAAACTGTATTGTTCAGACTCCAAACTCTCCCACATTATATAGATTTCTGACATGCAACTGTGTGTCTTCAGAATAATGTTTGCATTTGTAGTTTCCCGTTCTGTGCACACAAGTTACTGCCTTCCTCTCCCAGAGAGCAGGCATTTGCCTTTCTGCTATGCCCTCCTCCTCTGCAGAGGAGAAGGTCCTTCTGGCCCACGGGGTACGGCAGTGCATAGGTTCTGCACACTTCTTCAGCAGCTAATTTTTCAGCTACTTGGAAAAGCAAGAATTTCAAAATATGCCTGCTTCAAGAAAAGCAACCTGCTTGTTTCCTTGCATTAGAAATGACCCTGCTTTAGCTAATAAAAAGATTGTTTATTTTTGGTGAATTTACATTTGTTGGCAGCTTGAATGTGACTCCAGCTCTACTGCTTCCGTGTCCCTCCCTTTCATGTGATCTGAAAGCAACTTTGGTTTGTTTCTCACTCACAGCAAAGCAGAGCTGCAATAACAGCAAATGGTCCTTGGAAATCACAGTCACATTAGGCTTCTGTTCAAATAGCTTTTAGGGCTGCGATAATAGGAGGCATCCCTAATAACTGGTGACTCAGTGAGACCCTGCACAGAAGGCCTCCAAATGACAGTACACAATTTAGAATTTAATCTAGAAACAGTGGCGGTGATGAGATTCCAGCTGGGGACCTTCTGGTCTGGAGGCCAGTGCTGTACCAAATAGTCTACAGCAACTACTTTACCCGACCAGAAAGGGGATGAGTCTCTTCTCTTTCCCTGAACTTCACTACAACTTTCAGGGTGGTGTTTGACCCATGAAGCAGAGAGGGCCTTCGCTGCTGCCTTGGCTCTGGAGACTGACAACCCTGAACCACGGCATGTTAAACTGCTGATATGTGGACAGCATCCAGTCATGCATCATTAATACTAAAGTTAGTTCTTGAACACTGAATTTCAGCACACTTTGGTTCACAGTCCACCTGTATTGTGCTTTTGGACTGCCCTTGGTCTGCTATAAATCTAGACTGGATGCTCTCCCAGAGAGAGCAAAGACAGAGTTCTCCCCATGCTCCCATTTCCACCCAGCACACTACTTATGTCAAAATCACACAATGTTGGCATGACCTGTGCTTAGCAACCCAGCAAACGTAAAGAAAAGGTGGGTTTTTTTGAGAGGAGAAAGCCATGACCCCGGTGGCAGAAGAATTATATTTTATCTCTTAAAATAAAGCCTTTGAACCCTTAGTCTTTGCCTTTGTGATGTGCAGAGAGGGGAATGTGGCACAGACTTATCTTTCCAACAAGAGCCTTGAGTGGGCACTGGAAAACAGACAAACACAGTGCTTGGGAAGAGAGAAGATGGATGAGGGCCCTTTGGGTACAGGCATACGCCTCCTGCCCTCCTACTTAAAGTTCCTCTGATGTGCCCTGGATGCAGTAAGAACAACAGGAAATCTCTCACGCACAACAGAGAAAGGAAAACTCCACTTCAGGAAAGCAGGTTGAAAGGAGAAATAATTGCACTCAGAGGATTGGGTCCCATTTAGTGAAAAAAACCACTGTGGACAATAAACTTCAAATAGCCAAGACAGCATTTACTGACTAGTGGGCAGACAAAACAAATATCATTACTTTGGAATTTTTTTTTTTTTCACTATCAGTGGTCTTCCAACGGGGCGCAATATTTGCTAACATAGAGTAATTTGAGTTATCCACAGATAGTTCAAAAATACAAAGAGTTCATTGCCCAGATATCTCTATTTAAAATAGCTTTGCTTTTGTTCATCAGTGTAAGGCACGTGGCTGAGAAATGGCAAGGTGCCAAAATGAAACTGCTCCTAATTTTCAGAGGAGGCCACCGGCTAATTACACAGACTGCAGGTGTGAAGAGAGAAGCTCAAAGTAATCAATAGTAGTAATTAATCTGCTAGACTGGAGCTAAAGAGCTAACAGCTGGACATCAGAAATGGACACATGCAACAAGATCAGCAATAATTACCTCTTTAAATATTGAATTTCCATAGCAACAATTAAGCATATAAATAAAGGCTTGAAATCAAGGCTCCGAGGCATGATGCTGAATTGCAAACACAACATTCTCCAAATCAACCCTTTTAATAAAACAGTAACAATATGCTTGGGCTGGGTCGACTGGTCTCTGGTGCTAGCAGAAACTCAGCTTCTGCTGCCTCCAGATTTTTTGGCTCTTCCTCCTTGGCTGCTTCCAAACCCTCAGGTTCTGCTGTAACTTCTCTTTATCCAACTAGCATATAAAGAGACCTAGTGCAACACATGCCTGCTACTCACCCCCTCTCTTCTAAGGCTGTCCACCTAACAGCTTTGGTTTTTTCCACTCTCTGGAGATGGTTTCCCTTCAAAATTCTCACCATTTCCGTCAGGCTAGCAGTGCCATCTTGCCTGGGCAGCATCAAAACACTAGCTGGTAGGTGACCTCACCGCAACTTTTGCTGGGCTGTCACAGATGGATCCAGTGCCAGAGGAACAGCTCTGCTGTTCATTATGTTCTCAGTTGCCTGTGAGGCCAGAGATGGCTTCCATGGATCCCGTCCTCTCCACGCTGCACCTAACCAGGCAGCAACCACAGACCATGTCACTGCAGTTCAGATGAGTTTTAGCATTTAAAGCAGAGGAGGCCAATCTGCCTCCAGCTCCACCCTGCTCATAGCTTTACTACAGGGATGAGGTGCATTCTCCTTCACAAGAGTTAACTATTTAAATTTCCAACATATTTGACCGGCCACATATTAATTCACACCCCAGTAATAAGAAAGAAAAAAAATTAAAATCTATTTGACAACTATGAACAGAGGCTATATTGAAACATTGTCAGGAGTATTATCCTCCCTACAACTGCTTAAGCACAAGAAAAACTAAATCACACCTACAGAAATCGAATAGAAAAAAGAAATCCTAAATTACATACTTCTGTTTGATCCCTACATTCCCAGAATCAAACTTGGAGCTATATGAAAATTTGAGGAACTGTTTTTACAATTTTTAAATTTTCTGCATTTTGAATATTCCTCTCTCCCATCATTTATCACTTCATTAATCCTGTTTTCCAGGATTTTTTATTTTCCTTAAAAGAGCAAGAAGAAAGGGACACATTTCTATAGGCTAATACTGGCTCCAGTTAGATAACTCAGCTGAGGAACAGAAATGCCTTGAACTTTTCATTGCTTTCAGCAAAACATTATAAAGGTCCACAATAAGTACTATTAGGGTAGGATAGGGACCTATATTTTTTTGCCTCAGAAGGCAGTGGCATTTCGTAATTACCCTCATGTATTGATTCCCCCAACCATGCCAGCAATATTTCTTAATCTCTATGGTCTGTAAATATTTCTACACACTGTATTTCAAACTCTTCTGTAGTGTAGATTTGTGATGTGCCTGTCATGCTATGATATTTTACCAGTGCAGTGCTTTTGCAGCTTTGGTACTGACTGTGTTTTCTGTCTTTCTAACAAGTGTGCAGCAGTTCAATTCTCTGTGAACAACCCTTCGGGTTGCCAGGTGTTACCAACACACCTACGTTGAGTGTGCTTTAAAAATAAAACAGTGTGCTTGGCTGGGTGACACATCAGGCTTTAGATCAGGCATATACAAACCATTAGCTCAACCCAGCCACTAGCCCAAAACCAGCTTGATAAGGATCACCTGCTTCTCTCCCAGGTTTTCATCCATGGAAGAAGCAGCTCAGTTGTCCATAGGTGACACATCTCTGCCATTGAGAAGTGTTTGGGAGAGGTAGAAACGTGAAGAAAGCTTCTTCCAAGCTCCACTCTGAGCAGCAGTCCCATCTGCTCTGGCACCTCAGTGGTTGGTGACTAAAGATCAACATCCAGGAACCACAGAGGTGCCCGGCCCTGGTGAAGAGCCAGGTAAGGCCAGAGAAGACAGGCAGCAAACTCAGCTGCCCAACAACAGCTGGAAAAAAAACAGCAGATCCAGACCTCCAGTGCCTCGTATCTTCCACCTTATGAAAAAGGATGCATTTACATGGTATGAAATGCTGCCGTTCTGGTTCAGGGATTGAAAACAAAGAGCCCACAGGAAGGTCAGTTCCATGGGGCTGGAGATCACGGTTTGTCCTTAACTCCACTACAGCTCTCCATGTCACTTCATCTAAATTGCTTGCACCTACCTTGGCGTACCCATTCATAAATATGTTGGACAGACACATGAAGAAATGTTATTTTCTTTCCTGAATCACCTATTTGGTTTTGACAATCAAGGATCTCTTTCTTAGGAAATTTTGTCTAGATTACGCAGAGAAGTCAAAATTAGCCTACCTTCCCCTGAAGTGGGCAGACTACACACAGTGGGGGCCAAGGTCTGTATTGAGGTCCTTCCCTATCACCATACAACATCAGAGCTCACTAAATCAGGCACTCATATTTCCCAGCTGTTAGAGGATTCTGAAAACAGTACTTGACCCCAATCCATCCTCAGAGTCTTTTTCCCAGTGACTGTTCTCGTACCACATCAGTAGCCCCTTCACATATGAAAACAGAATTGGAAAAAGCCTGTGAAACACTTTTTCTCCCTCCATCATTCAGGATATATCAGGAATCCCTGTCTGTGACCTGAGGAAACGGAGAAGCAGAGAAAGAGGGATCCTGTCATCTCAAGACACAAACATAATAACCAGCAGCTATTCACTCTGCCCAACTCTAGGCAGTAAATTTAGGTGCCAACACTGAAGGAGATAAGCTGCCCATATATTGAGAGAGAAAGTTATCCCTCTGAATTTGTGCTCAGAGGACGATATTAAACTTTTGTTTGTCCTCTTCTACCTGGTGCACTAAGCCTCCTGAAATGCATGTTACACACGATTCAGAGGTTGATAAGTTCTGAGTCAATGTTGGCATATGCTTAAAGGTGGTGTTCAATTGTGTGTTGATAGAGCAGCAATTTTTAAAATACAGCATAGAAAAATGATAGTTTTTAATATTAGTACAGCTGGAAAACAACTAGGGATGGGAAAGGGATTCTTCAGTTTCTTTTCTATATAACTGTCTTTGGGGGAAGAAACCACAATAAGCTGTCAGGTCAGTGTCAGTTCATCAGAAAAAATGCCAAGGCTGCCTTCCCAGGATATTTTGAGAGCATTCGCACTGGAAATACGCAAGAATAAGAAGTCTCATGACATTTCTGCCAATTCATGTCTGGATTGCATTATCATTTGAGAAGAGACAGAGTCCCTCCCAGAACAGAGAGTCATTTCCATGAAGAGCTGTGAAATGGAGCCAAGGCTTAGAGCGCATCGAGGGGGAAGCGAGTGCAGCCTGAGGCCCCCAGATTGCCCTGCAGCAAACAGGGCAGCCCCACCAGGTCCTGCTGCTGGCAGCTGGGGGCAGAGCTGGGAGCCCTCCTTTCTGGCTAAAAGCCATGAGTCTGTTTTCAACACCGAGGTAGGAGCTTAACTTTAAAGACGCTTCTCTCAAAACCATAAAAAATTGGCCTCTCCTTGTTCACGTCTCCCTGTGATGGGCATTTATTCAGTCTTACCAAAGAGACCCTCTTTGTCAAGAGAAAAGCTCTCCCATAGGGAAACTACCAGAAAAAAAATTCTATCTTTGCTGCTTTAGCATGTGGGAGGAGTTTCTCTCTTCCCCTTGACCAGAGCAGGAGCCTGGAGACATTAACCTTGCTGGGCAAATGGTAACCTCTGCAAATACCTCTTCCGCACTATGAAACAGTTTACAAATTTCCCAGACAGGACAAGCTTGCTCACTACTTTGCAGAATCAAATTGACTTGAGTCAGATATGTATACATCATATGCAGGTATATATATGTGTGTGTGTGTGTGTGTGCACATGTGTGCCATATATGTATGTACTCACGTGTGTACAATAAACAACTTCATAATTATTGTTTCAGTATAAAACAGACTTTCAGAGAAGCGTCTCAGTGTTAAGAGGTTAAGCTTAAATAGCCCTTCTCTCCCTGTTTCCTCCTGGTCAGATTATGGTTTCCCACTGCATAGTTGGCTCATTAATTCCTCCTGGGCTTTCCATATACTTTTCAACTTTTTCCTGCCACAGCACATGAGGTACTCACAGAGAAGTGAGCTTTGTGTGTATGGTTGCTGGCTGGTGCTGGTGGATCCTGACAAATGCATCCTCTAGCAGCGTCCACGTATTCCCTGGGCTGGCAGCCAGCCAGTAAATTCCAGCTTGACCACCTGCATGTAGCATACCGAGACATAAAGATGAGGAAGCACAGCACTGTGTGCCAGCAGGCAAGGATCATGGTTGATGGTAGGAGAGACAGAAGTCGGCTGCATAAAAAGCCCACAACTCTTTGCCTAGAAAATGCCACCCATATAGAATAGTATGGACCAGACAAAGGTTTACCAGGTGCTTTTGAAGCCGTCTCCAACCCAAAGAATGCACCAAAATGACCCTACAAATTGCTAAGTATTCTTTAGATCTATTGCATTGACAATGTGGTCAGTCATCTCCAGAAGAAATGCCTGCAACAGGACAGGGGTGGAATAAGCACTGAAGTTCCTATTCCTGCATGCCATCATAAGCCACTTGCTTAATGACTCTGTGTGAGGATATTCATTTTATCAGACCAGCCAGTCAAAGAGACATAACATTACACAGGCATCCATCTCCTTGGATATCTATGAATTAGAAAAACACCGTCACATCAGGGAGCTGCTGTTGAGTGAGTGTTAAGGTAAAAATGTGTATCAGTGTGACACATCGCAGCCTGTAGATACTGAAGGAGACATTTCACTAAGGTCACATGTCTAGTGCCAGCAGACAGGCAGCTCCTTGCAACCCTTGGAAATGACCCAGAGCTTAATACAGACAGCCATTTCAGGGAGACTGACATGATATGATTATCCCCTGTATTGAAGCATAGCTCCACAGCTAAACACACTACTCAGCTCACAAGGACTGAGAATTGAACTAAGTTTTCTTTCCACATATCCTCAGCTGAAGTCACTGCATAGAAGTGGGGGGGCGGGGAGGGGGGGCTTCACTGAAAAAAACAGGTAGCCAAGTTTTCCTAGACTTGGTAACTTGTAAAACACTTGGACTACCATACTTGGGGATTAAAAACACACACAAGAAGCGTAGGAGCATCTACTGTGACTGTGCAAATATCTGGCCTATATAAACCCGAGTCCTCATTACTGGCTTTGTTGTCTTGCTTCCAAGTATGATTATATCTTCTCAGACTTGAATTGTAAAACACTTTGAGAGTGGAACATTTCCTACTTTGGTCTTACACAGGATCTAGTGCAATGAGGCTCAAGCCACCATGCTACCAAAACACAACATCTTGAACACTGCTGTTGGGTACATGATTTATTGCTGCTGTTCTCATTCATGCTGACACAGAGGACACTCAGTTTAAAACAAGATGATAGCTCTAAAGACCTCAGGGTCTTGTTTCTCCAGATCTGTAGGCTGACCCCTCCTGCCCCACCCTGTCTTACACATCCCCATTCCAATTTAGTGGGATGCAGAATAGGGTTGAACCTCTCCATCCTACCATGTGCCACTCAAGTACCTCTTCGTGACCACTTTCTCTTCACACAGTTTAACATCTTCAGTGTTTAGTAAAACTGCATATGTACAATGCTTGCCATGCTGTTCACACAGGAAATCAAAACTGTTTATTTTTGCAACAGGCAAATTGTGGGCTAATTTATACAGATGTATTTATTCAGTGACTCATTAACAGTAAGTATCATGAACCTAATTTACTGCAACATCAGCCCACAGATTGTGGCAAATTATGTTCCAGAGAGAAACAGGACCCAGGTCTGTCAGAACTGACTTCTAGAATTGAGGTTTATTTTTAGCATCCATTTTACAGCCAGCTTTACATCAGCAGGATGGATTTTGTCAGTACTCTCTGCCTATGCTTACTCACCTATCTTCAAGTCTTTTTTATTAATTTCCGTTCTAGTGACAATTTTTTTTCATGGCAAGACGTAAGTGTTCCTGAGGATTAAATACAAAAGCAGGGTAGGGCTTGAGTGTTTTAAAAAGCACTTCAGTAAAATTACATCAGTAATTGATTCCTTGTACCTTTATCAAACCAAAGAGATATTTCTGGGGAAGTATAAGGAAGGAAAATATTTAACTGTTCTAGATCAGCTTTAAAATTAAGGTTTATTTTGCCTAGCAAACAAGTGCAAGCCAAAGCTTTTCTTCAGATCCAGTTTGAAATAAGTTTGTATTTAAGGCACTTGCAGTGAAAGAAGATAAGAAGTAAGGATGAACACACACATGCTGCAAAAGGAGACCAGACTCTTGCCTGCAATGGTGTAGCGGTCAGAGTATTCACACTAGAGGCTAAAAGTACTTTTCTCCCCTCCACCTGTTTCAAAGAAATTAAGCCATGCTCTCTAACCATCAGGAGAAAGTTATAACCATCAGGTAGGCTGCAGGGTATTCAGTTTTTCCTTGATTCTCTCCTATTGGAGCTGTTCTGCTTCTCAATGAATATGTATGAATTCATTAAGAGACAGAGAAAGGGAGACTAATTAGTGCACTTAGCTGGGAAGGCTGGTTACCCTGTCCCAATCCCTGCTCCAGTGAATATCTCATTAACCATACAAAGAGGAACCAGGGGCAAAAAACAAGTTATAAACATCCCCCTTTCCAAGCCAGAGTGTCCTATAGCTTAGCAGGCAGAGGTCCCATGTGCACATGATTGAGTGCCCTAAGAAGCAGACTTGACACTAAAAGGTGATCCACAGTGCCCAATCTAACCTCATAAACACTTTCCCTCCCCATCTCTAAGCATTTACGAGGCAGAAAAGAAGGGGAAAGGCAAGTGTCCCATTCTGATTTCCAGACACACATTCAGAAATTAAAGTCCCTGAAACCATCAGTGTCTCCCAAAAGCCTCAGACCACAAGTCCCCTTCCTTACTTCTCCAGATCAACATCTGTTAGATTGGTTAGATGCTCCCAGAGTTTTTTTAAAATATAAACAATGCATATGTTTTGACTGCTGGGTTTTTCCTATCACTTTGCCTTTCCCAGATTGACACATGCAAGCTTTAGTATAAGCATGCATTTATTGCTTGCATTTAAATGTATACACAGCCCATAAAAGATTAATACATATCCATGAAGAAGACTTTTATATCAGTCAGATCAAAATTAATGAAACCAGTCGACTTAGTAGGTGGTTGGTTTACATGTTTTTATTCTAACATTATCCTATCACATATTATGCTACCCTGAAAGTGTTTTAATGTATTTTGTACGTGTTGTGAAATGCTTTTGTGGTCTCTTGCCACTGCACCCTGGTGAAAAACGCCCCCTGGTTAGAAATGTTTGAATAAATTACTAAATCAAGCACAAAGGAAGAAAGCCAGTACAGAAACTGGGGAGGAGGATAAATCAGTGTGAGGAGAGAATATATTCTTAGACACAAAATCTCTTGCATAATACTTTGCTCAATAGATCATATTTTTCTTCAGCACTGAGGGAAGAGGCTTTTTGCAGATTAGAACATTTTGAGCATTTGACTGAAGGCAGAGAAAGTTTTATTTATAAACAGAACTGCAAAGTAACAATGGGCACTAACATCTGTAGTCAGTTGTGAGTTATGTTTCTGAGTGTCAGCCTGAGAATATGAATTATTTCTTTGCAGACCATCCATTTCATCACCCATCCCAAGTCAATGAAAGTAAGAACCCCTACACTACCTTTATTTGTCTTCAAGACTACACATGTACAAGACTTTTTTTTTCTTTTTTCTCTTTTTTTATCTTTTTTTTTTTTTGAGAACAGACATTTTATTACTGAAGAGCTTTTAAATCATGGGGGAAGAAGTCATTTCCTCTAACCCTTCTTTTTCTCTCCATTGAAGGTATAAAAATGGTGCTCCACCTGTTAACACTCACAGACCAATAACTTAAATTTTTGGCACTTATTTATAGACTCAATAGATCCATCCACACCTGCTTTTCCCTTAATTAGTTGACTATCCAAAGGCTGCAGACTGGCTGCTGCCAGCTTCCTGTGCTAATAGGAAGATCATTTAGGGCTAATGTAAAAGCACAAAATAAATGAATAAATAGATCTCATGCAGAAACACTAACAAGGGAAATATTAACACAAGAGGGAAAAAAAATAACAAAATGTGAAAGGGACATGTACTGCTGGGGAGGGTTGGTTGCTGGGGTTTGCTGAATTTTTTAAAGCCAAATCTGAGAAACATTTAAGCCTGTAAAAGGTCTGTAGGGTGATAAATAAGCAGTGCAGTTCAGTACTCTTATACTACTTCCAAGGAGTTTGGGATCACCACAGAGGAGATGAAATCTTTAGCCTCCTCCCTCTACACACTTTTTATAAAGAGAGCTATTGTGGTGGTAGGAGTCAAACTATTATTAGATTAGCTATTACTCAGAGGGAGGAAAATGCTTGAGAGAGATTTACTTTTCACTGTGCTATCAGCTGAGATGTTAGAATAGTAGGCGTTTGAGGACTAAAATGACAGGAACATTGTAAGCACCTAAGCGGGCAGGGATTTTTGGGGTTTTTTTTAAGAAAACACTTGAGTCCTGTTTTTCCAGGCTAGTAACACAGAGGCATCATTTACTACATTTAGCCCGTGAACATCCTTGCAAAGAAGTCAGTCTCTCATCCCCAGATAGGGACAGTGTCGAGGCAACATCCTGTTAGAACTTGCACCGAACCCATTTCAAAGGATGGAATTAACTCCGAACAAGGGCTGCAAGTTGCACAGAATATAGTGGTTTTCTTGAGAGCTCTACTGCTTTTAAGTTCCTGCCTTAACACAGAAGGTACAGCACCCAGCACAAGGACACCCTCATCCATCTTACACCCTCCAGACAGAGCCGTAATTACAAAATCTGGTCCTACCACTGCTCAGATTGTTCAAAGTTTTATTTTTAGGAGAGCAGCTCCAATAAAGCACTCAAGTCGTACCGTTTCCAAAGCTCAAAGAAAAAAATTGTCTGGTGGTGCATGTTAGGAGAGGAGAAAAGGAAAACTGTGTAATTAAATACCTAAGGATGAAATAGAACAAGTAGGATAGTAAGAAATAATTACTCATCTGAAGGTTTGCTTTGACCCGCTATTCTGCAGTCACACCTATTTTACTATTATGTTACAATAACCCGTTTTGTTCTGCTTCTAGGCTCAGACCTATGATATTACATTAGATGAATTTCCCATGTTGTCCTTTTCTGTTTGGAAAGTGGTATAATTATAGCGACTGATTTGGGAGAGCAACAGTTTGAAAATGTTGCCTGAGGCATACCAAAGTCCCATGACTTGTTAATAAATCCCTTCTCTCCCAGGGGCTTTTTTTAGCTCCTTCTTGAAATAATGTTAGCACTTCATTGCAACTTTTTCCTCATATTGCAGGTTTGCCAAAAACCCGGGATAAGAGAAGAGGTTCAGGTGCATCTGACATATCAGAGGGCCAGCTTGGCTCACATGCAGGCCAGGAAACCTGTCCTGTTAAAACGTTGAGTCTTCAAAGAGGTCTGAAATCTCTGCCGACTCAGCCTGCACCTTGCCTGAAATGCAGGCAGGCAGGATGGAGATGTATCAGCCTGCTGCTGCAGCCCCCACAGGAGAAAATACTGAAGACTTGGAGAGACAGACCACAATTTTGAATTCCTTTCCTCTTCTGCTAGCCCACAGACTTTTCAAAACATTACTATAATTTCAATTACCCAGTAACAGAATTGATTTTGTTACACACAGCCACTTAATCATAAGACACCCTATTTCCTTTTTAGTGGTATATATATCGAGCAAAAACCTATATGTTAACTTCAACTGCTTAAGTCACCACTTTTTTCAATAATAAAAAAAAAGAGATTAAAAAAACCCCATTTCTATTACTATTGAATAAACCTAGGAAATTCACTGACAAATATCTTTGCTATCAGAAAGGCTGGGCTGCCCAGTAATACGTATCAGTCTGGATAAGCAATCCTTTGAAAATAAGAAAATTCAGCTGCACAACTGTTCCTTGACCTCAGTTTCCCAACAACACACTTTGTAGATGCAAGGAAAGGAGGATGACCACTAATGACCATAGTGAAACAGCATCCAACACCTTCCTTGTGCCGATGCTAACTGCACTGCAGGTGTGCTGTGCCAGAGGGAAGCTACGCACATCTAACCCACACCCAGATACACAGCCTACAGCAGCACCTCACTCCAGCACTAAACCTGTAAGTCAATAATATCTTATGCCTTTTGCCATTAAATCCCTATTTCTATATAGGTCTCCTTACTGCATCTCGTTGCTGAAGTGAAATTCTGAAGTTCCCCCACTTGCACATACACACACAGGTATGTGCATTCAGCTTCTCACCCACCCTGAAATTTTTTCCTTTCATCCTCCAAGCTCTGCCAGACTCCAGCTAATCCTCCCACCATTCAATACTGCTCCAGCTAATACAGTGACTGCAGCTGGAGTGGTTGCAGATAATTCCCAGCGAGCAGTACCAGCTCCAGGGGGCCAGAGTTAATGTTTTATTGGCATGTATGTTGATTCTCTACTTCCTGGATTCGAATTTTCCATTTGGAAAGGTCTCTGCTACAACTGGGTCATCTTAACTCTGCATTAATAGGGATTTGTTTGGGTTTTTTCCGTATAACCCTTAGAGCTTCTTTGTGGTAAGGTAGCTGTAATTATCTTCAAAGACTTTCTTTCAGAGTTTTTAGCATCTCACGTTGCATATCACCTCTAGAATCAAACTGAGATTTGTAAAGCAAATTACATCCCGAATACTGAATGCAGAAAGCTGTAAATGTAATTTGACCAATGAAGACATCTACTTACAAAAAGAGCACATCTCTGCAGCGATACAGAGTGAGAAATCCCAGTGCTAGGTGTGGGGGGAGAGGCTCTGCATGTGCTGTGACACCAGGATGGAGCCAGAAGCTCACTGTAGCTTTCAAGCAAACATTCAATTCCTAGGAGGCATACTCCAATCACTTAAAGCAAGGATGATGACTCTGCAGCAGGTTGGAAAGCCATGGTGGGCTTTCAACCATCATGACTCCTAGGGATGTGGGATAAGTATCACCCTCCTTTTCTGTTCTCATGAACAGCCCCACTGGGGCAGCCCTGTGGGAGGAATTGGTGGTTTCCCCACCCCACCACCATCAGCTAAGCAGCTCCTTTCCCCAGAGCCTGTGAACCAGGTAGGCATCCCCAGCGTCATGCTCCTCCCTGGGTCCTAACAAGTGCCCAGCCAGCAGGAGCTGCCACATAGGAAGCCAAATGAGCCCACCAGGAGCACTGTACAAGCCCTACCAGGACAGCAGTGCTGGCATTTCACCATCTCAATCTAGGGACAAGCCAGGCAGGGGCATGTCACCATCTAGAATAAACATCTACAAGGCCTGGTTGACCACCGTCTTCAATCCTACTTCCTACTTCCACACAGTGTGCCCTAGGGAAGTCTTCTTCAACACTATTCCAAGCTGTAGCATTATGGCTTTATTCTGGTGGTTTGGCACAGTTTCAAGATTCTCCAAGCCTGCAGCTTCTCCTTTTCATCATTGCTCAGCTGTAAACCATTGTAGAGCAGACAAAGAAGAGAGCACACAGCCCCATGGAGGCCACAGAGCTGAGTGGGCAGTGCTAGACCCTCCAGCTGACCCTGTATGAGGTACCTGCACTCATAAAGGGAAGGACCCTGTTAACCCCAGGCTTGCAGCATGCCATAAGCATCACTGTGTTCCAGCAAGGCAGAAGGTGACAACACCCCCTCCTCCTACCAATCCAGCCTCCATGACCACCCTTTTCCTCACCTTTCTCCAAACTGACCACCTCTCCAGGCACAAAGCAAAGGTTTCCTCCCACATACCCTGTAAGTGTGTCCTCCCACCCAATGCCTAGAAAAAAGCCAGCAACTTGAACCAGCCCAAAGCATTTCGTCTCTACACGTGACAGTGTCACCATTGCTACTACACATGAAGCACACATTCGCCCACACGTGGACAGTCACTTACAGGTGGTGCCTCTGGGATGGCTTAAAAGCAATCCTAGGTTCAAGAGAGCTATATTATGTATTGAAGCCTCGAGCTGGAGTTTTCCTTTATTGTCACTTAAGAACATGACAGCCTTCACTAGACCAGGCTAAATGATGTGGACAGAGTAGTTTATACTGACCTTGATCAGAGATTGCTCATTCAGCAGTACAGGAGATGTCAAAATTTGGCCAAGCAGACACTTCTCCAGAATGACCCAGTTGTTTCGACATTGACAACCATTGGGTAATATGCTGCTTTTTCTTCTTCTCCCTGCCCCCCTGGCGGCAATGTCGCTGGGAAAAAAAAGTTCCCTTATCTAGTAAATGAAACAACCTTTAGTTTTGACTCACTCTTATGAATAAGCAGGATTGAGCAAAGCTTATTTCTTGAGAAAATTCTTCCACGTCCTCTATGGCCCACCCTATCCTGCTGCAACACAACTTGGATTTTAATTCCTCAACTAAAGTGTTTGGCTTCTGCATTCCATGCAGAAGTTTTTAAGCAGAGACCACTTTTTATCTATTCCTACAGCTGCTTTCTTACAATTACATTAGCTATCTATTTATTTTCCTGCTTGAAAAAAAAAATTGTCAAACCAAACAACTCACCATTATGCCTCTTAAAGTGTATATGCACTTTTCTATAAAGCTCTGGAAATTTTACAGCACTTCATCCCCTTCTTCTCCTAATAAGACTCATTTTAAAGGGCACCAATATTCCCAAAGAAATGGTGCAGCCTTCTCTTACTGCACCAGAAAACACATTTCAACATAAACAAGCTAGCAGCAACCATATCTTTGTTTGGCAAACGGAGTAGTCTCATCACTTAGTCCTGTTCATAGCAACACACAAAGGAGTACTCTGTAGCCAGGGGTAATAGCTGATCCCATAATCTGGCAGTAACACTTAGAAAGATTAATTACCCTATTAAGATCTTAGACACTACTAAGGAAATCTTTGTATAAACCTTTTAACTCACAACAAATGCAGCATATTTGGTGCCATCAGTTTGTTGCACAATAAAGGTTCTCACCCTCCCACACTTGCTCAGTTTAGTCTCTGTCTCCCATACTATATAAACACACACACACGTGCTCACACACACAGCACTTCTTTCCTTTTTTTTCGCTTCTTTTTTTTTTCCTGTTTTCCCAATACAAAGGAATAAAGTACAAGTGTGTTTGGAGTAGATAAAGTAAAAACTCCTTCTGTCCCCAAATTGGCTGCCTCAGAGATTAAGCAGCAAGAGCAGACACTCGCTGATTCAAAGGCTGCTGCTGTGTCAGAAACCAGAGGCACCTAAGCAGATTCAGGTTGTAAACCCTACACAAATTATATATCCAAAAATATGAGGAGGGTTAAATTATAAAAGCACGTTATCAAAAGATACCTTCTAAAGTACATGGTTCCTGATTAGCACCATCAGATGCCAATGCAAAATAGCTCGTCACCTTGGCACGGCCTCCCACTTCCACACTATCTCACTCTCTCACTCTGTCCTTCTCCGCCACATTGTCACCAGCAAGAAAAGCTGCAACAGTGTGAACAGACTTAGATAAAGCAAATGTGAGGCATCCAGCAATGTTTAAGATCACCATTACTGCCCTGGCTATCCATAAGGCGATTGCATGTGATTAAAGTCTGGCACAAGAGAAAAATGTGCGTTTCGGGCACAGCCTGTGGGGAGCAGGCAGGGCTCTCCTCTGCTGGGAAACAAGTGTGAGGCAGGGAATAACACTCTACCTGCACCCCGCTCCCCTTATTTCCATCTAGGGACTAAGCACCGGATTTTCCACTCAGGAAACACGGCCTGAAAGTCAAAGATGCGGTTTAACATTTCACAGTCCTTTTCTGAGGCAGCACTTCCAAAAAGAGCATTGTAAAATCTTTGATGCTTCTGTCCCGTAAATGAAGCAGTGGGAGCAACTCCTACCCTAGATCCTAAATGCAACAAGCATGAGAAGTAACTTCCAATTGCCAGCACACTGCCCATACTACAAAAATCACATCTGCTTTGATGCATTCCCCCGAATGCTTGTTGTCTGAGCTTACTATTTTGATTTCAAAATATATCTGAAGAAGCTGACCTTGAAAACATACCAGGAAGCAAAAAATAATAACATTCACATCCTAAAGCATAGTTTTCTTATTGCTCATCACTGCTTTTCTTGATAATTGCCAGGCCCAAGTTTTGTCAAGGATGATTTCATCTGTCAGCGGATGGTGCGGGTGGGTGAGGGCCAGCATTCCTGAAACACAGGGAGTATCCCACACGGCTACAGTCCTTCACCGGGAGTTGTCTGAGCATCTTTTGTTATTCCCATCAGACACCAGCCACACAAGTAGCTGCTGCTTACCAGGTCAGACCCCAGTGCCCAAGCAGACTCGTTGCATTTCCAAAGCTTTCCCCACGAATACTCTCAGTTAGGCATAACCCAGCCTCACTATGCAATCACATTGTTGATATATAAGCAGCCAATGACATTATTTGCAAAAGCCTACACTGAGGATGACCCATTTCTTCCTCCCTGACATCTGGTAGGTTTTGTGCAACTCAATGGCCAGGACAGAGCGCAGTAACTCTAATAATCTTCCTCTGCCACATCCAGGTCCTTTTCAGTGCCTTATGGCCCGCGCTGCTCCTGCCGCAGCGATTATGGAGACAGCAGTTGTGCTGTAATTAGGATCCTCCTGGGCAAGCCAATCTGAGTTAGCAGCAGAGGCCAGCTGCTCCGCTGCCAGCCACATCTTTTTGGCACACCCTCCTTTCGGGCACTCATCCCCTCCTGGATCCTGTCCTCTCTTCCCGAGCGCCGGCAATGCTCGGACGGGCTTTGGATGAAGAAATTTGCCTCCTTTCCACCACTGCCAGCCCCATTCAACACTGAAGCCAGACGAGGCTTTCCCCAAGGAAGGCTGAGCCCGGAGCACAACCCAATACCCCCCTGTCCTGTCCTACAGGGACCTGCTGCTGTTTCAGCCCTTTCATGCTGTTTTCGCTGCCAGAAGCCACATTTTGCACAGTGCCGATGTGCACATTTCTTTTTGCATCAAAAGATAAAGGTGGGAGGAAGGAGGGGTGCATATTCAGTACAGTTGTACCCTGTCCTTTTCCCCTCCTGATAATGACCCAGAGAGTTACAAGTGTGACCACCTCTGAGTCACACATTAAGAATCTCATTATAGTTCTATCTTTTAATTTTCTCCAGAGTTAGAGTACTGCAGTATTCCTGCTTCCTTTCATTATGAAAGAAAAAAAGTGTTGACTTTTTTGTTTGATTTCTACTGCTACCAACAACATATAATAGCTTGTACTTAAACATATAAATAAACTTAAAAAAAAAAGAACTAAAACCCACACATGTGCCTTTTCTCTTGACTTGTTTGTGTCTCTGGTTTTTTTCTGTTCAGGCATGAGCAGCAGACAGGCTATGGTCACACTCATTCTTGGTTTGTTTTACTTCCTATTTTTATTATTATTTTACTTAATATTTTTATTACTATTATTTCCATGCTGCAATGAACTCTTACCTTTTTTCATTCATTTTAAACATTATCAAAAAAACAACCAGTCTACTGTCATCCCTCAAGAGCACCCCCTCAAAAGCATATCTTCCAAGAGATGGCAACACCTTTGCCTGCAGCATCATACAGCACAGTGCTATGACCATGGCCATCATAAAAAAGTCTAGAGCAGAGATGCACCCTTAGTTTTCTTCTTACAGGGCCAGTAGCTCATTCTGACGTGTCTACTTTAACCCATCCACATCTTGTAGGGAAAATGGGTGGTCCCCTTAATCACAGATGAAGGTAGAAACAGCGTAGCTACTCAGTGCCATTCTGGTGACAAAGCTGACCTTAGCTAATTTTCACAATCACAAGTCTAGGGCAGATTGGTAAAGAGCTACCAGGTTTCATGAAATAGGTTCTGAAAGCAAAGGGAAGTTGTTCTCTAGTACTTCCCATGGGATCAGGTTGTCTTTACAACCATGTTCCCATTCCTACATTGAAATTGTCATAATCTTTCTCTTAAATTAATTTCAATTTGCTATGCTTTCAAATAAAAAAGAAGATGTGTCTGTGGTGCAGTGCTTCAAGAATACAAAAATGTTGCTACTGCTTTTGTTAAAGATTGGGTTTGGTTTTTTCCATTAAATTCTGTAGAAGGAAAACAGCCCACCTACTACGATTCTACCTGTTCCGCACCGATTAGGTTCTAAGAGCATCTGCTCTCCTGCCTGGAGTGGATGGACAGAGCGCAGACCGGAGAGGGTGGTAATTCCGTGTAGTTTTCCTCCCTCTAGCGATGGAAACCGAGATTGCGGGTCACTCCTGCTCCGAGAGAGGACAAGAGCTATAAGGAAATCCCTCCCCTCCCCAAAAGTTAGGCACTACGCTGGAGGAGCCTGGTGACCCTTCAGACCAGCTCCCAGACCCCAGCACACGAGTTCTGTGCCAGGAGACCACCACGTCCCAGCCCCGGGTCTCAGGAGCCCAGCTGTCCAATCTCCACTTACAAATAAACCCTCTCTGCCAAGAATTGGGGACAGAATTTTCAGCCTTGACCCGAGAGGCATCCAAGTGCGTTTCCTTACACAGCCAAGAACAAAATGGGGTGATAAGTGTGAACAGCTCTGGCTCTTCCGTTGCATTTTGCCTGGGTTTAACGATTGCGGGGCTCATAAAAGAGCATGTGTCTTCACGGGGGTTTTCAAATATTTACAGAATGTATTTGGTATCCCCTGCTAATAATAGCCCAGTAGGTCCCCAGATAGAGCACGAGAGACTGAGGCAGTCTTGTTCTGGTTGCTATTTCACAGCCTGGCTTCACAATGCTGAAAGACTCCTCAGTTCTTGTAAAAGGGTAAGAGACAGGGAAACAGATTGCAGAGGTTCCCGAAGCTGTTATTTTAGGAAACACTGCTTCATGGGTGGAATTTAATGCTTTCTCCAACCAGAGTTGTGTGAGGTCCATACTTACTTTTCTTCAACTTACTTGTTGAAACTAAGAATAAAACCCCACAGAAGTGGACAAGTTTGCTAGACAGCTTTCTTGGGCTTACCCCTCTGAAGAGAAAATTATTTGTTTTGACCACAATACATTTCTGATACCAGATGCCAAAACCAGAAAACACCATTTCAAACCTCCCTGTCCTTGGCAAAGAGCCACCCCAACTAAAGCCCACCTATGCAATGGGCAAAGCCAGAGTCTTGCCCTTTGCCCATAGGGTCAATCCTAAACTAGCTGGAGCTACTCAGATTGGAGGAAAGCAGTTTATGTCTCATGGTCTGGAATGATAAGAGCCAAACAGGCCTTGTGGGAGTGGTTCCCAAGCAGGGACATATAGGAGAAACCATGTTTCCCACACCCTTCCTTTGGTCTCTGACACACACACACACACAATCCCCAGGGGCCTGAAGTTTTGGGTGCAGTAGGAAAAGGAAGTCAACAGCATAAACCCTCTATGAAATCTCTGTGGGAACAAGGACAAGGAAGAGGGGTTACTTTGTATTGCCCATTCCCGCAACAACCCAAACACGGTTCCTGTGCAGGGCTCCCTTCCCATTCTACATCCTCCCGCCTCAAAAGCCACAGCTCTGGTCTCTCTCTGGAGACCATCCAGCATCACATCTGGGGGTCCAAAGACAGCACCTCAGCTAAGATGGGGTCCAGGGACAGACCTGTGCAGCTGGATGGAGATAATCACTCCTGTCTGCACATCACTGATGCACTCAGGGTGCAGGATCAACAAAATCCAAACTCTTGCCCTAACAGGGGTAGTCAGTCCCACTTTCACTCCTTGTATCCAGCTGCTTAACACTAGAGAGGGACCAGGCCTGCCTCAGCTGCAGGTCTTGCTTGGTGCAACAGGGCAGTTACAGCCTGCAAATGAGACCCAGGTCTCCACTGTATATTCCCTCTCTTTAAGCTTCACTCAAGTCCCACTCAATCTCAGTTTGACTCCAGGGTGCAATTAAATTCTGTCCTAAGTGAGAACACTCCTGTGAACTGGGCTCAGAAACGCAGTTTGCCCAAAGTGTGTTTTAGGAGCAGCAAACTGAAGAGAATGGCTGCTGTCAGGCATGCTGCCAAAGGCATCACCACTGGAAACAGTCCCCCAGGCAGCAGGGTGGAAAGCAGGTTGGTCCCAAACTGAGCTCGGAAATTTTCTCCTTCAACACATATGCTTTTTGGGTTTTTACCCCCTTTTTTTTTACCTCCCTCCCTTACTTCCCCCTTCATGATCAAGGGGGAAGGAAGAAGCAGAAGTCACCAACTGTATTTTGGTGCCAGAAGCATTAACAGCAGTGCTCAGTGGTGGCAAGGGTGGGGGGCACGTCTGGGGCTCCAGGAAATCTGGAGAAGGGCCAGCCCTAAAGGGAGCACATCTCTCTCCTGTTTTCAAGAGCACCAAGGCAGGCACACCAAGGACACAAACATATTTTGTATGAAAGTCTTGCATAGGATGGCAAGGCAGCCCAAGCAAGGAGATTTGATGCATAAGAACACACATATATGCCCTTCTCTCGTGGCTTTATGCAGTCTTCATACCAGGCTGTAAACAGGTACCCTAAAGCCAAAATGATGCTTCATAACTTAGAGTGCCCCATACAGCACAGGCACTGCACAGAAACCACCTGCAATGCATTTGTTGTTCCCTGCACCATAGTGCTGCTCTGGGCCAAGCCCAGGTTCTTACTGGGACAGAAATGTGTTGACTGAAAAGACTATAACTTGAAATACTCAACAGCTGTGGGCCTGCACCCTTCCCCAGAGCACAGCAAGTGGCATGCAGGGAAAAGGGAGGAGATTCTTCTAAACAAGTCTAAAAACTACCCTTAACAGCCAAAAGACGTGTTAACATTGGCACCAAAAAGAAGCAAGGACAAGTCCGCCAGTTAAGGAAAAAAGACTTGTAACTGCAGTGGAATTTCTAGGAATAGCTTCATTTCTCGTCTCCCTCAAGAATTCATGTGAAGAGCTGGAAATACAGAGGATAAAGCTAGGCACACACAGATGTCCCAGGGATGTACTGAGGGACGTGCCAGGGCAGTTTCTCCAGGCACAGTTCCCTGCAGATGGTTGTTGAGTACATCCATATTAGTCCAATGGTGTCTCTGCACACCATCTGAAGTCAAGGAGCAGGGTTGCACAAGCAGAGGCTGTACAGAGAGCCCTCAAGGCTTCCCCCTTCCCCGTCACACCCCTTCTTGCCACCTTGACCAGCACTGGCAGTCCCACACATAACACGTAGGGTCAGCACTGACCATCAGCACTGTAGAGTTTGCATTGACCAAGCTTTGCTGCGTTTGATTCACAAGCAATTATCTGCCTTAAGCACTCTTCCACCACATCCTCCAAGGATAGCTACTTACTTCAGGCTGCTGCTGGCTCATCCTCTTAGCAGGTCCCTTTGCTTAACCTTTTTCACCCTGTTGGTCACCATTAGCTTCCTCCTAAATCCCCAAAGCTCCTACCATCAGTCTCCACCATCTGGGAGCAGTCATCTACTGGCATCCCATAGTAGTTGGGATAGCATCAACAGTAGTTGGAAGAACAGATCCAAAAACCTGTACAAAAGGTGCGCATCTGAATACAAATTGCACCTGCTTCTAAACTAGCCAAGCTGAGTCTCCAAGGACATCACCACAAAGCAGCCTATGTCATCACAGACAGGAAGACTTCCAGACTATGGCTATTTAGGTACTGGACTCACTGCACCTTGGTCCCTCCCATCCAAGCCAGTACAGCCTGTAGCAGCATGGGGACACATGCTTTTGGGTGACTCAACCTCCTCCATTCCCAAATCTAAAAGGAAACCTTGGAACAGCCCAATGCTCTATTCCAGCTCAGTTCTTCTGGAGGCAACAAGCATACACATGAGTGTGAAAGTGAATGCACGAGGAAGATGGGAGTTGAAGAAGGGATTCAAGACGTACACGAATGCGCTTGTGGTTTCTGAGCATTTGACTCACAATGGTTAAAGCATCACCAAACACATCCCAGTGGCGTTTAACAAACCGAGAGCCACTCCTGGTTACTAGATACAGTAATTTTCTACACAGAGGCTGTGATTTGTCCTTCAGAAAACTTCACAGCCTTGTCATGAATCTCTATGATTTACAGTACCTGCTGCTAGCCGGAGCTCACAGATGGAGCGCCAGTACTCCAGACTGACAATACGCAGCCAGTAACGCTGAGCAGGGATGTGTCACCTCTATAAAGGTTGAAAATAGGACAAAAATATCAGAGAACAGAATAAACTTCTGGTAGAGGCTATTTAAGTCCTCTAATCTGAATATTCAGGCTTAATTTGGTATTTTGCATGGGGCCAATTAGACACCCACAAAATGACATGAGGCTGGTTTGCCACTGATGAGTTTTCTGGGTTTTTATTTTTTCTATCAGCACACTTAGTCACTTGTTATTTCATGGTCAGCTTACGGATATCTTTCCAGGGAGGTAGCAAGAAAGGGAACATATTATCTTAAAAATATATTAATCTAAATACCATCAAGAGAACATTCTTTCCCACTTATGTATGCATGTTTGCTTAACTAGGTTGCCTGCCATTTTCAAACACCAGAATTTCAAGTTATCTACCAAATTAAACAGTTACCTTTGTACACCAGGGGAAAGCTGCACTGAGGGACGAAAAGGAGGAAAACACATACACGTGCACACACATGCACACTTTTCTAGTTTATGCATACTTTTCTGGCTTTTAGAAATAAGGAATAACTTTTTTTGTTATGTCAGCATCAGATCATCTAGAATAAAAAAAAATAATAAGATAATTGTGGGATTAACCAGCTAGATTTAGCTGTTCCAGCAAGGGCATGGGGTGCTCAGAAGGGAACATGCAACTGGCTATCAGTGGAAGTCTCTACCACATCAGTACTGTGAGGCAGCGCTTCTCCGTTTGTGGCACAGCCTGAAAGGGACTGCATGGCTGTCTGTCATGAGCAGATCACTTAAGAAGTGATGAGAAACA
Organism: Lycocorax pyrrhopterus obiensis; assembly: GCA_014706295.1. Lineage (NCBI taxonomy): Eukaryota > Metazoa > Chordata > Aves > Passeriformes > Paradisaeidae > Lycocorax > Lycocorax pyrrhopterus. The sequence goes on from JACSVZ010000002.1 coordinate 62,690,002, forward strand.
TTTCTAAAGGAATGATGAGAAGTGTCAAAACATTTTAAGTGTTAAAAGCAACAAAAGATTTGATTAGAATTTTATTCCTCTATCCAGCCAGAACTATTGTCATCAAGGATGCCTGAATCTTCTCAAAAAATTTTTGTCTTTTTTTCTTTTTGTTCTTTCTCCCTCTACTAAATTTAAAAAATATTCCTATAATTTCCAAACCAATGACAGGAACGTGAGGATCAAGGAATTGAGGAAACTGAACCCTCCTAGCAGCCAATGCAACTTCTAGCAGACTTGCTGACACACATTAGAAGACAGAGAAACTAGTGACATTAAGAAATGATAGAAAGTTTTCAGCAGCCTCCCACAGGTGCCATAGACTCAAGGAGAAGGACACAGAAGATGATCCCTGCATGTCATGCACGTGCTCACTTTACACACTGAAAAATCACAAAAGAGGCTAGATCAACTTCCAGTCCACGTCATCAGCATGACCCCAGCAACAGCTTCGTTTTAGCGTTAATAACCAGAACTCTGCAGGGTGGCATCCTCACCAGAGGTGATTTAGGCCACGCAGGGGACACCACGCCTGTTCAGCACAGCTCTGTGCCTGAAGGGCCATGCTCCGTGGAAGGGGAACTGCAGGGCTTGGTCTCCATCACTGCATGCATGTGAGAGTGCACTGGCACAGCCATGGCAGCCACTCAGCAATTCCTGGTTAAGAGAGAGAATTGAAAAGCATAGCAAATAGTCAGGATGAACAGACCTTTATTTTATCAGAACATACCTAATAAACAAAACTACAATGACTACACCAATACCAGCCTTCACAGCAGCTGGCCTCCAGCTTTCTTTCAAATACTACCTTCACAAAAGTCAGAACTTTTCCCAGTTGAGAAAGTAAACAAGCCAAGTTTGGCCTATGACAATCCTGGTGCTGACTTGGGAGCACATTGCTAAGCTCTCACTGAGGGAGAAAGTAGTGCTTGTGCCAGATTTGACTCCTGGGGCACTCTGGTCCCACAGGAGTTTGGAGAGGCAGCAAACATTAGTCACAATCTTATGGGTTGAGGAGAAGATTCAGATCATGAAAGGAGACAGGTCTTAGAAGAGCTCTGCATCCTCCAAAAAACCTAATGGAACTGTTTTTTCCTAGGAAGGAGGCAGATTTTTAGTGACCTGTTTCCAAAAAATAAGAACCAAAAGGAAGTCGTATTACAGTTTTCTGTTCTCCTTACATTTTTTACTTCTCATTTCCTCTCACACACTGGGAACTCCCTTCTAATTAACTTTAAAAAATAATAAAAAAAACCCAAAAAAACCCCACCACCACACACAGAAATAAAGAAAAAGGCTGCCTTGGAAGTAGTATCACATGCTTCCAAGGCAGGCAGAAGTTTTTTTCAGGAGACTAACAGATCAGTCAAACACAGGGCTACTCATGTTTAACTCTCATCAGGAGCCTTCTTGCCCTGACAAGCCTTCATTGTGCTCTCTGCGGGCAGCAGCCAGTGCAGACCTCCAGCATGTGATGAACCCAAAAGGATTGGTGGCTGGAGGGGAAAGGGGACAAGAAGGGTGACCCTCCTAAATAACTTTTGCAAAGTGACTCATCCTTTCACTGACAGCATTAACATCTCTGCTCCTGCCAGCTGGGCAGCTGCTCCAGCCCTCGGAACAGTGAGGGAATGTTTTGTTCCAGAGATGGGAAAAGGGGGGCGCAGGGGGAACAACCCTTCTGTGTGCATGTGAGCGTGCATGTGTAATTGCCGTATGATTTCAGCTATTTTGACCTAATAAGAGTTATTACATTAGTCACCAGCCCTGGTTCAAACAGATGGGTTTGCAAGAATTTAAAAGAGAAGGGGAAGGAAAGAAAAGAGATGAGAGATGCCACAGTCTCCAGGGCAAAAGGGCGTCCTGGCCATGGGAGCTGGGGAGGTCCCACACAGTACAGCCCCACTGAGAGCAGCTGGCCCACAGCACCTGGTGGCTTCCCATCTCTCTGCAATAAAGTGCCAGGAGACCCCATCCTTCATCCAAACAACTGGACTCAACGCTCCACTTGTGCTGAAAAAGTTTCTCATGAAAAAGGGAAAGCACAGCTGACATTATACAATGGTTTCTTTAAAACCCTCCATATTTTTGTCACATTGTAGGATCAGCTTTCAGGTCTTCATCATAAAGTTGCAGTACAAGTCAGTAAGACTTGCTTGGGACACAGATTGCCTGGTTTTGCTCAGAGAGCATACTTGCTGTCTGGCTAAAAAAAAGGTATGGCAAGGCAAAAATGAGCCTTCCTACCCTCTGAAGCATCTAGATTAACCAAACATAAGCCTCAGGTCCACAGGGTTGAGCCCACCAACATTAGGAAAGCAGATTCAGTGCATGTGGAGCACTGTTCCCACAGCCAATATTTACCTTTCCAAACTAGAGCAGGAAGGCTTTGCCATCATTCGTGGAAACATGGGCAGTTCTCTACTAAAAATACTTTTTAGCCTTCCCCCTTTGCTCCTCCCTACAGCATTTCCTATTTTCTTTCCAAAAGCTTTGGATAGGCCTGTGCTGACTCTACTGCCAAGAGGCACTGGACACACACACATCTTTCCTGCCTGGCTCCAGCAACATTCCCCCCATCCATGCAAAAATTCTTCACCCAAGGGCTCTGTCCAAGTCCACAGGAAACTCTCATTGGCTTCTACCTTGGAGTACCAATTCTAAAAACTCTCTTTGGAAGCCTCTGACTTCCCCACCCTTTCCCTCTATATTCAGTCGTTGTCTCAGCACCTTTCATTAAACCAGTGCAATCAATGCAACATTCCAGGTGCCTGCACCACAGCATTCACCAAAACACAGGTACAGCCATTCCTGCACAGGGTTGTAGGTGGGACGTGACAGCATGAAAGGGGGCTCAGTTCTAAGCACAAGAAGCACGTGGATCAGAACATCTGCTTTTTGTGGGACACCTCCTCCCAAAAAGATAGGAGCTGGGAACACTGAAACCAGGCCTGAATGTTGACCCTGAGCCCCAGTGTACAGCGAACGGGAGGGGGAAGCTTCTTGCACTAAATTACAGGTCTGAACATCAGTGACAGTAACCCTAGTTGATGAAAACTTGTAAGAACCTTCCCAAGCATGTACATTTTCATTTTGAAATAAAGAGAACAAATTTGGGAGCATAAAGGTTTTAAACTGTTGATTGGAAGATTTGCATGTAGACAGAGTATTGTTTTCTTCTCCTGGCTCACTGGGTAGCAAAACAGAAAAATTATGTGTAATTAAATGGAAACAGTATCAATTAGCTGTGATTCTCCAAGCTGTGGAATGAGTAAACCAACGAGGAAAGACTGTTCTTGTCCTCTGCCAGCCTCTTCATGTCAAGATTATTCTGAAGATATCTTAAATCCACTTAAGCATGAACTATGCAAACAAATTTTAAAAGAAATCAGTGCAGGTGGAGAGTTATTTACCAGCCAGCACAATACTCAATCAAACATATCCTGAGGAATTATCTTGATTGCCAGTACTTGAGCTCATTTCATTAACATTACATCTTTGTCCTCCTTGAGTTATGCCCCTGAAGTTTAAAGACTAATCTAGATAGGGACGGGCTTATCTTTTACCACTACAGAAAGCGGCCTTTGGGTCAACACTTTTAGATACTCCTAGAAAAAGGACAAGCACAAGGACAGCAAAAGTCAACAAGTTACTGCATCCAGTCACACACAAAATCATGAGCTTTAAAACAGTCAGGCAGACTCCACAAAGATGTTGCCTGTAAGTCTCATTGCACAAAAACAAATTCTGAATGAAGTAGTGTTTTATTATAAACTTATTTTCCCCTCTGAGATACTGTTAAGTCAGAAATTGCATCACTTAAACCTATTAAGTAACTATAAGAACAGCTTGCTTGTCATAATTTAAAAGTAGTATACTGAGTGCACAGATCAGCAACAATTAATGTTCCTGGCTTATATTAGTGTTTCACACAAGAACAGAGTTGGACCTGAATTTGATGTAGACAGATTCTTCCAATAGTTTTCATTCATAAGAATAATTGCTGACACGTGAAGAAGATAATTTAATGCTTTCTGGTGCAAATCCTACATCTCAACTCAGACTTCTACAAGACAGATGTTCACCAAAACACCATCAGCACATTGTTCTTTCACCTTTTTTCATGCATATTTTTAGGCTCAGCACCAAAGGGGCAGAAGTACATATAGAACACATTTGCCAAAAAAAAAAAAAAAAAGAAATCAAGACTTAACTGAGTCACCACTTGAAGCCATTTCACAGTACCGTGACCTCTCTGAAACAACACCAACTTCTTCCTGTCACGGGGATGATTTGTTTCAGTTTGCTGGTCTTGAGAGCTTGATATTAACACACCCCAACTAAAGTTTTTTCTTCTGAGCAAAAAAATGGCCACTTGCATTCTCTAAAACCTCAAGACTAGTCTGCTGCTGCCTACCTGGGGATTTGTTGGGGGTATCAGGAACACACCTCAGAGCTGAAAGGAACAGAAACTGTGCATGGCCAAGAGGAACCTCTTCTCCACACCAAGATTAGCCCAATAGCATGTGTCCTGCCCATTTTCCACCATGGTGTGACCCTGTTGGCCTTCCTCCAGGCAGGGAACATGCCATCTCCATAGCACCTGCCAGCACCCTTTCAAACTATTTGTCAAGTAGTTATTTGAGAGTAATTCTTTTAGTGCTGACACATTTTATAAGTTGGCTGAAGATAATTAACAAATAGGGAAAAAAATACAATTGTGTAGTAGAATAATTTATTGCTAATTATTCTCTCAGGTCTAAGAGAGCTGCTGACCTTCTCGATACATTTCTTTTAGTTAAATGAGTACAAGCAGATGCTGACCTTCATCAAAACAGCACTGATAGATTTCCTGAGGAAACACAAACAAGAGTGTAAAGACATGACCAAACATATCCCAGCCAGTTGCAAATTAGTCATGAAAAGCATTTTCCAAAGTGCTTACTTGGTTCTAATGCTTTGTGTTTTGGAGGGGGCTAAAGGGCACGTCACACCTCTGACAACTCAAGTACAATGGTCTTGGAGTTGAGCAACTGAACACCCAAGGACATAGAACAAGTGGATATTTCTGATCGTTTCATACATTGTTTTGCACTTATTTTTTTTTGGCAAGACAGCTTCTGGACCATTGTTACTCATCATTTGCATCAAGTTTTAAGCTAGGGACAGCAAGAACTGTGAGTTTGAAATGTGACACCACACATCACAATTTAATGAGGCCTCTAGGGCTACGTGCAACACAGCCTCATTCCCCCTGCACATACAAACACACTCAGATGGTGAATCAGAACCAAGAGCATCTTGCAAAGCACCCCAGGGCTTTTTTTAAAGGAAAAAAACCCTGCAATTTGTCAAAGACACTACAGCTCCCTGGAAAGAATGAGATAGTCTTTCTGAGTATTTGTGCTCGTGGAGACTTAGAGATCGTTGTCAGGAGTGGAAAATGGAATCATTCTGGTTTTTAATCCTGAGCTGCAAGTCATTTTAACAGCAAGGTTTCTACAAAATCATTTTTCTTGACCTGAAAGGGTACATACATACAGCCTCCAACAGATGTGAAAAGCAGTTAAATCAGTATAGATGCTCCATTCAAGGCCCTCCTGAACGGATATGCCAGTGCTACATAAAGACAAGTATTCATAGCATCCTCTTAGAGAAATTCCAACCATCCACCTTGGACATTATTCACAGCAGCTTAACTCAGAAACACAAGTTTCCTCTGCAGTCCCTGGAGCGAGGAGACTGACCAAGCACAACTGTGACTACCCACGCTAGACTAGAGTGGGATGGGCTGGGTGAGGGCCACTGCTCCCTATCAAGAACTTTTAGAGATACAAGTTAGTGACCTGGTTGCAACAGACCTCACACAAGAAAACCAGTTTAAACCAGCTAACAGGCTACAATCAGGTGCTGTAGGCAGCTTTGAAATAAAATTACCAAAACATTGTATATCCTTTTCCCTGGCTGCTGGGGTAAAGAAAGAATCAGAATTACAATAACAAACTTTTGCTTTTAATCTTTAAGGATGAACTGACAAAAACTGCTCAGTACAAATCCAGATTCCAGTTTCCTTCTAGGGCTCCTCAAACATGTATTTCACCTACCTACTTGTGCACACTCAAAAAGTTTGATCTAGCATAGAAGTCATTAATTACAGAAGAGAGACTATGCTTCATCTTTCAATTTTCACAACCCCTTCTCTCTGCAGCTCTGATACATACATAACCTACAGGAGACCCCTGTTTTTCCAAGTACAAGCAAACTACCAGCGGTACTTGCTGCCCCTCGTTCTGAAAGTTAGTACCAAACTCTACATCTTACACATGGAATCATAGAACATTAAGGGTTGGAAGGGGACCTTAAGGATCATCTAGTTCCAACCCTCCTGCCGTGGACAGGGACACCTCCCACTAGGCCAGGTTGCACAAGGCCTTATCCTACCTGGTCTTGGACATTGCCAGGGATGGGGCATTAGTAACCTTCCTGGGCAACCTGTTCCGGTAACTCACCACCCTCACAGTAAATAATTTCTTCCTAATATCTATCCTTAATTTCCCCTCCTTGTGTTTGTGAATAATCCGACACTTGGAAATTAAGGCCTTTCACATCGGATTTGTATTTGCCATGTGACACTGTCTTAAGTGTCAACAGCAGTCTGATAGACCACCTTTTCCTACCTGTGCCAGGGTGCTGCACATTGCCCACAAAGCCCAGGTTTCAAACTTTTGAAAGGTTGATTCAAGAGCCTACACCGCTGCCTGTGTATCAGAAAGAGTTGGAAGGGCTGGTGACACTATCAGACCCCACAGCTCTATGATGGGTGGAAATTCAATTGTTGAGACCCATCTGGAAAAGGCAATTCAACATTTTGATGTCTAGAAGAGGTAATTTGTGTCCTATTTTGCAAAGGAAAGCAAACAAAGCTTTAAGGTCTTCATCATTTGATCCCACACATCATTCCGACTTTGGGCATTATGTAACCAGTCCCATCCATGAGGGTTTAGATCCCGTATCCAGAGCTCTGCTGACCGTGATATTTCACAGAAAAATAAGAGAAAAACAGGAGAACAAGTCCCCTAAGCAGGAAAAAACCATTACTAGGAAGCAAGAATGAAGTTTGATATCCATTCTGCAGACTGTGGCCCAACAGGAATCACAGCACTCTAGCCCACAAAAAGAAACCTTTCTTTCCTGAATATCTATAAAGACAGCAATGAATGAAGGGATCCTTGTACCAAGAAGTGGTTGCTGAGTCCACACACAGTCTTATTGCTAAAAAAAAAAAAAAAAATATTGTTTTCATCTTCATTTTTTTTCCTTTTAAAGCTGCAAGTGAAGCCCTCCTCTGCTGATCTGCTCCTCTATTTGCACTACTCAAATACCTGCAACACCATCTCTCTTACCAAGATTAAACTCAGGGAACTGGCAGAGACTAGACAGCAGCTCTTTCACAGAAAAATTGTTCTGGAAAAGGTGTCTACATCTTCCAAATATAGGTACTTATATGGAATGATCAAGTTATCCCTCAGTCTGTTTCTGATTCACTGAAATGCACAAATCTCTTTAGATTCACTTCATAAACAGATTTTCTAACACCCTCACCATTTTGCTGACCTTCCCCCAGACTTTCTTTGCACCTCAGCACTGATTCTACTAAGAGTTCAGAGATGGACTACGGTCCTTTCAACATGAACTTGACAGTTATAGGTAGAAAAAAAAGAAAAAAAGAAAAAGAGTTTAAAAAAGGATTATCAGGAAGATAGGAAGTTGATTTCTCTGAAGGCATAGCATTTATATGACTATTTACCAGTTTTGAGAACAAAGTCCCTTTCATAGTGTAGGTACAAGTTACCATCCACCTTTCTCAGAACATTAGCCAGCAAATGTCTGGATTAGCACATCTAGCTGGAACAGAAGGAACTGCAGAATGAATTGCAAAGAGCCCAGAACATCTGAGCATCACAAGAGAGCAGAGCACACTGTACTTTGAACACCAGCCAGTGAGACTACACTGAGCTGAAGCACAGGAGGAACCACAGTCTTACTTGAAAGTATCAAAACAAAAACTGGCGTGATTTGTAACTCAGCAAGTAAAACACTAACTCCTAAGTTGAAGATAGGACAGAAAAACATGCAGAAAGCAGTGTCTCCTACTGAGAAAAAAACCTAGAAATAGTTCTTCAGAAACTTGCATCTTCCTTTACTTACCACTTTAGGCAAAAGTATGAATGAGAAAGGCACTCTTTCACCATTTCACAAACTTAAGAGAAAAAAAATCAGTAAATCCTTTAAAAACAAGCACTTACCTAGGACTTTTCCCAAAGCTGGTCTACTTCCCTCAGGCACCACACAAAAAGCCACCCTACTTTCTGCAGCCAGTGGCAATGAAGCTCCTTTACAAATACCTGTCTTGCTCTCTGTAGACTTTTGTGATCCTAAAATAGTTTTCAAATGGAAACAGCTGCAGGACTGAGGGAGTGTCAGAACTAACATTCCTTCACCCTCTTTTCTCCTTGCTTTCATCTTTGCACTAGGAGATGCGAGTACTTGCAATGCTTTGTCTTTTGAGACTATTCACTTTTCTTTTACTTTAAAATTATACTTCCCTTTGTTACCTTTAATATTCTGTTTGCATGTTTCTTACTGTTTGCAGAGCCAGCTTAAGAGGCCTTGGAAGACAAGGCTAAATCCCATTTTTGCCTCCACATAAATGCTGCTATCCCTGGGGAAACCAAATTCAAATTTTGCAGTAACAGCAGAGAGAACATAGGAGAAAGGGATTTGGAGAAAGCTGGGTTTGACCAAACCTTGGTATTTAGCGAGGCTTGGGACTGAAGATAAGAAATAAGGTCTGTGGTGGGAGATGCAGGTGGGAAGTTGAGAGTAGCTGAAGGTTTTGGAGCTGGGAAGAAGCCCAGGGGCTGCAAGGGTCAGGCTGACCATGGCCTTTCTAGAAAGGTCTTTTTCTGACACCCCACTTTTCAATTTCTCTAGTCTCTGTGACTACGTTCCTTGCTTCCATTCCTTTTCATCCTATTCCCCTCCTAGAGAAAAAACAGAAGCTCAGGGGTATTTTGAAGTACTGGATATCAGCATTTGTACTTCTTGCTGTCAGCTCCTTCACATGCTCCCACCTCCTCATGGCAGTGGTCAAGTGCAAGGCAGGGATGGGGTTCCCATCTGACAGGGGCAAGGCAGGCAGGTACTTCTTGTGGACCACAAAGACCACACACACAGTTTGGGTACTGCACCTGTGATGGTGAAAGCCGTGCTGAGCCAGAGAGAAAGGAGGGCAGATACAGCCAGATATATGTCAGGACTGCTGGGGAATCAGCCATGCCTCAGTGATGCTGGATTCTGCTCTCTATTAATAGGGCACCAGCTTCCTGCTCCTCCAAAAGTCAGAGATGCTTTGAAGTAAAATCAGCTTTTCCGGGGACTGATCAAAATAGAAACCCAAGCTGCCTAAATCTGCAATGGAAATTTCAATCAACACTAAGTTTTTAAATAAAATTTGGACTCTATTCTGGTTCAAAATGAATTGAATAAAGAAATCAGATACACAAATAAGGCTTTTGGTCAGCTTTTGCTTTACATTCACTCTAATAAAACTTCCTGTAAAATGAGCATTAACTCTAGGAGATCCCGAGTCCTCACTTGTGTTGAGACACTGCCAAGGATGCCAGCAGTCAGCCCAAAGAAAATAAAGAATTACTAGAAATTTTGTACAGGTGGAGACCCCAACCTCCAGCTCTGACAACTCCCAGTCGGCAAAAGTCAGCCTCCCAAAGAGTTAATGTTCAATGGGCCAATAAAGCATGATTGATTCATCGATAACACACTGCTGCCTTGGGGAGAGGGAAGAAGCCATCTCCAGAGACAAGCGAGGCAATTGTTTGGTGTCCCTGGTGCCCGCAGCGTGCCCCGCGGTAACCCCTGTGCTCTGGAATACTCACGTTGGTTATTTCGAAGCGGGGTGCAGAGCTGTGCTTTCCCATGGCTGCCACTAATGACTTGCAGCTGTTGCTAATCCGTGCCTCTGATTTCCTTTGATTGCTGTGTGTATGGATGCCTGTGGTAAACAGGCATCTGCCAGGTGCCAGCACAATCGGGGGGGAAAGTATAAAAAGTTCCCTGTTTCAAATTCAATGTGACATTGTGCTTGTCGAGAGGCAGCCGTTTAACTATTTAAGGGGAACAGTTTCCTGGGCTCTTCGCTGGCCTCCTGGCTATGTAGGAGATTCTCATGCATTTTGGTGACAGCAATCTCCCAGCCCCAGCTGTAGGAAATAGCCATGGGGAGAAGCTGGTGTCTACAGGAACTGTCTCAGCCATATAACAGCTCTTGACATGTGAGTTTGGCTCTGCTATCCCAGAAAGCAGGGGCTCTCTGGCTCCACTCATTCCTCCCTCCTCAGGCACAGCATCTCAGAGCTTTGGAAGGACATTTGTTCCCATCTGAACACTCAGGCTGGCCCCAGCCTGCTGCCCCTTTCTCCTCGACATTCTCTGCTCCTGCTTCATATTATGTGGAAAGGCAGTGAAGCACCTCAGCTCACAGTTCCAGGCTAAAAAGAGTGGAGCAGAGGCTTCCCACAGCCCATTAGGGAAATATATGTCTTGCTAGAAGCCAAGGCTAATATTAAATTTTCCAGAAGGAAGCACAAGGGTCTCACAATAAGAAATGTCCCTGAAAGTGTTTCCCCAGCAGGGTGCTGTAGCCTGTTTCTAGCACTAATGTTTTGCCTCAGCCCCACAGCCCCTCCAAGCAATTTCTCTGGGCATTTCTGATTCCCCTCCTGTCACAGCAGCCAGCTGAAGATGCCACACAGCTGCTCCTCGTCTCCATCCATCATCCTTCCTCCTGGTAGCAGGTAATTATTCCCAGCTGTTCATTACCCAAGACCATCACACCTGACCCATATTGTTTGCCTTTCATTTGCACCTCAGGTACAGAAAAGAAATACATAGAGGAAAGCTTCAGAGAGGAACTGGTTATATGCCAGTGCTAGAGAAAGGGGTATCCTGCTCTCTCAAAAGCTGCTTTTGTGGTTCATTTGCTTGGATTGCTCTTCACTTGTGCACTAGGTCACATTTAAGGGGCAGCAATGAGTTGAAGGCACAAGTCTCTTGGAGCATTCATAGGTGTTCTCAGCATTGGCTCATTTTGGTTTCCCTGCTTGCTCATCCTGCTTCCCTGCATGCTGTGAGCAGTCCTTAGGCTCGGGAGGGTGGGAAACCTGTGGAGAACAGAAAAGAACCCAATCCTCTTCCTCACAACAGTGCTGGAGAAAAGTCACGGATATTGAAATTTACTGCAGTTTCTTCAAGGCTTGTTCTACTCCCTATTAGAAAGAATGGAGAGCTCAGCTTAGGAGAGGCCAGTGATGTTGCACCTGAAAAGCCAGAGGGTACATGACTGCAAGAGTTATACTCTCTGAAGGAGAGTCATAGCTGTGTGCTGACATTTCAGACCTCCTTCCCACTAGACAAAAGAAGGCTGAAAAATGAACCATGTATCCAAATGTGCACACACAATTTCTATAGCCAGAGCTGGTCACCTTAGCTACCAAACAATTAAGAGTTATTTGACACATATCACTAGCTGATACTACCGTTCCAGTTTTGTGCAAGGTGCTAAATCCACCTCCCTACAGACGACTGAAATGGAAAGCTGAGCATCCTACTTTCCTAAAACAAGGCAAATAAGGTGCCTTAGAAATCAAAGGTCTCTCTGTTAAAAAATGATAGGGCTGAGCTTGGTTTCAGAGAGCCAGGATGACAGAGGGAGTTGAAGAGAAGCTCCGACTCCATTCAGGTGGAGAAGGAGAAAGGCCCTTCATCAGTGTGCCACAGTGCACAACCTGTGGGAGAGGTGGAGAAGGGGTTTTTGAGCTGGGGAGAAAGTGACAGGAAATGGGGATTCTGGATAAAGAGGCAGCCTTCTAGTGTCTGACTGCTAATGAGTTCAGGGTAACACAACCTCATACATGGGAGGTACCATCTGACTTCAGAGACAACTGAGTTATCCATCAGCCTTTTCTCTTCCATAGAATAACTTTGACTTTTGGCTTTGGTCATTATGTCATATTTAACTGATGTAGAAAAGGCAGACAAACTTTGGTCACTGAACAAGAGAAAGCAAAAAAGTCCTGTAGTAAATATAATGCATATCCAGAAAGTTTTCTTTAGCTTAAAGAGTGGGTGATGTTGGGCTTGGGGCTACACTGACCCTTGAGATTTCTGCCAAGGCAGACTTCATGGTCTGCCCCTTTTAATCACCACTGACACTCCACACTTCCTCTGGGCTGTAAAGCAAGGCTCTCCACACTCCCAGCTTGGGGAGGAAAAAGATGGACATTGGCAAAGAGCAGCAGGGTGAAGGTCCCGGCACCTCTCAATTAGCATGTCAGCTCCCTTCAGAAAATCACATATCCTTGTTCAGATGTGGCTGGGGACTCAAGGGGACAGGAAAGTTTTACATTTCACCACTGAGACTCCCAGAGGTTTTGCCAAGTACTTACCAAGTTATTTAGAAGGAAAACAAGAACTCGTCTGGGCTTCTCCTTTGTTTCAGTCCTGCTCTGGGTTCAGGCACCTGAGCTGGCAGCTGCATCTAATGACATGAGAGAGAAGGGACATTCATGCTGTCATCCCTGCTGGCATATCCTGTTTCTGTAAGTTCACATCTTGTAACTAGCCTAAGCTAGTCAGTGCTGTGTTTTTCAAGGAAAAGAAAAACATCCGAACTTTGGCATCAAAACCCCTCTGGAAACTAGCCATTGCCTAGGACGTAACTAAGCCCTTCAGCTCAGCTTTCATTACAGCAAGATTTCCCAGGACAAAGTGCCCAGAGGTCTGACAGCAAGGAGTTTTCTTAGGATTTACAGTGTCGCAGACCTGGTTTCTGCAGCAGTAAAACACACAGACACACCACCAACCCCACTCAAAAGCCATCCACGGACCCACATGACCTCTGCTGGGAGCTCACATCTGTTATCAGCCTCCCCCCAGGCAAGGTAGGAGGGCGCCTGAGGACCGGCTGGGTGCCAGTGGCAGTGAGCAGGCTCTCCAAGGCATCCCTTTCGATGTGGCAGCAGGCAGCACAAAGAACAGAGGGGGCTCAGCGTCCAGGCCCAAGCATGGTGCCCATGATGCCAAGGAGAGGTATCCTGCCCCAGGGAAGGCCTGTAGGGTCACTCCCTGCAAGGGAAAATTGAGGATCAAACCACACACAGAGTCTGACCCTGCTCCCCTACATGGATTTGCAAGGTTACACTCTGTCCCCTGAGCATTATTTAATCTCCAAGGTACACTGGCCAGCACCAGGTCCCAGTGATGGCAACAGCCCCTATACAGCTCCAGGCTCCACAAAATAATAGAGTGGGGAAAGTGCCTCATAGTGGACAGATGCACTGCTCCGTTTGCCATTCTAATCTCTTCCCACCATACCTAGGAATGGTTATAAAGATAAAAGAGAGGCTGGAAACTGTTTTTGTATCAAAGCAGATCTGCCATATCCAGATTTTGTGCGGTTCTATCGTATTCTCCTGTGCTGGCTCTCTATTTTTAAAATCTGAGGTACAAAAAATAAATTACTCTCGACCTGAGTGTGAAAAAGAGTTTCTTTTATACTGGAATCTTAACTTTATCTGATAATGAGACCCAAGTAATTTCCTTGAGTTTCAGCTGCAGCAAGTAATGAAACAGTGAAATCTTTCTTCGCTGATTAACAGTATTAGGCTTCCAGGGAACCGAAGCAATTCTCCAGTCTCAGGGAACATTAGAAATTTGCAGGTAATCCTAACCTCATCCGTGTCCCCTCTGACTCCCCAGTTTCTGTCTCACTCAATATGTTAGATTGGCAGCAATGCAGCAGAACATAACTTCCCAAACCATTAAACTGATTTAAACCTCTTGGGGAGAAAAAGTTTATGGGATTTGTGTTGTTGTTTTCTAGGGTTTCAAATCCTTAAGGGACACACTTCAAGATTTCTCCATAACTAGGAAAGAAGGCCTACTTAGTCTCCCTTGGTATTTCTAGCTGTGTCATCTCAGCTAAAGTACACAGAAACCCAAGAGGAGACTTTCTATTAACATCCGTGGGCTCTCAAGCAGTGGGCTTGTGTCAAACACCAAACATTGTTTTCATCCAGAAAGAAGCATATCTGCCTACAAACCTATGTCTGCATCCAGGCTGTGCTGTGAATCCACATCTTAATCATAAAAATTACAATTTATTATATAATTATAAATTATCCACATTTTAATTATATAAATTCCATATCTTCTCTTACAGGTTTTCTGATACATCAGCACAAACTCCAAGCCTCAGCACTCATATTTCACAGTGATCATCAGCCAATCTCCAGTTTTCTTTTTCCAGCCAGGAGACCATGGGCAGTCACAGGCAAAAGCAATCACATTTTGGGAAGAAGGAAAAATGTTGTAACTGAGACCAATTAAGACAATAACCCATAGCTGTGTTACAGAAAGAATAATCTAGAGTCTTTGTAGAGAAGCTTTTTGGAAAATACCTAGCCATTTTGGTGCCAAATGGGATATAAGCATCTGGTTTCCAAAGGACACTGAATATCTGTTCACTGGCAATAAGACACCTCTGCAAGTTTCACAGGCTAGCCATTAAAAAAAAAGCCAAAAAACCAAAACCAAAAGGGCACCCCAAAATTTATCAACCACTTGGCTGCAGCTTGTTCTTTTTCAGAATAGAGACAATTATGCAAGATGATGAAGCTGCAGACAAAACTTCCAGAAGGTTTTTTTTTTTTATTTCCACGTGCTGTATCTTCCGTGCTGATGCTTGCAGACCTGCTGCTCATGGTGCCTGCGCAGCGTATGGTAACTGAGCGTGACATTAATGCTCAAGTCTGTGGCAACCACATGCCTGCCTGCAACTGAAGTCAGTTGCACACACTCATGTATAAGCCTACTATTTGGGTATTAATTGAATAAGCTTTCAGAAATAGTTTAAGCAAATTAGTTCCTGACACATTGCACATCTTGAGCTTTCCATTTGTGGCCTTTCATTCATAAGCGATCATCCACAGAGTGAAAAGAAGCACACTTCACTCTAATTAGGGAGGAGCTAATTATCCTCCATCAATTAGATCCTACAACACTTATCTGTAAACAGTTGCTGGAAAGGTACATAACAGATTAGTGACTGAAGACCTAATTAATAAGGAATAATGAGCTCCTTCCTGCAGGAGATGGAGGAAATGTGCTCTCAATCCTTGAAAATGCCTAGAGATAAGAGCCATAAAACAGACCATAAACGTGGCAGGAGTCATTTTGTACATAAGAGTTTTCTAATTTTTACATCCAATGTGCAGCCTGTGCCTTCCCAACTTCGCTGTGCAGCCATGCCACACACTCTGCCTGCTGCCAATGGGGTTGTGCACATAAAGTGAAGGAAATGTGGGATTTCCCAGCTCTTATGCCTCATCTGCTATTTGTACTTCTTTTCATTAAATTAAAGATGATTTCCTCTGCCTATTTATAGAAAGGTGGCATTTTAGATTTTTTTTCCTAATTGGTTTCACGTTTTTCCGGTTACACCCCAGCAGTTTTATGCTGCTCTGTTGCAGTCACTGTCAGTTACGAGCCCCCATTTCTACCTATCACATAAGTCCCTTTGATTTCTAGGTCTTGGCTCATGGTGCGGTTGGATGCTGCTCTCCTGCTCGGTTTCCTCTTTCTTTCACATCAGGATAGCTTACCATTCTGCTTTTGTTAACAGCAGTTTCAGTAACTGACAGTTCATTTATCTTTAGGATTATCTTCCCAGAAGACACACATTTACCTGTTTCCCAGGCTTGTTGACGTCTGCTTTTTGAAGTTCACTACTCTTTTTCTGCTCCTTTCACTCCTTTCTTTCCCCAGAACAGTGATTCTGTTGTTTCATGGATGCTTTCACTCAAATTTCTTTCTAACTCTGGTTTATGTCCATCCATTCCTCCCTTGCAGAGTCAAATTTTAAAATAGACACTGCTCCAATATTTTCAATATTATAACGTCTGAGCTTGGATTAACAGGGAAGTGGAGTAGATATGCACGAAAGTGATGCTCTGGTTTTTATGCACCAAGGTGTCTCAACAAGATGTTTCTCCTGCACTGCATCCAGTGGAAGAAACTCATCAGGTTACAGTAAAACCAAACCCTGGATTCCTTTAGAAGTTCTTAAATCTACCAGTATTCGGTTTAAAAATATCAGGAAATATATATTCCGCAGATAAATAAATTATATCAGTCAATGAAAAATTCAATGAGTGTCCTACGAAAATTGTTCTAACCCACATAAAACAAAAGTCTAACTTTGAAGCCTTTGAAAAGGTAGGAAAATAAATTATTCCTGAGGAATCACTGAGTGAAGTTACATAGAAATAAAATGAAGGGGGGAAAAAAAATTTAAAAAGAAGAAACCGCTCAAAAGATCTCAAAAAACCCCAGAAAACGCCCTCTTAGTAGCTGCCCTCTCCTGTTAAAGAATCTCCACTAGTGATTATAACAGTGCAGATGGACAAATATTTCTAAGATGGACCTGGTACCAGGCTGCTCCAGACTTTAGACCAAGAAGAGTTTGTAAGGGATGAGGTGCCAGAAAGCCCGGGTATGATCTGGCTGAGAGGGAAGCGGCAGCGGAAAGACCGGGCTACTTCAGCCTGTTCCTCCAGAATATACAGGCATTACACACGTCAGCATTGTTCCTAGAGTGTGTGTTATCCTGCACACCCAGGAACAAGCAGAGCACAGGGATGGACAGTGATTTAATGCACATGAAAGCTAGATATACCGGAGCTTCAGAGATTTGAGGAATGACCGTATGGCAGAGCACTATAGTTTTCTGGAAAACAGAAGCTGGTCTGAAAACACCAACATTAGAAAGCTGCAGAGGAAATGGAAAGAAAATTTGCTGCTCCTATACATAGCAGCTTGTTCCTTCTGCTCAGGATGATGAGTAAGGCCTCAGCTGGAGGATGGTCTCCAGTTTTGGGCATCACACTGCGAGGAAGCTAAGAACTAATAGTAAAATATTTAGAGAGTCACAGGAACAATCAGGTCTCAAAGGGATTACTTTATGAGAAAAATTAGTTTGAACAATGCCAATTTATTCAGAGGAGAGAGAACTGAGAGAAGAATTGGAAAGAGTTTAAGAATTAAAAGGGTTTTATCCAAGGAAATCTGTTTCACATACTGAAGACAAGAAACAGATGTCCTGCAGTACCACATTAGGGAGGGTAAAAATCAGGTAAAACAACAGGAATGGGATTAGTCTGACTAAACACAGGTGTCTCTGCTGTAGGCATCTTGAGCTGAAGAAATCAACATCAGTGAAGGCTGGGGTGAGACTCATTTTGTCCTCAATCATACTGCAGTCAAATTCAGCTATGTGGAAGAGAGAGACTAAATGTCCATTGAGCATCATGGCAGCCAAGTCTGCTGGGTCAGAACACAGAGAACAAGGGAAGTCTGGTTTCATGGGGGAGCTTTCATTCCAGCCAGAGACCAGAACTATGACAATGCCCACTGCAACAGATACAGAGCAGCTGGAACTTCTCAGGCTCTCATCCAACTGGGCATCAGTTAAAAGTAAAACTTATATTCAAAATACTTTTAAACCAAAAAAGTGCCCGTGTGTGTCAAGATGTAGTTTAAGGCAGCATTTAACAAGCATCTTAGTAATAAATTAATATAAGTAAACTTAATTCACTGTGAATATTTATATATTTAATAATAATACACACAATACTTAGCTATAATATGAAAAAGTAAAACAAGGTTTCAATGGGAATATGTTTGAGAGGGCCATTACTAACTCAGCAAAACAGGGAGTCTTGGAATATAGACATTTTATCAACCAGCTGCCTGCTTGGGCAGATCCTGCAGATATCGAATTAAACGCTAAGAAAGCCATTCTGAGTAGGGCACAGACAAACCTAAATAAAACAATACAACAAGCCTCTGGTGAATTTGAGCCAAATCCCTGTTGCAGATCAAATCCACAACACTCAGGGCTACCTCTGTGTTTTCCAGGTCCCACAAGGCACAGCTGAATGGCACCAAAGCTGAAAGAAGAATTTTCACTCTGGACCCAGACCAGGCACTTCCACTCACCCAGCTGTTGTACCAAGCCACCACCATGGAGCCCCTCTGCTACCACAGCTGCTGAAGAGCCAGGACCATGGACACTGGCACTCTGGCCACTTACAGCAGTGTCCCAGCTGCTTCTGCACACATACACAGCTTGAAGGAGGTTCTAGAAATGTGTGATCTCAGACTCTATGTGTTACCTAAGCAAATGCTAAATTCCAAAACACTTTTAATCCACCCGTGGTTAAAATCTGGGCTTGTCAAAAAATTTCCCTGGGCAAGGCCAGCTCCCTTTTCAATTACCCAGCTCATATATTGTCTGACAGAGCCCAGAAGTGCAGCTTCCTTGGGACAGAAAGCAGGCACTTGAGCTAATGCTGATGAGAAGAGTAGGACTGGTTAGGATTACCGTGTCAGGAATTTGTCCCTCGTTATCTACCACAAGAACTACTGGACAAACCTGATGGCAAACCACCATTACCTTTCCACCTCAAGGGCACTGGAAGAAAAGGCCAAAATCATTCTCATTTGTATGAAAGCAAGCATGCCTTCAGATCCAGAACACCTCAGTGAAGAGGCTTTCATTAAACGTTACGGTCCAGATAGAAGCACTGATTTTTTAAAACATCTGCAAGGCATCACGACCCAGTGAAGAGATGAAAGACAGTCTCTTGCCACCAAGTCAAACAGAAAAGGAAATCTGTGGATGCAGTGTCTGATACTCCAGCTGGGAATGAATAGATTGCAATGTTAAAAACCAAGGTGATCACGTCTGTTTTACTTCTGCACGTATCCACCGCTAGAGGCCATTGCATATCTCCTCCTCTGGGGAAGGCTGCCCTCAGTTAAACCCCTGTGGCTGAACACAACAAAAAATTACATACTTTTAAATCAAACTCTCTGCTTGAGGAGTTCCAGCCCAAATGACTGATAAGAGATGACTGGCTGAAACTTTAAGCCTGTGATTTTTCCTGCCTTAGCATCCAACTCTCAGCCTGGGGGCTTTAGGTTTGATACATAAGCTTCAGCAATCTCACTTAGGTTTCTTGTCCAACTTATATCTTCTGGCATGCTTTCAAGACAAAGTCAGGCCAATTTTTTTTTAATCCATCTATTTAATTCAAACAATATCAGAGGATTATGGTTTACCCGTGTGCTTACACGTGTTTATCCAAACTCCAAAAGACATGCACAGTTTTCTGCCTGCCATGCAAGTAAAGTAAATCACTTTCTCAGATGCTTTTCATTAGTTTTACAAGAAGTTTGTAGGTCCAAATTTTGGTCCTCTCATGCAGCTGGCTGTGAAGTTGATCTGAATGCTTGCCATGTGCATGGTTCCTAGCATGAGGAAAGGCTGTGAATGGGACTTTGTACATGATATAATAATTCTCTAATTCTCTTTTTCCTCTCCCTCAAACGTTACTTCATTGGAGTCAGCTTCTGATTAGGTTCATTGAAGCCAGCTGGTCATTTTTGCATCCTCAGATATATTGGGGGAAAGAGAGGATAGAGGGCAAGAACTTGAGTGTGACCTCTGCTAGGTTATGTTCCCCTATCCTTATTCTAGCAAAAGGTAAAAACTAACATAGAACAGCTCTGGAAATGTAAGGCACGTGAATCCTTTGCAAGGAAGATATTGCAAACATTAGGATTTGATAACACCAACATAAGAGTCTTATGAACTATCATCTAATAAGTTTGGGGTATAGGCTACAGCTCTTGCTATGCCCTGAGCCCAATTACTTATGGCTTCCTTACACCATGACTTTGGGAAAGACATTGCATCTTGATTTGGCAACTTAAAATTATGGATATTTCACCATACAGCCCAGGAAAATTGTTCTAAGAGTAACACTCCCAGTTACAAATTGAGCCTGGTTTCTAGTCTGGACATGCAGCACGTGCGTTGGATAATGCTCCATGAGAGTCTTTTCCACTCATAGCTTGCCATTATTAAACCTGTTGGGTGCTACATGCCCAGGGTTTGGTACCTGTGGGCTAAATTCCTCCAGACGGTCTCAATGGCACAAGGCAAAGTGCAAAATCCTTCCTGAGCAGTGACTCTTGGTCACCAAGTGTGACCAAGAACATCTCCACTGCTGCAGAGGACACATCTATCCTGTAGCACCCAAAGTTCTACTCTGCTCCAGAATTAAAGCCCAGATGTGTTGTGGCCAGACATTTCACCAAGCTGCCCTCCTGATGGGAGCAGCAAAGGAGGGACGCAGTGGCCATCAGGAGCTGGCTGTGCCCAGCAGCAACTCTGCTGCCCCCCACGCTGCAGCCTCCTCAGCCACAAGCCCAAAAGCTTACAGGCACATCTCTCATGCTTCTTTCTGAGGACAAACTGGGGCAAAACAGGGGCTCTTCACACCCAGATGGACCTTATTAGTTACGCAGTGCCACGGTACATGCCAGGGAAGGAAACGTTCGGCCTGTCTGTGTGTGGCAGGCACGGAAACGGAATGTGTCTCAACTTGTGAAAGTCACTGCTCTGCTTTTTGTGTGCCTTTCACCACCTTAGTCTCATCTGCACTCCTCCAGGAGTTTTTTGACTTTACCTCTGTCCAATTTTGTACCTCTCCAGTGACTAAAAAGTATAGCAAACCTATCATGGCAAAGATAGATTCACCTTCAGAGCAGGGAAATACTTCACCACCATCCCCTCCTGGGCCTGTCTGACCCACCAGCAGCCCCAATTCACCTCTCACATCCCCACCCAAGTGCACTGTCAGCTCCCCTGGGTCACACACACACATCACCTTCCCGTGTCCAAACAAACCTCCCGACTCCAATGAAGGGGACTGTCCTCTCTAATTCCCTTGTAAAAGTCTTTAAAACATTATAGATGGGTAAACAGTCACCACATTTTTAAGGCCATTACACATTTGTTCTCTTTTTAACAAGGGATCATTAACCTTGTTTTAAAAATACACAGGTTGGAGAGCAGTAGTTTGAGTATTATATTCCTGCTTGGCTACATGCACTGCCCTTGGTGCCAGCAGTTTGCATCTTATCAAGGATTTAAGCTCTTCTGGGATGATGGCAAGGTTTTTTCTGCTGGCTGAAAGCAAGGGTCACTCCAAGTAATTACTATGGCTGCCCCCAAAGACACCAGCAGCAGCAATGATTTATCACTGTTGGCACCATGACTCCCTGAGATGCCAGGGAACAGAAAGGACTGAAGGAATGGTAATGGGATACCTGCAGTAGTATTCCTAGGCATCCTGCTTTCAGCAGCTAAAGACCTCAGAGTGGGTCTCCCTGCAAAGCTTCAGGCTGGGAGGAAGGCACAGAAAAAGGGGATATAAAGAAAAGTCATTGTGTAATATGTTGTTTCCATCACAGCTCTTGCAAGATGCTGTTTGGGGGTAGGGGGAAGAAGCCTGCTAGGTGATAACAGCATGCAAAGGTGGTTCTTGTCAAGGGTATTTGGAGACACAGGAGAAAGGTTTGAGTACCCATAACATATTATACTGGGATGAACGGGCCACAGCAGTAGCACATGCAAAGAAGCTCCAGGAATCTTTCTAAAAATGTTTCCAAGGTAAAAATATTATCTTAATCATGTTTTTATTTCAGAAGCAGTAAAAGGACTCACAAGTTTTATAGTGATATCTTGGCCTAATCAAAACTTATAGAAGCTTCTTTAATTTCTTTAGAAAATGCACAGATTTTCACCTGTAAGCTCAA
Organism: Lycocorax pyrrhopterus obiensis; assembly: GCA_014706295.1. NCBI lineage: Eukaryota > Metazoa > Chordata > Aves > Passeriformes > Paradisaeidae > Lycocorax > Lycocorax pyrrhopterus. Next base: position 62,711,845 of record JACSVZ010000002.1, read on the forward strand.
GAAAGTCCAGTTTTAAAAGTCAAGATGAATTGCAATCCTATTAATTTTCTAGAGCTGGGAGGGTCAAGATTTCTGTGATCTCAATAAGCCATTTTAAACAATCCATCAATGCCCTATTTCTCTGCTTTTTTAGGTCTGCCCTACACCTCTCCATAGGACAAAAATATATTATGGGTCATGGTCCATCATTATTAGGTGAGTCTGAAGCATTTGAAAGTACAAAAATAAATGCATTTCCCCCCCCCCCTTTTTTTTTTTTTTGAGATCAATCCAGATTCATCAGCAAAATTTACATCAGGGGCTCCTTGTCGTGTCAGGGCCATCATCAGGGCACTGTTGTAAGAAATGAGCACAGCCAGACAAAGCAAACCTGCTCCAACCCACAGCCACGATGCTACGGAGGAAAAAACCCAGCTTTAATTTTGTCTCTTATTTGGGAAAAAACCTTATCCAACAACAAATACGTTTCATGACTAATAACCCACCAAAACCTGTCTTGGCATGCGGAGCTTCCCACGGTTGTTTTGCAGGAGATACAGAATCCAAAGATCATGGTATTTCAGGATATTTCCCCTGCCGTTTGTCTGTGCCAGTTCAGCGACTCCGCTGGCAGCCCAGCACTACAACCAGACATTTTTTGACATTTTTAGGTACCCATGAACGTCACTAGATGGCAGCAAGAAACTGCATTTGGCAACTCCATGGGCCTCTCCCACCTGCGTGCCCCCAGCATCCCCTCGCCTGCGGGCAGGGGCAGCTTCTGGGGGCTGGGAACTCACCTTGCCCGGGGGTATTAATCCCTTTTACCCGGGACACCTGTCCCTCGGGATACAGCTTGCTGCCCATCGCAGTCCAGCAGTTTTACAATCCCCACAGCATCCTTAACACACATTAAGATCACATAGATGGAGCCCAAAACCTCACAAGTTTCACAAAGCAGGCAAGCATCACCTTTCCAAGAAGCTGGAGGGATGTTCCCATTTCCAAATTCTCTTTATGCTCTTTTTATCACACCTGCCTAGCATCACTTCTTGCTTTCCCAGCAGTGAGTGTTGTACATCCAGCTGGCAGATAAGGATCTGCTGGAAAAGCCCTCAACCAGCTGCATCTCCAGTCCATCCCAAATCGGGACCTCCAGCAGGAAATGCCTCCTCAGAGCATCTTTCCCCCACTGCCCCTGGTTTCTTTAGTGGATGCCTTCTATTACAACAGCAGGGGTCACACTCACTTGGTGTCAGCAGAGTGCTCTGTGCTGGGCTTTCTGAAAACCTTCCTCAGCTACCAGACATCTGTCCTTGGCCTTCCATCCCCCCCACCACCTCTGTCTCTTCCCCTCAAATGGAGTTGTTTTCTTCTAATGATAATTTGGAGCAGCTTTTCCAGGGTATTCCCACGCGCCCACTTCTCCTTCAGCTCTAAAGCTCTGTTTCTTTTGCCAGCCTCTCTTTTGATTTATTTTCTATTGGAGCCAACTTTTTATATAACTGTACTGATCTGCATGACAGAATTGCCTCTGCCCCAGCTCATCCCTCTGTCCTGACATACCTACAGAGATGCCCTCCTCACCTGTCTGATGGGCTGGAAGGCCAGAGGAGAGAGCATAACTGGAATAACCCATTGGATTTGCTTCATTCTCTTTTCGGTATTCACTTACAGGCAATGGACAACTTCAGTCACCCACCTGACCGTGCACTGTGCATTTCTTCACACCATATCCCGTGAGAGCTCCTCTCAGGGGGCAGGAGAGTCACTCATACGTCCTGCCTGTGTCAACAGATCGGTGCCTCCTATCCAGGGGTAGAAAGAGCAACATGGAATAGGATCTTTAAAATGCATGACAATGGGCTCAAACTCTTCTGTGGCACAAGAACTAGGAGCAAGGAGGCTGCTCACAGGTTTGCTTTCCCCAGCTTTTTTTCCCACACAGAGGCACCCAGCCGTGCAGCTTCTCAAACTGTGTACCCTTTGTAAGCCTCTGAAAGCAATCACAACCAGTGGCCACCTTGAGAGATTATTTTAAGGGCCTTCAAGTGCTGCTCAAGGGAAGCTGAGGAGGTTGTACTGGGGTACATCATCTGTCACACTCCATTTTCAAGCTCGTTCTTTAGGTGAAGATGACCGGACAGGACTGAGGCGAATCCTTTGTCTACAGCAGCACAGTGCTTATGTTCACACCACGCAATATAAAACACATATCCCCTGTATTTACTTCTGCAAGCTGCCTGTCTCTTCCTGGGGTGCCCCAAACCTGCCACCACCAACCTTGAGACAGCTAAACTGACTTCCCTCTCCCTTGTTTGCTAACACTGCACAGGTTCCTTCCTTCACCGCACTGGGTTTCTAAAGACCAGGAGAAAATTACAGCAAAGTGAAGTGAAAATAGGGAGTTATTTCATACAGTCTATGTGTGTTTCTCCTTCCTTGTTAAGGCTGCTTTCCTCCTCTCTGCTAAAACTGCTCCTTCAAAACACACTCTCTGACCTTTGATGTCTCACCCAGACCCAGCTAGTCTGCTGCTGTACCCCTCACTCTGGCATTTTCAGATTATTCTGTTCAGAGAGCCCCATTTCACTCAAAGGCTGCAATTTCACCGTCTCTCTCTTTTTCCTAGCATTTAATCCAACCTGCTGCAGCACTACCCCACAGATATTCGCTGGTAGCAGACAACCTTCAGCCTCACCAGCTTTCTATCGAAACCAACAACAGTCCCAGGGAAATCTCATAGGCAGCAGAAGGGAATCCTTGGCATTTCCAGACCATTCAGAGCCCATGCCAAGAAGAAAATAAAGCCTTTAGCAGGAAAAGTATAACTCTGTTTTCTGGTGCCCATCCAGAGATAAATAGATATTAATTTTCTAAAAGGCACAGTACTGGCTATCACCATCAGCTGTATTTACCACGTGCAGGGAAGGTCACTCCTCAGCCCTTGCCACAGTGGCTGCTTTGCAGTTACAGAGGACTCATGCAGCTTTGGCTCCAAAATGGTATTTGGCTGAAACCTCTGGATTAGTCCTCTGCTCTGTCCCATGGGGAGGGCAGCTGTCTGGCAGAGGGGCAAGAACATCAGTGATTTCCCTTAACCCTACCCCTTGCCATTGCCTTGGGTCACACCTGCAGAAAGGGGAAGAACAGCAAAGAAAAGTCCCTAGAAAGCCCTTCAGTACACAGAAGAAAGCCAGGTTGTTTCCAGACTTGTAAAGGCTCTGTTCCTGCAAATAATAGTGAAATTTTCCATACAGAGAAGTCAGAGACATCCTTTAACTTCCATGAAAAGCAACTCTGTTTTGCTCCCACAGAGCCCCACACATCACAGCTGAAGTGCACAGCAATCCATGGTAAAACCCTTATCCCAGTTAATGGGAAGTTGCATCACCCCAGCAACACAAATCCTGTTTGGATGTGTCAGATGTTATGGCATTTGGACAACATAACCTACTTCCTCTGGCTGAATTTTCTCTTATTTCCAGAGAATCAACCACTGCAGCACAGCCAGGCAGGGGAGCAGAGCTTGCACTCAGCTGTGCTGCAAATCAGTATTTAACCTTCCCACTCCCGCAAAGGGGAAATTGCTGTGAAGGAATTTGTGTAGGGCCAAACCTCACTAGTTTATTCCATTTCTATTCCCACCCTTGGTAGAGGTCAGAGAACAGAGAGATGGACACCATCCAGCAGCTTGCATGGTCCCATCCCCTCCTGCCCCTCTCTTCCCAGATATGGGGAGTTGGCACTTGCTGAACCAGAAGCCATGAGGTGCCCCATAATCCAATCAGCAAGGCCACACACAGGCATGATTCAGTTTCCTCTGCAACCCATCCAAGACCCTTGTTCTCACTGTTGACAGCCCCCAGAGGTGGCCCAGCTGTGGCCAAGTGCATGACCATGGTGGGACAATGGCACCTTGAGAAAGGGTATCCTACTTTCTGGTGCAGGAATGTGGCTCTGCCCAGTGTCTCAGCTTCACCCTTCCTTGAGGCCACACGAGGAAGGTCTTTGGGGGAAGTGGGGGAGAAGAACAGGGAGTGACAAGGACATTAACACAGCCTCCCATAATCGCTCAAGGATGCTCAAGTCAGGTGCCTACTAGTCTTACACAGCAGAGCCTCATCTGCAGGATCAAGTCAAGGAAGATGTGCCCACCTGAAAGTCCCACTACAGGCTTGAAAAATTCCCCCGAATATGTTGGAGAAGAAGATTAAACACTGGTGTCCAAGATGTCAGCTCAGGGCTCTGTCCCACCCTAGTGCTGGATCCACTAGGCAAAAGGCATGACCTCATGTGACATCCCAAGACAGCAGGGCAAAGGGTGCCCACATGCCCCCCCTCTGTGGATAGCTGTACCTCTCTTGTGCCCTGTGGAGCCTGTCCCAACACCCAGCTCAGCAGCACAAGCAGGTCTCCATGGGGTAACACATGCTGTGGTGTCTATCCATGTGCCAGTCCCTGAGCTACCACTTCGAGAAACCCACCTTCCAGACACTCAATACCCACCTCCAACATCCAGAATCACTTCTGATTCCTCCAGGAGCATAAAGTCTGACAGTGTGCCCACATCAACTATTTCCCAGCAGAGACTGAGCAACATTCAAGGAAAAACGGCTAAATCACTTTGTGAAATCAGCTGGCGAGAATCCCACATTGTTTTTTTGCCTCTGAGTCAGACAGTTATTGTAACCTGCTTTTTGTTTCCTGGCCCCTGTTTTGCCTGTTCACCCATGTAGTCCCTCACTTACAAGTTGTTTCCATGCCACAGCACAGGCAGGAGATTCAGAGCAGGGAGCACAGCCAGCAATTGATGCCTCTCCGCAGCTTTTCTGCTCTTCCGGCAGCTCCGGTGCTTGCTGGGAACAGAGATGATGTAGCACAACCTGCAGTCACATTCCGATGGTGGTTATGATGGAAAAGGAAACACTTTAAAGCCCAAGACAAATCTCTCTGACACTCATCACTGTTCCCTCTTGCTCTCCTTCTCCCTTCCCACACTCACTTTCTCCTCTGCACAAAGTCACTGGTGAGCAGTCGCTGGTCCTGTGCTGCAGCTGCTCCTCTCTCACATATCACCTGCCCTGTGCTCCTCAGGGATACAAGCAGGGTGGTGGGCTGGGTTTTACCTCAGGGCATTTGACTCTCAATATTCCCAGCTTAGCCCAGAGATGCACTGAGTGCAGCCCATGGATTTACTGTGGGTACCACAACAGTAAATGGAAGAATCCTACATCTGAGGCAGTATTTGGTTTTTCTTTTTCCTCTCTCTTTCCCAGTTTGGACTTGCACATCTTTCCCCCACTGCTTTCCCAAAGATATAAGTGAAACACAAATGATACAGCATGAAACAGTGCAAATGGTTTCTAGTTAAACCCTGTTTAAAAATAAATGGCATCTTTGCTTTTAGTACATTAGCATCCATTTTTTAAAACAAATCTTGGGGAGGAAGCTATTGTACTTTGCTTGACGCAGTCCACAGAGTATAAAGCGGTCTCATCTTCCTCTGTCCTGCCAGGCCATGGGAATGCTGCAACCCAGCAGCAACCCCAGCAGACCCACATCAGTGCCAGCTTTACAGAAAGCTTTGGATGTGCAAAATCCCGTAACAAGAGGCAGAGGGCACGTCTTCAGCCAAAATCACTGTAATTTCAAAGAATGAGCCAGGGCTAGGGGGGACAAGGATGATGGTGACACATGATTTGCAAAGAGCAAAATAACTTCATCTTCTCCCAGAAAATGCCTGCATCCTCCCGCAGCAAAGCACTGTCCTGCATAGCCCCAGTGCTTTATCACCCCCGGACTTCTCCAGGCCTCAGGCAGCTGCCACGTATTTTAGTCTCACATGCACTGGAGCATAATCACGTTTGGGAAGAAACCGGTCACTTCAGGTGTTCCAAGATCACCATGTGCATATAAATATATAGTTAGATAATGGCAATTATAGAAAATTATACTCTCTATGATAGTATAATGATAACAGATGAGTAATGGGACTTATAATAACACCTCCACTGCCGAGGTCATAAGCAATCCTGGTTGTCACTGGCACTTATCCTTCCAGCGTGATCTCAGCTTACTGACAGTCGCAGACATGAACTGACACCAAACCCTGGCTCTGAGAGGGACTCGCCTTCCCAGAGCAGTGGAAGCAGGATCACCAAGTACCTTGGTGCTCCTGTACAGATCAGCCTGGGGGAGAAGAGGTGAACTGCAGACATACCTCCCTGCAAGGGTATGTGTGGTGGGGGCACACACTTCCCTCTAGGCCACCATCACAGCCAGGGACAGAGAAGCCCTTGTAGATACTTACAGCTGTAACACGCCCCCATCCCAGCCTGCACCGGCTCCAGGGTCTGCTGCAATCACTCCGGAGTGAAGGTGTTCACTGCTCACTTAGAAAAGCCACCAGTAGTCTTTCCTCGATTTTACCTCGAAGGCTGGGTCTCACCGTGCCTCAGTAACACCCAAAATACACGGATGCAGGACCAGGAGACACGAGGTGCTTGGGAAGGGAAAGGGGCACCGCCCTCCATTCCCTTGGGTGGTGTCGGCAACAGGTGAGGCTGCTGCAGGGAGGCAGGCACACAATCCCGCCAGTCTCCGTGCCCACTGCCATGCAGGGCTCATCTCCGGCAGAGCTGTCATCCCACAGAAGTTTATACACAGGCACAAACTTGGCACAGACCGTATTGGCAGCAGTGGGACACACATGCAGAACACTAAGCACAACCACAGGCCCAGACCTGGCACTATCCAAACCCAAGCCGCAGCTGGGAAGAGTGACCAAAATCCTTAGAGGGATTATGAACCACCAGAAGCTTAGAATTAGAGAGTTGCTTTTAATTAATGAAGTACATGCTTGATTTTTGCTGAGTTACCCCCTGTTGTTTACATACATGCTCTCTTATTTGAATTCTTTTTATTGATCCCATATGCCTCAGCTCTGGCAGCTGAACCAAGTCATCTTACAAAAATTAACAAAAATAATGTAGTCTGACACATTACTCCCATGATTTGTTCCCCTACACAGGCATTTGTCTTTCCCTACTTTGAAAGTGTTTTTCTCTCTCTGCAGTCAGGTTTGTTTATTCTCTGCAATATTCATTTCCAGAGGGATGTGAGGGACTTGGAGGAAGGGTCTTGCCATACCAGGAGCTGCCAGGAAGCAAATATGAGCAGAGCCCTGGAAGGCAGGAGAGACACTGGGGCAGCAGCAGTCAGGCTTCTCCCTGGGTCCCCAAATCTGCCTCCTCTTCCAGGCTCTTATGAAGCATCTCTCATAGGCCCTGTTCAGGTCCCATAATGGGATTCAGGACATTGGGAAAAGCTTCTACAACCATGCCCAAGCCCCTTGTGTTTCCTCTATAAACTGGTCTCACCTTAAGCACACTGATCGTTTTACTGACTCCTCTAAGATGGGATTAGGTCATTGTTGAAAGAAGTTGACTCCTACATGGAGGAGAGAGATGCAAGGACCAAATTCATGGCAAAGCTCTCCCTTCATCTTGCCATGGTAGGACCCTGTCCAAGCTCCATACAAGTGATGAACAGGTCCCAGCCTAGCCCTGTGCAGCAGCACAGCCCTACGAAGGAGATACATTTACCACCTCTCACAGCACCCAGGCAGAGAGATCCTCTGGAGTGGCTGCACTGGGTGCCAATTCAAATAATGACATAAAAGCATGAACAGCTGTGCCACTTGTCTGGAAGGAACAGGCAGAAAGAAAACTCACAAGCATCACAGTCTGTATGAGGGACAGGACATTATGGGAAATCACTCTTCTTTATAAATAGAATTAGTAAGAGGGTCATATTAACCAGCTGAACTTTAACCAGGACACCTCTAGCTAACTAGTGAAGTGTCTTTTCCTCCAAAAGCTACATGCAATACAGACTGAAGCCTTTGATTAAACAAACATATTACCATACCAAATGTTACACACTTGGTGGAAGAGAGAAAAGTTTTCTTACAGCCACCCCAAGCCTCCACACTGTCTACCAGAGCTCTCCTGTGGCCAAGAGCCCTAGATCACATATTGGGATGATGTGAAGACAACACAGCTCAGGGGTAGTAGAAATCAGTGTAAAACCCAGCCAACCCCCCACTACCACAAGCATTCTTCTGGTTTCTGGGCCACCACAGATATATCAGGCCCTGCTGCACTTCCTCAGCCAGCCAAGAGGGACTCAGGTCTGGCTACAGCCCAGAACACCCCTGTCACCACTTTGCAACCACTGCCCCTGAGGAGCCACCACAAACTGCTCCCTACTGAACCTTGTGATGACACAGGCTGGAGGCCCCAGGGCCTGTCACATTTCAGTTGTTTGTAGTCATAGCCTGAGCAAAGATAGAAGTTTCCTTTCCATTCTGATTATGTTTTTAAAATGACACTACCTCATTTAGTGCCACTGGCACTACAACACCGCTCATGTCAGCTGACTTCGGCAGCAGACATGCTGCAAGGCTTCTCCAGCTGAAAGATCATCAGGAACACTGTCCCTTGCAGGCAACAGCTAAACAGGCAAAGTATAGGTCAGCAAAACTGAACACGGCGTAGCAGAAAACAGATTAATTCCCCTCTCCTGGCAGTGCTGAGGGCAGAACAACAGAGTTTAGTCAAGCCTCAGTATCCCAGGGATTCAGATATCAATCCCTTCATCTTTGCCATTGCATATCTCACTCTCCGCTCTGACTGGGACTCCCAGAGACACCAGGAGGAAAAACCTCCAAATGAGAGTAGGTACAGTTAAAAAAAATCAAAGCTTTCTTGAGAGACATTCAGCAAGGTTCAAGGTCCTGAATTACCTCCTCTAGTATCTAGAGCACTACTCCTGGGCACTTTCACAGGGCATTTCCAAGAGTTCTCTTCCTAGGGCCTGACCCACAGACCCCCATTCCATAGAATGGTTTGGGTTGGAAGGGACCTTACGATCATCTAGTTCCAACCCCTTGCCGTGGGCAGGGACACCCTCCAGTACACCAGGTTGTTCAAAGTCTTGTCCAGCCCAGTCTTGAACAGTACCAGGGACAGGGCACTCACAACTTCTCTGGTCAGCCCAACCAAGCAAGGGGATGTTCAGACACATTCACATGGGGCAATCCAAGAGCTCCCAGAGCAGCTTCCCCACTAGCTGTAGTGCCCAGGATGAGCAGGAGCTGCTAGAAGCAGCAGGAATCATTTACCTCTCACAACTGGGAGACACACACACACTACTAGAGGCACCTGGGCCCACCTGGGCTTAAATACAAGCTTTTTAGCCAAGACCCAGGAAAACACAATTACCTACTAATTGGGGCCAGTCCTCCAGGTTTCTCAAAGTTTGACATCTTGACACTGGCATGGATCTCAAGAAGGTGAGACTGTGAAATTACCAGCTGTGCTTGGTAAAGGATTATGCTAATAAAGGGTCAGCGTCAGGAAGGATTTTTCATTTCTTTGCTACATGATACTACTAAGGAAAAAGACATGGGGTGCTCTTGCTCAGAGGCTTCGCCCTTCTGGAGACACTTTTTATAACCCCATTCTGGGAAATCAGAGATCCTGCAATTTTCCCTTCTTGGATAAAATACGAGCACATCTTCAAGGTGTGGACACAACACTTGCTTAAAAGCTCTGACACAGTTATTCCAGCATCCCTGCTGAATTTTAAAGTGCAGCTATTGCTAGATGCACTGCTTGCTAGCCCAGCTAGAGCTCAGATTAGGGAAAGGAATGACAAGAAAGGATTTAGTTTTTTTATATTGAGTATCACAGTACAGATTCAAAGCCTTGAGTTTGCCTGTTGGACACCTGTGAGACTCAGCATGGCAGTGGCTGCAGACATAGCTCACTACCTAGGTGTTAACAAGGTGTTCTCTGCGCTGAGAAGCTCAGCAAGAGATGTCCCATGCAAGAAGTAACCCATGGTACCAAGTGGAAAGTGTTTCCTCTGAGAAGTATGGTTTTTTGGGTGGTATGGGATGCTGGTTTGGTTTTATTTTTGTTGCGGGTTGCTTTAGGTTTTGGGATTTTTTTGGGTTTTTTAATTATGAGATATCCATGGAAAGCTCTGTAGAAAGATAAGCTTTTTTGTTCTAATTTTCCATGATTTCTGGTTTCCAAAAACTAGTAAGTTTTCAGACCAAAAAAGTTGTGGAGCTTGAAAGAGAAAGGACTTGCCATGCAGGCACCAGGACCAAAGGACACTGGAAAATGTACTTGCAAGGGCAATCCTTCTGAGAGGCATGCCTTCAGTGCCTAAAGAGGAGGAAGGATTCCCAGGAGGAGTCATGGGCCCCATGGAGAAGCGTGACAGAATGATGATGGAGTGGGCGGCACCACCCACAGGGTCACCCCAGAGCAAAAATGGGAGACCGGGAAAGGTGTTTTAAGAGAGTGATGTGGGTTGTGTTTGTCAAACTGGAAGGGTGGATCAGACTGAGGGTAGTGTAGAAGGGGTTGTGGGTGTGGGTGGGTGGATGGATGTGCACACACACAGAGGTTAAGAAGGTAAATGACATCTTTTGTAATCTCAAAAAAGATGAAGAGTTTAAAATCAAGGGATTTGGTTGCAAATAGCTCTGAAATAAAAGTCTTTTGAAGAAAACTAGTCTTCATGACAAGTGCAGGAGCTGGGAGGGGAAGTTGCACCTTGAAGCCGGGATCAAATCAAATTTGAATCCATTGACTTTTTTTTATTTTCTGAAACTGGCCAGATGTTTGGGTTGCTTAGACTAGTCTGATTTGGAATTTTAAATATTGGAAATTCAGAAATGTGTATCTTTTCCTTGGAGAAGATTTGTTGGTGTTTTTCTTCAAAGTTGCCAGGTGAGGAGCTGGCAGTTCACTCGTCTACCAGGTGGGAAGCCGGGCAGTTTGCCCACCACTGGCAGCTGGCAGGCTGGCAGGGTACCAGGCACACTGGCTGCCAGCAGCTGGTGTCCATGGTAAGTCTGACAGAATGGACACATTCCCATCAGAAAGCTGGTTCCTCCGCAAACAGCAAGATCTTCTGAAGGAAAAGTGCTGTGCTGGAAACTTTCAGTCTGCTGCAAGTCATCACCTGTGTTACTGTGTGGACTGGTAAGTTGCTCCTGCTTTGCTGCACATTCACAGAACAAGACAAGAGCCTTGAACACACACACACACACACAAATTACTGTGTTTAAGTGAAATAATACCAGTGCTGAATTTACCCTAAGCAAACTGGTGGGGGAAAATATATACATGTATGACCAGAATTTTGAGCTGCAAGTGACAATGGTGGTATTCTCCCCAACCTTCATCCTGAAAACATGTTCTCAGAGGCAAAACTATCAAGACCTTTCAGATAATATATTGAGGTGAAGAGCCCCACAGATGACACACAGGGTTTTCAAGGATGTGTCACCCAGTTGGAAAATCCTACCTTCAGATGCTGAGTAATTGTAGCTAAACTAGAAGTATTTAACAGTAAACATCGCCTTCGTGTGTGATACTCAAAACCAGCTGTGATTGTCTCTTGTAAGCACTGCAGGATGTGGGTGTGTGAGGAAACTAAGGAGCATGGATGTCTGAAATTGCACAGCAGGATGCAGCATTCCAGCAGGTCCCTCAGAAACCTGGAGCAGGAGGCCCCGTTCTGCTGCAAGGACAGGCAAGGCTGAGGGAGCAAGCAAAGAGAGAGGGGGCTGTGAAGCAGCAGACTTTGCTTTGTGCAGCCTGCCACACATCCCACATCCACTGCCTGGGGTAGCTCCAGCTCCTTCAGGTGTTCCTGGTATCTCTCAAGCCACAGTCTCCACCAGACTTTGCAGGGGAGCAGATCTTTAGTAATGCTGCACCCCACCTACAGAGAGCAAGCACCAACGCTGTCTGCACACCACTGCAGCAGCTCCCAGGGCTAATCCAGAGCCTGCCCCACACTCTTTAAAAGGATTTTAATGTCATTTATTCTTGAGAAAGTAAGTAAGAGCCAAGACTCTTGATGCCACCTCTTTTACCTTCTTTTATCCTCAAAATTTCCATTAAGCACCTCTGATGTATTCAAATTCTTACCATAAATTTTCTATGTGATCTTTTTAAAGGCAGTTGAAGATTACAACAAAATGAGACAGTGTCTTCACACTAGTTTTTTAATGTTGCACATATTGCATTTTATAACATCAGAAGAAAAAAAAACCCCAAAGTAAACCTTAAAGACAGAAAATAAATATAATTTTTACGAATATATGCAGAGAGTGCAAAAAACTGCATCTGTAAAACATTTAAATGCTGAATCATACCACAAAAAAAAATTTACAAAAGCACTTATTTTTTATACGTCAGCTTTCTTCTTATAAACACAAAAATATTTTAACAAATCTTACAAAGATCAAACCCTTTTGCCCTTCACCAGGAGAAAAGTGGTGAAGAAAGTGTATTACCTGGAGGAAAAGAAAAAAAAACCCCAAAAATAGATAAACAGAATGTAAAACCTGCGAGGGGCAGGACAAGGGTCCGTGGCCGCTGCTGGCTCACGCCGCACGCACAAACACACCCAGTGCCAGACTCGGACACTTCCATCTACACACATTTAAAACACAGGCTTTTCTCAGAAATAAGCAATGCCGGGGCAGCTAAAAGAGCTCTCACATGGTGACCTTTGGTGCCTATGGATGCCAATGCCAGTGTAGTACGGAATAGTTCTGCTTCTCTTCATTCCCAAGCCTTGCTCATTAGGGAAAGCGCATGCTTAGACCAGCTGAGCTCCAAATAGCTCATGTGAACGGAAGCTTCTGTGAAACTGGACCGGGCCAGTAGCAAGAGACTTGGAAAATGAAAGGAACAGAGATTTGCTCTAGATTCTTGGGAGTTTTGGAGGTGGGTGGGTAGCTTTGGAAAGGGCCAGCTTGAGACAGGGCCCCGATGAAACTCCAGGACACGCTTGCACATGGTGAGACGGCCCAGCATGACATGTGCCATAGAGCTGGTGGCACTCAAAGCCTCACCTGGATGAGTCCCTTGTGCACCACATCCACTGCATGGGCCTCAGAAAGCCATAAAGCTCAGGCACCTTCTTGAAATTTAAGCAACTCACTGCACACGTGCTGCAGCATCACACATTCAACCTGTCTGGGATCTCCCGGCACGTGGCCACCAGAAGCTGCAGCTTCTGTCTGGACATCCAGAAGGCACAAGCAAATTACTGACATCCTTAATTTTCATCCAAGGAAAGAGAAAGTCTCTTGGGAAGAAGGGAGAAGAATGAGGTTGTGTCCTCTAAAGAGCTGGTGGACCTTGTCAACCAGTATCATCTTTTATAGCTCAGAATGTGATGGTCAATAAAATTCCTTGTTAGCAAATTACCTTTCCTAACAATAGAGATTTGCTTGATTCAAAGAACTAACTTAAAGGATCATAAAAAACCCTCTGATACAACTACAAATTAGTAAGAAACATTTACTGTGGACTGCACCAGATCAAAGGAACTTACCTTGCCAGGAGCACCATGACTTTCTCCACAAGAAGCAGAAGAGAAAAGCCTTCCAGTATGAATGCAATTAAACTAAATCTATCATATGATAAAGGCAATGATACTTCATCCTTAATATTTTATAATTACTAATTATAAATTATATTTGCATTGTATAAATTATAATAATAAATTATAAAACCACATTGGTTATGAGAAACTTGAGTGTTGAGACACAAAACAGACCTTTGGGCTTCCTGTTCAGCAACACAATTCAGCTCTCACTTCATTACTTTACTAACTAGAGGACAAATGAAAATGAGACCAAAGTTCTCCAGAGCCCCAGCAGTAAGTTCACCTTCCAGCAGACTGCAGAAGAACCAACTCTTGCTGTTCCAGAAAAGGTAAATTTTCACATCTTTATTTCCAGCCATGTAAATTACGATCTCATCCTACACACTCATGTGTGAGAGATGTCTGACAACTGTTTTATAACTAGCACACTCTGTTCAACTGCTTCAGCATATTTATAAGATTATCCTCCTGTGTAAGTATACCCTAGAAAGCCTGCAGAGAGTTTGAATCCCTAAATTATGAATCTATGCAGAGAAGTCTTTTTGATTTATGTAATAAAAATATGTAGAGAGGATGTAGATTTTTTTTAGGTTTTTTTTCCCCAGCATATTTCCAAAGAAGTCTGCTTAACAATAGAAGCATCTCTTCTGTGAAGCTCAGAAGTTGTAGGGCTCCCTTACCTATGAGCTCTAACAAAGCAGTCCTTATTTAGATCTTACAAGAGAACTTCTTAAGTCTCAATAGGTTTCTCTAAACAAGCCAAGTCTGGAATTTCTATCTTTGGTCAGGTATCTCAGCATCAAATTTCTTATTGACACCTGGGAGAAAATGGTTGGAAGATTTTTATCCTCATACAAAGAAATCTACTAACTTTGCTCTAAAGAATCTTTGGCCTGAAATACAGGATGAAAAATATGATCATAAAAGGAATTAGTTTGAGAAAGAACGACTGGGAGAAGATTACAGTGCAAAACAGATTTCAAATTTTTAAAGCAGCAGGCACTACAGCACAACCACCCATTGTGGTACCAGAGAACGGAGCAGCCAAAAGTTGGTTTTATTGTCCCATTGTGGAAATGCAGTTGTTTCTGTCCACCTGTATTTATTTCTTCATGCAAATATGGAGGCAATATCCAGTTTCTCTTAGTTCATTCAAGTAAAATTTGCGTACATTTTAAACTTATCTTTGGACGTCATGCTGTGTTACCGGACAGACAACAAGACGTAGCATTTAGCATCATTAAAGCATGGAGAAACATTCATTGCTGTTATCCCTCATGCCCTTCTTTGGGGTAAGTAACCCCATGCACCAAAAATAAACCATCACTTACTGGAGGGCAGGACCGAACACCTACCATAGTTCTGGAGTAAATACTGCAGAGATGCACTTACGCTGTAGCATGACAAATACCTTCTTTTTATTAAGAGATGGATTTGGGAGCAGGTGTCATCATCCTCATTGTAACACAAGGACATGGAATGCTGAATGGGATCTTCAGCTGTATTTGACACAAACCCAGTGACTGATGGGAAATGACGTGATATGTGGCCATGGAGATTTGTGGCCAGATGCAGTACAAATCCAGATTTCTAGCACTGGTCTCTAAGTTTAGGAACTGACCTTTAAACACCTGGAGCCCGATTTTCATAAGGCCTGAATGCTCCTGATTCAGAAGGAATGAAGTACTTCCCACTTCTGTTCTCCAAGAGAGACATCTGTGAATGCTCTCAATGTAACATTAAAGGCCTAAAACCCCCAAGGTGTCTCACAGTGGTTAATGGCCCAAGAACAAACTGGTGATGAGTCCAGGGTGGGCGATGTGCTCTGTGTGGTACCTGCACTGCCACAGCCCTGAGCTCTCCCCTGGCTGCTGCCCCCACGCCAGCCACCTGCCACGGGGGCAAGCCACAAGGCACCAGTGATACTGGTGGAGTTCAGGAGGGTGGATCTACAGATACACTGATTAAGAAGAGTCCCATGTAGTCAGAATCTTGGTTTTTTTCTTTCTCCCTAATTACGACTAGTATTATTTGTCATGCTTGCAATAAATCTTTTATAAAGTGACTTTAATGTTTCTTATAAAGTTAAAAAAACCCACAAAGCAACACAAAAGCAAAAGCCAACATGGTAAAAAGATTCCTGCTAAAATGTTTCTCTGGAAACTCTGTGAGCATAGCCAGTTGGTGCAAAATAGCTGCCTTCTGGAAAACAAAGCAATGGGGCTTTACTGCTCCCAGCACTTCCGCACAGGTACTGCTCAATTCAGCCAGGTCAGGGTCTACTTAATGCACATGCTCAAGTACTTCCATGCAATGAAAAGCCAGGACATGTGGGGCACTGGACACAGACTTTTAAAGAAAATCATTGCTGTGAAGCTTTAATTTTAAGCTCTAAAGTGTCTAGAGCTTCCTTCTTGGTCCATTTGTTGTACCCACATAGCCAAAGGAAAGGGTGCCTGTAGCTCATGCTCTCCTTATCCAGTTTTTGTGTAAAGACAAAAGTCTGGGCTAAACTCTGGGCTACCAATCCACATCCAGACTTCTTAGATGCCTGGACTGGGGCTGAGACTGCCATGCTGTGTTAACTCCTGCACGATTAATTTACACAAGTTTTGGTACCCCCCCACCAGGCATCTAAACTGATGCAAGAGAGCTGCCTTCAGCTGCATTTCTTTAACAGAGGGAAGAACCTGACAGTTTCATTAACACAACAGTATTAATGAAAAGTAAGCCAGACACCTTCATTCCAATAGGCATTTTAGCAAAAACAGGCCAACAGAAAGAGGGAGAGGACATAGAAAGAAACCAGACTAGCAAAGGATGCATCAGTCATGGATAAGATCACAAAACATGAAAAACTCTCAAATTTTAACATGTAAAAGATATTGGTGCATTGCAATGCTGGTCATGGTTAAAGAGACTGTACAGTTCCTACATCTTTGTCCTTGAGGCTTCGTTAAAGTAAGACTTGCAACTTCAAGTTCATAAATAAAACGGAAATGACAGCAGTGCCATAAAAACATAGGTAGAAAAATAGTGCAAAGCCAAGGGCTGGACACTTTAATCTGTCACAAGTACCCCAAAGCACTACCATTAGTGCTCTTCAAGAAAACACATACAGAAAACATTCTTTATTTATTATAAATGGCAGTTGCCTGCATTGCACTCTGTATTTAGAATGTACTGACTACCTTTCTGCTTCCCTTCAAAGCTGAGGATGAAGAATAAATATAGCCTTTCACACTGGCGAGCACTGCCTGCCCTCCAGCCACGACTGGTAGCAAAGTCAGACAGTATTTATAAAAGAAATCAATTAAAAAGTAAAACAGACAGTATCATTTAAGGCCTCTGTCCTTGCTAGTCTGCTCAACAGACTACACTTTCTCAAAAGAAGAACACCAACCACTTCTGTTACAGTAACCAGAGAGCGAAGTTAAACAGAAAAAAAGGTCACATTTACAGCTGCCAAGAAGGCAAGGTTCCTGAGGCTTGGCCAAACACCACACACAGATGCTCCTCGCAGCACTCTCCGGGTGACCTGCGCTGCATGCTCGGAGAGGGGCGGCCGGGCGGAGCGCGAGCCCGACACCACGCTCGGGCTGAGCATCTCCTTCAAACCTCGCAGCCCTCATGGAAAGGGGTTTGGAATTACAACCAATTATATAGTGCAAACTTGTATCTGTTCCCACAGATATAAAATGCACAGACAGGAGTCCAGAACAAAAGCGCTACCGGCCTCGGTGGTGAGGAGAACCACCCATTAAGGAAATAAACTCCAGGGAGTAGAGTCTGATCTCAGCCACTCCTGAGTGAGCCTGGAGCAACTCCAGCTCTTCAGTGAGCTTTCAGTGAACTCATAGAGGTGTAACTGACACCAGGGCCTGAATCGGTTTGGTGGTGAGGCACCCAATTAAAATGAAGCACTTATTAAATGACAGCCTTCCAGATTTAGAGCAACTAAAAAATATCAGTAACAGAGTTTGTTAACCTTGAGCAGGATGAAAGAAATACCCACCAATGGATGGAACTCACATTTACACAGCATTTCTCAAGTATTCACTTCAGCAGGTCCATAAGCTTTTAAAGGAGGGCTCGGCATAGCCTGGTTTCAATAACTTTTTAACAGGGTTCTTGCTGCCGCCCCATGTAAACTGTTGAAAAAATATACTGACTGCCTAGAAAACACATTTCCCATATGTACTTGGTATATCTGCACCCATGCTGCCACTCTGTACGCACACAACCAAGATCCCAACACTCTGCACAAATGGGAACTGTATCACAGTCTTTCTTACAGTATTACCTTCTCTGTGAGTTTGCTACACTCATGGTACTGACAAAAGGCATGCCCAATGGTAGGGAATTATGCACATTCCTAATATTTTATGGTACATATGTCATGTTTGATGTGAAGAAAAAGCAGCTTTCCCAAGGTAGTGCAGCCTCTCCAAAGAGAGCCCTATCTTAGAAACAGTTTTGTTGGTTTTTTACTTCTGTAGTTGAGGTCAATGGTAAAAATCAAATGGATTTCAATGCTGAAAGAAATGCCATGGCAGTCAATTGACAGGAAACTACCAAACATATTTTCTTAACTGTTCGTTACCTCTAACAGGACACAAGCTAGCAGACAGAAGAACCTAATCAGGCTTCTCCCTCTCCCTCTTTTACAAAAGACCCAAAACTTTGTGAGAAATCTGAGTGTCGCCAAGAACCAACAGCGAGCACAACAGTAATGACTGGATCTGCAAAGACAGAGTAACGCAGCAGAATCAAGTCATGTGCAGCTGATGGAAAATGGGAATGTTCTATTAGTCTTGAACGGTAGATCATATTTATGACATGAACTACTGAATGGTGTCCTGTTTTCCTCTTCAGGAAGCAAAAACCTACACCGTATGTACTGCACAATAATCTAGACTTTTCCCCCACTAGGACTTGTTAGTGACAGAGTAGCCTGTAAAGAATAGGCACTTATCCCAAGGATTGGCAAAAAAAAGGGAGCATTATTTGGTAGGTATGGCACCAAAACACAACCATTGTGCTTTCTCACATACAGATGCTGTACAGATGGAGACTCAAAAAGACACAGAATTTTAGGTTGTTGGCAGGCTGTGTTTTTTCTTTTTGCTCCGGCAAGATTTGCAAATGCAACAGATGATGCATGGAGATGCCACGAGCAGCAAGGGAGAGGTCACCAATGCTATGATACCTAGTCCAACGAGGATCCCCACAACCTGAAAGACAGAGGGGTGAAAAATATATATTTAGACAGCGTGGAAAATAAAACACACATGTGCATGCATAAACATAGCATAGACCACAAAAAAGAAAATATGAAAACATGAAAATAATCATCTTGGTCCTTCTCTGAAGGGTAAAATCTCTTTGCTTCATGCATGTATGAGAGCTCTGCCCAGCTGGCTTGGAACACACCTGTGTTCTGTTCCACATCACTGAAGCCCGCGAGTGGCCCAGCTTGTTTCTGCAAGGGCCTCTGTCGTAATGTCGTAAGAAGATATCATTCTGGAAAACAAAAGGAGAAGCTGTAAGAGCAGGTTACAGAACTGCAGGGAGAGGTTCAAGACCAGAGTGGAAACACAACCTTCCTGGCACTGCTTCGAAATTGCCAGCTGCCAGCAGACAAGTTCACCTGTCTTCTGAATAATTACCTAAAGAAACTTCTCACAGTTTCAAAAACTGGCGTATGTTTGGCACCTGAGCTATCGTACAGCATCTTTCCTCCCCCACTTTTCAAGAGCATAAGCCCATGAGTTTCACCTATTGCACAAGTACCTGGTCTATAATTTGGTGATGATAAAGGGGACTGAAAACAATAGGCATTTCTGAAAACTAGCAGCGTGAGGGATCATCCTCCTGAGGTATTCTAACTTCTGTTCTCCTACTGCACCTACACTTAACAGAAATTTTCTCTAAGACTTAACAGGAAAATATAAAAAAGTACAAAAATCCTGTTTCATATCTCTTTTACCATTAATACTTATTAAATTACTCATTTTTTTCTTCGGAAGGTGACTCATGCCCTGCATTACCCTCCCTTAACCACTGTGCTGCAACCTGATGCTGCTTCCTCTTTCATTTTTCAGCCCTACTCTCTGGCTTTGCAGGTATTACCTTCACCTACACCTGGAGCTCCTGTAACCCCATACATTTAGAAAAACTACATTTGAATCACACAACTACAGTTTCTTTCTCTCTTTCTCCCTTTGAACTGACAAAAACTCGAAAGGGCATGTCTGCAAAGTCTGCAAGAATCTGACACTCTTCTGGTTCAGCACAGTGTTAAGCAATCACTGTGTACTGCATGTACTCTGAGGCAAGCCCTAAGACTCGTGTTGAAAAAGCACGTTCACCCACACAGAAAGGGGACATAATACTAAGGGAAACCTGTTTAGCATGCTGAGTAAAGGAAGGATGAAGAATGAGGAAGTCTCATTGTTTGCTGGCTGTGGAGTACAAAAAAGAAGACAAGAAAAGCCACGCAGCACAAAACATTTTATTTCAAGTGCTGGTAAAGTCCTTTTCCCACTCCCACAGTTGTTACTGACGACTGTGCCAAAAGGGCAAGCTGCCATATATACAAGTGCATTACTTCCAGGACACTTATTTCTGCTAGGATACTTGAAGTCCACACGAGTTGAGAGTGGTTTGCAACCTTTGAGAAATAACTAGCAACATGCACTTCACAATCCATGTTCATGATCCAACATTTTTATCCTCAAGCCTAATAACCACTCTCTTCAGCAAACACGGCATTAGAGATGGACCAGTAAAGGAGACCTAGCTCCTCCTCCCTAGCAGGGAGCCCTTAAGCACCATACCATGGAACAACCCCCTTCACCCAGTACCATACCATTTTTTGGATGGTCTGTGTCCTTTGCTGTTGAAACAGGGGGAAAACATTTATTTCCCTCACTCTCAACCAAACTGAAAAGGGAATCAGAGCAAGGTATTGCTGGAACAACCCTCCAGAAAGCAGTAAGTCAGTCCCATTTCCCTCAAAGAACAAACATGGGATCCACAGACACGGCTATAACCCTTTATGGAAGAAATAAAAACGATATAAATAAAAGCACTGGGTGAGAGAAGAGAAAGAAACTGAGTAAGAAGCTGAATTGAGCCAAGAAATTTGCTAGGACAGCATGCACAGGGCCTCAGATTAACCCTAACCCTGTTGCTCTTTATCTTGGTGTTTTTTCTGCAGTACTTACATCCAAGTTCTGTAGACAGTACCAGCAAAACGTGTGCTTGCAGTTCTTGCACATCATCTGAGCACAGCCCTCGTTTCGCTCAATATAGATCCGACAAACTGGGCACTGCTTAATTGGTGCTTCTGTCTCTGCTCCAATAAGGAATCTAGAAAAGTAAGGAAACATTAAAGTGAGATGTGAACATAACTGTTGGTATTCAGGTCCACTGCCTTATGTGTATTGTGCTTATTCTGCAGAGAATCTAATGTTATTGTCCTAATGCACTCAGTGTGTGAAGCTTCTTATATTCAGTACAATACAATGACGCATACTCACTACAAGGTGTAAGACTATTAATATCACATAAAAGTGAAAATCCCTTGCCTTGTTCTTTTATGCCACATAAAACCAACACTCACTACACCCACAATTAATCACCTGTAGCATTAAAACTTAGGACTTTGTTACAGAGACCTTACACAATTCATTTAACAGGACTGGATTATGCAACTCATAACACTGTCCTTGTCTGAACAAAATAGGCTTAAGCTCCACCAAAGCCAGAGATCACACCTAGAGAAGAAAAATCATGGCAAGAGCTTTTTGGCAACTCCTATTCAATGAAGTCTCTAGCAAGCAGAATGCTCTAGGGTTTTAAGTCTTTCATTTCTTGAAAAAATATGATAGAAAACTTAAAACACGTGACTCAACATAACCTGATTCTGAAAACAAAGAGGGATAGCCAAAGACATGACAATTTAAACACAAAAGTGCCTTCTTTCTGTAGATTAATGACTCTTACAACCTGATCTGTAGGTTTTTCGCACTTAGGGAAAATGACCATAAATGAGGCTTCTCAGTGAAATTTACACTCTGTGTAGGAGTTAAGGTTTGTCTATGCAGAGATTCTATAAATATTAAGCAGGGATGATTTCTTAATCACAGTATAGGCAAAATTTGGATCCTGCAATATTGGTATACTGGATTTTTTGTATGGGTACAGGTCATAATTCTAGCATGTGAATAAAGCATTTAGGCAGATTTAAAGTACTGGAGGGCTTCACCTTTCAGGAGTGTCAGTTGCAACCCAAGCTTGACAAACACACAAACAATAATAAGTATTAAAAAATAAAATTTATCATTTAAAGTAGTATTTAGACTGGAATTGTATTTAGGAAACACCAGGAGAGATGGACAGGCTCAGAGCTGAAGCTGTGGACCTAGAAGGAAGTCGTTCCATGAACCTGATGCGAGGCCCTGTGATGAAAAGAGCTGAAAGACTGCATGGCCTCCATGGATTCCCGTCTTACCCCTGCTCGGTTGGTACTGGAGCAGTTTGGTTTTCCTGGCACAGGTGCTGTGGGTGCCATGCCTCCTTGCAAGAGGAGCAGAAGGTCAGGTGGCAGGCGGGGCACTCCACTGGCACGGGTGCTCCCGACTCGCTCGGTGCGATGTGGCACACGGTTTGGCAGTCGGGTGTGGGACACCATGTCCTCTGGGGGTCCAAGTGGACTTCTGAAATGCAACAGAGAGAGAAATGAAACTCTTTATACAGCCCCCTGCTTGTTCCAGTGACATGTGTCTAGGTATACAACACCCAATTCTGCATGAGGGTGTGGGAGCCAAAGCGCTCTGCACCCATGCCAAAGGGCATTTGGGCCTTCTCTTCTTTAGGCAGGTCTGCATTTGTGCTCTGCTCAGCAGATGCACTGAAAGCATTGCAACAATGGAAATACACTGCACAGAACGTGTCCCTTGCCTTTTCATAGGGAGGTTCAAAATATGAACCTAACTGCTGCTTGCTGAGAAGCACGTGTCTTTTGTAACACTAGGTCACTCCATGTCTTTCACATGTGCAAGCCATGCAGTAACTTCCATATCAACAGCAGAAAGACTGCAATTAAATTAATGTCAAGCCACTTTCCATGCCTTATTTACTCTCCTCTATCTATAAACTCCAGTTAATATTCACTGTATCATATCATTACTATTTGTCTGGTATCAGATTATTACAGAACTCAACACTCAGGGTGGAGACACTGAGTTACGGTCATCATCACATGGCAGAGAATGATAAATGTTGATCCTCTCTCTCACTTCCCAATCTTTATTCAAGGAATTTGGACTTGCAACAAAAACCCAGCTGGGACACATTCACTGTTGCTCATTTGCTACTCAATTCCATGAGACTCAGCTGAACACTCACACCCTGCAGAGCCTCCCCAGAAAAGGGCTGTCGTGCCTGCAGGAGCTACCTGCCCCTCCTCCTTCCCTGGGAGCTCTCTGGTACCACCACTGAAAATAAATAGATGGAGGGGATGTCTCAGAAGCCAGTGGAAATCCTGACTGTGAGATGGCAAAAGCCATTACAAGCAGATAAAGTAAGTTATCCCACTTGAAACAAAAAGCTGCACAAGGGCCTCATATATACGTTCTCTGGCAAATTTTGCTGAAACCACATGTGGATGTTCATCTTCTCTGCTGCCTGCAGGACACACAGGTACACAGTGCTCTGACGTCAGGTAATTTCTGAGTCTGTGTCAGAGCGCTCCAACAGATGTGGAGAATTTCTATATCCATGCAAACGTTGCCACCTATAATTTAAGCAGTGACAGCAAAACACATGTACCATCTACCTTCAGCCTCTTCATAAATCTAGTTGCATTCTTTCCCCTTACTCTCTTGCACATGCTTTCTTTGCCTCCCAAAACAAACCAACATTTTGCTTTCAACTGAATGAAAGCCAAAACAAATTAGTTCTCAGCTTCATTTGTGGGGAGAAGAGACACATGGCCAAGCAAATAACTTTTCAAATTTTCATACTTTTAAAAAGTAGTGTCCTGACTGAGAAATCTTTATTTTTCTAGGTTCCTTTGGTGTCTCTTAAAAGAAACTCTGAACTGGGTAAGGCCATGGCCTCGTACTTGCTATTGCATTTAATCCTTCACACAATAAATTCTGTATGTTTTCTGTTGAAAACACGGCTTTGGAAACCTAAATTCCCCTATCCTGTTTTTGGGAGAAAGACAGGATGTCTGGTTTTGACATCATTGGGAGGAGGAGAGTTAGGTTGTAAACCTGTTTTTTAACAATTTGTTACAGCAAGATGTAATGCATGAGATGAAGCTCCCTCCTCTCCCACTTCCTCCATTTTACAAAGAACCTACAGATGGGTGTTTTGCAATCCATGCTGTCTCATACTGTTTGGTTTACCATGGAGTACAAGCAAAACCAGAAAAAACTAAAAAGGCACAGCCAAAAAAGGGAAAAAGGCTATCGTCCTGCTCTGGCAAGTTGCTCCGTCTCTTCGTTAGGGCCATTTCTCTCCCAAGCCTTTCCCCTGCTTCCCTGCAGCCAGTTCAGCCACAACTCCCTCCACTCTCAGGAGAAAAGCTTTCCCAAACAGTGCCAGTTCGGGCAGGGATCTGTCCAGTTTTCATAAAACATGTGAGCAAGCAGGTGAGATGTGGATGGAAGACAGGGGAAATGCAGCACCCTGAAGAAAATAATTTCTGGCTCAGGAGAGGAACTCACTGAAAGGATGAGTTCATTATTCTATTTCACAGAATATTAGCAACACCTCCTTTTAAAACGGACTACTTTTGAGTCAGGCATAAAATGGAGATTCTTTTAATCTACCACTCGGCCTACTGAGCAGTTCTCACAGAAACAAACATAATGCATGTGTCCTAACTAGTTACCATTTCTCTATTTCTTTACTTCTGTTGACTACCTAAACCCTATCCTAAATAGACATAAAGCAATTCCTGTTTCTTCTACTAAAATATGCTTCACAGAAGCTCTGTGCCTTGGCCCTGACGGGATGCAGAGAAGTTACAGATATGCAAGAAAGCTTGTTTTTTATTTGCATTCCAAGAACACAAAACCCACAAGAGAACAGCATATTGTCAGTGCATTCCTTATTAGATTTAGTGATTGTCTGTAGAAACACAATTCTATGCTAATTACTTCTCACTACTTTTTCACACAATGTTATTGGTCCGTTAAAAAAAGAAAACAATGAAATTCAGAAGAAATATATTCTATTAACATAGCTAACACACAGATGGGGTAGCACAGATGGGGTATAGGGGAAATAGCTTTTGGAGGTGTAAGTCCTTATTGGGGTTTTCAAAATTTTCCTCAAAATTCATCTCACAACAGAAAATGTCTGGAAGGGCTCTACCAATCACTTGAAAATCAGTAAGGAGTCTCTGGGTAGATTCTGGGTCAGAATTCGTCCCCAGCAGATGCCATCAGCAAGGTTTGTTGCTAGTTTCAGAAAAAGACTGCCAGACCAGGGCAGGCAGGCTTTGCAGGTAAGGCTCAGGCCTGAGAACGGAGCTTCAGGCCAGCAGAAGCTAATAAGCCAAGTCCCACTGATGAGTGCAGAAAGGTCAGCCTTGGGGACAGCACTAAATCCAGAATAGGCAAAAGGTCTTGGCTAGGGCTGGCACTAGTGCTGGGTGTCCGGGTCAGAGCTTTAGCTAGCAGGAATCGCTGTTCCCAGACA
Organism: Lycocorax pyrrhopterus obiensis; assembly: GCA_014706295.1. NCBI lineage: Eukaryota > Metazoa > Chordata > Aves > Passeriformes > Paradisaeidae > Lycocorax > Lycocorax pyrrhopterus. Next base: position 62,737,036 of record JACSVZ010000002.1, read on the forward strand.
TCAGTAAGCTGGATTTATTGCTGGGGCTGAAAGGCAAGGCAAAAGGGCTATGTCTAAGCCTGCTGCTTGGACATCAGTTTTACTCATCGTAAAGGAGCAAGGACAGATCTTAGAATCATAATGAAGAGAGATAGCAGAGGTGGAAGAGGATTTGTCAGACTTAGGCAAGAAAGAAAAGGAAAGGAGGATTTAAAAAAGAGACAAGTTTCAGGCTTCTCTGCATGGGAGGCAGTAAAAAAAAAGATGTAACAGCGAGTTGGACAAAAGATCATGAGTTCAGCTTTGGCTAGTTACAGAGGAGGAGATACTAGGAAACCAATAGTTTCAGAATCGTCAGTTTAAAAAGGTTTTACATAAAACAGATTAATGTACTGCAAGAAAGTCTCTCTTTCTTAACCCTTTAACATGGTGATTTAACAAGCTCTGATTTCCATTGTCTAGGACTGTAGACAAGCAACTGGTTAGTTCATGAACTGGAGAGACTTCCTAAAGAATTAAGAATAAACAAGAAGGTGGTAAAACAGGAGAAAGAAATAAAAAATGAAAGCAAGGTTTGGGATTTTTTTTCCTTTTTTTTTTGACCTGAGTGCCTGAAAATCATAGCTACGATCTGCACTTGCCCATAAACTTTGGGGCATATTTGAGTATTTGGCAGTTTTTGTACTTTGTGGTCATTCACAAGGACTCATGTCAGATGAGATTCTGTAAAAACCTACATATTCTTTTATCTGACCAAATTTTCAAGTGCATTGCTTCGCCTAACTTTTATAGACCTCAGCATTATCTTACACATTCCCAGTCCACTGCGTCTAAGCAGGCATGCAGAGGAAAAACATAAACACAATCTCTCAAGGAGAGTTTGAGAACAGGCAGAGTTGGGGCAGTGTCTCAGACACACCACTCTGCACGGTACCATGCACTGAGTCCTTTGAAAAACACCGCAGCTTCCAGCTGAGACCTTCAAGCTGCTGACAGTCTTCAAAACCAGGAATGGGCTCTCATCCTTCTGACTAGCAAGTTTCTACTTCAGCCTTGGCAAGGAACCATCTCCTGATGCAGAAGGGTGACCTCTGGGAATAGGAAAGCTTGGCCTCAGTGAGACCTTCAGTTTCAAACTTGTTTACAAAATAGGCCTTACTGTGGAATGAGGGGACCTACTAATCCTCGGGAAGAAAAACTCTACTAGGTGAACACACATGAGGTTTTTACGTAAGCAAAGCTATTTTGCAGGGATGCTTGCAAAAATCCGCATTGGACTTCAGAGTATGTGTCCCCCAGAAGCTCTGAAGATCCCTATGGATGTGCCCTGGCCTGCAGCAGCCTCCACCACCTTGCCAAGTTCTACCAGTACAACCACCTCAAGGATCCAAGATGAACGTGCTATCAGAACAACAATGGAGCCCCAGGCACACAATCTGAGAGTGCTGCCCACAAGCTTGAGTAAAAGTCTGATAATTCAGTAAGATGCTGCTTTTTCAATTCTTCAGTACTGAAAGAATTTCAAATTTGTGTGTGGAGCACAGTCAGACCTAGTGACTGCTCTTAAACTATTTCGAAGCAAAGAGATCTTCTCTGTCTCTTCCTTAACTCACTCAACAGGCTCTGGCTTTGCAGTATGTAACAGTGCTGCCTCCACTGACAAAAGAGAAGGTAATAGGAACAAAAAGGTTCGCACCTCGTTCAAACTTCAACCTCTTGTATAACTGAAACTGGTCAACAGGAACCAAGCAGGCAATCTGAAACGAGAAACAAATACACAAAATAAGCATTAGAAACACAAACTTTAAAAAGTGAATAAGCACTGTGTTCTACACACCTGCTTTCCTGAGCTGGCTCTCAAATTCACCTTTTTGTTCCTGCTTGCTGTCAGCACCACGTTCCTCCATACCCTGACTTCTTCTCCAAAACTTAAAAGTAGTTCTTGACCTCCCCTATTTCAGCCACACAGCCCAGTAGTTCAGCCCATGTCTTTCTTACCATGCACAGGAAAATCTTCTCTGTGGATTCTGCATTTACTTCAGGCTTCTCAATTTTATTTCATGTTGGTTTAGTGTAACAAAGAGTGACATGCTGCCAGCCCTGGAGACTGCAGCATGCTGTTCGTGCACAAGAATACAGCTCAAATGAATGGTTCTTCATTCGTGTCTCCCAGTGTTAATGGCAGGGGTCACTTAGCTCTCAGGAACTGAAAGCCAGTCTGGTTTCCATTTTTTATTCATTTCATGGGGTTTGGGCCAAGATAGCTGATGCCATCGCTGTTGGAATGTGCCTTAGACACGGAGCAGCCTATTGGGAACCCGACTGAAGTTAACAAATTTAGTCGGCATAGACAAACAGGCTTTGCTGATACATTTTACACGTTACCATAATTAAACTAGCAGCCTAAAAGGCTAAATGCTCTAATCTCCAATTAACAGTCTACGTAAGAAGACCAAGTGCCCTATTTAAAACTAATAAGCAAACCTGCACACAGGGTACGGAGGGGTTCAAAAGAAACTTCACAGGCATTTCAGGAGTCACATGTTCGTCAGGTGCAGAATGTGGGATCATTCTCTTTATCTGATCCGTTTGTAATATTGTACCGGCACTGGAAATATTTTTCTCTTTCACTGACAATAAACCTAGACTAATATAAGTCCTGGGACCTGATCATTTGAAGCACTGTGAGACAGTTGAGAACTGACAGCTTCAAAGTGACAGGCTTTCAAATCTCACAATTTGCCCTCAGTGAAGTGGACACTGGCCCTTGTTGTCCTCCTGGGTTACGGGGTATAGCATTCACGAGAAGAAATATAATGACAAAAATCCAGTATATATTCAATATCATGCTGTGAATACATTTTCTTTCACAGAAGGAAAAAAGAAAATAAATTTGTATTATAAAATATGAAATTGCTTTATTAATATCTCAAATCAATTGGACTTGATTGCACAAAACTGCATTTTGTAGCAGATGCTTGGATCATTTATTTAACCTAAGCCAGTGTAATACAAGAATGAATCCAAATTATGTCAAGATTTAATAATTTAAAGATTCATATGACTGTAATTAATTAATATTTAAGATTAATATGACTGTAAGACAGATTTTTCTGGAAAACTCTTCACCTGTTCATCAGAAGTCAGCTGAAACACTCTTGGAAAACAAAAAATAACTAAATCAAATGGCTAAAAAGAGTGAAGCTTAGCAGTTTCAGAAAAGACACATCATTTCAGTATTGCCTACTCCTCCCCAGGGCAGCTTTGCATATAAATAGTTTGGAAAATGAAAAGAGTCATCTGCATTTCTCTAGCTGGGTGAGCATTGGCAACCACTTTAAATTTTCCTTCATTACAACTAAATTAAAACAGTGAGTCTCAATGCTGTAAGAGCCACTTGAATGAATTGTTTAGTTGGCCGGGGTCCTTCTGTACTGGCTTTTACTTTTAACAAACAGTTTTTTCAAGAGCAGTTCTATTGAGCCCAGAATTTCCCATGTATTAAAAATCAGCCTTTTGGATTACAGTGGGAGCGGAGTTATGCATCTTAACACAGATTTCAATAGGAAGCAGAGGCAGTGCTGAAAGCTTCCCATTCTCCGGGGGAAAACTTGAGCTTGCCATGACGGCTTTCCCCACTGGCTTCACTCAGCTCCAGTCTTTTTCCTACGTATCCTTTTCGCAGCTCAGCTTCTCCCTCCCTGCTTGCAGCTCTGGGCATTGAACACACGCAGCCCATCACCTGCGCCTGACTCCCACAGGCTCGGAAAGACCAGGTCCTGAGGCACCCACACACAGGTCAACCTGAGAGGTGCTGAGCCAAAGCCTCTCACAGATTTAGTATCTTTAGGCATGAGGAAAACAATGCACAAATTCCTGCTGCCTGAATTCAGTGCCACGTGAAAGTTGTATGTGCGAACTTGATTAAAAAAAAAAAAAGAAACATGAATACCAGGTCCTCACAAAAACCAGCAAATCCTTTCCTCAGTGAACTTTTAATCTCATTTACACCTAACTGAGAAGGACAGTCATAAGCACAATAAGGGGATTAGGTGTTTATCTCCTCCTGCTTGGCATCAGTCTAAATGTTCATTTCCAGACATCTTCTCGAGCCCCACCTGGGTGTCTGTCCATCCCAAACACCTCCTCTCCTGCACAACCACTCATGTCTCTGGGCTGGTTAGGGCATGGAAATCTGGGGAGGCAGCAAACCAGCAACCCAGCAGATGGCAAAGAGCCAGAAGAGAAAGACCATGAGCATATCAGAAAGCAGGCTTTTCTTAATCTAGGCTATGAAATTATTCGGTGTAGGAAGAAATGCTAGAGGACAGGTTTGGGGATTATTTTTTTTTTTTTTACTACTGGAGGTTTTAATAAAAAAAAAATACAGGCAAGAACTCTCCTCTCCTGAAAGTATCTTGATTTGAGACTTATCAGTCTGTTAGGAGTTGAAATAAGTTTTCTGATTTTCCAAACCCTGTAAGCAATATCTGCAGTTAATATACTCTTGCTATAGAGCACAAGAACACACAACAGCTGTTGCTAAGAACAGCAGCATTCACCTGAAGTAAAAATATCCATGGACAAAAGCAAAATTTTGAAGGCTTACTACCACAAAGGGCTCCAGCTGGACCCCTGTCTAGCATCCAAAAAGATCATGTCATCAAATGTGTCACAATAACCCGGATCCCTGCTACTACATGAGACAAAAGAGCAAAGAAAGGAAATTGAAAGAGTTCAAAATAATTTAGTTCAGTGTACACAGGGGCAAACCTTTCCAGGCAGTGCAGTAACCAGGATCCAAGGAAGAACAACTCCCCTGTTTTTAAACACTGGCTACCACAGTGGAAAGAGAAAATCACTACTCCACCTATTCTCAGGCTTTCAAGGGAGATGCAAGGAGGCAATCAAGCAAATTGAATAGATCTTACTTCCTTTCACACCCATATGAATCAAACCTTGATAATGCCAAGGGAGGGAAGTTGAGCAGGACAAGAGCTTCTAGCAGACAGGCAGCAAGGGCAGATCCTGCACTGGCAGCAACAGCAGTTTGGAAGGGGTGGCATTGCCCACCTCTGCCAAAGCCCCACTCACAGAGGCACTGTCTTGTTTTGCAAGGAGTGTAAAATGGTTTCAACAGGGACTGTGGTTTGCTTTTGAAAGGGGTACGGGAGATCAATCTCTTTATTGTTAGAAATTACACCCACAACTTTCTCCATCAAGCTACCATGCTCACTAGAGTCATAATTAAATACTAAATTATTCATGTTCTCCATTAAAGAGCTCTTCTCTTATTTAGCGACAAATAAAAACAAAATTAAGGCTCTCTCACTTGCTCCCCTAGGTTTGATTTTAAAACAAGTAAATAAGAAGAACAAAAATTTATATTCTGACCCTGAAAAAGATAGGTCAGCCTGCAACGTTTTCTCACGTTCCTTCTCATTTTACCATTTCAATCTCCTCCAGCAAAATGTAAACCAATTTTGAAATTAAAAATAAAACTGATATTTTAAACCAAGTCCCAGTGGAATTTTGTGTTTGGCTATGTATGGAATATAACGCAATTAAGAATTCTAAGATCTGGGTTACTGTCCTATTTCAGCATTGCTTTACAAAGTGCTGACAAACCCTCTGTCTGGTTAGCACTGGTGTAGATCATGGATTTACACAGACAGAGGGACAACAAGCAGGATCTGCGCTGCATGCAAAAGGGTAATTCTTTACAAACTGAAGAGCCCAAATCAGTACCTCCTTTAGTGACTCCTGCACAGTTTTAATCCAAATCAGATTATGTATACATGGATCACTGCATCAATGTTATAAACCTTAGAACAATACAGGAATCAGAAACAGCAAAGCACAATGCCCTAGATGTTATCCAAGTGAGTATTGCATTAGAAATCCCTGTATGCAGTGGAGATTTACCCTGATTCATACCTTACACTGGTGACTGGAATCGCACCAAGCAAAACCATTTCAAACAATGATAAATTACCCCTTATTTAGATTAGGGATATTAACTGGTCCAATTAAATCAATGGAGCAAGTTCCCAAGAGAGACAGGAATATTCTAGACAGAAGAAGTCTGCATGTTTAAAGAGAACTGCATCAATATAAGATGTTCCTTCTACCTTCTGCTTCCAGGAAGAAATCCAAATAATCTTTGTTTATTGTACCATTAGAGCTTGAAAGGGCAAACATTTTGTTTAACAAGACTGCTTTTAAACTTTCCTTGTTTTGTGTAACTAGCTATTTGAAAGAGAGTCTGTAGCCAAAACCATTGCCTTACCACCACCACCCCTCATTTATTTCTGCTAAAAGACAGCTATACTACAAGCAGCTGCTATCTAGATTTAATAGGTCAAGATATGACCTCGGATTGCACTTGATTTCAAGCACTTCAGTGGAACAGTTCCTTCTGTTTGAATGCACTATTTGTCAAAACAAAAAAAACCTGCTAGGAAATATACCAGTTTCAACTAGATTTTGTTGAAGGAAAAAGAAATCCAAGCCAGAGGGGTTTCAGAAAACACATTTTCAAAGTACTAAAAAGTACAATTTTCTAGTTCAAATAACTTTTCACTTTATGCATTTTAAGAACAAAAAACCTGGAATATTTTTTTCTGAGGTCCAGAGAGACCCAGAAAGTAAAGCTTTAATTCCCAACATCTCCTATGAATAAGCAGTTTACTCCCCAAGTACTGATGAAATATTCAACTGTTTTAGAGAAACACATTCCTACTATTCACACTTGCTCATTTCTTCATGAGACACACAAGAAGAAATTCTATTCTGTGTTTAAATTGTTAACCAGAGCTTTTGCCTCCCTCCATCCCCCAAAAGCAACAGAAGAAGCACATGAATCAGAAGCAAGGCAAGAGCTTTGAAAAGGCTCTAGTAATTTAGTGCCAAACTAGAGAAACTCTTCAGAACTTTACTGGGAAGATAAACAGGACTTAATTCTGATTTGTCTTAATGAAGAAAAACAGGTCACTGGAAAGCACTGAAGAAATGTTACACACCTTGAATAAGGACCGTGAGAGGGAGAAGAAGAGGAACTTTCATAGCTATACTGTGTTGATAGCTATACTGTGTTATAAATGCTTATAAGCTTTATTATTAATGGTTCAGTTTCCTTATTGAAGAAAGCTCAATCCAAAATGCACTGAAGTCAATGCAAAGGCTTTCCTTCACTTCAAATTATGCCTAAATTCACCTTTATCTCCCTTGTGCAGGCTATGGCAAAAGGCATTTAAAAAAGCAAACAAAACAACTGTTTTAGCTAACATAATGAGATGCATTTAGCCCAAAGTATAGGAACCAATTTAGCACCATGTCCATGACAAAGACAGATTGAACTGCTATTTTTTCTCCAAACTGTGACAGTACCTGATGAACAGCAGTCACAGAATAGTCTGAAATGAACATGACTTGAAAAATACACCTTTTCAAAACACTGATGCTATCACAGAGGAGAAAAAAAAAGGACCTTTTGTTTTTCCCCACAGTACAGGCAACATGTCATTCCTCATAGCACTGTCCTGGTGAGGAACCTTGTCCTGCCAGAAGCCAGAGATGAAAGCTGCAGACCCTCCAGAGGTGAGAAGCCTCATACTTTTACACCAGGAGTTTGAGATTATGTAAGGAATAAACTGTAATTCTAAGTAGTACTTCCATGCCAAACAATAGCCATAGTTAAGCACATTCTCTATCATCTGATAAGGTTCTGAATTTTTAAGAAATAGTTTTAAAAGGCCACATTTTCACTTTAAAAAAGCCTTTATTTACAGAGGGGAAAAAAAAGGAATAGAGAATGTTCATACATAAACCTGTAGTTTACATACTATTCTTTCAGATTGTTAATGGAGTCAATCTGTTCTTTCTGTCATTCCTGGTTTTTTTTCTGGGTGGTTTTCTTCCTTAAAGAAATAGGTATTTGGTAAAATACACAAGCAGTAATTTTAACCAGGTTGGGGATTTGTTTGCTATTCAAGCAGAAGGCTTGTGTTTCAAGCACATCGCCAAAAGGGAGTGTCAGAACATTCAGTCATCCACGGGACCCTAATGCACATTTGGGCTGTTTAGTCATGCTGCTGCCAGCCCAAAAAACACCCAAAGATTAGGCCAGTGGTCCATTAATACATGCCCCTAGAGTGTCCTTTACTAAGGGGAAATGTATCTCTCTTAATTCCTATAGCATTAGAACCCTGGTTGAACAGAGCAGAATTCTTCCTGTCATTTGTTAATTTTCATTTAAAAATACATGTTCAATAAAGGCTAGATGCCTCCAATCTGGTGCAATGGGTGGAAGGACATTGCTACACCCTCTCTGTATCTTTGTAGAAAGAGGAGGAAGGGAAACAGCTGGCTACTTTTCACAATAGCTGGATTCAGCCAAAAAAAAAAAGCTCCACCATGTGCCTACACGCCATAACAAGCATAGCTGAAAGTCCCATGCCCTGATTCAACTAAGCACAACATTTCAAATGTATGCTGGAGAGCAGACCCTGAATTTTTTCTGGAGAAAAAGGCATTTTTCAATACAAGGTATCGGGAATCACACTGTCACTGATGGCATTTGAATAGGATTATATAGTTCTGCCACAGTTATGGCACCTGTATGCACTGGGCTCAAGGGAATCCAGAAGACAAACTTCTCTTCTTCAGTTCAGGGATGGAGATCTAATTCTCCTTGATTTTATTCCTGCAAACAAATGCTGAGAGAATGCGCAAAACCAATCAAAATCCCTTAGGCATCTTATTTTTCCTGGGGTTTTTTTGGTCCTATTTGTATTCTCAGGCCCAGCAGGGACATTCCTGCCTCACAAAGCAGATAAGCAAGCATCCCTTGGGTGTATCCCAAGAGACACCCTCCATATCTCTTAAGACCTACTTCTACCTGGTGCTGTGCAGACACCTTTCTTTCCATGTAATTACACAGCCCTGTGTGATTACATTGGACTGCAAATTGCTTGTTGCAGCCCAAGATCAACACACAAAAGGAAATTCTGGCCTTGCATATCATCAGTCTGAGTTCTTGCTCTTAAGAAAGATCAAGAATTTCAGTGTTTGCAGTCAAATCTAAATCCACTAGACTGACAGTCTAACGGAGGCTCAGCAATTCTGGGATACAGGGTATTCTGGTTAAGTCACTTGCACGGGTAATTCATAAGTTGTCTAGATGCCAAGTGAACCTTTCCCCAAGGCACAGAGGGAGGGAAAAAAGGAGCAAAATCTTGAAAAACATCTGTTTGTTTCTATCTCCTCTTGTCAGCCAGGCCTCTTGCCAGTCAGGCCTCTTGCCAAAAGCTCATTAAAGGTAATTAAAGGGAGGAAAAGGTGTATGATTATATTTACTACACAGATAAAGAAATTTGGGGGATATATATATTAAAAAAAAAAAAAAAAAAGAGAGAGAGAGAAAGAAAGAAGTACAAGAAGTATAGATACCTCTGCTTCTTGTAAGGTCCCATGGTTCAAGCATACCATGTCTGGACATGTGATAGGAGAACCACAACCTTCTTGGATTGCCAGCTCCATGTACTGTTTTAGACACTAGAAACAAGTAAAGAAAAGGAAAAAAAAAGTTACAGCCCACATGTTGGTAACAACCAGATGTCAGAGATGCTGCGCAGTTCCCACCTTCACCGCCTTAATTGGCTGTCCTGAAGCTCCAGCACACAGCAAACATCAATTATTATAAGCGTGAATGCTACAAGTCATTACATTGGAAAGAATGCAACAAAGAACAATTAATTATGCATGACTTCATCTGCCGAGCACTGCGTTTACCTAAGTCAGCAAGTCAGACTTAGTTTCAGCCCTAACAAGCCCTATGCTCTGCTAAGCTGGGATTGGAGGATTTGGCAGGGGGGAGTATCTTTTATCCTAATTAAACAGGCTTCGTTCCTTTGTTTTTCCTCCTGTGTTCTTAATTCAGACTCTCAGCCAGCATTCTCCATTGTAGAACTCATTTACGAGAAAGAGACTACTGTTCCCAGCTGCACAAAAGGGGAAGGGGGTTTATAACCTGCCTGGCTGGGAGGTTTAATCTGCCCTAGAAGATGTGCAGCTACCAGTTCTTCCTCCCCCTCAACCCCCCACATAGATAAAATAATTTCCATGGTTTATCATGATTTATCATCAGCCTCTACTCTACCCAAAGTCCATTTCCAGCATGGAGGCCGCCTTACGAATGTTTCCAAATTGTTCCATTACACAAAAACAGCAGGCTTCCCCTCCATGCTCAAAAAGCCCTCTACTCTCCCCACACTTTATTTGGCATGCCAGTTTCAAATACATTCAGCTAGTCTTTATAGCACATATCATGGAGTCTTCAGTAAAATCATGGCACAAAACTCATGCAATGGACCAAAGAACAGTGCTCAAATTGTTCCTTCAAATTGCACAGATAAGTAAGTAAGGTCACTTCTAAATAAAATGAAACAACGAAGTCTCCTCAAAATAATGGCAAAACATACTGTAAGTTGCAAATCACCACTAACAAAACAACAAAGCATGGACTTCTGACAGATTTTGGTATCAGCTTGCATAGTTTACTGTAAATGAAAAGAAACATACATTACGAAAGGTAGGACTAATGTGGTTTTTTCCCTACAGTTTTATATTTCATGCCCACATGACAAATCTCCCCAGTACTGCTGACTTCTTCCCTTATCGCCCCATCAGTTTTCAAAAAATATATCAAAGAGAAATATGATTTTGAGACCTCTGTCTCTCTGCCAACTTTTGGAAGAGGCACTGAGTTGAAAAGCTAATAGGTGGGTGATGGGGAAATCACAGCCCTTCAGAGTATGGCATCTTTTAGACTCCTCGAAATCATTGTTTTATTATTTATAGGCATTTAACATTCAAGTCTGTGTTAGTCTAGACTATTCTGAGGTGGCCTTGCATATTGTGCTCTGATTAAAGAAATTTCCTCATTTGTATTTTTTATTGGAAAACTGATTCCCTCTTAACCGTCAGGATAATTAGGACTTTTACAAATGGAAATGAGATTTCCTTATTATTCTTTCTGTCTCTCTACTGAAATGTCCGCATCCACCTTTTGCTTAATTCTGATGAGCTATAGAGAGATATTAGTTCAAGCAAGTAGAATCAGCTTAACTTAGTGGCATTTTAAATTAACTTACTTTTGATTTGTAAATATTGGCAGTGTATTCTCTTAGAAGAACGGTGGGATATAACCTAACTGGTAAGCTTTAAATATGTAGCTCATTAAGCACTAATGCATTCAGATCCAGCATGCACCCTATAAGAAAGCAGCAGAGCAGGTTGTAAGGAATTGATGGTGCAAGTAGAATGTGGGAAGTGAGGGAGATACTCACAGGTGAAGAGCAAAAAAGAAATCATGTCAATAACTGAAGGCAGTATTAGCTCCCTATGGATTATCAGCCCAGATTTAACCAGGAGCTGTTATTTTATTATTCCAACAGCAGTCTCGGTGCCCAGTCCCATCTTCTCACCCACTTCTCCCAAAGGCATCCAGGCACAGTGCTTTTACAAAGTCACTTTACCCCGGATCAAATCACCCCCCGGCACTGCAGCTCCCTCACAGAGCAGTGAGCAGTAAACAGAAGCAGGTACGGAACCACAGCGGTGCCTGTGAGCGGAATCCTGGTGACACAGGGGCTGCCAGGGCCCTGCCCACATCTGCCACCATGGTCTGGGCAGTGGCAGCAGTTGACATAGGGAAAGCCCAAAAAAAGCGTGCCCAGAGCCCAGGGTGGCTCCCAGTGCCATTACTGGTGCAGATGGAGGCTGTGGGTGACTTTGTCCTGCAGCTCCACATTCATTAAGCACTGAGCATTGCCCACACGCTTCAGCACATATCACAGGAGAAACGGGGCAGCAAGTGCTCACTCCCTGCACAGATTTCCTCCCTGGTTTGTACCTGTACCCAGCCTCCTCCACAAATAATGTAAACAGAAAATTCTGCCCTCAGAGTCCCTTCCCCAAGGCCTGTGCATGCTGCAGTGTGTTGAGTGCACTTCTTGGATATGTGGGCAGAGCCTCCTTACATCTCACTCCATCTCCTCATGGGAGACCTGATTACTTTCTGGATCAAGTCTCAGGGCAGCATTTGGTGAAGGGCAAATGTTTCCCTCCCACCAAAGCATTCACCTTGCCTTAATTCCTCAGCAAGCATGAGAGAGCAACATTTTACTTTTGCTAAGATCCTGTGTTCTGTGTCCTCTGTGGTGCTGCCTGATATTTAGTAATTTGTTTTGACAGCACGGTACAGTGGATTTATATTCTGGGGGCAGCTCAGGTCAGGTGGTTACAGAGGGAGAACAAAGCCTGAGAAGTTACTGCAGGCCCAGCAGCAGCCCAGAGCCTTGTTCTTAATTTAGACTCTCAGGACAGAAGCTCGGAGCACTGATGATTACACTTCCGTTCAAGGATGGGCATGAGGCTCTTAAGGAGCTTCGATCCACACTATGGATTTTGCAATCAGTTTCAATATACAGTATCTAAGGCATTAGGGGTACCAAGCCAGGAGAACAGAGGTTTCTGAGGATTGCTAATGGATCTGGATTCTTCTTTTCTAACCCAGTGCTTGGTTGTAGGCGAGCATAGGTGGGCAACCAAAGCCTGCTGTGATTCTTTTAGAGGTTGCTGTGTCTTCAGAGGGTGACTTGGACAGGTTTTATAATTGAGCTGCGTAGTGCCACAGGTCTTCAAGTATTTCCCAGAAAATCTCCCTGTTAAATCACTTTTTTAGGTATGAAATCTTTTGTCTTGACTTTCTGCGCTTGGAGGTGCTTTGGGTGCAATACAAGAAGGACTTAAAGGTGCCAGGAAACTTGAAGGAAGCATTTAATATTTACCACTGAAGGATTAAGCTTTTTTATCAAAGTACATACATGAATGAAGATGTGAATTTCTTGTTCCCTCTTAGCACCAAAGAAGAAACATTGGAAAAATCACTTAAATTGTAAAATATGCCTTCAACTTTAGCAGCGAAACTCTTTTCAGAGGGGTTTTACCATTATTTACAGCTCAGCCACTAATTTAGCTGCTAACTTGAGAAGTGGCAACTAAGAGTATCTGAAAAGATGCAAGCCAAAAACGTGATGAAAAGATGTTTTGGTGTCTATATAATGAATCACAACTGACCTTCTCAGCAGTGTGTCCTCCCACACTTTAGAGAATACATTATTACAGACATAAAATGGCAAGATTTTTTGTGCATTTTGTCTACAAAAACCAGCAGCATCTCAGGAAAACTGCACACACTACATATGCTATTTAATTGCTCTTCAAAGGGAAGGAAAAATCAAGATGCTCTGCCTTCTGTGATACAAAGTGTTGCCTGAAAGGGTCTTAATCTTGACATCCAAGAAATCATGAGGTCTCAACACCCTGGGCTACACTCTCCCACCAATTTCCTGCAGTGTGCTGACTTTAGAACATGGAGAGCAGTCAGTGGCTGGAGAGGCCTCAACACAGGATCTGTGGCTTACAGTGACATTAATGCCATCCTCTTACTTTCCATGGCCAGAGCCAGCAAAGTTTCCATGAATGTGTCACGTAGCCAAGGCAGATGGTTGAGACAACAAACTAAAAATCTACTGAGGTCTTGCTGAACAGGTTAGAATCCTGCTGACTACAGATCACACACTGGAGGTTTGATTCCATTGTGTTAACCCCTCAAATAAAAGGCAGACACCAACACGAGTAGCATTTATTCCCATACCTGCAAGTGTGCTCTAATCAGTTACATATAGTTTACTCAGATTTTCCCCACTGAGCAACTGTATCATGTACATATCTGTGTTCTGGGAAACATAATAAAATCCTGAGGCATTCAAGCAAGCGGGATCAAATCAAATACAATAATGTAATTCCACTAGTAAAACTCAGTACACCTAACAGAATGCTTTGATGCTGATCTAGCTTTGCAGAGCATGTTTTGCTCCTGCTGGACTACTGTCAACTTCAGTTGAAAGGGGACTACAAGTATTTTTTTCCTCTGCCTGAGATTCATAATGTATAATGACATTTTTTTCCAATAATTTGCTGTTTAAGCATTTTGGGGCAAGATTTTTTTCCTCTTATGCTGGTTTTGTCTTTCAGGCCATCACCTTGCTCTATTTAATAAAATAAGATCAATATCCAGTTATCTACTTCACAAAATGCTACTCATGAGTATCTAGTAAGTCAAGGCCTATAAAGTACCTGGATCAACCTATCATGCAACATATATGCATTTCTTTTTTTTTTTAATCTTGCAAGACTTATAGGAAAGATTATGATTTAGGCAAATAATTACAAATGTCCCAAGTACACATTCACCTCCTGGAGCTAAGGGTTTGTTGAAAGAGTATGTTGAAACGTGACAGAAGCATCTTTAAAAATACACTGAAAAGCCTAATCTAGGAATGCACAAACTAGTAATATAAAAGATTCCTTCTTCAGTAATAAACAGAAGTGTTTTCTATGGTCAGCTTCAAGCCCCAGAAAGAAAATTTTGTTCAAGCTATTCATGGATTTTTGATTTCAACACTTCTGCATGCTGCTCTAACTTCAAGGGTTTTTTTCCCCAAAGTATATTGTACAGAGGGGATTTTTAATGTAGTGACCAAGAAAAAGATGTCTGTTTGGAAATGTATTTACTCTGCAAAGAGATCATAACAGGTCTGCATTTTAACATAAAAATGAGTTCAAAGTATAACTTCAGTGTTATGTTGCTAGGTAATGATATGACAAAGGCACTATATACCTTTCACTGTGAAATCTGAAGCTTCTATTCAAATCCACTTTCAGATAATTTATGTATCAAAGACAAAAGATGGATCTCAATCATTCCTACATACTGCTTTTCAGGTACCCGGACATGTTCCATTACCTTGCTCCTCTCCCACCTGCTTGCAGTTCTTCAGCTCCCAAAATGCAGTGTCATTAGTTTGGATGCAAAAGGATAAAAGAAACCCCATATGTGATATGACAAAACTGAACAGGTACCTTTATTAAGAAACATGGAAGGATGGCTAGGAAGAATAAAGAAATGGAAAACACTGGCTTTCCTGTCAAATGCCACAGATATTGCTGGCAGCCACTCTGTAGCAGTTGGTACAGGATAAGTAAGGATATTTGTCTTTAATTCAATTATGGAAAGGTAAAGAACAGACCTGCAGTATTTCCCAGACAGTACTAGGCCATGATCTACATTAAATGTGAAAATGCACAAAATTATTGAAGGCATCTTGCCAAAACAAGAAGGTCTTTCCTCCTAACATATAACTTGAAGGCAATTTCCATTTCAAAAAAAATAAGAAAAACTCAGGTCTCCCTCTTAAAATCTACAGGAATGATTTAAAATGTTAAATCTCACTTCCATATTTTTCCACAAAACTGTATTTGTTTGGGGGTTGGGTTTTGTTTAGCCTTAGCTTTTTTACAAACTCCAGGTTTGGGGGAGGGATGTGGAAACACTGTATATGGAGAGAATACTTAACTTTCCAGTTGACATTCCAGAGTGTCTCATGATTCAGAACAGATGAACAGATAGGCATGCAGTTTTTATTTTAGTTCTGGGCCATGGTTATGTACTTTTTATTCAGTAAAACGTAACATTCATTTATTTCTTATGTTTTAGAAATGTTACCTGTCCTTCAGTGCATACACAATCTAGTATTACTAATTTTGGTGAGACAGTTCATGTCAGAACTCTAAATTTAACCACTTGATCTAGCCAGTATCTAAATCAACTGTGTACTAAGATAAATATACCCCCCTAGACAGTACTCATAGTGTTTATGGCAGATCTATATAATGTTTAATAATATGTTCATCATTGCCGTGACATCTGCACTTCTGCATGTTCAATCTCCAAAATGGATCAGTCACTTTCAATGTGTGGTACTCAAACGCCTGCAATCTCTCAAGTATCTCTCAGCAGGTCTACAAAAATAGATGAAACAAGTGTATTGGCAATTAGCTTGGAGGCATTTGCACTTCAGTTGGAAAAAAAAAGTGAGGCTTTTCCAATTAAAGGAAGTTTTTAGAAACTACACGACAAAAAATAGTCATTTCTTAATTTGCTACAGGTAAACTTATGATAGGCACGGTTTCAAGTGAGAAACAAAATTCCAATGAAATATGCACATTGCCCAATCTCTGTTGAAACTGCTAAGAACCAGATACAGTGGTACATGAATGTACAGAAGATCAAATGGATAGAAGCTCAGGCCACATAAGAGCCTTATCAAGAAAGATGCTTGAAAGGCAGTGAAAAAACACCCCTGTAGCTTCAAAGAACATACAGTCAGCTCATGGCTCAGTATAAGGGAAGGAATAACATCACTAACAAGCATTTTATTTTGTCACAACCAAGTGAAAACACCAAGCAGCCATGACAATGGACCAGAACATAATCACCTCCTCTTGGTCCACAAGCATATTTTTATGGGATCTTTCAGATGTACCTGAGAAATACACTGTCATCAGTTTTGTCTCAAAATATCTACCAGTGGTGCTACATTCTGCTCAGCAGCACAGTCTGAAACCAATTTACTCATGGCTCAACACATCCTGGCAGCCTTTCATAAAAATCAGGAAAGGTTCCTGGTAATCGTTGCCATGAAATGGTACCACCAAACAGAAAAGGACCAGAGAACAGGACCAGAGAAACTCACCCTTCACAAAATGGAACCAGCTGCGAATATAATTTCTCTTGCCAAAAATCTGTGTCAGGCCAAACCTGGCCTTACCAACAGCTACAAAACAGACATGACCATGAAGCTTATGTCACAGTCTGGCTCAGTTACTGTGGCACTTTGAGGCACTGACAACTTACTTGACATTGATTTCTTCATTGGTTAAATGAAGATAACACCAACTTCATTGATGCAGTGCTGTCATTAAAACATTAGTTCCCTCTTCCTCCCCTGTCTTCCCTTGGCCACCATCCAGAGACTGCCACCTCTAGTGACTTCAGAAACATGCAGTCCCTTTTCCTGAATACTAGTATCCATCAAAAGGCAATGGGTACATCTGTGCTCTTTTGGTACCCCAACTCTGCCTTTGGTGTTACTCTGCACAGAAATAAATGCAAGAAGATCTTAAACCATCTAAATTACTATAGACGTGCTCTGTGTTCAGTGCCAATATTAGCAGGTGTAGGAATTCTCTTTTTTAAAAGTTGAAAACAAAATTATTCTGAAACATTTCAAATGTTGAGCTGGGAAAAAAAGAATCCCAAATGTCAACACTTCCAAACGGAAAACAATCTGAGGTGAGCTTTATATAAGTAAGTGGGGCATTGCAGCACAATGTATATTTAGGAAGGAGAAGGTAGTGAGTGTTCTGGCACAGCTGTGAGAAGGTTTCTCCTAGGATGGGGAGAAAAGGATGAAAAAGAGGAGAACAAACCCCTTCTTGAAAATTAGCACAAAGAAACAGATGCAATACGAAAAGCCAGTGTTGGCTAGATGATGGCAAATCCAAATATTCCCTTTCTCATTAGTTTTACTAAGTATTATTTCAGTGGATTATTCATATACATTTGCTTCACTTAGCAGGTATCCCGTTCTTTTTGCCACCCGCCTCCTCCTAGTCCTTGATCTACTCAGTCTCCTCTGCTCTCAGATTTTTCTGCTCATGTTTTTTGCTAAAGACCTTTCACATTAATTTTTCCAGTGCTCCCCTCCACGAACAATCTGAAAGTTCACAGCACTAAGGGCAAAATGTTACTATTCAGCCACCCAAAGGAGGCAGGACAATGCACAGCTGTTCTTAAAAAGATTAAGGAAAGCAGAGGAGCCTCGGAGTGCCCTGTTGATGAAGAACCAACAGAGAAACTTCTATTTCTGTAAGAGTTTCTTCTTCTCCTCTAGTAAAAGCAGCTGGCGGCAGCCTCTTTCTGAGGCTGAAGCCCCCCAGGGCCCAGGCAGGGAGCTGCCCACAGCACCATGCCGTCCACAGCAGCAAAGGAGCCTTTTTAGCCCATGTCTAGCCCTCGCCTTGCTGTCACACATAGCTAAAACTGAGGCAGAAAATCTTGTTCTCCAATTGCCTTTGGAACACCTCCTACTTGTAGGAGCACAAGACAGCACAGAAGCTACCCAGTCTTGCATGCTGACTTCTCCTTTTAAGGCTGCGTGAAGTTTAATCTCATTTGGACTGCATTGTGTGCATCAAAATAACAAACAGGTAGATCATCATGGTATTTGTTTTGCACATTTTGTAACCCAGTTGCCTCATACACTTCTCAGAAGTACAAGACTCAACAAAGAATTTGCTTGGGGAAAAAAAAAAAAGGTGAATCATGCTAATTCTGCATAAACCTGTGCCAACAACAACACAGAATAACATACTTGAAAACATCTTCTGTTTCCAGTTTGTTACATGTTATCTTCGGCACCTCGAACCCTGTGCCAGTAAACGAAATAGATTAACATAAGCTGCTGCTTGACATAAATAGCAGCAATCCCATTTATTGCTCACCTGACTGTCATTGGGGCTCTGAAATTCTTAAGAGGAGGGGAAAAAAAGAGGAGGGACAAAACCAGAAAGAATTGGTGCGCAGCAAAAAGCCAACACTGGGTTTTTTACTGACCCCTAAGACCACATTTCTGCAAGAGCACTGGTTCCCTTCTGTCACCACTGCCACCAGGGCAATCTTATCACACCTGCTAAAACCTCACGTCCATGACTGCGCTTACAGGCTACAGACTCACACCGAGTCTTTCATAGGGCCCTTGGTGTTCCCAGTGTTACTGCTAGCCCTGCGCTCCTCACTAGCGCTTCCAAAGGGTAGGTTACGCTGTGCCAGACACCAGGGCGTTTCCAGCCGAGGGGATGTAAGATCCACGTGATCACATCACTCACTGCCTCCCCCTGCTGCTTTCCCACTTTCAGCCATGCTTTGAAAAGGTAGGAGTCTCCTACATGCACACTTTCCAGACAGTCTAATGAGCACCAAAGCCTGGGCAACACCCTGTGTGCAGTGCAAAGGCAAAGCAGGGAGGGTGGCCTGTCCATTCCTGGCACTGCCCCACCAGAGCACACCTGAGTCTTAGCTGAGTGAGGCATGGGGGAGGGAGGATTTAGGAAATTTTATTAGAAATAAGTATAATATTCAAAGTATTATTCTGTAAATGGGTCAATCAAGATGTAATTAATATTAGTTTGCTTTGGACCCAGATGCACTAAAGTGCACTAAAATACTGTATTTTTTAACACTATCACGGTGTGGTCAGACACAGTGTATAATTATTTCACATACATATGTGAGCACCATGACCACCACGGGGGCAAAAACCTGAGTAGTTGCACATCCAAGGAACAAAAAATTGCAACAAAAGGTAAACCTAAGGGACTGCTGATAAGAAGGACATCCCCCCTTCAAGACAAGGAACAAGATGAGCAGTATGAGGAACAGATGAGACCCCCTCCCCTTTTGGGAATGGGACAAGTACCATACAATCATGCAGCTTGAGCAGTACATGTATTGCTGAATATCCATATGTAAAACCATGCACCACGGCATGGCACTCTGCAAAGGTTTTATAGATACAGGAAATGAACTGAATAATGTAAAGTGCAGTCCTCTAAAACTTTTGCCGTTAAAATATATCTCACATCCCTGCTCAACCATCTTCAGAGATCAGCCTTTCATTCAAAACTAATATAAATCCAAACACACTGAAACCAAGTCATTAGGTACACTACAGCCATTTCCAAATTCTTGGGATGTGTAAATGTGTGCTTTATCTCACACTGCACTGGAGCCTTATGCCAAGTGCAACAAATGTGGAAAAATACAAGGCTGATGCCTCTTCAGACCTGACCGGGCTACCAAGTAAGATGACAAGCACGTTCTGCAAGCCATCTGCTTTTTCTGCTCAGAACAGAGTAAAAATGTTTACAGTTATTTGAAAAACTCCTGCCCTACTAGCAACATTCCACCAAAATGCAAACATACACATTCTAAAGCACAGTTTACTTACTTTGGCTAGAACACAGCTTTTATGGGATATATTGTTTATTGCAAGAGTTTCTAAGCTGAAAAAATAGCTGTACACCATTCTAAGTAGTTTGAATGCCTTGGTTTTACAGGCTACAAATGGAAAGGAAATATAACCTCACCCCCACAGATATCTAAATAGTAACAATTTCCAATTATTTCCGCAGCCACAAATGCTGTAGTGAAAAATAATCATAGTTGCAGCACCATTGTTACTGTTAGGAGAGGAAAAAAAAAAAGACCTCACATGCTCACATGTAAAAGAACAAAAAATTAACAAAAGCAATGGTTTCAGCTTATTGGATCAGAACCTATTACGTCCATGTCAAGCCCTTTTCTATTTCAAATTTAATACTACTCCTGGATCTATAAAATTACCCTTAGTGATAGAAGAATAAGCTATACAAGCTGAGAGCATTGCTAGCTGAAAAACTGATAGGGGCTCAATCCCATAGCTCACAGTGGATGTTCTTACCCCAACATCTTTCTTAAGCGTAGTGTGAAGGTATCTAGATGTCCTGGCATGGGTGAGAGGAAATTTAGGGCATGGCACACCAGTACAGCTGCTGCAGGCTGTGCTCCGAGAAATCCCCCATGCCAGTCCCAGTATTCCATGTCAAGCTGCTCCTGACACTGCTTTTTGGAGGCTGCCCAAAAGTGCAACTCATATGGCCTCCGAGAAACTGCTCTGGCTTCAAGACAGAAAGCCATGGAGCCAGGTTAAAAGCTTCCAAAGCCATCTTTCTTATAGGATGCAAGATCTACATGTCTGGGCATGCATCAGCCCAGACACATCCATCGGAGGAGGTTCGGACACAGACAACAGTCAGACAAAGGCTGGACTCGGTGCATAAGCACAACTGAGACATATTACACCCACTGAAATAAATAGAGCGTGTCGAAAGGCTTCTCCCAGCTGCATTTGGGCTCACTCATGGCTGGCTCCTGGTTCAGACAAAGCCAGAGAAGTTTGTGAAGATGCCAAATAACTGTGACTGCACTCTCCATGTCGCTGTCACAGCACAGGAGCACCAAGCTCACAGCGGATGCTCCTCCTGGCGCTGGCCAGGTAAGGGGTGTATGGATGTGGTGGCAGCTGTGGCACCAGCGGGGGGGGGACAGCAACATCCCCAGCCATCACTGACCCCTCTGGCCAGTGTTCTGGAGGAGTATAGAGTCCAGCTCTGCCTGGCACAGTCCTCAGCAGCCCACCCTTCCCTAAGGGTTACTCTGCCCAGCTAACACTGAGGTTAATGTACTATTAATGCTACTAAATCAGAGACACTGAGTTCTTGGATAGGAGTGGGACCACTGCAAAAGCATCAACTTCTCCAATTTTATTTTTTTGTATTTAGATCAGTATCTTTACACCTACCTTTTAGGTATGTGCTCTTAAAACTTTTGTTACAAACTAAAATACAGAAATGTTTTGTGCAAGTCAGTATGGAAAACAAACTTCATTAAGTTCCGGTTGAAATGCATATTGATCAATCTTATCCTAGTTTCTTGAAACACACAGCTAGATTCTCATCCTGTTTAAGGTTGAATTGAATTCAGCATAAGTGAAGATATTCTCAGCCTAGCTGGCTTCACAAATATCAAATTTCTTCCAGGAATTCAAACAATCAAGGGTAAAACTTAAACATACTTGCTTGATGCTTATCCACAATTTGTTTTTAAAAATTAAACCAAGTACATTTATTCTAGAGTAAAAAAAACAACAAACCACCCCCCCAATAAAAACCCCAAAACAAAACAAGCAAACAAACGAAAAACAAACAACAAAAAAACACCACACCAACATCCTCCAGTGACTTCTGACCTGTTTCCAAAATCCATTAGTCAGGTACATCAAAGGCACTATCACCAGAGAAACTAGGTCTATTTTTCCCATGCTGACAAAGAGACCAGAAGAGTACTACTATCTGTAGGGCTTTTATCAGCCCGTTCAACCTCTGCCTCTATCATTTCCACCAGCTTTATTTGATCTGAATTTGCAGGCCAGAAAGTCTTTACTGACAACTATAAGCAATGCATGACCTGGGCAACATCTCTGCAGCACAGAGGCAAAGGTTCAACAGGCCAAGGTTCATTTTTGTCTAGGTTTTCTGATTGCCCTTAAAAGTTATATAAAAGACTTTAAAGGTGTCTGAGAACTCAGAAAAGGATAGCAGGGAAACAAAAGCTCACAGCTATCCTATGATGTTTCACAATTTTGCTTCAGAAAAAAGTAAATACTGAGATTGCATGCAGACTGCGTATGTTCTGCAACACTCCTAAACTGCATCCTTTCCCCTTTTATTAATGGGTTTTACTGTTACTTGCTATGGGAACGTATGTTAGAGCTACAAATTATCGAAAGCAAAATGACAAGAGAAATCTTTTAAATGAGGCAAGACAGGCTAACACCAAATGTTCTTTAGGAAAGCATCCTGTGTCAGCATGGATAACACGTGCTTCTTGTACAAGACAGGCAATCCCATCTCACAGTTCTGTCCATCTCCCATTATGCCGCTTCTGTAATGTAAAGGCACTGACAGATCTTACCGCTGTACAAAAGATGCAGCTGCATTCCTGAAGAGTGGTCATCTTATCCAGGGAATATTCACAGAGACATAGCTTGCAAGTGAGGAGAGGCTCCAGAGCTAACTCTCCAACTTCTGACTTGTCTGCTGTCATGGTGTGAGGACAAGCCTTCCCAGCAGAGCCCATTCAGTCATTAATGGTCCACTCAGCCTGAAAATATAAATCGGCAGCTGAAACATTGCACAAGCCATGCAGTCACTTCCATTGCTCTGGGAATTTACATCTCAGATCCATAAAAGTACCTGCACACCCAAATGTACTGCTCGATACCTTGGGGCCAGTCTCAACTTCAGGCCATTCAAAATTTACAAAGAGAGCACACCTCCTCAAAAGACCTGAACTGGCTGGGTTCTCTGAGAACATTCACCTTGCTGGCACAAAGCACCTCAGCCAGGCTGCTTAACATGAAAATAAAGAAAAAAACCAAACAAACACAAAACAGAACTCACACAGATGGGGCATTATACATACATACATACATACATATATATATATCACTCTGCCTTTTCAAATGAGTTTCAGATTCATACTCCTCCCACCCAAATGGGATTTTTCAGTCTTCATTGCACCCACACAGCTCCAGTGAGTGTCTCCACTCCCACTTTCTATTCCAGTTGGTGGCTTGGGAACTCCCCTAGGCAGTGCAAGACAAGAACAGATTCCCACTTTCTAGGCAACCACTTCAAACATTTAGTCTGTAATGTAGGTGGTGGGTACCACGAACTCCACCTTCTCCATGAGTTGTCACTGAGCTAGTGAGCTCGCACTCTATTGCAAGAGGGGTGGTGAAGGAATCTAAACCCAGGAAACGGCTTCAGATTGCACATGCTACTTCACACAGGGCTGGAGCTTAAAACTAAATTAGTAAGAGCATTTCATGTGCAGTCCTCTTTCTTGCATTGCCTTAATGATGCCAGAAAGCAGCTTTTGTGCATCCCACTTCCTGGCATCCAGCTCGTCTATTTATTTCATAGGCCTCTGAGGCATCTACCTGATGTTTGTGAACCAAGAACTAAGTGCACTAGCACTTCGACAGAGAGATGCTCAGCAGAGCCATGTTTCCACTACACGTCACAGCAGTGCTTGGGGATGAAACTTCTATCCTTTGATGAGCAGCAAATGGAAATATCACGCTTGCATGTAATGCTTTCTGGCCTAAGCATTTGAAAACACTGCACCATAATCATAAAAAATCTCAAGACCCTCCTTCTTACACAGTAAAGACACTGAAAAGGGAATTAAAGAGAACATCCTTGTGCGGAAGCTGAAACAATGAAAATCCTATTTGCAGATTTTACGCACCTCAGCACAGACAGTGGGGTTCATTACAGTATTTAAGGCACAGGAAAATCTATCCCCATCTCTAAGAAACTTGGCCCAACTTCCACAGATCTCCTTCTGAATACACTTTGCTGATGGCAAGACCTTCACACATGTTTTACAAGCAGAAGCCTGATGGCCAGCTGTGCACAGCTGCTTGCAGCAGCACCAAGAGTGCAGCTCTAGTAAATCTGAAGAGCTGCATCACAAATGAAGGCTGCACGAACATGAAACAAATTAAGACCTATCCATGTGCCTGTCAGATCTGACATCTCATGAGGCAAACCAGAGACTGAAGCCCTTTGGTCCACTTCTGCTGGCCTCCCCTGCAGTCCTGAGCACCCTCTGGGCAGGGCTGTCAGGTCACATTTGGCAGCACGTCCCTGCTGCCATTCTGTGGCTCCCAGAGTGGCCAAGGCAGCTGCAGACAGTCAATGCATGTGTGATGTGCTGACTTGCAGTACCTGCTTGCTGAATTCCTCCCTAGGGGGAGAATTATGGGGCTCTTGGAGTTTGTGGAACCTTTCCCTGCAGCTCCCACCTCATAACCTGACTCACAGCTGAGCCCATCCCCGGGCTTGTCCCCTAAGCTTCATGCCCTGTGCTCCCACAATCTGCAGGAAGACACCTTCTCTTCAAAAGCCACAAAACCACAACAAATCTGGGAGCACACTTACCCTTTTTTAATTTTCATACTTTGCGGTTTCCTAGCCTTGCTTGTCAGAGAAGCCATCAGATTTGTACCTTGGAATGTCCTTCTTGTAAGCACACGATTTTAAGAGATTAGAGAGTCATGGCCAAGATTCTGGCAACCAAATTCCTGACCACAAATCCAAAGCAAACTCTCTTTTTATGGCTTGCTATCACTAGTTTAAAACACATGCTATTCCCACATTATTCTTGTTGCAGTCCTGGGACCTGCTACCATCTTGCCCCTCACAATTTGCTCCATACAGCTGCAGAGCTGGAGCTCCTGCACGGCCAGAAGCCTCAGAAGGAAACCTCCCTCTGAGTCATGAACTGCAATAGTTTTCTGTAATTACTGCAGCGGGGTGGGGGGGAACACTGAGTCACCTGAAATGCTACAGCAGATCAAGAACTACCTGTTATTTAAACCTGCGTGCTAGACGTTATCTCAGTATTTAGGAGAATTGTAACACATTTACTCAGGTTGCTTTTCAACAGCAGCTGCGCCTGTACAGGTGAGCTACTCACCCTCACTCTGCACTGATCTGAAATTTCTTGATTTACACAGTAAAAGGCAGCAATGTTAAAAGGAAGGATGCACAAAAGAATAGATAGGAATATTTCAGGATGTGGGAATGGATGTAAAACAGATACAGCTACTTCAAAAGTCAGTGTTCTTCTTATAACTAAAAGGGTTGTGACCCTGCATGCAAGCTGCACTAAGACAGCTGAAGGAAGATTCAGGTGTACAATTGAGGTTTAGGGCTAGGGGATAATTTTAGATGGCCTAAATCCAGCACTCAGTGTGACAGTGAAGAGCAGACTCCTGATACACCGCTCTGCACTAGTAGCAACCTAATGCCACAGTGTGCTGGCTGTAGGGACTCATTATGATATCCCATTGTCATTGATGATAACCCTTCCCCAAAGACTGTAGGTTAAATTCAGCTTTGCTCCCTGTCCCACCACACATTCGCCCTTCCCTCACACCAGGATGCCAGAGCACAGCTGAGGTTCTCCTTAAAACCGGCAGAGCACCCTGTGGAAATCTCCAGCAAACAACACCAAGCTAGCCTGGCAGATCAGAGGATCCACCCCCAGACAGCCCACGCTGGCTCACCTCACCCTCATTAACTCCATCGGAGTTCATCAAACGAAGCAAACAGGATCAGAGAACACGGAGGCAGCTCCATGTCCTGCCTGCTCAGCCCTTAAAGGAAACACTGGAAGCCCTTAAAGGAAACCAGGAAGAGCACTCCTTCCATGCTCCCTTAGAGGCCAGCTTATCCACAAGCAGCTCTCCAGGTCAGGCTGGCATAGGCAAAGCCATCCTGTTAGCACTGAACACCTGCCTGTCAAAGGGAGAGCAGACACAGAGCCTGCTTGGCCTGCTCCTTTTCCCAGAGCAACCCAACTCACTGGTCCTTCCATCTGCCCACCAGAACTGCGACTTCTGCTACTGCTGCCAGGGGACACATGCCAGGGGAGGAGCTCAGGGCTACGGAGAAGGGTAGCCTCATCCAACAGCAGCTGGGCTCTGAAATCACGTCTGCAGGGGAGGTTCATTCTCATCATCATCAGATCAGATGGCAGAAACTATGGGGAAAGACACATCTTCTTCCAGTTCTCAGCCTCTACTCCTCCTGTTCTTCCCCAACACTTCAAAATGCATTGTCCTCTCTCAAGCTCTCCAGCTATCTCCTCAACTTTACCAGCCCGGCAGAACTCACTTTTCCAGGTGCTGCAGGGAAGCCATGAAGTTCCACCTCAGTTGCTCTGAATTTTTATGGCTTTCACTTTGCTACACTTATCCCACAGACTGTCATTAGTTAATTACACATCCATCAGTCCTCTTTACAGAGGATTAAAATTCCTATTGTAATTACAAGTGAGTTGCCAATAGGTTAGATTGAAAATAAAGCATCTCGGATGTATGTGTCATGCAGGAGAAGAGGGAGTCACTGAAGAATGAGTTAGGAACAAAGAGGAAAAGACCATTCCATATTTGGTTATATGAACTAAAGTGATCGGAAATTAAAGTAAATGGAAGGTTTCTGAAAAACAATGGACCCTCATATAAACAAAATACATTACTGAGCATTAAAATCTCCCCTTTCATGCTCACAAACACAAATAACCTGTTTAGGAAAGCACCCCAAACAAAGCAAGAAACATGTCACCAAAACTGTCATGCAGCACCTTAACTCCGCAAAAAACCCTCCACTGAACAGCAGCACAGGCTCCATGAGATGTTGTGGAATAAGGATGAACACATCTCAAGGGAAGGGCATTCTAATCCAGAGAAATATACTAGTCTGAATCCTGCACCAGCGTGAATCATGGCAAGGAAGGGTCAGACTGGCCCTGGTATGCGTAAACACTCAGGAACTCTAAAGATCCACTTTTTTTGCCTACTTCTACCAGTCACGTACACGCACACACACGCATATCATACTCCTTTCATGCTGCACAGGATTTCCAGGAAATTGGACATCTTTCCTCAAATTGTATGCTGCTCATCTCATAAGGAGACTCATACTTCCCTGGCTCTGACCCTGATGGCGCTGATGCCACAGGATAAGGCAGGACCAGAAAGGCTGAACCAATGTGGGTGAGCTATGGAGGGTCAGCCCCATGGGGTGTAAACTGCACAGTCACCAGGAACACAGCTTGCCAAGTGCTCAGACCCGTCGGTGTTTCCATCTCACTCATCTGCCTGCGGACACTTTCACTTTGTCTCTGGGAGGTGACAAAGCTTTGTGCTTTCCTGTAGCACTGAAATGTCTCAACACAACCCGTAAGCAAGAGAACATTAGAGTGTGCTCAAAGCAGAAAGGGCTAAGGGTAAGTACAAGAAGAAACACTAACACAAAAGCATGGAGACTTTTAGTGAAATATGAAAAACAGAACACAAGCACTGGAGGAAGGAATGCAGAACTTGTCTGCCTTCAGGGCCTCCTGACACCACAGTGTCTGATGTCTAGCCTTGAAAATGACTTCCTAACAGCAAGTATCTGCAATGCCTGCTTCTAGGCAGGTATCCATTGCAAATCCTGGCATTAGTGTCCCAAAGTGGAAACTACTAACTCCCTGTGATGGGAATGAGAGAGCAGCTGCATGGGTGTGTGGCACACAGCCAAGGTCAAGCCACCACAGCTCAATGGAGGTGTCAAAAATCCATGCAACCTAGGGCTGAAACTTTCCCTGTAAGCACAAATTTTAAGGTAACATCCTTGTTACAGTCACACAAAGGTTCATTTGAGTCTGCCCAGCTGCCTCAAACCATGACTACTACCAAAGAACAGAAGTTACTCTGTATATGGGATAGAGCAAACAAGCCAGGCAGTCTTCTGAGCTGCAACATCAGAAGGACATTGTTGGGGTGCCTGCAACCGACTCACTGTATTTAGCTAAAAAAGATGTGTCTGAATGTGACTTTCACCACTTAGAAACATCACACAGAATCATTAAAGCCTCCTGCACTGAAGCTGGAGGAGAATGAATGGAGTATGTTCAGCACCACAAGTTATCCTTTCATTTTTCACATGCTGCATCCAACTGCAACAACACACCTCTTGGAGAAGCTACTTCAAGTTGTGTGAAACAATTCTGCTGAAGTTAGTCAAGCTCTATGCTTTTACCTGCAATTAGAGTTTAAAGGAAGCCAAGAAATGCACAAATACAAGACACGTTGCTCCAGGAAACATTAATGGAGCAAAAAGGGTCCTTAATGTGTTTTCCCCTGTGGGCTGGCATGTCCATCCTGTGGGCAGGGTGAGACCTGAGAGGCCCTTCTACCCCAGTACCACCCTAAGTTTGCCATAAACCAGCACCCAGGCGTGTGGACTTGCACACACATGGTGAGATTGAAAAGAGGTATAAGGATACACGTGGGTCTAACACCAAGTACAGAACTTCCCCCTTTTACAAAAAAAAAAAAAAAAAACCCACAAAACATTTAGTATCAAAAACTCACAGCACGTGTGCTACACTCCTATTTAGTGTACCAGGTATTTCCTAAACTTTCTTGGAGAAACATTTGCAAGCACTGCAAATAATTCTTTCTCACGCCCTAGAGATTTTTCAAGTACTCCACCCATTATGAAATTACTTCAGTGCCATACAAAAACCTGGTTTGACATTGTTCACTCATGATTCTGCTGTTTCCTGTAACTAAGATTCCCTCCTTAAAAAATAAAATAGAAAAAGAAAACTACCTGAAAAATATGAGTGTTCAAAACCAACGCTAAAAATCAGGCCCTTGGGGAAAAAGAGCAATTACAGAAAGATTTTAAAAATATAACAAAGTGGTACGAAGATAATGGGGTCAAATTACAAGATATAAACTGAGCTATGAAATTAGGACATGTGAAGACAGCTGTCAGAAATCCACATTTCTATCAATTTCAGCAAAATGCCATCACCACCAGTTTTGGTTACAAGCCCTTAGCTGTCCCAACTCTCTCAAGATAATGTCATTCAAAATTCATTTCTAAGACAGCTTTTTTAAACTCAGCAGCTCTGCTCAGAGAATTAGTCCAAACCAAGTGCACTGGAGCTTCTGTGGTCTCACAGACAGACCACTAACCCACGGTGCATTAATTTCTCCTTATGATATGCACTGCCTACATAGAGCTACCTATCCAGTCCACCAGTCCATACAGCATTACTTATCAGGCAGGGATTCAGTTAGGCTGCAAAACATATGATTAAAGCTCCAATTTTAAAAAGTCTTCAAGAATGAAATTTAATCATATGTTTAAGTGCTCCTGTGTATCAAAGCCTGAATGTTCTGCTTTATTGCAATGAGATTATTAAGAAGTTAAACAAGTACTTAGATTTTCTGAAATTGTGGTCTCAAAAAAAGCAACCAGAGCCACAAATAGAAGGTCTCATTTTAAATACATTTTTAATGTATTCAGAATTACTGTATTACATCTGAGCCTTAAAACAGCGAGCACCTGATTACATGGAGAACCCACTTCTGGATTACCATAATATGCTACCAAGCTGAAGCATTAGAGAGAATAAAAGCATTTCAATATCTGTTCTCTTTGAGCAAGGCTTAAGAAAAGTCAGATGTATAATATTTCATGACAGCTTTCTACACTGTAAAATTTTTATTGTCAGAAAACTTGTTTAAAGAACAAGCAGCCTAAATAAGTGTGCTGTCTGGTACATGAGAACACACCGAAGGCAATTTCTCTCACTTGTTTTCATTGGAATGCCTGGGAAAAAAAGCCAAAACCTTGAGCTGCTGTTCAAGAAGCAGTAGCTATATGGAGTATTTTCATATCATGCTAGCAACCAAAAAATAAATATATCAAACACTTTTAAAGGAATGCAGTGAGTGAAAAGCTTCTTGCACAAAAAAAATGTTAAAGGACTGACCATAGTAATTCAGAATATCATCCAGATTTCTGCCAGGAATTTTTATACCAGTACTTTAGGATGCTTAAAATACACATTGAACAGCTTCCCAAATATCACATGCACCCAATCATTCCAAAACATTCTAATAAACCAAAACACCACTAGTTCACACATATATTGGTCTTCACAAGTCTTTGGGAGTACACTTGTCAGGTAACTTCTCTACTGTACCGTAATACTGTGAGGTATGAGTAACTTTGAGAATTGAGAACACCAGTTCTTCACAGTAACTTCTTGTGACCCTATGTCAATATGCCTTCAGGGAGTTGGGAGTTATTTGCAAAAGACCATGGATATTAACTGAATATAGCAAACCTTTTTTTTTTTTTCTGAAACAGATGTGACTCTGCAAATGTGGGAATCCTTTATGTATTTCCTTGCAATATTGCTTGAGAACAAGCAAGAGGAAAAAAAGTGGGTTTTTCCCCCTTCCACTCTTAAAAAGCAGGGGAGTCCAAGAACAGGCAATCTAGGAGCTAATGGTGAAATGAATGCTGCTACTCCCAGCTGAAGGGAGCTAGGAAAGGCAATTTTGGATCACAAAGATAAAAACATGTAAACTAAAAGAGAAATAACTCAGCCTGTTACTAAACTGAAATGCATAATCAAAACATGGTATTTGACTCTTTTCAATACTGACAGGAGCCACACAATACTCACTGAATCCACGAGGATGGGAGCAAGCCATTCTGCATGGGATGAGGTCAGACCATATCACAGAAGCCACCACTTTCACTCAGTTCTGTGCTTGAAATTAGGACATACCAAAGCTCAGGACACAGCTCTATCAACACTGGCAGGCTGGAAAGACACAGCTTCCTGCACCAGATCTACTGGACCTGAGTCCTGGGCAGGCCTGTGCGCTTCAGTCTTGGGGTGACCCAGATGTATCAAGCTTACTGTGCCTGAGCAGTGGGATGGTGCTGGCCCCAGGCACAGGCTTATGGTGACACATTTGGTCCTGCAGGAGGTCAACAGCAGGATTCTCCTAAGGTTTTATGTTCATCCTGGTCAGTGAGCTCAGCAAAGCTGACCAGCACAAAATGCAGTGAAACAAAGTGCAGTCAGACAAGAGAACTAGAATGTTTTGGCATCAAACATTTCCAAGTATTTCCAAAACATATTCAAACAACAAAATTATACTAAGTGGAATTCCAAGTACTGGTTACCAGGTCTAAGATTAAAATCTAAAGCTTTTCTAAATAACATCTTCTGTTCTTAATGACACTGTGCAATGTATGCTAATGCTATGCTACAAGGAATTTCCACCCAAACTAGTTTGGTGCACTTTAGTTTTGACATCCTGTTGACAAGAGGTAATATACCCCTATTAAATAAAAGCACATTCTTCAAAATGACAAATGATAGATCTTCCTCTCTGACCACGTGGAGGCTTTTGGTAACTGTGGTATTTACTAAGTAAAAGGAATTGAGCTTTTGGGAGGTCAAATGGGTTGATAACTTGGCTAGCTGTCTTTGCTGAAACAGGAATAGGAAGTCAGATGTAACAATTTGCCTTTGACACAGAAAAAATGTTTATTTTTGTTAATCGGATAACAAAACCTTGGGATATGCTAAATCCCTGAGCTGGAATGTTTACGGTTTAGATAGGGTGTGTTCAGAAGACATTTGCAACACTGGCCTGTTCTAACATCACGGATTTTTAAGAGATATTTGTAAACAGACATTGTTAAAGTGAAAGCAGTGGAAAACAATGGAAAAGCAGGGGAAAACAGAGGGACCAGCTTCATGTGATGGTTCATGGTTTGCACTCTTCTTCTAACAAGAAACTAATTGGGCCCTCGGAGTCCCCTGGCTGGAGACTGCCAAAGCTGTGTCTGGAACAAGCAGCATCCTGACTGCAAGGCAAGCAGGTCAAGGCAAATAGAGACGTGACACAAAGCCAGGCCTCCAAAGGGCCAGCAAGAAACTTCGTGGCGTCAAGAGAAGCATGCAAAGTTTGCCAGAAGCCAAGGAACAACTCAGCTGACAGAAACAATGAAACTGATACTCCACTGAATTCTGCAATATGTACTGAAAGCCATCTATTGAAAAACAAAACTAACGTGTTTATTTTTAGAAGGGGCGAGCTGAGAATTTTTTTTCAGTGCTTGCAATAAGGTAACACCTTTAACATCTCTGTCATTTTGTTTTGTCAAGCCATAGAAAGTGCAAACTTGCAAGAATATGGTCCTGCAGACTTTTTTCACTGCAAGCACTGAAAAGCACTTTTAACAATTTTAGATTTACATCAACAGAAATCGCAGAATAAGTTGATATTCCTTTTATGACAATTTTTGTGTGACTGCTCAGTGAACAATACTAATACATATAATATTTTAATCTGCCCCTATCTAATCTTACAGTCAAATACACTGCTTATTATTACAGAATAACTATGTTATTCAAGGTAACCAAAATAAAACAATTAAAACATTGAAAACTGCCCTTGATCCAAATATATCTCAATGACTTAGAAACCTTACCCAGTGGTAACTTTCAAGTCTTAGCTACAAGGACAGTCAGTGAATCAAAGACTGGGAGTCAAACCTGAGGATTAGACCTTGGGGAAGTCACTATCTCTAACATAAGCCTTTGCCATTAAGAAAACAACATGAATAGCTACTGACTATGCTGAAATCTGGCAAGAAACAATAGCAGAGGTTTGGACCCGGACATGAGGCTGTTTTGAAACTAAACACATTTACTGAAGTAACTACTACTACTGCATGACTGGTAATTAAACTAGTCGGAGTGTATCCCTAAATGATTCCTCTGCCAGCTCCTCCATGAGCCCTTCCAAAGAAAACCGGAGATGAGGAAAGGAAAGTTCCAGCTCTTGCCAGATCTGCAGAGGTAAAAAAGAGAAGTAAACTCCAGTAACAATCCCCTGACAGAGCATCTCTCTGTCTGTACTCTCAATGTTCACGTTTCATCTCCCTCTTTCCCAGCCCACACATGGGAAAAGGTAAGAGCCCAGCATGCTGGGAGAGAGATCCTGGGAGGAATTCTGCTGCAGGCGATTCCTTCCATATTGCCTACTGCTCCAGCGTGGAGGAGCTCCAAGTGCCCGGGCTTTGAATTTGGGGCCCCTCTAACCTCTGATAGGCCTCATGTACATGCTACTGAACAGAAGTTGCAAACTATGCTGGAATAGCAAAAATACCTTCAACTACTATTAGTCTTACACTCTTGACTAACTTTAACAGCCATTATTTTTAAAACAACTGTATATTTCCACTTTTATAAACACTTAACAGATGTGATCTGTTTTGCTCTGCACTTTATTAGCAGTGTAAGACATACAACATTTTCTTAAACTTGAGTAAAAAAGCTGTTTGACTGATGACACTGTCTATCACACAACACAATGTCGACTCACTGCTGCCCTGCCCTCCCCCACCCTATTTTCGACATCCCCCTTCTGTCTCTGTGTTTCAGGCTCCAAGCATTCACAAGAAGATTTTTGCCTGTACTGTGCTGAGCACAGGGAACACAGTTTCTCAGGGGCTCAACGCAACTACTTAGAAATCCAGATGTTAATATAAGACATGCAATAAACGAAAAGTGTCCATCAAACACAGTCAGAGGCTTGCATTCATCATTCCCTCCCTTCAATTCCAAATTTCAACCTTCATTACAGAAATAATTCCAAGGGAGAACAGCAACCTGTAAACAAACAAGGTTTCAGCCTCAAGTGCCTCAGAATCTGGTAACAACTGGCTAGTCTCTACATGATCTTAGCCATGAAGTTGGAGTACTGCCAATGGGAGCGTTTCCAATGGAGTGTTTTCCAATGGACTTGTGCATTATGTGTGCAAAGATAAGCAACTGGGAGCTTATCTTTGAAAGAAGCTGCCTCACCTCCCAAATTCTCAGAAGAATGAGTATGTAGAACAGAGCACTGAAAGAACTCATAGACTTATTGTATTATAAGATGACAGTTTTACAGAAACCTTTCTAGACACCTTTCTGCTAGCTGGTCTTCTAATTATGACCATGACAACTAACGTCCATAGGCGAAATAGGCATTTTGTCCTCATTGTTGCAGAATTTGGGAAAAGACGAGAATTCTTGACTTTTTCTCTACTCTTCACAAGTGTATGTTTTCTTAATTTGTTGGTCCCTCCTCCCAAAATGTGGTAAGCAAAGTTAACAAGGGGATTGAAATTGCTCAAGCTATGCACACTGCTTGGGTGTTTGCAACAAAAACATTGACCAATCCAAAAAATGCATGTCCTTATAGTAGTATTGTCTAAATTAAGTACATGTATGTGGCTTCCACTTCACTCCAGGCAAAGGGCATGACTGCCTTTCCCACAAACCCTCTGTGGAGACTGTGATGAAGAATCCCCACCACTGAAACCATCGGTGCAACCGTGGAGAGGTCAAGAGGGTGCAAGATTGCATCTTCTCTATTGTGCAAAACTTCAGCAAGCAAGTTATTGCTGGCCCCGTGGATGTTATCGTAGCCCTAAAATGGGTAAACCCCATGGGGAAGAGTTCCAGGATCAGTGGTTGGCAGAGTGCCCGCTGCTGTGAGAAATGTTCCAGTGAGTGCAGTGGTAAACAGCCCACAGGATCAGCTCCATTTCCCCATGACTACAGCTTTGTAACCTTCTTTTTTTTTTTTTGGGGGGGGGGGGGGGTGGTGCTGTAAGAACGGCTTTTTTTCCTTCATCATCTCCTCACCTCCATCAGAATGCTTCAAAAATTAATCACAGGCAGAACACATGAACTCTCCCATCTACTGCCCAGACAAAACCAGTGCCAGCCTGCATGTCACTGCTTCTACTTAATTCTGGAACTTTCTTTGCATGCAAATGATTAGCCTGGATAGTAGTTGTCATGAAATGTATTTTTCCTTCTATGTACACAGGGGTTTAGAGCGTGCAATTTTGAATTATTTGCAGCTATATATACATGTGCAAAGAATTCTCCCCTACGCCACAGCAACATTCAGTACATAAAAGTGCAAGCAGAGGTAGCCTCAAAGGAATCCTGCCAGTCCCTGAAAACAGACACGGCTCTTCTGTTCCAATGATTTTTCCTTTTCGCAAATATATAGAGTAAATAAATGTTTTCAGATCTGCAAGTTTCATTCCTGTCTATCTGAAAATACAACAGTCTGTATAACCAAACATGAATATCATCAAAGCTTCTGTCAGATACCCAGACAATGTCCACTCCTTGAGTAATGACTCATGTCTTATACTTTCCATCCTCTCCTCATTTTTACAACAAAGCAACAGGCAGAAAAGCCTGCAACAGACACAAATACTGACAGTCTCAATTAAAGGGCAGAGGCATGAGCATGACAGTAAAATGGTAATTTTTTCCTTCTAATAAAAAGTGATTCTGTATTCTGTCTCCTAACCAGCATCTGGACAAACTAGAGAAGTAGGTCCATAAGAACTAAATGGTTCAACAAGTCTAAGTGCAAAGTGCTGCACCTGGGTCAGGGCAATCCCAGACATGGGTACAGAATGTGAGAAGAATTCACTGACAGCAGCCCTGTCAAGAAGGACTTGAGGGTTCTTGTGGATGAAAACCTGGACATGAGCCAACAGCATCAGTGCTTGCAGTCCAGAATGCCAACCACATCCTGGGCTGCATCTAAAGCAAAGTGGGCAGCAGATCAAGGGAGCAGGTTCTGCCCCTCTGCTCTTATGAAACCCCACCTGGAGTTCTGACTCCAGCCCTGGGGTCCTCAGCACAGGAAGTACATGGACCTGTTTGAGCAAGTATAGAAAAGGGCCACAAAGATGATCAGAGGGCTGGAAAAAATCTCCTCCAAAGACAGGTTGAGAGAGCTGGGATTTTTCCACCTGGAGAGGGGAAGGCTCCAGGAACACATCAGTGTGGCATTCCAGTACCAAAAGGGAGTCTACAAAAAAAAGGGAAAGTAATTTTTACGCAGGCAGATAGTGACAGAACAAGGGGAACGGTTTTAAACTAGAAGAGGGGAGATTTACATTAGGAGCTAGGAATAAATTATTTTCTCAGAGGGGTAGTGAGGCACTGGAACGGATGACCTAGAGAAGCTGTGGAAGGCCAGGCTGGATAGGGCTATGAACAACCTGGTCTAGGGGAAGTTGTCCCTGCCCATGGCAGGTAGGTTGGAACTAGGTGGTCTTTAAGGTCCCTTCCAACCCAAGCCGTTCCATGATTCGATGATCTCTTGTCTCTCCTTGCAACAAAAAGCATGTATAACAAGATGGCTCTGTCTACAACAAGCTCAGGAAGTAACACAGGAAGAAACTCCATGGAGGGGATTTGTTCTAGTGTGCATGAACCCAGAAGCCAGATTCACGTGTCCCAAATCGCTGTGCCTGGTGCTGGCTGGCTTTGGGACTCCAGGGATATTGACTCACTCAGAAACACAAGGAGCAAGGAAGTTTGTAGGTCTCATATCTGAGTTAGTCCGAACTCCACCAAAGCTGGAACTGTACTTGCAGGAACCAAGGACACTCAAAGAAGAAGGTAAACTGGTGACCTTTCTAACTATGTATTATGGGTTTTCTCTTGCGGGCTGAGCAGATTCCCCTAAAAATACAGAAAAAAACTCCCCAGATCTTGGGCAACTCATGACATTCTTTCATTATTATAATAGAATGAAAGAAACCAGAAATGGGGAACACATATGTCATTGTGCCCAACTATCAACACATATAACGAGATCTAGGAAACTCCAAAAACAGAGTGGTTTTTTACATAGCTGCTTTTTTTATTTGACAGTGTGTTAGCAATGCAATTAACCTAGTTAGGCTCCCATGCCTAGATATTTCTACTTGGCACCTCTGTTCCTCCTGGAAGACTACAAGTTGGAAAAGTCCTACTTCAGCAGGAAGGGAAGGATGAGGACCTTTGTAATTTGAGATACTCTCTTTTT
Source organism: Lycocorax pyrrhopterus obiensis (assembly GCA_014706295.1). Taxonomy (NCBI): domain Eukaryota; kingdom Metazoa; phylum Chordata; class Aves; order Passeriformes; family Paradisaeidae; genus Lycocorax; species Lycocorax pyrrhopterus. The sequence goes on from JACSVZ010000002.1 coordinate 62,773,926, forward strand.
TTTTTTCTTTTTTTTTGTGTTTTAGTATCTCCTTGCAGTGACCTACTTTATGAATGTAAAGCCCACTTAGTTCCCACTGAGCCGAAACCATTTAGAAAAGACACAGAACGATTACTGAACACTATTTTCTTACTGATCAGCACAAAGTTATTTGGCACAAGCATCTCTGTAAATGTTTGTCCAAGACTAGGTAAATTTGCAGTGTTCGATGGCCCTCAGACCTGTGCTTCTGTCAAGTGAGAAGGCTCATAGTCTAGCACTGGAGCTCAGCTGTGCTTCAGCAGAAATACAGAATGCTGGAGGCTGAGCTTTGCTGTCTTCCCCTTTGGATCTGTTCTTTCTTGTTTTGTTCAATGTTTCCCTTTGCAAACCAAAAGAAGATTAATTTTCAAATGGAATGAATGTAAGGGCAAAGAAAAGAATTTGTGAAGTGCATCATACTGGGCTCTGCTTTGGCATGGAGAAACCAGAGGAAGAGGAGGGAACTGTACCCACCTCTGGGCAAGCACCCAGAGGAAAAGCACAGCTCCAGAATCAGCCTTACGAAGCTGAAGGCAATGTCTGCTTTAGGATATGCAAGGAGGTCTGATGGACTCAGTTCATAGCGACACTGGCAGCCTGCCACAGTATTTTGTTCACATGTGCCTGAGATATCCATGGGCCCAGAGCTGTAATTATGGTCTCAGATATCACAGTACTACTAGCCCAGGAGATATTTATGGATCTGATATGTACAGCCTATAGGCACTGTGAAGTTTCAGGCACATTCAAGAAAACTCCCCACTCAAGAAGAGGGACAGCAAGTCTATAGCAGTTCTTTTGAGCTACATCGAAGCAACACACTCCACTGGGTCTCACCACTAAAAGTCACTGAAAGGTCTGGACAGGGTGAACTGCAGGCACAGGGCTCAGGCTCACACCACAGATACTATCAGAGGCATACTAATGAGCTGCAAACCAGGTTAAGCATTAGCACTGCTTGTTTCCCTACGGAGTGACTTGCTGCTTCTCACAGCTGCATTTTAAATTTACAATAATGATATGGACAAGTACATACTTTCCTCCACCAGAAGGGAAAGGCCAGACAACCACTTCCAGACTACTTATTTCTACAAAGCGTATGAAGCATTTAGAGAACAGAGTGCAATCCAAGAACCTAGCTAGAGAGAAAAACTCCATATTGTTTGCTATTTCTATTGCTAACTTCTGCCCCAAAGCATACTATCACACAAATGAAATCACCAAAATGTCACATCTGCAGGAAAGAAGCCCATGACCACCAGCAAGGTGCATGCAGAATACACTTCAGCATAGGGAACAGAAACTTTACTGGGTTGCCAAATGCTAGTTCTACATGAAGCCCGGGGAGGTTTCTGTGTCCTTGTGTGAGCAGACAGGACTTTGTGTAAAATACCCCCATCAGACAGCAAGATGCTTGGGTGAAAAGGAGTCTGATTCTCATCATACTGGCTTGGATCTGGAGTAGCTCTGGTTTATTTTGAAAGAATACCTCCCACTTTACTACAGCTTTAGATACTCTGCAAATACACACTTCTCAATCCATAATCTAAAGCATTACTTTCAGCAGTATAACTGCAGCCATGCCCTTATCAATGTGGTACTTTCTCCAAAATAGTTCATGTTTATTGACAGAAGGGTTTCAGCTACTGTCATGTTAAAGCATCAACCCAGACACCCACTCACATTCAGGCAGAGCCAAGTTCTATACAGGACAAGAATCACAACAATGTATTTGTTTTGAAAAATATTTAAGGACAGGATTTTGAAACTTCTGTTTCCGTAAATATTGGAATCCCAAACCCAGTGCCTGCCCTTAACAAGACCACTTGCCCTTCAGGCTGAGGGCAGCCAAACATATCAGATTGCTCTGCCTGCTCACAGGCAGTTGGAAAGCTGTATGGGGGTATTTCAGTCATGGCCTGTATCTCTGCTAAAATTGACTTCTTAAAAGCATTTAGTGTCTATTTACCAAGAGGATTGGAAGTCACCCTGCAATGCTTTCTTTACTATAGTAGTTCTAAATATTTTACAACTTACAGTGCTCTCTGAAGGAAGACATTTGATATTGCTGCATACAGTTAGGAAGCAGAATGCTTTTGTATTACAGAAAATACAGAGCTTCAAAACAAACTAGTCTGAAACATCTTCATTACTAAAGCTGCTTTGCACTGAGAAAGCCTTATGACGAGAAAGCAGTGCAAACATTCCAGTAAATGCAGTTGTCTATTCTTAGTGTAAAAAAAATTTTAAATGCAAACTAGAAAACAAAAGTATGGTATATTTTGTATGTGCTTACATAAACCACATAACCCTAAACCCTGAGCAGATTAGAAGTGTACATTAACACGGATTAGAAGTTAACACTTACAATACCGATGAACGTATTTTTTTCCTTCCTGATACCAGCTGCATGAGACTGTGGCAGAAGAAATGCCTTTAAACCAGGAGGAAATCTCAGCATTTTAAACTCAGGCTTCCTCCAGCTTAATCAGGTATTTTTTCAGTATGAAAGAAGTTCTTCTATTTAAACTAAAACATACTGACAGTATGCCATTTCAGCACTTGCCTTCCACCCAGATATATCCTAATACTGCAGCATTTTCAAACACTTCACGCAGATATTTCTTTAAAAGTTGTACTGACAAGTCATTTCACCCTTTTGGGAAGTACTTGATGTCTATTTATTTTCAGCCTTTAACAGTCAGGACACCAAGGTTTCCTTTTGCTTCAGCTCTAAGCACCACATAGTTTGATTTTAGCCAAACCACAAATAACATTTATTTTAGCTATTTAATAATTCTAGTCCTTACCTTTGGGGGGAAAAAAAAAAAAGCCTTTTCTACTTTCTTCCATTAGAAGCAAATGCCGGCTTTCTGTTCTTTCAGGCTATCCTTTGCTCTCAAGAAAAAAAAAAAACCGACAGAAAGCTGTATTCCAACATACCTTGAAAGGAGAGCAGCACTCACTGCCAGCTGTGTGACTTTCCAGGAGCTGCGCTCAGACTCCGGCGTTCCCAAGCACCAGGATGTCACAGAGCCCTGAAGCTCGCAGTGAGGAGCGGAGCAGACTGCTCTCACACGCCCTTCCTCTTCTCTGGGTATCTGACGGCTGTACACTTTTAAGGACTGCAGCAGGACTCGTCTCCCAGCCCCTGTGCCGCTCCGAGGAATCATCCCCTCCCTGCTATTAAGTGCACGCTGCCATTATATCCTAAAAGCACGTCGCAGCTTGTATGCAGCAGCTGTGGGAAAGCTGCATTTATTTATACAGGAAGCGTGAGTACAGCACTTCCTACTTCCCATACGAGACTCAATTCAGCTGCAGGTGATTCCTTAAACCCTGTCAGATTCCAGCCAATGCACACCCTTACGTTCTGATTTGGGTATCTGTGCAGCTTTTAACCACAACTCCCATCTGAGCCCTGACAAGGCAAAACTGAAAGCAGCAAGGCATTAGATGCTACACTCATAAAAGCCCTCCCAAATTAACCTGTTTTGGGAGAGCAGTTTGCATAGCAGCTGATGTCTGAAACCTTGCTGGCTTCTGCTTGTGGAAAATGTCATCTAAAAAAAAAAAAAAAAAGTGATTTCTTCACGTTGGAGGGGAAGGGAGCAAAAAATTGAAACTCACAAGTAAAGTACCAGTGTAATTTCAGATCTGAGTGTTTAATGCTGATGGTGCTCATCTTATTCTGTCAATACTAAAATTTCACTCTTTAAGCTGTCCCTGTGTGCAAGAGGGGTTGGGAATCCTGCAGTTCCGTATTCCGGACCTAAGGGTGTGATTCACAGCAGCCAAGCAGCAGGAGGATATTTAATTGTGCCACATGACACCAAACCGTAAAGAACTTTTCCTGCTGTAGGAAATGCACCACACCCACAGATAAGAAATATAGCTATATCAGAGTGCAGGAGGTGCAGAAAAACAGAAGGAAGTATAGATGTTAATCTATAATTTTCTCCTTATGATGAAATAAGTTTACTTTGTACTTCATGCAGTCATTGCTAGCGTTTTGCCTTCAGTACTTTCCTGTGAAACATTATATATAGGCATTTCTTCTGGGGTGTATAAAAGCTCACAGCTGAGCTTTTAGTTATTTTCAGACAATTATACTGCATCAGATTAATTTAAGGAAAAGGCAGTAAGCTTGTGCAACTTTAATTCAGCCTCCTTGCTGAATTACTCCTTTATACTATAGCTTTTCTTGAATTACCATCACATACTCTTTTCCTCTCAGAATAAGTACAAACTTAGAATTTATCTATTTAACCCTGGGTGTTACATGTAATTTTAAATCTATTTCTATAATATATATAATTTATATAACTTTATATATACTTTTTCATATTTATATATTATTTGTATATGTTTAGGGAGGCAGGGAGGGAATAATCACCAGAAAAAATATAGCTGTTCCAACATGCGAAATCTTGTTGATCCCTATGGTGTTCATCAATAGGGTTACAACAGGATTAGGCAAACTAGAGCCATGTCACATATACTGCCACTTGAGCTAGCAGAGCATCTCCCAGCAGAAGCAGATGTATATATTCTCAGCAGTGGCCAACTCTAGACAGGACTCAAGAAACACTTAGGGCTCGGAGCTATTTTTTTAGGCTCTAGAGCAGTAGTGAAAATGTGAAATTCTTTGTAAAACTTTATGAGTAGAAAAGGATTCTCCTTCAGTGGTTAGATTTTTATCCTCCATGTTCTGTTCTAGTATGAAATAGCTTGAGCCTCTATCACTACTCTCTTCACTACCTCCTCTCTGTTCCAGCTCCTCTATTTTCTTCCTGCAGCTGCTCCCTTTGCTACTCTGCCTCCATCACACAAGTACTTGTTAGACCACAGATGAAGCTCAGCAAGAAAACTCTTCCTGTTCTCAGCCCCTGTGCTCAGCACCACAGCACTTGAACAGCAAAAGGCAATTATCTCAAGGAGGAGAGTGGTGAGAGAGGGAGGATGAAGGAAATCAAGTCATTCATGCAGGTGTAGGGAAAATGGCAGGGCAGTAAGTTCAGAAGCAGAGCAGAGCAGGGCAGCTGCCAGTAGCAGAGTAGCAAAAGTAGCATCTGGTTTGGTACTTACTCCTTGCTGGCACAACAAAACAAAAACAAGCTTCACTGAAGTAGCCTCCACCAGTGAAGAGACCGAACTGCAACAAAGATTAGTCATCTTCCCTTCAGACAAATTATGAGGCCAGCTTGTATCTGGGCCTTTTTCAACTATGAAAACTAGATTTAGTACATTAAAATGCACACAAATTCTGGAAACTTCAGCTACAAACATCCCATCATATTTTTGTCCCATTTCCTACTATATGTCTCCATGCAAGTTATAATGTGATTGCACAAACGTGCAAAACTGCTTACAACAAAATTATTTTCCCTTAGAGATCACAAAATTGGTGAGAAAAACTATGAATGTTTCTCAAGACATTTAATTAACTGGAAGTGTTAAGATATGCTTGTTCCAAGCACTCCACTTCTTGAGTATCAAATCCTAAACGGTGGGGCCCGGATTAACACGGCGGACGATCACTTACTGATGCTGTGTGGACAGCTGGCTATGCCCCTGCTTCCATCTTCTCCTCTGTATTTGCCCCTACTTCTGTGCTTATCCAGGATCTCCGCAGCAAAGAGGAGCTGAAGGTGACAAGGCACTGTGCAGGAGCTCAGTCTATAAGGACTTGAGATGATCAATACTGATGATTCTTTCAATTGCCATCACCAAAAGATGTGAGCTGGACTGTTAGGAGCTCTTCTGTCAAAATGATTTCTCTTCCAGCTATACCTCGAGCCCAGGTGCTTCACAGTTTCACAGAAGCACATCTTCTTGGCAAGCTAATTTTGTGAAGTGTTATGAGTCATGCTAAAATTGCTACCCAGCTCAAATCCCTGAATCTCTTAACCTAGATTGATTGGTTTCCTTTTTGAGCCAACAAATTAAAAAAAAAAAAAGTTCAGACTGCCACACAATACCAGACAAGGCACAAGCTAAGTTCCCCCCATTTGCTTTCTTCTTGGTTAGCAGTGATGTAAAGCACAAAACTGAGACAGTCCAATTAATCTTTTGGACACTCTTAACTGATGCTTTTATACCTCCAGGCTGGGGGAATGGATGAGCCTTTGAGATGTCAAAATGCAGTATCACTGGAAACTTTTAGTTGAGTTACTAGCCAGAATAAAAATAAAGGCTGGCATAGTTAATTACTAACATTGCTGTGTCATCCTTGCAGTGACTTGAAATACTTTAGAAATTACTAAGCCACTCTGCATTCACTGAAATTACTAATTAATTTTTGACATAGATGGGTAAAAAAGTAATAGCATGACCACTGAAAAGATTGCTCACATCCCACAAACAAAATACCATTAACAGCAAGTGAAAACACTGAGTAAGTGTATAACTAACAGTTTCATTGTAATTCTACATAAAGAAATAGGACTAGCTTGTGAGGAAAAAAAAGAAATTTTCACTACCCTGTTTCACAGTTTTCAACTAAAAAAAACCAAATACCCTGAAAAACAATTGCTATCCATAGGTATAACATAAAAACAGGTTTTGTAACAATCTTTCTAAAACCAGAGCCTAACCAAAAAAATGAGTCTTTGTCCATCTTACTTTTGTACATGCAAATAATCCATTTCCCTGTGGAAAACGAAAGTATTTGTAGATGTAAGAGAGACAGTTTCACAACAAAAATAGATACTAATGAGTAACATAACCAATGCTGAAAACAAAACAGGAAGGGGTTTTGCACAGAGAGTATACATGTGTGTATATTTGGCAAGTGTGACGCCCCTGATGTCATGGACTATTAATAGTTGTCTTCAATGGGAACTATTTTAAAGGGGGATTACACCATCAAAAGTCATTTGTGGTACCTTAATAAACCAAATATTTTTAAAAAGAATCTCTATTCAATATATGTGTTTATATAATCACACAATGCTAGAAATAATATGTCAGTGAAAAGAAATACAGAGCTATGTAATATTTTGCATGCAGGCAAGCTTTAGTCAGTATAGCTAGAAGAAAATCAGGATCACATCTTTTCCTGTTTAAATAACCCTATTGTTCTACAATTCTGACTTGGTATGCAAGTCACTCACTGACAAACCAGGCTTGAAATCTTCATTAATCCCTTTAGCTAAAACATAAAACTTTATCATAAGGAGTTTTCTATTGGAGTGAAATAAATCAAGTTAAATTATTTTGAAAGAATAGTAGGTGCAATCTAAAGAGCTTTTTATTTTACAGTAAAAAAGGAGTGGGATGGGACACTGTCTACTGAACATTTATAATAATTATGATCTCAAAATGTGTGGATTTGTCTCATATACAAAAAAAAGTGGTAGGTGACTTACACTCATCCTGCTCCTATGAACAATGCAAAATGCAATATTCATTAAACTTCGCTGGCATAGTGGACCATCTCCAAACAAAATCATATGGCTTCCATAAGTTCTGTATTTCTGTATTTCCTCTCTATCCATGTTTTTTCCTATGTTTATACTTTGAACTATCTTTTGGTATTTGATCCATACAGAACCATGCTAGGGAGAAAAAAAAACTAGAGCCTCAGCAGAAAACCATGAGAAGTCAGCCTGCTACGCCAGTGGGTGGGTTTCAGGTGCTTAGAAGTCTCAGTTTAAAGATCAAGGCCAATGGCTTTGACAGTGTATTACTGGAATTCCAGTGCAACTTCTCTTCTTGGGACTGGGAAGCATCGAGACAAAGTGTATTTGCCCCTGTAGCAAAACCTGCTGGTGGCAGAGCTCTGCTGGCAATGCCACCAGGAGCGGGCATTTTGCCACTGGCAACCAAACAGTTCTGTAACAGCTCTACAGAAATTTTTGCTTAGGCTAACTCCTTCCTGCTCACTAAGTGTGTGAAGAACCAGCTGCAAAAAGAAAACAAGCTAAGTCGCTATGAGCCTGCTGTCAATAAGACACTGATGATCTGCCACTGAACAGCAGACACCCAGCTCAGGGACAGCCAGAGCAGCACCCTCAGCCCAGGTCATGTCTTCAGCCACCTCCTTGCACTCGAGATGCAAGGAAGAGGCAGGCTACTGTCACACTCCCCCTTGACCTTCTCCTGTGACATGAGACATGCCAGCCATCGTTTGGCAAGGCAGTTGTGTCCCTCCCCGGCCGCACAGTGGTCGTCAATGATGTGACAGCACTGCTTCTGCAGCCAGGGACACGGGACACCTCTCGGGCTCAGAGGCCACCCTGTGCAAGGAGGTCCAGTTCCCCAGATGGACAGCACATGTAGCTCCCCCCAGACCAGCACCACCTCATGAACTGATGATAAAAAATAAAATGAAACCAAACAGCTCGCTTTGCTCTCGTGTTCATGTGTTACACATACGGAAGTGGAGTTGCTCAGTTCTTATGGACATCAGGTAACAGGCGAGACTTTCTAGCTGCAAAAAGAGGAACTCAAAAAGCAGCATTGAAGGAACCACACTAAATACACATGAAAGAGAAGACACTGAAGTTGTCCTCCTGCCTTCTCTTAAAGTCAGCACACATTTTTAACAAGAGTATATTAAAGATTGCATGGGGATAACTTAAGGCTCAGATAAATTAATTTGTTTTCTATTAACTGTGCTCATAGCTAACTTCAGAGCATGGCACAGACTTTCAATTATGCACTGATATTTTTCTTCCTTTTGATTGTGTGCCCAAAATGACACATTCTGTTGACTGTTAACAAAGTGTCTTGGTAACGTACCTGGAATTGCAGTGATTTCAGACATCAGAATCACCATCAGTTTAAAAATTGAGAGGGGAAAACCATCCTGGCAGCCAAGACAGGAAGCTTCCTCTGTAACAGAGGAGGTCACCAACCTGTTCTTGTCATGAGATAAAAATGTGCACAATGTTTTCATGTCTCTGATTCTACTGTGTTTTCTGTCCTGCCTCAAGCTCTTAACTGCTTCTTTTTTGGAAATATTAAGAGACAGCTTCCAACCCAAGCCAGTCTCCTAGGTGATGGCTTTGCCCTAGCCTGATGAGACTCCATCTACAGATTTAAAAGACAGCTAGAATTTGGAAGGGAGGCTGGCAGAGCACACCTAATAATACATTTCAGCCCAAACTTTGTTGTTTTAATTAACTTCTGTAGACAAGGATGGGCAGGTCAGAGATGAGACAGAGCTGAGACAATTTTATGGCTATAAAAGCCGACAATAGGATTTTCACAGACATCTGGCAGGAAGGACCAAGGTGTGGAGCTATGTATATCTTTGATTAATAGCTTTTCTTTAGTATTTAAGTATGACATACTTAGCCTTTGATTAATTTAGGGTGAGAAAGAGTTTCCAAGTTGAGAGGGGTTACTCCAATGGGCTGGCTATGCAGGGAAATAATGGAACTGAAACATACCCCTAGAGGAAAACCAAGAATTTGTCCCCCTCCCCCAGCATCCCTCTCTTTACTCAACTTCCAGGAAGGGTCTCCATGCCATTCCCCTCCCCTTTTACAGTCTCCTCTCCCTACCAGAATTTACATCTCACCCATTTATGGTGAGACCGGATATGAAAAGGTTTGCCCAGATCCACTTTTCTCTCTATGGAATTTAATCATGCGGTCAGATAACACAACTAATCCTAAGTTTCTACGGATTTCAGCCTCTCAGCAGGGCTGTTTGAGTGAGCCTATCTTCTCCCTGCTGCTTTAGGCTGGCCACCTTTGTAATGGCAGCATCCAACAAGGACACAATACCACTTCCCAGATGAGAAGCAGCAACGTGTTAAAACACGTGCAACTGTTTGCTGGCAGCATTCTTATCACATCACAGCTGTAGTAACAAAATCCAAGATTGCTTCACATTCCAGTCTCTTGTTAGGATAGTGATAAAACTTTTTTTCCCTCCTCTGCTCAAAGCAGAGCAGACAGCAATTACAACAATCTCCTTGAAAGGACATCTTTAACACGCACCACCTAGCAAGAAGCTGTTAAATTCAACAATCCCAAAATTAGTATAGTGGGAACTCAAAGCCAGGCACATTGCTTGCTTGCTGCAAGTGATGTAAGGATTTATTCAGTTGCACTGAAATAATTTGGGAGGGCTTTACTTAATGTTGTTTATTTTTGTATCTGTTACAATCAACTGCCAGGTAACTTCATTAAAAATATGTGCTTTTTACCTAGAAATTTGTTTAAGTCTCTAATAAAATTAGGGATACCCAGCTGGGCAGAGAGAATATCTAGGAAAAGAAACCTGAGCTTTACAAGTCTCAACAGGGGCGGAAGGGCAAGAGGCATACCAAAACCTTTGCTTTTCCAAACACTGCTAAAATCCAAGCAAACAGTGTTTTCAGCTTCAGTACTATCTGCGGTCATTGAAGAAATGACAAGTGAACTCATCTTTTTGTTAAGCTTGACTTCATCTGTGAAAAGCCCCTGGTTCCACTTAACTGCTCTATACTCATCAGCAAGAAATTTAAACAGATCAAGTACTTCCTCCAAGTTTTTATTTTATACATGTACACATATTTCCTGGGATATGACAAAACACAGACAGGGCAAAATGCATCAATAAATCTGTTTCCACAGAGAATTACTTTGCGTTATACAATATAAACAAAGCTTTGAAATGTGAACTCTGAATTTTTAGTTTCCATGAGTTCTGTCTTTCAAGGTGAAGAAATACTGCTCAGTGAACTCTGACTGTGAGTAAACAGCTAAATTTTTCCTTACATTATCCTTAGGATAACTCTCTACAGGATTGCAATTTACGTATCTTGGGAAAAACAATATCCCAAATCATAGGGAATGGAAATGCTGCATTGTGGAAGAAGAGAAAGAGGCTTTAGACAAAAGGAGAAACAATTGGCCTACTTTCAAAGAAGTCCTGAACACCTCTCTCACTTACAGTATGCTCAAAGCTAGGTCAGATCCCACCTGCAGAAGGCAGATGGGAAGAAACTTCCAGGATCTTGAAGTCTGCCAAGGAGATATGAGGAGGTATGAGAGAACACGAAGTTTAAGGAAGGTTTGGTGGATGAGAGGCTGGACATGACCCAGAAAAGCCAATTGTATGCCTAACAGGAACCATGGCCAGCAGGGCGAGGGAGGGGATTCTCCCTCCCCCTCTCTGCTCTCATGAGACCACACCTGCAGTGATGCGTCCAGCTCTCTGGCCCCACACACAAGAAGGCCAGGGGCCTGCTGGAGTGAGTTCAGAGGAGGACCACAAAGATGATCTGAGGGCTGGATCTCACCTCCTATGAAGACAGGCTGAGAGAATTGGGGTTGTTCAGCTTGCAGAAGAGAAGGGTCATGGGAGACTTTATAGCACCTTCCAGGGGCCTATACGAGAGCTGGAGAGAAACTTTTTACAAAGGCACATAGTGACGGGTCAAGGGGGAATGGCTTTAAACTGAGAGCTGCTTTAAATTCGATATTAAGAACTGAGGGTGGTAAAACCCTGGAACACATTGCCTAGAAACGTGGTGGATACCTCATTCCTGCAAACATTCTAGGTCAGGTTGGATGTGGCTCTGGGAGATCTCATCCAGCTGAAGATGCCCCTGCTCATTGCAGGGGAGTTGTACTAGATGGGTCCCTTTAACCCAAAATGTTCCATTACTCTAACAGGGGCCAAAGGCAGGGAAACCATTTGACTCTCCTGAATATGAAATTAACAGCATGAAGAGACTGAGCATAACACTCTCTGGTCTTTCTGGTTTTGTTTCATGAATAGAGAATATTTGCTATACTGAAAAAAAAGCAGGTGAAAGGGAAGAAGAATTATAAACACAGAATATTTCTAACACCTTCTAAGACCTTTTAGCTTTCTGTATTTTCATGGCTTTTTGACCAGCATAAACAAAAAGATGACAAACAGCACTTCGCAATAGCCTTGCAGAGAGCAAACTCAGTGTCAGAATCCAGACATGTAGCATCCCTAGCATCCCTGGTGGTGATCACAAACATCTCACCAGTCTCTGCGTGTCCCAGGGAGCAAGCTGCCACAGGCTTCAGCTGGGAAAGCAGCACGAAGCACCTCTCTGGGCTGACAAAACTGGAACAAATAGGCTGCTTCCTACTGAGCAAACTTCAGAGTAATTATACAGCACAACTTGGTAAAAACCAAGAAGCTCCACCTGAGACCCTCTTGAAATATGGTGATCATCACACTATGCCACAGAAACAGGGTTCACAATAATGGCTTCTTGCCTTTGGGTTAAAAAAATACCAGATTGTGATGTGAGATGTAGCACTCAAACTTTGTATGTCGAAACAGAATTTGGACAGCAAGAGAATGTAGCTTATTTCAACTATGGACTCATTCCTGATAATAGTGGTTTAAGGATTTGAAGAATTTCTGGCAGTTTCTGTTTAATTGTTTATTTAGAAATAATTATTTCTCTTCCCCCAAGCAAAATGACAGGAAACATGAATCAAGACTGTTCAAAAACTAAAATAACAACTTCCTTTGTCCTTAGTAATAACATTTTTGGTTGTGTGACCTGAGTGGGTATTTGTGTGTGTGTTTACTGTGAGAAATCTTTTGCCAATGAATCATTATTTTGATGCAATATTTTACATAAAGCCTACAGTTGATTTTTTGGGTAATTTCTTTTGTTGTCAATAGGATTAGGAAGGAGAGGAGAGATCTGAAAAACACGTAGAAAGAATAAATAAAATTAATGTTTTACAGGAAATCAGATGTTCTCTGCATGTTCTGCTGCAGTTAATTTCCACTAAACACAGCAGTGTATGATGGGAATGGAGATAGTGACAGTGAAGGAAAAATTCCAATAATGTGCTTTCATTCTTTGATTGTCCTTCCAGGAAACAGAAGTTGCTTCAGCCTCCTTCAAAGGGCAACAAGTGCACAATAAATTTTTTATCTTTTAGTAATAACCCAAATGTGCAAGACTCCATATACCAAGATGTTTTCAGTTTCAATACTATTATGGGCCACGAGGCCCATCCATCACTCTGTCTAGACCACAAAAAGTCTGGTTTTGGCACTGTGTGAAGGTTTAAGATTCTCTCACATAAAAGCATCCCTAAGCTGACAATCAAGACCTCTGCTGTCTCTTATACCATCCACTGCCAAACAATTTTATTTTTTTCTATTGTAAAAAGATTACTAAAAGCTTGTGAATTTAAAATAATGAACACTTGTACAAGTGTTTCCAGCATGTTGCTGAAAAACAGTCAGTGAATAAATTATTTTCCTCATTCAGAAGGCATTGTAAACCATGGTTTTCCTCAGGAATGAAGGTTTATTAATTTGGCAGATTTTATGCTCCTAGCTTGTATGTGAAGAAATGGTTGAGCAGCAAAACTGATGAAGCCTGGTTTCTAAGGATTTGTGTGCCTTAACACTACTAAAACAATAACCCTATTTCCCTGGTATTGCTTCCAAAGTGCCCCTGGAGCGGGGGGCAGTGCAGTTTATGACTTGCACTGACCCACATGCACACTGATTAGTAAGCCTTACCTGTGATGCTGGGTTTTTGACTGGATGTACCAGAAAATGTACAAAAGGGGAGTCCTGCCTGCCTTTTTACATCCATGGCTCAGAAAGTTGTCAAGTGTATCAGCAGACAAATAGTGTAATCCACATGAGCTCTATTTCCCTAAGAAATTCAGTTAAGCAGGAGACTTAAATCAGCTCAAACCTTTAAGGATTAGACCAATCATTTCACAAAATCATAGCAGAAGTCAGGGCACTTTACTGGGTACTCTTCAGACGTGTGACTACGTACAACCTTTCTGTTTCATTATACACAGTAGGAAGTAAAGAGGAAACTCTTTCATTTGACATTTTGGTTTTGACCATTGGAAGCCAACTTCAGAAGTTTTGCAATAGGCTTTCCAGCTCTTTAACAAAAAACACCTGCAGCACAGATAAAAAGTTTAGATTTCTTTTCTTTTTTGTAGGCTTTGCCACCAACACCCTTTGACCTTGGAAAGGCACAGTAATTTTATCATCTGTAACACCACAAAAAAACCCCCACAGCCTTACTTACTTGTATACAAAGTATACAACACATGCCCCAGCTGTCCTGTGTGCTTTGTTACAGACTGTAAAGTGTCTTGCATTCAAGGGCAAAGCAGTGAAACACAAATTTCCAACAGGGAAATCTGGAGTGAATTAAAAGATGAAAAGTGAAGTCCCTATAAAAAGAAGTTTTCTAGTGAACATCACTGATCTGATGAAGTATATTTGTTTGGATGATAATACAAATGACCATTCAAACAATACAAATTATCTATATGTGTTTCTATCAAACCTGCCTTAACTAAAGTAGAAGACATAAATGCCATATACATTCTACCTGCTTAAATACTAGATGCCAATACAAAATAAATACAAAATGCCTGCAGAGGTGCCATGGGATCACAAGGGGCCGCTGATACCTCTCATTTCTGAATCTCTTCCTGTGTTCTTGCTTCCACCTTCCCACCATCTTCCCTTTGACTCATGCCCTTTCTGAGGGCCTAACAAAATCTTTGGCAGTCAGTTCCTAAAACTTCCTGCACTACCTGTCTGAAACCTGTCTAAATCTATTCTAAAAGTCTAAAATCTTTTCACCTTTTCTTCAGAATAGTTGCTTCCACCAGTAAGCAAAATCCCAAATATCCCACTGTGAATATGGCACTAGCTCATGATTTTTTGTATCTGTAGAAATATATAACATGCTCCAGTGTGCTTGATCTTGTTTTTCCCTTAAAGACCTTCTTGTGAAATGTGTTGAACAGTTTTTCTTCTAGTATTTACATCTGAGTTCCTGTTTTACTGCAAATGTAACGTGCATGACCTTGATATTTTAATGTTTGTCATTAATGTGTGCATAGGATTATCAGAAGGCAACTCCTTCAGGTAACACCTATTTGACAGTTCCTAACTGCTAACATTTCTACTTTTAAAAGTAATGATAAGAGGTTGTACTTTGTGAGACTATGAAGTAGCCTGGTATCGATACTTTTTATGTTGTAGGTTTTATGTACCCAACTTCAGACCGTGGTCCCCCTGCCAGGCATCACTCAAACATACAAGAAGCTGCACTGCCAGAAAGAGTTCACAGTCTGCGTTGCAGTCAGAGGGAACCAGAAGAAGAGTTGTGAAATAACACAAAAAGTAAGGCAGGAAGGGAGTGAGTGTGACAGGAAGAAGATACAAGATACCTTTGTACACAATGGAATTAGTCAGAACATTTGACATTTCTTCTCCAGCCTCTTTCCTCCTCATCCAAGAAAATAAATAACTGCAATTCTTCACCAGTATTAACTAGTCATCACCGTTGGCTAGCCACTGGTACAAGTCACAGAGGAAGTAAAGAAGCTGAAAGAAGAGATGTTTCCCTTATGAATAATAAGGCAAGGTGCTTTTTTAATAGATGGGCCCACATAAAAGTTCGTAACAGCACAAGCAAGGATGACATCAATGGCAGAAGACAAGGGAGTAGCAGTGAGTTGTGGAGGACCAGAAAAGTAGAGAGGAGAAGCAGCAATCCTCCCTGCTGAAAGGCTGTGGGAGAGAGGGCTCTCAGCACGAGCTACAGGCCAGCGTAGGGACTGAACAGACAGCTGAACAGCCACAGCCAGCACCACAGGATGTTTGATGGTAACACCTAATGCCTGAAAAACACTCACTACAAAACCACACATTTCCTTTCACTGTTTCCAGAATCAGTAATTTTGTCACTTTAAAAAAAACCAACAAAATCCCCAAAACAACAACAAATGTTTTCAAGTAGGTTTTAGGCATTGGCCAGAACACTTTTCCAGACTCAAGAGCCACATGAAACACTCCTGCATCCGTTGATCTCAAACATTTTAACACAAAGCTGACAGTCCCTGCATGGCATGAACTGAATAATTACTGGGAGATTTCCCCCCTTTTCAGCTTTTCCTAGTTCATCCACCAACCCCTTCCCCACCTGCCCCCTCCTCCTCAAAAATCCTCACTGTTTCAGACAGGTCTGTGAAGAATCTGTTTTAGTAATCAGTAGGGTGCTCCAATTACTTCATCATGACACAGATATTGCCAACACCTCTAATGCGGAGGTGTTTCTGGCAGAGTTTGTGTTTTGCCATGTAGCCTTCCTCCACAATGGGAGTCACCTTAATAACAGAAGACATTTTGCTGACACTCACAACTGAGAGGAACTTTCCCTGGCATCTGTAACTGGAGCTCCGGTAACTGATTGTCCTGAAAAATGATACAAGGAAACTATTCTAGGAGGGATTAGCTCTTAGTTAGGAGATAGAAACAAAGCAGTGTTTAAATGCCATGAAATGAAGGAGCACTCCACAGACCATTCTGGAAGAACAGTTCTGTGTGGATCAGCTTCCTGAAAAACAGACGTGGAAGGATGTGGAGACCAGGCTCTAGAAAGCTTCTGTTTGTCTGTCTGTCTGTCACTGGGGCTGGCGGTAGCCAGGCAGACACCTAGGTTAGTGATCCCCTGACTCAGCCTCCCTGCAAAGTCACACAAAGCTTCACCTTTCCTCAGATACAAAGTCCCAAGCCCTGCTAACAAAATCAGCAAGGGATCAACTATCCCAGTCCTTAGCTAGACACATTTCTCCTTTTCAAAGTCTGTTTGAGCCATTTAATCATCATGAATGATGTCTTTATCAAGCCTGCCTCCAGTCAGTGGCAGATGCAATACTACTCAATACTGTCTGGCAGAGTAATTGAAACCCAGTGTGTGCAGAACAGTACTCTGCTGCCCTGAAGCTCAGATCAACTCTTGAGCATTGCCTTGCCACGATTTTAGACACTGGGAAAGATTTTTGCCTTTGAGAAACATCATGGGCTCCAGAGCTCCTCCTCCATTTCCACCTCCACTTCCAAGGGAGAACAATTAATCTTTTTTGCCAGCCAGACCCAACTGAACAAGCTCTCCTCTTTTTTATATGCATATATTTTTCAGTCCCTACCCCCCATACTGACACTCACTACAAGAAAACAGTATTGGCCCATTCGTGCTCCCTGCAGCTGTTCAGCCTTTTCTGGGCTGTGCTGCATTTGTAGACTTACTCTTGGGACAACTGCTCCATTTTGGGTAAAACTACAGTAAAACCAGAAACAGCTGATAGAGGGGTCTGGCCTGAAAGTCAAAAGGTTCACACAGCATGTTATCAATATCTGGAGTGTTGGACAACCTTTAGTTAAGTACTGTGATCATACAAGTGCATTATTTGTCTTAATACCGTGCACAAACAAACCTGACGGTATCTAATGAGCTTTTCAACTTCTGCAAAAGGCAAAATCACCAATCCATACCAGCACCGTGTGGGAATTTCCAATAAGATTTCTAAGAGGGAAAAAAAAAAAGCCCTCTGCTGTGATGAAAGCCCTCTGCTTCTGTACCCCATCTCCTTCAAAGAGCTGCTGAGCAAAGTGCTAAATGAACATGCTACGGGGTCACCTGAAAACCAGCTCTGACCAGTTACTCAGTGGTCCTTCAAGAACAAAATAAATATTGAACACTTCAAAATGCAGGTTATATTTATTTTTTACCCTGGCTTAAAAGGGGAATAATCAATAAAATAGAAGACTACTTAGTCAAAGCTGCTGCAGTAAAAAAACATAGAAAACGTTAAAGAGAGAATGCAAATTAAGAGCTGTTGTGATAACTGGATAGTGTCTGACATTAGTAGACTGAAGAAAAATACACTGTGTAAAAGGTGAATAATGTCTGAAAAGAAGTGCAATTAGGACCAGCTATCACAGGGTTTAACACATTATCTCTTCAGACTACACCAAACAAGTTCATGAGGATCTTTGCTGACTGAAATCAGATAGATGCTGCTGGAGGAGGAAGTTACTGGTGTTCCCTATGGTTCACTTGCAGGATAAATGCCTTTGAGATCCAGAGCACCAAACAGTGCACCAAACTACACTTTACTTTTCATTTGTTTGTTTTGCCACACTGGCCATAGCTTGATCACTAAGCTTTATTCACTCCTCTTTCTGCCTTCCTTTTGTTTTGCTCTGTATTACAACGTGCAGGATAATGTTGTTAAACAATCACATTTGTGAACGTCAGAAAAAAGTATCCTTTTGAAATAATTCAGTGGGAATCAGCAGAGGAGTTGCACACGAGGACCAAAGATGATTCCATCCCCTCCGAAACTGTGGCTTGTCATAAGTGCATATCAGGCTTGAATTTCCCTTTTGATACAACTACATGCCAGTCTCAATTTTAAAGATCTATTTCAGTAGAACTACTGCCTCTGCATTCTTTTAAACTATTGTGAAGAAATATGAACGCAGAAAGATCTATTTTTATATCAATATTCCAAAGGCACATAAAAGGGCATCTAGCTTTGTCCTCATTATTTATACTGTCAATAGAAAGCTTTAACTAAGTTACAGTAATATTATTCAGTTGGATTTGGCTTTTTGTATAGCAAACATATGTGAGCTATAAATCTCAAGAAACAAAAAAATCTATTTAGCTGGAGGCACTTTTATATCACCAGCAGGCTTAGGTATGCTTTCAACATTTTGCCTGTTCAATGCTAATGGCAATGGATTAGGCAGATTAGATATGCCTACCAGTGCAGCTCCCCGATAAATTACAGGCTTTCTATCCACAGCAGGCCCTCAATAATTCCATTTTCTGTAGAAATGAAAATGTGTCTTTGGAACAAAAGAAAGCACTCAGCCGTAGAGCCATTCACAGGAAGTTTTGCTGGTATACAGCCATATGTCAAAGCATGCCTACTGTTCTGTAAGTCACCCTGGGAACAGCAGGACTAATGAAGCCTGGTTTCCTACAGAATTATGTCCTACATTTAGCACCCACAGTGTAATGCAGTCCCTGAGCCCTCCAGTGCAACACAGAGGTGTTCCCTATGCTCCCTCACAGCAATCTTACACAATACCTGAACTTCTCCATCCCACACACAGCTCTGCCCAAGTGTCTTCCAACAGCATTTCTCCACTGCCTCCTCTCCATGCCCTTCCCCTTCCTAGAGTCACCATCCTCATCCTTCTTTCTTCTCAGCTCCTGCCAGCCTAGTGCTACATCTGCACTGATGGGTGACCAGCAGCAGCTGAACATAATGAATTAGACCTGAACTCTGTCTCCTCCAACCTGGCAGGAACCACTACAAGCTGGGCAATGAAGAAGAAAGATGGACAGACAAAGGAATGCATGGGGTGGTTGCACACACAGTGTTTTCTTTGAAAGCTAAAAATCTAGTCTCTTCCAAAGGCTACTGAGATGCTTCTCAGTGCTCCTTTTCAGGAAACACATCAGCATGACAGACTTATCAGAAAATTCACCCTTCAAAAATGTCCTGAGATAATTATTTTCATTGAACAACTTCTGCTTCTGGGAGTTTATTTGCACAGCTAACTCAAAAGAGAGAAAATATTCAGTAAGTGTGTTATTAAGTTTTATGCATTTTATTGAAGCCTATAAGAAGCTATCTAAAAAGATCAGTGCTGCTGCCTCAGACTGAGGTTCTCAGCCTTATCTTCCACCTACAGAAAGGCCTTGGCAAGACAGAAGAGGATGCACTATGCAATTCCTCGAAAAAGATGGATCTGTGGCAAGCTTTTCAGTTTACTCTAGCTGTGAGATATCAGAGCTATATCAGCAAGAGATTTAACAAGGTTTTGGCTGCTGTGTTATAAGAGAGATCTCAATAGCAGTCAAACAGTTTTTGTGTTTGTATTTTTAAACTATGTCATGGAGCCTAAAGCAAAATTTGCTCTGTGAAGGAAAAAGTATGAACTCTTGGCAAAACCAACATGTATAGTTGGGGCAAGCCCAAGCAGGATCCAGCCTGTCTTTGTGAATCTTTGGACAGGCTGTCCCATGAAAACTAAATAAAAAGCAGGAGTGGAAAAATAGGGACACAGTCATGGATGCACTGTGTCTGTATGCTTTGCATTCGAATACGGGTTATTTTTTACCACCACCCACATAAAATTTCCCACTTCCAGCTGAACTTCTCAGCTGAAAACTGGGAGACATCAATTTTAGATAATGGGTAGAGAAAAATATATCTGCATACCTATCACAGAAAAGTATTTAACTGTGATTATAGTTGCCAACACCCACCTTCTGAGATTATGAATAAGCTGCATTTATACAAAAAGCTATTACCATTAATTATATGCTTATATGGTTTACTAAATATCTGTGGATTTTATAAACTTTGTCGAAACCACAGACCTCTTCAACATTCCCACCCCTACTGGTATACAAAGAAATGGGAACTGGTTTCAGCCCATTACCACCATTTTCTATCGGCAGAAGTCAGGGCCTAACATTAACATTTCACTTTCTTCCCTTCCTTTTCTTTCATTCCTTCTCTACAATCCAGGAAGGCATTACCTTTTCCTCTAGAAAGAGCCATGCCTTTGAAGGACAATATTAATATAACTCATTATAAACTAAAAGAGGCATTGAGGCAAATAATACTATACATGAAAGAGGATTCCCCGCATATGTTAAAATTCCCAACTGAATTTCTTTCATCAGAAAGACAGAGCTCTAAATGTGCTTTTAATTCTTGATATTTTCTTTTTGATTATTAAACTTGGCATAATTACTTATTTACAAAATGTCAAAATTATACATTCCATGAATTTTTCAAAATGTTTTTACCAGCAATATTGTCAAATGTTGTCTACAACAAGTTTTTGCTCCAGAATTTATGTAATACAGAAGAAAATTATTCTCCTTCAAAGAGTCCTGTCCTCAGATAAGTAAGCATTTTAGGATTACTTGATTCTTTTAAACATAATCCTTTATCATCTAATGATGTGAAATACATTAATCTTTCCTGACTCTATTTGTCACAATTTAGTTTCCTCCTGATATGCTGCAGTTCTTGGCAATTATTTGAATCTTGCCCTAAAACCCAGAACTGAAAAAGCTAAAAATATTAAAATACATTATTTCAAGTAGAAATTTTACATATATATAAATTCACAATAGCAAAAACTTAGTAGAACTAAGAAATCAGCTCAGGCTTCCCAGAATCACAGTATTTTGCATTCTATTTTTTATTCAAACAAAGCCTAGTCAAATAGAACTAACCATGACACAGAAGACTGAAATAATTTTTAAATGCATTATCTTCTTTTCACTGAGCATTCAGTCTGTTCAGCTTAGTGCCAACACAGGCTCTCCTTAAACCCTAGACTGCACTCATGGGATAAACTGCTGATTATATCAAAGGAACCTTCTCATTGCCAAAGTATTTGATACCTGGCTGGCATTTTCCCTAGGCAAGTGTGTTTTGCAAGGTCTATGAACTGTGTTGTAGCTTATGCTATTTTGGTTCTGTGATAGTTAGAAGCAGCAGCTGAGACAGATCCAAGCCTGTCATTTTCTAATCTAAGTCACCACACACATCGTGCTTCATCAGTGATGAAAAATAGAAATACAGCAGCCGGACGTGTCTTTGGCCACAGAGTGTCCAGAAGACATTTTAATGAAGTCTAATGTCCATAGCTCAAATTCACTTTGTGTGCAGCAAACTGAACTACACAGACAGTGCATTCATCCTCAAAGAAAACTGAAATTACTTTGATTCTGGTAATTGTTAGGTCTAATATTAGCAGTGTTTAGGGAAAGAGAGCTATGCTATCCTCTGTGGAATCACTTCAAGGCACCACAGCAAGATGGGTAAAAGTAAATGCTACTGCCCCGCGGATGAGAAGAAACTAAGTACTTCTGTCCTTATTCCTGTGCCAGCAATATTTGGAAATAGCAGCAGAGCAGGGATATAGGTAGGGCAGAGGTGATAGGAGTAGGGTTATGGTCAGTGGGGAAGTTATTGGACTGCAGTGGAGAAAGGGTGAAGACCTGAAAGAGGTCTGGAGGGATTCCCAAGTGTCCCTAGGGAGTGGATACCAGCAAGGAATTAGAAGGTTCTGAGAAGGGTAGAAGGTTTAGGAGCAGTCAGGGACGATTTGTGTGTGTAGCAGGTTTTCTTCCCCTCCTTTCCCCCTAACCTTCCCCGCTCCTCCTCACAGCTGATCGATCCCTCAGCCTATTGCTTTTCAACACTGTATCTTCTTTCCCTTTTTCCCAGGCAGGCAAAGCACCCCAATTCCACCTCCATCACTCTTAGATACCATTCTCCACATATTCCCTTTCTCCCACTTCCCTCAAGAGTTTCTGGCATGTAAGAACAATAGTGTGAGCTTGATGGGACTTGGAGGAGAGAAAACTATAAAATGGACCACAATGTTCTTTTCTTGCTCTCTTTGCAAGCTGTTCTGGTCAGTTAACACTTCGCTCACCATCAGTAAGAATCTTTCCTGACTAGTTTAATTCCTTCTTGTAAATTCATAGCCCCCTTTTGGACAATGGATATTTTGAGTCACCACATCTCAGGAGCCTGAAAGAAAAGCCAGATGGGAATAGATCACTCTGATCTTGAAACAGTTCAAATAGATGTCCTGCTCTTGTGCCCACTACACCATTACATTTCTTTACTTCCAAAAATTCCACTTGGAGGCAGAATGTTTTGTACAGAACACCACCACCAAGAGCTAAAAATAAGTTGCATATACCTGTGACTGGAAACAGTACATCAAGGCCAGGAAAATCCAAGAAAATGGGGAATGCTTGACAGACAAAGAGAGTCTCTCAAGTAAAATTGCCCTTCTGCTGCCAACATTATTTAAGACAGAAAAATGTCCACTGGTTTCCAGGACATTGGTCCCACAAATAAACTATCTCTCAGCCTATATTTCAACTCTTATTTGCTGCTTTGATGATTGACTTGCTATTGCGAAAAAAATGCCCTTCATTTTTCTAAATAAGCAGCCTACTCATTGTTCTCTACAAACTTTTATCGAAACAAGTGTACATTTGTGTCTATGTAAAAGCTTTACCTTTGAAAGCACAGTTGTATTAATTTTTGTTCATAATTTCAGGCTTCCCTCTGACAATAAAAAATTATGCTACCTAGAGTGATGTAAATTTGGTACCATAATAACTAACTCAATTTTTAATGTCTTCCCCTTTCTTTAATATCAATTACCTTCTGCAACACCACAGTGTCATTGAAAAGCCCTTAAACGAATTATGCCCTTTACATGGAAAAATCAAGAGTATGTAGGAAAAAAATGTATCTGACTACAAAGACTGTGTAAACCAAGGCAACAAGATCACTGTTCCCTTATAGCTTATAGAGTGGTCCTCTTTTATGTTTTTTTCCCCATCATCATAGAGTAGGTTTTACAGCTCCTCCTCTCCCTCCCAGTGGCATCAATTAACACTGGACTAAACACACTCTGTCCACATTTCAGCCGGGTTAAGGTGGCAAAGCCTTTTCAGGCTGCATGAGAAATTCAGACCAGCTAAGAATAATTTCTGACATTCATGAAATGTATAATGTTTGACCCTTTTTTGAAAAGCAAGTTCAAAGTGATTGAAAAACACTTCCAAAGAAGCATAGCTACATTTTACATTCACCTCTGCATACAGCGATCACATTTATTAGAATGTAAGGCAGACTTGGGCTTCATCATACAGGGGCTATTATAAATTAACCACCATGTAAGGAAAAAAATTAAAGGTGGACAGACAAGCAGAAAGAAATATAAACCATGCACATAATATATCTTAAAATAAACCCACTTGGAAAGGCAACATGAAAAAAATCTTGACTGCTAATCAAAAAAATGTATAAAAATTTAGACCAGTTGGATGACTGCATATAAAGGCCACACTGCTCAAAAATTCCAACACTTGCTACATAACAACAAGCTATACTCCTCTGCTTTTGAAGACATTGATTTACTTTTTCTTGAAAAGGGAAGCCTTACACTATTCTAATGAAAACAGTGGGTTTGATTATTTAATTCAAGATACCAAAATGCCTCAGACGTATCCTCGATGATAAACATGACATTGTATTCTTTTGCTTTAGTCTAAAGAGCCCTCTAGTGCTCACCAACAGCAGCCATAATATATTATTTCAAACAAGTAAGGAAATTCCTTGCAAATCTCCGCCTATTAGTCTACCAAACACCTCCAACTAAGGGAAAGAAAATGAATTTTAGGCACTGAGTGATACATCTGCATGAAGAAAATAACTTCCATAGTTAAGACTGTTATTTGGAAAATATGTTTATGATGCTTTCTGTATAATTTTAAAGGACTTTTAGGTTTAAATAACATTTCAGTCATCCACTCACAACATTCATTGATGAAATTTATTTATATATAGAAAAAGAGCCTTCCGTTTTCAAAATTATTTAGCTCTCTCAGTCACCACTGATGAAAGTCAGTGACTAATGGATCACACTGCAATTATCTCTGGAGAGGTATTTTTTTCCATAGAGGTTCTATTCAGGTAAGTTCATGAAGGACCACTCCATTCCCCTTTAAACAATTAATGGCAAAAACCTTCAGACCATGTTTTGGAGAAAAGGTGCTATTAGCTTAACATTTCTTCATTCACATGCCCCACTCCCTCATCTGGGTCAACAAAATTGCCTGTGGAGATTAGCTGTGAACCACACCACCACATTCCTCAGTGCTACCACAGGCTGTAGAAAAAACATAGAGAATATGCCTTCAAGTTCCCTATCCACCACCTGAGAAAGGATTTTAACCCATTCCTTCTCTGGAAAGAGCTGCAAGACAGAGACGTGGCAGTCCATAAATAGCACAAAATATTCTTACATTTTGTCAGAGAGAGTCTACTGATAGACCAATGTGATCCACTCTGTAATGTCCAATGACTTGAGTTCCTGCTCCTAAAAAAGTTTAGTTCAGCAGTACAGCACTTGTTATTGAATCTCCCACCAGTAACAATGAATGCAACAATGGATTTACCAGTGAGGGGTGGTTGCCAGGTATCACACAATGAATACCAATCCCTTTTTTAAGGGGAAACTGTTTCTTACCCAAGCAGCTGTAATATTAGAATTAAGTTAGTACAAGATTGTAACTGATTTCCTTTTCTTATCCTAACATCAGCAAGTTACTGTCAGTTACACCTTAGAAACACTATTTTGTCAACTGCAGTCACAATCCAGATGTGATAGAAAAAACGTATTCTCTGCACTTCAAATTTA
Organism: Lycocorax pyrrhopterus obiensis; assembly: GCA_014706295.1. NCBI lineage: Eukaryota > Metazoa > Chordata > Aves > Passeriformes > Paradisaeidae > Lycocorax > Lycocorax pyrrhopterus. The sequence goes on from JACSVZ010000002.1 coordinate 62,798,997, forward strand.
AGAAACTACTTGTATACTTACAAACACATGCCAGCGTGTTGTTCTTTCACTGTGCAACCATTGTTGTACAGAATTCCATACCCAGACTTTGCAGGAAGCTTTCAAAAAAAAACCCAAATAAACCCTGCAAAGCCCCCCAAAGCACCAAACCTCCCCCCTAGTTTAGCTGAAGACCTATCTGTGTTGTATTTACAGAGACACAGAGAGAGCCTTTGGTCTTAGCAACAGCAAAGGTTTGGGTACAACACTGAATCCTTAGAGACATGCAGCGTTCACAGGAGATTATGAGGTTACTTCAGCTCTCACAAATCTCCTAGGCCCCACCATGCACCCAAAATTGTCCAGGACAAGGTACCTCTACTACCTATGTCAGGAGTAGGGAATATATGTATCTAGAGGATAATGAGATGGCAAAGACAAAAGTATTATGTTCCTTAAGCTATAAAAGTGCAACTTGTATGGACAGAGTGGTTACACTGGTACTTCTACATCACTTTAACTAGCCTTGATACAGCTCTTGAAAGTGAATTTAAAAGTTTCTCAACCTGAAGGATACTTGTTGTCAGCAAGAGAGGCAATTCTTCATCTACACTGAAGCATTTTCTTTAGGGAGATAATGCAATAAATACTGAAGTATTATGGTATTTTATTCCTGCTTCTTTCATGATTTATAGTAGCTTTTTATATCCACTGCATGATTGCAATTGAAAAAGGGCCAGAAATGTAATGCTGCAGTGAGATAAAAGCTAATATATTAAATACTCATGCAAAAAAATATTCGATTTCTATAACTTCTTGATTTCTAGAAAGACTGTGCAAAAGTTTTGAGAATAAAGTTTGATAGCAAAGGCATGCCCTCTGACAAGACTGATATTCATCCTCAAGATGTCATTTCGAAGTCCACATTCAGATTTGCTGTAGTATAATGATATATTACGTGCAATCAAAAACACTGCTAAATTAACGGGATTAGGAAGCGTAACATCAGCCTTTGTCTGAGCTCTGTTAGGCAAGCTGGACATATGAAAAGGCACCTTGTGACTGCTTGTTCACTCTTCCATTAGGAAGAATATAGAATATGTAACACAGTCTTAACTCCTGTCTGTTTACGTAGAGGATTCTTACTTCAGGGACTTGAAAGGATACTTTTGTGTTGTAGTTACTGTAAGAACAAGAACTTGTAAGAACAAGAAGTGTAAATTATTTTCAATATGGAATGAAAACGTCAATTCACTTACCTCAGTTACACAGCATTTGTGCAAAAGCTTTAGACCTGTTCATAACATCCTAGCATTAACACAAGCTGGCTATCTAAAAGTAAATGAACTTGATGCTTCCTACGAAATCAGTAAAATTATCTAGGGAATACAGAAAAGGAAAATACATAAAATCCTGTAGTGAATTTAAGTCTATGGAATTAATCTATTGAGGTCATTAACGACAAGGTCAAAGCGCATACGACTTCACCAAGAACAACAGTACCAGAGAAGAAAACCTTGTTTTCCCAAAGAAAATTTACCGCTACTTTACTATTATTATATTTTCCCATGTAAATTAGAGTTCAATTCTCAGTGTCCTGTTATGATTTCCCTCTTCCTGTAACCTCCATTAGAAAATGAAATGCAGCATGAAAGAAAGCAGACTGACACTAGAACAAATTAATTATGATGCTCTGACACGGGGGATTGGATTGTTTTATTACATTAACGATAATATAGATTAATTTTGAAGAACCCTACTGGTCCTAATTCACAGAAACTAGAGATGCCACAAGACTCTTGTTAAAACAAGCAATAATTTCCAAGGTCAGGAAAGAACTTCACATGGCATTATTTGACAGGAACATTTTCAAATACTTCCATGACTCAAAAACATGTTTGAAAGCTGCTCTCAGGTCAATTGTCACAAACACAAGGTTTCATTTTTACCCTGACATAGCCAAAACTATCAACTAATCTATCCCCTGAGAATGACACAATATTCCAAATTTATTCAACATTTTTTCTGCTCCTTGTTGAAAAAAGGTCAGGGTAAGGAAAAAAAACATGAACTGCAGATCCCTATTGTGAGACGACTCTGCAGAGGTCAACTCATGTAAGCATGCATATTTCCTTCATCTGAAAACTGAAAACCATAGCATGAATATGCATCTTCTGCAAAGGCTTTAAAGAGAACTGTAATTCGGTAGTTACAAAGGTTACAAGTGCTTCTGTCTTCATCTTTTAAAAGTACATTGAACAGAAATAATTTACAATATGTAACTTCATACTTCCTGTTCCACGTTTGATTAATGACCTATTTTTCTTTTCCACTTCTCAGAGAGATTTCAGAAATGAATGCATTTTCCTTCTGCAACCAAAAAGGTTTATGGATCTCGTAAGACTTTACAAAGATCTCTTCAAATGCCCGTTAACATTACATGTGAAAGATGAAGAGATATATATATTTGCCTGAGATGCTTTCAACCCATTTCAAGTGAAATAAAAGTCAGACATTAAAAATTTTACAACTGTTTCATGTAAAGTCAAGTATGAACTGAGCTCCTAGTTGAAACTGAAGCTACTTCAAGTTCTGTGGAACACAGACCAAAGCAGGGAGCCACTGCACAATGGCAGTACATGCTACAGCCACCATCCTGCCTGGCAAAACCAGTCTGTAGCCCTGTACTCAATGTTCACCTCTAGTCATGAAGCTTTAAGGAAAGCAGCCATCAGTCCTTCACAGGCCTCACATGGGAAACTGGTTGGATTATACATTAAGAATGTATAAGAATGGTGTGACATTAAAATTCAGCACTTCAGAGCAGATAGTAATAGTAAACCACCAGAAAAGCAGCCAAACTCTTGGACCTTCCAGAGGCAGCTGGAGTGCTCACCTCTCAGCAGTGGCTGCTCTCCTGGTCCAGCAGTGCTGTTCTGAGCACATGTCCAGGGGCTGCCTGCAACTCTTCACAGACTTTACACAAGTGCAGTTTTGATTCCCTGCATTTGCAGCATTGTTCCTTAGGGAACATATCACATGATAAGCAGTATTTGGCACATAAATCTCCAATATTTAAATAACAGTATGAAACCTGATTTTAATCAGTTATTAATCACAGTCTTGTGTCTGTAATTGTCCTTCCTACAAAAATACACTCAAACCTTTATGGTCATGCCTTCAAAGCACAAATTTACCAACACTGACATAATAAAAAAGAATGTATTAGAATTCAGCTCCATACATTAGAACCAACAAGTTTTCTCTTTTAAAAGAAACAAAACTGGGAGGGCAATAGGATTTGGGAACTTTTAAAAGTGTTCTTTGTAAAAGTCATTATATACCTTTAACTATTTGTTTAAAGTTTAATTAAGAAGTAGGGGAGTAAAAAAACAACCTCTCTGGAAAGTTGTCCAGTTCCACAATGCTTTGCTGTGTACTTTAGTATCTGTGGCTCACATGGCATAGGTAAGCCCACTTCAGGTACTGGGAGACTGCTCTAAGGTCTACCTGGAGCCTTTTCCAGGCTGAACTACACCAACTCTCTCAGCCTATCCTCATATGGAAGGTGCTCCAGGCCTCTGATAATCTGCAAGGCCTTCCACTGGACTTGCTCTGACAGATCCACATCTTTCTTATGCTAGAGGCCCCAAAGCGGGACACAGCACTCCAGGTGGGATTTCACCAGAGCAGAGCAGAGCAGGGGGGCAGAATCCCCTGCCTCAACATGCATCACACTTCTTTTGATGCAGCCCAGAATGCAATAAGCTTTCATATTCAGTTTTTCATCCACCAATTCCCCTTAGACTTCTCCACAGGGCTGTTCTCAATCCACTCATTTCCCAGCCTGTATCCATGTTTGGGGTTGCCCCACCCCAGGTGTAGGATCTTGCACTTGGCCTTGTTGAACTTCATGAGACTTGCATAGCCCCACCTCTCAGGCCTGTCCAGGTCCCTCTGGATGGCATCCCTTTCCCTCCAGCGTGGCAACTGCACCCCACAGCTTGGTGTCATCAACAGACTTGCTGAGTTGTTTTTGCTTGTACTACTCAAGTACAAGCAGTAGTCTTCAACCTAAAATAGTATTAGTGAACAAACAACTCACTGTTTTCTCAGAACACATCCCCCCTTTCCCTTGTTGTTAATGTCATCAGGTTGTCTGAGTTGAGCTTGAACTAACAGCTTTATATCCCAAATTCTTCTGTCAGGGGGCCAAGAGGAGAGAACGGATAATGAATAGGCAAATGATAAATGAGTGCTTTGTGGCAATCACCCAGGAGATGGACACAGAGAGGCAGGAGCTCAGTAAATCCACACACACCAGTATTCTGGATGAGGGAGGTCCTCAGAGGCCATCAGTTCCCTACTGCCACCCCAAGGGTATCACTATATGCATGTTCTCAATCCTTCTATACATTGTGCCAGTCCAGCTTCTGCCTGTGCTTTAATTCATTCCTGCACCCCTTCATTCACTAGTTGGATCTCCTGAGCTGATGCACAACGGGACCATCAGAGCTCCCTTAACTCTCAGGCAGCAACTCAGGACAAAGTAGCACATGCATCTGTCTTCTGAAATAAAGGACCAGGATACAAACCACACAAGGGGAGTCAAAGGTAATGAGCACGTAATCAGTGCTGAAGGGCACCCTGCACAATCTATGACTTTTTTAATGCCTGCCTTTTACAGCTTTTGTAAACTAACACACTTAGCAGGCTGGTGGGAATCTGAGTCATCTGTAACATAAAATCAATGTATTGAAATGTTAAAAACCAGCAAGTACAAGTTTCAGGTTTTAGGAGATATTAGAATTGTAATTTATAATGCTATTAAAAATATGTCCACTTATACTATGTAAAAAAAACTAATGTTTTATTTAATAAATAAAATGTAGAACTATTATTCATATTACTTTACATTTGGTTTTAAGACCCAAGTCAGCTAATCTCTGGGGATACTGCAAAATCCAATGATTAAGACTGATTTTATTAACACACACAAAGAAGAGAAACATTTCATAAGAGCTAAAAAACCCCAGAAGGATTCAAAACAATTAAAAGAGTAGTTTATTTTGTTAATGACAAAGTAGTTCTAATTCTTATTAAATTTTCCCTTTATGACAAAAGACCAACTTTTTTGATTCAAAAGCGAGTCATTAGAACTGGGAGGACAGAAAAATTGAATTTCAACTGAAATTTTACTCAAATTTTTACATTGTTATTTTAAATATTTAGATATAATATAATGCCTCCAACACATTCCAATCTGGTGCAACTGTGGTCTTCCCCTGAAAGACGAGCTCCTACTTGCCTCCTTCCCCCCTCATTTCTTTCTTCCTTAACTTCCTCTCCACCAGACCTGGTAACTGTGCAACCACAAAGTAAGACAGTCCAGCTGACTCATCTGACAGAAGATGTAGTCAGTCTTCTGCCAAACTCCAAAAAAGAATAAACATTTTTCATCAGACCAGTTTACTGGACTTGCCCCAGCAACAGAGGAAGTATATGAATTGGTACAGAAATGTAATAGAAATCCACTTTTTCCTACGGGAATGGCAGTTGTACTAGACAGCATCATATCCATGCTCAGGGCATAGTTTTAAGCTAAAACTGACCTAATTTCATCTTGCCCCCAAAAAAGAAAGAGGGTCCTGACTTCTAATTTGTGCCAGAATAGCACTGGTGCAGGCATGTGATCTGCAAGGTCTGGGCACTGAGCAGAGCCTTAAATGACAAAAAAACTGATCCCTTTCCAACTGGTCCATGTCTATTATCCAGTCAATCATGCTGCCAAGAAGAGCTAGAAGTAGCATAAAAGAGAGCAGCAACATTTGGTGGGTGGCCAGGAGGAGGACAGAGACACCCCCTCCGGCAGAGGAACAGGCTGAAGGTATTTCCATGCAAAATCGAGGACAAGGGCAATTCCTCCAAGGGCCCACAGTAAGGTAAGGAAGGAGAGGAGCTCCACCTCGTGAGGCCAACAGGCACCAACCGGCACGTTCGTTCTCTGTAATCCTTACACAATCCCTGTGTGATGGATGCATGGTCAGGCACATGTGAAACTTTCCCGTGTTTGAGTGGGTTCTACAGTTTTCACATCCTTCCACTCCCCAGTATTGTTCGTTTTCTTCTGACAGTTTAATGAATGACACAGAGTGATCCCACTAAAGCAGCACCACTTTTGCAATAAAGAAATATGAGTTCTCTTCCCAGTCCACTAATATTTCAAGAAATAAGTAAAACCAATTGTTTCACTTAAGCTGTTTTTGTTTTTTTTCTTCCCATCTTCATCTCATTGTACACTGGAAGGATCTGGAAATCTACTGCCACACAAATGTGCAATAACTGCACATGCAACATTTGTCCCTTCACCCCTCTCCTCATCAGCTATAAACATCAACTAATGCATTTTTTTTAATTACCTTCAGATTTGCTTTTAAAATATCCTGAAACACTTGAGTTCTATTGGACTTTTTCAAATGTATCTGAAAATGTCATTTGGCACAAACAAATATAGACAAATTTGCATACTATACTATATTTGCCAGAATCAAATACAACACAGAAAGCAAAATGGGCTCTGCAACGATGACACAATGCAAGGAAAAAACCAGCATTCAAAAAACCAAGTTTTAAAAGTCCCAATATACTGTAAGAATGAAACATTAAATTACGTGAGCAAAAGACAGAATAGTAATGGTTGCAAGTCTATGAACACTGCTTATACCAGCCTTTACAGAAGAATCCCAAGCACAAAACCAGATATTGTCAGAAGAAAGCAGAAACCAACACCTAGTAGTATTTCCAAAGAAGCTGTTTCCAGCTGCTCTGGACTGTTTCAATTCATTTTCATGACTGTTTCTCTGAGGTCAGGAGCAGACATCACGCCAAAGAACATGATCTGTTTCACTAGTCAAAAGGGAGTATTTGGTTTGGGAAGCATCAGGAATGTTTAAGGGGGCATATTTTGGGGCTTTTTGCAGGTTACTACCAGGAAAAATCCAGATTATTGGGTCCAGATTACAGAAGAAGAAAGTGATGTGTAACTACTTATAGGTTATAAAGAAGTTCAATGTACACTACTACACACTAAGTTTTAAAAGTAGTCAGTGTTCCTAGCCAGAACCACATAAATGAGAAAGATTCCACGTGTTCATCCAAATCAATCTGTACAGAATGTAATCATAACTCCAGAGTAGGAAGTGTGCCTTATCCCACCACTAACTGCATTCAAAATTTCCTCTTGCAGTTTCTCCAGGATGGCCTCACTGTGTGAGGATCTTTGGAATCAGGGATGTCCACATGAGAAGCAGACTTTCATACTGCTTGAAAAGTGTGGAAAGATATTCAAGAATACGTTCAAGAATTGCATGAATGAAGAAAAGGACTCTTACAGCTTATCTACACAAAGAAGTTACTCTTCTTTGTATTAACTGAGGGTATGAATATACAGTACGAATTTGAACACTCAACAAGTACTTCCATGTGCAGTGAGCTGAACACTCCAGTATAATGAGCATTATAATTCAGTATAATTTACATTGAACAAGAATATTCAGTAACACCCAAAACGGGAGCCAGTGTGGCACAAAGGGTGTTGTGTACATTCTGCCTTTTTCCCCAGCAACTTCTCTTGAAAGAAGCGCTTTCAGTATCAGTAAAATACAAACTTACACAAAAAACAAACAAACAAATGACAACAACAACAAAAAAACACCAACAAAAACCAAACAAAAAACCCACCAAAAACACCCCCCGTATACATTTTAACTTAACACAGACTTCCAAGAGAGAGCACATTCCTACTTCACTGTTTGTAGACTGCTCATTTACAGAGATGTTCCTGCTACTGACGCAAGTCCTGCCAAAACCTGCAGCTGAAGATGTCAGGGAACACTGAAGATGTTATCCCTTTTTGCTGCCTGCCCCACTTTCTGCCAAACATGGCCATTGCTGCAGCACAATGAGCAATCTGTCCATGCCTTGTGCCCCCCCAGTTCACAGTCCACTGTATTTGCTTTCTCTGAACATAAGTTTGAGTTATGTACCATCTGTGAACCACCCTGGCTGCTCAACAAGTATCCACGTTGTTCTGCTGCTCTTTGTCCAGCAGACTGAGGAGAGGAGCAGAACAGAGAACTAGACATAGTAACCTCTGCAATCACCCTACCACAACTTAGAATGACTTATTAGCCAAAACTTTCAGGAAGATTAATTTGAAAAAGCTTTTAAAATGTATTAGTTAAATGATAACTGAAGTTTAAAAGTGATTGTAAAATGCTCGTTTCATTTACTTAAGAAGTAAATTTAACTTAATTTACTTTAGAATTCACAAACAAAAATCACTTCCAAATAAAAGAATCCATAACAGATTTGAATGTGATTTAACTGATAAACTTTTGAAGTTAGCTCAAATTCATAATATAGAATGTCCATGTAGTAATTTGGAATATTTTTCCTGAATGTTCCTATGTACGCAAGCTTAGAGACTGCTATTCATTTTTTCTGAGACATAAAATGCAGTGAAGACAGGGCTGTGTTTAGCACTGGGCAGGAAGGTAGCTATGAAGAAGTGTGAAGTGAAAGCATTGCAAGAAAGTATTTTTGTAAGGCACTCGCAAAAATGACAAAAATGGCTCTGTTGCCTAGCTCATTTTTCAACTGAATTACTTAACCAGATGGAAAGCCAAGATATGTGACCTTCTGTGCCAAGTAAGGTCACATATCTGGGTTTTGGTTGGTTTTTTTTTTTTTTAATAAAGTTTAAAAGTAGAAACTATTCTGAAAAGATAAGCAAAACTTTTTGGAAAACTGAAGGTGAATGCATTTTCTAAAGGCTAATTGCGTAGGCAATTAGACACACAAAAAAGGTGTAATCTAACAACACTCAGACTACTAAGAAAACACATGTATGATACCACCCCTGTATTATTGACCATTCTGATGCATACTGCAGGCCAAAATCTTCCTTGGCAAGTCACCTCTTAAACACACCATTAAAAAAACCCAGAAAATTACATATACACACATTTTAAATAAGAAATAGCCACAACATAACTAAATTCTTACTCTGATGAGAGCCATGGCATTCATTTTTAATAAGCCTTTAGTTCTATAGTTAATGCTAGATCCTGCTTCACTTTTCAGCATCTGCATTCCCTCACATCAAAGCCTGCAGCAGATTAGATGGAGGCTTAAACTTACAAATTGAACTGACATTTACAAGTCAGAAGTGACACACAGAAACTCTGCAACTGAATCGTTCAGTCTGTGTACACTCCCAGCTGGTTTCAGTAATAGGATACATCAGACTGCAATTTACCATGGACAAAAAGACTTTTCTCACAGTTGCTACATCCAGGACTTCGTTAAACATTGGAAAGATTTTACGAGGCTTTAGGACCTGACAGACCTTATAGCAAATTTTAAGGAAAATTAAGCAAATTGTTAGTGTTTTGGACATGTTTACTTTTAAAGCTCAAAATGGGAAGTATTATAGAACAACTAGACCTAATAATATTAGGTAGTACAATCTTATATAAAGCTTTAAAGCCTGTTAGACATGTCAGCTATGTTACATTATTAAGGTCTACAATCCTGCACACAACTGAAGAAGCTCTGAGTATGTGAATAATCCATCTTTATTTGGTGAGCAAATCAGGAAACCACTCTCATAGGTACTTACAGCATGGGGGTTTCAGAACCTATTTCTGAGAGGCAAGAGGACAGACTTCTTCCAACACATCAGAGTGTTCAGGTTACAAAGCTCATGTGTGATCAAGGATCTTGTAATCAATGCTGCAATCCACCACCAAAAAGTCTAATTCTCATTAATAATAAAAGCTGCTTTACATAGTGGGTATTAAGTATTTGCCTTAAGGCCTAACTAAGCATCCAAGGAAGTCTCATCCCACTGAAGGCAGCAGCAAGTGTAGTAGGTATTAATTTGTACTAATTCACAGCAGTTTAAAAGCACAGTGGTACAAGCCTCGCCAAATGGTAGCAACCAGGGTGTAAGTCTTTCAAAAGACAAAATAGCATAAAGCAACTAAACTAGAAACAGACACCAGAATTTTAAAATATTTTTTCAATCTTTTATTTCCAAAGTAATTAAACCCTCAATGCGAAATGGCCAGGCTAAAACTGTCAAATTATACAGTTGTGTTTATATAACGCCAGTCCCTTTCTCCAGCTACATTTCAAATGGGAAAAGCATACCATTTTTTTTTTAATGAACACCAGGCAAAGTATTTTCCCATAAGCTTTCCAGGAAAGCAAACCTCTGGACTAAAACCAAACATAAAACTTTCATCAGGAAAGGAGAATATTTCATTAAATTGTGAATATGCAAAGACAACATTCAGACATAAAACGATGGAGAAAATTCTTGCGTAACTTTCCACTTAGCAGCTACTACAGACTACCACCTATTATAGCAAGAACATAACATAATTTATTTCAAAAAACTGAACTGAATTCAAGGCACAGGCATTATATTGTGTGCTCTCTACTTCTGTCTGATTTTTGTACACTAATCTTCAGCATCAGGAACAAATGCTCAAAAAACATGAGAACATGTTCTACTCCACAAAGCCACTTTTGTCCACATAACTATGCATGTTTTGTTCCAAAAAGCAGTAGATAATTTCATAGAATCATAGGATTTTGACAAGTTTGATGGTTTACATTTTTCCAGTATTAAAGATTTTTAGCTTATTTATAAAAAAATTACTTGGAGAAGCTGGGATATTTATTTTGAAATAGGTATCACCTTCCTCTAAATTGAAGAAATAAAAAACATACCTGCAACAACAAAGGTTCTGTAAGAAGTAAAGGTCTGAAGTGTCTTGTAAAAATTATTTATATAAAAACTGTAGAGTAAAATTTGAAACACTCCAGAAACTTTTGCAAAAAATGAACAAACCCAAGGTCTATTTTACCAATTCTTAAATCTTTTAAAATTATTGTAATACACCTATCTGTGGATATTGGACCATTCATAAATTTAAGTGAGACAATTGTTCTATATAGTGTTCTAAATAATGCACCATCTTAACCAACACATCGAAAAAATATCAGTTTTGAAGTGAATTTAGCATTTCAAGATCTACCTTAAAATCTGTTCACAATGTACAGAAAAATGTGGGAGTGAGAGTACAGAAGACAACAGACCTGTGGATACTTTCCTCTCACTAACACCTCTTTGGCCTAAAATAGGGCATCTACAGTAACAGATGTTTTCTTGCTTTGTGCTGGAATCCTGAAAAGCACAAACAGCCAAAGTTCTAAAGTCACCCCCAAAAACTGAAGAAAATAATAGTGTTGCAGTTTTCATGCCAACAAAATATGCATAATAAAACACATACAAGTTCACAAACACAGAAAAGAATATTTGGAAGTGAAAAGTCATCAGCTAATATCCAGTAAACATATGGGTTTCTGTCCTGAATCCCAGCTGCCTTCCATGGATCGCAACCCAGTGTTTCACCCTAACACACTGAGCTGTAGAGCATGGTGAGGCTGCTGCTTCATAGGAAGCAAAACCACCAAAGGAGACAGAATGGGCATCACAACCATTTCCAGATAAACTGTTCCTGTTAGCAATTAAAGGTCTTCTGGGACTGTACAGCTTGATCAGTTTACTCTGCTCTTTTCTACTGACTTTTAGGAAAGATGTTGTAAATTTCCATTTTCTTTTTCCACTGCCCACACAGTAGGGATGGAAATCAGCAGACTTGCAGCCTATTTCCATTTCTGCTATTAAATAATATTCATACTTTGTTAATCCTCATTTTACTACGACATAAAATGGGAAAAAGAAAAAACCCTAACCAACCAAAAAAAAAAAAAAAAAGGAAAAAACCACTGACTTTACCTGAGCAGCTAGTCCAAATTAGGTGTTTTGGAGGTGGTTTCACTTAGAGACACTAACTGGCAAATTCCAACTAGTTTAAGAATTTTACCTAGCTAGTCTGTAAATTTTCTGGAAAAGCTTAACCAGCTACCCACGGATGCATGCGGGTAGAGATGGGATGTTATTCCTGGAAAGTCTATTTGTAATGTCCACATTTCAGAAGTGGCATCACTCATCTTCAGGCAATTCAAAACTCAAATTCTGCCTTCTGTGACATCCCTGCAATAATTTTGGATTGCTGTAACCAAAGTATTTTACAGAGCAATCTAATTTTTAGAATTACATCAAGTAAAATAGTGTATTGATATCATCTGCAAAATAAATAGGATACTAAAGTACTGATTTCCATGTAAGTGGATACTCTTGTGTTTGAGTATTTTGACCAGAAAGGCTTAGCCCAACTTTACAGGCATGACTTAAAATACAATATACAATTCCATTAACCATTTTGAGAACTTACATAGCTTCCATTCACCAGGCATCACACAATGTTTCATTTTTTGAGCAAGCTTCAGAATATCCCTGTTAGAGCATGGTGCTAACGGCACCAAGGTTGTGGGATCAATCTCTGTATGGGCCATTCACTTAACAGCCAGACTCGATGATCCTTGTGAGTCCCTTCCAACTCAGAATATTCTGTGAATGTGTAATTATTTACTCCATATTATACCTACAAAGCCCAGGTACAGAAACCTTCACTAATTTGTCTTTGATGACACAGGAGGTGACTATCAGATTCATACACATAGGACTTGAAACTTCTAGTTCCATACTGAAAAAGCCTTTCCGCTTTTTCAAAGATGAAGATTTAAGCAATATTTGGTAAAACATGTTTAAATCTTGAGCAAATGTTTTCTAATATCCATCAGCATATGTAAATGCCCTAGTTTATACTAGGAAGACTTCAGAATGTATCTGTTATTGTCATGCGAAAAGGACTGAAATACGAAGAAGTCTGTTTAAAGGAACAATAAAATTTACAACTACAAGCTTCTCTTCTGCACAGAAAAAAAAATTGAGCAGCCATTCAAGATCAGTGAATTTAAGTCAGTGTCCTCCTCCACAAAGAATGGCTGAAGTCCTAGGAGTAAAATTTGGGAGAAATCAAATTCTGCAGAACTGGCTCCAGCCTTCCCAGTAAATACCTAGCTACCTTTCCTTTTGCATAGGAGCATTTCTAATCACTCCTACTCCAGCATCTTCATTCCTTTATACCATACCAAACTAATACATGTCCTTGAATTTCATTCCTACTTGCTACAAGCTAAATTATCCACCTGGCATTTTAACATGGGGAATTTTCTCTTACCTATGATATATAATTCCTGCAAGCCAGATTGTTTTATCTGGTAATTACCAAGGTGCAGTCTTTATTTTAAGCTCTGGTAAGAAAGAAATTTTTATCACTATGTCCACAACCGCTAGTCAGGAATTATTAGTTTCACAGCTTTCAGAGCTTGCCATATCATTTGAATGCACTATACAATAGCACATTTCAGAATGATGAGGTTCTTCAGCCAGTACATCCACTGGAAAGAGTGGTGAGTGATTCAGTCCTCTCAGCCTAAACGCACTCTCCCTTTTTATGGTTTTTCATAATCATTATTGCATATGTCAGTGCAAATCTATCATGCTCCAAACTTTAAATAAAAGGCATGAATTAAAGTTTACTTGGAAAAATAATAAATGAAAAAGCAACATGGTGGAGAAATGTAGTGACAGAATATACAATTACAAACTTCTAACCTTTCTATAATATTTAGATTAGGCTGCAGCTCAGCAAAAACTTCAGAATGTTTCTTTTAATTTTCCCCTTCATGTAACAAACAGTTGAGTCTCACATTCAAAATTAGGTGTTAAACCATGTTTTCTCCAAAATAAGGATACTGCTATTAAAAGTGATACTTCAGATAGTGTTATAAAATTTGTTTCCACTTAGAAGTATTGTAACAATATTTAAGTAAGACTTTGCCAGTCCATTTCCATTCAATCATACTTGAATAACAAATTTCTGTATAATAAATAAGATAAGGCATTTTCCCCTTAACATACATTAATAATTTAAAATATGTCTTTCTAGGTTCTTATACTGCAAACAAACTTTACCTACATGCCCCCTTAAATATGCATTAACACAGAACAAGAACAAACCAAGACCTGACTTACAAAACAGTAAATCTTCTGTCCTCTGCTAAACCCCTGCAGCTCTCCACAGGCTTCCTGCAACTTTCCTTGGTGTCCTAGGTCATGGTGGAGCCCACCTCACACTAAGAGGAAGCCAGATGCAGAAACCAGTGAAGCCTCTGAACTCCAGCCACCAAAGAGGAAAATATGAGCTTCCTATATTTAAATTGTCTCTCTTTCAGAATCTCATTGCTGGAATCCTTTTAAGACTTTAAAAGTCTTTCTCATCTCAACTTTGCAAGTTTATTTATGTGTGTACACATAAAATAGTTTCCCTAGAGCCTTCAGTTCTGTCACATCAGAATTTCCACTAAAAAGTCACCAGGACTGAAAGCTTATAGCTTTTAGCCACACAAAACAGCACTGTGGTTTCTTGTCTCGACTAAAAGCATGTGTTACAACTATATTTCCAATTCTGCAAGTCCTAGTAAAGAGGGGAATCAATTAAACTGTGCTTAATCCAATTTACATACAAATACTCTATTAAAAACTTCAACTTGAGCTGGCAAAGCAAAAAAATATGACAAGCTATTGAACAAATCCAGGCTCCAGTTACCGTCAGGTAAATCTGCAGTAACAGCTCTGAAACAAATAAAGTTACCATGGTGTAAAGTCTGAAGTAGCTGGAAACAGAACTTGATCACCTGGCATTTACTCACTTCACTAAACCTAAAGCCCTGCAAGGGTCAAACAATGAATAACTACATAATTTGTGAGAAGAAATGCCTAGAAACCCAGGATACAGAGGTGAAATGAGGACAAATGCTTTGCTTCCATACTGAACTTTATGGCTTTTGTTAATCTAAGCCAGGCCATGGATATTGCTTTAATATGCTGTGAATATTTTCAGTGTAAAATTACAGTCGCTTAAAAAGAAGGCATGATTCATACAGAATTCGCATGGAATTTTAAAGTAGATTGAATATTACAGCCAGATGTATAAACCTTTAAACAACTTCAGTTGGGATTTCTTTTTCCATATAATAAATTTAATTGTTGCAACTATGGACTGCGAACACTTGGATACTTAAATATTTGTTTCTGCATCTAGTTTATGTATTTCATCGTAAACACAAAGAGACTGAACCTGAAAAGTGTGCAGATTAGTCATAGCAGTAGTCTCTTCAAGGCTAAGAAGCTTTTGTAGAGTTGCACTTGCACCTTACATGTAGCAAAGCACACCGAAAGAAAAGGTATGCGAAAAACAAAACAACTGTCAAAATTACAGAGAATACAAGCTTACAGGGATGTTATCTAAAATAAAAATGAAACCTCAATTAGGCTTCGGAATATTACTTGTAAGTATGCAAAATGAAACCCCCACTAAATGCCACTATCCCATTATGTTAGCCCTGGAGCACACTTGCATTCCGAAGCTTCCAGTCGAGAGGAACCACATGCAAATCCCAAAGCAAACTTCAGTTAAACTTTAAAAGTTCGCCTCTTTTGCAGAAGATAAATCAATTAACACACATGCCTCGAGCCAGCAATCACCTCCTGTTCACCTGAAAGGCGGGGGTGGAGAAGCTTCGGGAGAAGGAGGGAAGGGGCTCGGCTCCCTTCCCCGCGCTTGCAGGTGCCGGTCGGTGCCTACCCGGGCCCCCCGGGGACAAGCGAGGCGCCGGGGAGGGGAGCGCAGCGCCTCCCGCAGCCGGGGCGCGGCGGCCGCTCGGGACGGGCAGTGCGGGGCGGCCGAGTCCCGCCGCCCGCCCGCCGCTCCCTACCTTTGCCCGGCCGCGGGTTTCTCCCGGCTGCGGGGCGGGCGCGCTCCGGGGGCGGTATCCCGCGGGAAGGCGGCCGGCGAGCTGCTGCGAGTCCCCTGTCTGCGCTCGCCTCCTGCTGCCCTCGCAGCTCCTCTGCCCCGTCGCGCATCCG
Source organism: Lycocorax pyrrhopterus obiensis (assembly GCA_014706295.1). Lineage (NCBI taxonomy): Eukaryota > Metazoa > Chordata > Aves > Passeriformes > Paradisaeidae > Lycocorax > Lycocorax pyrrhopterus. The sequence goes on from JACSVZ010000002.1 coordinate 62,814,946, forward strand.
CCTCCCGGCCCGGGGACTGCCGGCGAGCGCAGGGACCGGGGGTGCTCCGGCCGCCGAGGCTGCTGCCGGCGGCGGTCCCGGGCGTGCAGCTGCAGGCGGCGCTGCCGCCGCCGCCTCCCACAAAGGGCAAATTCATTTTCCACGTCCCGAGCGCGGCGGCGGAAGGGCTCGGTGCCGGGTGGGTCCCACCGCTGCCGGGCGGCTGTGGGTGGAGGACCTCGCTCGGGAAAGAAAAGCTTCTTGTCTTCTGGAAAACGTCGCATTATATCATGTCAGGACGATAAGTTATTACCAAGATCACCTTGAATTATTAGAAAGCCACAGTATTTTCCTTTTTCTCATCCTTGGTTCTTTGGTGTTTTGTTGGGGTTTTTTTAAATAGAGGTTACCAATACCTGTACACAATGTGTGTGGAAGACCACCAGTTTCACTTTGTAGCACAACTTGATGATAGGCTAGGTGCAAACTCCTCCTAGGGAAAAGTAGTAAGAGCCTCAGCAATGTTTTCCATTTACAACAAGTTCAAAAACGTGTAATTGTAAATTAATTGTACAAAAACCTATAGACCTGTCAAGTAGAAATTTACAGACTCAAACCTTTAAGGCATAAATGAATGGACAGTGTTTCTTTTTCCAATGTGTGAGTTACATAACATTTGCATTAGCTCGCTGGCACATCCACACACTATTCATTGCAAGGCTCTCCCAAGGTAGTAGGAGGCTGGTAACTGAGTGAGCATTCACCGCGGGTCAGATTCTGTCCTTGCCATGCTTTGCTCTGGAACCATCCTGCGAACACAGCTCGATAGTGAGAAGCGTGTGGGACACTAAGGCAAGGGCCCTTTCATACCCCTCTCTTTGGTGTCAACAGCAGAGTTTTATGGGGCTGTTGCCTGCGGGAGCTACATGTCATCTGTGCAGGGTTTCCAGGCTCCTCCTGTAGATCTAAATACTGGATCTAGCAGTAGATCTAAGTACTTCATTGAATGCATAAAAGCCGTGCATGCTTTGACTGAACATAGAGTTGTAGCTGTTTGCAAACACACACAAAGCAGTAATTTTCAAACCCTGCAGAGTAAGATTTGACTTCATGGTAACTTGAAGGTAAACAGAAATCTCCACACAGAGCTCAGTATGACAACACAGACAGATGAAAAACGTGCCTTTATATACTACTTTGATTCATTGTCTCTCTGATGTTTCTTAGTACTTTACAATTTTGTTGAATCTTGCACACACCCTGAGTCATGGCATAAAAAGGGATTTCTAAAGTATAGTGAAACTGTTTAGATTGATTAATATCAATTACACATTTCATGTTTGTGAGTATTTGTATTTACAGGGACAACTCCTTAAGCTTCTTAAGGGTCACACATGACAAGTGTGGATGATGCAATAGCCTGCTAATCCTGAAACACTTAGATGGGGTATAAAAAAGGAAGTGAATGCAGGATGCAAGACCCCCTTAGGAGACACTGTGCAAATTGAGTGCTCTTATCAGTCAACAAATGTAAAATACCTTGCACAAATATTCAGTGAACACTTGGAGATTCTCAGCTTATGTTATTGATCACACCAGAACTTAACTGCATACTACTCAAATAGTTTTCAAGTTCTCGTCTTTTAAATTGTATGAATTAGCACAATTATTGGTTCATATTCAGATTCCTGCTTTCAGCAGCGATTAAGTAACCCTTAGATTCAAAAGCCATACACTGCCCCTAGTGTTAATAAAGATGTACTTGGCATTTGCACAGAATTTTCTCAGAATTTCACAGGCCAGGCATTTTGACATTTCTAGGAAAAATGTTGTCACATGACTGTTAAAAAAACCCTGAAGTGTGGACACACACACACATACATATATTTATATGACATACAAGAACACAAAGCAACAGTACCTACACTACTAAAAAGTAGCATCACATCATTTGTTGCTGTGGTATTTTACTCTATGGATAAAATTACAAATGAGAGGTACTTAGCGTGTGATGCAGGGCACTTTATCTGCAATTCACAGAAGACCTTTTCTGTAGTTCTGCCCACAGCAGACTTGCCAGTTTCTGTGCTGACAGCAGGACACTGCAGTAACAGGTCACTTTGGAAACAAAATAAAGGCACCCTGGGGGACTTTGTATACCCTGGGAAGCCTACATTTATGCTCCCAAAAGCGTCTCATACATTGTTTTGTGCTCTATACCGAGAGCCAATAAACATTGCTTGCTAATACAAGCTGCTCTGAACTAACTGAAAAGAGCTGTTTATATTAATTAACAGCGGCCGGTGACCATGTTTAAAACTGCACTGCCTGGTGCACTTCAGCATAAAATACAACCTTGTAATGAATGCTCAAACATGCAGCTGCCCCTTTTTACAGCACCCTCAAACCGGTTTTCACCATTTAATGCTATTGAGCTATGATGTCTAAAGTCTATGATGTCTAAAAGTGCGCCCCAGGTAGCTCCAGGATAACTGTTTTATAGAACTGGTGTCCGCAGATGGAGCTAGCTGTCAAAAACTCAGTGTCCCTAAAGTTAGGACTCTGATAGAAGAGGAGCAGCCTCTCTGTGATGGAATAAGGAGAGCAGGCTATAGGAAGCAGCTCTTAAGAACCGCTTAGAATGACTTATCCCTTTCCTTGGTTCTTCCAGGATCAAGGCTTTTAAGTTGCATTTAGAACCTTTCATTACACTGTCTAAACACCTTAGATAATGCTAATATTTTATGCCAATATAATTATCCCATCCAGATCTTTCAAATCTCAGCTGAAATCATATAATTAAGTGAACTTCATCAGATTGGGAGAAGGTAGCAATATAGAAGTGTTGATACAGCAAAGCATCCCAAAGCAGAATATTGAGAATAAGCATTCTTACTTATAGTCAATATGGGAAGATAAACTAGTTTCAAACTATTTTCTTGTACTTAGCAATTTCCCTTTAAAACATAACTGATTTTTTTTTTTTCAAATTGGTCCCCTCCTCCCAAATTCTAGCTTTGCAGATTTTTTTCTGAAAAGTCTTGTTAATCTGTATGGTCTCAGCCTTATCTGGGAGATGCAACAACCAATTATTAAATTGTTAACAGCATACTGAAACTACTCCATAAACTTGTAAATCAAAAAGATACTATGAAGGGCATAGAAGGTTTCAAAAAACACAATCAAGAGAGTTATAGCTGTTGAAGTTCTGCTGGAAGAACCTGGGACAAAATGAAATTTACCTGCATTGAGTATATCCATTCCTAAAATACTGGATTCAGTTTATGTTTAAGGGTCTGTCAGCTACTAAAGTGGTATGACTTCACTACAAGGATCAATGAAACCATTATCTTCTATTTCTCCTCAAGATGAAGGTGTATCTAATGTGGTATGTGTAGAATATCAACATACATAATTCAGTTAGGCAAATCATCTCCACTGGGTAAATATATCCCTCTTTACAAAATGACGATCTAATTTATCATCACAACCTGAAGCACAGCCTTTGGATGTCTTCTGTCACAGTTCTGAGTTAATCCAAACCTATTCATCTTACGGGAAGTAGTTTGTTGTCTTCAAACATCTGTCTTGTGCCATTTGTGTAGCCCATGGCTCAATGATATTTTTGTGTCCTTATTGTGTGCTAACAATAAGCTTGTCTAATTACATATTGTTGGTAAATAATTTACATTTTCCCTTTTAAAACGACCGCCATCTGTGATTGCACCAGCTTTAAAAAAGCTTTAAAACAAGGAATCTGCATCTCTCTTGCCTAAATTGGGCGGTGATTAATATACACTCCTCAGATTTTCCTTTTGTAAGCAGTATATAAGTCGTAGTATTTCCTAATACCTTTATCCTACATATTGCCCAGAGCAGCTGTGGATGCCCCATCCCTGGAAGTGTTCCACACCAGGTTGGATGAAGGTCTCAGCAACCTGGACTAGTGGAAGGTGTCCCTGACCGCATCAGGTAGGTTGGGACTAGATGATCTCTAAGGTCCCTTCTAACCCAAGCCGTTCTACGTTTTTAAGTATTTTGTAGTATTTGTGTTACACACATATCCTACTTTTACTACGAGTTCTACATGACTATGCTTTACGCGCGCCTACGATGAACAATTCCCAGGAGTGCGACACTCTTCTCATTTCCTCTCTTTTACTGTCCCTTTACCTGGTCCCTCCCAAAGTAAGAGCCACATACCTACAGCTCCTCACACTAGCCAAGAAGCTGCTCTTGGGACAACACGGCTTTGAGACAAGTCACCTGCACTGGCTAGTTCGGGCTGCTTTCCTTCTCCAACACACCGTCTGTGTACTCCTGCTGAAGGCACGTGGAGACCAGCCTGGCCTCCTCTCGGGCTCCAAGACTAAGTCTTAAACTTTAAAACTAAACTCAGGCCGCAGCGCGCGGAGGGGGGCTGGCCCTCGGCTCTTTCGGGGGCCGCCTGTGACCCTACATTTTGCAGGAGCAAGGAGGCGACCTCACTCCTCAGCCGTTCCCTCCCGTTGGCCGCAACCCCTCGCTCCCGCCGCGGCCCGAGCGAGACGCGGCCGTTGCAGCCGCGCGGGCCCGCCCCGCGCCGCGTCCCGCCCGCGCCGCCACCGCCGCGCTGCGCGCCGGGATCCGGGGCGCGGAACCGCGGCAAGGAACGGGCGCTTCGCACCTGCCCCCGCGGGGAGGAGCCGCGCTGGAGTACAACAGAGGAGGTGGGAGGAGTGCCACGCTCCTGGGAATTGTTCATCGTAGGCGCGCGTAAGGCATAGTCATGTAGCACTGGTAGTAAAAGTAGGATATGTGTGTAACACAAATACTACAAAATACTTAAAAACGTAGAACGGCTGGGGTTGGAAGGGACCTTAGAGATCATCCAGTCTCAACCTACCTGATGCGGTCAGGGACACCTTCCACTAGGCCAGGTTGCTGAGACCCCCATCCAGCCTGGTGAGAAACACTTCCAGGGATGGGGCATCCACAGCTTCACTGCGCAACCTGTTCCAGAGGTATTAGGAAACACTACAATTCATACACTGTGTACAAAAGGAAAGTATGGGGAGTGTATATTAATCACCGCCCAATTTAGGCAGGATAAGACATGCAGATTCCTTATTTTAAAGCCTTTTTTGAAGGCTGTGCGACTACAGACGGTGCCAGCTCTAAAAGGGAAAACGCAACGCCGAGCCCCCCACATCCCCCGCCCCCTTCCTCTCAGCGGGAGCGCGCGCCCGCCGCCGCGCGCGGCCTGACGTCACCGCGGGCGGGCGCGCGTGACGCGCACCCTCCCCAGCCCTCCCCTGCCCTCCCCGCGCCGGCCGGGCCGCGTGCGCTGATTGGCCGCCGTCTTCCCGCTTCCTCCTCGCCGCCCGAGAACCCGCCATTTTGAAAACCTTGTTGATTACGGGAGGGAGGGAAGAGGGAGAAGGAGAGGGAAAGGGAAAGAGTGGCTGGCGGCCGCGGGGCTGCGCCGCGGCGGGGGGTGTGTGTGTCGCTGCGCCCGGACCCGTCTCGTCCAGCCGTAACTGCCGCCTACAGCCGCTGCCGCCGCGCCTGAGGAGGGAGCCGGGAGCCGGGGCTCGAGCTGAGGTGGGTCCCGCCGCCATGGCCGTAACGGCGCCCGAGAGCGGTCCCGCCTCGCCGCGCCCGGGCCGAGCGGGGACGGGCTGTGACGAGGAGAAACGCAACGCGACCGCCGCGCCGCAGGGCTCCCGTCCCGCACCGCGGACACGCCGTGTGCGGGGCGCCTGTCAGCGGGGCTGCCTCCCTCCCGGCCTCTGCCCGAGGTGTTTCCTGGGTGCTGCGGTGTCCTGCGGCGGGAGCGGGCGGAGCGGTCCTGCGTCCGGCTGGAGCGAGGAGGCGATGGCGCCTTGGCCGCCGGCGCCGCCGGGCGCTGCCCATCGCCGTCACTTTGCCCCGGCATCCAGCTTACAAGTCGGGAAGGAGGTGACAGGTGGAGAGTCCCCGTCTGAAAAGCCCCAGGCGAGGAGGGGAGACCGTCTCCCGGCAAAGGTCGACCCAGAACCCTTTTTCCCCCAAGGAAAACGTCGTCATGAACCCAGGTGGTGAAAAGCTGAGAAGTTTCTAACTTTCCTTTTCCTCTTCTGTTCCCATTGAAAGGGGAAGGAAAGAGCTTGTAGTGCTTCCCTTGCTTTTACTTATGCCTTCAAGTAAAAGTCAGTAATTGCCGAATTGCCGTGAAAACGCCAGATTACTTATTACAAATGAAATACTGGTGGTAATAGCCTAAAAGATTTTTTTTTTCCTGGTGACTTAGCCAGGAGACTTTACTTTTCTCCGTACTATTGCTAATAAATATTAACTCACGTTCTGTGTCTTTTGGAACACCAGTGATCTCTGACACCTGCTAATACTGCATATAGGCAGTGAATTTAAATGTTACTTATTGCACCTGATCTCTTGCAGATAATATTGGCTTTAATATTGCAAAAAGAAAATGGTTAATTGTGTGAAATTTTTTTTCCAGATCTAAACGGTGAAAATTTTTGAAAGCTAGAATTTTAAAAAATGAAATGTATGGTTATCTTGCTTTACTGCATAGTCGTTTTCTGTTAGTAGGGAAATGGTACATACACAACTAAGATATTTTAGTTTTAAAGTTTATGTATAGGCCAATTCACATGCTAAGAAAAGAGTCTTAAATATGCTAAGGATGAAGCATTTATTTTTTTGCTGTAGATCTACAAATTAAAACCAGGAAGTATTTTCATGCCCAAAGATGCAGGAGCTGTCTGAGTTATGAAAGCAGTGGTAATTCTTTCCTGAATTGCTTGCAATTTTTTTTTTAAATTTTTCTCTTCCCATTTCCCATTTAAATAAGTAACTTGTTTAAGTTACTAGGAAACTTCATGCATAGTTAACCATGATCAGAAATAAGTTTATAGCAGGGTGCAGTAAAATGGTGATATCTTAAAACACTGCAGTTTTTAATAGATAACAGTATCAGCTGCTTTGAGTGGGTGTTTCCGAATGCTTCACAAAAGCAGCTTGAAGACTTGTGTGTGAAAAGAATTTATAACCTTTTAGAGTGTTCTTAACCAGACTAGTTGCAGAATGGATGGCAACTTCTGAAAAATTGTGTATATTATGTGTACACAGAACACCTCAGAGATCAGAGAATGCGAGCAATCACAGTACCAGCACATTGCTTCTGCTGCACAAGAGGATCATGTTTGAAAGCAACATTCCTGTGTTTTTCATGGATGTTGTTCTACTGATGATGGTTTCCCCTGACTCTTTTTACAGAAGCATACACCATGTCTTCTGTGGATTCATCTAAAGAAGATACAATGTCGTCAGAAAAAACAGATGAGAAACAACCTGAAACTGAAAACAAAGCTGAGGAAAGTGATGAAGATGAAGAAGAGGAGGAAGAGGAGGAGGAGGAAGAAGAAAAGGGTATTTGTTTTTCCATTAAATAAGTTTTTCTTTAATGAATGCCAAGCTACTGAATGCAGTCTCCTGTGATTTTTGGCTAATTGTACAATTATTGAGGGGACTCCGTGGTGCATCTGTCTCATGGGTCATAATAGCTTCCCAGTAGACTATAAGAGGCAGTGCTAAAAACAGTGGTGGTGATTTATCACAAAAGAGACTGAAGGAAATGCCAGCATCCTGGACTTCTATACTAGGGATTTTGTTATTGCTGTTGTATAAATTTTTTGATGATTATAGGAGGTAGTGTCCCTTATCAAATTATTTTTTGCCAGTAACACTCTGAAGTGGTCTGTGTTTGCAAAAGAGAAGCTTTTAAGTATGCAGTAGTTTTGGAAACAATACAGATGTCTTTGCTTAACGACAGTGAATTAATTTTCTGGGTATCCAAATGTAATTATATTGGGTCAGCAGAAATTCCATTAGACTAATTTTGGCAATAAAGAATTGTGGCAATATGATAGGATGAGCAAGCAAGGCAAGTATTTTGTTGTGGCATGTAATTGAGGAGGGTAGTCAAGGAATACAAAACAGGATGAAGGAACTACTATGCAAAAATGTTAATTTCCATTGTGGAGTCTCCAGGCATCTGTTTTCAAAAGGAAAGCATTAGTGGAAATAGAGCTGTGATATGGCACAGTGAAAACCAAATCACTGATGATCTGGGATCCTTGAAAGAGATTAAGTTTGTCTTTAGGAAAGGTAGTAGAAAGAAGACCGATTATGCTGTTTGGAAAACAGCAGAGTAATTAGAATTGAATTTTCAGAAACAACTTTCTTGTGAACATACAAGTATGTTTTGCCCTGGTTTTGGCAGTCACACACTGGTTTTGATAATGTTCATACAGGGTTTGAAGCTGCTTTCAGATGTTAAAGCCAGGACAGCCTATCTGTTTAAGGATAGTATTACTTGAGGTCAGGTATTTTAGTATGAAATGTTTAGGTGAAGCTTTAGCTTTTTCTTCTGGAGTGTTATCATTAAATTAGTTATGTGCACGGTATACATGAAACAATCTAAACGTATTCATTAGTAAGCAGTACCAGAATTGCTGGGAACAATATTCTTGTAGTGACACTTGTTTGGTGCCCTGCAGAGTGCTTCTCTGCATAGCCCTGGGATGTGTAGTACAGTCCCACGGCACTTGTGCTTCTGCCTCTCCTGCTGAAATGTGTGGTTCCTCCAGTCCAGTAGTGGGAAACGAATCTGTGTGCAGGCATCCTGGACTCTGCTTTTGCCCATCTGGTGATAGTACTCTTCTCGAGAGTGCTGTGTGTGGAGCTGTGTGCATAGGGACTACAGCATCCAAGAAGGAGAATGTGCAAACAGTGTCAGTTTTGTACCTGAAAAAGGCAGTGAAAGGAGAGAAGGGTGGGTTTCTGAAAGGATGGGTAGTCCTGCAGTCTCCATCGTGGGTGAAGTTACCTTTAGGAAATACCCAGTCTTGTCTTCACGGTTATGTTGGATACAGGATTGTGTTAAGAACTAGAGAAACTTCTAGTTACGTACCTGCAGCTCCATAGAATCACGTTGGCTTATTAGCCAAAGGTCTGAAAGTGTCATCGTACCTGGTTATATCATCATCCGTTTTTGGTTTGCTATTTCAAAGAGTCGGTGTTTTCTCCCGTCACTTCAGTCAAATCTGCAATGAAGAATGTTGTGTTTAAGGAAGCTGTCTTTTGCAGAAAAGAGTCTCATTGTTGAAGGAAAAAGGGAGAAGAAGAAGGTTGACCGACTGACCATGCAAGTGTCCTCACTGCAGAAGGAACCTTTTACAATTACACCAGGTAAGCTTGACTTCTCACATAAGAATTGTGAGTGTCGGGAATAATGAAAACTCTAAAAAGATTAAATTACTAATTTGTTGTAGATGAGACCTAATTTATGAGTCATGATCCTTTTAAAAATAATAAGGCTATTTTATGAAAACCCTCTTTTATTCTGTAGCATCAGTTTAAACTGTAAAAGTTACATGATGTTTAAACTTACTTGGAATAGGATCTTCAGTCCCTCACCACTACTAACAAAGGTAGGAGCAGCTAGAATAGAAAGAAATGCCAAATCCTTGTACCCTGATCTAAGTAGTATCAAGTAAGGCAGGTAAAGAGCCTGTCAGGATGCCTAAGTAATAGGAAAAGGTCTGCTTAATGTTTGACCTATTATAATGTCTAATGCTATTTTTAAGTAACTTCTTTGCTTTTTAAAAAAACAGTAGGAACTTTAAGTTATAAACGTATAGATATATATTAATGTGATGAATAGCATAATTGGTTTTATTTGTTTCAGGAAAAGGACAAAAACTCTGTGAAATTGAGAGGATACAGTTCTTTCTGAGTAAAAAGAAGACAGACGAACTTAGGAACCTGCACAAACTCCTCTACAACAGGCCAGGCACTGTAAGAATTTCAGTCTTGTGTATCCATTAGTTCTCATGTATAGTGAAAATGTTTGTAGTGCAGTTTTTACATTTGCACGTATGGATCTATTTCTTAAGTGCCATTTATTACAAACTACTTAGAAAATGGGTATTTGCAGGACCAGTCAAGTAAGTTTCCTTCTTTTAACTCCTATAAACCCTCTTCCTGTAAAAATCCTGTGGCAAGATGTACTAAATCAAAAGTCTCTTGAATGTAGATTGTTTTTTTTTTTTAATGGGGGAATGGTGGATTACCATACCAGGATGAGTTGGAAATAATTTATGGTTCACATGCCAAAAGCTGCTGACATGCAGATAATGCTCAAAATACTTCATGTATTAATACATTGCTGCTTACCTACTATTTTTCTCCCTTTGTTTGCACAAAGCAGTAGAAAGATAAATGATAAAAATCATGATTAAGACTTTATATATAACAATTTTCCTAAGAGAATTAAAATATTATATTGTCCTTTTTGTATTTAAGGATGACACTTAAAATATAATGGCAAATCTTTCTCGGAGTGGTTTATGTATCAGTGATTGTGCTGTAAATTTCAGAGTAAATATGACCTGTTTTCCTATCTAATGGAGGCAAAATGTGAAATTAAGGTAGATTAAATTGTACTATTTCTATACATTTACTGTAATTATTGGGACTTTTTAAAAATATCTTTGTGTATTTTGGAGACTTGAACAGCTAGCATAGAAACCAGGAACTGAATAGCACTAGTACAGATGCATGCTAGCTCTAATATCTCAGACCACTGCTTCCAATGCAATGTTTGTTTAAATGGCAGAGAATGATCTGTTGCCACAAGTATTCAGAAAAAGAACATATCAGTATGGTTTCAGTCAAAACTATATTTAATCAGAGTTTTTGTGAACTCAGAATGCTGTTTAATATAGTGAAGGTCTGATCTTGTATGCACCTATTTGTATGTGCTTTTAATTGTAATTAACATTTTTAATAAAACATACCAGTACCACCTGCAAATTTTCTTTAGGTGCTGGACAAAGCTCTTTGGAAAAGGAGCTCAGCTTTGGTAAAATTATAAACTAATGGAGAAACAGCAGAAACAAAATTTGTAGGAGTATTGAAAGCGAGTTCAAATTACTCTTGATAGTGTTATAAAGATCTCAGAAGATTAAAAGATCTGGGGTTATATTTTAACTGTTTTAACTTTTTTTTTTTTTTTTTGGTAAAAGGAGATGAAGTGAAAACAAAGAGCTTAAATACATTTGTGATCTTGATGGGAGCACTTTTCCCATTTTAAGGGCTGTTGCAATGGAAGTTCAACCCAGATCAGATGTCAGGTGTAATGATAGAAGTTGGGTGGTATGTAAATGCAAAAATTGGTCCTGCTAAATAAAAGGTTCAAAAATGCAGTCATGGTCCTATGTAAGACTTCAGAAAAGCTAGAAAAGCAAATTTACTTTAGCAGATTATAGAATAAAAAATGAATTTCCCTACTTTGTAACAAATTATATGATACAAAGCATGCAACTGTCTTCATAATGTTGTCGTTCTGCAAACCTGTAAATCATCACGCAGTACATTCTAAATGAGCTTGAAATGGCAGGTGACTTTGTCTAGTGAGTTATTAAAAGTACCACAGTCACAAGAAGTTGAAGTTCATTGTTGTAGTTTGTCTGTCATGAGATAAGTAAAGGCGTAATCCATGTAGGTTATAACTTAAAAGGTGTAGCTTTGTCAACAGAAAGCTATATGCTAGAACAGATTTTTCTTGTATGGAAGATTAACAAATGTAATTGGATGAAATCTTTTAAACTGCTTGCAATGAAAAGTAATCTGTGTGCTCTGTTCTAGGTTGCCTCCCTAAAGAAGAATGTGGGTCAGTTCAGTGGGTTTCCATTTGAAAAAGGAAGTGACCAATATAAAAAGAAGGAAGAAATGTTAAAAAAGTAATGATCTCTTGATACTTAACATAGCTTGACTCGTGCTATGCACTCAATTTTTTCTTTTTTTTTGTCTTCCAAAATTTTACTTGAGATTAAGTTTGAGCTATAAGCCAGGTGGCTGTTTACTAGAGCTGTACAATTTTCTTCTGAGTTCATTTTAATCACACAAACTGGTCTCTTAAGACAGCTTGAGACATATTAAGAGTTAAATTGTGAACATTTTATTCACAATTCCTACATTCCTGGCTTTTACTATTGCATGCTAACTAGCAGATTCTTCTGCCAAGTGAGAGGAAAGCATTATTTCCCCAGGCAAGCATAATGTTGTGAACACATTGTACTTTATTCGTGGTGCAAACCTGCATCCTTCTATGCTTCAAAACCTTCCTCCTTCAGAATCAAAGCCATTTCTGCTTTTTATATACTAAACATACTAGAATTGCTGTGGCAACTAGTCTCACAAACTTTTTCTTTTTTACTGTCTGCCTTCATAAGCTGCTTTTCCATCAACAGGAGAAGCTGCTGCAACTTAGTTTTGGCTGGACTGAAAGTGTTTAAAATGCTTTTCCGTATTTGTGTAGCTAGTCGTAATACATTAAAGAACAACATCTACACAATATGTTCTAAAACTGGGGGGTTTTTAGTGCCTGTTTGTTGATAGTGGAAAGCCTTCCAGAATTTGGAATTTTCAAATTTTTCGTCTTCAGATATGCAGTTTTCCAGGAGCATGGTTTGTCAAATACATGGGAATCTACAAGACAAACTTTGTCTCCTGAGGGGAATTTTGACCATTTCCCACGGGTTTAATTGGATAATTCCCCTTATATTAAAAAAAAAAAAAGTAATTTTGCACTTTTTTTTTGTATTTTCCATATTAAACAACTGCTAGTATAGTCTTCAGCAAATATTCTGAAACCTGGTTGCATTGGGTTGCATATGAGGGTACAGAGCCGTGTGTGCTTGCGTTACTGTGGTAGCTTCTGCTGCTGTTTGCAGCTGTGTGTGGAGCACAAACTGTTGATCAGTTTGTTAATTTGTTCTGCCTCTGTGGTTGATTTCTGCCCGGACTGTACACTTGCATGTCATATTTTAACAGCATTGAACAAGATGAACACAGGTCAACTTGTATTTTGCAGAACTTTACTATTCAGGCTATAGATCATAAAAAATTTAATACTTTTTTTTACTATGATTCTTTAACTTTTTTTTATATTCTACTATACAAACATAGAGATTTGGGAATTCTGTTTTATTTTGTTTTATGTAGTATAGTGGTGATTCTTTGCTTAACCATAGATAAGACTGGAAGTAGATTGTGTAGGTATATTGTCAGGTGGCAGGCGCAAACTGGATAGCAGCTTCTAGCAGTCAAATGTTGACTGTTTAGGATGTGATAATGAATCTCTTTTTTTCTTTTTTCTTTTTTTTTTCCTCCTACAGATTTAGAAATGCAATGTTGAAAAGTATCTGTGAAGTTCTTGACTTGGAAAGATCAGGAGTTAATAGTGAGCTCGTAACCAGAATATTAAACTTCCTAATGCACCCAAAATCTTCAGGCAAGGTGAGATGCAGGTTGTTATGCTTGCTTTTGTAACTCTGTTCTGATGGAAAATGTATCTGTTCTCTATTGCTCATTGTTTGTTTCCAATGATGATACAATTACTGTTTTAACTTACTGAAGTAGGAATGACTTCTTGAAAGAGAGTAGTTCTACTACTGCAGGCATCCGTAATGGGGTGAGGACTTAATAGAAATTCTGTTTACGCGTGGCTGTACCCATTACACGCTGTTAGTGCACAGAACTGTGAGTTCAACACATGGAGCTAACTAGGATATCCATCCCCAAATACCAATTAGCTTCTGCTTTGTGGGTGGAGGAGAAGACATACATGAAAGGACAGGAAAATCAAGTGTCAGATGTTACCTGTGTTTGCTGTATTTGGCAAATGTATGTTATCACATTTGTATGTCACCAAATAGAATTTGTTGCAGGGTCCAACAACTTGGTTTAGCTAGTGTACACTAGTGCACTAAATTCAGAGTGCCACTGCCAAGACTACTAAACTCTGTTGTTAATCTTCCTGGACTTTCAGTTTTTAATCTAGAAAGTAATACTAAAATAGTTGCACTGTTGCTCAGGAAATCAAAGCTATTCCCTGCAAACACTGGTAAGTGATGTGAATAAGGGGTCTGCATGCTGCTTTAGGGACACAGGCATTGAGTTATACCAAAAGTCAGGTTTGCATAAGGCATGACAAAATTCCTGCCTTTAAGTCTTCTGAGTTGTCAGCTGATTTGTTACCAAAAGAAAAGGCTTACTTTTATGGATTGGTAGGTAAAGGAACAACCTAGAAGGAACCTTTCTTGCTTGCCTTCTCTAACACCCAGCCTTTGAAGATTTGTGCACTTAGCTTAGAACTGAAATTTCATTTTGCTCAGCTCTATCTCAATAGTGAATAGTTGCTTACTGCAAAATATTGTGGCTTAAGTGTAGTACATAAAATAGTCCTGGGTTGTGTTAAGACACCTGTATATTTTTTTTACTATTCTTTCATGTGATTTGAAAGAATTTATCGTTTTTAAATTCACTTTTATATTCCTACTTTGATTACACACATCTCTTGTCTCTCAGCCATTGCCAAAGTCCAAGAAACCACAGAGCAAAGGTGGCAAAAAAGAGCGCAGTAGCTCTGGAACAACAAGAAAAGCAAAACGCACCAAGTGCCCGGAGATCTTGTCAGATGAATCCAGTAGTGAAGAAGATGAAAAAAAGGAAAAGGATGAGTCTTCAGAAGAAAAGGAAAGTGAAGATGAGGTAATGAGGGGTTTTGTTTGTTTTTCAACATTATGTCATTGTTATCAATTGGTAACTCTTGGAACACAGAGAGTAAATGATAGTTATCTAAAAGAAAGGGAACACACCTGCAATTTATAAGAGGTTTTCATTAATTCTTTGTGTGTTGAATTTAGAGAATCATTTAGATAAAAGGCAAAAGTTCTGGTTCTTGGGTGTATGTATGCACCTTATAAAATCATTTGCTATGTGTCATTTTGGGGCAGCCAGGATTTCTAATGTAATTGATTGCATTTCTTGTATCATCTTGTGATGACTTTATTGTAATTTCATCATGTAGTGTTTGATTTGATACCTGGGACATAACTTCGAATTCAGTAGGAGTCCCTGACCTACCTGACTGCATTGGTTTGGGAACTTGTTTCCATATTCCTCCTGGATTTTATATCTTAGCCTTTCTCTTCAGGTGTTGGGTCTTAGATTAAAGTAAGCAACATAGTTGGCAGCCTTAGAAAGATCCTTGCACTCTCTGAAGTGTCTTAATCTCATTGTGTTTTGTGTTTTCTTTGAAACTTTTCGCATGCTAGGCGAGAAACATCAAATCATGGAATAGTTTGGGTTGGAAGGGACCTTTTAAAGGTCATCTAGTCCAATCCTCCTGCATTGAGCAGGGACACCTTCAACTGGATCGGGTTGCTCAGTGCTTCATTCATCCTGGCTTGGAATGGTTCCGGGGATGGGCATTCTCCACCTCTCTGGGCAACCAGCATTTTTTGATTGCAGCATTTTTTAAAAGAGTTAGGTTTATGACGGCTTTTAATATACTGCAGGTAGAAGGATATAGGTAGTGTATCTGTTTTGCTGCACCAGCTCTGTTGGCATGGAGTGGCTGGAGTAAATTGTCCGCAGAGTGGACAATTCTCCTTTATGGAAAAGAGGTATGGATTGTTCTGGTAAAACCCATCATTTTAATTTTCTTATTTTCTTCTTTGTAGCCCCCTAGAAAAGCAACTAAAAGAGAAAAATCTAAAAAGATTACTTCTAAAACCAAGAAAGCTGTGAAGGGTGCAAATGTCAAGAAGGCAGACAGCAGCACTACTAAGAAAAACCAGAACAGTTCTAGAAAAGGTAAATGTTTTAAATCTTTCATGCGTTGTCTTGTAGCTTAACTGGCATACTTCTTAGAAAGCAAGCTTTTGCACCTAATTGTGAAAGAAAATGGAATTTGGTAAATTGTTGACTTGGTACTTGATGTTTCTTTCCTTGAAACAGTATTTAATGAGAAAAGCTGTTGGTTTGGGTTTATTTCTTGTAATTTCTGCTATGTGCACATATGTAGTTTTTATTTGCATATAAACTGAAAGTATCAGCCAAGTTCTCCATTTTGCTGGAAGAACATTGGGAAAGTTCTGTTTGGGCCTCTATAGCAGCTTTATGTGAATCTTGTAATTGATCCAGTGATGCATATCCCACATGTCTATCTTTGGTTCAGCAGCTTGATATGGGTTTTTTGTTAACATAGATATGGTTTCTCCACGCATCCTTTGGCAGTCGGTTTTCTCATATCTGATGATGTGCGTGAAGGGTACACAGACACTGCATTTCTTAATAGCTCTGTAAAGATTGCAGTACTGAGGGTGGGGACAGTGGTGTCTTCCCAGGCACGTTTGCCGAAAAGGGCCTGGGCAGGGGCAGATGGTTCTTGCAGACAACTCATTGAGGCCGTTCAGCAATGGGCACTTCTGATAAGGAACACTGACAGCAGTCAAGGCTCTTGCAGCAAGTGTGGAGCCAGTGGCTCAGGGAAGTTCAGAGGTCCTTTCCCACCTTAAATTCTCTGACGCTCTGGGATAGCAGCCAAGTCTGTGTCAGTTGTAGTCCGAGTTACTAATGCAGTTTGTATCCATACAGCAAAAGTACTTCATTTAATGCCAGCATTGGCATATGCATGCCACAGCACAAGCATCAGGTCAGATTAGTTACCCTTCTTGTCAGTGCTTTGAGAAAAGGTTTGGGTAAACATTTAGGCATATAATTATGCTAAATTTCTTTCATAGCCTTATTTCTCAGCAGAGTAAACTGGCCTGTGCTGAACTCAGTGTACTTTCAGTTTGACTACTGAATGTGGCTGTCATCAGCATATATGTATATATATATATACACACAAATGTTATATATGTTTTTTTCATATAAGTTACGTAATATATTCATAGTTTCTTATTTACTCCTCCTGCATTTCTGTTTCCAGTGTATTTTTGCAGTACAAAAATCAAAATGTAAAGTAGGTCTTTCTGTAAGGTTATTATCCAGTTTGTTTGGCATCTGCTCTGAATTTTATCTTTTTGGCAGTAGAGGAACTGAGTGGATGTTGGAGTCATTTGGTCTAATTCCTTTTCTGCTGGAAAAGATTTTAGGAGTGTCCTGTGCTCCCTCACTTAACTTCATTTACGAAGTTCTCTTAATGTGTTCTCATGGTGTTTCTGAGAGTAAGTTTGCAAAGTTACCTTGCAAAATTACAAGATCCTGGTGTTCGGCACTGCTAGGGGGAAAAAGAAATCCAAACTCCTTTTTAAAGGAAATAATTACTTTTTTATTTTTTAGGGCCATAATACCTGAATTAGAACTGTTGTAATAAGTCTTTTGCATTAGTTTGATAGATTAAATTAGTCCCATACTTTTTAGAGTTCTTGTTGATTTGTAAACTGATAGTTCATCAATAATTACACAAATTTATAAATAAATGTAGTACTGATAGCATTAGCTTTGTTTATAAATGGATGATCTAGCAAGATGTCTATTTCAAATGAGAACATCTGGATTGGATGTTTGTGGAAAGTTCTGATGGCTTCTATTTTTAAAGAAGAAAGCAGACAAACTGAAAACCTTCTATTACAATCCAAATTGTTCTTCATATGTAGAAAGCGAGTCTGAGGATAGTTCAGATGATGAACCTTTAATTAAAAAACTGAAGAAACCACCCACTGATGAAGAACTGAAGGAAACTGTCAAGAATTTGTTGGCCAATGCAAATTTGGAAGAGGTTACAATGAAACAAATCTGCAAAGAGGTAAGTAAATACAATTTTTCAGTCTCTGTATAGGTAGTGGATTGTTTGGGAATTGACTTCTACCATCATTTCAGAAATGGAGGCTTATACTCTGCACTGTTGTTCAGAACCTAAATAGTTTTGCATGAGTTTATTTTCTTGCTAATAGCTATAACAATGAGAGCTTTAATTTTTAGATCTGCAACACTGATATCAGCACTAAAAGGGAAATATTAAAATTAGCTACCTGGGAAGTAGCGCTACTACCTCCAAACCAGGTGCCATGTATGCCAGTGAAAATCTGACATGTTTAGATAGTGCAGCAGCTGTCCATAGGAGAGGGCTGTGTCCTGTGCTCGGGACATTGCTGCTGCTCACCTTGCACACTCATTCTTCGTATGTTCTCTTTATAAGTCCATTCAGCTGTCACCTGTCAGCATCTATCAGAATAGTTCTCAGCTGAGTTAGTGAGTTGAATCAGTTCAGCAAGAAATCCATTGTCAGAATAGGTGGGAACCATGTGGCCAGAAAAGGGAAATGTGGGGAAAAGTGACCCAAACAAACAATACAGTTACCTTGATATTTTCTGGTTAACACACAAATTTGGTTTTCCTGGTACTTTCAAGATGTTGTCTTGAGAAAATTAAACCAGTAGTTATTCTTATCAGAAAAGTGAATGTAATTTCTATTCATATTTATAGTCATTCTAGAAGTCTGAAATTTGGTATGCTGAAATAAAATACTCTGAATTGGTTGTCAGTGTTGGCATCTGTTTTTTGTTTGTTTGCTTCTCTCCCACCCTGTTAACAAAAGAGTAGTTGTAGAATAGCACTCAAATATGTTGACCCTTCTGTTAGTCTCTTGAAAGGATCACAGTTTTACTTACTATCAAATACCAAGGCTTACATATTTTTCATTAATTGTTTAGCTTCCTACTCTAGTGCAAGGCTATCTGACTGCTTAAGAGAGCATTTAAAACAAAAACTGCAGAATTCTTACTTGTGTGGCATGGCAAGCTAGGCATTTCAGTTTGTTGATGTGAAAAATCATAGTACCAGTTTAGTCAGTGACCAAAGATAAAACAGTACATCTATGTAAATATTTATGTGGTCAAAATAAAGACAGGAAAATAAGCTTGTGTCTTTCCCTAACTAACAGAGGGCATTTTGGCAGTTGTACTACAAGTACCCACATTCAGTTTTTGCCTTAAGTTCATTTAAGCTTCTTCTATTTATACAGTGCATTGAATGAAAGTAATTTGAAGTTTGTTTTGTGGTTTTGTTTTGTTTTTATTTTTTTTAGGTGTATGAAAAATATCCTAGTTATGATTTATCTGACAGAAAAGACTTCATTAAAAAAACAGTCAAAGAGGTAAAGACTTTATCACTTAGAAAGTGTTGTGGGTTGGGATGGGTTGTTTTTATTTTTTTTCTTTTGCCTGGCATGGCATCCTTGCTCACCAGTTTTAGTAGCCTCCTGTATAATATTGAAAGTTTAGTGCTTGCCTAAACCTAAACCTTTGATGTTTGGTTTGGGGATTTTTTCCCTTGTCTTTCCCTCTTTAAAAAAATAATTGCTTCGGATTCTTTTCTTAGCATGCCACTACTACTCTTACGCATTTCTTTGGTAAGCCTAACTAGAATTAACGTTATGATAGTTTTTAATGACTTGTACTCTGAAAGCTATGAATTTGCTTCGAATTACAACCTTGGCTGCAAGATGCACTCTAATTCAGGCACTGGCCACATACATTCATAGATAACAATGCATGAGGTTGTACAAGCTCTGCAGACCTGTCAGCTAAGGCAAAAGGGAATAAAGATGCATAGCTTTTCTCTATGTGCTCCTGGTACTACAGTTATGATGATGTTGCCTTTGAGTTTGCTGTGCTGAAGATCAGGCCTTATCTACTGTACTTATGACAGAGGGTTTTTTTGTCTAATCTGAGGTTTGTAATTTGTGAAAAAAAAATCAGGTTTCATTACTTTTGCTTGTCCTGAAACTAAAAATGGAACCACGTAAGTGAGGTTCACTTAATGGAGTTAATAAAAGAACATCATCTTCTTGTGGTTTCACTCGGAAATGTTGATACATGGCTATCTAGAATTGCTGTGTCTATGTGTTGTGCATACATGTCACTGTCAGTAAAGGCAGGAGAGAGCAATTTGTCTGCCCTAGGTATGTTTTGGGGTTTTTTGTGATAGCAAAAGGAGAGTGTATTTTCATGATAATTTGATACAAAATGAGAGGTTATATGTGATTGAATTAAGAAAAAGGAGAAAACTAATACACTTCTCTTTTCAGTTGATTTCATGATCTCATTTGACTGTGGGAAATGAAGATTCCTGGGTTTATGTTTCCATGGATTTGAAGATCTGATAGGCACCAGCAAAAGGAATGTGTCTTACCCTTGTGGTATTTAGTCAGAGCTAATTCCGCTGATCTAATGTTAAGAGTGTTAATGTAAATTGCTTTGTGTGTCCTTTTTTTTTAAAACAGAACAGCATTTGATGCAATTTTTAGTTGAACATACTTAAGTTTCATGCATGGCAATAAATGTTCCCTTTTTTATAGTTTTGTACATTTTGAATTGCGTTGTGTAACTAGATTCATTAGAGCCATTGTAGCTTTTTTGTGTAGATTACCAGCGTACAGGAGATTTTAAAATCTACTAAGATGAAAGCTGCTTATCTACACATATACATGCAGAGACTGGAATATTGCAGTATTGGTTACAAAGATATTTTGAATACGTACTCATTCTGAAAATAAGAAGAGTTAGTCACATATTAATCTCTTTTATATTCTGATACATTCTACAGATGCAGAATTATTCTGAATCTAGATTACAGTCTTGCATGTGTAGGCACTGAAAGAACTATCACAGCATGGTAACTAATTGGCATATAGATGTTATTTTTGTACTTTTAAAAGGCTTTTTGTTGTGTATATAAAGTTATTTCAAATTTCTTTTGTGCAAATCAGTTTTTTAATTTTGGTCTCTTTGAATTTATGACATGAAATGTCAGTGTTCAGCAGTGAGGCAGTGATTAAAAAGTGGTGTGCAGAAGTTTCATGAAAATGAGCTGGGGTTTCATCATGTTTGTCTCATCTTTCCTTGTACAGAAACTAAACTGTAGGTTTATACCTGTAGTTTAACTTTATACAAAGACAACAGACATTGTTTCAATGTCTTGGATGTAATAAATAAAATCCCTCCAAAGGCAGTAAGAAAATTTCTTAAGTTCACTTTGCAAGAGATCTTTTATGTTGGTGTCTTGACGTGATGGCCTAGCATCTCAGAAGTGGGTATCCAGGATGTACAGCTGGAGGCTTGATAGCTTTGGAAATCCACAGTAGGGCATCCCAATCAGGCAGCACTGATGTGAACATGTGTGTTTAACCTCTTTTCTGTGTGGGAAGGCTTTTCTGAACCTGAGCTTCATTGCCTCAACATGGACAATGGTACTTGTAAGCCTGCAGTCTTGAACTTTGGCTGGCAGCTTTTAGCGAACTCTCTGCATAAATTTTTGTTGTTTAGGTTTCCTCTTCTCCGTACACCTTGTTGCTAATATGGGAAGTCCTACACTTAAAATCATGAAACTGAGAGCTGCCAAAGTGTGGGCTGCCATTAACACCATGAGCACAGAATCCCTCTGACTAGTATTGCTGGAAAGACAAAGTGTATTTTTTTGAATTTTATTACTGTACAGTTGAGAAGTAAGGGTTCATAAATTACCTAAATTCTGAAAATGTTCAGCCAGTTAGACTGTTGATCTTACACACACTTTTGAATTTCTTTGCGTGTAATCATTTATAATAAGGCTGAATGTAATGGGGATTTTTTGTACTCAATAAATGTCTTTCACAAAAATGTAAATCAGTTTTAATCTAATGTTTGCTTACATGAATAGTAAAAAAAACCTATACAGGAACAAGGTTGTTTGTCTTCATCTCATCTGGTAGAAAATATTGGCTTCTCTAGTTTAAAAGACACTATTGCTGAAATGCGTGTCCTTGCACCAGGATAAGATTTTATATCTTCTGTAAAGTTGATTTGGTTTTGTTTTGGTTTTTTGTGGTTTTTTGTTTCTGAACTGTCTTAGCAGAAAAAACACTTTTTAATTTGCAATTAAAAACATCAAAAATTTCCAAGTCAGGCTTAGGAGCAGAAAGTTAGTTGTATTAAGTTTCGATGTTTTACAAATACTTGAACTGCCTTTTGATTTTTATGTAAATGTACTAGCCAGTTTTAATTATGTGGGTCAGGAAGTGTTTTTAAGATCCACAACTCCAAAGTATAAACATTTTTAATAGTTTAAATTCTAATGAAAACTTAGAAAAGGATAGCATACTTCTATTTATTGTATATATGCATTAGTTGCCACTTTGGAATTGCACTGATGGAATGGAAATGAACTTGACATCCTTCAAATATTTCGTTTAAATCTCTTAACAATTCAGTCCTCAATGGAGAAGAACTGCCTGAGCTGTTTCCTTGCTAATCCATACCAGTCTGGCTGCAGCTGATACAGGATTCCAGTTCTTTCTGCAACTGGGAGAAAGGCTGCAAGACAATACTAAAAGGTAAATAAAATGCCCTGCTTATCCTGATGCTATTGCATTAGAAACACATCTGATCAAAGATCTAAATTCTCTTCAAAGAGGCTCATAAAATAGAAATGAGTTAACTGGCGAAAAGGTAACTGAATAAATTGTTCACGCATATACCTTTCCAGATGCTTAAGGTAATGCCCTGACCATTGTATTCTAGAGAAAAATAGTCCTAACACCTTGATTTGATTGCTTCCAGCATAATTCCTACAATGCCAGTGTATTGGTTCCTCTTTTTAGTTAGGCTTTTGATATTCAGTATTTTGGTTGGTGACCTGCAAAACCACAAGTTAATCTGAATGATTTGCAGATATAAATAGCTGTTCTTACGCATGAGCTTAGCACTTGTGGCAACAGTGTATAGGGCCTGTAGGAGAAGGAAGATGGAGAGGGCTAGGTGGGGAAGGAGATCAGCAATTTGGAGTGAAAAGAGGTTACATGCCTTTAGAGTTACATGGTAACCCATGGTATACTGGTCATGCACGTCTAACCAAGATGAAATTACAAAGGCACAGCTGTGAATTCCATCCCACTTTTTTCCAGAAGCTCTAGACTGACAGCCTTCTTGGACCTGAGCAGGCTGCTTATAGGATCTGTGGTCTTTCTATGTTATCCTGTTATAAGGCACATGACAGAGCAAGACCTAAGAATTGTCTGAGTTTATATTAGCCACTGCTAAGCTGTACTTGAAAATAACCCTTTTGGAGGCCAGTGCTTAATCTGGACAAATAAAGCCCCTGGCTGTCAGCATGGTGATTCCAGTAAGGTTTATTATTAGCTCTTCTGCTGTTTCAGAGAGAGGGTGGCCCATGACCACTTGGGCAGCTCTAATCTTCCTTGTTTCCAAATCAGAAAGTTGACTATAATCCCGTAGCTCCAACTGAACTAGATGAAAACGTTCCTGAAATTTCTTCTGTGCTTGTTATTTAGGGAGAAGAGTGGAAAAATCTGTAAGATACCAGAATACTGTCTGAAAACTTGCAGTAAGAAATTTCGTAAAATCAGTATTCCAGTTGCTGAGAAAAGAAACATCTTGAATGCTGACAAGTGTGTTGTTTTCCTTCTGCAAAGAAAGGTGGCTCCTGCCTTTGAATTCAGAAGTATTTATTAAAGCAAGATGCTGGAAATTACAGGTCTAAAGGTTTATTCTTGACTTGTAGAAGAAACTGGCTGACAGACATCTCATAAATGTTAACAAAAGCAGAAGCAGCATCCTGCTTTTGGGATGGAGTAACTCCACTGAACAGTGTAGGTGGGGGACAGTGGTGTCTTCCCAGGCATGTTTGCCAAAAAGGGCCTGGGCCGGGGCAGATGGTTCTTGCAGACAACTCATTGAGGCCGTTCAGCAATGGGCACTTCTGATAAGGAACACTGACAGCAGTCAAGGCTCTTGCAGCAAGTGTGGAGCCAGTGGCTCAGGGAAGTGATTGTCACTCCTGTTCAGCACCTCAGCAGCAGTGTCCAGCTGTGGCCTTCCTGGGGCAAGGCAAACATGGGCTTCATGGAGCAAGGCCAGTGGAGGGGCACCAAGATGGTGAGGGAGCTGGAGCACAGGGTGGAGGAGGGAAGGCAGAGAGAGCTGGGCTTGTTCAGTCTGTGGAAGAAATGGATGAAGGGGGATTATCCTGCAGTCTGCAGCTCCCAAATGGGAGAGTGTGAAGAAGGCAGGGCCAGGCTCTGCTCACCACAGTGAGAGGATGCAACGTGACAGCCACAAGCTGCCACCAGAGAAACCGCAGTTCTTTGTTAGAGGAAGAAACTTCACCATGAAGGGTGGTCACAGAAATTGGGTCTGGAGGAGCTGTGGAATCCCCATGGGTGGAGATGTTCTGACATCAACCTGGCAGGGGCCCAAGCAACCAGCTCCATGTTGGCCCTGTTCCAAGTAGCAGCTTTGGTACCAGATGCTCTCCAGAGTTTCTGGGTGTAAGAGGATGGCAGTGTCAAGTAACTTGCCCTCCCTTTTCACCTGACCTTGTTCTCTGGATTGCACTACTTCACTTATTTCTGATCTGTTAGACAGCTGGGCTAAAAGGAAAACAATACCCTCTGTTTTCTTGAATGATTGTAATTTTTATGGGTAGTGTGATGAAATCTGCTGCTTTGTGCATTACGTTAAAAAGCAGTATTTCATTTCTATTAAAGTATTTCATCATTATTTCATGTCTGTTTTAAAGCTTGTTTTTAAAAAGCAGTATCAGGTGTAACGAGAACAAAACACATCTTCAGGATATGAACTTTGAACTGCTCACCAAGTATGACAGCGTCAGGGGAAAGCAGTGAATCTTGCCCACAATAATGTTTTCACTGGTTCAGACCTACATGTGCGTGAAATAAACTTTCAAAGCAGTAAGAGTATTTTTCTCTTAAGGCAGCTGCAGTCAGACTTAGACTAAATGAACACCGAACCTCCCTTTCACAAAGAACAATGTAGATAAGTGTTACAAGAATTTGTCATTGTATTTTAAACATTTTGAGTATGTAGTCAGGCTTGCACGTGCTTCTAGTGGTCTGTGCTAGTAGGAACCTTTCAGGACCATGATCCTACAAAGTGTTCACACTACACTTATTCCATGAAAAGCATTAAATGGTTATTTGGTGATATTTTAAATTTATGGGCCATGCTTCTAAACAATTATCACTAACTTAAATTTCCTCTGGCCTAAGGAAAATAATCTAACACAAGCTTATGAATTGCTTTGTAGAACTTGGAGGCAAAAGACAGTGACTACAGTATTGTCCGAAGAACACCACAGTTAGGACTGAGAGCTCAGAGAAGGCTGTAAACCAGCACTTCTGAGGAACTGTCTAGCTGTAAGAATATACTACAATGAAATCTTAATATAAAATGTAATACAAAAAGTAGGCTTAGGCACTAGTTAAATTTAAAGAAAAAACCAACCAACCAAAACAGGGGCATCCCATGAATACTTTCCAGTTTTATTCTGCTGCCATAACAGTCACACAGAAGAACTGAAGTGTAACAGATCATGCTCTGCATTCCAATCTTTTTAATAACATTTAGACAAACCTATTCAAAGAAAACATTCCCCAGTTCTTTATTTGAGGGAATAAATTAAACACAAAAGAAAAAATACATACATGCTTGAAATAAATTTTAACATAGATATTAAAAAAATTTTGGGCAACATTAAAGAATGAAGTCTCAGAACCAGCCTGATGTTCTTACATATTTCAAATGAACGTAAATTAAAATGGAATATACTTATTTTATTTACTCATCAAACTTCAGTGCAGCACAACACAGTTTAAGTGCCCTGGTACCAAAACAATATACAAATAATTAAAAGACTAGGCCATTGGTAAATTTATCATTTGTTATCAGTTTTTCTAATGCTGTAAGTGTGCATCGTCTAAAGCCAAATGTGATAGTATTTCTTCATGTCCATCTCTCTTCTCTAGAATACAGCGTTTATCTAGCTGGAAAGTTGTAGGTAAACTGAAAACCCGAAGTACAAATTAACAGAATGACATCAAGCATGTTCATACAAACTTTGGACTGGAGAAATGGATGCTGAGCTAAACTTTCCAGATCATTCCTACCTGAAATGTGACATGTTTGTATATGTTACTAAGCTAACTGAAGTTTTTTAAGCAAGGTCATGTGAAGCAGCCATTGAATATAATGTTTTGGGCTTGTAGTAATAAGCTTTTTTGCCCACCACCAGAAGCTCCTCTGCTAATAATTTGTCATATATGTTAAAGTGGGAAAGAAACTTGGAACACAAACATACATAGCTATCAATCTTTCCTAGTTATGCTGTAAGTTGGCCTGTACTATATGAAATTAACAAAGTGCAAATGACTGCCAAAAGCAAAATTTGATGTCCTGATTTTTTTTTATCATGAGAAGGCTTTGTCTTGCTTCTTACAGCCTTTAAATTGCAATTTAATAATTGGAAATACTTTAAAACTGTACATACCAGCATTTATGTAGAGGAAAATTATGAACAGTTACACTCTTCCTATTAGTCCATATAACTCAGCTTTAAGAAGCAGAACAGAATATATATCTGAAAAACATCTAGTCATATAAACATCTTCAACTTGTAAATTAGAGATTAAATAAAGGGTTTTTAACAATATCATACCTACTCTAAAACCAAAATATTACATATTTGAAAAGAAGAATCGCATTTATTCAGTAGGACCCCGGTGGTGCTCAAAGCCAGGTTGGATAAGGCCTTGAGCAACCTCGTCTAGTGTGAGGCGTCCCTGCCCATGGCAGGGCAGGTTGGGACTAGATGATTGTTAAGGTCCATTCCAACCCCTTAACATTCTATGCTTTTTCTTAAGGTTGCCTGTTGTTTATTTCCAAGGATGTATCTTTAAGGAAATAAGCACTGTAAATGCTTTCAAAAATGTTTGCTGTGTCATTCTTAAATGAAGGGATTAATGAAAGAGAAAAGCCTATGCATGAGAATGGGACAGGATAGAGTTAAGTGCTTAAGTTCATTTCAGAAATCATGAGATGTATGCAGCCAAGTTATAGAGAAGGTGTGAGGAAAGAGATCTAAAAGTGGATTTAAATTTTTTTCATTAATACCAATCTAGTGGAACAGTATTACAATAGATATCCCAGTTGCATCTCTTATTTCTGTTGAAAAATATTTTCCTCCCTGTCCCATGGAAAAGCTACCAGATAGATGTCTAGCCCTTACTGAATTACTCTCTCAAGTTGTTTTTAATAATACTTTCATAATAAAAGGGAAAAAAAATAAACTTCAAGTCAAAGTGCAAGCCACCTTGTTTCAGCCCTTCATAAGAGTGTTAATATTTTTCCTCATTCATCTTCATTTATTTTTTAATATAAAAGTTGAATGAGCTATTAAGAACTTACAGTCCTGCACCCCTGACTGTACAGTCATATCAAGAAGATACTTCCTCTACTCAGCCCAAATGAATCTGGAAGCTTGTTTTCAAAACAATCATAGCAATGTAGTATTTTTAAGCTGTCCTGTTTCTACAGAAGCAATGAGCAAATCTAAACTCTTAGCCTGTTATCGTAACAAGAATTTCTCTGAATAAGTAGCAGAGATAATATTTCAAAGTTTTTAAAAGTAATGTAAAAGTTAATTTTTCAAGTTTTGATTAGCTACAATAACCTTTCTATGATTGCACTGTAAACTGTTCCAGCTCTCTTATTTAAAGGAACAAACTTCATATTCCAAAGCCCACTTAGTGGAAGCTAAGAATATGAAAAAATATTATAGAAAAGGTTATTGATTGCAAGTGGGAAAAGTGATAGTTGAGTTCCTTCCTACATTAATCCTAGAATTTTTCTAGGCTATTCAGGCTCTTGGAAGCCAGTTTGAACTCCTATGAGCATAATCAACCTGAGAAGCACAGTTAGTGGAAAATTCCCATATCGTTACTAACTGCCAGCATTTTTAATGCTGTATGTTAACTTAGTCTTGTTTTAATCTGGCCTTCTGAAATGAAGGTTCACAATAGCATGACTTGAGCCATACAAAGGAGGACTCTTGACAAAAGTTCTCTTAGTTAAGCTGTGGCCAGTGATTCCAATGTCACTCCTGTTAGTAATACCTTAGCTGGAAAAAAGCCTCCAACAATATGTATCATCAGGTCTTAAAAACAGGGTGGGGGAGAAAGAGGAAAAGGAAGGTGAAGATTTTATCTTCAGGTACCATATACTATTCAAGTACCACATAGAAAAAAGGCAGCAATAGGAAACTTGAAGATTGTTTTACCCACAGAAATCAATTAAAAATATATCTATAAACACAAAATTTAGGTACTTAAAATGCTGCTATTTTGCTCGCTTCTCGAACCCCACTCAGGTAAGCTCCTGTAACGGTCTGAGGAAAGTGCCTATTTGTGGCCTGCATTAAAAAAAAAAAAAGAAAAAGTTAATTGTTTCCAAAACTAATAGTACAGAATTTTAGTTTATAAGATCAGTTTTGTTTTCCTTAAGCATGTACCTACATTTTTAAAAGCCGTGGAAAACTCCTTAGAAAGAACATGAAAGGAAATACTCAAGATTTTTAGGAACGTCAAAATTTGCAAGCAAGTCAGCTACAAAAGGAGCAGTCTGTTCTGCTATCTGCACTTTAGTGGGGCAGGTTAAGTTCTGCTCCAGTACAGAATGCACCTACACCATCATGGTGCATTTGTTATGTTACCCACAAGTGGAGTAACAGAAAGACAATTTGACTAAAAATGCATTTTACTCCTGACCTGAAGTATTTGGCAGACTTCCTATGCCCAGTAATAATATGAATAGAGAGGGCTCTGTGTCAAGAATCATCAGCATATTTATGTAACAGAATATTTATATACTGCATCTAGGTTAACGGTGTTGCTTAGCAAGAGACGATCTTCCATAAGAAACTGCTCCCCATAACCTTAATCAACAGTAACAAAGATACTTACCTCACCAGCAAAAAAAATTTTTCCTTGTATGTCTTCGGCTATAATGTCATAAGCTTCACCGCTGCCCCCTGTTTTCACAAAACTGTACGCCATCTGCAGCCAAGGGTCGTTGCTCCATCGAGTAACAAAAAACTTCACTGGGTCAGGAACCTCCTGCATAATCAAAATAGAAGTCAAACACTGCCAAGAGAAGTTCAGAATTGCACAGCTTTTTTTCAAATGTTTTCTTGTAATCTTTAGAGTATTTTGTATTATTAAGATACAGATTAGATCACATTCCAGAATTAAATTCCTATCTTTTTATTATAGTACTAACCACAAAGATAATTTCATTTATGCTAGACTCGCCTGATGCCTGAAACATCACAGCTGCACTATTCTGAATGCAACAAATCTGCATACACCTAAAAGTACATGAGAAAAAAAATTCCCCTCAAAATACATATACACATACTCTTGTAAACAAATATAATACTGATACTGTTCAACATGTTTGTATGTATAATGTAAGCAATTTTTGTCTTGGTTAGGCATAATGCTTGCTACATCTAGCTTGTTAAATCTCAAAATTCAATTTTTGTTTTGGAGATAATTTTATTCCAATGGAGAAATAAGATTACTTATCTATGATCAGAAAATGAGCTGTCTTGTAAACTAGGTTCAGGGAGAAAACAAAAACCAGGAAGTCAGGGTCTGGCTGAGCCATGACAGTAATACTGTGTATTCTTTGTCACGTTGCAGCAAATTCCACAGATTTTTACGAAAGAGAGCCTGAATAACACTTGTACAAAGGCTTAGTCAGCTACAGCTGTGTCTTACTCTGGAGGAGCTCATGACAAGTAAACAGAAGCAGCTCTGGTTGCCTCTTGCACAATGACTGTTATTGACAAATAGACTGTTCCATTCAGGCAGCAGCACATGAGAGACTCAAGCTCAAGCAATCAAGACAAGGACCAGCCAAGTATGACAAGTTGTATGAATGTCCCAGAAGTAGCTCTGGTACACCCCTGAAGCTGTCTTGTCTTTGAAAATCCTTCTGCATCGTCCTCAAGTGACTGAAATTCACGCCTGCTGTAAACCATGGAGACAGCCATGTCAATCACTCTTCTGGACCAGAGTGGCACTGAAACCAAAGACCCATTTGCTACATTTTCGTGAGATCAAAATACAAGTATGTGAACTTCCACTGCATGTCGTTCTAATAACAATAAAGCCATTACACCAAAGGGATGTTTCTAGGAATAGTTGAGTTTTCAGATACTGAAGTTCTTCCAAGATCATTAATCCTAATATTTGAACCTTCAGTAAAACTTGAGAGATCACCCCTGAACATTATTAACGCAATCATTCCTGGGGATCTAACTGCTCTAAGTAAATTAATTGAGGCATTATTGTCTCTAGAGTGGAATGCAAATAACATTGCTGAGTAGTAGTGTTCTGCTTGCCACAGATTTCTCTGATTTTCCTATTAGTTTTTATCCTAATGATGATCTGGGGGAAGGAAAAAAGGTAGAAATTTTTATCCAGTGTTTTTTTTTTTTTTTTACATTCAGGATGTAGGGCCCTTGCTAGATCATTTTGCCTGTACCTTATCCCAAGACAGCTGAGAAAGGGTTGTTAGTTAGTAGAAGAGAAACTGATTGGATCGGATTGTTTTGGGGTGTTGTAATTTCAGTTGCCTTTGGAGGGGAGAAAGCAGAAATCAACCAAATTCGCTTAGCTGAAAGATCTTATCACGTATTAGAAGTGGTGATGATAGAAAAAAAAAGTGACAACTAAGTAAAAAGTATGTTTTGTGTTACATGCCTAAAGTACTGATTTTAATTAATTTTGCTTTCTAAAAGCACTTTAAAGAATGATAGTTCATTTCTATTTTTCAGTTAATTACTACTGTCCTTCGGAGAGATCTTTCAATATACATTTTTCACAAGAGATCAAAAACTGTGATTTTAGTATGTCTCAAAGAAAACCTATTCTCTGAAACTGACAAGAAAAATAGTTTTAAATGTCAAAGGTTTGCTTATATATCATGAAGTACTACATTTGAAAGCTTTATTCTGGTGACAAGTTAATTCATCTCTTAACAAAAGAGGCTTCTCTTACCTGCTCCTTAAACAGCTCTCGGAGTACAGTCATACACTGTTGCAGTACTTGTTGATCATCTAAATTCTTAATGGTTGTCACAGCATCTCCAGTGACCACTGACATTAAAATGCTTTCTTTGCCCTAAAAACAAGACCTTATTAAGTATTTCATAAAAAGTCTCTTTTAATTGGTATTGCAAAGATATTTTCAGCTGCAAAGCACCTATTGTTCTATAGAAAAGTGGGTTTGATTCCTTGCAATAAAGGGTGCATATTCTACAGTATTTATGCTCAAATTACTACATTTTCTGATGTCTTGTTCAGATCTGTTACAGTCAGCCCCTTTTACAACTTACTGAATTCACTGAAAACTTCCTATCTACCTGCTTAAAGGCTGTACCAAAAAAAATTACATTGATAGTGTTATTCTTTGTGCACCCTCTTAAGCTTCAGTTCTGTGCCAAACTTTCACCTCAGCTGTACTCCATTTTCAAAATGTGGTGACAGAAAGAGTCTATTTAAATACTAGTTAGATATGGTTTTGATTAGACCAATACTAGATTCTTAACAGCAGATTTTGGACCAAGAAATGAAAGGTCATGTCTATTGGTATTTTCTTCCACTTCAAGACATCTGCTACCATGCAGAAGTTTTAGAGGTGAAGTGGTGAGTAGGGAAGAGCACACAGGTTCTCAGTGCCTTTATAGAACTCTGCCTCTCTTGTTTATGTAAGGCAGTAATTCTTCTGTTACTAAATTTGATAACTAGCAGAGAATAGCTGTCAAGCAAATTAAGAATTACGTGTAGGGTCTCTGGACAGCACCAGCACACTGAGCCTCTTGTAGCACGAGCTTAAGAGTACTGGACAGAACTCACTTAAAGTTGTATACAGGTACAGATCAGGCAGTAACAGAGCACAAACGTCACAGGATGGTTTCCTTTTGGAGTAAGACATCAGGTTACAAAACGGCTTTTTAATTGCTGCCAAGTAGAAAGCAGCAGTTGTTGCAAAAGTATGAAGAGGTATAATACAAATGTGTCATGTGTCTGCTTGGAACTGGCAGGGAAGAGAAACATGATGTCAGTCCACTGGTTTGAATTTGCTTTGAAATTCATGAGTATGAGACTGACCCTACAGGTCTCAGTTTCATGCAGAACTTGGTGTCTGTCTTTTCTTCTGCTATTCCACATAGTTATGCAGACTACTGCAAGCCAGTGAGCATTAGTAAGTTAGCATGGTCTTTTTAATGGGATTTTTAGCTGATTTAATAAGGGAACAGAAGTCCTAAACTGGAAGTGACTAGTAGCCTTTTTCCCACATTAGTAGGTCTATAGTAAGGTATTACAGCCTTGTTTTCAGTAGAGATAGAGAATGTACTTGTTTGTATATGATTCTGTATCCAAACAGTGGAAAACATTCCCATTTATTACAACAAAATATTGATCAGGTTTTTCTTGATAAATAACACTGCTTCCACTGCTTTTAACAGTTGCAGATGCGGCGGGGGGGCGGAGCAGAGAGTAGGGAAGAAGAAAAATTTTGTTGTTGAGTAATTACTGCACCTAGATTTCAAACTGAATTTGTGAAGGGCCAAGAGAAAATACAGTTGGTATATATCATACCTCTGGATCCATGTCATAGAAGACACTAAAGAGCCCACGTTGGCTGGAATTGGGTGGAACATGACCAAAAAAATCAGCTCCTTGAATTTTACTGTCCCAAAATCTATATGGAAACTGCAAGGCAATCTAGAAAGATATAGAAGAATGGAATTTAAGCATTGCATACCACAAAACTCATAACAGGATATGGTATATGTTCTTCTAATAAATTTTCCTGTTACCACTCATTTAGACACACAGCTCTTCCTATGAGTAGGTCTCAACAGAGAGTATGTGGACCTGTCCTCCAAGGCAGACAGGCAAAGAAAAAAAAATGCTGATCTCATAAATTGCAAATGCACAGAATATCAAATCCACAATGGAAGTAATTGTGTAAAATGCTCAAGAAATTCAGCAGATTTTTTTTTTACAAACCTAATGTATAACTTAAATGATCTGAGTCCTGTATTTGGAGTTTCTTAATCTTGTCTTTAAATTTCAACAGTGTTATAATCCTGTTTCTGGCATTACTTTGTTACTGTTTTCTTCTAAGCACATATCTTACTAGGGAGCTTTTCAGGAGAGGCTGTGTTTTTGTATTGGGAAAGGGTAGGAGATTTTACATTGGCCAAATACGCAACTTTCAGTATTCTTCGCAAGTAGTTTATGAATTTACTAGGTTAAAATGACCTGAAATAAACACATTATTGGAATTCTGAAAGATCCAAGACCATCATGAAGGCTTGATCAAAATTAGGCACAAAATGTTTCAGCCATAAAATTCTTCTGCAAACAGTTTCTTAAAAAATGCCATTAAGTTGTGAAATCTAAGAAGAAGAAATACATGTGATCCCCGATAACATTTTGCTCTCCTGGGCTACTGTATACAAGTAAAAATGAAACGCATCATAAATCCTGAGAAATACACTGCAAAAGCAACAGGGACAAAACAGCCAATGTTTCCATGAAAAGAAAATTAAAGATAATATAAAATCACTTACTTTCTCAATGACTCCTGCTCCCAAACTATTAATGGCTTTAATTTTTTTTTCTGAGAGTGGAGGATTAAACTGAATGGCATTTTTCTGAAGAAGGGCCAGTGGTACAGTCACTAATACCTGAAAGAAACAGCTACAATCACAACAGTACCAAAACCTGAATACAGCACTTAAGCCTCACAGCATCCTCCTAATTGTCTTGGATTATTCTTGTAGGATGCAGCATAGTAACACACCAGACATTTCTAGATTTCTGGTTTTAGTTCCCATTAATGGGAAACGCCTTACATTCAGGTGAGAACAGATCCCCCAGTTCTCTGATTTTAAGTCATAGTCTGTTTAAATACTTGTATCACAGTGGCTAACCATGCTACCAATGCTTCCAGTAAATGGTAGTCAATGGCTCTCAGATCAACAAAACTGTCTTTTTGAGAGGAGAGATAGATAGTCAGTCAGTGGTTTGGTTTGGTTTAATCAGAGATTCCTTCTCTTTAAAATACTCAGTAACATTGTTGATGTCAATCCAATCTTTATCCAGTTTATATATAATTTTAAAAATTACTAAAAGCTAAATTACTCAGCATGAAGAAGGTGGGAATACAGGGAATAAGAGGGACTGAGAAATAGGGGTTGTCAAAGCCTGGAAATTTTAACAGGGCATATATACATGCTAAATGGGGTAAAGCTGAGCAGGGAATGGAACCAGGTAACATAAATGTCATTTCAAAGACCAGATAAAAATCTATTTGCTTCACATTTTTAGTACACCCTTTATAGTCCTTAGTTCTTCAAATCAACTCATATTCAAATCTCAAGTATGCTCACTAAAAATTAGGCTCTAGGACACCCAAATACAGACCACTAAAATACATGAGTATTCATCTTTGAATGGGGAAAAATTGGACTACATTGCCTTCTGAGAGAAAGAAAAGACAGAAGTACTGTGTGTTCTCTAAAATTCTTAGTCTTGAAGCATACTTAGTACCTTTTGTGTTGCCCACACTGTTCCATCTGCAGTAGTGACCTGCACTTCTTCACCAGAATAGTCAATACTCTGTACCTATTGAAAGACATTGAAAGGCTGTACTACAAAATGTGCATATGCAATGCAAATTCCAGCAAGAATAACTAATACAGCACCGGTCAGCAAACTAGAAAGTGAATAACACAAATTTTCAGAGAAATCCTGAAAAACAAAAAATAGCCTCCATGAAGCTGAAAAAGAAAAATCATCATGATTCTAACATATAAGATCATCATATCATAATATTTAAGTACTGATAGTCCTCAAAGAGAATTTCAGAAATGCTGAAATTGTTTTTTTAAAGACAAATTGAAACAATCACAGGCACAGATTGTCCTGGTCTGAAAGAATACAAATACATGACTGGATGTTTCAAAGCAATCCAAGACAGGCACTGTGTCAACATTTTCCAGACTCACTGGGAAATTCAGCCGGATGTCCAGCCCTTCTGCCAACTTATCAATCACAGTTGAATATCCCACAGTTAGAAGAGTGTGATCTCCAGCAAACTGGGCAAAAAATTCATTGTGGTCCCATGAGCGTGCAGATACCTGTGGACAGAACATAACTGGCTGTTTCTACTGGTGAGGGGACATGAGTACTATGAAAAGTTGCACAGTTTAGAAGAAGCCACCCTAGCCCGCTTTGCAACTGGAAAAAGTGTATCACCAGAATTTATGGCAATGCTGACAAAATCAAAATGCTTATTTACCTAGTGCTAGTATATAACATATGAATTGCTGGACTAAGAAAAGTCATAACATGGGTTGGTCATTAGCAGGGAATTTACGGTTCTGCTTAGGAGAGAAAACAAGGAAAGTAGTACAAAAATCCAGGTGAATTGCAGTGTATTTATTTCAGTTGTCTGTATCTAGCAAAATGATCAGATTTTACAGCCTTAGGACTTCAAATAAAAATGGAAATACTTTCTTTCCCAACATGAAGGGGAAAATGAGATACAAAAAAAAAACCAACTCGATGGAATTTTTCTGTCACTTTGGAGGTTCTTCCATGATACCTTTCATTGACCTTGTCCCCCAACCCCTGCAACCTTACAGTTAATAAAACAGTGGTATTTGCACTAAGCAATTACCACTTAGCAGTGAAAAATCTGAAACAATTCTCAAACTACTATTCAGATGCCAATTCCTATCACTGAAGTTGCATAAAATCAAACATTTTTTGATTCTAAAATTGAAGGTAAGGCAGATTTTTGCATCTTTCTTAATTCCCCTGGGTGCTCATGGAGTATGAAAACTTGACCTATCAAAATATTTTCCAGTGACTGCTCTGGTATAGCATTGTCTTGCAGATTTTTGTTATGTTTTTGTGCACTTCTCAGTTCAGATTTGTATGTCTGCACGTATCAGTCAGCCACCCCACTGCTGTAGTACAGTTGACACTAAATGTCTTTAAATGTAGCAACAGGACTGAGTAAATAATGCACTGCCAATGATATGATACTTCAGTATTTCCTGGAGCTGCTTGGTTAAAACTGAAGTCTCGAGGGCAGCCAAGTATGAGGTAGCCAAGAAAGTACCTCGGAGTGGTGAACTGGGGCTCACCATCAGGGGGTTGGAACACTTCAGAAGTTAAATGCGTTTATTCTCAAGATACATAGCAGGGTAGAGAAATATCTCCGTTTTTAAACAGAACTGAGAAGCAGAAGTCACACCCAACATCTGAGGAGGAGTAACTCTCCTGTGAACCATATCACCCAGCATCTCAGCAAAATGCCTTGCTCCCTTCTAGCCATCTACTCTCAACTTCTGCTTAAAGAGCATCTCACTGGAAACGCGTCAGGAACTCCCATCAGATTAAATAAGGCAGTGTTGGAGTCGGTGTCTCAGTGCTTGCAAAGAACAGGTCAGGGGTGTAGGAATAGTCAGGATAGCTGATTCTTCCTCTAGGGCCATAGAATGGATCAGGTGATTTCTCAAGGTTACTTCTAACCCTATCTTCTGTGGAGCTCAACCACTTCAGAACACAGCTGTCAAAACTCACCTGAGAGAGATTGCTGCCACAGGCATATTCCAAATTACTGAGATGGAACTGTAGTACTTTTTCTTCCAGCTCACTGAACTGGATACCAGACTCCTGAATAAAGGCTTTATAGATCTCTTGTATTTTTTCTGTGAAAGAACACATTTAAAATTAGAACAATAAAATATCACAACTTGTCAGAAGTCCTACTGCATTTCAACATGCTGTTCCCTGGATCACAAGATTTTCAAGCTTAGTGCTAGTTTGTACCAAGTTGTTTTTCTTCTCATAGAAAAAAAACAAAACCAAAACCGCAAGATCTTTCCAGCGATAGAGTACAACTTTGTTGTTTACTCATAGGTGTCTGAGTGAGACAGGAGAGAAATTAATTGTTTAGCTATCATCAATATACAGTTGAAGGTAAAATACACTTTAAAATAATGGAGGATCCTTGCAAATAAATCCTGATTAATTTTTACAAAATCAAAGAACTGAGAAATTTTATCTAGGGTTCACTGAAGAACACAGGAGTTGTTAATTCTGTCTTACAGAATCCATGCTAAAGAGATTTGGGAGGCAGACGTTTCTGAGCAAGTTTATTTTTTGCTGTTGAGTTTACAAGCTGTAA
The DNA here is from genome assembly GCA_014706295.1 of Lycocorax pyrrhopterus obiensis. Lineage (NCBI taxonomy): Eukaryota > Metazoa > Chordata > Aves > Passeriformes > Paradisaeidae > Lycocorax > Lycocorax pyrrhopterus. Next base: position 62,851,898 of record JACSVZ010000002.1, read on the forward strand.
GTGTGGTGGGAGGCGTTACCAATGGAGACAGAAGTATTCTTGCCAGCAGAAGGCTTTGATCAGGCATTTTTAGGCAGGTTAGTCAAAAAGTGTAAGGCTAAGGCTAGCTATGGCCTGCTTCAGCCAGAAGCAAGTCTTTTGAGGTGCTAGTGACACTAGTTATACTGACGAAAGCTACCTCATGAAAACAAGATACAATATCAGAAATATCTATTGGATTTAAGGTCAGATGGACAGCCATGCACTTTTAAAAATGTCTGATGTAAGAGCCAATTTAATATAGAACTTTATGAACACAGCCAACATCTTCACTTTGCAGTACATCTCTCACTTACCACCAAGAGGAACGTCTTGATGTTGGGTTTTATCTTTTCTCCACTCAGAGACGACATCTAGGATGGCATTGAAATGAAAGTCCATACGTTTATCAATAGTGGGATCTGTTATTCTTCCACCTTCCTGGATCAAGTCACATTTCTCCCCTAGTTTGTGCATTTTAATGCCAAGCTTAAGAAAAAGACATTTTATTGCTTTTTTAAGTATGAGAAATCTACAGCACCCCGCCTGCTCAAAGTTACTTAACGTAAGGTAAATGCCTCAGATTTAAGGGATACCATCTAAAAAACATCAACAACTTTAGTCAGAGTAACTCTTGTTCTCTTCAAACTGGAATACCAACAATCCTTCTGTCTGTTAATTGTCCACAAACTGGTTTTTTCCCACTTTTCCATTCTTTCCTTTATTGGGGATTCAAAGAAACCTCCTCTGCAACTTTCCTGTCAGGCAAGGGCTAGTACAGATATATAGAGTCTGGTAATCAAACATGATGAACCAGTCTCCTTTATTCCCACCTCAATTCATTTTCTAAGTCACAATTAAAATCAGTTACTTTGTACAACTTTCTGGTGTCTGAGGCCCAAACAGTTCCCTGAACTCAGGAATTGACAGGATATTGTTTCCCAGTTACCATAAATGTTACTAACAACCAAAGAAAGAAAGAAATTATTTGGATTTACACCTAGTACCTTGCTTTGCTTGTCCAACCTGCATCGAAAACACAACAGAGCTAAATTTAAATAAAGATGGTTTTGTGTTCTACAGAGTCAATCCAGAGAAAATAGCACAAACATAGTGCTAATTTCTTCCTAGGGCCTTGTTACTTGCTCCAGTGTTTTTCACATATCCTCACATCTCTCTAGGCTGGTGGTCACCACTGCAGATCTTAAGACACAGTTGTACTTTCAATGAAAATTAACATTAAATGGCCACAAAGGGATGAGTATCTGAAGCGTATCCAGAAGTCATTGTTCCCTTTATCATAAATAAAACATGATTTTTAAAAAAAACCTAGATAAAAAGCCTAGAATTTCTTAATGGCACTATAGGGCACTAAACAATTAAAATGGCATGGGCTGAATTTACATGTGTGTCTGAGCAAAATCTACACTCAGGTTCCACTTGGAGAAATTCAGATTCCTACCTCAAAAAAACCTAAACCAAACCAGCAAGTAATAAGAATTTTTAAAGAAAGTTAACCGCAGCATGTTTGCATCAGTAGCAATTTAGTTGTTAGACGTGTTAATCTTAACTTGTGCAGAATTTAACTAGAAATACTAAGAGGCAGCAAAGGCAAATCCACCACAGAAGCAGTAGCCTCCCACAGTAAAGCCTTTCTCAGCCCTGAAGAAGTCTGCTGGGGACCTTTTATGTTACTGTCTCTAGAAAAGAGGAAAAAAGTGGTTTCTTCTGGTTCTGAAGCTAGAGCCACCTTGTTTTGCTTTACATAATGTGCCTGAAACCATTCTACAGCTCTTCTCTGTTCCCAACTGTTATCAAAGATATAATAGCAACATGGAGTTTACTTACAATGCAGAACAGGATTTTAATCATGTCACAAGAAAAGGACTCCCACCCTTACCCAGCCATCTGAGCCTGGCTTTAACAACAGTTTTTCACTAGTGATAATCATGACCACTGCAGGAACCCACTTGCTCACACATTAGTGCCATTGGGTTGTTGACACATCCATTGACGATTTGTGCACCTCTTCCAACAGTGACGCCTGTGAATGTCTTATCATCCCATACTCGGCCACCAATTCTGTCTTTAGCTTCTAAGACAATGACCTGTGGCAAAATGCAGCTTAGTAAATTGGAAGATATAATTCTATTAAACATACCTGTTCATCTCCAGAGCAAAGGAGAAGACAAAACACAAAAAAATCCCTGAGCAATCCAGCAATGTTAACAATCTTAACACTTTATTTTCATTTCTGGATCATTTGTAGTTAATTTATGCATTTAAATCATCTTTCAAAGGTTACACTTCGGGATATACATATACAAATATAACTGTTACTTTAGAAACAAAAATAAGCCTTCTTTTTAAAAAAGCTGAAGACTTATTTAGGAAATCTCAAAATTGGAGTTTAATGCATGCTAGAGGCTATTAAACACAATGATCTGGGTGCAGTGTCTGTACAAAATATATGCTGCATGCTTTGTTTAATTTTAGATACAAATAAACGCTGTTTTTAAACAGTGGATTTACTCAGTAAAACCCCAGATTTTACAAATTAATTAGGATGTCTTATACATACATGTTTGTAACAAGAATGAAGGCTTTTTCTTTTAGATGAACAACACTTTTCAAAGAAGAGCAAGTCTGATTTTTTTAAGTAATGTACTCTAAAGCTTCTTACCTTAATTCCAAAGTTGTGCAGTTGTCGGGCTGCTGCTAATCCTGCTGCACCAGCCCCAACAATAATGACAGATTTCTAAAAAATATTAAAATATTTAATAAAAATAGTTAGAAATAAAACAGAAATTGTCATTTCACTCTCATTTTTCTTTTTGCTAAAGGTAAAAACATCTGTAAGTTTCAGAAGTCTAGGTTTTCTTGTCCTCTAAAGTAATCTGTGATAACTTTTAAAGATGACAGTGCATTTAATATAGAAAAAAGATCAGTGGTAGCTTTGAAAATAGTTAAAGTTTTTAAGGACTTCAAAAGAAGATGCCTCAGTTTCTTTTAACAGAAAGAGCTGGAGTTATCAGTAACAAAAGTGGGAATCTAACTGAATTTACTGGACAAGAAACATACTTACCTTATAAAGATTTCAATCATAGGTTGGGTTGACCAGTAAAAACTAATTTTATAAATGAGAAATATCTACAAATACACTTTCCAAACATGACTTAAAATTTCTAGGAGGTATTCTCTTAGAGAATACATTAATAAGTTTTGGATGCTATCTAACAACTTGCTAGCCATATACACGTTCCCTTTTAATCACAGCTCTTGCAAACCAACATGGAATAGCAGCTTCCTCACTATGGAAGCAGAGGTGTATTATAGGAGTAAGCCACAGAACCTGTATATTTTTCACACAGTTCCCATCCATCTGAACAGCACATGGGAAGCACAAATCCATGAGAATGAATTCCATAGATTTTAGTGGGAAAAATTCTTTTTTGGAAGGAGTCTAATTTATGTAGTTTCCATACCCATTGAAGGCATATGAGAACAATGTGAAACTTGCCATGTGTTAGCTTTTAGATGTAATTTTACCTATCATTCCATCCGTTTATGGAAATGAGAAAAAAAAATCCAGAACCAAAAAAATTATTGTATGTACCATGTAGTTTTATAGCACTAATAATGTAGGGATTATTACAGCAACTTACATTGTGGTATTCCTTAGGAAGAAGGTACTGGTCAGGACTGACTGACAAAATCCCTGTATTAATTAGCCCTTTCCTTGTCATAAAATACAGGATCCTCTCCATTTCCTGTACACAGCGAATCCGCACAAGCCCCCGAACAATGATATGATGGATACATTTTTGAGGGGTAAGAGCCTCCTGCAAAGGAGAAAGACAGAATAGAAACTGTTGATTTTCTAATATTCCATTTTTTCATATGTTTACATCATATTTAAACTGTAAACCAAATGGTAAAAAATCATGACTCAGCCTTCTGAGAGCATTTTAAAAGAATTTTTGTGGAAAATTCTTGTTAGCCAGCTTTACACAGTATGGTAACAATTTATTAAGCAAGATTAGCATGGAATAAAACCAAATGAGTCTACAAGAGACTTTCACAAACTTCATGGTGTGTTCTAATGTACAGGAATGGTATTGAAATGGAATCCTCTTTGCAAAATTAACCTACGTAGTGGCAATGCTCACAATGGCATTCCAGTAAAATCCATTCCAAAATCGCCTTCCAAGGGAAAAAGAGATTAACATCCAAAACCTTCACATAATGCAGACATCCATATTAGAAAGCTTTGGTATGTGAAACTTCACCAGTTCTATCAAAGGCAGTGCCATAGGGTTAGCCTAAGTAAAAGGACAATCACTTCCCTGTCCAACAATCAGGTAAAAAAAAAAAATCATAAAGCACCCACAAAACACTGTTTAGATGTGTTCAAGCATCCCTTTAAAAAGTTAATAGCTGGGCAGGCAGTGTAGAGTTTTAATAATTTAAAAACTTTTGATTTTTACTGCAGAAAAAGCTCCTATGCATTAAATCTAAAAAAAAGAAAAACCAAACCAAAAACTCGCAACCCCAACAAACCCCCCAAAACCCAGTCAATCTTAGAATGGATTTCCAAAAGCATGGGAGCAATTTTTCTGGTGCATAAGGAGACATCCAAGAGGTGAGTCCACATCCCAGAACAGCTGCTATTATTTTTAAACAAACAAATTAACTATCAGCATCTCTTACCTTGCAGTTTGTGTACCACAAAGCCAAAATCAAGTTTCTCAACGCCAGGTACATGGTAGGGTCTCGTGAATATTCTGGGAACTCATAGAGCTCATCCAGTTCCATGACATCTGGCCTCACACAAAGTGCTTTCCCACATTCATTGGGCTGGTAAAAAGGCTGGAAATATTTGTTCATACCTGCAACTGAATAAAGACACACCAGGAATTAATCACACTCCATATCTTCATCGCATTCCTCTCCCTCTAAAACAATCCACTGACCTCAACAGATAACAAGTAAGGAAGCTTTCCAGCCTCTAGGTACCTCCAGAATTATTCCATTTATATGGCTCTCCTCTCTCCTGCCCCCTAGGCTGTGCATTAATTATTGCCCTGCTGCCTGATGAGTACACCTTGGACCTATCAGAGCTGAAGTTTCATCAAAGAATCAGTAATGTTTCATGGCACTCCAATGCCATGAGGATTCCAACAAGGAGTAGAATCTAAATTCAAGTCTGAGGACTAGCATCACTGTACAGACTCAGGCAGTACTCTGAACTCCTTTCTTCTTCAACTCCCAATACTGCCCAGAGGGGCTAATAATTAAAAGTAAGTGTCTTCCACATTCAGTATTGGTAGCTCTGTGTAATGAAGTTTTCTGTTAAGCAGATATAATATCTGTTGAACACATGAACAGATTTATTTTCAGCACCTAAGGAGAACAAAGCCTGCTAAGACAACACAGAAGCTGAAACTTCGTCAAAGCACTCTCTCAGATGTCAGTATGACAATCCTGAATTACCTTTCTCTATACCTGACCTATTCTGCAGATCTGCACTCCCAGGCTGTCACTAGCAAAAAAAAAATAACCTAAACAGAATCTGAGTGCCTTAAGAAATCAAATTCTTTTCTTCAAAACCCCAAAGATCCACAAATCCAATATCAAAAGTAGTAGAATCCTGGGGTTTTTTGATAAATCTTCATTTCCTTAAGAATGCAAACAGTCTTTAAGTACCTGCCTGGTAATTTCCTGTTTCTGTACACAAACGACAGTGGTACACAGAAAGCCTCTGCAGTCTGTGCTTGCTCCCTAAAGAAAAGCCATAAGAAATATATTACCTTTATCTTACAAACAAGCGAATGGCACCAAACTACAGAGGCTGTCACACAGAGACTGTGTATTAGTGCTGAGAACAGTGTTCTGAATCAGAAGAATTATGTGCCTTATAAACTCAGTTATAAGACAAAATTTATCACACCTATTTAAGCAACAGAGCCCTGCAGATGGCCCTTACCAGTCACATTAGGCACGCTCTTTAAGTGCTCTAACTTCACAAGGTTGGATTCACCAGGTAACCGATTAGTGCTGGTACAGGATGGACTCATGCCCACGCAGTCTGGATAATATGCAGCTAGAAAGGGAGCTGCCACACTGTCTTTCAGCAAAGGAGGGAGTATGAGCATGGAGTACCACCAATGGTCTGAAACTTCAGCCACTCTCTGGCCAAGCGGAGAAGTGAAGGAAAGAGGGGAGAAGAGAACATGTTAGTACTTTAAAAACATTGGAAAATAAACCAATTTCCCCCCTCCCTCCAAAACTGAGACCAAAAAGCACTAGAAGTACCAATCTCAGAATTGTAAGTCATAAAGACATTTTCTCTCCCTCTTTCCCCTTCCTCAGCCTGACACAGAAAACCTGTAGTATTGATCTCTTCCTCAGATATGGAGCTGAAACTTGACAAACTCCACACCATGTGGAAAGTAAACAAATGAGACATGCCATAATAACACATCTATGCTTATCAGGCCCTTTATAAAACATTTACAGTCACATATTCATCCAGAAATCTGAGCTTAGAAAAGTCTACCACTAACTGATCAGTTTAATTTAGGTTCTGCTATCCCCAAAGACCTTCTAGAACCCTAAGAAGTGCTAATGATTCACCCTTAATTTAGAAGTCAAACATGCATTAGAGAAACAAAGCCACAAAGCTTCTACAGGAGTCAGCAATAAGCTTGAACATGTTCCCTGTGATAGAGGTACCTCAGGTACACTTGTGAACATTGGCTTATTGAACATAAGTTTATATGAAATCTGAAATGCGGGGTGGCATGATCACGAACCCCTTGAAACACCAACATACATCTTGTATGTATGTTTTGTATTATGAGGGAGAGGAGAGAGAAAACATGCTTAGGTGTTCTCTTGCAGTCTTCAAAAAAATGAGACTAGCTTGACTAAATATAGAAACCACCTGAAAGACAAGGAAATTTTAGGATGGGGAATTTACTTCAAAGCTGGCAACTGAGTAGTATTTTGCCTGGTCAAAAATGAGAATTAGGAGTAAACTTTGAGTCACGACTGAAGGACACCACGAACCACTTGAAAGCTACTTGGTATGGCAAGGGAAAAGAGGAAAAAGATGAGAAAGTAAAAGGCCCTAGGCTCTGTTGCAAATAGTGTCTGACAATTTCCTGAGCAAAATGAGTAAATACTGACATAATTGGCCAAAGAACCAAAATAAAAAAGGAAAGAAATACGCTGTGCTTTAAGATTGCTTTCATATTCTAGGACAAATGAGGAGGAACAGCTACTACTCACCAAGTCCTCAGGCATGGAACACTGGTCTGAGCCCTCAGTCTGAAAGACAAGTGAATGGTATGAGAGCTTTTCTTAAGCTGCATGGAAAAAAATATGTATAAAGCAAAATAATATTCTATGGCATAATTCTCTAAATTAAACAAAAAGAAGTGCTTAGTGTTAGCCTTCTGTAGTAGACATGATTGTTTCAAAAAAAAATTAAGTAGAGAAATGTGTAGGTTAAAAACACAACACATCTTAAAGCAAAAGCACTCTAAAAATGTTTTTCATTTGTTAAGTTAGCTTCTAATGATCAGACATTAAAATATACATTCAATTCTATAAAATGGGGTGGAACACTGAAACAAATAAAGAAAAAAAATACAGAATTTTATAGAAAAATTCTGGAAATATCCCACATTTTTCCAGAGCAACTCTTCTAGTCTAGACTTTAAAAGAGAGTTTCTTATTTATTTTAAGAGTATCTTTATCACCGAGTTTCAAAATTAAATGCTGACCCTTCAGGTTTTTCATATGGTCACTATATGGTTTCGTGTTGTGTCTTTTCATAAGTGCCATATATATTCTATGGCACTTTAAGGACTCTTTTAAATTTCAGGAGTTATTCATGCACAGCTGAAACTTTTCATGTAAAGCTCCATGACAGACTTGATAGCAATTAGAAAAAACTCATGGAGCTTTTCAAATGCTTTCCTCAATAACGAAGAAAGGCCAAACAAAACTGAAATGAGCATTTTGGTGTATGACTATTTTGTACATGCTGATAACCTTCCCATAGCTGAAGGATTTTACAATTGACTGTGCAGACAAAGATAGTTCAGACACTTCTTTCTTGACACTTCCTGTCAGAAAACAAAAAGTCCAGGCAGCATGTAGGCCTGTCACTGTGCAGCTCTCCAGGCCATCAGACTATCATTTTGATATTAGAGACACTGAGCAGCAAACAAGAAGAAATTAGTTTCTGCAAACAAGAAATACCAACTTGTTAAGTTTCAATATGAGCAAAACTGTTGTGTGGTACCTTGGTGGAATTGTTCAGTTTCATACCACATCTGTAGGTTTTTGCTATTTGTGGTGTCAGCTGGATTTCCTTTGTCAGCTGACGCCATTTACCACATTCTGGCTTTGTGCACTGCACCTACAAGTCAAAAAACAAACATGTTTTTACTTGTTGCTTGTGATTACAGATAAGATTAATGTAACTTAAATAACCAATTAGAAAGAAGTGAGATGTGAGTAAGTTGTAAAATATAATTGTTAGATACGTTCTTCTATAATCATCAGGTCATAAATAGTGTTTGATCTACAGAAATCTTGTACCCATCTCCTGCAAAACTGAATTTCTGCACAGAACCTAAGGCCAAAATTAATTCAATGCTCCATTACTATGGTCTTCAGTGGACTTTGCAAGCATTACTTCAAAAATACATTCTTCACCACACTTCAAGAAAACACAAAACACCACCACCACCACCTAACTTCATTCCATTCCCATCTTTCTTCTGCTCTCTTTACCAGGGAAATACAAAATCTGATTTCAAAGTCTTTCATACTTTCCCTGCCAAATCTTATTCTGCCTGAAAATCACAGCTACTACTTCACTGAAAAGTAACAGAAGATTGGTCTTCGTGGGGTGTGGAGAAAGTCTCCAACAGTGGAGGAGCTGATCAGAATTTTTATCTTGAGCTTTTCCATAATCCTCTAATACTAGAAACAAACCCACAAAAACTCAGCCGACCTTCTGCTTGAACAGCAGAATATCAGAAACACATCAGAACATCACATTCCTATTAAATAAATCACCTTTCACCTTACCCAGTAAGGAAGCTGTTGATCAGCCATAAAAGCTTTTGGACTGGGCTCACTTTTACCGTTACTTGTCCAAATCCTTTTCCAGGCAGTATATTTATCATAACCATCTTTATGGCTAAGAAGAAAGAAAACAGCAAGCAGTCAGAAAATTGAATATCTAGTTCACTTCAAGCAATAGCAGTTGCTCTAAAATGAAACATTTTATATAAGGACAGAGAAATAAGTGTAGAGAGTACTGTATTTTTGCTGTTAAAAGGAGAGAGTCATGGTTCTTACGACAGCAATAAATTGCATCCTGACCATTATGGCCTCTTGCTTATGAGCACACTTCCTGGTATCTAAGGCCTGGACTGAGTGATGGGTACTGCTGAGCACATAAGCACACAAAAGTCTTGGTAGAACTGGATGTAAATCTCACTCAAATGGGAAGAAGCTTGGAGCTGAAAGCACTCTGTCAGCCTGACAAGAGTCTTCATGGTCACTGAACCGCAAGAGTTAGATCTCCTTACTGATTTCTAACTGCTTTTTATTGTACTGCTTTAGAGAGGCAAGGTCTCCCAAATGCACGGTGTAGAGTGAATTTATCTTATAAAGGAAAACACATTTATTCATAATTGTTCTCATAATTTAAAATTCTCTGACGTTGTTTTTAAAAAGACAAAAGCTTCAGAATAATTGCACATACAAACCAGCCTGCCTAAATTAACCAGTTTTGTTCATGCTGCCCTGTTTAAGTTGATTAGTCCATACAACAGCTGCAGTTTTAGCATCACTGTCTAAGCCTCAGTCTGGCTAAAGCAAGTACAGAGGACAAGTCTTTGTATTATGTTTATGTACATGTTTGTTATTGTTGCTTATGTTTCAACAGTTGTAACAGCTGCCAAATTTTAATAAGCTCTGAAAGGACACAACCTTAATTGGTAAATCTACCTTCGGTAATAGTGGTCAAAACATTCATTGCAGAAGTGTTCCCCACAGGACAGATGATACCATCTAGACGTATACCCATTTTTCGCACATCTGTAATGCAGGAGACATAGAAATAGTTTTACAGTACATTTAGGGGGAAAAAAAGTCATTCTATTGACAATAGCACGTTCTAGAATGTGAACAAAATATTCAGAACAAGCCAAGGCTTTATGTTACATTCATGAAGGCTGACTTACACAAGGCACTACAACCATACAAATAACAATAAGGTCATTTCAATTGTCTCAAACATTTCCAGTTTCCAAACTAAGCAACACCAGATGCAAAGGAGGCAAAGTGTACACAATGTGCATTTTTATAGTTGGTCTGGCTTCCAGCAGCCTCTCTCTAACAATGGTCAACTGAGCCTGTCTTTAGTACCCTTTAAGCAGGCATTTCCTAAACTTAAAACAGTGAATATGTGCTGTGACACATTAAGCGTTTTGCAAACGTATAAGATGACAAAGCTCCTCTCCACAAGAACTTAAAGTTCCTTTACTTTGTTGCATTTTTTCCAATATCAGTGCAGAGTTGGGAGGGATCATTTAAATTACGATTTTTCTTGTACATGTGATCAATTGATTCATAAGTCATTACAATGTTCTGTCCCCACAACAACTGACAAAACTATAAAGGCAAATCTGAACACAAAACAGATGTTGCCTATTTTTTTTCTCATGAACAACTTGTGATTTTAATCCAGTGAGACAAAACCCTAAGGAAGCAGTTACACATTCTGGGCATTTGTTCTTTACTACTCTCAAAAAGAAATATCCATTACAAAGATTGCATTTATCAGACAAAGCAATCATTCTTCACTTAGAATACTCTCATTAAACTCAATGAAATTGCTGAAGATAAATGCACAAGGTAAAAAGCAGTGACCTAAGCTACTAACTCAAATAGCCATGAAATCAGCTCATCTCAAATAAATAAAATTGAAAGTATGTACTTGGGAGAGTGGGAAAGGTGAGAATCAAAATATTAAAATAACAATTCAAGAAGATGAGTAAGCAGTATGCATTGTTTCCTAAATAAAAACTGTAATATCACCAATGCTGATCTCACAGGTGCTCACTTCCCAGACAAGTCTCTCAGACAACTGCCAAAACACTTGGCTTCCCTATGACAACATCCAGAATACATTGACTTCCGGCCACCAAAGAACAATCCATGGATATAACTAAATGAAGCACCTAATTAGTTTATTTTTTCAATGCTGTAAAGAAGGAAAGTTTGTCTCAATTATCAGGGAGGGAGGAGTGCTACTTATCTACAGTGTGCCTGCTTCATAATGCGGTCTAACAGGTTGCCTATTTTAGATATACTTTACCAGTATCATGCATTCAAAACTACCAGGGTCACAACTCAAAAGCACTTGTGAAAGTGCAGAGAAAGCGTACAAGAACAAAGAGTTCAGATAAGTATGACTGTCTCTCCTAAAACCTAAAATTTCAAGGCTAGAATCTCACCTCAGACTGCAAAGCATTCCAATGAAAGAGTGGTAAAGACTTTCTACAGTAAATGATGGTTTCATTTTCCATCTTGAAAGCAAGTTTAGCTTTCTCAAATTACACTAATATGCTCTCACTTTCACAGAAGCAAGGCATGTTCCAGAGGACACCATTAATAACATAAATAAGCATATCCCAAAGATACTCTGTATCCAAATTAGCAACTTGCACAGGAGAAAGTTATCAGCAACTGGAATAACTTGTAACATTTTCCTGGCATCTTAAGACTCCTATTAGCAGTATCTTTCAATTCTCTCTTTACATTTAGAAATGAAGGAATTTTTCAGAATATAGTTAGAATCCTAAACTTCAGCTGCAGATTTAGAAAGTCCATGAAAAATGCAAATAAAAAGTAACAAACCTTTCAGCTGCACTGGCAAAGCAAACGGGACATGTTGCAGTGCATCCAGCTTTTTCACACTTTCTGTATTTCTTCTCTGACGCTTCATCATCATCATCTGCTGCTTCAGCCGCTTTCTTCTTCACCTAATAAAGAATAGCTGGAATCTGACCATAAATGACACAAATGCATCTTCTACAAAGTGGCATTCAGACAGTCTTGCAGCTTATGAGTGGCATCCCGTAGTTAAAACGATCCTAATGAAAATCTTTGTAGCCATTGTGAAATAGCTGCAGCATGAAACAGCTGTCAAATTAGGTCAGTTTTTTCTACTAAAAAAAAAAAAGCCACAAAAAAAAACCCCCAAACCCACAGTAAGACTGGAAATACCATTTATATCTAAAAATGTCTCGCCCTAGTCTAATTGATGCCACTGAAGAAATTATAAGCAAAGCGTACAGTTTAAATAGTATTTTAAGCTTCATCATGTGTCAATGAGTCAAGCCTCATGCATTCATTTTATTTCTCCTTTGGAAAGTCTCCTCTTCGATAATACTTATTGATATTAATTAGTGGCAATCCTATCTGTGCCTCAAATAAAACACTAGGGTAGGCTTAGGGCATTTTTTGGATACAAATCTGTATACCAAATGTCTCTTCCGGGCCTCAAAGGTACTGTATATTATGTTGTTTTAGGCCTCTGTCTGGATGGGCAGAAAGCTTTGTCTGACTGTACAGAAATCTGTGATTATATTTTTAACACATTAAGTACTTACAGGTTATACTGAGTGTTTATCTTTTCTGAATATTGTTTGCAAAATGAGACACTTGACCTGCTTATTCACAGAATTAACTCATTCTCCCTCTCTGTGGATAAGTACTTTAAGACCTAACTTACCCACAATGAAGCCCACTTTCTTTACAAATGTCAACAGAAAATAAAAAATAGCAAAGTACAAGCCCACATGTTTTTAAATTATTATAAATACCTGTCTTCCAGAACTCCTCACAGGAAGGTTGTCTGGAGACTGATCTGAAGAACATGCCTTTTTTTTCGTTCGTACCCTTCCCATTGACATTGTATTATTAGATCTGAAAAAAGGTAGGCAATAGTTAATTAATTTAAATTGCTTGACTTTGCAGAGTTAATCACAGCCACTCACAATACTACTTTTGACAGAGTTACCTAGGTAAGAATCTGTTCAGCTTGACTGTTAATTCACGAGGAAAATGGGAATGAGGCATTACAGGAAAGGAACAATACTACTATTCTAAACTAAATTCGTAGTTAAGATTAGATCCCTGAGTACATCTTGACAGGCTGTTCCAGATCAGCATATCCTGGATTTCAGTAATCTGATTTGCATTACGTGAAGACCTGGACTGGAATTCGGGTTGGCAAAGTGAATAGACATCAGATCAATGCTGATGCAAGCATTCAAATACCACTCAGAGTAACACTCGTCCTGCTAACTACTGATTTATTGGCAGCAAGAGATTTGCACTGTAAAGCACTTTTCCAAACAGTGTACTGAAGAGACATTTAATACCAGATGAACAACCAGTTCCAAGACTTGCACACCCTCCTATGAAAATACATCAGAATTCAAAGTCTAGACTGATGTTATATTGCAGCTATAAGTGACTGGAATATTACAAAGTTTGTTGTTAAGTATTCTATAGGACAAAAAAGATTTACAGCATGAGAGTGCTCTGTAGCTGTCTTTGACTGCATTGGTAGGAGCACAGAATGGACCGCAGTTAACCATGTAAACTGGAAACCACAGAGTGTGAGAAAGTATGATGCAGAAATATGAAAGCATATTTAAAATGGTATTACCAAAGGCATTCTTTTCACAGGGAGTAAAGCACAAAGCCTAGAGGAAGAAGTAAATCTAAGAGTGCTCTACAACATACAGAAAAGAAGTGGAAATAAACCCCTTGTACTACAGCACTGCATCATGAATGTTATCTTCTTGTAATAGGGATCAGTTTGTAATTATGTTTTTGGAAGAGTTTTTTTATATATATGAGACTTCTCAATTCTCCCTTTTTCAGGCTGCAACTTCCTTATTCAAGCTGTCAGTGATGGACAAGGCAGCAGTATCTTCGTTCAGAAATTGTGCTAAAGGTAAAGGTAACAGGAAGAGAGCAGGAATTTTACAAAATTCCATATTAAGCTGATTCAAGTCAAGTAAATTGGTTTATTCTCCTCTCAAGATAGAAGAAATTGTTTGTGAGAGGAAGAGAAATCACGTAAGGATAGCCGCATAAGTGAAAAATTAGTTCAAATGACCCGATACAAAACTAAACTTTGTTTCTTGCATGTATCCCCTCCAATTACAACTAGCCAGAGGTAGGAAAAAAGTTATTAAGTCAATCTCCATTACCTAAAAAAAAAAAAAAAGAGATTTTAGCATCACTTCACTGTAAATTACCACTGTATGGGGGTGGATGAGGTTGGAGAGTAAAGAAAACCAACTAGTTTCATTTACATGAGATTTCCCTAAACTGCTGCATAAGGCCCCAAAAAATGGTGGCTTTTTTCCCCTAGAGCCTTCTTTGTGGGTCAGTGGCACAACAGTATCTCTCTGGATCACCTTAGCTTCTGATAGTAAATAATCGTCCCAACATGCCATGGTCCTTACAGTCGGAGGCTTCCAACTGAGCAAGGAGTGCTGAGTGCACCAGGTGACTCATTTTGGTGACCATCAGGTGATCGCAGTCTGCTGCTGCTATGGGGCCCTTTTATCCAAGAAGGTAAAAGAGCACACAAATTTTTTGTTGCATATGCAGGGACAGAAAAAGTGCCAGTTACCAATCATTAGGAAGTTTGGTAAAAATATTTCAGATTCAGAGAGGCCTCCCATTTTGAAAGGCGGAGGTCAGTTGTACAGAATCACAGATGTTTTTGCTGTAAGCACTATTGGAGGGGTAAGAGGGAGGTGGGGTGAAAGGGAGAAAAAGATCAGTTGTATGATACTTTGTCCCCACTTCCCTCCCAAACCAAAAACCACCCCCCTAAAACCCCACAAATTTTTAGAGAACAAGCAAACACGGCTTACTCTACTAAGCTTTACATGACTTTGCATCCTATCCTGTAGGCATCTTACTGGCTGAGAAAATAAGCCCTTTAAAAGGAGAGAGAGATGCATAATGCGCTGTCACATTCGATAACGTTTCATCCGTCTGTAATGCGTGGCCTATATTGGAAAGCTTTGTGGGGTTTACCTGCACAGTTGGCAGCAAGTTTGTCTTCGGAGAAGAAAAAAAAAATTAAAAAAAAGAAAGAAACCACACAGACACACACTGTCAGAAACGGAGAGGAAGCGAGAGCAGCCTGATTAACACGGGGAGTGCACACACCTCTAAAACTCAGTCCGAGTAAAGCGGCGGCGCCGAGCCCCGCCGGCCGCGGCTGTGACAGCTGGCGGCGGGCGGGGGTCCCGAGGGGCAGCCCCCGGAGCAGGGGAGCCCCCGCGGCTGGGCTGCCCCGGAGCCAGGCGGAGGCGGTCCCGGCGGTGCCGGGCGGCGGCGGGGCAGGCATGGAGGCTGGCGCCTGGCACTCACCTCGGGGCCGGGTCACTCGGGGGCCGGAGACCACATTCACGCGTGTCCGCGCCGCCTCCTGCTAGAGCTGCAGCGGGGAAAAAAGGGTGGAGAAGGGGGAAGGAAGGGAGGGAGGGAGAGAGAGAAGGGGGAAGTAAGAGAGAAGCGGGGAGGTGAGGACGGGGGCAGCGCTGGCACCTGCCCCGCCGCTCCGGGGAGGAGGAGGTGGCCCCGCGGTGGGCGCTGCAGCTGGGGGAGGGAGTCACTCACCGCCGCCGCCATCCCCACCGCCATCCTCCTCCTCCCCGGTGCCGTGCACCCTCAGCCCGCCCCCTCCTGCCGCCGCTTCCGCTCTCCGCGGTGCGTAGCGAGGGGGAGGGCGGGGAGGCACCGCCCAGGCCCCGCCGCCCTCGCGGGACCCGCGGCCGCGCAGGTACCGCGGCTGCCGCTGCCCGGGCTGGGGTGCCGAGGGGGGCCGCAAGGGGGGCGGTGCTGAGCCGCCACGGGTCACCCCGAGGGTCCCCCGGCCCCGAGCAGCCGCTCGCCCCCGCCTTCTGCCCGCGGGTTTCACGTGAGAGACGTGTCGGCGTCTCCCTCCTTCACTACCTGGGTAGGGGGGCTTCCCGATGGGTGCCTACAGGGAGGCCACCGGCGGTCCCGTAGTGCTGGACAGGGCGCGTTCAGCCGCCTTCGCCCCGGGAAAGGGGCTCTGGCCGAAGCTATCGGTAGCAAGAGTGTGCTGAGTGCTCCGTCGCGTTCGGTACAGCTACGTTGCAACTGTCACCAAATTGTGATCTCCTGAGATCTACTGAATTTTTGTCGGACTCGAGAAAGTAAGAGCCAGTCCCAAACTATGCATTGGGTGGGAGTAATTTTTCTCTCTTTTTTTCACAGCTACAAGCACTCTCTGGAGACATGGACCACTCAGCGGATGCATCCGGGCTCCCGGAAGGCTCTGATATTGGGTCACAGAAAGAGAGAGTGGTGACAGAGGAGGAATGGCTACAAAAATGGGAAATGGGTAACATCGGGTTTCACAAGGAACAAGAGCATCCGTACGTGACTTCACTCTTCTGCCTAAGCTGTTTTAAGAAATGCCATGAGATGAGTGACTTGGCTCATTCGAGAAACTCTTAATTGAAAAGGGAATATTTGCAAAAAGCAAATTACCTTACATGGGCACAGCTTGAAACAAAAATGTAGATAATTTTGTGACCTACACTTGTCAAAGGACAGAGAAAAGAAAGTATTGAAACGAATGTAGAGATTTTACTCTTGAATCAAGTTTTAAACCTTAAAGCTTGGATAGTTTGGCTAGAAAATCTTGAAGGTTCTGATAGAGAAGCTTTGCACTGTTGTTCGTTATGAAACTGGGGCTTGAAACAGCATGCAGAGGGCATCCAAGCAACTACTATGCACTAAAAGATAAGGACCTAAGAGAGCAAACCTGATTATATAGTCTTTCAAGACTTGTAGAAGTGATTTGATGGATACAGAAGGTTAATAATCATTCTGTTTAAAATCTCTGTTACAGCCCTCTTAGAGGTGGGTTGGTTGGGTCATTTACTTGCAAAGACAAACAGAAAATAGAACAAACAGAAATGTGTTAATTTCTGGATGTCATGAAATTGACTTTCTTGCTATGTAAACATTTGTAAAAAACAAATTAATGTTTTTATTTTATGTTTTTATTTCTAATGGCATGAAGCAGGTTGAGCTAATAACATATGTGCCACTATGGAGTTTTCATGCTACCTGGCATAATATGTAGCACTTGGCTTTTCATGTGCCAGCAGAAATACTTGCAAAGTAAAACATGTCTGTTTTTCTGCAGGCTCCTCCAGAAGTATCTGGATGTTCTTTTAAATGGCAGGAGTGGACTGAGGATATTTTTCCCACTTTGTGGTAAAGCAGTAGAGATGAAATGGTAAAACACAGATAATAAGAGCAAAAACCTTATTTGATGTGGGGAGGGAGGAAGGGAGAGGGGGAATTCCCAACCTTACATTGGCCAGTGGAAATGTGCCACATCTCCACTGGTAGGAAAGCAGTGTCACTGGAAGCTGAAGGGAGGGGGAAGCTGGTGTTTTGTATAGTAGCATAAATTGAATGGGTAAAGTCTGACCTGAAAATCCTCTTGATTGTCCCAAGTTCAGCTTGGGGAATGCTGGATTTAGATGGACAGAGTGACTGAAGCTTTGCCCTTACCACTGCTGCTTTTGGTAGCAATGCCAGCTTAAATTGTCCATGACGAGGTCAGTTGTGCCAGATAACATTTTCAAGAGACCATATGGCATGCCAGTCTGTAAATTTAAACGATTTGGACTAAATGTAAATTCCTCTTTTTTATGCTTCTTATTTTACTTTTGCCTTTTTTTTTGGGGGGGGGGGGGTGGTATTGTATTTATAATTAGGGCCTATATAAGCCAGTGTTCTTTCTTGGAGGGAGGGAGCACAAACCAAAAACTGAACTGCATCCTCAAGTAATCTAGCTATCAGGTTTTATGATAGTAACTACTTTCTAGGCTGACTGTGGGCTCTGACACACATTGGTGTTTTGCTGAGCTGCAGCAGCACAGAGGTTACTGCACCTCGTTCATTGCCTGTTCCTGCCAAGCCACAGAGACAGCAGGGTGGACAGTGTCCTCAGTCACTTCAGTTCAGAGCACAGCACCTTTCTGAAATGGACCGTTTCTCAGTGTGATCACCTGTTTTCATCAAGTTGGTAGGAATAAATGAATAATTCATTGAATCTAAATAAAGCATGTAAGTCCTTGTCGACTGCATGCTGAGTGGTGCTAATTTAAGCTCAAATCACGGAAGGGAGGTGTTCAGTATAATCTGAATGCTTCAGAAAGTCAGGATTAGACATTTCAGGGCATCCTAAAACTAGGGTTTCCCTAAGGAATAAATGTTGCATGGGAGATTTTGCCCAACCTGTGGGCCTCATGTAAACTTGGGCCCTCTCTTGTGTGCAGGCTGGCGGACATGGGACACAGCGTTGTTGGTGTGGAAGTCAGCGAGCAAGCGGTGAAGGAATTTTTTTCAGAACACAGTCTGCCTTATTGTGAGGAGCCAGTCCCTGAGATTTCAGGAGCAAAAATGTTCCAGGTATGTCTCCTGCGTTGTCAAGTGATGTGGTGTGGTTAATCATGCAATGCAGGCATAACTGAGCAAACAAGTCATTCTGCTTTTATGCCTCTGTTTTACTGGCAATCATTCACCTCTTCTGAAGAGGTCTAAAAGGAAGCTCTGAGTTGTATTTTTGGACTGAGAAGTTATTCTTCTAAACTTACTACTTTGACCTTCTTATGACAGTGAAGCACCTGAATGTAAAGGAATGTATTTTAGAACTGGACAGTTGCATACCTTGATAGATTAGAACCTCTCTGGGGGGATTAGAAGAGTTACCTCAGTAAACTAAAACTAAAAATGTTTCTCACAGTTTTTCCCCATTGCATGTAAATGTATTTTTAAAATTTCATTTTTAATAGTATATGGGTATATTTTAAGATATGAAGTATGAATATATACTTATGAGTGCATATTTAAAGATAGTTAGCTGATAAGGATTGTTTCCCTTGCTTTTTATTGTAGAGTACCTCTGGCAACATTTCCCTCTACTGCTGCAGTATTTATGATTTGTCCAGGTAGGAATACTCATCGTGTTTTACAATTCTCCATAATCAAATGTGTATTAATACTGTCCAATACTATTGTTTTCTTTGAATCAGACAAAGATTTGTCAGTTACTCTCAAGAAAACTCGTATTAATTTGTACGAGAAATGTGAATAGCCAATCTCCAACAAAAGCTTAATTCCATTGCTGATCATTAAGGATGACAACTAATTATCTTTAAATGGGCTTCTTATTCCAAGCCATTCTGTGAAAGTTATCAAAAAACATTTTTGCTTTTACAGTAAAACCAAATTATCTTTAACATTACTGATGAATTCTATGAAGCAAAACTCTAGTACAATCCCTTACTCAGAGCAGCTTAGTAAAAGTAAAGAGAATATGTCCAGAGGTGTCTTAGCACAATAGTTCCTCCTCTTGCAGTTCTTACTCAGATGTGATTTTCCCTAGATTACAAGGTTTTGGTGAAGTTTTTTGTGTTTGTTTGCTCTTCCTACAAACAACTGTCAGGCACAAGAATTTGTTCCATGGCTCTTCAGTAAGAAGGAGCTAAAGTCTTAACATTTACTTTGATAGGCTTTCCAGAACTAGTACGTATACAGGCGCAGTAGCTAGTTCAGGACACCGGAACACGGTGTTTACTATATGATCTTTTTTCAATCTGCCAAAACACTGGAAAAAAGACTATTCATTACTAGAGTCCAAAGTCTTTCAGACAATAGACCATGACTAAGACTTCTGCTGCTGCAGCTGACTCCAGTTGGTTTGAATTGTGTATATATGTAACTAGTCTTGCAAAGTATCGAACAGATGGGCTATGTATGAATGTGACTTTGTAGATACTGCCTGGTTTCTTCCCCTCCTTGCCCCTCCAGTGTACCTGCTTGCTACACTGTAGATCCCTATAAATCCTTCTTGCTGGGAGTTGACAAGTTGCCCAGGGATTGCTTAAGCTTCTCAGAAATTTCAGAAAAATTCAGTCATAAGTTTTGTAGCAAGTTGTGTGGTGAAACCTGTAACTTCCATCACAACGTGGTGGAATAATACTTTGAAATAAACAAAATTAGATAATAAGTGACAATTTCAGTGCATATCACTGGATCCAGTACATAGTTTTCCATCCACAAAATAAATTGGCAGACAGACATTCTGGATGCAGAATGAACTGTATTTCCAACAGCAGTCAGCAGATACCTGTGACTAGAAAAGTGCACATACACTTCTAGTTTCTGTGTACAGACAATTTGATTAATTACCCAGTAATTATGGAAATTAAACTTATTTCTCTCTTGCTGAGGCTGGCCTACTAACAGGTCCCTTTGATCTCCATTAGCCTAGCATTCATTAGAAGAAAACTCAGGTGTGCTCCTGACCTTTGTCAGAATGGGACATTTCAAAGACTCTTGCTAGTTAAAGAGTAACAGGAACTACTGCTCTTTCTGGGAATTCTGGGACATATGTAAAACAGTTATATTACACAATCATTGTACCTCCTAATACAATTATGGCTGCAAGACTTCAAAAAAAATTAAAAATTGCATTAACTGAAGCTATTAAACATATGCAGAGATAGAATTTCACAAGTTTACTCTTAAATCCAGTGGGTTTTCTGCAGATATGTGAATTTCTGATTTACATGTTAGATTTTGTTAGTTGTGGTAGTACCTAACCCATGCTGAATGCTGTATAAATGCATAGCAGTGTGATACAGTGAACGGTACACCCAAGGGAAGCGCTTCCTAATACCTTAGCTTCATCCTGACTCTACATCAGGATGAAAGACAGCTATGTGCCTTTTTTGACCTTTTCCTCATGGCTTCATTGTGTTGTGAAGGAAATTGGATGTGCAAAGGGACAAGGAGCACCCAGACATTCAGCAGGTCCTGAGATCTGGTCAGCCAGGAGAGCAGGACTGGGACAAGGCCACAGCATGAGCCTGCCTGCAGCCTGGGATGTCTGCAGGCCTTGATGAAATTGCTGGGGAGTAAAGTACATGAAATACCTGTATGGAGCCACTGCTACCATTCCAGTTAGACCAGATTAAAGTTGGAAAGCAAAACCAAGTGCAGAAAACCTCAGTGGCTTGCCTAAGGTCTCAGCAGACTCAGCTATGCAGAGAGAACTGCCTCCAAGCCTCAGAAGATCAAGTTTGTCACCTGCCCCACTAAACTTTCCTTTGTGCCCTGCATGTCCATTGCTTGTTTAAATGTCTCTTTAAAAGTCTCCTTTCAGTTACAAGGCTGGTTATTTAAATTAGATGCTTAGACTTGGCAAACTTTAAAAGAAGTCAGCACTTGAAAGTGTTATCATGTCTCATTGCAGTAGAGTGGGAAATACAAGATCAGCTTGTAGGTTAGATGCCAGAGACTTAGCAATGCTATTGCAATGAAAATAGCAGTGGGCAGAGAGAAGTTCTCACGGTTTCACTCTGGCTAAGGTGGTAGAACTAAGCACCACACAGCTGCTTGCCTACTCCCCCCATCGTGAGATGATGGGGGACAATCAAAAGGGTAAAAGTGAGAGAGAAACATGTGCGTGGAGACGAAAACAGTTTGATAATTAAAAAGAAATTTCAAAAAGTTGAAAGGAAAAAATCCACACAAAAAAAGAACAACGAAAAAGAGAGGAAAATAAAACCCAAGAAAGACAAGTGGTGCAAATGAAAGCAGTTGCCCACCAACCAACCAAGCAACTGACACCTAGCCAGTCCCCAAGCAGTGCCCCCATCCACCAACCTCCCACCCAGTTTAATTGCTGAGAATGGAGCCAGATGGTCTGGAATATTCCTTTGCTCAGCTGGGGTCAGCTGTGCCTGCTGTGTCCCCACCCAGCTTCTTGTTCATTCTTGTACTCTCCAGCCTACTCACTCGTGTTACGGTGTGAGGAGCAGAAAAGGTGTTGGTGCTGTGTAAGTGCTGCTCTGCAGTAGCTAAATCATCAGCGTGTTATCAACATGATTTCAAGCCCAAATCCAACACAGCCCCATGCAAGGTATTATGAAGTAAAGTAACCCTACCCTAGCCAAAACCTGTACAGAAATGAAGACAGAGGTGATGCAATTGGACTCTGACATCTGCCCAGTAGGCAGAAGGGTATTGCACAATTCATGCCACATTTTTCTAAGTAAGCTTATTCAAGCTTTCTTTAAAATTACGCAATTTACTTTATTACTACCTTACTGTCTAACCTTCTATTTTAATAATTACCAAAAACAAGGCTCTTTCTTATCCCCTGAATATTCTTGTCTTTTGTGTTGCTCTGGCTGCTCTTACCATCCATTAGTAAAGGCATTTCTTGATAGTCTTGCCCACTTGCAGGCTTTGGGTGGTCACTGAAGCCATCTGCCAGCATATCCAGAAGCAAAATTAGTGTCTGCAGCAGCGTTGCACTGAGGCAAGCAGCAGTGTAACTTAGCTTTTCTAGCATTAAACAAATTGCAAGCTGAAGCTAACTGTCCTGGGCGTGTAGCTGGGAATTCAGGTGTCTAAAGTTACTGAATGTGCTGAACTCAATGATAGTAAGCAACAAGGCACCTTCCTTAGCCTGCATCTGAAATCATGCATGGGTTTTAGAAGGTGGTCAAGAACTGTTGGTGTGCTGAGTGCATGTTAGACAGCAGGATGTGGTTACTGAACACCCAGACTTGTAGCCAAATGTGTTAAAACTACATTTCTTCCTCCCTGCCGTGTCTCAGCACCCCTGATGGGGAAGCACTGACCAATTCCTACACCTCTTTGCTATTGCAGCAGGACTGAGAACCAGGAGGGCTTCTTGAATTCCAGATCCCGTTGGTTTGGATTATGAAAATGCTGCACCATAAAAAAAGGTGGTGGGGAATCTGCACCACTAGCTGCAGAATCATTGTGACTTCACAAAAGTATCTGAATAAAGATGAAGGTGCATTTTTACTATTTCTAGCCCTTTTCCTTATCTTCTTACAGCTCAATAGTTGGCAAGTTTGATGGGGTTTGGGACAGAGGAGCTCTTGTAGCTGTGAATCCATGTGACAGACAACGGTTAGTAAATTGCATTGTTACTATCTTTTCTCTGATGTATCAGTGACAAGTTTTTGATCCTGTGAGTTGTTGATGAGTCCTTTTTTATTTAAAGAACCAACCTACACAAGTTCTTCTCTACCACAAGCATCTGCTGCTGTCTCAGAGTGCTGTACTCTTCCTTCAGGAAGCCGCCCTGCCTCTTGGTGGGAAAATATGTGGTTTGTTCCAACCCAAAAGAAGCAGAGCTGCAAGTCTCATCTGAATTCTATTATTTCCTTTTCACCCCATCTGCTTCTTCTCTCTTTGTTCTTTTTCCCCTCACTCCTCTTGATTCCAAATTTTTGTTCTTTCCTATAGCCAGCCCAAATTTAGTTTGAACCTGCTCCTGGAATTTTTTAATTACATACATAATCTTCAATTCACAATAATTTTAAAAGATCAGTAATATAATGTGTACTATATTCTAGACTGTGGCAGATGGTTTGTTTGATAATTGGTTTGTCTGTTAATCTTGAGCTGAATGTGCAAAAAAAGGATAAATGCTTGTTTATGAGGAATAAATAGAACCTTTATTTGATGTTTTTCATGTGTAATATGAATTTTATGCTCCTGAAATTTAAACTGTTTTGCTTAGTCTCTGTGCAGTTCAGTTCAAATTCTGTCTGCGTAGAAATGCATTTTGTTGAATATTTGAATGCTATGCTTAAATGCTTTACAAAAATAATAATTTTTTCCTTTTAGCTATGCCAGTTTGATGATCAGCCTAGTGGAGAAAAATTCTTCTTATCTCCTAGTTACGGTTTCATATGATCCAAACAAACACAAAGGTGAGAACTTTGTACTGTTCGTGTTGTGATTTTGCTTTTGTGATTTTACTGTATAAAGATACAGTAGACGTATTACTATCTTCCCCAAGATTCTTATCTGCATAGCTTTGTTGGCTGGTGACACCAGTATAACTGTGTGTTAAAAAGTTTAGATATTGACCAAGCTTGAGACTATATTTGGGTTTTCTCTAGCATTCAGAGATGCTAAGGGTGAGTTGAGGACAGTCATGGTATATTAACAATGAAACGAAACTGTAAGTGTGGCTGTTACAATGAAGCTGGAAGTCAGAGCACTTAGTAACATCCTGTCTCGCCTCGGGAGCTTGAAACACTCCCAAGAACATCAGCTTCATGCTGTTTATCCAGTATTTGCAACCCAATGTGTTGCCAATCTTGTGCCTCTCTCCCAGCCACTACCACGCTCTGAATGTACTTAGAAGAGGTGAAATTCTGTAAAGTCATGAGGTATTTTTTCCTTTTATAGTTTTTATATTATGTACTGAAGTGGGAGATATTTAGTTAATATTAACTCACAAAAGAAAGAGATTTTTTTTCTGCTTTTGGGCCCTTTGGCGTAATTATCCTCCCAAAAATAGGTCTTGCTATCACAAGCAGCAACAGTTTAATTCATTGCTTTCCCTCTGACATTGTTCAGCTTTTAGCCTTAATCATGCTATTGTAGTATAAAGAGATTGCATACTGGATTCACACAGCACACTGAGAGTGGTCATATCCATGTCACATTCATGATTCCCTGCTGCAGCTGGAGATGAAGCAGCAGCAATACCTAAAGCTATCTGGCCCACCAAGGTGCCATGAGTTCCTGGACATGTTTTATGGCTCCTGCTGGTGGTGCTACACCCTGGGAGCCCAATTACAGGCCAGGTGCTGTGAGAGAAGGGGTTGGCTCTCCTACTGCAGTGTAAATTTTGTCTTCTTCCCATGTCTCCTCTCTGATTAGTTTCATCCCTTTTCTTTCAGGCCCACCATTTTATGTTCCTGAATCTGAAATTCAAAGTTTGTTTGGTGAGTAAAATTTCAGCCAACCCTTAGGAATTTTTTCCAAAGCACATAAAGATGTTTATATGCCTCTACCTTGCCCTGTGACGAGTGATACAGTCATTTGCTTCTTATCTAAAGGCTAGAGTCATGGGAAAATACTGGGAAAAATGATTACCATTTAGCCACAGGGATTTTGCTGTCAAGGAAAGTTCTCAGTTCTTCAAAAGATATGAAGAAAACCCAAGAGACAAAGTTTCTTGTCTCTCTTTGGTACCTTTTTGTTCTCCCAGGATTCATACTGCACTCAGTAATCCTGTAGCTGCAGTCTTAGAGTCCTGTTTGACGATTTTGCCTTTGCCTGCGCCTCATCAACCAGTTGCCCTGGTTTTAATACGAGTCCTACCAGCTACAGTTTCTGCTGTACTTTTGTGACAAAGAAGGAAAGTAACATGGCACTCAAAGAAAATGCTAAAAATGTACAACTCATATCCATCAAAGTAATGAAATTTGGAGCTATGTCAGGAATTTAATTTTAGGAGTTCCTCGTGATGTGCTGCAATATCTCACGTTTAAATTTACAACTTTCTGAGACTCCGGCAGTGTTTCTGTGCAGTGAGTCATTTGTATAGACAGTTGTATCCCAGTGCAAAAGAGAGAGATTAAGTTTCCCCCAGTGCATTTATATTGCTGTGTTAGGGACTATGAGGAAATCTGTGGATAAGGTTTTTATTTTTTTTTCTGGACGCTTTGCATTTTTCTTTGACTAATCATTCACTAATTTGTTATTCCTCCCTCCTTTTCAGGCAACTTCTGTGAAATTAAGTGTCTTGAAAAAGTCGATGATTTCTCAGAGAGACACAGGCAATGGGGACTAGATTATTTTCTGGAGGTGCTATATACACTCAAGTTTGTAGCTTGATTAAAATGAATTAAAATAACTTGCCTCCCGTCTTGCTTTTACTGACATCTCACATTTTAAAATGGGCCTTCTTAAAGCATGCTTTTTGTCCATTTTTCTTATAAAGTCAGCTCTCCTACACAGCTGCCTTTACAGCTTTTCTTAAACTCTGTGCACAACCAACCATTACTAAAATATATCTTTTTCTTCCATATCAATTCAAGTCATGAGAGCTGTGAGAAAGAAATGTTCCTTTTCAGCCATTGCTGATCAATGCCGTCTGCCTGGCACTCTGCAGGTTGGCCTTGTCAGCTAGCAGCCACGGAAGTGTGGCAGCTGCAGTTCAAACACTGTTTTCTAGGGCACTGGCCTTGCACCAGGCTGGGCAGAGAGAGGTGGGAAGCTGCTGCCAGTTGGTTCTCTCTGTCCCTGTGAATATATGTCGAATGAAGAGCTGGCAGTGAGTGGGCAAGGCAAGGCAGCAGCTGCCAAGAGGAAATTACCATCCAGCAAGAAACGCTGGAGGGAAGTAGACTGGATGACAGTACAGGGTAGAGTATGGGTAGAAAATGTCCTGGCAGTTGCTCACAAGTGTGCTGCTCCCTCATTTGAGAGCGCAGCTATGGGCCGGCAAACTAACTGTGCCTTACCTTGGGTAAGAGGGTTCAAAGAGTGCTGAGAGAGCTGCAGGTGTTATTTCTAAGCCCTTCTCCATCATCTCTGAAAGGCCACGGAGTACGGGAGGGGTGCCTGAGGACTGGAGGAAAACCAATGCCACTCCAGTCTTGAAAAAGTGCAAGAAGGAGGACCTAGGAAACTATAGACCAGTCAACCTCACCTTTATCCTTGGAACAACCCATCCTGGATGTCATCTCTAAGCAAGTGGAGGAAAAGAAGGTTATCAGGAGTAGCCAACATGGATTCATCAAGGGAAATGGGCTGGGTTAGTGGACAGTGATGTAGATTGAGAACTGGCTGAGTGGCAGAGCTCGGTGTTGTGATCAGTCTAGTTGGAGGCTGTAGCAAGCAGTGTTCCCAGGGGTCAATACTGGGTCCAGTCTTGTTCACCTTATTAATCAGTGATCTGAATGAAGGGACAGAGTGTACCTGCAGTAAGTTTGCTGATGACACAAAACTAGGGGGAGTGACACATCAAAGTGCTGTGCTGCCATGCTGCAAGACCTGGACAGGCACAGGAGCCAGGCAGAGAGGAACCTAGTGAAGTTCAATGAAGGCAAGTGCAGGGTCCTGCACCTGGGGAAGAAAAAGCCAGGGCACCAGCACAGGCTGGGGGCTGACCTGCTGGAAGGCAGCTCTGCAGAGAAGGACCTGGGAGTCCTGGTGGTCAACAAGTTAGCCAGCAGTGTGCCCTTCTGGCCAAAAAGGCCAGTGGTGTCCTCGGGTGCATTAGGAAGAGTGTGGTCAGCAGATCGAGGGAGGTGATCCTGCCCCTCTACTCAGCCCTGGTGAGGCCACATCTGGAGTGCTGTGTCCAGTTCTGCGCTCCTCAGTACAAGAGAGACCTCAACATGGAGTAGGTCCAGCAGAGGACTATAAAGATGGCTGGGGGACTGGAGCGTCTTGCTTATGAGGAAAGGCTGAGAGAGCTAGGATTGTTTATCCTGGAGGGGAGGCAACTGAGAAGGGACTCATTAATGCTTACAAATATCTTTAAGGGCAGTGGAAAGAGGATGGGACCAGACTTTTCAGTGTTGCCCAGGGGCAGGACAAGGGGCAACAGGCACAAACTGAAACACAGAAAGTTCCATCTGAATATGAGGAAAAACTTCTCTACTTTAAGAGTGACAGAGGACGGGAATTTCTCCCCTTTGCAGCTTATTTTGAAAGGAAAGATATGATTGCAATGTAGTGTATCATAATTTGTCAAGAATAGAATTCTGGCGAGTAAAAGCCATGGGGCTTTTTAGAGTGCCATAGTCCTAGAGCTGCAAATGGGTCTGCTGGTTTTAGCACAGCAGTCCCCACGCTCACAACCCATTGGAACTCTCAGTATTGCCTGTAGATACTCGTGTTTCAGGGTTGGGTTGACAGAGAGAAGAAGGGATGTAGCCAGTGGGCCAGTGCAAGCTGGGAGCTGCTGGTTTCGTTTGTTTTCACTCCTGGCCAGTACTGCAGCTACCAGGTTAAAGCATCTCCTTCCTTTCAATACAGAAAGTTTTTTCCGGATGCAACATGAGAGCTCCTGAAGTTTATCTCAGACTTCCAGATACGTGATAGCTGCAAAAGGCCAGGCGCTTGGCACGAGGCTGCCGCATGCTCTGTGGTGTCCTGCACAGGACTCCCAGGCATGCGACAGCCTGGCAAGAGCAATGCCACGTACCAAACCAGCCATTTTAGGATGTGTAAGATGGCTCTTTGTGTGTACCCTGAGGTTACTCTGAGAATACCCTGTAAATACGCCTAGCAGAATGAGCACATGCTATTCGTGCACCTTACAAGATGTGTGTACTTATGTGTCTGAGAAATGTGTCTACTAGAGATGAGTGTAAATATTTTCTAAAGTTTGCCAGAACAGTAGGGAAAATCCAAAGAGATAAAGATGCTCAGAGGGATGGAGTGCATCCCCTATGAAGACAGGCTGAGAGAGCTGGGATAGTTCAGCCTGGAGAAGGCTCTGGGGAGACCTTAGAGCAGCCTTCCAGTACCTGAACAGCCTGCAGGAGAACTGGAGAGACTTTTTACAAGGGCATGTAGTGACAGGACAAGGGGGAAACTGGCAGAGCGTAGGGTTAGGTGGTACATTAAGAAGAAATTCCTTAGTGCAAGGGTGATGAGACTGGAACAGGTTGCCCAGAGTAGCTGTGGATGCCCCATCCCTGGAAGTGTTCAAGGCCAGGTTGGATGGGGCTTTGATCAACCTGTTCTATCCTGATCATCTCTGCGCATGGGAGGGGGATTGGAACTACGTAACCTTCAAGGTCCCTTCCAACCAAAACCATCCAGCGGTTCCACGATTCTGTGAAATTGTGGCTTAATTCCTTACTGTGTAGGGGCATAAATACAGCTAGTAGTGGTATGGTAACTTGGTAACTGGATATCTGTAAGAATCTGGTGGATGTATGAATATTCTGGCGGGTATTTGAACGTCCTTGTGGATGTTTGAACACTGCGGTGGATATTTGAATGTTCTGGCGGCTATGTGAGCACTGGTGGATGTACGAGCGCTGTGGCGGGTACAGGGACACTCGGCATTCCCAGCGGGAAGGGCGGCCCGGGCCGCAGGGCCCCAGCACCGTCCCGGCGGCAGCGCTGCTCCGCCGCCGCTGGCCCGCAGGGGGCGCGCGGCCGCCTCAGCCGCGCTCGGCGCCCGCCCCGCTGGGCCCGGGGGATGCGGGGCCGGCGCGGGGATTCCGATCGCCCTTCTCAGGCGGGCATGGCGGCGGAGGACGAGGCGGAGCTGAGCCTGCTGGAGTGCCGGGTGTGCTTCGAGCCGTACGACCCCGACGGGCAGCGGCGGCCGCTCAACCTGCCGTGCGGGCACGTCCTCTGCCGGGGCTGCGTGGGGGCCCTGGCCGGCGCCGAGCGCCGGAGGCTGGAGTGTCCCTTCTGCCGGCGGCCCTGCGGCCCCGCCGAGACCAGCGACTGCCGCCCGCTGCTGCAGCTGCTGGAGCTTCTGGGCCCCGGCGGCGGCGGCCTCGCCTCGGCCCTGGGCAGGAGCGGCGGAGGGGCGGCGGCGCCGGCTCCCGCGGGGCTCGGGCTGCGGCTGTGCCTGGGGGGCTGGGGGTCGCTGGTGAACCCCACTGGGGTGGCGGCCTGCCCCGGGTCGGGCCGCCTGGCAGTGGCACACGACGGCAAGAAGAGGATCCACGTCTTCGGGCCGAGCGGGTTCTGCCTGCAGCGTTTCGGGGAGCGGGGGGACGCGGGCAACGACATCAAGTATCCCCTCGATGTGACGGTCACGTCGGACGGGCACGTGGTGGTCACCGACGGCGGGGACTGCTCCGTGAAGGCCTTCGATTTTGAGGGAAGGGGGGTCCTGGCTGTCCGGGAAGGCTTCTCTTTGCCCTGGGGTTTGGATGCCACCCCCAAGAGCGAAGTAATCCTGACCGATTCGGAGGCAGGCGCGCTGTACCGCTTGACGGCCGACTTCCAAAGGGGGGAATTAAAGAAGTGTCAGATGATCCGGTCCCGGCTTGTCAGCCCCAGAGCGGTTGCAGTCTGCCAGACCTCGGGTGCCGTCGTGGTAATAGAGCACCTGAAAGCTCGAGGGCCGAGCAAGGACAGCACCCGCGTGAAGATATTCAGTGCAGAGATGGATCTCATCGGCCAGATGGACAGCTTCGGTCTGAACCTCGTTTTCCCCTGCAGAATATATGCTACTGCCGTGGCTTTTGACAAAGAAGGTCGTGTTATAGTAACGGATGTCTCTAGCCAGGCTGTCATATGCTTAGGGAAACCTGAGGAATTTCCCATCTTTAATCCTCTAATTAGCCACGGGCTTTATTATCCTGTCGGACTGACTTACATGGCAAACGATTCCCTCGTTGTTTTAGACAGCGGTGATCACTCAATAAAAGTATATAGCTCTACCTGAATGGGGTTAGATGCTTACTGCTGCAGGCTCAAGCTGCTTTTGGCCATAAAGCATGTGGAGTTCTGGTGTTTGTAGGCGTGAAGGGAGGAGGCGGTTTTTGGGCTTTGAGTGAAATTACCCTCTGACCAACACGCCGTGCTTCCTGCTAAACTTGTATCACGTCTCTTGCCTACCTGTTGGAGAGGACCTGGCTGTTGCTGCCTGTAGCCAACAATGAATCAACCAAAGAAATAATTTGGCATTTTAAAACTATTCCATGCCTTGAGAACCAAATGGTTTTGGTTCTTTTTGACGAGTAATCAAAGACCAGCACCTGTGAAAGTAATGTGTCATTTATTTACGTTTCCCAGCACATAGTTTTCACTATTCTTAAGTATAGATACACTCCTGACAGAATTGTTTCCAGGAATTGTGCACAGGGAAGGAGATTGCCTTGACAGAATGATGGGAGAATTGGAAGCCTCCATTCAAGGTTGCCTAAATCCAGCTAAAATCATTGTGATGGAGGAGCTACCACTGATGAGTGAGTTATGAGAAGTGAATTCGTGTTTAAAGCCTGTTTTTTCTGTACCAGGAAAATGCACTTCGGGGAGCACTCTTTTCTCTGCTAGTTTATTTCCACCTTTATTAGGATTGTACTGGAGCACTTTGTCTTCCTCTAAAATGCCCAAGTCTCTGTCTTTACCCAGAGTTAATCTGGTGTGTGGTTACACACAGGGGGCTGCTTTCCCTGAAAGCCCCTTGAAGTATTCACGTTTAGACCGCAAATACTCCTGCATATGTAAGTTTGAGTTGGCTGTGCTGCTAACGCTACACGTAGGAGGTTTTCAGCACTGCCTGCCCCTGTTTTGTCATTAAGTGTTTTCGCACCTCAAACTCCGGGATTCAGCTGCAAATTGAAATGTTAGTGAGAAGTAATAGAGAAAGGGGGACGTAGGATTTTTTTTCCTAGCTTCCAAATGAGGTTTTGTTGATTGTGAACACACAGGAGATCTAGATCCATTTATATTCTCTTGTTTTACTCACAGTAATATTATATTCTCACTTATATTCTCACAGTTTTACTGTGGACACAAGTCCTGTTGCCTTATTGCACAGTGGAAATTATGGTATATATGAGATATTTTGAGAAGGATTTAATACCCCCTCTAGAAGTCACTGCTGCATTTTTAGGCATTTACCTGCTGCTAAAATGATTACTTAGATGGTTCAGCATTAAAATGAAGTTAGATATAAATGTAAATGCTATCTGAGGTAGAGACGAGTAGGTTAAAATGGCGTAAAACTTTTAGGGCAATTTCTTTTTTTTAGTAATTGAAATCATTAATATTAACTAAGGTAATTTGAAATTCACAGGCAATCTGTCAGTAAATTTTTTATCTGGTTTTTGGTCTGACTTCAGGGCATTTAATAACTGCATGTGTTACAGCACCAGTGATTTACCAAATACTTGCATTAAATTGGAGCAGTTTAGCCCTCTAATTCAGCCAATGTGTTAATCTGTCTCATGTCAACGTTTATATAAACAAAACAAATCTATTAATTGCACCTATTTGTAAAGGTTAATTGAACAGTGACCTGCCAATAAAGTGTGATTTGCTTACTCCTATATTTTAATAATTTAGTGACAATGCCTTGTATCTTTTCATCACATGTTTCCTTGTTACAACACCATTTCTGTATTGCAGTTGCCCTGTAGATGTTTTCTTCTTCTGTTTGGTGATATCCTGCAGAAGTTGTTGTAGGGCCATTTGTTGCTATTGAAAATTATATGGATCTGCACAGTTGGTATTTTTCAGCCTTCTCTACTGCCAGGTCAAAGGCAGTGAGTGCCTTTGGAAGAACCAGAAATCATCCTTGGCTGTTCTGCAGTAGGAGGTGTATGGCCCTGAGCAGGAGCCCAGTTGGGAGGTCAGGAAGGAAATTTACTCAGAGAAGCAGACCCCTGGATTATTTATTCCTTTCTAGATGCCAAGGAGATGCCTGTCTTTGATAGAACCAATTAGATAACACTTCCTCTGGGGGACTGCTGCGTGTCAAAAATACATGCAATGCCATCAGTGCTGTATTCATACATAATTAATACTTTGTCACAGTAGCACTTCCTCTGAACCATGGGCTGTGAACTTTCATCTCCTCAAACCTTTGTGTGCACCAGGAGCTTGTTTTTGCTACTGAACTCATGGATGGGCAAATTTCCTAAGACCTACAGCCATGTAGGCAACTTTCCAGCAGTTGAAATGCTGATTTTTAAACATTTGACTCATACTGTTTTAAAATCTACAAAAACTCCCATTGCTGTCCATTCTGCTCCTGTCTCCTTTGGTAACTAGAAATCACTTGATTTTGGGGTTTGTAAGCAAAATAAACTTTGGGACTTTATTCTACCTAATAGAATTTTTTTTTCTGTGTGCCATCTCCTGCAGTCTCTGCTTTACCTACCTACTGAAAGAATATGCAGACTTTTTCTGTGAACAATGCAACTGTTTTCCTTTTACTCTACAGCTTGGTGCTTAGTGTTGTACAACACTGCATCAAAGGAACCATTACATTCTGCCTTAATTCATTTGATGCAGGTGCCTAAATTGAGAAGCCATAACGAACTGTATAAAACCAAGTATTAAAAATGTTGAGTTCTTTGGTGTGTAAGGGAGTATGCAGCAGTAAAGCTGAAATCTTTCTTTTGACACAAAATCTTGTGTTCTGAGAGAGGGATGGCAAATATTGACAGGCCCATATTTGAACTGATATCCTTAAGTTTGGGGTCTGACTGGTTGTGCTTGGAATGGGGATAGCTAGATGTGTGCTTACCTTTGGAAAAGAGTAGTGGCCATTCCATTTAGAAAGGAACATAAGACTGTGTCTAGTTGCTTCAGTGATAATTACTTCTGCATTTATTTTTTAAAGTTCACCACCTTTGCATTACTCTCTGCACCTCATGCTCTCGCCATTGGATTAAAACCACACACATAAAATGGATAGTATTCCTTTAGTGTCATGTCTTCAGCCCCTAGCAGAGATTGCTATGTCTGTTGTGCATACACACACACACTGCAATTCTTATTTGGTTATTTTTGAGCACTGGTCTCAGGTTGCATATAAATACATCAGGTTATGTTTACAGTGTTATGGAATTAAAGGAGTCAGAGGAGTTTCAGAAATGCATATTGAGATGATGTTCTGTAACATATATAATTTTTGTTCTGTTGTGAAGAAAATAAGTTTAGATAAAGAATATAATCTTTTTTTTCAGATTGATGAATAAGGGAGAAAGGATGAAAAATTGTATAATTTACTTCATTTTGGCCATTGTCTATTTGAGCATCTGTCCATTCCTTCCAGTCACATTGCTGTGCACATCAGTTTGATCTTTGTATTTTCCCAAAGCATGGATGTAACATCACCGTAGCATTTTTTAACATGGACTGATTTCAGGGGAAGAGGGGATGTCCTGTAATGTCCAGCTCCCAAACCACTAAGAATTTTATAGAGCAGGTCCTTCAAGATGATGGCCTTGAATATAGAAGACCTTTCAATTCTGGAAGAGTTGATGGAGGTCAAAAAGCAGCTTTCTTCCCTGGGACCATGGGTCACAGTGCTGTTGCACCCTGTACAGGAGGAATTTGTTTTCTTTCTCTTCACTGTTTGGGTTTTTTCCCTGATTCTTCTGAGAGGCTCGTTTTACAGTTTACATGTCACCTGTGAGTCACAGCTTGCCTCCACAGGAGTAAAGCAAAAATACACATATTTTTCAAGTGGGTTCTAAACCTCGCTCTTCCTTCAGGCATCTCAGGAGAACTGACAGATCGTTCGGAGAACAGCAAGCGCCTATTCGATACTGTTACATAAACATCCAGACTTTCTCTAAAGTGCCTCCTTCGTGTAACATGTCTGATTCTCCTGGGCAGCTTCAAAGCTCTCTAATACTGGAGAGGTTCTCAGGGAGCAGATGATGCATTGCACTTACACCTTTTTCTCACTACTGCTTTCCAAGAGATTTATAGATATTCCTGAACTTGGCGCTCCAACCTCTCTGTGAGGCAAACACAGTACAAATGTCTTGGCCCTGCAGCTGCCGACAAGAGAGCTGAGAATCAAGGGAAGCCTTTGGCAGACTTTAGGCTAGATCTGAGAGTTCCCATTACAAGGTTACCTTAATAAAGCAGAGCGAGTCTGTGTTTAATCACCCTCTTGTCTGGGAGGTGCCTTCCTGAAGAAGTTTGGAAGAAGTTTTGACACAATACTGATGATCTTCTTGTTACTAATTCCTTTGGTGTTTCCTACAAATCATGGAAATTAATACTTTCCAAACCACAATGTATTCCTAGATAATTGCTTCCAGTGTGCTCCACAAAAGTGTGTGGTTTTAGTTTTGAAATGCTCAAATTTCACATTGATGATAGAAAGGAGGAGAGGAGATCAACTGTGAAAAGGAGATAAAATTAATGAAAGGTGTCTGTGGCTTAAGCAGAGGGTGAACTCCACCAAGTCAGAGCACAGAGCACACCCATCATTCCAGTAAACGGAACGCATTCTTAAGAGGTGAAGCATTTCAGCCTGGAAAATGGACAAGATGATAAGGGCTGTTGCCTTTTGATTAGTATTTACCTCTGGCAGAGGAATAACCTGCATTTGAACAGCTTTTCCAGCTGCAATTAGACACTTTTCAGATGGCTATCCTTAGGAGAGCTATCTGTTACTTTTAGCATTTATTATCTGTTAGTTTGTAGCAAAATTCTGTGGGGAAATAAAGATTTGGAGCAAGCTAGGCATTTTAGATAAGTATGCTCCTGGTAATTGAATAAATACATGCCTAGCATTTTTCCAAAGATCCCTCTTAATGTAGGCAATTTTTATTCTTTGTTCGTAGGTGAGCACTATATGGGCAGAGAGTTGAGGTGAGAGAACAAATCCTGCTTTCATGGAATATATTGTTTTTTAAATCAGGAAACTATTGCTTGTCACAAGATTCCATAAAACATTTTAAATACTTTAAATATCATTATGTGCCTTGTAATGAAAAAAAGCTAGGCAATTTTAAGCAAGACATAGGATTAGAGATATAAAACTATAGCTAGGAAAGAGAAAGAATTTACTTTGAGAAAACTCTGAAGATACTAAGAAAACCAACCAACCAAAAAAAAAAGATAAAATTATCTTTATCAAAGCTTGCTTTTAAAACTTCTAGTACAAAGAAAATTATTTTGAAAGAACCATACACCTACATAATCACAGGAGGTAAGTCTTACTGGGAATTTTTCCAAATATAAATAGATTAAAGGTAAAACCCATTTGATACTCACCCAACATGATTTCATGAATAATACGGCTATGGAATTTAACCAGTATTAACCAGTATTTAGTAACTGCTGATCTGTACTGAAAGTAAGAAACAAAGAACAATTGTATCTTCTACTATGACAGACTAAGCCACTACCATGAGAAGAAATATAATGTCATTAAAATATGCTTTATAACAAATCTATCAAAAAGAGTCAGACAGATTAAGTATTAAAATATATATAATCACTTTAATATGAAAAGGATGTGCCTGGCTCCCTTATCTGTCATTGTCCTTAATTAGGTAGGAAATAGGGCTCTTGAGTGAGTTCTCTGCCAACTTCCCCTCAACTTGCAGCATGATATTATGGAGCCAGAAGTATTTAAAATACGTGTATTAGTCTTTTTCTATTCCTAATATTACTTGAACTGACTTGTTTGAGTTGAGGCTTGCTCTGTCATGAATAGTTTATCTGTGCAGTCATGAGTACTGCAAATGGAATTGTCCACATAAATAAATGCAGCAGGACTGGGCTTGAAGTCAGGGAGATTCAGGCTAGTGCAGAGGTTTGCCCCGGAGAAGTCTTTGCAGCAGACTTTACGATGACAATTTCTGGGAATGCTACTTTGGGGTTTTATGTGCTGAAAGTCCTGTGCATGTTTAGAATATATTATAAGCAATTATGACTTTCAACATCAGAAATCTTTTGTGAAAGAAATTTATTGTGGTAGTTTAGCTTTTCTTATTTATTCTTTCATAACATACTGAAGAACCCTTGCTTGGTTCCTAACAGTCCTTTAGACTGAGTGGATCTGATCCCTTTTGGCATGTGCAGTTGCTCAGTAACCAGCGAGCTGGGGCAAGACCCACTCTGGACCAGCTTCAGTGGAGACCTTATACCTGAACATGTCTTGCAGATCCTACAGAGGAGACTTTTAGTCTTAGCCAGCAGGTTAGAAAAGTTACGGTGTTTACGCTGTGGTAGAGATGACACTGTAGGTTCTAGGCCCAAGAAGACTGTGTGAAAGGAGTTCTAAGGCTGCACGGTAGTTAGCAACTGTTAGTTTAATTTCACAGGAAGGATGGGTACCTTTTAAAGACCAAGTGAAAAGTGCATCATTTCTTCCCTAGTATGGCAAAGTGGAATTGAAGTTACCCCAGGCCCAGCATTGGAGCTTTTTGTAATTTATTTTATGATATTCATAAAGCTGTTCAGTACTTGGATGGTGTTACCATTAAAATGCAGCTGATACTATATTTCACGTATTTCCACTGTGTCAGTGTTACTGAAATTAAAAAAAAACCCAAACGAGACATTTAAAAAAGTGTACCTTGAAGGCAGAAGTAAATCTTGTTTTTCATGTATTTCTTTCACTGGAGAAATAAAAGCCATGCAAGAATTATTATCAGACATCTATATCAAGCAATGGACTTTCACCCTTTTGCTTGACTTGACTTAAACCTCAAGTTAGTGTTCTTGATGATAAGGCTAAATTTTTGATTTCTGAATTTCAGTCACATTGTTCCTATTTGTGACTTTTGCACAACCCTTGCCCATTCTTCCCAGTTGGTTTAGCCCATTTCAGAACTGTATTTCTCATTAGCTGTTGTTCAGTCAAACTATGGTGTATATGTGTGTCCTCACCACTTTGATTTCAGAAGAAAGGTTATTTCCCCCAGAGGTTCTGTCCATGTTTTGGTTTTGCTGTGTTTCTTTTGTAAAACAGCCTTTCATCTTTGCTGTCAGATTAAAGGGAGGAAGCCTCAGATCACAATATGAATGATGGGAAAGGACTTAAGTCATTCAGGGAATGCCTTTGGGAGACAGGCAATGCAAGCTTTATTACAGGAAAGAAGAAGGTGAAGGACTGTACAATTTAAACTGTGTGTGGACTAACAGTTTTAGGAATCCTTCTACCCCAGCTCCTCCTGTGCAGGTCCATTTGTAATAGTGACTGTGGGAAAAATTAAATCAGAAGTCACTAACTTACAAGTCACTGGTTTGTTGGGGTTTTTTCAGTCCTCTGTGATAGGTCCAGGCTGGTCCCAGTGACCAGGACCCTGTACAGGATTTTGTGGATGACTGCTATAACTGGCCTGAGTTTTCATATCAAATGCTGGTGTAGACAAACTATGAGAAGCTTGGAAGCTTCCATAGGCCATCTGTTCCTCAATTTATTTTTTTTATCTGCAAAGAGAAAGCCTTTTGCCATGTGTTAAAGAGGATAAAACTTGAAGTGACATAACAACAAAGGATACCCAGTGGTTGCACTCTTTGACAGTCTTTAATAGAAAAATGAGAGTATGATCTGTTGCCGATAATTTTGCTGGTGGTGGTAGTTATGAGATTATTATATTTGGTATGTTTTCTTCAGACTGGAGAGAACTGGGAGGAGAAGTGATGGGGTGTTTTGTTTTCTAAATAAAAGACCATGAGTCTTATTATGTACCTTAATTAGCACCTTCAGCACTTGTTTCTACCTTCTACAGGAACTGATGAAACCCGCTCAACTTAATGTGAAATCTTCCTAATGACTTCAATAGACAGCAGACAGATCCAAGATCTGTGCTGAGCTGACTTCCATCTGTTTCAACAAACACAATTCCACCTCCTCTCTCAAGGCTTTGCCTCACTCAGCTTCCTTACTTGCTGACATGCCAGTGTGTACTGTTCTCCTTTCTAATCTCTTTCAAGCAAGAGCTTCTTTCCTTCTCCACACTTTGGAAAGATAGCACATTTGGCTACAGTGCTTATTTGCAGGCATCGCTAAAAAGTAATTGCGTAAGGAGAAATTTTGGCTTGGCCAGCATGGTTAATAGCTCAGCTTACTTAGCAAGCAAGCTTAGTGGATGTACTCCTCCCTCCCCACCCTCTTCTTCCTCCCAGGGGCAGGGCCCCAGTTCCAAGTCTCTCCCACGGTAGCCAGCGAAGTTTAGCTTCTCTCTCAAAGCAGAAAGTAAACCAACATGGTGACTGTGACTAAGTGCAGAAGGGTTAACAGGAATGCTGCTCTTTTGTTCCAAGAGGCTGCTGCCACTAATCAGGCTGTTTATATTTACAGCTTTCCTACTCATCCCTACTAAGCATAAAGCTCACCTCTGAAGACAGAGTCTGAGCACTCCTGTGTGTTTGACAGACTGCATGTAGTATCTGTTTACTAACTGAAGACACTTAGAGGCTGCAGACTCACTTTTCCTGCCTGTGGAAAGGCACACACCTGCACTTAGCAAATGCATAATAATTAGTGATGCTCTGGACAATGTTTGTGAGCCAGCTCCCTGCTCACAAGTGCCCTTAATCTCAATTTGGGACTTGCCAGTCACAAGAGAACTGCATGGATGTGCTGGAGTGATTCTTGCATACCAGACATTCCTAATCATCAAGATGAAGAGGGGCGAGAGCTTTCTGGGTAGGGGGAATAATGGCAGGGTTGTCCTTTCCTTCAGTTCACTGGGGCCTGCCTACTGATTTAAATTGTAAATAACTTTACAAACCAGCTGTGGCAGTTTATTTTTTTCTTAGGCAAAGCATCTGATTTCTAGTAATAGATAGTAGAAAATGGAAAGAAAAAAAAGGGAAAATCTCTATTAATTTAACATCAATCCCTTTTCATAACTTAATAGTTATGTTAACCACAGATAGGTGATGTCAGTTCCTTTGGGACCTTGTGATCTTACTTTTTAACAGTACAAAACTGTTTCCTTTCCCTTCCCTTTCCACTACCACAAACTATTATCATCACCATGATGTTTAAAGACTGTATGGTGGCACGTGTCTGGTAGGGTCAGCAGGAAAGGTTCCCTGCTATACGTCACCTAACCCAATCAAGCTCACTCTTAAAATTAGCTTAATTTAGTCCTCTGGTCTTCTGTGTAAGAAGCCATTCATTCCTCTGGGGGTAGAAGTCAATTCATTTACAGCCTGAGACAGAAGGATTGAGGTTGGCAGGGACCTTTGGAGCCCATCTGGTACAACTCCCCTTCCCAAACAGGGCCACCTGGTTGCACAGGACCATGTCCAGATGGCTTTTGAGTATCTCTAAGGATGAAGTTTCTACAACCTCTGTGGGCAACCTGTGCCAGTAGTCAGTCACCTTCACAGTGAAAAAGTGTTTTCCAATGTTCAGAGGGAACCTCCTGTGTTTCAGTGTGTGCCCATTGCCTCCTGGCCTGTCACTGGGCACCACTGAAAAGGGCCTGGCACCCCCCTTTCAGATGTATCTATATGATGATAAGATTCCTCTCCTTGAGTCTTCTCAGTGCCAAATAGCCCCAGTTGTCTCAGCCCTTTTTAGGAGATGCTCCACACCCTTAATCATCTTTGTGCCCCTTCACTAGACTGTCTCCATTATGTCCATGTCCCTCTTGTACTGGGGAGCCCCAAACTGGGCACAGCATTCCAGGTGTGGCTTCACCAGTGCTGGGGTAGGATCACCTCCCTTGACCTGCTGGCAGTGCTCGTCCTAATGCAGCCCAGCATAAAAAGGCTGTATAAAAGAGAGTTTACACCCATTTGTTCTTGTCCTAGTGTTTTTCCTGGAACTTCAGTAGCACCATGCTTTTGACTGGCCTGAAAGGAAGCATAAACAGCCATATCCCTTCTCAGTCTTCATTTTGCTAGACTAAACAAACGGAACATTTTTAGTCTGCTCTTCTTTGATAATGTTCACCATTCCACAGTTCTCCCAGTAACCCTTTAATGGGTCTGTTCTGTTTTGAACTCCTCCTCCTAAATGCTGTACTGAGTTTTCCACGTGGAATTTCAGCCATGCTTTTTACCATGTCTTCTGTACCTCTTGTTTCACTCTAGGAAATAACTGAAGTGATAACTGAACTACATAGGTTTTCATTCAGCTATTACTTGGTTGAGTCCAGGACGAAAACCCAAAGCTCTCCCTGGTATAAACAAATTTAGGAAGGTATTTGAGTTGGGGGTGGAGTGTTTCCTGAAGTGAAAAATGGATGGCGTACAGATAAATAACATCAATAGCAACAAAAATATAAATAAAGCCACCATTTATTTCCTGGACAACTAAGGAATGTGAGCTACATAGAATATGAGTAGCTGTCACAGGAAGACACAACTGTTGCTCATATCTGAGGTACAATTGCAGGGATGTTAAATTCCCTGCCATAAACCAGATCCCTCCCAAGATGACAGTAAGGTTCAGTTCGGATTCAGGAAAAGCTTTAGTCACACTTTTGGAGTGTAGGGAAATGTATCTGAGCAATATAAAGAACTTTTCTTTTTTCCCATCAGTTTCCTTGCTACCTTTCCCCACTTTTTTACTTCCCATCAGTTTCTTTGCTACAGCTGCATTGCTCTGCTTCTAAGCTCATTTATTTCTATTAATAGGACTTCTCATCTCTAGGTAGTAATGACCATTAAAGTTCCCACAGTAATTTGAAACGATTTCTCTGTTCTAAGTGATAGGCAATGGGGAACAGGCCTCCCTGCCCCCTCTTCTTCAGTGAGTGGAGCAAAGAGATTATCCTCTGCAGAATGGTCATGGAGTTAAATGTAGCTAAAATTGGGCAGCTCCTCTTACAGCTGGGTTAGTTTCATTTATTGCGCTGATCTTGGGATGAAGTTTATAAAAGCCTATTGCAATATTGTGTCAGAGGCAGGGAGAAAACATCGGATCTGATCGGTGAAATTGCATGTGATATTTTTTCCCCCCACAGCAAGGAATGTTTCAGCTTGATGGAGATGTAACTGCTTGAGGACGTTCGTTGTAATTGTTCACCTCTGATCCCAGTGTGAGATCTACTGTCGAGCAGCCAGGGTGGGCGTGGAGGCAGAGGTAGGGTCTAGCCGAGGTCATCACCCCAGCCAGGTAAAGCCAATCAGGTAATTCAAAACGTTTGTAAATTAGCCCATAAAAACAGATTTAGTCTGTTCATCACAGAAAGCCAACTCTGTACAGAGCTGAGGTAGGTTTAAACTGCAGGATCTGTTCAAAGCTATATACCTTGTGTAGCTGTGAGCAGCACCTGTCAGGCAGGATAATGTTTAGGTGCATATATTCTGCATTTGCTCTTAATGCTGGCAATTCAAACTGCTTCATTTTTTTCTGAGTGTCAGAAGAGCATTTGTCACTGCAGCCCCTTTCTGGGCCCAGAGTGTTGCCATAAATATGCTGGACATAGAGGACAATTTTCATGCCTCCTGCACAGCTTTGGAGACAGTCAAAACAGATCTTTGATAAGACAGAGGTGGCAACCATCCAGCCTGACTAACGACCAGCATGAGTTTGGAGCAAGAAGGAAGTGGAAAAGCGGCCTGAAAAGTGCCCTCAGAGAGGTCCCTGGCTAAAATCCTGCCCTCACACTCTTTTGTAAATTCAGTGCATCTGTCCAGCAGGGTTACTTGCAAAACCTAGATGTGTGACAGAAATTTGGTTCCTGGTGTACAATTATGGGCAGACATTTGCTTCCCCAGGTGCTCTCTAAATGCATCTTATTAAATGAAAAATTCAAGTTTGTCTGCATAACAGGACACTCATTTGTGCCCTGTCACAAATATAGTCATATTTTATCCCACCCCTCCAATATGAAATATTTCTCCCTTCCATAATGACCATGCCTCCTTCCTATGTGCTAAATGCTATTTCTAAAAAATGCACTAATTATTGTCCATTCTTCTTTTTCACCAACATGAAAAGTGAATGATTTATCAATTATTTTGTTAGAGCTATGGTTTCTTCCTGGTTTTTTTTCCTAACCTAAGTGTAATATATTAGACTATTAACCTTAAAAATATCTGTTGGTTTTATTATACAGTGTTTGTTCATTTTACCTCTTTCTGACTGGATGATGCGGGAATGTGTTTGGGTTCAAAATAGAGTTTGTTTTCTCTGTTAATTCAATTAAAAAAAATACTCAGTAAAATTTTGGAAACACAAATAAAACTTTTATTTTGGTCAGTCTTATAAAATACACTCCTTAGGTTAAATTTAGTAGTACAAACCTTCCTTGTAAGCATCTCTTGGATTTCAGGTGCTATAAAATTAAACACCTTGTCTTTCTTTTACCGCTTTCAACAGCAAAAGAATAGCACAAAAGAAGAGCATGCTTTCCCATGCTCTCACCCCTGCCAGCTCCTCCTCCTCTCTGGCTCCTGTGACACAAGATGAAGTTGGATGTGCCAGTGACAGCACGCATCAGTCAGGCACAGTAAGGCATGTGCTGGGTATGCTGCTGACAAGATGGATATTCTTGGCAGGCTCCGTGACATCTCTCCTTGCCCTTTGCTGAGAAGGGAGGTCACTGGAACCCCATCAGGGCTTCAGGCATCAACCTGGATGCACAGCATCGCTCCCCCATTTCCATGCCACGAAGCAGAGCAATTGATCCTCCTGCTCAGAATATATGGGCGTACCTTCACATCAAATCCCATTACCTGTGTTATGCCTTGGGAAGATGAGGAGCATTTGGAACTTCCCACCAGACCAAAGGAGGGAGCAATGTTTTCTTTATGCTCTTTGCTGAACTGTGGATCAATGGGCAAATGTACAGAAATGCTCTAAGGCAAGAAAGAAGAACGAAACAGATGGAAAACGAAAAACAGACAAAGATTCAATCCTGGCCATAGTAAAACTCCAAAATTCCTGTTGACTGCAGTAGTACAGAGCCAGAATAAAATAGGGGGTGGAGGAAAACAGGGAGAGGAAAGGGAAACCAGGGAAGGATTGCTCCAGATGATTTTGTTCCCATGTTTCCATATGAGTTCCCCTCACCCACCATCATTCTCCACTTTCTCCAGCTCTCATCTTTTCTCATTGCTGAAGCAGTAAGCTGTCATTTCTCATCCGGTATCTACCATCCATCCATCAGCATGTCTGGGATAGCTGGCAGCTAATTCTGATGGGTTAGCGACCCATCAG
The DNA here is from genome assembly GCA_014706295.1 of Lycocorax pyrrhopterus obiensis. NCBI lineage: Eukaryota > Metazoa > Chordata > Aves > Passeriformes > Paradisaeidae > Lycocorax > Lycocorax pyrrhopterus. The sequence continues at coordinate 62,895,477 of JACSVZ010000002.1, forward strand.
TATCCCTTGCCAGTTCCCACGGGGCATGTAAACTGATCAAGCTAACAAATTCTGACAGGTGAGAGACATTCATCCACAGTTGCTACCGGTAGCAAAGACAGAGATGTAAAGGGTTCCATATGGTATTCAACAGGGAGATACAATGCCAGAAGAGAAAATGTCGTGTCGGCCTGAATTCACAGATTGCTCTTTGATCTACCTAATGATCTCATGGGGCCTCTATAACATGACCCTACTCCTATTCTGCCCTAATGGCAAAGGCGTAGGGGAGACCAGAAATACATTCCACTATAAGCATGCTGCCCAATAGGTGTGGTCAGGTCATGGTACAAATGTCGCCAAAAGCCCTTTCTTGAGAGGGCAGAAAAACCTGGTGGAACCAAGACAACATTTTTGGCAGCTGTTTCTCAGGGTACATAGATGTGAACGAAAGAGTAAAATTCCCTTTCCCAACTACATAACACTAGAATTTCACAAGAAGTGAACAGTTACAGTCTGAGTTAGAACAAACTAGGTTGCATCTGCCTTTTCAAACAGTTTTGCATGGCTAGCTTTCTGTACCTGCAAATGGTGGAACAAAATTCACACGCCTATACCAGACATTCGTAAAAATTTCTTCCCAAGACTCTTCCCACAGCCAAAATCATAGTCAATCTCATAAAGACTGCCTTTAGTTTCTCTTCAGCTAATGTAATTGTTTTTATTTAATCTTGCAATGATGTAGTTTTTCCACTAAGAGGTGGAAAATTGAGACGGAAGGGAGTATTTTCCCTTCCATCTGTTGGCTGTCTTCTCTTTCCCAGCAGTGTCCAAGTTTCACAGAACAACTCCCTTTTTGCACAGCCATTTCAGACCTCATGCCTTGTCTTGAGCCAGCGCTTACTTTGATCAGGGTTCTTACAGTCTACAGCAGTAAATAGGATGTCTCATGTCAGCATCACTCCTTTTCTTTACTCGTTGGGCCACATGCTTATGATGCATTTCATAATGAACTTCATTCCTTATGCCTGCTTCTACAGGCAAGAAGTCCATGTGCACCAGCTACTTCTGCTGACGTTCTCCAGATGCCCGGCTCTATTTGGTAACTTTTCTCTTTTGCTGTGCTAAGTACGTGTCTCGTTTCCTTTCAGCATTCCTGCGAATTGTGGCCATTCAGGGCAGCCAGGCCTCCTCCAGAAACATTCCTCTCAGTCGCTTTGCAGGGCTCTTCTGGTTGGTGCGCTGGCAGCCAGGAAGGGGTTGATCTTCTAAGCCTCCCTCCATTGTTTCCACCTCTGTTTGAAAGGTCTGCTCTTTCTCAGTGCAGCTATCTATTCATCATTGGTTGTTTAGTCCATTCTCCCTACAGTGGTTTAGCCCCAGAGTAGACAGAATAATCCCATTTGGGTTTGAGCCTGTCTTCCGTAAAGAAAATGTTACAGACATCGCTGTTTTGCACTGGGATTCCTGCCAGTTAGCTGCATAGGTAATAAGGATTGATTCTTTGGAAGATCTTTTACTGAAGCTAAGGAAACACTTCTGGGGAGAAAAGGTTTTAACAGGACACTTCGAAAAGAGGCCGATTGCATTTTAAACTGAAAATCTTTCTTGACTTGCCCACTGGAAGCTCAGCCATCCTTGGAGCTCTCGGTTGCTGCATAAAGCACTACTGTCTGTAACACTTTCCCCCAATACTGAACTGGCCACAGGTAAATGCACCCTGTCCTGTGGCGCTTGAGCTGGCACTCGTCAGTGGTGGCCCATCGCTGCCTGGAACAGCAGGACAGCGCGAGTGGCCCCGGCTCTTCGCAGGTAGCCCTTCATAGTCAAGGAGATGACGTGCAGGCTGGAGCCTGGACAGGGCTCCTCGCTCCATCACCTCGAGGTGCTGCACCGCTTCCAGGCCTCCATGCACGTTGCACCCAGGTCATCCATACTGTGCCAGAACCGCGCCAGGCAGGTAGTTGTTTTCTAATGGAGCGTTGTGCATATTTTGTCAAAAAACATCCCCTGGCGCCACGACATTTTTTTTCCGTGGCAGATTGTGGCTTTCCCTTTCCTTGCCACAAGGAAACTTGGCGTACAGTCGGGCAAGCCGGTGTCCCTGTAGTGGCGGCGTACACCTGCACAAGGCAGGTGGCTGTCGGGCAGGGCCCGTAGCATCCCGCTCCCGCCAGCGCCACCTTCCCGCGTAACGCGCATCCCTCCGCGCCTGCTCCCTGGGAAGCAGCGGCTGGCCGAGGATGGGGCGGGGGGAGAGGGAGTCTCCCCACGCCCCCCGTGCCGAAGGCGCTCGGATGTTTCCGTCTCTTTCCGGCGGCGCCGCTACCGCCTTTCCCCGCCCTCTCGCCGCTCGCCTGGGCGCCTGCACTCCCGGCGGCGCGGCGGGAGGAGGAGGAGGTGGAAGTGGAAGATGGCGGTGGGGATTGGCAGGGAGGCGGCGGCGGCGGCGGCAGCGGTTCTGCGAACGAGCCCGTCGGCAGCCAGCGCCGGCGCGGACCGCGGCTGAGCAAGGAGGCGGCTGGGGCTGCGCCACCACCGCCCTCCCCGGCGCCGGACCCTCCTCCTCCTCTCCTTCCCTCCCTCCCTCCCTCTGTCGCCTTCCCCGCCTGCCCCGGCCCTCCGCCCTCGCGCCCGGCCCGGCATGGACGCTGGTGCTCCGCCGTGTCGCTGCCGCCGCCGGCGCTGAGCGGGGCCGCCCGCCCGCCGCTCCCGGGAGCGGGGAAGATGTCGGACACCAAGGTGAAAGTTGCCGTCAGGGTCCGGCCCATGAACAGGAGAGGTAACCGGGGTCTGGGGGCACCTCGGGGCGGGGGCGGCACCGGGGCGCGGCGTCCCCCCGCATTCTGCCCGGGCTGGCGGGAGGACGAGCCCCCTCGCCTGCCCCCGCCGCCCTAAGCCCCTCGCTCCTTGGGGGAGCCGGTGGGGGCCGAGCTGCCCCGCGTGCCGGGAGAAGGGGGGTGCGCTCGCTCGCCCTGGCTACAGCCCCCCGCCGTGTCGCCTTGCAGAGCTGGACCTGAATACCAAGTGCATCGTGGAGATGGAAGGGAACCAGACTGTGCTTCACCCGCCGCCTTCCAACGCCAAGCAGGGAGAAAGGTAAAACCCCGAGTCGCCGTGCCCCGAGTGAAAGCCCAGCCCCGGCTCCTCCGCCTCGCCCTCGCAGACGCCTCGCCTGGCTTTGTCAGGGCAGCGGTGGGGTCCCCAGGGTGTCGCTCGGTGCTTTTCGGGACTGCGGCGGGAGGGAGAGGGCGAGAGGCGAGCGCTGACCGGGGCTGCTGCGTTGGGCTTGCATCCATGGGAAGTAAGGATAGGTTCTTTACCTGGCTTCCTGGGGGAGTCGGAGGTACCCAATGTGGAGACAGAAGATCTCTGTTAGTCTCCCAGGTTTAGAAGTTGGTTCTTGATTGACTGCTCAAAAAATAAACTGTTGAGTAGGTAGTGACTTAGACTGTGTGTGCTGTTTTCAGAAATTTCCCTTGAGTGTAGGCTGTTAACAACTTGGTGTAACTTGTGGGGGAACAAGAAGCAAAATCTGGTTTTTATGCTAGTGATGGATTTTTTTTATATAACTTTGTTTACTAGGTTTAAACCTATTTGCATTTGAAAAGGCTGTAATTGCTAGATCCTTTATTAATTCGGTGCTGTTCTGTGAAGTAGCCTATGAGAATTTGCTAAAATAATTTTGAAATCTGGCATTTAGTTGTGATGCCCCAGTAAAGAATACCCTTGGATATAATCCAAAATACCAATGCACTAGACTGTAAAAATAGATCAGAACAGGAAAAGATTTCTTTCCTTTGAGGGAGTGTGGGGAAAGACAGGGAGGTGCAAGGGGAATAGTTACGTTGTATTCTTATCTGCTAGGTTACCTGTTGACTGCTCAAGTTCAGTTGATCTGTTAAATGCATTTAATGCCAAGGATTGGGAAATCATTTGAATGAATATGGAGATTTTCAACCTAGCACCTTCCTACTACTTAAGCCTTTGTAAAAAATATTTTTTATTCAGTTGGTAATAGTTATGAAAAACTGTAGTGTGAGAATATTTTTTTTTGCAAAGGTGGAGTGTCATGCTTTTATAGCTTACCAGCAGAAAGTATTGAGACCTTTTCTATTTTTGCATGTCTAAGGTGTGAAGGTGCTTCTCACATTAACCCACGTACTAGAATATATCTGTAATCACACTAGTTTATTTTAAATCTAACTGGCATTGTCTTCAGAACCATTGTTGTGGCTAAAGTGCTGGCCTGCATCTTGAAAGATCCGTGCTTGTTTCCTGCTTCTTTCAAAGATCTTTGTGTGATCTTCTATAAGTTGTGCTGCCTCTCTGGGTCTTAGCATCTCATCAGTGAAATGGAAATCTTGGGAGTTTTTAAAAACTATTCTGTTTTAGAATGTATGGGGGTTTTTTTCAATAAACAGGAGTCTATTGAAGTGTGTATATAGCTTCCGTCACAACAGTGCTATAATAAGAATAACAAACTCTTCAAAGTGAGTGGAATTGACAGGTATGAAGCATAAAATACACATAGAGTTTATAAAGCAAAACCAGAATTAAGATTTAAAAATCGCTATTTCAATAGACTTGAGAGACTAAGGGCCGGGTAGTTTAATGAGGAGCCCATAATGTGGGAATTTTGCTTGTTGTGCACATTGGCCCACAGGTATTCAGTGAGACTCTGCAGTGACTGTCTTTTGAGAGCTTGTGTGTCTTGTGTTTATCAGGCTTTAATATCTATAAAATATATAAATTCTCCTGGTGGGAACTGGCTTCTGTTCCTACGTCAAGAGCCTTATGGGTGAGCTGTGACGCTTGTGTGCGACCTCACCGTCGGCAGCTGTGTTGGCAAAGGATAGCTATCCTGCTTGCAGCACAGTGTGAGGCTGGAATTTGGCTGGCTGCTAACTTGTGTGTTTGAAACAACTGCCAGATGTGTTATTGGAAAGAAGAGTCAGAAATACTGATCAGAAGTAGCTCTCATTGGTGCAAACAGATAGTTTGGGTGCCTGCTTAATGGCAGACCTTGCATGTAATCTGTCAAGATGCCTAATGGGCTTTCTAGCGCCTTATGAACATCCTTACATTTCCTTCGGTGCTGAACTGCTGGTTTATGTATTTTACTCAATATAAATAGTTTAATTTCTCATGATGAGAAATGGATTCTGTTCTTCTGTGTGTACCCACCATAAAATGTCTGTATAAACTGGCTCTGAACTGCTGAGTAGTTGCTGCTTGTACTTGGATTGATGCCTTGGCAGGGTTAGAGATGTCAAACGGATTTTTGGTTTTCTTTGTGTAGCTTGTTTTTATATAGCTTAGCTGGATTTTTCTTTCAGAGCAACCATGTCATTGCAAAAATGATTTAATTTGTTAGGGTGATTAATTGGTCTTTATTCTATGCACTGTTTTAATATTTTGTTTAGTCTTACCTTTCGCTTTTCACGTTTTATCTTTTTATATGGAAATTTCCCTTTTTCTAGCTGAATGGAAGTACAAGTTTGTGCTGCATTTTGGAATAAGAATAAGTAGGCTTCTAAAGCAAATTTGGTTTCCAGGGCTGCTTTTTTTAAATTCAGCTGAAGCCAAGAGACTATAGAGTGTAGGGAGTAGGATTCAGGACCATGCTCTTTATTTGCTTTGTTCTCTCAGTTGTAATTTAAAAGGTACTGACAGAATTTTCTGAAGTGAAATTAGGTAACTCTTTAATAATTATAAAATTTGCTCTTGCAAGAACATCCAAGGTTAGGAAAATCAGATTTTACTAGCTTTACGTATGCTGTAAGGAGTTTTTGAATGAAATCTAAATTCAGTTGCATTATTTTAATTAGTCTCTAGGCATTATTAAGGATAGTTCTGAAGGATTTTAGATGGGCAAGTAACGCTAGTTTTACAAGTGATGTAAAAGGCCTAAAATCCCAGACAGTGCTGTCATTTGTCCAACTTTCATTATTGTATTAGAGGTAAAGTTACAACTATAAATTAGAACAGGATTCTGACTGCATCTCCTAGCTGCTAGACCACACAGCACTCGCACCGTAACAAACACAGCTACAAAATAGTAATTGTTATTAAATGCAAGTGTTCTGTCTTTTTATAAGCAGCAGGCCTGCTGTTGCCCGCAGGCACATGACTTCCAGTGTTCTAAACTAATGAAGGAGGAAAACCAGAACATAGTAAAACTGAACAGTCTGAGTCTGAAAGGCACAGGAAAATCTTTATCAAATGAAATAGTAGGAGACAGAGTTCAAAAAGGAATGGTTTTCGTTAGCTGCTATCAGGTATAATATCTGGTGCTAGCCAAGTTTTTGGAAGTTCGTTGTTGGACTTCATACCTTTAACCCTTATTTTGCTTTTACTGGTAGCAGTAGTTTCCTTTATATCTGCAGAAGTGTGCTTGTGTGTTCTTTTAGTTACCTCTCCTGTCTCTCAGCCATTTCCTTCCCAAACCGATATAGATTTCCGTTTTTTCCCAAGAAGAAAGTTTCTGGGAACTCTGATTTTTTTTCCTGTCTTCACCTGGGAACCTGAATTTCCTTTCTCAAAGTACCCTCTTCACAGAAAGAAAACCCCTATTCCAGCTTATAGTCTTTCAGAAATGGTTATTATGTTTCAAAGCCAATTGAATGCTGCTGTCCTGCTATAAATGTTTGTATTTGGTTGCTGGCAACAAGGTGCCATATTAAAATGTAACTATGAGATAATTAGAGTATGGAGTCACAGACAATCTTGCAAAATGAATGAGTAATTTTTTACAATGGAGATTTCACATCTCTATGTCTACTGAAGATCTGACTTTACATTATGGATGTTATTTTTCAGTAGGACAAATGAGGTCTTGCTGGGTTGGTTCCTCTTCTGTTTCTGATTGTTAGAATATGCTTTCCTCCTTTCCTTCCTTTTCTTTCAGCTACGCTTTTTAACACATAGGATCTGAAAAGGTTTATTTTAGCTCCCTGATAACAGTTCTTCATGACATGGTTTTTCTTTTAGTAAGCAAAATATTTGTCTTGACAGAAACAAACAAGGAACCATGGAGACACTAGAACCGAAATGCTATTTCATCTGTAGTTTTAACTGAAATACAAATTCGTTTATTGGGCAATTCATTCCATTAGAGCACAGTAGCCTGTTGCAAACTTTGCCTTAATAAAAATCTCAGAGCAGAAAATAAGAAAGAATTCCTCAGATTGTAGAGCTGAACGCAAAATCTCACTTTTTTCTGAAAGTATCTTTCTTGCCTGTCTTAACTCTTTAAAAAAACCCCAGCATGTTATGACTTGTTTATTGTGTCCTCTTCCATCCTCATTTTGATAAGACAAGTAGCACCAAATCCCAATTCTACTTAAAAAAATCCTCTTCTTATACTGCTAAATGACTAAAGATTCCAGAATATATGGGGGCTTTTTTGTTTGTTTGTTTTTTGGTTTTTTAGGTTTTTGTTGTTTTTTTTTTTTTTGCATAGGTTTAAGCTCTTTAATAAAATAAATAGCTGGGAACAGATGTGTGTGTGTCTATCTAGTTTTTGTAGGTCATAATAGTTTCAAAGATTAATATCTGAAGCACAGATTTCATCCCTAGGCAGCTTGTCCTAAAACTCTTGTTTTCAGAAAACAGCTGTTGCTCCTGCTTTGGAGAAAACATGGTTTTGGATGGTCTTTAGTACACAGTCCTTCCCTTGGTGGTTGCGGTACTTCATAATTTTTGATATGTTGCTTTGAGTAGCATCAGAGATGAGAGAAGAGCGCTGTTGGAGGCCTTCATGATAATGGTAATTTTTTCAAACTGAAACTTCTGGAAGCTGAAACAGGACAGCTGCTAATTAGTTCCATATCTGAAGGAATGACCGACAAGATCATGTCTTTGATGTGTGAACTTCAAATTATCACCTGTCAGAGGTGGATCATAAAATAGTAGAAGTCAGCAACTTTTATCTTTGGGGGAAGTTGTAAAAGTAATCTGACTTTGACCTGTTTAACTTTCCTGTTAGACATCAGTGTTCAGGATGTGAACTGTTAGCTTTGAACCTTGGCAGAGGAGATGGATTTGAATTATGAAATGTGTGGTTGGAAAATGTAATTTTGGGAGCTACTTTTGCATTGCTTTAATCAGTTCATGCCTCAGATGTGACACTAGATGCAGTTCCTTGAAACTGTTGTTCTAAAATTCCATGTAATTTGGAACACAGTGAGACATGAACTTGTAGTCCAAAATACTGTGTGACATGGTTCTTGGTTCTTCATGAGGTGACCTGAACTGTAAGTAAATGCAACATCCATTATTTTACCATGTTTACAAAATCCAGACTGCTGTTAGGACCTTGTGATTTGGTCTTCAAATGTGATTGCTAGAGGAAACTGCTGTTGGAGGCTGTTGGGATTGTGGGTAAGCAGCCTGTAGTACTTAGCTGGCAAAATTTCAGAACAGAAATAGATAAAGTGTTTGAGGAGAAGGAAAACTGTTCTTAGAATGACCATGTTTAGGCAATCATTGCTTTGTAGTCATTCTCTGCTTTTGGACTACTGAGTGTTATGTTCAAATATTTCTGAGTAGAACACAGTCGAATGAGGTTCAGCTTCAAACCTGTGACCAATTTTTCTCTTTTGCCATGTTGGAAGTACCTAAGTTGTGGGATACGAAAATATGTGTAAAAAGATCAGTAGACCTTTAGATATGCTTAGTTTCTGTGTTTAGAAGGTACAGGTATGTATGCACATGTTTATTTCTGCAGCCAGGGGTGTTTTTGAGCTCTGGATTACTAGTCAATACACCTTGAATGTGCTGTCTATTGAAATGAATTATGAATTTTTAAAAATTGTAGCTCTCTTAAAATGGAGATTTTTTTTTTTTGTCCTTTTTTGGGGCAGTGCCAGGACTAAAGGAAAAGTTTTATTTGCACCTCCTTATCACCTTAGTGTAAATAGAGATGGCTGTCTTGTTTTGAAAACAAGATTCTCTGCTCTGTTGTGCATCTAGTAGGTTTATTAAATGTGCACGTGGTAAGACTCCAGACTTCTAACTTGCTGTTACTTTAATAGTTAAAAAACTTAGAGTTAAATGATGCTTGTAAACATGTCGTGACCCAGGTGAGGGTTAGATTCAAGATACTTCAGGAAGTGCTTAAGAAGTCCCGGTGCTGCAGAACCGGAGCTCAGGGAGCAGCAGTGCACGCCAGCTGCCCTTGTGTGCAGGTCCGTGTGCCGAGCAGAGCTGGGGTGTGAATCTTGGCACAAAGTTTCAGGCAGCAAGCAAATCCGTTCTCGGTCTGATCAAGCTTGCAGGGCAGCATGTGCAGGCAGGCAGCTGCTGTTCAGGCATTCAACATGGTGGTACTTCTAGTAATAAGATTAGAGCTAAATCTTTAAATTGACGAACGCACTTGTTGCTATTGTTTGAGACTTTATCAGATTTGAACTCCTCTGTTCCTCTGGTGCAGACTGAGTAGTGGTGGCTGCCTCTGGCTGCGTTGCCGGTCTCCCCTGCATGGACAGACTGTCTGTAATGATGGGAAAGTAGTGCAGTGCCTTTGCTTATTTGGCCTGCCCTGGGCATGGTTTGAATCTATTAATGGAAACAATTACTGCCCGCTGTAGCGAGATGCCAACTGCTGCAGCAGTGCTGTGCAGATGCTGTTGCTTAACTGAGTAATTTCTCTGGTTGTTTGGTATTTTGGGACAATGTCTGTTACTGATGGCAGAGTGGAGAAGGCTCTTTAAGGGAGTGTGAAAGTGTTGGCTGGAGACAGTGAGTGCAGCCAACAACGAAAAGGCCCCTGCTGTGCAATGATGTGCACCACAGGACTCAACTCTTGAGTTAACTTGTGACCCAAAGCACCAAGTTAACTAAAACAGTTGTATCCTTGCCTGGAAGTAATGTTGCTGTGTGTGTTACAAGAGATAGTACAAGGGCCATAAGTTTGTCTAGCCGGTACCTGACTTTGTAGATGGATCCGAAATTGGTCATCAGAGTTTGAGGTTTGAGGGAGCTTGGAGCAATTGTATGTGTCTTTGTGGTTCTTATGTGTGAAGCTTGAGACGGGTGTTTGCTGGGGGGTGATGAAGGAGCTTGGTTAGTTATCTTAGAATATGAAGGTCAAATAGAAAAATGCATTGCTGATGGGAGTTGAAAATCAATGACTTGAGCTCAAGATAACCATGTTGATGAAGAGAAGGAGTTATACAAGCTGTTTTCAATGCCAGAGGAGAGTGTCCCTTTATGTAATTTCTCATTTCGAGTGAAAAGTGAGTGGCTTGTTGTGCTTGGTTAGTGTTATCGTCTGTAATTCTGGCCTTTATTTTTGATAGTTGCCTTCTAATATAAAAATAATAGTTTAAAACCCAACTGCCAGCCATCAAAACATCTATAAATTCATAACCATATCCTGAACTAGTATATTCTTTAGTCATCAGCCACACCCTTAATTTGGCATTTTGTTACATTCTAAATAGAGACATTCTCAAGCACATACATGTTTACCAAATATTCCTACATCATCTTTGGATAATGTGAAACTAGTGGCTTGTAAGGTGAAACTTTTTCAATAGGAGGTAATTTGAATGTTCTGTCTCATTTCACTTGGATCACTATAGGGAAACCTGTGTAGTCCCCTCATGAAGCCCCTCATGAAGTCTCTAATGGCTTATCATCCTTTAGTAACATATTTGTTATTTAAGTGTTATAACTCATGGCAGAAATTTATACCACAACTACTGTTTTCACAAATTAAGCCATGAATATATTTTGGTGCTTATTAATGGTACAGTGCTTACTTTGAGGTGCATCAGTCAGCACAGCAGCAGAAAGGTGTGCCTGAAACGTTTCTGGGTGCTTGTATTAGTGCATGGTAACTAGCATGGTTAATGATGATGCTGCAAATGAGTGCAGAGAGGCTCACTGTGCACTAGCAACAGGTTCTGCACTTACCTGTTTCTTAAAAACTGATCTCCACTAAGCCTGTGCTTCTGCCTCTTCATGTTCAGTAACAGCATAGACAGCAGTGTGACTGCTGTAGTGACTGACTTGGAGATTCGTGGTGTCATTGCATCTTCTTTTTGCGGTGTGTATGTATATTCCAAGAATTTTAAGCATTTCATAAACATGAATCAAAGCAGCTGCTGAGGCTGGAATGGCATGCTTATCTCTGCATGTGCTTAGGAAGATACTGTTCCATATGTTTAAAAAAGTGCCAGGGTGCATTGTGAACTGTAAACTTTCTATAAAGTAACTTGATGCTTTGTTTTAAAAACACTTTGCTGAAAATGTCAACACTTGAATATTTTTTTCTGAAATTTTTTTGTATTAGAGAATATTTTAGGCTTTCAAATACAATAAAAAAATACACATCATATTTTATTTATTGAGCTTACGTTTTCTTAGTTTATTCTGCAGTCTCTTTTTAAACATAAGTGTCAATCCCAAGTAAATAGTGTACAAAAGCCTCTAGTCAAGAATAAATTTTCTTCTAGTGTAAGGCTTCAAAATTCTGAATCTGTCTCTTGAGCTTCTGCAATAATTTTTCTAGTGTTAAATGCTAGTATGTGGAGCTGTCTGTTTTGCTTATTAATTCTTACATGATGACAAGGAAGAGCAGATCTTAGATAAGAAACTGGAGGATTTGATACTTCTTCTCATGTGGTTTCCACTTTCTGTCTGACTTAATGATTAAAATCGTGTCCAGTGTAGCTGAGGTGGTCTTTCACAAACTTGAGTCTTTCAGAGTTGAAGCAAAAAGAATCATGTGAGGTGGAAGGGGTAATTTATCTGCCAAACAAATTGACTTGTATGGTTACTGGCACTGGCTGCAATGTAATTTTTAAAACTTCAGAATTCTTATTCTTGTTGAATATTTACTTTAAATTCAGTTTTACTTTGTGATTCAAAAGCCCAGGCTTGTTTTACAGTTGATAAGCTTTAGCAAAAGACAAATCAACAGAGCATTCCCATGGGGGCACTGAGCTGGTGGAAGTCTTCTACTGGCAAAGCTGCTTTATGGCCCTGAATGAGCAGCGTCCTGGTCTGCTTTGGAAAGTTTCTTTGTCAGCATCTGTCAATGTGAGTTTTTTAGATATGCAGTGAGATGTGAGTCTGCAGTGATCCAGACTTGTGGCTCAGTAGTGCCACCTCCCTGAATGATGCAAGTCCTAAACATTTTGATGAGTTTTGGTGTTTTTTCCTTGCTGTCATACTGTGTTGTCATTCCCTATTTTGAGATACTTCTCAATTTCTTTTAGACTTCAAATATGTTTTCAGAGAATTTTATCTAGCGAAACCAGACTGAAATAAAGTTGGCCATTTGGTAAAACAGAGAAATGTTCATTTTTTCACTGTATGTAGCTGAAGACATTAATACATTACTTATATATCCTCTGAATGCTCAGCAGCAAGTAGTTGAGTTTGAATATATTTTCTTTGAAGAGAACTGTGCAGTTATGTAAGGGAGTAAGAGCAGAATGTATTTGCAGACCTCCTGCACTTTGCTGTTTTATTACATTGAGACAAAAATGTGGTTCTGGAAGTTTCGTTCTAAGTGTGTAATGGAACATCATCCCAGCAGTCATGTTTTGCTGTTTTGGAGCTTCTTCCTGGGTCCATAGCAGATATGCTATTCTGAAACAAGCTCTCCGGAAGGCAAGCTAGTACTCTCCATAGTGCCCATTGCATTTAAAAAGAAGGAACTTTTGAGTAGTTGTAATTCTTCCGGTGTAAATCTAATCCGTGTACCTGCATTTTTGATAGGAGTGTCCTTGAGAAATGCTGCTTCAGTGTCTGCAGAGAAACTGACACATAGGGTAACCCAAGAGTTGGCTTGTTAATGGATTTGCTGCTGATGTGGTGGAATATAGGGAAAGGATACTTGGGAATGAAAGACAAAAGAGAGGGGAAGAAATGTTTGCCCAACAACATGATGACTCTCCTTAAAGTACATGTTGGAGAAAATCAACCTCTCCCATATCTCCCCCTCCCCCACCCCGAAAAAAGCTTCTTTTCATCCTCCTGAAAAACTGGCATTCTCTGGGGTGGTACTAGTCTTCATGGGTGTTCTGGTTGAGATCCAAGTTGAAAACAAAAAGTAAAATCAGTTATTGTAAACAGACCATTGAACACTGGACAGCTTGCTCTGTAGCTTCCTTGTCAAGAGCTTCCAAGTCCTTAGAATGTTTATTGTTTGAGGTGTTTATAACATTGTAGCTGAGTTCATGGCATGTTTTAGTGCATGGTTGTAACCCATATTTTAACACTGAATTTTTATTGTTTATTACATTAAATGTCATGAATGAGAATCTTTGTAAATTGACTGTGAAATAATCTAATGGGAAACAACTTGTGTGTCCATCAAAAGGATGATGAAAGTGTGTTTGAAGATGGAGCATTTAAGTGTTCTCCTAAGGTCCCTTTCAATGGAACAGTAACTTGAATCTTTTACTAAATCTAGTAGATGTTCTGTCTCTCTTAGCATTGCAGTTCCATGATTGGATTCTTCTTTACTGTCAGAATTGCTGGGTAGTGAAGGAGGGAGATGTTTGACTTCCCCATGGTGAAAGTTAGAAGTTAGCTCTTGTCAGTTCTGTTTTCAAGTTCTCAGCAGGGTGTGGTGGATGAGTAAAAATGCATTGCTGACGGGAGTCGAAAATCAATGACTTGAGCTCAAGATAACCATGTTGATGAAGAGAAGGAGTTATACAAGCTGCTGTATAACCTGGACAGACATTAGTCTAATCTCTCCTCCCTTGTTTACTCCTTGGGGCAGGCTGCATCCTCTGGTTTTGAAGTTTCAGCTTTGCAGACATGAATGTGACAGCGGCACTCTTTTTGTCAGAAATGCTGATGATGTGCAAGCTTTCTGTTGTTGCTGCCATCTACACTCACAGAAGTTTTGTGTGTGCTCCAAGGAATGCAGTGTACCTCTGTTTGGACTTTCAGGATGTCCTCTTGCAACTTAGGGCTAGTTTAAACCCAGAAATTCTGGTTGGTAGTGCCGAGTGGGCTGAATGCCCTTAGTGTTTTGCAACACATGTGTTTTCTGAGTTATGGTTCTTCTGGTGTGTGGTCTGACCAGTACTATTGGTTACTATTTCAGAATTTCTTACCTAAATGAGGAACAAATCCATGGCTCATGTGCAAGATAGATGAAATAGACTTTGAAAACACTCTTGTACACGCATGGCCAAGGTGTAAAACTAGTTTTATTAAAATCTCGCCAAGCCAAATTGATCTTAATCTGTCATCCTTTGTCAAGAAGGTTGTTGTGGAGTGACTTCTGAAGGATCTCATGGTTCAAATGTTTTTCTCAAGGTATTGGCATCTTTATCATGGTTCAAAAAAGAGAGACAAGTGAGCTTGCCTTCGCTCAGATGGAAAAGGGAAAGTAAATGCTGGGTCTTTGTGGACTTTGAAATGGGGTGTTATGAAATGGAATTGCAGAACTGAATTTTGAATGAGGAATTTTTCATTAGCAGTGTGTACCAGGGGATGGAAATAGAAATACTGACAACAAGCAGTTGTTGTGTAGGAAAAGAAAACTAAAATCAGCTAATTTCATTAATTTCAAGAAACATTTGGATGTGGTAAGAGTCTGACAATCTGTTGACTAGTAGATGTAAGGAACAATGTCAGAGTTCAGTGAGCTCAAAGTGTTTGATTTGACTAGGAAACTTGCATGTTTTTTCCAAGAAATGGTGGAAATATTTTGTATTTGGAATACTTTTGCAATTATTATTCTACTTTGCACCCAAAATAGAAGAAAAGTTATAGATTCCCTGCAGAACTTTTCCTCCTAACAGAAGGAGCAAAGGCTGCTTTGTGTTGGTGTCCTGTGACATTTTTGGTTGGTTGGGGGTTTTCTTTTGTAGTTTTTTCTCTTAAAGTACTGTTAATCTAATAGTATTTGAAATGGGATATCTGCCTTAACTGCGGCTTCTCTTGTAGCTTGCTCTTTTAGTTTCATGTCTCAGTTTGCAGGTGTAGTAGACGAAAATAAATTAAGAAGGTGTGGAATTAATAATCAAACAATGTCTTAGCCATTTTTTTTTGAGTAGAATGGCTATTTAGGCAAAAAAAAAAACCATCTGACTTCTTATTACATTGAAAATTGAGAACTGAGGGTTGCTCTGACTTAAAATATTAGTGATGATGGTCAAAGTGGGAAATCTACACTGAAGAATCAGTGTGATAAACTTTTAAAATAGTTTTAAAATGAATACTGTATTTGTCAAACCTGAGTTTTGTTTGCAGTATTTCTCCTTACCTACTTTGCTGCTTCACATTCTTATCCTAGTGTTGCTAACCCAGAACTGTTGACCTCATTAATGCTGCTCCCTAATTAATGTAATGCTTATCAGAGTTCAGAACCTGTGTGCCCTTTCATATGACTTTTCAGGGGGTTTGAGACCAACCTACTTGCTCAGAGTCTTTCTTGTTCCTTAATATATGGCTTCTCATTCTCTTCTAAGGATTTTTGTCAACTTTTTGAGAGACGACATGTAATTCTGCTTTATTTCTTCTTGCTTGTTTTGTGTAACTCTATTCACTATGCAGGCAGATCCCTGCGTAGATCATTTAGGCCGTGGGTTATTTATGGCAGAGATAATTAGCTGAGTTGCAGCTCCTGAAACAGAAGAATTGCAGCTTGGTGTCGTGGAAGCTGATAAGCTTTGTGGGGCCTCACGTCCTCCCTTGCAGAGTCAGATCAGGAGACTCAGTGCTGGACTCCCACAGTCTGTGTGTCTAGCAAAGCTTCATTAGCCTGTGCTGCCCATGCTGTTCCTGGTGTTTGTGGCAGGGTTGGAGTCAAGAGTAATGCCAGGGACAGGAAAGGTCAAGAGGTAGGTGGGTGTAGGCCTCCCCTACTGCTCTCCTAGTTCAGATGCAGTGCAGGATGAGCATGTGTTCTGGTAATGAAGCAAAGCTGATGGGGGTCCCTAAAACTCAGGTGTGAGGACTGGCTATATTGAGATAACTAATGGACACCATGGTGTTGATTTGGTGTTTGGGAATACCTGCCACATGCTTCTGAGTGTACACTCTGTTATCTGGGATTTTCTGTTGTCCGTAGTGGTTCAGCCTACTCCCATCATGAGTAGTAGAGCTGACTGCAATTGCAGCACAGATGGTACTAAGTGGAACTATAAAGCTGTGTCTTAAGTAGTATTTAAAGTATTCTGTTGAATACTAGAAACTAAGTAGTTGAAACACTTTGCTGAAAAGTGGGATAACACTCACAGATTGATTTAAGTACACCTGTCGACCTTCCTGATTGATATGAATGTTAAGTTTAAAGCACAGTAATTTGCAGGACCAGGAAAAAAAACAGTCATCAGGAAGGAATACATTTTTCACTGTTCTCTCTTTCTATGAAAGAGACTTTCCATTGTGTAACTGTGATACAGCATCACTTGTGAATGCTTCATATCCCAGTGCAGAATCCCAGAACTCCCTTCTTTACTGCCTCTGAGTGGATGCCAGCACAGGCCACAGACTCTCTGCAGTCTCTGGATCAGCATGCAGGGGGCTGGGCCCAGTAGCCAGGCCTGACTTATCACTCTACAGGCTCTTTAAACATACACAGCTAATCTGAGCACTAAACCTCATAATATCTGTGCAAGCAGATCCATAGATAAAGTTTATGCCTTTCTCTGTTCTCCTCAAGTTTAACTTCCTCCTTCTTCTACCCTTCATTCTCCTGACCTTCTACCTGCATTCTCCCATGCTCTTTAAAGATACCATGTAAAGTGTTATCTCAAGAAATGATGGTGCTTCAGAATAGAGCTTGAATGCTGTTAGCAACTCCCAGAAGCACTCTGTGGCTTACTCTAAATTGTAGCTTTGATTACATTTAGTAGTCTGCAGTTGTTATGGTTGTGCGTGTGTGTGTCTGTGTTCCTGTTCTCATGTCTCAGCTCCTTTGTCTGCTTTCTGGCTCCCACTCCTCTCAGTAACTTCCCTTATAGTAAGTACTCACTGACAGGGATTGGGATTTTTTTATCCTATTATTAACTGCTTTGTATTTATGTTTTTGTGTGCTAATTGGTAAATATCTTTCTCCTGTTCTGAAACATGTCAGGGCTGACAGCTTGATTTGATTTTAAGACGTCTAATTTAGAGTTTGGTTGTTTTTTGGTTTTTGTTGGGTTTTTTTCTGCTGCAATAAGACAAATCTTATAATGGAATAACTTTTTTCATAATGCAGCTGTGCTTGGTATGCTGCTGCTGAATAAAAAGGCCTCAGTGAATTTCTGCAGGGTGATACAGACTCTCATGTTCTCAAACTCTCCCTCTCTTGACCTGGAGTGCTTCTTTGCTCATGGTATCCATGCTGGGGCTGTGCTCTTTTTTGGTGCCTAATCAGGTGCTTTCCACTGCATGAAAGTGTCCATGCACCTTCTCTATTTTTAGGCATTGACTTGTCTCCTTGCCACTTTTTTGCTTTGTTTTATGCCCTGAGTTAAAAAAACCTTGCTGGACTCAGCGTTTGGGGTTTTTTTCCTGCACAATAAATCCGCAACATGGATAAAATTCTCACAGGTAATGACAGTGGGAAGACATTTCAAAACACTTCTGCCTTTCAGTATAATAATACAGTAGTGTTTCACTCTTTGTAAACAAATGTCCATAAAAAGGTAAACCTGTCTCTGCAGTCTGAGATCACAGCTCAAAAAACCATTTTGATGGGATATTGTTAGCTGCAAGCCAATGAGTAGGAGTTAAAGAAGAATGAACAAGTTTTTAAGAAAGAAGGATTATCATATTTTTAAAATATTTGAGCTGTATATAGACTTTGGGCTATTTGAATAAAATTCCATTGAGAATACTGCATGTTGTTTGAATATATGTTTTTAAATGTCAAAGTGTGTGTAGAGAGAAACAAATTGTTTAAGGAAAAAAGTGTTTTCTGACAGCAGCACGCTGTGCAGGCTGCCAGAGTTCCTGTGATGATGTCTGCTCTCAGTGAATGTGAGAGTTGCATAGTGTAGGAAGTCAGTTTGGGATGGTGATTATGATGACTGGCAATCTTTGAGTGAACCATGTCAAGAACTAGGTAACAAAGTTGTTGACTTTGTCAGTATGGTCTTTAAACTATGATGGGACCTGAAAAGATGCAAAATCAAATTTTTGTTAATGACTATAGCCCTGTGCAATTTGAGAGGCTACATTCTTTACCTTACTGTTTCCTGTTGTCAGTTGATTGTGTATGTACTGTCCATCACTGTATCTCTTGGAGCTTAACGCCAGTTGCTGTGTTGGAAAGGAGCAGATATATCCATCTTTCTTGTAGTGGCTTTGAATATGAGAAGAGTAATTTTGCCACCAAAGTCAGCATGCCACTGCAAATTCACTGGGCAAGTTCTGTGGAGAGAGAAGTTGTTGATCCCAGGTAGACATTTTTCAGAGCAAAACCTGCTAGGACTTGTTTCAAGAACATTGCAGTGTTTATGTGCAGAGCAACGCGTGGAATAAATTGATGATCTGAGGTTTGGTGAAGCATGTGACAGGAATGACAGAAGTAGTTGGGCTGGGCATGCTTGTATGAAATGCTGGGTTTTTGGGGAATGGGACAGGCTTGAATTCAAAATTAAAATAGATTTTTAACAGTTACATTTGAACTGGGTTTTGTTTTGTTTGGGTTTTTTTTGTAACAAAGGCTGCAAAAGCTTAAATACTTCTTTTCATAGTTTTAAAGTTTACAAGTCAAAAACCAAAAAGAAGACTACAGGTACTTTAGTAAGCAAATGTAGTAGTAAGTAGATCTCTGCAGGTTGTGTACAAGTTTTGATTTTAAAATATTGTAAAAACAGTGTATTACTGGTTTTAGTTTGAGTTTGGGTTTTTTTGCATGATATTTGGTATAATGATATAATGTTTTTAAAGTAGACATCAAATAGCTCCTATTTTCCATCCCTTTGCCAGAATTGCCTTTTCTGAGCGCTTAATTCTCTGGGAGCTCAAAGACAGGTGAGGATTAATCAGTTCCGAGCATGTTCTTGCTGTCAGAAGTTTATTTTTCATCATGTTCCCAATTTTCTTGAACAAAGTGTTCCAGCTGTCTTCATTCAGTAAAGATACCATCAATTACAAGTAATTAACAGGTCAAATCAGATTATGATCTGTGGGTTTTCTTTTTGAGAGGTAAGATGATTAAAATGTCTGTTGTAATCTAATAATTCTGCATATGGCAGATCCAGCCTGAAGTAGTTTCCGAAGAAGAAAAATGTATCGTGGATGCTTTTTCATATTGAACATTAGGAGTTTAAAAGGTCAAGATATGAATGAGTGCTGAAATTCAACAAGTTGATGAGAGCCCAGATTGCTTTGGCTTAGTAGTTAAATCTCTCCCATGCACCTTCTTACTTCTGGCTTTCTGAAATGAAGTGCTGCATAACTTACTGCTGAAAGTTCCAGGGCTTTTCCACAGAAAAGTGAGTGAAACTGTAGACCGTTAAGTTGGACTGGATGAACAACTGAGCTTGAACTCAAGAGTGTGATCAGGTAGTGCCTTGCACATAAGGTGAGGTGACATCAGAAGTTACTACCCTCCAGCTGTTTAATTCTGTGCCCTGAGAAGTAATGTCAGTGTTACACAGTTCTCTTGACAACGAGGTTCTTTGTATTTCAGTTGATAGCAGTTAATTTTTTTCAGCTGTGATCCTTACATTTTAAATAAGAATATTAAAAAATAGGTATTTTACTATTGCTAATGGTAGATTGATAACTTCATAGATACATCATACAAGGAACAGAAGGTTTCTTAATGTATTAAAGATTAATAGCTGAAAGCTCAAGTCCAGTGAAGGGTTTGGGATGGGGGAGGGGAGGCCAGAACTGCACAGTTACTTTAGTATTGGAAGAAACTGCTACAGGAAAGAAGGAATATATCTGCTAACTTGAGGAAACAAGATAGGTCTTTCCTTTTGCCTTTGATCACCTTGTGCTTCTCCTGTTTCTGTATTGTATGGTGGGTGAGACAAGTCAGCCTCCTTTCTGAAATGTGGAATACTTTGACCTCCTGCCGCTTGGAGAAAGCTGGGATGGTGGCTACCATCTTCTGAGTTTCTGGTATCAAAGAAAACAATCATCAGTTTTCAAGGCCTTCAGTAAGAACTACACCTGCAAAATTTTCTTTCTTTAATACTGTATCTCAGGTTGCTGGTGGTGTGGGATATTGGTCAATCATGGGAATTATAGTAAGAAAATTTTTAAAAAGTGAACAGTTTCATCTGAGTCACAGTATGGGATTTCCTAGGTTTGAGAAAAGTTATGTGATAACATATTTTGCTAACCATCAAAGGTGGTAATTAACCTATTTTCATTGCCCATGTCTATCAGCTAGAACCACCTTCTTTTAAAAATAGCTTTTCCTTTGGTGTTTGTCTGCCCTGTATGTTTGGGCTCAGCAGTTTAATGAAGGACACGAATCAGAGACGACTTCTAAGTATGAAATATTGGAGTCACCTGCAGGCAGAAGGTTGACCACTGAGACAAGTACAGCTTTGGACAGAAGCTGTAGGAGGACAAAAGATAAGAGCTTTATGTATTAGGAGCTGTGTCAAGAGGGTTTCTTACAAAATATGTAGACGAGAAAGAAAAGTTTTGGGTGAGCATGGTAGAGTCAAAAGCTGGTAACAGTTCACAAGAGAATTTCTACTGCATTTGTACATTTAATAAGATAAATTAAACTGTTCAAGTTGTGTTTCCTTGGTGTTGGTGCTTATTGATGCCTACAGTAACATTGCTGTGACTTCAAAGAGAAGGGAGAATGGAAAGCCCACTGAAATTGTTAAATTTCATCCTTATCGTCTCCCAGATTGTAGTGCCAAAATTCTGCAATTTGCAAGCAGAGGAGCATAAAATTCTCCAGTGTGTATTTAAGATGACAGATTGCTCGAGCAATCCAGTAGTTTGTCTCGTCTGTTTAAATTATAAAATGACATGTAAAGTCTAAATCAGTGTGCAATTAAGTGATGGTTGAGTGATAAAAAAAACTGTTTCCTGAACACTTGCTTTAGAGATGCTCATTCTTCAACTGCCTCTAATAGCATTAGAGAGGTCTCTGATTTTAGAAATTTATTTCAGTTTGTATACAGGAAACAGCATATTGCCTTGATGGAGCAGCTTTTCTTTTTTTTAAAGTAATTTTGGCTCAGTTGATAGACATATTTAAAAAACACTCCAGCATGTAATTGTGAGGCTTTTTGTGATTGTTATTAAAAACAGGTGCCAAGTAAATAGAGTAATCTTTTTTTTAATGGGGAAAAGGTTCATGGAGATGCTTAGTCGTCTCTCTGAGGTAAACAGAAACTTTGCTATGCAAGACTGCTGTTAACGAGCTCGACTTTTATTATCGCCAGCTGAACAAGCAGCTCAAGCGACTAACAGAATTTTATATTAGTCCTATACCAGCTGGAGTCAGCACAGATGGCAGTAATAGTTTCCATCACAGTGCAAAGATAAACGGCTGCTCTGTTGTAAACATGGAGGAGTGTTAAATAGAGATCCCAAGTAATGTATTTGCTAGTGTTTATTAAGACATATTGAGTATCTGTAAGACCAAGTCCTGAGGTGATGTTAAATTTCTCTGAACTTCATTATTATGAACTGCTGTGATGTGAAGAAAAGCACCTTTTTAAATAATAATAAGCTTACTTCAAAAAGGAAGGGAAGTAATGTATTTGTAAAGAAACAAGGTTTATGGATGAGATAGTGAGGATGTGCAGTTACAGTAAATTAGAATCATCAGTGTCTTGGATTTGGAGGAAAAGGTGGAGACAGAATCGCGGGGAAAAGTTTTCTTTTTCCTCAGGTTGTGGCAGAGGTGCAGAACAGAGACAAGGTTTCACATAGGGGCTGCAGGAGGTTGTACATAGAATGGTCAGTGTTTAGCATTGGAAGAAAAATCCTGTGATACAAATTGAAGCTTAGATGAGGTGATTTAGTTGGAATTGGGTCAGAAGGCACTGCTTGCTATTGGAAAGAGAAAATTGCTGTAAATCCCTTATCACAATTTTCTGAGATTATGGAAGTAATTTACAGTAATGAAGAATAGATGACTTTTAAAAGCTCTTCAGGAATTAGTTTAAAAAAAAAAAACGCTCACAAAAGTAACTTGTCTGTGTTGACTTTCTGTGAATGCAAAAACATTTGAAACTTGTTCTCTGAAGAAATACATCTGTTTGTGTGTTGTTTGGGGTTTTTTAAAGTTTTTTCCAGACTTAACTATTCTCTAAGTTATGGCATGAAGGAGAACAAACCATTAAATAATTGCTTTGACTGTGGAGCTCTTTGCAGGATGTGGGTAAAGCAAACAAATGAGCAAACCTGGAGGGCAGAGGAGGGCTTTTTCATTGTTCCCTGCCAGGATCACCAAGCCTTCCCTTACTGTAGGCAGCAGGCAGAATCTCTAGCATCTCACACAATCCTACAGGTAAAATGAAAGTGAATGTGTCTTTGGGACAGCTTTGAATTACAGTTATTCACGTAAGTTGGTTAATGGTGTGATATACTGGAAGAATATTTCTAAGTCTGAGGTATTTAAGAATTCTTAGCACTTCTTCCACTGTTAATCTACTGTTGCTGTTGGCAATGAGAAAAGAGTGAAGGTAGGCTGGGTGTAGGTGTGTCTGCTGCTGTTGGGCACCAGAGACATTCAATCGAATGTTGCCGTGATGTGCCTCCCTTCTGGAAAAGAGTTACTATCAAGGAATAAAATTTTAACTTTGGTTTTGTGTTTATGTGCCAGACTGCCAGGTTTTGATACCAAATTAAGATGTGTAAGAACAATAATCTTTCATTCAAGAAAATCTGGGGTATATTTTACCGTGGCGGACAGCTCAGGTCTGACCATGAAAATACAATCGGCATTCACGGATTGCTGAAGTCAGTGTATAGTCTATAGAGTATGTTTTCTTCTTTTTTTTCCTTTTTCCCCTTTTTCTTCATGTGTGAGGTGTGTTTTTGGAAGAGAGTTGCTATTGAGTGATGAGTTTTTCTGAAGAAAAACTGTTTTGAGACAATTCTTGAAATGGCCCAAGACAAGCTTAGTGAGATTTTTTTGTTTGCAAAATCTAGTTTTAAGCTGCTGAGTTTGTTGGAAACAACCACTTCACCCAGATTTTCCTGTATTATTTTCCCTGCTACTTCCTCCCCCAGTTAAAACATATGTTTCCAAAATCTCTCTCGGAGTTGTTTGCTTATGTGTCCCTCTGAAAGCTTAACTAGAAGATAGCAACTCATACTGCAGTAACAACAGGTTTACTTTAGATGTAGTAAACTGCTCTCTAGGACTAGCATTGGATGGATTTTTTCCTTTGGAAAATTAGTAGCCAAGATACCAAGTTTACCAAGGGTGCTGTTGTTTATCCATTATTGTTGCTTGTCCCAAAGCATGAAATAGATAAAATGCAACTTTAAATTAAAGTTCTTGCTGTTTTGGGATCTGATGCAGATACATGTGTGGTTGTGTGGTTTTTTAGACAGGTGTCTGCCTATGTTGGAAGTACCTTTAGAAGCAGAAATAATGCTGTGTGCCTGTACTTACTGTACTCTTCAGAACTTAGACCTTTTCCTGAAGTTCTCTGTTGTTTGTTTCTCTACCTTTTAAACAGAGATATTAACAATCTCTGGGGTTGTTTTTTTCCAGGCCTCTGATTAGCATAGTAAATATTCTTGAGTTGTATCACTTGTTTATACAGGTTAGCTGCATTTTCACAGAGCTTCCTTTTTACTGTAATTTAGTGTTATGTTTGACTTGAAGTATGAAACTTATGGGAACAAAAGGTCTGGAAGGATAGTTCAAGGACTGGGTTGCTTTTGAGGCAAGATTCCTGGTTAGTTTTCGTGCCAATAGTTAGAAAATACCAATAAGGAAACAATTGCTTTTGTTGGTAATTGTTCCTTCAAATGCTTCTTTGAGGCTGTTCCTTCAGAAGGAAGGCACGCGCTTTGATGGAGAATATTACAACATATTTTTACCACTATTTTTCTGAGGAGAATCTTTTGAAAAAATATTAATTATCTACAAAGTATTAATACAGTGTAAGAAAGAAGAGCTCATCTCCTGTGCCTCACATATTAAAATGATGCTGAGTGTGCAGTTTTGATGTTGTTTGTGCTGTGGGTTGAGCATTAATATGCAGTATATACACGTAACATGCCCCAGGACACAGACACATGAGTCGGTTAATCCATGGCATTTCAAGCACTCTGTTTTGAAAGATTGCAGACACCTCATGAAACCCCTAAAGGTGATTTGTCTGTAGAAATATGACTAAGTGTATCTCTGGATGAATTCAGGCTGCATTTCTCATGCTGAAGTTCCTGCCTTTCAAGGCACAATCCTCTGTTTCTCATATTTCTGTCAGTGTCTCGTTGGCATATACACCTGACTTGATCTAAGGTTATTACTTGCATCTTACCCTTTCTGCTCTGGATTCATAAAGCATTATTTCTTTAAGTTCTTGGGAAATCTTGTAGCCAAATACTGAAGGGTGATGAGTCTAGCCAGCCATTGGATTATCATTGGCATTATTGCAACTGTAAGTGCTGGGCTACTGCTTTTTTCTGCTTGGTTTTTATATATCATGTATTTTCCCTGTGGAACAGATCAGCTGATTTACACATTCTTTTCAGGTATTTTGGAAAAAAAACCCCATTGTCTCACCTTGTATTTCTTTAGTGTTGATCCTGTTATATGAAGATATTCTTGTAGAATATGAATTTCAGAATGAATTTTGCAGAATGCTGGGTTTCCCACCAAGATCACCAGTGGGTTACAGAGCTCTCTCCACACACCCTTATCTTCTGTGCATCACATCTGACTGGACTGTTGCTTTGGAAACCGTTGTAATGTTGCAAGTGATTTCATTATGATTAAATGAGGGGAAAAAAATAGAACAAAAGAGCACATTCCTGTTTCAACATGCAACTTGGAAACTGAAACTGTCTCACATACATTCTCTGTATTTCAGAGCACTTTTTGGTAATGGCACAGATCTGTCCTGCTAGTCAGGAATAAAATCTCCGCTTTGAAATTCCTATTATTTATTTCCTTTAATTAGAATCAGTAATCAACTGATGTAGTTACAAGGATAACTGGCTTATACTCTATTAAAAGCTGTGTGTGGTTCTGTCAGAAAAGAACCATTTAGTGTTTACACTTCTTTGTCCATCACAGAGTCTTAATTAGTTGTCTTTAACACTGAGAATGCTGTAGTTTCCTATTCTATCTGGGAGTATTTTCTATTTATTTCTAGTATCTGTATAAATATTTGGGCTTCTGAAGCAGTTCTGTAACTGCAACTAAACAGAAGATTATAAAAATATGCCAGGATGCTGCAAAATTTTTTGGCACTATCTCAGCATTGTTACTGATCTAAAGAGATTTCCATATCTTTTGTGGTCATGTTGGAGGTTTTTTTCTCAGTTTACACTTAATAACTTGTCCAGTAAATTTAAATTTTTAATGTTATGTGGTAAATAAATGAAACTTACTAATGACTGAAGAACAGGAAACCAGAGTTATGGTTTCCTACACCTGCCCTCTGTCTTTTTTTCTCCTTAATGCTCTAGAAGCTGCTTGCTGAAGGTTGCGTCTAGTTTTCTAAACAGTAAACTCTTCTGCCTGTGCAGCTTGCATTCAAAACCATGGAATGGTCAGGAGCCAGATCAGTGATTGTTGCTTGGATGTGAGAGGGATAAGAACAGGAGACTCTGCAGGAGCTCCCACACTCCTTGGCACTGTGGTGCATGTGCGGTGCTGGTTGGATGTCTCGCTGGTTAACTCTGGTCCTCAGCTCTGGGTCTGGGTCAATCCCTGGAGGCTCTAGTAGCTCAGTGTGCTGCTGCTCAGGTGCCAGTGCTCTGCTGGGAATCTCTCCAGAGCAGGTTTCTGAGCCACCAGCCAGGCCTTGCTCTGGGCCTTACATGGAAGGGGGCTGGCAGTCAGAGCACTCCTTGCTACGCCTGCTTCTGTGCCAAGCTCAGATCACTAACAGGTCTGCAGAAGTTTAAAATGCTTGGCGTGGACAGCTTAATAAGTGCCACAACAAGTGAAGATAGTTTGGGATGTGTTTAAATCCAATTTTTTTTTCATTCTTCTTCATTTGACTTTATTGTCACTGGTTGTGGTTGATGTGTGAGATAGTGTTACAGAAGCTGGTGAAGTATAGAAAATTAGTGGGGTGTGAGACGTGCTGCAGAGACATCAGCCTAGTACTTTTTCTTCAGCTATATCCATATGAACTGCTAAAATTGACATTTACAGCCATTGATAAACTTTTAAGTCATTACGACTTGCAGGTAAATTGTCATTTTCTTCCCTAAGTGTCCGACACCTTCCTTTTTTGGCAAAGCAAAATGAATAAGCCTATCCTGAGTAATACATGAATTATCTTTTCCATTATCTCTCAGGAAGTTCTGATTGTTTCTGAAACGCTGCGTACTACTGATCTGCTACCTGAGGAATGTGTCCACTCCCTCTATTGTATAAGTACGTGGTGTAACCATTAATATGAATCTGTTGTTCTCTTGTTCTTTCTGGAAAAATAATTAACGATATTGAAGTAGTATGTTTTTTTGTACAAAAAATAATTTTTTCTGACTGTATATTTGTGTAATCTGTCTAGGTTAGATGCAGATGAGCATCTTATCCCTAAGAACCTCTGCATAATATCATGTCTTTTTGCTTTGTGGCTGGAATGCTAAATTAATTACTGAATCATAAACTCTAATCTTGTTGTTGATCAAGACAGCGTCTTAGTCATGGTATTTCTGTACTATCAAGGAAAGTATTGATTTACCCAGAAATATATGCATATTCCTGGATAAATAAATGCTGATAACACTCACATACAAAGTGTACTCTTGTTCAGTCAGAAGTCTATCAGAGTAGTCCATTGTGAATTATCATATGTTAGATAAAAGAGGTAGGATGTGTAAATAGGTATTTAATTTACAAAATTCAGATGGACTTATGTTACTGAACATATTTGGTATTTTTAGCAGATACACGTTGAACTGAGGCACTGTATTTGTGAAAGGCCAGTTCTTTCTGAGTTCTATTTATAGACTGGCCTGGAATGCTCACATGATTATATTGTTTGTAATCGTGGGTATTTTTATTGCCAGGGATGCTATGGCAAAGAGCTTCTCAGTATTTCCATTATACAATTCTATTTCCAAGCTGTATACCTAGTGCCTAACATAAAGTTTGGCTTGGAGGTTGAGGATGTGACTGCTCTGCAACGGAATAAATCCTGTCTTTGTATTTTTGGAAGAGTTATGTGATTGCAGTGACTTGTATACATTTCATTATCATGTTGCTACAACAAATATTAAAACACGTGGCAGTTAAAACAAGATCTCAAAAGTATCTGTGGAAAAATGGTCAAAGAATAGACAGAAAACTGAAACTGCAAGGTTGCAGTTTGTGAATTCGCTCTAGTACAGTGGAGTTTAATCCAAAATGTCCAAGGCATAAAAGATTTTGAGCTCAGTTAGTGAGATTCTGCTGAGAATACTGGCTGGAATTAATGTTGGCAATATTTCAGATATTTTGTTTCAGTGTTCTTCGGTTTTATTAGGTTTACTCCAGTTCATTAGCACAGTGTTAAAAAAAACCAAAAAACCAAAAAAACCCCAAAACAACCAAACAATTTCATTTGAGGAGAGCAGAAAAGGAGGAGCAGGAAATAATCAAACTGGCAGGAAAATAATACCACTTATCTGTAGTTGTAATAAAATACGTCAAGGCGAAAAGGAGAAAAGCAATTTTTTTTGTTTTAATTGTTTGGGGTTTTTTTGTCAGCTGCCTAAAGGTATATTTGTCTTCTACCTGACAACCACTGATCATCATTTTCTTCTATAAGGGAAAAAGAATCTTTGTCTTCCACTTGCCTGCCTTCACTCCCTCTTTTCTTCCCTCCTTTCCTCCTGGGTAGAACTTGATGATGTTGCCTTTTCTTGACAAGCTGGGGTTGCGTTTGATTTATTGTATACAATGTTATTTTCCTGGGATTTTTTTTTTTTTTGAGTGAGACAGGATTTAGAAAACTCTTTGATACTTTCTGCAGCACTGGACAGAAATTGTATGTATTTGTAACTGCCCAAGAGTCAAGAGTTATGATTCTCAGAGTAACTAAAGTAATTGCCATAAATATCTTATGCAGATTAGTCTAA
The DNA here is from genome assembly GCA_014706295.1 of Lycocorax pyrrhopterus obiensis. Classification (NCBI taxonomy): domain Eukaryota; kingdom Metazoa; phylum Chordata; class Aves; order Passeriformes; family Paradisaeidae; genus Lycocorax; species Lycocorax pyrrhopterus. The sequence goes on from JACSVZ010000002.1 coordinate 62,923,620, forward strand.
AAAAGTGCCATTTGGAAAAGCTAGGCTTCTATTAAAAGGTTACCAATTTTGTATATCATTATGTTGTGCAGTTAACTTATTTTTGTCTGAGCTTGACAGTAATTTTTATACAACTGATGCATAACTAAAGAAAATGTTATATTGATCCTTTAAGGTTTGGTTCTATTTATTCAGGGTAGGTTCCATTGCCTACAAAGAGGTTGTTTAGATTAGGAGAGACACACTAGATAGGAAATAATTGCATTTCTGCTTTTCTGTTGACTAGTTAGCTACAGGTGTTGCACAGAGGAGAAGGTATGCATGTGTTCAGTAGGGCAAACAAAGAACATCCATTTTTGTCAGTGGTAGCACAATGTACATTAAATAAAAAACAAATTGCAGTCCCAGAACGTAGCCACTCAGTTTATACTATAATAATAGATGTGGAAAGCTGTATGGGAAGGAAGCTTTTGTGTGTTTCGCTTATCTTGATCCTCAGTGTCTGGAAAGTGAGGGGTAGAAAAGCTAAGATGTTTGTATAATTTTCCATTGCAACCTGTTGAGCTGAAAACTGCAAATAAAGCTAATATTTTTAGTCCCTTAAATGTGCAGTCTCTAGCCTTGCTTTTTTTTTCTGGAGTATTATTTCTTGGATGCAGCTTTTGAATTGGATGATGCCACATAATTTATTTGCAATACATTTAAAGAAAAAAAAAAAAAGAGTACTGAGTATTGCTTCATGTCTCAAGCTTTAGATTTGATTGTGCATACAGGTCCTAAGGTAGAAGGATATTTTGCTTTTGAAGGATATGTCAAACCTCATTCCTGTCATTTTGATTCTGGACTTTTGTATCACTTTCTTTTCTAATTACTGCATTCTTTTAATCTGCATCTTTTTTTCTGAAACAACAGTAAATGGTTTGCTAGTAATGGCATCATCATTTCAGATAATTGGGAGAAGCTAACCAAGAGTACTTAACTTATCAACACTTAATTCAGTTTAAAAAACTAGTGTCTAGCAAAAATATTTATAACATTTTTAAGACTCAGACTTATTTTCTACATTTCATTTCAGCAATTCCTATATGAATGGTATTGGGTGTATAGTTTAGCCAAGGTTTTGCACACGATTTTGTTCCCTTTGGAAGGGACGTGCTCTTCCTGCAAGTTTCCTTAGCCTGTTTTTATAAAGACTTCTGGAAGTTTCAATACTGAAAATAATTTTACAGTTCCAGTGAGTTATTTTAAGCTATCAAGGCACCTGATATTCGTGCTTCAAGTGTTTTGAAGGAAAAGAAGCCAGCCACAACCCATGGACTTGTGACTTTTAGCTTCTCCCACTTAATAAAAATAACAGACTGAGTAGGCATGAGCCACTTGTCCAGCCAAAATCCTTTCTTTCACCCCCGCACATCTTGTGTGGAGTCCTGAAGTGGTCTCTGCTTGGTCTGGTATTTCTTCTTTTGTAAATGAATGGGAGAAGGCGTGAATATGGGTGTGGTGGAATATATTGGCAAGACGGTGTTGCTGTGGCCGCTGCTGGAGCATGGCAGCCACAGAAAGCTGTGGGAGGACCTTCAGGTGGGTTGTGGCTGAATGATAAAAGGGCACATGAAACTCGCTGTGAAACACAAAGCTCTTCTGACCTTATGTACCCCAGCCATGGTTTCTGGGCTCCCTGTTCCCAGATGAATCACTTTGGAGTTGTGCACATTCAAGGGAAACCTCAGCTCAGTGCTCGGCAAGTGGGTGAAAAATGGCAAGAGACTGTCATGACCTACTGGGAAAGCATGTCAGGAAAGAGCAGGGAATGAGGGAGGAAGTTTCATGTCTCTGTACAGCTGCAAAGTGCTCCTGACTGTTGTGTTTTGTTCTGGCCCTCCTGTCTCAAAAAGGTCTGCTGTAAGGGTGGTGAGCTGACAGACCACATCTACGTGAGGAACTAATAATAAAGCAAGAAGTCTTTAGTCTAGAAGAAGACAGCTGGGGAGGGAAAAGGGATATGTTTTGAGATCTGCACATCCATGAACAGCAGGAGGAAGGATTTACTGTCCATTGCCTTACAAGAACTGTGAGACTTAAATTATCAGGACGTAGATTCAGAGAAAGTACAAAGATATGTCTGTAATTAAAGTGAGTACTTTGCCACAGGATGTCAGCTTTTAAAAGTCTGATTAAAAAATTGTTAGGTAAATTAATATATAAAAACCCAGTCACTGAAGGCCATTAAGGTTAAACAAACCAGTCAATTCCATCTGTAGTTTCGCACCGTCCGTGGCTGGTGAGAACACCTGTGTTCTGCAGCTGCATTAGGCTGCTGCTTAGTTTTCTGCTGTGTTCATCAGGTGGCTTGATAAAAGGACCTGATGGTTGTCAGAGGCAGGATCTGCCCCTTCTGTGATATGGCAGTGGTCTAGCAGTCAGTACAGCTTCACCCCTGTCTCCCCAGGTTCATGTTCCCAATTGCACATTGATGTTTGCTGTGTACATTCCCTGCATTGGGACAGCTGGTTTCTAGTTCTGTAAAACTAAGGTAATTTTACAAATAAAGAATGTCAAAGCAAAGCAATGTTCCCCCCAACCCTCCCATTGCCTTGCATTTTTCTGGCAGAAGCATAGCTGAATGTGAGAGGCTGTGGCGTGGAGCTAGGAACAAGAAGTTGGAGAAGAGCAGAAACTTCTTAAACTGGCTTTGCCTCTTATGATTACAGTGAGGTATTCTTAGAGCAACTGTTGCCAGTGTCTTAGTCTGAAGCTTACTCATTCTGCCTCAGACCTGAAACAGCATACACACTTAAAACATTACCTGTTTTTCCTCCTCTCCCATCTCCTGCAGAGATAAAACTATTTCACCTGCAGCCTACTTAAAGATACAATCTCTGCTTTCAAAGTTTTCCTTTCTCTGAGATATTCTCAGAAAGAATTTGCTAGCTAAAGTAGTTCTTCCGGTTTTGAAAATAAAGCAATTTCTATGGTTCTCACCTCCTTTCTGGTCTCTAATGCAAACTGGTCTCTAATGTGTCATGATTCTTCCCTTTGCAATTCACAGAAGAGTTAGGCAATAGTTCTTCAAGAGTACTGGAGGAATATAGCAAGGGCTGGAAAAAGTTGTGTTTTCTGTGCAGAAAGATTTTTTTTCTTTGCATATTCTCCACATTTTTAAAATGCAATTGTTCCTTCATAAACAGGTCAGTATGAATGCAACATAGGAACTATGCCCTTCTAAGAGACTCTTGGTAGCATTGGACTTGGTAATATCTCGGACTTTTGTTTTATTCTCTATATTTCAGATTCACTATGCTTAAGAAATATGAATTCAAACTGATTTGAAGAGGACAAGAACTGCAAAACCTCCCTATGTAAAAGTGTGTAAGACTATGTAAGAGCTGTGAGGGAAGTGCAACGTATGAAAGCACATGTAGAAAGCCAAGTTTGACTGAAGGGTTAAATTACAGGACAGTGTTGGTACAAGAACAAAATAAATGAGATTAAATTTCTTCACTATCAAAATTTGGGAAAGCTTTCTGGACAGCGGGAGAATGAGTCAGAATAATTCAAAGTCAATGCTGTTCTGCCTCATGGAAAGCAACTCAATCTCAAAAGACTTTACAGCGTTCTTGCCTGTGACAGTTACAGACTGTGTGACCTGGAGATTCTTGCTCTCTGTTTTATTGCTTTGTTCAGCCAGCTAATGTGTATTGGCAGATGTAAACTCACTCTTTAGCTGTAAGGATAAACGTAAATAATTTTTTGGTTTCTGTCTTTCCAGGAAATACTGAAAATCCATTTTGGTTCTTAATTAACTGGTCACATTAATGACTTGTGTACCGTTATATTGTGACCTCTTTCTAGACTTTCTAAAAGCCATTAATGTCTGTAAGGTCTGAGATGACTTCTGTTTCTCTTTCACTGTCTTGTAAACTGCATTCTTGCTGTGCTTGTGGTCCTGTGAGTTCACATTTACTCTTTGAAATCACTATTTCTTATATTGAAAACTGCTTGTAATACTTAATCAGGAATTTTACTCTTGACCTGCACTGTGGTATTGCTGTTTGTTTTCAAATGAATTGAAATTTTTATGGGACAGAGGCCAACTCTTTTGGGTATTGTAAAAATGAAGTCTATTGTAACAAAACAAATAAATTATGCTGCTCTTCTGTTTTTGTATTAAGCACTACAAATGCTTGCATTGAGCTGTGGACTCATTCTCCACTGAGGCACTTCAAAGCTATAACTGTCTTCCCTCTATAGTAGAGTCTCTATGTGAAGTCAGCAGTAAATCAGCTTTGTCTGTTTTACCCATTTACATTGCTGACTTGCACATGCAAATCTTGTAAGTTTTATTCAAATTTATACCTTATCCCTTCTCAGTCTTATTGAGTATTTTTTCAGAGTTTATCTTTAGGCATTTCATTTCCACTGCAGCTGTACCATCACTTTCTTAGAAATGACTGTGACCATCTGCTTAGAATAGAGAATTTACTACAGTGATGTTAAAAGTAGTACTGTCCCAGCTTTTTCACTGAAAATCAAGATGCGAAACCTGAATGCCCAGCCTTGCCTGGCATCATTCAATTGATGAGCACAGTGAATAATAGTCTTCACAGAAGACTGCCTGTATTTTTTGGAGATGTGGAAAAAATTTGATCATGAAAGCCAGCTATGAAACCCCACTGAAGGTTGCTGAGTTGCTGCAAATTTTATATTACACTGAATTTTTTTTTCTGTGAAACTACTGTATATGGGTTGGTGTGGGACACAAGTCTGGGATTATAGTAATTGTTAAAAGTTCCTGAGTCTCAAGCCTTGCAGATCATATTTTATACATTTATATATTCAGATCTTTTATATTTATATATGTAATGTTCATGCTACTGCTGTGTGCCGCAATGTCTTTAAAAAGTGATTTTAGCTTTTTTCACAAGAGTGTTGAGGTTGGAGGCCATCTGGTTCACCCCCCCTGCTCAAGCAGGGCCACCTAGAGCAATATGAGCAGGACTGTGTCCAGACAGCTTTTGAGTACTTCTAAGAAGGGGAGTCTACAACCTCTGTGGGCAACCTGTGCCAGCATTTGGTCACACTCACAGTGAAAAAATGGAATCTTCTTTGTTTCAGTGTGTGCCCTTTGCCTCTGGTCCTGTCACTGGGCACCACTGAAAAGAGCCTGGCTCCCTCCTCTTTGCACCTTCCCTCAGGTATTTATATGCCTTGATGAGATTCCCCTCGAGCCTTCTCTTCTCCAGGCTGAACAGTGCCAGCTTTCTCAGCCTCTCCTCACAGGAAAAATACTTCCGTTCCTAGTATTTAAATCTTTTTTTCTTGTGATTTGATTATTCTCCATCATATCAAGTCAGGCTTCTTTAAGAACGTGAATTCAACCATTTAGAATTCAATTAGATCTAGCAAAAGAATTTGCTTAATATTGGATTCAAATATCATTTGGGTCTTTTAATTTGTTATCTGTTAATATATTTCAGTCATAAGACGATCCTTGTTTTTTTAGCACTGCAAAGATATCAGACTTGTATTGTTGCTACAAGTCAAAATATTTCCTATTTTGTTGTACAAAAGCAGTGTGTACTTAATTTTTCAGTCCAGGAAGACTTAGGGATCTTGGCTTTTTTTTTCCACAGTGCTTGTTGTAGTGGTTGGGTAGAAGTGTGGTGTGTCTGTCGCTCCTGTAATTTGTGATTTGCCGTGTGGCACCTGGCAAGGAGGTGGTTGTCATTTCCACCAAGTACATGTTACATACATCACGTGATGCCTGCTAGAGGGGTCTGGCCTGCAAGCTTTGCTGTAAAAAAAGGAAATGCTTGTGGTTTAAAGTAATGTAATATTTATACGAATAATCACAAATTCACAGCTCAATGGAGAAGGGGAGCCTGTTAAATACTTTTTTTCTCACATCCCTTGTTGTGTAGAATGTTCTCTTTTACCTTTCTGGTGTATACTAGAAAGGCATCTAATCTCTGTCAGAGGTCCTCAGATGAAAAAAAAAAACCTCTGAGTGCCATAGCAGTTGCCACCCATCTCTGCTGGGAATGATATATTCTCAGATTGTAGAAATGCATTCAGGTTCTACCTTTCCATGATAGATTCAGTAACTTAGTGCTTGATGTCATCTCTCTGTGGAGGTGGTTACCTGCCTGTTTTGTTAACTGATAAACTTGGAGCACACACCGTGAAGAATTTTTCTAGCCTTTGGATGACTTGTGTGGTTCATTTCATGGCACATGCTGGGTTGATTCCTAAGCTTTGCACAGCTCTGTGGAGAGATTTCTAGAGGTGTCACTTGCATGAGTGCTATAAAGAATGAAGTCTCCTCAGTACTTTTAGATGTCGGTCCTGCAACAGCTCAGGAGATCTTATTCACTATTTATGTAGAGTTGATTTGAGTTTACATTCTTGGTATATTGTTCCACGCAATAAACTTTATTTATCCCATGAATCACCATCATCATCTTTCTCTGCATTATGTCCACTTTCTGATAAATGGTTGCATTTGTTAATGCTGTCTGTTAAAGCAAATAATGTCATCTCGAAGTTACCAAAACAGCTGGTGTTGCAGGCAGCTGATACATACTTTTTTTTTGCAAAATGGTTTTGGTGAATTTGCTATGCTAAAGTGTATTGTCATCAAGCCTAAGTTTTAATTTTAATTACAAATTAATGAACAGTATTTTCCTTCTGATAAGTTCATTTAATAGTCATGTCAATAAAAACACGTTAGGATGAAACAAAAACCAGTAATTTGTGAGTTTTTCTAAATCTCAGACAACTTTTTCATACTGCAGCTGTTTGAAGAATGCTAGCATAGGTTTGCAGAGCTGTGTGAAAGGATGAAGTGTCAAACCCAATTAGCATCTCTCTTGAAATCTCATTAGTAAAATAAAGTAGATGACAATTGAATGATAGTTTTCCCTGTTATGATAGAGGAATGTGACACTGAAACCTGGGGGTTCTTGTCTGTTGTCCAGTCAGAATGCATGGTCAGGACTGGTGCACATGCAGTAACTTTTCAAAAATATCCTTGTCCTGATTGAGTATGAAAAATATGCTTATCTTGCAGCAGAAAGAGTGTTTTTTTTCCTTTTTTTCCCATTTGTCAAGGAAAGTAAGGTGTTACAACCAAAGTTCAGATCCAGTTACTTGATTTACACCTATGCCTTAGTTCTTTCTGGTACATAGTCTTTCCACTAACGAGGGATCTTCTGTCTTCAGCCTTGGCAATGAAGCTGTTAATGGCTCTGTTTATGTCCTTTCAGCAAATTGTAATGCCTGAGTTTTGAAGCAGCAAACTAACAAAGTTAAATTTAATTTATGAAATGCTGTGTTGCTTGTCAAATTTCCTTCACATGCCTTTGGAAGTGATCTATCTTGGATTAAATACTGTATATAGTGATAAAATAGCAGTATATTTTTCAAAAGCTTTGAGCACTACCTCCACAAGGGGTGTATATCTTCACTGGTGTTTTGATGGTTCTTACGAGCAGCATTTCTGAAGGAATGTTAAAGGAGTAGTAGTGTTGAAAGGGAACATTTTCCATTGACTTGGGAAACTTAGGATGTGGTTAATAGCTGTGAGTAGCTAACTCCAGTGATGGGTTGGGTGTGAGAGTCTCCATAGAGTTTGTGCACAGAGTTGAAGTGCCAGTTAATGCTTGGGGTGTTTTCTCCTCAAGGGCACTGATAATAAATGCAACGGGATAAGAATAATAAGTACCTAATAAATGCCACTGCCATTTTATTAACACTCCTAGAATGTGTTTCCACATACTTTCCAGAACTATGGCATGTTTGCTCTGACAGCAGTTTCATCGCATTCAGGCTAAGAATCATTCACTGGAGACTACCCTTAAGGGCTGATAGTTCTTGGGTTCTGAGATCAGATTCTTTTTCCCCTCCCTCATTTCCTTGATTACTTAAACCTGATCAGGTGGTAAAAATCTACTCGTTTAGATTCTTGCACATTCAGTTTTTTGAAAAGGAGGGGAAAAGAGTTGGTTTTAAAAGATACAGGACTACTTGCTAATGCACCTGGGAACATTAGGTAGACTTTCATTCCTTTGTATTTTTGTCATGAGGCAATAACTGGGTGTTAGTGAGAACAAGCTTGAAATCCTTATGATGGTAGTTATGCTGTAATTGTAATTGGTGTAGCAGGTTTTCATTACAATAACTAGAGTCTTGGATAAGTTTTGAATTAGTATGATTAAAAACTTGGGGAAAACAGATCATTTAACTTGGGTTCTAGATGGAGTCTCAGCAGGATTTCATTAAAGCTCTTGAATCTCAGAGCAGAGTGAAAATTTTAGTTAGTTTTTGCCTTTCCAGTAAAACAAAAATTAACTGAAATGGGTTTTAAAAACCCCAATTTATTTTATGTGGGAGAGTATTCAGATTTTAGTTTTTTAGTGCATTTTCTAGCAGAGTAATAAATTAATCTTTCTGCTGATGGGTGGTGACTGCTCTCCTAAGCTGGTTGCTGTGTGCAAAGTGGAGCGCTGTTGCATGCAGGGCAGGTATCAGTCCTCTTTCGGGCTGTCAATAGAAGTTTTTACATGACATCAAGGCTTCTGTGTAAAGATTAGAAACGCTTGAACTTCACATCAACAAATTGTTGGCATTGGAATAATAATGCCTTGGGCAGTAAAAATACTCAGAATTTGGGAGTGAAGGTAAGTTAGCAACATAATGTTCCTGGACAGCTGTCACTTTGTCTTCCATCTTGTAAATGTCAGAATATAATGCCTTTCACTTACCTTAATGAGCTTGGGTTGGTTTCATAACCTGGTTGGTTTCATTGCTGTAGTGACTGAACTTCAGTGGAACCCTGTTACGGTGAAATATCCAGGCGTCTTTGTTTCTTTAGTGTCATGGAAGTCACTCTGCTACTGTAATGTCTATTTTGTTTAACTTGCACTGCAGTATTTGTCATTCTGATTTCAGTGTCTGACTTTTCTCTCTTTGCATGTGGTAGGTTTCCATAAAGTGTGTGAGAACAACTTATTATTAGAGTATGCATCTGTTTCTCATGGTGCTTCTGATTGTGATCAGCTACCACCTTATTATGCAGGCACTTGCTCAAATTGCTTTACTTGTTAAAATGTTTGGGGTTTTTGCTGTTCTTCAAAGGATTATTTTGTCTATAGAACAGACTTTTGCTGGGTAGGAGGATTAAACAGGGCATGTGCTGCTCACCTTATGCAAGAATATAAAATAACTTATTATGTATATTTGGGTATGTATGTGTGCTCACACAGTATGTAAAGTAACTCTTCCAAGAATCATCAGTATCAAATCATGATGCCAGCTTCATTAATCAGCTGTACAGGAGGAACCCCAGACAAGCACGAAGGTGGAATGTTGTTCCCTTTAAGGGCATTGTCCCTGCCATTTACTCTACTCTGTGTTTAGAAAATTCATGGGAGAAATGGGCAAATAAATGTCCTTTTTCTGTGTTTTTTGTAGAGAAAGTGGTGTACTACTGGCAGCTTGCAGTGTATAATCACCTGAAACTGCTGCTGTGGCAGACTGTGATCTTTATCTAGGTAGTTTAGTAGAGTGTTCATCAATAATATAAAGCCGGGCTTCTTAAGGTGCTTGGTATCAAGCCTGCAGGTAACAGCCTGCAGTGACAAACCAGGAGCCAAGGAAGGGTCCTAGAGCTGCATGACCTTACTGTGAAAGATAGGAGAAACAGGATCTCTCTGCTTCTGCATAATTTACACTGTTTGCAGTTAGGAGTGCTGAGTGCTTGCTGTCTCTGCTGCTGCCACCCTGGAAGCTGCACACACGTGGATAAACAAACAGTGCAGTTGCTTCTGTCCTGCATAGCGAGGCACACTCCGTATGACGGTCCTTCCACAGGTTTGCTCCCTTGCACTCTGCCTGTGAGTGAGGCAAGTGCATGCTGCTGGTGACATGCTCAGCCTGAGCTGTAAGGCAGCCTGATTTTAAAAAACTAAACCAAATTTAAAACCACTGAAAAATACTATAATACTGGTTTTGAACAGCTGGTCTTTAGACTCCAGAGATGCTGGAGCAGTGAAATTTAAGAAATATTATTTTTGTCAGGATGATCTTTGCAATTTGATCATCTTTATGCTTACAGAGGAAAGACTGTTTTGTATGATGAGTTCAAAAAAACCTGAAGCCTTTTCTCCATTTTCTTGTATATTAATAGTTGCTTGTAATAATTCTTTTGACCAGTGACCCTGAAGTGTACGTCAATGACTATGTAACCACTAAATGTAAGCAATTATATATTTGGGAAATCAGTGAGTACCATGAAATTGCTGTGGTTGCACATGTGATGAGAGCAAAAAGTTTGTTCAAACTCAGTGTCTCAGATGTTGAATTTCGGTGTAGTTAGCTTACAAGAGCTGCAAAGTCATCTGGCTCATTCATTCATAGATACTATGTGTGGTTATTTAAAATAACTGGCTATGGTTGCTTCATCTTGATTAACTAATGTGAGAAAAAAAGAAAAGAAAAAAAGGAAAAACAACCCCAAATACTTTCCAAAAAGTGAAATAATTATAGTACAATTGTGACCTACTTGGCTGCTTAGAACAGTTGAATTGGAGATAAATTGGGCTGTGTGGATGTTCCAAAGAATCTAAGACCTGTTTTTCAGAGACACCTTGTTCCTCTGTCTCCTTTAATGTGGAGTACCTGGTTTTACACCTACCTTCTCATTTTAAAATGTACCTTGTCCCTAGTGAAGGTGACCTTCTTGACTGGGAGTCGAGGATGGGTGGGGTGATGAAGCTTCATTATATGAAATGCAGAGAAAAAATAATTCTTTCAAGTTTTTTTTTTGATGCATAAAATGTCTTTCCTTCTGGTGAAAGCAACATTTGGTTGGGAATGCTGACAATGCTCACTAAGGAACAAAAGGGTCCTGTTTTGAAAGTTACCAAGTCTTTAAGGTGACAATGTAGCATATTTCTGGATGCTCATAGTGCAAGAGTGTCTTGTGTTGCTTCCTATTGCATGGGACTGGTTTTCTAGTCAGAATATGCAATGTCATCTCGTACCAACTTTTTGTGTGACAAAAGGAGACTCCTATGAGAGAATGTAGATAGTTAAAAAAATGAAGAAAGAATGTTTGCTGCTGTTAAATTACTAGCAAAATGCACTCCTCTCATGGTGTGCTGTCACAGGTATTGGGCTGAGGCGCTAGAGGGAAAACGTGAGTGCGGTCAGGAAGACTTCTCATTCATGTGCTGACATAGAACATGAGAACTGACATTTTGTGAGTCACTTCTCTTGGCAAATGTGGGAAGGATTGAGTTCAGTTTCAGCGAGAGATAACAGAAAAAAAGAGTTGACATTAGCACAAACCTTTCTGTAACCTATCTTTCTTTATCTAGCTTAAAGTTTGAGGTAGCTAAGCACTCTGAGATCTTGATGTGTGTTAGCCAAGCAGGGCAGGAGAGGCTTAGTACTGTTGTGAAACAAAAAGCCTGAGTAGATACCCACAGCAGACACACTGTTCAGTAAAGTTAGAAAATCATTCTAGTGATATTTTACTAAAGTCATGATGGCTTAAGGACAAAGGCAAGAGGAAGTCCAGAAGTTCAGTGGGCTTTGTGGTCATGAAATTCATACTTTTCCTCTGACCTGTGAGAATATTTTTCCGACTCTTGGTGGTATTTGCTTGGGTTTTGAATTCCAGGCATGTGAAAAAAGTCAGTCTTCTGTCTGAGTGTACAGATTGAAGATGCCCATCAGGTTAAACCAAAATCTGCTGTTGTGCAGATGCATTTCAAGGTTAGATAACTTTGATAATATCCTGAAGTGTATACCAGCTATCTGCTTTAGAGGAGATTTTGTTGTCGCTCAAAAGGCATACCTGTATCTTGTCATTGACACCATGGATGACTAGACATGGAATTAAAAATACTGGAAATAAACATTTTAGTAGTTCTATCTCTGATCTGATGTCCATATGTGTGTTGTGTGTGTGTCCCTGCCTCTCCAGCCCCAGCTGTGACACTGAATGACCACATCTGTATGGTCACTGTTTGGTAAAAATTGAGACAACTTCAATTATCTATGAAGCTGAAAACTGCTGGTTTCTGGAAAGGAAAGAAGTAAGAAAGCATGTACTAAAAAAAAGACAGCAAAGCAAACAAAAAAAAGTGTGTAAAAAATTGGTTTGGCTAATGCAGGATTTTATAGCACATCTTTAAGCTGCCACAGATGTGATTTCTGGTAAACTGCAAACAATTCTTTAGTTATTAGTTTGAGTCCTTTGATTGAAGTGTTTTGGAGTATTTCCATCTGAATCACTGCCAGAATGATGGTTACACTGAGTTGATTAGCTGGAATATCCAAATAGCTTAAAAATCTATCCTGTGTGTTAATATAGCTGACTTATTCCAGAGGCCTTTGGTCATATTGCTGTTGGTGATGCAGGGAGTTGCTGAAGTTGGTATCTAAGAGTTAGGAGCAGTTGGATGTGACATATGGTAGGAAGCTGCAGCTCCTTGTGCTTTGAAATCCCAGAGATCAGTGATGCTACTGGGAAGCTCTGCCATCCGCCAGGGGTTTAAACAGTGACTATTACACTTTTCTTGAAACAGACATCAAAGTAAAGTTAGAGGAGACTTCCAAAAGGTAGTGGTTTACACTGCTTAAGTAAATGTCTTAAGGATTGTGTGTCAAACCATTTGTTTACTTCAGTGATGTTCTGTACCTTTTCCATTCAGAGCTTATAAGAATGATCTCAGGAAGAAAAAGCAGTTGATAAGGTTTCTGTTGGATTTTACTTCCAACTAAACTGTTTAGGACTTCTGGTGAACCTGTACAGCAGTCTCTCAGGAGTTCTCTAGTAAAGCTGATATAATCTTGAATTATTTTTCAAGGTATGAGTGTATTTAAAAGCTTTCCAAAAAACCTTGGATGACTTCTTTCAATAGGAACTTCTCTAGGAAGTTTAGAGGTGATGCTGGGACTCTGTCTAGACAAGCTGATAACATTGTAATTGCATCACATCTGAAAATGGATTAAAATGGTAATATTCAGGGTAGAGCTAAATATATTTTTCAATTAGGTAAGAGTGCATTCTGCACAAGTTCTGAGCCACCTGTATGTGAGCTAGCCATGGACTGAGCTGTGTAGCCACCACTAATGAAAGGGTAAAGCTGCAGTGAGTGGTTTGGCTGGGTGGCAAATGATGTTTGCATTACACCAGTCCTGTGTCCCAGCTCTGTAACTTCTGTTTCAGGCAGATGTGTCGTCTGAGGTCCGAACTGAGAGCAGGCAGAAAAGATTGCATAAGATGTGTTTGTGGATTTGTGTCCCTTCAGAATTTTTTGCTGAGCCCTTGTATTGTGGGTTGCTAAGAAAACTGCTCGAAGTGTTTTATGTCTTCCCTGCCCTCCTCCCAAGTTGGTGGGGTTGGTGTGTACACACTGGTGGATGAAAGCATGGCTTGGTCCCAGGTGTTTCTGCTCTGAGAGTGTAGCATCTTTATATCTTTGAATTTTGTGTACTGTGTTGCTGTACTTTTCATCCATATCCTGTCTTATAAACCGTACTGCATTCTCTGCTTGTGTTGTTTGTCTGTAGACCTTTCTCATTGTGTTTTTCCTCTTCATCCACGTTTTCTTTCTTTCCTTTATCCATGCTTTTTTTTCCCCTTGATGTGAAGAGTGAGTGGAAATTTCTTATTTCAATATATAATTTAAACACATGCCTAAGGTTGTAGTTTTGAGGAATGGCCTGAGTCAGTCTAGTTCTGCACTGTACGTTCGCCTCCTCTCTTGCATTGGCATCAGCGCGCGCAGGGCTGCATAGTGAGACAGGGCAGCGAACTCACTTGAAACCAATCCCACCAGAAAAACCCAAGTTGATTTAATTTATAATGTGGCCATATGCCTGCCAGCAAAAGCATAAAAGCATTTAAGGACAATTTGAAGTACTCTGAGCTGGTGTCTTTAGACTGGAGGTTTGTCATCCCCGTGCTATTTCTGGTAGCACTTGTTGGAGTTTGGTGTGAAGGGCGATAGTATTTTTTCATTGGTTCCTTATGTGCTGTGTGGGCTTCCTGTGGCTGGGGAGAACACAGCCTACACAAGTTTCTTTTCCTTCACTTCTATCATCTTTGCAAGAAACATTTGCTTGACTCTTACCTTGGACATGCTTGTGTAGCACTGCTGAAGTCAGTGGGGCTTCACCCTGGCACCTTGGTCTGCTAGTTTGCAGGCTTGGTTTACTAGCCACCAGAAATGGGCTGTGTTTCATCTTTCATGACAAAACAGATACTTGTCTTCCTTTTGGAACGCAGTTCTGTTAGATTTTTATATCTATGAAGAATCTGACGCTTTCCTTTTAATGTGGGACTGTATTAGTAATTAAGTAATTATTGGTTAAAAATATGTGGTGTGTCATTCAAATATCTTTTGATATGATTACTCTTAAATACATTGTGGATTTAAAAAGAAGTTCGGATTATAGTAATGACATACACTCACTTTGGGTTTTTTTTGTTTTTTTTTATTTGCTCCCTTCTCTTTATGTGAATGCTGTATTCATGCTTCTCATCGCCATTGCTGGGTTTTTTTGCCAATCATCCAGAAAACCACCTAAGGTAAGTATTTTGTCTCTTTTTACATTCTTATCTGCTTGAAAATATTGACCAGTGCAGAAGTATTGGGCATATTGCTGTAGTATGTGATCAAAACGGCTTTGATAAAGGAAAACATATTAAAAACCAAAAAAATCTGTTCTTCAGACTTCCAAGTTAAAAGCTTCATAATTTCAGAAGAATGTATTTTAATCCAACTGACATGCAAGCAAGGCAGATGGCTTGTTAAAGCTGTGACCAGGACAAGCCGAAATTTTAATGCAGTGGTAAAACCATTTGGAAGACTGAATAAGTATTGTGTGTAAAACATTTCATTACAACAGTTCTGCTTAAAAGCTAAAACACTGTTTTTAAAAGGCGACAAAAACCACCTAGTAATAAATGAACCCTTTTTGTTTGCACTTGACGATAGCCAGGAATTAGTAATTAGTGTAAAAGTTGCCAAAGTGCACCAGAATTCACTTGGTAAAGACTGTCTCTGTTGTTTGTAGTGCAGGGGAAGGGCAGGAGACCAAGTGATATGTACCTATTGGGACATTTAATAAAGTACTTCTATCAGTTGATATACTTAATAAAAGAGAGTTTGATTGTTGTTAAACATTTTTTTAAAAGGAGGAAAACCCTCCTTCTTTATGTTGTTGTAATTCCACAAAAAAAAAATGTTTTTACAAGAGCCTTCATTTCCTGTAGTACATCATTTATGTTCCATTATAGGCAGATAAAGTTATTCTGGGCATTATGTAAAAGCTTACGTATGGCCTTGTATTTCCTTGATAAAACCAGAACAGCTGCACCCTTGTGCGTAAATGTCACATTATTGTTAGGTATAGCTGGATGGTCATTAATATCCTTAAGCTATAGTGCTGAAATTTATGATGTTATGTGAAATGTTTATCAGATTGAGACAGAAGAAGGTTCCACATCTGTGGAAAGTAGGCATTGCTGGGTTTGTAAAGATGTGATGTGAGATTTCTTGATTTATACAGTTTTTAGGGTACTGCACATAGTTGATTTTCAAATTAAAATTTTTTAAATGAAGTTTTGTAAATATTGGAAGTCTCTTTATCTTTAATGTGCTAGTTTATCATCAGTCATGGATAAATTGTTTTCCCAATTCAACTTGGTAGCTCAGAAGCTGTGATAGGAAAATTTATGTAAGGATATTAGGGTGCTATTTCACTATTTCTACAAACATTGCATTTAAGTGTAATTTTGTGACAAAGGTAAAACAATTGTTCTGAGCTGAGATCTGTGAGCTCTGTCCCTGGGTCCCTTTGGATTTTTTCTCCCCACTTCTTCAGCCCTGTCGTAGGTCTTGTGTTTGTCATACAGTGACCAACATTTTTTTTTCAATTCTTTAGTTGCTTCCACATTAAGCTTACTGGTGTAGACTCTGTCTGCCATTTCCTTGTGTATCTCCTTTATTACTTATCTCCATCAGCAGTTGTAAGAGGGATGTAGGAGCAGCTGCCTGGTAAATGAAAACTTCTCCTCAGTCCTCCCTTTCTTTTCTTTTTAGCAACCAGGTAGCCCCATAAGTCACCCAACCTGTCAGACTGACTGCTTCTCAATGAAAGCAAATTGTGGTTAATTGGCCATCTCTTGGTCAGATGGAAATGTCTATTAAACATTGGCCATCCATTTGCAACATTTTATGGCTGCATAGACAATGTCTTAGGGATTATGTTCAATCCGGGTAATGCATTGCTAAATGCTGGAAGCCCCAGACTCTGCCTGACCTGAGGATTAGACTTCAAAAGAATAATTAATGTGAAATTAAACTCCTTTTTAAACTAATTATGTAATTTGGCTTAAACTGGCAAGCAGTTAATATTGGATATGGTACTCATTACCTGTAACTTGCATGCATAAACTCTTAAAATTATTAATTCTGCAAGCCACTGATTAGGAACCATAATGAAAACAAGTTCTGCAGAATGTTGGCTTTTTGAAATGTGAACACCCCTTTGGCTGTCTTTTCAGTTTCTGTGAGATAATACTGCAGCAGCAGGCACAGTGGCTGCTCTAGTTTAAAATCTAATTAAAATCTGCAATTTCATTTTAAAGCCAGAGGTACAGATGAATTTGACACAAAACTCCAGATTTTTCGCTGACATATGAGATGGATGCATGGGCCTGCATCCCAGTTTGCTTGATTGAAGGAGCCATAACCTCCAGTTGTCTCTTTAGCAAAATAACCAGCTGCTCTCCTAAACTGCTGCAGGTGTTTGCTGAAGCAATCAAAGCCTCGTATCTTTTTTTTTTCTTAAATGTTGTGGTTACCAGAACAAATATTTTGTACAATTTCTAATAGTTCCTAGCACTCCAAGTATAGTTCCCTGTAACCTAGAAATGGCCTACATAACATTTTTTATTTAAGGTAATGTGCACACTTACAGTGACTCTGGATACAGTAGTACCAGGATCCAGCAGTTCCCACCTAGTTCTTTCTCATAAATTTCCATTTTTATATGATTGTCCTGAATGTACCCAGTTCACCCCTTCATTCAAAATCTTTGATTTATAACCTCCTGCCTTAGTGTGGCAGGTTTCTGGCAGCTTCCTTTTATCTAGCTTTTTCTTTTAGATGCTAGGATGAAGTTTGAGATATAGAATCTTGCAGAAAATAAGAAAATTTTAAGGCTTGTTTAATTCCCTCTGTTGTTTAAAAGCCCAGAACATTATTAATGAGAATAAAGAATACTATTACACACCTTCCAAAATGTATTTAAAAACTAATTCACGTAGGGTGCTCGAAGTTTAAAAAGTTGTGTTTGTGCCACAGATATCTCTGTTCAAATACATTTCAGTAGGTTTGATATAGTTGGTACAAGTTGGTAAAGATTTTTGCTAAAAAGGCATTTTCAGTGCCTGGTAATGCCCAGTTTGAATATTGGCCATTGAGTTTGAGACTTAAACATTAACAGAACTTCTCATGGCTTTGATTACATAGTCATATTTACAGGAGGGTTAATACCTTCTTCAGAAAAATGGATTCTGGGGAGAAAAAATTAATAAGAAAAAATAATTATTCTGCACGCTTCTATCAGAAAAAAAGAGTAATACCCACCACTTCTGTTTTAAGGAAGAATAATCAGTGAAGAGAGGAGAAAGAAGGGAGCACATTAGATAATACTTAGAGTACTTAGTTTTTTCTTCACGGCATAGGTTCTGTGTCTTGATCCCAAGTATGCTTCCATGCTCAACTTGGGATTGCTTGTCCTGCCGTTCCTGTACTGGGCATCAGAAAAATATAAAATAGTTATCTTTTTTGTCATCTTTTCTGTGCAAGGGTTACTCTTTTGGTAGGATACTGGCCTACAGATATTACCCATAAAATGCCTTCCTCATGTACGTGTTGAAGAGCCTTGCTGACTGGGGCCATGTATCTTGCTCCTGTATGCCTTATTTTTACTCTGTTCATTCCTGCGTTTGCAATCTGTTTTCCCAAAGGTCTCAGTTGTCCATACAATTGTTTTGCTTGAGTGAATCCTTAAAGTGTGGTGGCTGGGAATGTTCAAGGTTGCTGTTTTGTCATCACTAATCAAAGTAATGTTTAAGTGTTCACCTGCCTGTTCTAATGGAGAGGGGAGTTTTGCTGCAGCTGCTCTGCATGTTTTGCAGATAGTGCATGCCCCAGCAGTTTCTGCCTTTTTGCCTGACACTTTCTTTTTAAAGTAATCTTGTTACTTCTGTTAGAAGGATTTGGCAATTTTCCAGAACAGATTTTATAAATAGACCAAATTCATGCCCTGGCTGTTTATGTTCAGTATGAAAACAAACTAAAATGCTATATTTACATTTGTTTTATCTTGAGAGAGAATTTTTCTCTTCCTATTGCATAATCATTTTTGACCTTTCGAAAACCAGTCTGACCAATTTTTGCCATTTAAAAAATATCCCAATAAAATCTGCTTTTCTAAGAGAAACACTTGGCTGCAAGCACGTATTTTAGTTTTAAGAGTCTCTGTGCAAGATCAGTGTTTAAATTAGAAGTCATTAAATGATTGTGTCATCATTTTCCATGTTAACCAAGGGGAAAAAGTGTAGGACAATAGATTAAATTGGCCTACAGTACTGCTGTATTGACATTTAAGTCATTACACATGAGCATGTGTAGCTGGGTAACCTTTTTAAATGGTCTGTGTGATCCACTGCAGATAACACTTCGTTTTAAGGGGGGAAGAATGGGCAGTTTTGGATCCTTACAGTAGGGTGTGGGAAATTTTTTTGTAATTGAATTGCTTGCCACTGGAGCATTGGAGAGACTAGCTATTGTTACCAAGTCCCCTGAGGAAAATCTCCATAGAATTGGAATACAAGAAGAGAAACAGTAGTTCTTGGACTACAGAAGTTAGGAAAAGGGTTAGTGTTCTTACTGATGACATGGTTTTATGCCTATATTTGATGATCAAGTGCACAAAAGGTAACTTAAAATGCTCCCTACTTATGTGAATGTCTGAAGACAAGGTGAAGTAACTGCTGCATTTTACTTGCAGTTCAGTGGCCAAACGACATCTTTGACTCAGTCACATCAGGGAGCATCCTGATTCATGATGATGTCTGATTCTATTTATGCTGCAGTGACTCAGGCCTCCTTGTTAAATTATTATTATAAGTTTGTTTTTTCTTCAGAAGGGAATTCCAGAACTCCTCAGTCTTACAGACTAAGTGTTGTCTCAGTATTAAGTCTTCTCTCAGGCCGTTTCATGTATTTTACATTAAGCTGGAGGAAAGGGACGGTGGTGAGGTTACTGCGCTAACCTGGTGTTACCTTCTGGAATATTTGCAGCGACGGACATTTTGGGAAGGGTTAGATTACAACGTATCTGTAGATTACATTGTGTAGTAACTCTGAATAACAGGGACTTTCAAGATGTTCTTCGTCCCCAAAAACCAAAAGAAAATGATCCATCTTCTTCCTCACCTCAGGATTTGTCTCTAGGCAATTTGCATGTTTTGGCTGTCAGAGCCTGTGGCTCTTGCTCTACACTGACATGCATGGTTTGTCTCACAAAGGAGATCACCTGTTGGATGACTAGGCAAAGAAAATCTTGACCCAGGCAACATTTTATTAAAAAGGTGGTTTGAGATTTTTCCCCACCTCTTGTGCTCCCCCCAAAAAACCCAAACCAAATAACAAAACCAGAATCTATATCGTTAACTAATCCACAGTCGGTTTATCATGGCAAAATGTGGAAAATACACTGCAGCTTAAGCTGTGTTTGTAGCAATCTGAAGCTGTAAAAAAACAATGTTAAATATCTATGTCATGATGTTCTCGAATGTGCAGGAAAAGAAACTTGGATCAAATCCCAATGTGTTAAGTGGTTTTACAGGACACTGTTCCAGGTTTGCAAGCCCTCTGAGCACAATATTGAATCTCATTCAATTTCTACCTCGCTGGAACTCTTGACTGAAGTGATATTAAGTCTTTTCATTAAGAGCAAGCTCTGATAGCTTGTTTCTCTAATAGAACTACATCTTCTACTTGTAGTTTCTGAGCCTCCTCTACTGAGATGCAGTACTGTACTCTTAGTTTAGGCAGGTAATCTAATGCTATTTATTTGCTCCTTAAGGCTTGTAGGTAGTAATGCTCTTCATTGAGTATGAGAAGTTCATCCCATGGTAAAACTTCTCTGTGTGTTTGTGCTGATGTCTGCTAAATAGTCATCTGACCGAATTCTGTATATTGAGTCCTTGTGGTGCTGTTTTGTTACTGTTGGCAGAAACATTCGTCAGTGTTAGTGTCTGGAGAAGTGTGGAGTTAATTATTAGGTTTTGTCTGTGTTTTGCAATCTGTATTAGGGGATAGAGTAAGGAGTAATATGTATAGTGTGTCATACAGATAGAAAAGAAGTATTGAGTTTTGTAACTCTCAAGATTACACAAAAGTATTCCCACTGATGAAGCCTTTCTACCATTCTGATTTAGGATCTGCAGAAATAGTAGAGCCTAACTACAATTACACTGTCATGGATATGTGCTGCTTTAAAAGAAATGTCTTGTAGCCAGGGTTCCTAATTTGTCTTTTTATGTGCTTCTACAGGTATTTGCCTTTGATCACTGCTTCTGGTCCATGGATGAATCAAACACCACAAAATATGCAGGTAAACTATTTTCTATACATTGGACAGTGTAAATAATTTGAGAACATATGGGAGTTTGGGCCTTTGTTTTGTGGAGTTGGTTTGGGGCTGGGTTTTTTTTTTTTTTTGCATTTTGCACTGTGATGCTCAAGTGACTTCTTCACAGAGGCAGACTTACACTTTTACAGGGATTGAGTCATCTGAGTCCTAGCCCCTCAGCTGAGAAGGAATGCAAGTTTTAGGGTGCCTGGGACACTGTTCAGGAGGGATGCTTTTACATCTAAGCTGTAGCGTTCTTTTTTTTATTACCTGGAAGAGCCCTTTGTGGTTGTTGCTGTCACTTAAAATTTCATTTCTGCATCGGCAATTACTTCTGACTGATGCTGGTGATGAGCATGTGTGTTTTCAGTGCTCTGCATCTCTGTGCATGAAAGGGGAACAAAGCGTGTTCTCCTCAGACGGTGTGGTTATCTCAGGTCTTTCAAGTGATTCATAGTCTGACTGTTCAGATCCCTAATGTGTTTTGAGTGATCAACTTTGTGACTCCTTCCTCCCAAAAGCTGGATAATCCACGCAAGATTGTAATCCTAGCAATTTTCTCATAACTGGATTTGTCTATTAGTATATTCATATTTTATAAGAGGACTTGTTTTGGTAGAGAGAGCTCTGAACACTGGGATTTCAAGGTGTGGTCCATGGAAAGGAAAAAACCCCAAGCATTCAGTTTAGATATTCATATTATGAAGTTTTATGGCCCATAAGAAATCTTGAAGGATAATAGGGTTCATTACCTCAAAGTTTGAGATCAGTGGTCTCATAAATGGAGTGCTGTATACACGTGTTAAAATATATCCCTGACTACTGTGGCCTCTGGTATGAAAAGCCAAACCTTGAGGGTTGCACTTGGTCATAGATTCTGCTGTATTTCTTAATTGCCTGAGCAAAGAGAGGCTACTTCAGGAAAAAAAGTTTTTCACTGGTTCAGCTTTCAAGAGCTGTTTTTTTGCACTGAGCAGATGCGCTGTACAGTGTTTGTAGTTCAGGCTGGGAGAGCATTTGGAGCCCACAGCACCCTGTTATGTGCCTGCACAGCCCTGTTTCCTTTAAAAGGAAGGAGGTGATGGTGTGCACCCGTATCTTGGCCCCGTGTGCCTCCAGTGCACACGTGGGAGCTACACCTGTTGGGTATACCATGGCACCAGCCTGCTGGCAGAGAAGGGATAGACCCAAGAAACACTCCTAACCTGTTAAACTTGTTTTTGTCTCAGTTGAACCCGTCTCCAGGTGAATTCAGTGGGATTCTAGATCTATTTATTTTTCATTTGAGTCAAAGCTAGGTCTCCCTAGCATGTTTCAGAAGTTGTAATTGGATTTGTCTTATCTGAGAACTGAAGTTTTATTATCTGTATGTAGATTAACCTCTTGTTGGACTGGTTTCTAGAAAACTGTGTCTCACCTCTCTTCCATTTTCTTACTGGCCAGAAAGTTATGAGGTGTTTTTTTGCCTGTTCCAGTTAATGTTCCTGCCTGGGGAAAAAAGGAAATCAAAACTGGTTTTTATGTTGGCTTTGGGTTTTTTTGTTTGGGGGGGGGGGGGGGGTTGTTTGTTGGAGTTTTTTTCTTGGTGGAAGGCTGTGTGGGAGGCTTTGGTGGTGTTTTTTTTTCTTTTCAGAAATATGCTAAGAATGTGGGCTTAAAGACTTGCATACAAAAAACAATGGTTTCACTGATTTTGTTGTTGTGTTTGTTGTATGGTCTTGAAGCTATCTTGTGACTGCCAGCCCTTATGTTCTAGAACATAATGAATTTGATACAATATCAAAATAAAAGTAATTAAAAACCAAACCCAAAGTGTTTCAGGCCTAAGTTACTGGGTTGTTGGCTTGTTCACCTGCTTGTGCATGAGCTGATCCTATACAATGGTAGCATTTTTTGGTTTAAGTCTAACAAACCAAATGCTGATATGGCAATATTTCATTTTTTATATATTATTAATATTAAGGCTCCTTAAATCTGTTTCACAGCTTGGCCTCAATGACTGTGGTTTTTTGTTAACAAAAAAAAATTATGGTAACTGGATTTGGTTGGGATTTCTGATAGCTTCTTTGCCTCATGGAACAAACCTCCATGGTCCTAGGCACCTTGCAAATATAAAATCTCGTCTTACATCTGAAGACTGTTAATTCTGTAACAGTCTTTGGTACAATCTTAGAGTCCAAACAAGCCATCTGACCACCTGACTTTTTGAACTAAACTGATATCTCTTGGATGCTGGACTACAGAAGGAATGCTGATCTGGAAGCTAGGTGCATTAAACACTCCCTGCCCAAAGTAGCTCTCTGTGGATGTGTAAGTTTAATGTCATTGGCAAGAGCAGGGATTAGTTGCACAATTAAAAGGAAACATGTGTAAAGCTTGAAAGCTAAGTCCAGAGTGCTCAAAAATGTAAGTTGTGTGTGAGCTTTAGGCTGAAGTAAAATTCTTAAAAAAGGCATATACGACAAATTTAGTTGCTTGAAAAACCCTTTTTCCTGTATCACAGAAATACAGTGGAAGATGATACAGTGGAAGTGAAAGGTTTAACAAGTACTAGGCTACCCTACCAGTCATTGCTCTCTGTGCAAAACCAAAATGTGCTCATCTGGCATTGTGTTGAATAGATATATAGTTGTGTATATCACACTGTATGAGAGATTTTGCTGATTGACAGGTGGGACATGAGAACACACAGGTGTGCACCACAAGCAACATATGTGGATAACTCTTCCTTGTTATTTTTTTTAATGCCCACAAACCCAAAGTTTGTCCACTCCTGGAAATGCACATTTGTTACAGGATTTTTAAAACTAGCACACATGATCAGACTGGCTTTATTTCTCACTTTATTGATTAATCTATGGTACTACAATCACTTACTAATATTGTTCACTGAAGAGCGAGATTCCTGTTTGGATAAACTTAATTCTCAGGCTCTGGGGGTGCAGGGCTGACCCTGAAATGGTATTTAGCCATCTCTTTCTTTTAAGAGAGATCTTCAGCTTATTTGGCTGAACATCAAGGCTTATTTTCTTTGTACTAATTTCCTTTCTGTACTCATGTTCAGGAAGTACCTACCTTATCTTTCCAGCACTTGAAAATGTAGGTATACTGTTGCTGTTGGCAGCAGAATTGCTTTTTTAGCAATTTTTTTTTCTGTTGAAATGGAAACTGCATTCTAAAACTCTGAATGATCCAGTGATACCACCAACAGCAATAGTTAAGGTAACCTTTGTGTGACAAAAAACTTCTAGAGGGCATCTTTGAAGCTGTCCTTGCAGGACTGTCTCTCATTAAGACAGCAGGGACTCTCGAGTACAGAAGAGAAGTAAACTCTTTACAAGACTTTGTGGAACTGGTGCTCTGATCTCTGTCCCCCAAGATAAGGGGGCTCTTAAATACTTGTTATCCTGTGTTAGAGAGAGCCCCATCCAATCTGTCCTGGAACACTTCCAGGGATGGAGCCTCCACAGCTTCTCTGGGCCACCTGTGCCAGTGCCTTGTCACCCTCACAGTAAATAATTTTTTCCATATATCCCGTCTAAGCCTACACTCTTTCAGTGTGGGAGGCTTTTTGTTTGTTTTTGTTTTTGTTTTTTGCACTGAATATTGATGCTGTACATTTCTGAACAGTTTGTGTCTGTGTCATTCCAAGCAAGGAATGGTTTGTGCTGATCATCACGTGCTAGCTTCTGCACCTTTTTTCTAATGATTTTTTTTTGAAAGATGTAGTTGGGTGTTTGGTGAAAATATGGATGTCTTACTGGAAAGGGGGGGAAAAGAAGTCAATGAAGTAGTTTTTGAGGAGTGAAGGGAATTTGGTTGTAGGACAGAATGAGTTTGCCTTGGTCTGAAAGAGGGATGAGCTTTGTCTATAGGCTGCAGTAGAGGTGTTTTGAGAGTAAGCAAAACAGCTTATTAACATTTGTTCTTGACTTGAATGGGTGAAGAGTCAGTTCATGGATAAAGGACACACCTGCTTGCCTTGAAAAGCTCACAGAGAGAAATAACTGCTCGGAATTTTGGTGAAGATGAGGATATTGAGAAATTCTCAAAGATGAGAACAAAGAATTCTTTTTACAAGCCTGGACAACAGTAAGAACCTATTGAAGTCTGCAGTGAAGTGGATTTTTAAAACAAAGAAAAGAAACCCTTCAGTTTGGGAGGGATTCAAGAGATGGCATAAATAACTACTGCAGCACTTAAGCAGGTCCGTTCCTAGGACCCCACTCTGTATCAACTTGCCAGTGAATTTTTCATAAACTCCCTAACCTGCATCGTGTTTGGCCTGAAATCTCAGTTCTGTGTTTCTACAACCTATGTTGTCCTGAAAGGCCATACACCTGACTTTGAGCTAAGCTGTACTTTTATAGGAAATATGTATGCTGACTGCAGCACTTTCTTTTTTAAAAGGAAGCAAACCAGGCAATTGGCTTAAAGAACTCTACCCTTCTACCCTCATGAGAGATAGTGAGTTGTGGATTTTGAGCAGACACAAGTGTCTTGTCTATTTGTAGTTTTGACTTAACATTGAAGCTGTTTCTGGTCTGCAAGAAAAATTCACCAGACTTTGCTTCTCTTTCCTCAAAAGGATGAGCAGGGGGGAGATCCTGGCCTGAGAGAACTGGCAGCTCATTTACTTGCCCATGGCTCCCTGGCAGCCTTGGGCATGCTGTCCCCAGCTTGCCCCTGTTCTGAGCAGAAGGTGGGAGAGAGGATGGATGTTTCTGGCCTTTAGTTGCCTCTGTAAGATGCTGTATTGTCTTAGCCAGCTGGAAGATTGGGAATTCCAATCTTAAAGACAGTAAGGGTTAGTGTAGGGGAAATCCTCCTGTTAAGCAATTTTTTTTTTTTTAAATTTCTCCTATTTGATGAAAATTAAGTCATAAGTTAAAACCCCTGCTTACCTCTTTAAATGCCAGGCATCTGTGGAAGAAAAGAAAAACTATGAATTGCAGGCAATACAGATTTATTTAGCAAAACAGAAATGCAGCAGTGTAGGCACTGGATCTGCATTATTTCTTTTGACTCTAAGCGCATATGGACATAATTCTGTATAATACAGACTTTGTAATCAGTTTGCAGACCCACTAATAAAATTCATGGGAGAAGCAATGAGGTTTCTTAATGAAAAATATCATGGATGATATACTGCTTCCATCAGTGCCCTGCTTTTGCAAATTAATAAAATATCTATAATTGAAGTTCAGCATTTTGTGTTCTTTTCTGTGAGTGCACTTAAAACCAAATCTTATTTTATCCCATGATCATTTAACTGATTACTATAAACGACACTCTTTAATGACCCATTTGTCTATGTTGGTATTGCTGAGCTCTTAAAATATGTAATAAAAATATCATTTTAGAGTTATTTATCAGTGTCTGATTGATTTTCTGTTTGTGATGACAGTTTGAAAATTAAGTATTTCCTGAAAAATAAAACCAACTTTGCTGGTGAGATTTAAAGTGAATTCCGTCCTTGATATTTAGCAGTAAAAGAATCTGTAGGTCATCCTATGGTCATTATGACCATGCACAATTTTAAAACACTTTGGTATTTGGTTTTTTTTCTTATGAAACATGGAGGAGGTTACTGGTTTATTGCTTGTCAGAAGTGGGTGATAGAAGTTTTTTCCTCTTCTGACAAATGATTTTATCCTATGCTTGCAATCACTGTGTAATATATATATGTATATATATATATTTTATAATATTTATACTCATCTTCAGTCTTTGCTTGTTTTTGTGTTCATGCTCAGCAAGCAAGATAGTAAGTGGCTCCCTCAGGAGCTGGTTAGAAAGCAAATTTTTGTTTATTCTACATTATTAGTAAAGTCTTCTGCTGATGCATTTCATTCATCAGTGGTTGAACATTCTCTATTTCCAGGTTGTTGAACAGTGCTCTTTCAGCATAGCTACTGTAAAATGACCAAATGACCCCTCGTTGAATGAGAAGTGACAGAATGTGCATGGTGAAGGAAATGGAGTTACTCCAGAATATAGCAGGTTTTCTTCTGGTTTTAGTTGCTATATTTAGCATTTCTGAGCTGTGTTAATCCAAGTCCAGCGACACTTTGGAATTTTAGAAATTCAGCTAGAAAGATACACAAAGACCATTTGATAGTGCATCACTGCACTTGTTTTTTCTTTACAGGAGAAAAGAAATTAGGTTCTAATTAAAGGAAGATAAAAGTAATATACTTTCTTGTCCTATTTATATGCCTCTAAAACATTCTGCAGTCATTCCAGAGGTGGTTCTGCGGGAATTTTCTGGGCTGTGGAATATAGATGTTCTCATAAATAATTGTGTAGCTAGAATATTTTTTATGCCAGTATATGCCATTTTGAGTCTACAGAAGTCACTACTGCATCCAGTGTAAGAAATAATTTCTCCTAACTGACAATTGCTGAAACTCCCATACCAAGACGAGAGAGGCAGCTGATCACAGCTGTTCAGAAAGTTGCCAGGCAGATAATGTCAGTTTAAAACCATACACCAGAAGGTGAACAAATCCTGTCCTTAGCTCAGCTCTTTTTGTTTTGGGTGTACACACAGCTGGTGTAATTGTCTGATCAGAACTCAAAGCAGACAACTCATTGACCCTCTTTGTGGTGTACAAATTCTGGGCTTTCCTATTAAATAAACAAACAAAATCAACCACTATGACTATTTTCATCTGCTACATCTGAAAGATTGAAGTGCATCTAAAATCTGCCTGCTTAGGGAGGCAATTTTCAGACTATGAAATTCTGCATCTGACGTTTCAAATAATGGATTTGGCAGAATATGTCCTCAAACAGCTCTGTTGAAGTCTCACAGCCTCCTAATATGCATTTTCTCCCTGAATGTCATTGGAATGCTTTTATCTTGGTTCCAATATCACCTTGCCACAGGGTAAATTGTAATAGCTAATGGTGAAACTTGAGGCCAGTTGCCAAGAGAACAACTACTTGTATTCCTATGTGCCCCTAATGTCCCAGTTCACCAATGGGTTTCATTGAAATTTTGTTACAGAATTCTTTTGGGTATAGTTTGTGATTAAATAATGCATATTTATTGCAGAAACTACACTGAAATAATAAAAAATTTAGACATCCATGTTATTTTCTAAGCATTCAACTTACATGAGAACTTTTGAAGAACTGCTCCCTTCACAAGATAACCAGCAATATGTTTAAACACGGGCAGCTGTTACACTATGATCAGGCAATAGTTTTAATCTTAACACTTTAGTACATGATGAATGTGCTCATTCATCAGTGCTCTCAATAGTAAAAAATAATGTGCAAGCCTTTTTTATTCTTGTTTTCAGTCAATTTTATTATGTTACGCAATTTAAAATAAACAAAACAAATTATTTTCTAGGTCAAGAAGTGGTGTTCAAGTGCCTTGGAGAAGGAATTCTTGAAAAGGCCTTTCAGGGATATAACGCTTGTATTTTTGCCTATGGACAGACAGGTGAGTGCCCTAAAGGGGAAGAACACCTTGTGCACATGGGAAGTAAGAACAACAAAACATAAATATTAAGGTAGATAACACTTAAAAATTGTATTTTGAAATATCATTATATTACCTATACATTTAGCACAGCCAGTGACAAGTGAATTTCTTAAAAGCAGCTCTGTCAGTATGATCCTTGTTGCTACCTGTTGGGGCCTCTTTGAAAGCCTGAAAGGAGTAGTTCCTACAGAAGGCTCATTCAGTTTCTAGCGTTTAAGTGCGTTCCAAGGGGTCCCAAGTAATGTCCCAGCTGAAAGAAACCTTCTGGATAATTTCTCTTTTTGTTTACCTCTACCTTGTCCAAAGAATAAGCTGTCTGTCTGGAATAGGACGTCATGTTGTTCTGATACATGCTCCTGGAGCAATAAAAAGAGAATTAAAATGTGCTTCTTAAACAAATGAGTAATTCAGAAAATATATTCTAAAGCATTTTCTTTTCCTTTTTTTTTCCTTTAGGTTCAGGAAAATCCTTTTCCATGATGGGCAATGCAGAGCAGCTGGGTCTGATCCCACGGCTCTGTTGTGCTTTATTTCAGAGAATCTCTGTAGAAGAAAATGAATCTCATACTTTTAAAGTCGAAGTGTCCTATATGGAAATCTACAATGAGAAAGTCAGAGATCTGCTTGACCCAAAAGGGTGAGTAGCTTCACTTTCCCCCACAGAGTTCTGCATTTTTGTCTAAAACTCTAAAAACAGGAATTGGTTTTGGAAGTTCCTGAGAAAGTTTTTTGGAATGTATGTTTGTATGACTTCTTTAGAGAGAATTAGATATCAAACACCAGAAAAAAAGAGAATATTCATATGAAGCTTTTATATGCAATAGTAACTGGTGTGATCAATTTAAATATTAGGATACCATCCTACTGATGCAAACAAATACTATATGAAGTACTTTACCACCAAAAAGCAAGACAACATCCAAGTAAATTCTGGGGTATTTTTGCCAGATGATCCAGGCAGTATTTGTGTAGGAATTTTCATCAGCTAGAAGAAATTTGAAGCTTGTTTACACCTTGATCCTTATGGTTTAGATGTTGAACTTTTTGAATGTGGAAGGGTACCACCTTAGAATATACTTAAGAATTCTTCTGTTTTGTCTACACAGAAATACTCATTAGGTCCTCTGGCTTGGAGATGTGTATATAGAAAATAGTTTGATAGGAGTTCTTCAGCTGAGCACTGATAAATGTGATTTATATTTCAATTCTTGAACATAATTGCAGAAGGTGAAGAAGTATGTAAGTTAATTAAAAAGGTAGATTTGAGACTTGGTATGTGTCAATAAAGTGTAGAAAATGCAAGAAGAATTGAAGATTTAGCAAATTGCTGGGGGGAGGATTTTTAGTTTCCTTTTTTTGCTCAGCATTCTTTCTGCCAATTAAGGCATTTCAGGTTTTGTTCCAGCCACAAATACTGGGGTGGGAGGATGCATTAAAAATAATTCATGTATATAGATTAAAACTGGTTTGATTGGTTTGAGTCTTTATTGCTTGAGTTACGAATTCTGGAATACTTTCTTCTTCCTGTTACAATTAAAAAAGACGTTAATTGACTTCTGCTATATAAAAGGTACTTATTTCATGTTACAGTAATTTTTGGATATCCATGCTAATTAGTAGATTAGAATAAAGTGTATTTTATTCCATAGGAGTCGGCAGTCCCTCAAGGTTCGAGAGCACAAGGTGTTGGGTCCATATGTCGATGGCCTGTCTCAGCTGGCTGTTACAAACTTTGAGGTAAATCTAAACCAGGGACAAGTTTATAAATAAAACCTATGTACACGAGCAATAGGGATCTCAGAAGAGGTAAACTAATGTGTATCCAGATATTTTGGTTCTTGAGTGATTATGGTCTCTGGCACTTGCAAAGATCTTCTCTAATTCTTCAGGAATATTTATTTCATGTGGAAGAACTAGTTTTGCCTTTATCTTAGTTACAAATATACTAGTGGTATA
This sequence comes from Lycocorax pyrrhopterus obiensis, assembly GCA_014706295.1. NCBI lineage: Eukaryota > Metazoa > Chordata > Aves > Passeriformes > Paradisaeidae > Lycocorax > Lycocorax pyrrhopterus. The sequence continues at coordinate 62,953,780 of JACSVZ010000002.1, forward strand.
TCAGCAATTTGCAGTTTTCACTGCATGTAGTATATGTTTGCTTAACACAGGAAATATGAGGATTCTTAAATAAGGATATTAGTCTTCCAGCATGAATTTGACTTTGTTGTTGAATACTACATTCTATTTTATATAGGTGTGTATATAGGTAATGCGTAACTTAAATCACAACAGCATCTAAGCCCACTTGATTTACCAAAACCCATTCAAATAAATTAGTATTGTGGAAGCCAATGAACCACTGCAGGCACAACAGAAATAATTAAAGCAGTGCAGTTTTATGAATCACTTTCTTTTTATGAGGAAACTGATTTGAAAGTGTTTTTTTAAAAATATTAATTCTTTGTTTAGTGTTACGTTTTGCTTTTTTATGGGGTTTTGTATTTTTCTGCAGCATCTGTGTGTATTACACAGTTATAAAAACTGCTTTTGCAGCCTTTATGGTAAATTGCTTACTTTGAAAGCACAACTCCTTTGTGCAAATTCTAGTAAGTGTTGTTCATGCTTAAGTTTTGGCTGATGACTTCTGAAATTGTTTTGGAAGACTCAGCAAGCACATATATCAGGCTCTGCATAGTCATCTTTGTTCTACACATGTGGGAGGGTAGAGGTTGAAGTGAGGTAACTTTTTGAGCCAATTAAGTGAAGATAGCATTAGTGCAGTTCAGTAAAGAGATGCCCTGTGTTCACTTGTGTAAGCGAATCTGTGCTGTCAGGATCCCTGGCATTAAACAATATGATTTGTAATGTGGACGTCACCAACATATTTCAGCAGCAGATTAGGAGAAGGTGCATTGACTGTAGTTGCTGGGCTTTTAAGTGCAGCACTTAAAACAGATGTGATTTAACATTGTTCTATGGACTCACATGCCCTCTATACCAATACATCTCAAAATGTGCAAAGAATTTTCTCATTACTTCTACCTTCCCTTCTTCCTCTCTCCCACATGTACGCACCCTTCCACCTAGACGGGGATTTTGTTCAGCAAGCACAATACTTTACTTTTATCCTAGCATCACTTTTTACTCTTTTTGCTCCAGGATATTGAGTCACTGATGTCAGAGGGAAACAAATCACGAACAGTTGCTGCAACCAACATGAATGAAGAAAGCAGCCGCTCTCATGCTGTGTTCAATATTATAGTGACTCAGACACTCTATGACCTGCATTCTGGTGTACGTATTTCTGTTGATTAATTTATGAAGTTGTGGTGGATTCTTCTTCTTCCTTCCTCTTCCACATACATCCTCTCTTTAGCTGTGCTTTGACTTTTGATGCCATGGGATCCAGTAATCGAGATTGAGAAGAACCCTGGAAGAGTGAGGAAGCACACCAGAGAAAACAAACAGTTGGATCACTTTTTAAGATTATATTGGCACCACGAAACCTTCTTAGGTCTTAACGGTTGCTGGAGTGAATGTGTTTTAATGGCCTACTCTGCCATAAGGTGATTGATGTTACCACGTGGCTGATTCTGGTTCCTTAGTGCTTCAGGCCTTTCCTAGAAAATAGATGGGTGACTTTTAAAGAGCTATGAGACCTCTGACAATGCCTTCTTCTCTCATGTCTTGAATGTGATACTTTAACCCATGTTATTATGAAGAATAGTGTTTCATGGTGCCAGTGTCAGGTGTGTTTGTGCTTCGTGCCAGTGTTCCTTAGCTGTTGTTCTCCCATGTCCCATCTGTGCAGAATTCTGGAGAGAAGGTCAGCAAGATCAGCCTGGTGGATTTGGCTGGGAGCGAGAGAGTGTCCAAAACGGGAGCTGCAGGAGAGCGCCTGAAGGAAGGCAGCAACATAAACAAGTAAGACATTGGTGTACACAGGCTGCAAAGCCTAATCTTGAAGGAATCCCTGTTGGTTCCCTGGCCTCCTCTTGGTGTGCTTGTCACAAGTCAGCTCAAATGAGCTTCATCAGAAGCAGTTCAATACGGCTGTTTCAGCTGCTCTGTGCTGAGCAGCATGTGTTTCCTGACATTGGAATAGGGATCCTGATTCATACTTGACTCAGATGAGGGCTATATGAATTTTATCTGGAAAAAGTGACAGCAGTGCTCTTTAATTAAGCATATACCTTTTGTGATTCATGTATACACCCTGTCCTCAGGCTCATGTGTTTGTCTCATCATCTGCTCAAGGAAGAATGCAAAGTTGCAGAGTTGAATGGCTTTGTTCCAACATGAATTAAAATATGTAAGGATATAATGCACAGTTTAAGAAAATCGGATGAGAATGAAGCTGTGTTGGTTTAGCATTGCCTTGGGCACTTGTGCTCAAGCAGTGACAAGTTTCAAAGCACGTTTTTAGCCATAATTACTGTGTTGTTGTCCAAAAGCAAGAATTTAGCACACTATTACTGTCTTAAATATACTAATTTTTTGGGAAAGAAATAGTCTAACTGTTACATTAAAAGCTACTGCTTTTTCCATTTATTTTAAAATGTTACAAAATGTTTTGGTATTTTAAGTTAACAATGACAGCACAATATGTGTATGAACAGCATACATACTTACAGTGATTTAAATTTGCCTCTTATTGATTCGAACATGTTTGCTCTTTCTAGCTTAGTTTCTAATCTACTTTGTGTTTAATGCATCACATTGGTAGCCACATTGGCATAGTACTTATGAAGCAAAATTATGTGGCTGTCTTTGCCTAATGGCAGATACTGTAACCTTACCCCACAGGTTCCTAGTTAAATTCAGATTGGTATTGCTAGAAACTGTATTTGTGTTTTGCATAAACAAAGATGAAATTAAATGTTTCTTTCTATTTTCTGGGAAAGAATTCAAATGCCAACTCTCCTAACAGCTATTAACAAATTGCAAATATAACTATAGATATGGAAAGACTTGAATTTTTTCTTTTTTCCTTTTAGGATATTTATTCAGTGTTAAACTAGTATGGTATCAGTGCAGTAGGAGAAGGTTGTTTTGCCTATGCTGAACCTATTTGACAATACAGAACTTCAAATAAAAACACCAAACATTTCTGTAAAAGGTATTTTTATAAAGAAAACTGGACAGCTCTACATTTTCCATTCAATTAAATTCTTATATTATATAAATCTGTATTACTTAGTCTATTTATTTAACATTCTCTATTTGAAATCTCTTTTGGAACTGATAGGCGAAAGAGAATTCTTAGTGCTGTGCTTGGTGTCTTCTCTTGGAGTTTTGCTGTTGGAGCTTTAATGAAATCTGACTTCTTTAAGCCTCAGAATTGATGGACATGTTTAATCAGACTAGTTCTTCGGAGAATATTGTGTGCAATCTTCTTTAGGGTGCAATGCCACTGACTCCTTAGGGAAAGGCAATAATTTTTTCTGGAGTGATACAGTATATTTAAATCATATACCTTACTATGTCCTCTCTTTTTCTTATTATATTTCTTTTATAAAAAAACCCCAGTAACATGTATTGGTAGAATGTGTCACATTTAATGAGATAAAAAATGGAGCTGCTGGCAAGTAAACTTGCTGCTTGTTTTATGTTTTATTGCCTTGAAGAAGAATGTAGCAATAATGTGCCTGTTTATTTAGTGTCTATACCATTTGTTTCTGATGAAAACTGGCTAAAGCTGTGGTAGATGCCACCTTGGTCCCACAACTTTTCCTGTTGAAAACATTCTTTCCTGTCTTGGGGACAGCATGTTGCAGAGGGGGGCTGCTCTCCCACTTACTGAAGCAAAGGAGAGTTGTGTCATTTTGTGTCAACATCTTCCTCATGTTGTAATAGAGATGGCTTCTTGCTTTTTCTCAGAGCTGACGTAGAGTTGCCGTGGTAAAGGAGGTTTTTCCGAGACTTGCCATACCTCATAGGAAAACTGGATGTGCTTGTTCCTTCCCAGGATCTGCTAGTTCCCATACCTAGTGTAGAAAAGGAGGTGCTTAACAACTCTTTGTGGAGTAGTCAAAGAACTTCTAGAACACAGTAGTAGGAGGAAGCAGAATAAACAATCTGTCAATTAGTGGGTACCAAAAAAAGAACTTTCTATGAGCAGTCTGCAATTTTATCCCTGATTAGTAAAATCATAGCTGTTGTCATTTTAACTTAAGAATGCAAAAAGAAGATGTAGGCGGGGGCAAGGAATGGGTTGGGACAAGTCTGGCTCCAAGCTGATTTGAGGGAGGGTTTTAGTATTCAGAGTTAACTAATAGAAGAGTGGGTTTTGCTCATTGAAGAATTTGGTTCTAAATTGTACAGAAGTAGCTTGAATGAGTGTCACTTAGGGACAGAGTTGTTTCCGTGTGGTGGGGAAGTGCCATTTCCTTTCGAATGCTGCTGGCTCAGGCCTGTGGTGGAAGTGTGCAAGCTTCCCACTGCCCACTAGCAAGGACAACCTGGTCGTGCCTGAGGAGCAGGGACAAGGAGAACAGACAGCGTGCAGAAATGACACTTTCTTGTAATCTTGCAGCAAGTCCACTCTCCTTCTTCTGGACTGACTCAGTCTGCTGTGTGCTGTGGGCTTAGGCCTTCTGGCTGATTCATTATATAAGTACCGTGAGATAGGATCAGAGTAATGACAGATCTCTGATGCGTCATTCAGCATGAAGCAAAGCAGCCGATGGGTCCTGTCATTTTGTTGGGCAGCCATTTCTTTTGCTTCTTGCCTTAAAGTCTTCAAACAGCTTTGTATTATGAAATCTCAAGCAAACTACATAAATGATTCCAATTGGCTTTTATTGCAGATGTTAACAGTTACTCTTAAAATAAGATCAGTATTTATAAGGAGCAGTAATATTATCACATTTTTAATCCCATGTTAATAAACTGTACCCTATAATTTCCTTTTCATTAAAATGCAGTACCCATAACTCAAATTGGTGTTGCAGCCCATTGGGAAATACCTTCCAATCACAGGTCTTTCTGAATCCCTGTTCTTCCTACTTTCCTTCTGACTGTCCATTTCTTCCCTCTCCCTCAGGGTTTGGCTTTGGTTTTTACACTTCCCCTCATTTAAAGAGGGAAAGAGGAATCAGAGGAAAGTAGTCCAGGGTGGTTTTTTAGCTTTATACTCCTTGGACTCCATTAGGAGTATGCTGGTGTTGCTTTTCAGTTGTGCTGGAGGAGGTTGCTATAGAGCAGCATGGAACATCCTACTGTTTGCTCTTGGATGTTTAGCGTGCTGTCATCTCTCTCTGTGGAGGTCAGAGACTGGAAGCAAGGACTAGTTCTCCTTTTTTTATCCTCCCCTCACAAGCATTCAGAGGTTATTAGGCTTTTCTTTATGCCACAAAACTAAACTTAACTTTCTATTTTTTGCTGTGAATTTTTCAGAGGTGAATTAGAAAGGTATCCTACAGGCAAATTTACAAAATAGAGTGCTCTCTTGGGAGTTCAGATTACCTAGCCTCTCCTTAAATTTCTTTTAATTTTGCTCCCAGGTCTGTGCTATCTTTATATGCAATATCAGACACCTTTTGCAGCTCACATAATGGTTCTTTTTAACTTACTCTTGGATATCTTCCTTGAAATACTCTTCTGCAACATTTTTGTCATTTTCTAAGTGTTGTTTCTGAACCAGTGGTGGTTTCAAGCAGCACTGAGGCTCTGTTATAAATACGGTGCAAATGCTGCCTATAAACCACAATAGTATTACTTCTTTGAAAAGAAAACACAAGAGGGTGGAGTGGAACAGTACAATTAAAGATTTATTCGACTATCTAATTGCAATGCTGCTGAAGCTTTTTCCTTGGTACTTATAGAGAGCAGATGGATATTTGAGCATGAGTGTGACAGACCCAGAATTCTCTAGGGCTCCAGTGATGTCTGTTTTAAAACTCTTTAGGCATCTGTTTAATGTTCTCAGGCTCCTCAACAAGCTCATTGTCTTAAACATACTGACCCCAAGAGCCCTGATGTCACTTAAAATTTACATGGGGTTGTATAAGAATTGCATCATATAGTGCATATATACTTTGCATGGATTGCTGACACAGTTACCCCTGTTGGTAGAAGTTGTACATGTACCAAAATGGACAAGTTGGCTATTTTCTTCACAGTTTTAGAGTGTTGTTTGGGATGCAGCTGTCTGCTAAGCACTTTGGGGCCTTTTCTCTTTCACACTTGTACAGCACTTTTGTAACTGGGAGATTGTTTGGTCTATGCCCCCCAGAAGAAGCTGCTGAGACTCTACCTCAATTGTAACCCAACCCATTTGTCAAGGGACCTCCTAATCTGCCTCATCTGATCAGCAGCCTTCTATGGCTTTGTGATGGCTGGCTGGTCACTGGTTCACCAGACAGATGAGTTCTCCTGGGCCATAGCTGGATTTGTTCTGAGGATGCCTCCTTATGGCTGGAGAACTGTTCCATTTTAGTTGGCATTTGACTCAGCATTCTTAAAACATTGTTCCCAGAGACAGGGGTTCTGGCTGTGCTGCCAGCACTGACTTGCAACACTGTCATGAGACAGTGTCCAAATCAGAAAGATTTTTATCCTCTGAGAAAAGGTAGATGTCTAATCAAGGGCAGTGATTTTTCATATACTGAAGCAGTCTATTTTACACTTCGCAAACTATTCTAAATATTTCAACATATTTCTGAAATATGATCTTAGTACCAACTGAGATGAGACACTGTTGATACCAATTTTTTCCTCCAAATGTATGACTTTAAAGAAACACACTGCCTTGTTTGGAGCAGGGCAATGGGCTAGCTGATCTCTGGTGGTCATTTCCAGCTTAAATTATTCTATGATATTTTCAAAATTGGATGTGAAGCTCTGCAGAGCAATCCCTTTTTCTGCATTTTATTAAATCTGCAGTTGGAATATGTGTTAAAGCTGTTCTGCTGTTTTGCATTTATAGATCACTTTCAACATTGGGCTTGGTTATATCATCACTTGCTGACCAAGCAGCAGGGAAGGGGAAAAACAAGTTTGTGCCTTACAGAGACTCTGTACTCACTTGGCTTCTCAAGGTAATTTATATTTTCTATTCACCATGTTCACAAGATGTCAGCTTTTTTGTCATTTGTAGGATCATTGTAGTACGCCTCTGTGTACGTGGACTTCTCATCTTTTTTAAAGAGATGAGTGAAGGAGCTCTCGTAGCTATGGTATTCCAAGTAATATGAACAGCTAAGTGTATCTTGTGTTAATTCTTTGTAAAATCCTACTTGACTATTTTCAGTTGTAATGGAATCAAAGGTGGTAGAGGTGGCTAGAAATGTTTATGGAACATACAGATTAGTTTATATCCAGAGTACATTTCAGTGCCTAAATAGTACTTTCAGTGCCTTTATTATGTATTTTAAATCTCTTTGTGAAGACACTGTATAGTCTCAGAACAATTTTTAACCCTTGAACTTTCTGTGGCTGCACTACAGGACAACTTGGGAGGAAACAGCCAAACCGCCATGATAGCCACAATTAGCCCAGCAGCAGACAACTACGAAGAAACACTCTCAACTCTGAGATACGCAGACAGAGCCAAAAGGATAGTTAATCATGCTGTGGTGAATGAAGATCCAAATGCTAGGGTCATCAGAGAATTACGTGAAGAAGTTGAAAAACTGAAAGAACAGCTCTCACAAGCTGAGGTAACCTTATTCACAGTACAATGTAAAATGAATTTCCCAAGGAAATGTCATGTTCTGTGTGGAAGACTAGCTTTTTCACAAAATGTGGAAAGGAAGAGTCTTGCACCCATTCTTTTTTCTTTATTTCCTTTTAAAAAAATAATTAACCTTTTTTCCTGAATCCAACATAACGTATGCTTATCTTTAATAACTTTTAAATGAGGACAACATAGTACTGATGGTGACCCTTTTCAGTTCTTGAGGAACTTCAGGCCAAGCAATAATAGATGCAGCACAGATAAGGGCTAGATTACATCTTCATTGTGTAGACCCACTTACTAGTTAGAATAACTAATTAGTTAGAATTAGTTAGAATATTAGCAGAATATTATTTTTTTGCATTGATGGACTATATTAACATCAAATGGAAAAGTGTGAGAAGTCATAAATCTGTTAGTGGACAACAAAATTTAGGGGACATTTCTCTCTGACATTTGAGAAATCTATTAAAAATTGTCAAAAATGCAGCACTGAAAACCATCAACAATTTTCTTCACTGCCTTAATAGTTGACGCTGCGTGATTGATGCTTATCAATTAGATTTATACTTCTAACTGAAGAGTAAAGTATTTGGGTAGGATAGTTTATTTGGTATCCAGGATATCTGGACAAATTAGGCGCTTAACAAATAGGAAAATACTTTTGATCTTTTCAGGCAAGACACAAAATACTGGTGGAAAAGGAACAGAACTGTGTTCAAGGGTAAATTTGTGTGGTGTTTAAATTTCATCTTCATTTAAGGAACAGTGTTACTCATATGAACACTTCCTTAGAGACTGAAATGGGAAAATCTTTAAGGAAAAGAAGTCATTCACTTTTTCATAAATAAAAACCTGTTCTAAGCCCTTATTTTAATTCGGAAAATATTATTATAGCATGTTGTTAACTATGTTGGCAGGCTGTGGCTGAACACAATCAGTAGGAAGGTGTCCAAAGACTAATTATTTTGTTAAGTGTTTTTTCTTCTACCTTCTGTTAAAAACAGTTATGTAGGGTTATAGGCCAGCCTATTAAATTGTTACTTGGCACTGGGCGTGTTCAAGCCCTCTGCTTTTGTTTCCTGTTGTGAAATGAGAAGCCTGTGTTAGCTCCAGAACATGCCTTCCTTTGAAGGTAATCAACAGGGTCAGTCTGAAAGCTTTAATGCAGCTCTAGGAACACTTACAAAACCAAGATAGAATGGAAGCCTAAATGTCTAGAGGAATTTGTGTTTGAAACTACTGTTGGAAAACAGAATGTGCACTTGAACTTCAGACAGATAGGAATTAAAAGTTTTAAAATACTCACATATTTTTATACAGACAGTGAAGTTTGAGTGGCCAGGCCCACAGATTTTTTTTTTCTTTCCATTAGCTCTGAAGCTATGTCAATCTTCAGCTATTTCAGATCTGGACCTTTTAAATGTTATTCTGTCCTCTTCCTCTGCAAGCAACCTATTTCTTCAACTTCTATCATAAAAAACCCGGAGATAAAGTAGAAATCTATACTCGTTGCATTTGATATTATGTTACTGTCTTCAATTTCCTTGTGCAAGCAGTGGTAAGAATAGCTGAGGGTTTTTGCTAATTTCTGCCTTTTAGGCCATGAAGGCACCAGAACTGAAGGAAAAATTGGAAGAATCTGAAAAACTAATAAAAGAGCTAACAGTCACCTGGGAAGAAAAGCTAAGGAAAACAGAAGAAATTGCACAGGTACTTCAGAAATTTTTAGGAGGAAGGCCAGATACTCATACAGTAGTAGTCATCTGAACTTCATGAGCTTTAGTGGACTATGCCATTTTCCCCACCAGCTGTTTGAAATGTCTCTGAATTTTTGTCTTTTCCCCTTGTTTCTGGTTTTGGGGTGAGTTTGTTTGTTTGTTTATTGGGTTTTTTTTTTAAAGTCTAAATTTTAGTAGCATAAGTCTAGCTGTGTCATGATATCATTGATAAAAGCTAATATTTGATTTTAAAATAAAGCATCAAAATATGTTTGGGCAGCTCATTTATTTATAAGACCACAGTGGGACCTTGAACATGCTTTCCTTGAAGTGACTAAGAAAGTGAAGAATTACAAAAGAATCAGAATTGTGGGTGGTATTTTTTGCTTTTGCTTTTAATGTTTTCTAACCAGAAAAGGAAAATGTGTATGTGTAGTCACTAATGTTTATTATTATTATTATTATTATTATTATTATTGTACTAAAAAAAAAAAAGGCAAGGGGAAAACCCAAACCTAACCAGCCAGACAAAAAACCCCAACACCCAAACTGTAGCAAAAAAAAGACACATGTGATCAAGTAAGTGCTTTATCTGAATGAATAATAAAACTGCAAAAGAATAAGCCTAAACTGTGGCATGCTATTTTCTAAATCATCTATGACTATTATAATCTTTGAAGTAATTGGAACTGACATTCATTTTTTACTAACATAAAGACTCAAAGCCACACTGTGTTACTTACAAGTAGGTTTAATAAACTCAACAGAGCTGTGTAGTTGAGTTTAATAAATTTAATAGGACTGCTTAAGTAAGCTCCACTTTGGGGAGGCAGGTGGTTGAGGATTACTAACTTTTATGGTTGGTGTGTAAAATTAAATTCTGCTGACCCTATGGTCCCTGACCAGTGTCTGGTGGTGATACACAGAATGCGTACACAGCATGCACATCTTCAGCTTTAGTTCCTCTGTGCTTGTCCTTACATATTGCAGCAGGCAAGATTAACCTATTTTTGTGCTTGCAGGAGAGGCAAAGACAGCTGGAGAGCATGGGAATCTCCCTTGAGTCATCAGGTATCAAGGTTGGGGATGACAAGTGTTATCTGGTGAACCTGAATGCGGACCCTGCGCTCAACGAGCTTTTGGTTTACTATTTAAAGGTGAGGATGTGAAGTGGATATTCACACAGAACAGAAGGACACTTGGTTTGAATTTCTGGCTCTAGTTTGTTGCTTAGAGGGGATGTCGATTTTTCTGCTGCAGCAAAATAGGATAGGCCTCCTCCTACTGTTTAGGCTTTTGTTCTCCCTTTGCAGTTCAGCTTCACTGTTTTCCAAATTGATGTTGTGATTGCCAACAGTGGGAGCAATGCTCAGTGTGTGCCAGTATTGAGATCAGTTCTAGCTTTTCCAGGCAGAATGTCCATAGGGTTGCCTTCTGGCCTGAACTTGAAGCAGGAGCTTCATGTTAGATGCTTCTTTTTGTTAGGGAGCTGGGGATTGCTTTAAATATGCAGAGAGTTAATAATAAAGCGATGATGTTTAGTAGTAATCAGTAAGAGTAACATAGTCTTCAGTGACAAGGAAGCTTATGAGAGAGGGGGTTAAGAGAAGCACTGTTAAAAATGTACAGAAATGTGTTTTCCCAGTGTCGTTAGCTTTTGTACCATTCTGTTTAGCATTTCCTATGTCAGAGTGAAGTAGTGTCAAATACAAACCTCGTAAGTTTGTAGGAAAATGTGAACTGCTTGTCAATAATATATGAAAGACCATTCTGTCTATTTTTATAGCTACTCTTCTGCTTTGGTAGCTGAAGGAGGGCTTCTGCATTTGAACAGTAGCGAATAAAACACAACCTCTCAAACACTAACAAAATAAACAATTTCAGCAGAACTTAAAATATGACTTGGAATTATGTAGAGAATAGTACGTTTAGCTGAGCTGCTGTATAGCTGTTTTCTGAAAAGCAGAGAACTCTGCACCTTGTTTTACTATACATGCTGTTCTCTTAATTATGCCTATATGACATGGCTGGTTTTCTTCTGGTTTTTGTGTTTGATGTATGTATGCAGGCATAGTATGAGAATACTTTTAAATCAGAATTTGTGTGTCAACTGCTTTATTTTGCTTTAGCTAAAACTATGAAGTTCAGGGCAGAACAACAATTTGTGTGTGACTGTTGCAGTCTTCAGATCTCCTGTGGCACCATTTGTGCTCAACAGACACACGAACTGTGCAGTCTCAGCACTTCAGCGAATATTTTCTTAGTTATGTCAACAGTGGTAGTTTGCTTGTCTCTTAGTAACAGCTTCTTTTCTAGGATCACACAAGAGTTGGTGCAGATACCTCTCAGGATATACAGCTGTTTGGTATAGGAATCCAACCAGAACACTGTGAGATTGATATTGCTTTAGATGGAGAAGTTACACTCACTCCGAAAGAAAATGCAAGGTAAGGAAGATCAGCAGCACTTTCCATTGAAATGGAAATTTGCTTTTCTTTGATGGAAGATGACTTTCATGCATTTTTATTTTACACAGACAGAAGTATCTTATGTTCTGATCAATGAGTAGTTTCAATAGAGTTGACTTAATCAGATACTTAGAGGGAAATTCAGTGATTAAAACTCAGATTTCCCTGCACATGTGAACACCCACCCACCCGCTCTGCAGGGCAACAGGCTATCAGTGGTTTGGCTTGGAATAAGCCATCCAAAGAAGGTATTTGGTAGGAGTGAGGGGCCATTGCCTGTCTGGATCTTGAGTAGTAACAAGATCCCTGCGGTGCCGCTGGCTGTACTGGCCTGTGTGATGGGATGGTAGCCCATGTCTTGATGGCAGAGAATAAATGGTGTCTCATGAGTAGTTCCTGTTGTAAAGTTCAATATTTTGTGAGGAAGAGGTGCTTTAAAGATCTGAATTCTTTTCTAAATCCTTGATTACTGTTGTGTCTAGTTAATATGCAGTGTAAAGTCGCGCTTCACCTTTTGTTTCTACTTCCATATTTTAATTATTTTTCATTCCAGGGACACTGTGGCTCCTTGGGTGGAATTGTAAATGTCACTTGATCTCCAATGGCATGTGATAAGCAGTACCTTTGTCCTTGTTAATAGTCATGCTGCTTGTCTGAAATTTGGGTATCTAAATAATGTACAGATTAGTATCAGAATGAAAAACTTAAGTTCGAGAGACACATAAAAAATCCAATTTCTTTCATTCTTCCTTTAGTAAAATGCATTTGTATTTTTCTTCTGCAGCCTACAGTACAAAATTTCAAGCAGATGGGATTCAGGCTTGTGGAGATTATGTTACTATACTGGAAATCAGTCATTTTGACTGGCAGGAACAAGGGCACATGTCAGTGGAAAAAACATATTTTGTTTTGCTCATGCCTGATCTGCAATGCTTAAGTAACTGTTTTTAAGATAATAGTGTCAACAGAAATTTAGCTACCAGAATTTCATTGAAAAAAGTTAAATAAAGATCTGATTTAAAATGAAATGCTTACACGTTTGTATTTACTTATGTGAGAGAGACAGCTGAAATGAGAACACTGCATCTAAAAAGGCCCTTTTCATTTTACTGAAGTTTTTTCTCCTTTCAAATAAAATGGTCTGCTTTGTGACTCACACATGCAGAAGTTCAACAGCTCAATTTTTCCCATTTTGTGATTGAAACTTAAATACAAAGAAACCTACAAAGAAATACAGCAGTATACCAGATGTTCACAAAAATAGACCCTTGTTAATAAGAGAGATTTCATTTGTTGAAAAAATAAAACTTGGATCTAAGAATCTTTTCCTACGCTTGAATGCTGAATATGTTAACGGCGTGTTTTACAACTGTGTTGACTAAGTTGTGTCTTGGAGAGCTCTATCAGTCGGATTTGCATACAGTCAAGTTTAGAATGTTTGTAAGAAACAGGCAGTGACCCAGTTTGAGAAACAGGCATTTAAAGAAAACTTTGCAACCAAATCACCCTTGTCTGTATGTTTACTGAAGAGTTTTACCAGCCAGAGTCAGAGGGGAAAGGTGCTAATTCTGACAATAGAAATCAGACCAGTAACTTTCCCATTGTTCCTTTCATGAGAACCTAGCAGGTTTGTTACCATATGATACAGATGACTGTCAGTCGATGGGAGAAATAGCAGCTCTTCAATCTTTCATTTTCAGGATTTCACTGGAGTTGTATTTTCTTCTTTCAGATCCTGTGTAAATGGTGCACTGGTATGTTCTGTCACTCAGTTATGGCATGGAGATAGAATATTATGGGGAAACAACCACTTTTTTAGGTAATAGTTGATGTTTATATTTCACCCACTTTACATTCAGCCTATTTTTTTTCCTTTCATTGTTCCACATAAACTTTTTGTATAAACTGAATTTCCATTTTTACTCAGAATCAATTTACCAAAGAGGAAACGTCGAGATTGGCTGAAAGACCTTGAGAAAGAAACTTCCTTGGGAGAGCATGATCTGGATGCAGCTAGTGAAGCTTCTTCAGAACCAGACTACAACTACGAGTTCGCACAAATGGAAGTTATTATGAAGACACTGAATAGTAATGGTAAGGCAACCACCAGATAAAAATGTTCTTTTGGATTGTCTAACAAATTCAGCCTGGAACTCAATGGCTGGGTAAAACAAGCAGTACACTTGTTCAAGGGGCCTTTGGAGGATTTTCAGGTTAAGATATTTTACAGAAACAATGTTAAGTTGTGCATATATAGATATGAAACATATATAACTATATATATATATATGTAAAAGAATATGTGCACCTAAGTATAAATACACACACAAATTAGCAGTTGGTTTGTGCCCTGACACACAATTTTATTATGTCTGCTCTCCTTTATAGTGCAGCTGAATTGTAACCATAAGCCTGTCAAATCATCATTCAAGTTTACTAAGTTCTTGGTTTTGCAAGTTACTGCAGAAAAAAAGGGTGCACCATATATGGCTCAGTTAGCTTCATCTTTCTTTTTGTATGAAATATTACTGACACCATTTTAACCTTATTAGAAAAACGTTGAAATGATAGCAAACCAATAGGCAAATGCCAGCTTGTTTTTCAACAATTGATCACTTTCAATATTTCATTTCATCTTCGTTAAAACAAATTGTGATGCTTTTTTTGGAACAACACAATAAGATATAATATAGATAAAATAATGGTATGAAGTATATAAAACAATATGGCTTTTTCATGATTTCCAGAAGGCAGGTCATAGTTCAAATGATACAATAGCATATGAAGAAATGCTGAAAAACTTGGTAAACTACTGAATGCTTTGTACAGGTGTTTTAATACACAAAATCTGAGAGGCAAATACCTTGGGGTTTGGTCCCTGACCAAGAAGACACAGTAGATGGTGTTTCATTGCTTTCTGTTCTCCTTTCTTCATAGCTTCATGGTATTTCCATTGTTTGCTGTGGTTTGCGTGTTGAAATACAGCATTTACCTTTTATTTCATCTCCTCTTATTCTTTTACTTTGTCTGTTCTGCCATTGTACAATGTACAGGATGATGGTTTCATATGTTCGATGCAGCAATGCTTTGCAGATTTTTTACAGTTTTATTTTTAATGAGATTGCTTGTGTGAGTTACAGGGTCAGGTCACTTAAATTGATATGACATTGCTGTTTGATAACAGAAATATTCTCATTATGGTTCACTCATACCAGGAGATGAATTTCAGATGAATCTGCCATCCTGGTGGTCTTCAGTGTTGTCATCTCTTGTGAAGATTCTGTTGCCTGTTTTAAGGCCTCAAACCATCCCGTATCTGTGCCAAAACTGGGACAAAGGTTTTGAACTCAATTGGCTTGTGCATGAGGCTGCTGGAAAAGTCTGAAAGCATTAATTGATGCTTGATCTGCTTGTTACTAACTGGAGATTTGACAGAAGTGTATCAGTCTACAATGAGTCAGTGTTCTTTGAACAGGGGGTCACATTTTTTGGTTTTCCATGTGTTGTTATCCAGCTGATTGAAACGATTCTTCACAACATTCCAGTGTCTTTACATTTTAGTTCAGCAAGCTTTTCTGGTTGTGGTCCAGGCCAGTTTTTGTTCTGGTTGGTTGCTTTCTGTGTCTTGGTCAAGAGCAGTTCAGACCTTGCTGTTCCTTAAAGCTCTTTCTTCCCTACAGCAGAACAAACATTTGCAGTCATACACATCACACTGTTTCAGAAGTGTCATATCCCAATTTCTGCTGCTTCTGCTCACTCCCACATAGGTGTTGCTTAACTAAATTGGAGTAGTAAGTGATAATAAAATGCTGACAAAATGAGTGACTGTGAGGATCATAGCCTGGTCTTTTGACTTGAAGTTAAATAAACAGAACCTCGCAGCACTTTCTCAATGGTATAGCTAAAGTACCTTTTTTCTGACAGGCTTCCAGTTTGTTGTGTAAGAAGTAAAGCAGCTTTGTTACAGTACCATTTATTTAGTCTTCCTTAAAATGAAAAATAAATATGGGTAAGGAAGAAGAAATAACTAAAAGACTGAAGATTGTTAATTCTATTATACATATTCTCTGGAAAAGTCCTAAGGGGGGAATGAACAGATATTTAAAAAATTTGATTAGATAATTATTTTACAAGCTTGTATAGATACAGCCCAAAGCAAGAGGGTTTGGTTTTCCTTTGTTTTGGCTTTTGGGTTCCCTCCTCACCCCGGATTTGTTTGAGAATTATAATCCTCTTTAAATAAATAGCCTGGCTTCTCCAGGGTGCAAACACATTTGTTTTTATGGCATGTAACCAGTACGACAGTGTCACAGACTCCATCCGTCTCCAAAGAAGCTCTGAGGAAAATGTGTGACTTTGAAAATTGTTGTAAAAAAAACATCCAGATTCTTTCCTTCCTTCAGCATGTTAACTTTCTTTGTGGGATTCTGTCAGATCAGCTTTGTACTGCTAATTTGTGATGCTGGTCAAACACAGAATGCATCAAAGAAGTTTACTTTATTCTTGTATACTGTGCAGTGGTTAAGTAAACAATGTGATTAGGTTAGGCAGCTCCTCATTTTAGCAAACAAAACTGTTACAGCTCAGAGAGAGGATTTTCATAAAACTTAGCAAAGCAGCCTGTGTCATAACCCTCTTCTAGCTTGCTTAGAAAAATATACTTGCAAGAAATCTTAGGGATTTTATTCAGCATCAGTGTGACTGGATTAACAGATTCCAGCTGTGAATTAAGTGACATTATAGCAAGGTAATAAATACTGTTCATCCTATGAAGAAAATACATCTTTATGCTCAGTGTTAGTAGTCTATGATTTTGCAGGGGATTAACTGCATATGAATATTTTTTTTCAGGGTCATTGAACTCTTGTCACATAAATATGTAAGGGATTGGAACTTGGAACTTTTAACACTTTATGGAATTTGCTGTGTATTTGGCAGGCACTGGGTAGAATCTTCCTTAACTTATTTGACTTTGCATGAGGAAGGTAAAATTTTAGAGCATGGTGTTTAATTTAAACACTATTGTAGTTCTTTTGAATTGTAAAAAAACCTGACTGTTTATTTCTTCAAATTCTACCTAGATAGTTTATAACTCACACCATATTTTACTTTTTTCCTGTGACAGGTGTAGGGTTTTATTTGTAAACTCTTTCAAAAGCTAAATTAAAAAATTTTCTAAAACTGTGAATTTATCTTTTGCATTACAATACAAGCATAACCCACCTTTTTTTTCTTTTTTTCTTAAGCAATACAGGATTATGTTGCAATTGGAAAGTTTTATACTAGGTTCTTGCATCTTGTTCCAAATATTTATCATAGTGTAATTTGATCCTGTGGTGGTTGTGATCCTGTAAATCTAGGTGGCTGAAAAGATCACTTTTATTAAAAGAAATCTGCTCCTTGAACTCATAGCTGTTCTTTGAGCAGTTTAGGAAAGTCTCATCTTAATGAGTCAGCCTTAGATTCATTTCCTGTGTTTGCAAACACAATGGAGGGATTTTAATTTCTTCCATGTCTCTTCTCTATCATCTGTGTAATACCTGATTTTCTCAAGCATTCTTATATGTAACTAAAATTGGTTTGGGGATTATGCAGCAAAGCCTATGTATTTTAAGGTATTTCTGGTATTATCTGGAGGAGTTAGGAGGATAATGATGGTGCAGATGAACATTAATAACTTCGTTTGCAGTCCAGAATTTTAGAACTTGGTTCAGTCAGGGGTTTTTGTTGCACTGTCTGTTTAAAAGCTAATAATAGCTAACTTCTTTCTGAGAATGTTATGTACTAAAAAGTAATATTTCTGGTTGTTTTAAGACTCTTCTATGCATCACCAGTTTGCTATTTGGGTGCTATTTATACTGACTGATTTTTAACTTTCTGCTTTATAATTACCATTGTGATGGTATTTATGATGCCTTTGTGTGAAGCCAGTGATTTCTTCCATGAATAAGGCCAGGGCCACAGAAGCAACTTGCAGAAGTGTTTGCAAAAAGCAAAGGGAAGATGGTTTATAACTAAATCACACAGATTTGTTTTTTTGGCTTTATGAGTTTTTTTTAGTGGCACACCTCTAGTTCCAAAAGTGGGACAATCTAATTGAATCTAGGTTTATTTTTCTCCCTTCTTTGTGACAGACTGGCATCCTTAAAAGTTGTAGCAGCTCTTTTTACTTTTTTTTTTTCAGTATATTAATGAAATGGAAGAGATATCACAAATAGTTATTTTAGAGCTGAAATGTTTTGCATTTGAAAATCTTGGCATGTCCTAGAGCTGCAGTATTGCTTTCCCTAACAGTCCACCACTCCAACTTTGGAACTCCTCCCCCTTCCTCTTGTGGTGTGCAGAATCATCAGTCGTTTCTGTGGTGTGCTGTCACTCAGTCATCTAGATTGGTCTTCTTGCAAACCACTTTTTTTGCTGTATTTGAGCTTTCAGAGATGTGTTCATGAGCCAGGTATATATACTGGTAGTACGTAGAGCTTACTCTATTAAATGGCTCTTTCAGAGGCACAGGCTGGCATTGGACAGCCCCCCAGGAACAGACAGAATAATGTTTCTTTAATTTCAATGCACTTCAGATTTATCCCTGGCTGATTGACACAAGCAGTTTTTTCAGGATAGAATATCCAAATGGATATTTGTTCTGTGTTGATACCGAGATGAAATGTGGTTTGTAAAGCTAAATGCAGAAGCCCCTCCCAGGACATATTTTGTCTGCCTCAGTGCTGTGCAGCACATTAGTGCAGTGTGATGTGTGACCAGTCAGACCATTTGTTTGTCTCGGTTTTCATCTGCAGCTCTCCAACATGCTCCATTCTCTGCCAAAACAGAGAGAGTAGATTGCTTTTTACTTCCTTAAGTTGTTTCCTCCTCTGGTTAACATCATCTTCCCTTGTGTTTTGCTTTGTTTTCTTATTAATTTGCTTCCTTTTCCATCTATTCTTTTTTTCCTACTGGGATTCTGGAATATATTATAACTAGACAGCACTTAAATATGCAGTGGACGAGGGTCTTAACCATTGTTCTAGCCTTTTGCATGCCATTTGGTTTTTTTGGTTTTGGGGGTTTTTTTTATTTATCTATTTAATGTGATATTTAATAATTTGGCTTTTGTTTTGGGATGCAATGTGTGTTTGCAATGACTCTGGGGTATGTTGATTGCTGTTAACAACTAAGTAATGAGTGTCCTGTAATGCTGAAATGGTGTTTTCTCACACTTCCTGGATTTTTTTTTCTCTCTTTTTTTTTTTTTTCTTCCCTTCTTTTTAGACCCAGTACAAAATGTGGTCCAGATCTTGGAGAAGCAGTACTTGGAGGAGAAGAGGAGCGCCCTGGAGGAGCAGCGGGTGATGTATGAGCGTGAGTTGGAGCTGCTGCGGCAGCAGCTCTCCCCAGAAAGGCAGCACCAGCACGGCAGCGACAGGCTCTCCTACACTGCTCAGGCTGCACAGCAAAAAGTGAATCTCTGGACAGAGGAGAGGTGAGAATACTGGAGTTAAAACAAACAAATTAGTAAGAATTACAAAGGGTGAAAGATGGGGCTTGAACCTGCCATCCAAAACCATTAATACTTTTTGTGGAGTTGACGTGCAGAACAAGATCTGCGCTTCCACCAAAGTGTTAGCATTTTGTTTAGGGTTGAGTTCTGAAGTGTGACATGTGCAAGATTTAACTCACAAAAGACAGAAAAATTTAGCTTTTTTTTTGAGCAGTATTATAGGTTGGTTTTCTGTGGGGGTTTTTGGTTTTTTTTTCTTTTTTGTTTTTAAATTTGAAAACTGCTTATGAAATGCTTGGTTTAACAATTATCATTTTAGTTCTTGAAAAAAAGGAAAGAATTGTGCAGAAAAGTAAATTTGTCAACTAAGACTAAGGAGTCCAGTAAGGAGTATTGTGTTTTGCAAGTATACAATGAGAGCATAATATTTTGCAATAAAAAACCATAAAAAATAGAGAGAATGGAGATCTGTATATGTTATATGTATGTGTTTCTAATTGTAAGCCCAGCTTTAGAAGAGAATTGCTCTGGTTGAGCTGTTTAGGAAGTTAAAGGCTTGCCATGAGGTAAACTTGCCTCTTTGCAAAGGAATAGCATGGCACCTGAACGCAGCCTTGGTGAAAGACCATCATGAGGTTTGCAGGGAGAGTTAAAATGCGGTCTAGGAAGCTGTGAGCAGAGTGAGAGAAGCTTGCTCTTGGTATCATTGAGGAGAGAAGGATGCTAAGGGGAAGCAACCAAGATGATTCAAGTTTTATGAATACCAGTGAGTATTCTGTCATGGGGCTAATTCAGCAGGAAGAATGCTTAGATGTTCTAACAGGTTTCTTGTAAATTTCTTTAATCTGTTTCTTTTAAAACAGAAGCTTCCTTATTCACTCAGTGTTTTTTTCTATATGTAGTGAGTTTGAGTGCTCTTTTCTATGTAATTATTTTTTGCTTTATTCTTCACCATTAAAAAACCAAATCCATTTACAAGAGGGATCTAAACCAAGATAGTCAAGATTGTTTTGCAGCTTTCAAATTGGGAGTGTTAGAAATAGAACAGAACAGATCTTGGTTTAGTTTTTGTGCAAGATTTTGTTTTGTAATTTCTGCCCAGTTTAGCCTGGGAAAAAAAACCTAGACAAATAGCTAACTGTTGACCAGCAATGACTAGAATGTTTTTCATGGCAAGTGTAGGAGAAGTAGTTCTATGATTCAACATTAATTAAAATAATTGTTTGCCCCTGTAAAAGCTAAAAACAGAATCATTGGGAACTGAATGTAAAATGTTGCAGAGTCGTGGCTGGGATTTGCAGGCTCTTTTAGAGCTGCACAAGGAGTGCAGAGTGAGAAACATGTTAGCTGGGAGTCTTTCTATTCAGAACTGCTTCGAGCACAGCAAGGCCATCAAGAAATCATTGATAACGCACTGAAGTAGCAGAGAAGAGGAGAGAACTGGGCTTACTGGCAAGGGAGGCAGTACCTCTAAAAAGATGCAGCCGAAGGGAAAAGGAAGTAGCAAAAAACTTGCCTGTCCTTGAGAGCTGAGAAGAAAAAATGGTAATTGATTTGCTTAAAATGAACCACTGTAACCATGTAATAACATAAAGAAAGAGAATCTGGTGTGTTATCAAGGCTAAGTGTTCTGTCAGCTTTTACTTCTCAGTAGTTGTTAGATGTTTCTGAGGAGAAGCTGTGCTTTGAACAAGAAGTTTTGCCTCTGAATTCCATGGGTGAATGCTTTACTCTGTATAATATAACTGTTGAACTGCTTGAAGCCTGTATTTTGCTGCATTGTAAAAAAGAGGAGAATGAATTCTCTTCGGAGTGATCCGTAAGGAGTCTGATAATGTTTTAGTGGAACTGCCATTGAATAAGCAGAACTCATTATCAGTTTCCTGTCCTCCAGAAGATCCTCTTAGGTATACTATTTATTTATTTATAGTTCTAGAGGAGGTTTCGGCTGCTGAAAAAAGAGGAAAAAAATGTATCTTCTTAAATAAGAAACCAGAAAAAAAATCTTTGAGTGGTTTCTGCTGTAAAAGCATGGCAACATGTTGTTGAGAGGATGTTTACCAGCCAACTGGCCAGAGGGCAAGAAATCCAGGGAAGAATGGGAAGACTGGATGTGAAAAATGTGCAAAAGTTCCAAGAGTCTGGATTGCAGGGGATTTGATTGGTGCAGTTTTAGCTGTCTCTCTCTTGCCATTGATGAAGCTGAGCTCAGCCAGCAAAATTAATTTGATAGGTATCAGATGTGGGCACGTATCTGTCAGATCAGCTGGAACACATTGCACAGAGGTTATTCCAGCTTTCTGCTGACTATGGAAGGACAGATGATACCTGGCCTGGTGTTAAATCCTGTTGGCATAAAGTTAACCCACTGTAACTTTGAACAAATTTTATTTGTTGGGATGGTGGTGTACTGGACCAGGGGTTTAGTCCAGCATAGCCTGTGTCTGGCGTTGGGAACCCCGGAGACTTGCAATGATACCTTGTGAGTGTCAGTTGTTTCTCCTTGTCTGGCTTAGATGATTGTTTCAGGTTCTCATGTTCAATGAGTATTTGCTCAAGTTAATACCCTAGTGGAGCTTGTCATATGTTTCATGTAGTAAGAATTAATAAATCCTATCTGAAACTTTTTTTTTTGTTTGACTTTCTGGAAGGGTTCTGGCACAGCTGTATCTGGAAAAACACAACTGTTATAAGAACTGCCCATAATAATTGGTTGAGTTACTTGTAAGTTCTTCTTACAGTCTTAAACCATTCCTTTCTCAAGAATCTAGCTAAGATTGGTGTGGGAGCCTCCCAAAAAGCTTTCCAGATGCTGGTGTCCCAGATTAAGGAGGCGACTGGCTGTAGCCGGATCCAATGGCTCTTACAGCACTTGCATACAGATCAAAGCTGCCTTCTGTTTCTCAAGTTAGGCAGTTGTCTTGCAGTGGCTGTAGGTGTAGTGCACTCTCAGTATCAAATACTTTCTTGTGATTAATTCTTGACCACCTTAATTTTCTGTATGAGTCCAAAATTATAGCTGTCTGTGGAATGTGGCACTTGCATGGTCTGGAATTGATTATTTAATTTCGTTAGCCTAGATAACAGAAGCAAGAGGCAGAGGGAAAGGATTTTTCCATCTAATGCTGGGAGGACATATGGAGGAAGTTACTAAAAATCCACTGATAGTAGCAGCTATTTAAGATCCAATAAAACCCACCACTGTTGCAAACCTAGGCTGGATAGGGGAGAGAGAGAGAGAAAGCTACATGTTTTAGCATGTTGAAGGCACTAAAATTCAGGGCTACTTGCTAACACTGCTGGTTGTTTACAACTTTGGTTGTGGTATCAGAGGACTGTCAGAGTGCAATTTGAATTAGCCATTCTTTGGGATTTTTTGGAAAAAGATAACCACTCAAGTGAAATTCTGTTGGTGACTGAGAGGCATGTTAGCAGCAGGCAGACTTTGCCTATATTCGTAGGAAGACCCTTGTTCCTCCTACAGTTGTGTATAATGTAAGGTGTTTTGTAGAAATGAGAAGTGTATGTGCTCAACATGTACCATATTTCAGTAGGACTTTGCATAGAGAGGCTAAAAAAATCATACAGGGGGAAGCTGGTGACTTAAATATCCGAAGTTTGATCATGAGTTTTATAAAGTTTATGAGACACAGAAAGTGCTGTTGAAATTACAAAGAAAGGCAGAATGAACTTTGCTGAGAGGATAATCGTGATAATTTTAAAAGGTAATTTAAAGATGAGAATCCCAGGTGAGGGCATATCCTAGTACACAGATGTATGTATAGTATGTGTCATAGCAGGTTTGCCAGGTGTTACATTAGAGTAGATTTGCTCAGACAGGCCTGAGAAACCTCTTTGGAATTTGTCCAGAAACTGAGTGCACAGGCTTTAACCTGTGCTCATTCATCTGTTACTTAATAGATACCTTGGGTAAATAGGATTTAAGATTTTTTTATTTCTATTTTTTAATGTGTACGCTTGAGTAAGTGGGGGGAGGTCTGAGGTGTGTAACGCTGCAAAGCCCTTGGTGTGATACAAAGCTGTGGCCTGCAGTGATTGCAGGTTCTAACATCACGATCTCAGGAAGAGCAGATTTTATCAAGATGAAGTCTCACGTGTTGGGACTGGTAGATTCTGTGGAACAGGACTAGATTAAACACAAAGACAGCTACAATTATTTCATTTCTTGAAAATTCTAAATGTCCTCAGGGCTTTAAACAAATCACCACTGTACCAGCTCCCATATTACTGTGTCCTTTTATTTGGACATCACCGTACTAGACGTGCCTCAACAGTAATTTGTTTGTGTAAGATGTGATCACTGCTTTTCCTCAATAAAATTGTCTGAGTGTTTTGTGTTCCTTGACAAAGTGCAATGCTGCATTTCCTCTTAAATTTGTTTCAGAAAAGTCTTTGTTAGCACCTCTATTTGCAGCTTTCCAATAATAGAAATAGGTTTCTGTGTATTTTTCATGTTACCTACTGCACCACAGGGATGAATTGTTTCGACAGAGCCTGGCTAAACTTCGAGAGCAGATAGTAAAGGCAAATACTCTGGTGAGAGAAGCAAACTTCTTAGCAGAAGAAATGAGTAAGCTAACAGATTATCAAGTAACACTTCAGATCCCTGCTGAAAACCTCAGTGCCAACAAAAAGGTAATTATAATAAAGAATGCTGGAAAATCTAGCTTTGTGACTAAACTATGTAGACATATATAACATTCATCCAGCTTGAGCCCATAAAATGTTACTTTTGTTAGATTATGCATAGGCAAAATAGAAGTACTACGTGACTAATATATTGAAAGTGGGTAATTAAGTAAAAATGGCAGAGCATTAAGTATGGCTCATGCTGTTTTCAAGTGTACGATCACCATATGTGTGTGCAGGTTATGAACAGACATTTGTGTTCTGCTGCTGCAGAACCTGCATTTTAGTTATGTCTACAGAAATTAATGGGTTTTGTTACAGTTTCCTACAATTTCATGTCTAAAAAGGTTTTACAGTGCTGTTGTAAATATAATAGCAATTAGGATAATATGCTTGTCCTAAGGGCTTTGATTGAGTGTGTTAATGTTCCTGTGGGAATGGTCATTGTTTGAGAAGGATGAAGAGATCTGGATCCTGAGATGTTTAGGCCATGCCGTTTCTGAGGACAGAAGTAGCATGACTGGCATGCAGAGAGAAGCTGCATGTTCTGTATTTTATTCCTTTCTAGGAATGCAATTTGAGTGAAGAGTTAAACTACTTAAATTTACCTTTCCTGCACTGATTGTTTTTTCTTCTGATTTAGAGGGGTGCAATAGTAAGCGAGCCTGCAATTCAAGTGAGAAGAAAAGGAAAAGGTACTCAAGTGTGGACTATTGAGAAACTAGAGAACAAATTGATTGACATGAGAGACCTCTATCAAGAATGGAAGGAGAAAATCCCTGAGGTATTTTATATATTTTCAAAATGGATCAAAGATTGAGTTTTTCTTTAAACCCCTTTTAATACGTTGTAGAGAGCAAGCACAATGACTTTGTATATGAAAGGTTAGGGTACTATGTTTTATTTTTAAAAACCAAAACAAACAAACAAAAACCCAGAACAAAACCAGTATGACTAATACTAAATATTCAAAATGTCCATGCATAATAAAACACAGGTATGTCCTATCTCACTTGTGTTCTCAGATGTTAAGTGTGCTGAGGTCAGATATAATTGTGCTGAGGCAATGACTCACAATGCCACTAAGAGCGTATGTTTACTTGGCATGCAGGTGACCACCAGCTCTGAATGGAAGCAGCAAGCTGCATTAGAAATAACATTGTTAAATTTCAGTCAGCGTTAAAGCTAACCAGGATGCTGCTTAGATACACTTAAGACACAGAACATACTAGTGGGATAAAACTTGATTTTAAACTATGAAATATTCTTTAATTGCATTTGTATATTCCCCAGCCTTAAAGCAGTGAAGAAATCAATTGAAGATACTTAGTCTACCTCAGTATTTCCGTCAAGACCAAGTGGTGTTTTGTGAGAATTTAAGTAGCACGTTAGCCTTGGCACATAAGCATGAGATTTGTCAAAAGCTTGCTTGTTTACTGGAAAGAGACGTGACATTTGGTGTTCCAGAAGACACCATCTAAGTATCCAGGTAGAAGTGCATAGGAAGTATATCTTACTGTCTTGTGGCTGATAGGAAGCACCTAAATTACTTGTATCAAGAATCATTCTCAAATATGTTTGAACAACTCTTGTACCTTTGTTACATGCTTTGGACGGGACAATGGGAATCTCTAAAATCATAACACAGGGGAGGTCAAGCACTTCATCTGTGCCCATTGAAGACAACGATGATTTTGCTGCTGACTTTAGTAAGAACTGATAGCACATATTTGAATACATTATGTCTGCCTGGGCCAGGATCATCCTTTCCATGACCTATGTTGTCCATAATGCATGTGTTCTATGTGCTACATAGAAACATGTAGGTCAAATGCATGTGTTGAAGACGAAAAAGGAGAAGAAGTGAAGGAACTGACAAATTCACTGAGGAGTGCCTATCATGCTAAGAATCTGCATGAATTCTTTGTGGCTGTATGGGGAATGCTGCAGGTGCAATCTCAGCTCTATGGGAATCATAAGAACACTTGTAGACTTAAGTAGGAGTCATCCTGCACCTTCCTTTTGCCCTTGTAGTGATAGCCAGCAGCCAGACCAGCACAACCTGAGGATGGTTTGACCTCTTGTTTAAGAAGTATAAACAGAGCAGAAAAGGTGAAACATCTTGAAATCAATGGCTCCTGTGATTGCTCACAGTAAAGTCTGCTTTGCCTTGACATTGCTAAAATATGCAGGTCATCATATTATTATATCCCTTAGTAAAGAAAGGATTGTATAATGTCTCATCTCAAAGATTTCATTTGAAATTTGTACTATGATTCTAGTCTCCTTCTGCTTGTGTAACAGGAAGGAACAGAAAAGATGGGTAGTGAAGTAATTTTTGTGCCATGATCTTTTAATCCTGTGAGGTTATTTTATCTCCTGTTCCCATGCTGGCAGTTTTGTGACATCTCTTTCAATATCTCTAAAACAGATAAGGAAGCTGATTGGCAAGAGAGGTGATCCTTTCTATGAAGCACAGGAGAACCACAACTTGATCGGTGTTGCCAACGTGTTTCTGGAGTGCCTTTTCTACGACGTGAAGCTGCAGTACGCCGTGCCCATCATCAGCCAGCAGGGCGAGGTAAGGCAGGGCTGGGCACACTGAGCACTCCTGCGGGGCTCTTTGTGCTGGGAGGATCCCTGTGCACCAGGGGTTTAACAAGAAAATGGTGCCTGCTGTTTCCCAGTGAATAAGTGTTTTTCAAATGGCCGTGTATGTTCTCTTTGTAATTGCCTTCAGGTTGCAGGGCGGCTGCATGTTGAAGTAATGCGTGTCACTGGCTCTGTCCCAGAACGTGTGGTAGAAGGAGATGACTCGTCTGAGAATTCCAGTGAGAGTGGGAGTCTGGAAGTCATGGATAACAACGGGGAAATTATTCACAGAGCGAAAAAGCTCTCCTGCAGGGTGAGTGAGAACACCTGATGAAGTTTACGGTTTCAGGCCTCTGTAACTATGTAGTCAGTCTAAGCTATGTAGACTATTGCTTGCTGAAAAGTCTCTGAAAGGAGAGACTTCTCTTGTTCCAGTTCAGGGTAGGCCAGTCAGTGGTTGTCAGTGGTTGATTTAATTTGTATTAGTTTCTCGTAGATGTACATCTGCATCATAAGTACTGGTGTTACAAGGACTATTTGCAGATACAGAAGGGGAAACAGTTCTTCCCTGTAACTATCCCCTGTAGTTTGATCATCTAATGTAGTATCTATGGGTGGTGTGTGGATTCAATTTCTTCTGTGATCAAGCATTTCATTCTCCACTCAAGCTTATCAGCTTCCTCAAATGAAACATGTACATGGGTGAGGTCCTTACATCTACATTTCTGTATATGCAAAATAAGATTTCCTAAATGGGAACGTCCTTACTGTCCTTTAAAACTTCTTCTTGGCTGTTGGTCTTTAATTTGCAGTTGAAGAAGAAACAATCATATTCATGACAACATCTGTTTTGTCTCCTCAGGTAAAAATAAAAGAAGCAACCGGACTGCCACCTAATCTCTCCAACTTTGTCTTTTGTCAATACACGTTTTGGGATCAGTGTGAGTCAACAGTAGCAGCACCAGTGGTAGATCCAGATGTGCCTTCACCTCAGAGCAAAGATGCTCATTTTACAGTGACCTTCTGTCACTGTAAAGTAAGTATTTTTTTTATGAAATAATGTTACCGGGAGGATCATACATTTGAGAGAAATTGTTCAGAGTCTGAGCCTTATTTTGCTGGGGGAAGAAGAAGGAGGGAGTCAAGTCATGTAACTAATGACTTTTGACTATGCTTAAGAATGCCATAATATTTCACTTCATCACTTCTTCAAAATGTAGCAAAAGGAAAAGATCTTTTAATTAGTGGTCTTTTAAATTCAGATGTCATCTTTAATGTGTGGAGAAAGCTATTGTTTGTATAATGACAACTGATTATATACTTGTTTGGCAAGCTCAGTAGCTTAAAAGAGATAACTGGAGCTGTGACGTCACTTCTATGGAAATTTTCAAAGTATGAAATAGGGTATGCAGAAGCATGAATTACTGAGATGATGAGGTTTTACAACCTTCTTGTCCAGAGTCGAGCTTTGTGATGTATACAGTATAGTTTTGTCAGGCAGGAAGTTAGTTGTTTGCTGTGTCCTTACAAGCAAGTTGAGGAGATGCAATTATTTAATATGGTTGAATGTGATTTGTTTTTCTCATTGCCAGGACTATGTGGTGAATGTCACAGAGGAGTTTTTGGAGTTCATTTCAGAAGGAGCTCTTGCTATTGAGGTGTGGGGTCACAGGTGTACTGGCAATGGCAACTCTGTTTGGGAAGTTGATTCTCTTCATGCAAAAACTAGGACACTGAGAGACAGGTACAAATAAATTACAAATGAATGCGTCCATCAACTTTCTAAAAGTTTTGTAATACCTGTGGTGCACAAAATACTTTGAGGCAATCATGAGTTTTTATGGGGATGTCTTTTTAGATGGAATGAAGTAACTCGAAGAATAGAAATGTGGATTTCCATACAAGAATTGAATGAGATGGGTGAATACACAGCAGTTGAACTCCATCAGGCAAAAGATGTAAACACAGGGGGAATTTTCCAGCTTAGGCAGGTATGTATCTTTTCCTTGCCATCATATTCATGCTTAAATTGATTTTTAAATTTTATTCTTAGTTTCTCTCTACCTCAATTTCCTGCTTAGGGTCATTCTCGCAGAGTTCAGGTGACAGTGAAACCCGTGCAGCATTCAGGAACGTTGCCTCTCATGGTAGAAGCAATTCTTTCAGTCTCTGTAGGTGGGGTGACTGCCAGATCAACCAAACTGCAAAGGGGCTTGGACAGCTACCAGGTAAGGCAGTAATTTCTCATTTTGATGTGGTTCTGCTGTTCTAGACCAAGCCCGACGTAATTCCAAAAGGGACCTGAGCACACTGGAACATGATTTGCAGTTTTACATGTGTTTGAGGTTAATACATGGAACGTGAGCATGTGGTGCTAAACCTGCTTCTTTTTTCGCTTATAACTCAATGTATGACTGATAAAGTACCAAGTGCAGCAGGACAGAGGGAATATGGAAATTGTTTTTACCTTTGTGTGTAGAGGTGATTAATACTAGGTTCCTAATGGTATTAGTTTCTCTACCTTCTAGGGATGGTGAAAGTTGAGGAGGGGAAAAACAGAAAAAAAAAGAAATTTAGTAGAGCAAATGTAGCGAGATACTATTTAGCTTTTCAAAAAGTACCAAGTTGTTATTTGATAAGAATCAAAAACAGTCATCACTGAATGTGAAAGGGCTATTCCACATAGGCAATAAAGTCCTTAAGCAGCATAAATTATTTCAGCTGATACCAGACAAATTCGTCTTGGAAATAAAGCATGATTTTAACAGTGATGGCAAAGAAGAAGTGGAATGGGCCACCCAGGGAAGCAAGGTGCCTTTTGTCAGAAGGTTTGCATTCAGTTCCACAAATAATTCTAACCTTGGATACAGATGAAACTGTAAAACTTGAGATTAGTGATCTGCTTGCTCAGTCGTTTTTCTGGCACTGGACTCTGTGAGGTTTTTTAATTATCTTATTTTTTTTTAATAAACATATTCACTAATACTCAAATCATGTCTGAGCTGCTACAGTCTGTAACGAAAAAAAATCTTTCTACCTATTAATAAGACTAGTTATTTGAGTGTTGTGATTTTAACATTTTACAAGTTTGTGGCAGAAATGTTTGTATTCATGTTTTGGGTTATTTCTGTGAATTTCTGTTGAGCTAAATGCATGGGTTTTTGTGTTTTACAAAATGTATTTTCTCCTACCAGAAGGAGGAGGATGATGGTGGTGATATGGATAGTTACCAGGTATTGCTGCTGTTGCTGTCAATCCTGCGGCATGGGGCACAGCTAATGCTAATGGCCAGCAACTCTCAAATGAACAAGCAAAAGCGGCTTTGAAATACACACGTGCTGTGCGTTTTAGAGGCTACCTGGGCTATAAAACACTGCTATTTCAGTTTACCTTGTGACTTCATACTCTTACAGTGTCCTCTCTTCTCTAGTACTCTGCAGTCAGCTCTCCTAACTGGCTACATGAATTGCTATGGGAATAAAAGCTTTGAAACTTTAATTTAGAATGAAAGCAGTTTCCGGCGAATATCACAGGGAAAAGAGCCAGCAGCTGCAGGCATCCTTTCCAAGCAAATTATGCAGCATAGGATATTTTGTTTGTTTTCTAAAGAAAATATCATAACCTTTTAAGTTGTGCAGTTTTCTGAAATGCTTGAGTGAGAGAGAGTGGAGGATGCGAATGGGGGGTAGATAGAGAAGCTTCAGTGAAGCAATTTTGTTTTATTTGCACAAAACCCAGCCTTGACCCTGTTTTTCTATATGATAAGTCACAATTTAGACAGTATAACGGAAGACTCATTTTAAAAGGTGACAAAGAGCAGAAGGGGAAATCCCCCCCCCCCCCAAAGTAAAATAAATTTCGGATTTCTACATAGAAGACTTTTCTCTAATAGGCAGTCTTACAGAAGTAAAACCAGTTAGGTGAGAATGCTGACATCCCTTAAAATGATGTGTTAGGTTTCCTAGCAATCTCAAAAATATAATTTAAAGGTACTAACTTCTTGCGGGCTGTTTATGCGCTTCCTGACATATCACAGAGAAGAACCAACCAGATTTCCTGTGATACCACAAAGCATGATTGCATGATGGGTTTTGTTTGCATGAGAAATCTTTTAATTGCACTGATAGCAGCTGCTAGCAATGGAATTTTGTGCAGGTTTGAGGGTGTACTGACCTGTCTAATCTTCAGGAGAACTTATGATCAACTGATGATACTGGGTTTTCCTCTTCCATATGCTGTTCTAAACTTTGATTGCCACTTCTGTGAGTAATTAGCTCATGGCGTGTCATCTGTTCAGCAGCAGAGGCAGTCACATTTTCTTTTCTCCTGTTGGAATCTGAGACCTGAAAGCAAATAAACTTCCATTCATGGGTGATGAGGTACTTAGTGTGCATGTCATTCGGGGGAAAAAAGTTTTCTGCATCATGCAAGCCATTTAATATAAATTCTGATTAAATTACCACAAAACTCACTGCCCTTTATTCCTTACCCACATAGTCTAGTGACTTTCTTCTCTGTTTCCATGTTAGGAAGAAGATTTAAACTGTGTACGAGAAAGGTGGTCTGATGCATTAATAAAACGCAGAGAATACTTAGATGAGCAGATCCAAAAGATCAGCAACAAACAAGGTTTGCTTGAAGTCTCTGTCATAAGCACTTTATGCCCTATACCACAAAAAGTGTGTCTCGTGTAATCCTAATCTCTCCCACTGTAGAAAAATCTGAGGATGATATAGAACGGGAAGCCCGACTGGTGGAACAGTGGGTAGGGCTGACAGAAGAGAGGAATGCAGTGTTTGTTCCAGCACCAGGCAGTGGAATTCCCGGTGCCCCCGCAAATTGGTACGTTCAGAAAAGCCACTGGAGTTGTCAGCTTTTTGTACATAAACTTTGTATGCTGCAAGGTACAAATCTAAGGATGTTTTGGAGCTTCCTGTATTTTCCTGTAATAGTACAAACTGCTTTCAGCTGGCAGAAGGCTTAGAAGGTCAGACGCTGTTCTGAATGTAAGAAAGATTTGCTTAGCAAAGATATTACATAGAGTAGCTTTGAAATAGCTTTCAAGGTTTGAAAATCACCTTTGAATATAATATAGTATTTTACAACTTTATACAATTGAGAAAACTATCCAGTAGTTTGATTCCTTTCATAAAAGGAGTGATTGAAAGACGGATGGTAGCACACATGATAATGTCATTGATAAAGGGTGGAGAGGGAAGAAACTGATTTCAAAGGATGTGTTCTCTGTTTCATCTGAATTTGCAGTATATTTCTCTTTAGCTTCATTTAAATCTGTGTTTTAACTAAGATCTTTGGAGCTGACATGCAAAAATGAGGAATGCAACATGCTGGGTTTCAGAAAGTATGGACAAGAAATACTCCTCTAATCAAGTGTACACTAATGTCTCCAATAGTATTTGGGGAATAATGTAGCAATACTCTTTTCTTGCCGTTTTTCCCCTTATCCACCTGAAGCGTTCTGTGATCATATAGCTAAAAGTGCGTTTATGGATATAAACACTGCCAATAGTTACATATCCAGTTGTTTGAAGGGTTGCTGACCTTTATATATGAGATGACTACAACCAGTTAACTTCAACAGGATGTTTAAAACTCTGGTCCTCACAGCAACTGCCACGTGCTGTGTGGTGTGAATTGAGTTTTGGCAAAGCTTTACATTTAGCTCTGTGTAGATAAACAAAATGCTGTCTGTGCCACACAGGCATTCAGAGGAGCCAACAAAATGCTGCCAGCTTTAGCCATTGGTTACAGTTAATGAATATTGTATGAAGATCTGTTTGCCCAAATTAGCTTAGGTATGAATTTGCCTTCTTTGTTGCCAGCAGTTTGTTTTGTTTCAGGATTCCACCTGCAGGAATGGAAACACATATACCTGTCCTCTTCCTTGATCTGAATGGTATGTTGTAAAAGCAGATTAAGAAACTTGTGGAGGGGGAAATGGGGGATTAGTTTGGGTCAATAAATTGTTAAGTGGAAGAATGAACCTGAAAGGTGTAAGAAATCAAACAAGTCCTGGCAATGACACTGTCTGATATGGCTTGTAAACTGCTTTTTCTTCTGGTTGTGTATGTTGGCATAATTAAGCACAACTATTTTAGAATAAAGATAAAAGTCAGGGAACACAGGAGTACAGCGATAGGCTGTACAACAGAAAATAGCGTAAGAAAGCAAGTTTAGTTTGAATCAAACAGCAAATGAGGAAATCCTGTAAGCATTTTGATGTACAAATTCACGTGTCATTAAAGCACTGATGGAGAATCTCCCAATGCTTTCAGAGCTCCTTCCACTGATGTATCTCTAAAGTTTTAAACAGCTCATTTAATGAAGACTGTGTTAGGGCTATAATGAGCATTTTTTAGAGCATCTAAATGTTCTCCCTTTGAAGGCATTTAGTTCTAAATGTGAGAAGAATATTGATATATATATTCTTAAGACACAGATATACGATGTAAGTAACAAGAGAATAGGTAGCTCCACATTTAAGGACTGTTTAGGAAGCAAGTGTAATTATAAACCTGAACATAGAGCAGAAGAGGATCCGCAGTCAGTATCACATCCAGCAATGAAGTGGGCTACTACACATATTTATATAGGCAATGCATCAATACCTGCTTTAGCATATGCTCTTGGAAAATGCAATACCCTGTTCCTTCATCTGTGCTCACAAGGAATGTTTTTATCTTTTTTTTTTTTTACTATCAGTAGAGATTAGCCGACAAAAGATCAAATAGGTTATTTAAACAGGTTGACTGTGTCATTGCACACCTTTTGTTTGTTTGTTTATCTAAAAGCCTAATGTAGCCAGAACTGCTATTCTCAATTTCTTTTGTATGCTCTTGTAATCTTCAAAATGCTGCATGGTAATAAGATTAAGTTGGATTAAATGTATTATGAATTATGGGTAGGCCTTTATTAGGACTTTGCATTACAACTTTGCCTCTATATGTTCATATCCTTTGATATAAAACTATTTCGTTCTTTGTACATTTGTTTCATTAGCTGATGACCTCAGTGCCAGTGAACAACTTATAGGTCCCCATGCATCAGGAGTTAACTCAATACTACCAAAGGAGCATGGGAGCCCATTCTTTTATCTGCCGATCATAAAGCACAGTGATGATGAGGTAAATTGTTAGCAAGCCTCCTTCTTGACAACTGCATCTTGTGTTAATGCTTTCTTCTTATGTTTTATTTCCTACTTCTATGTATTTAATTATTTTTATTATTACCCTTTTGTCTTAGAAGTACCATCTGTATCTAGTGCTGCCTTTATTTTCTGGCCTATTTATTTAGAATTGAAGAGAATGTAACTTGTTAGCTCTTTTGCCTTAATTCAGAGATGAGAAGTCTTAGCTCTTGGCAAAAGAATAATTCAACTGCCTGACTCAAAATCCCTTTTCCTGCTTTCCACACACCTTCATCATTCCTCTTTCAGTCTCTTAGTTCTTCAGAAAAAACTACTTGATTTATTGTGCACACTAGGCAAAGCTTAATACTTAAATAAAACTTTTTTCATTTGTAGCACAAAATTACTGTTTTTTAAATATATGGCTTGGGAATTGTTGGAAATTAATGGTTCTGAATCCATTTTGGAATTTCTTAACTGATTCCTTCCATGTTCTGCACCTACTCAGGCCATTGTTTGAGACCATTTCCAGAATAAATGGGACAGCAGAGTTGGGGAGAAGGGAGACGGAAGGAAAAAAAAAATTCTGCAGAACAGATGCAGGTTTATTCTGATGGAGGCTGTTATAACCTAATCCAACATAGATGGAAGATTTTACATTGAAATTAATATACTTTTAATACAGTAGCAGTAGGATTTGTATTCCTTCATCCAGTCTTTCTTCTGCTTTCCTTTCTGTCTCCAGCCGTGTGAAGACTTTTTTTTGGGGGGGGGGCAGGGTTTGCACAGTGCAGGGATTGTGGTCATGATTGTTTTCCCCAGTATCTTAACACCTCTTTTTTGCTTCTTCTGATAAATTCCTTACTATGAAAAGGAGGTTTGACTCCACTTTGGTCAATGATGCTGATTTTTCTCTCATTAAGGAATTGTTTTACATCATGTTAAATCATTGCAAATGATACTTGTTGTTAGAGTAATAAAATCTTTGATTTCCCTTTCCTTCATTCACTTAATTTGTCTGCATAGGTTTCAGCCACTGCTGCCTGGGACTCTTCTGTCCATGATTCAGTGCACCTGAACAGGGTAACTCCTCAAAATGAGAGAATTTACTTAATAGTGAAGACTACTGTGCAGCTCAGCCACCCTGCTGCAATGGAACTGGTATTACGCAAAAGGATTGCAGCCAACATTTATAACAAGCAGGTAAAAAGTTTCTATATTCTTTTATTCCTTGCTTTGTTTCATATTCTTAATTTAATGGATGTGTTTTCTTAGCTGCTTGCTTAATTTTGTAAGTCTTACGAGAGCGAAATGAAAATTAGGTTTTTATAGGTTGCAGTGGAGCTGTGTACTGGTATATTTCTTTGAACTGTCCATTTTTCAACTGATCGAACTTAGTAGTGTTGTATACCGAGCACAGTGCTGTAAAGAGTGCTTAAAATGTCATAAATGCTAAAAAAGTAATTTAATAAATTATGGTTCTGATTGCCTTTGTAATCAGATTTTGCATTCCACCTTTTTATTTCTTAGGATGTCGTAAATAATAATTATCAAAACAGTAACTGAAAATTACTTTCTTTCTAGAGTTTTACCCAGAGCCTGAAAAGGAGAATATCCTTGAAAAATATATATTATGCCTGTGGAGTGACGTATGAAATAGTGTCCAATATACCAAAGGTAAATTATACAGTATTTCTCTGGCAAATTCACAGAAACCAATGGAATTGACCTACTGCAGTGGGTGATACTGATTAGAAAGTAAAGGTCGTGCTTTGCTGATATGAGGCAGCTTGCCAAAGTGGATATACTGAAGTTCAGTGGAAGATCATGTTTATCTTTAAACAGTTGAAAACTGTGGGGATTTTATTTTCTCTTCCACTGTGTTTAACTGAGTTTTTGTAGTAGAGTTATTTTTGAAAGCCCATGAGTGTCTAAAGGGAAAATATAGAGGGTCCTCAGAGGATTGTTCAGGTCTGTGAAAACAGAATAGCTGGGAAGCTGAGTTCACAGGAATATAAATTACTTTTTATAGAAAAAGCTCATACAAGTTGTAAATGTACTGTAAGATTTATTTTAAAGGTAAACAAACTGGACAAAATGAAAACATAAATAGTCTTGTCACCGTGTAATTGTCACTTTGTTGCAGTACTACTTAAATTTTAAACTCTAGGAAAATCACAGAATATTTTAAGATTTGGGAAGGAAATGACATTTCCTTGCCTAGGAAGTTGTCATTAGTTGAGCCTTAACATACACAATTTCGGGTTATATGTGCATTATTTCTGGAAGTGCATTTACTACAGCAAATGCTCGAAACTTCTCCTAAGCTTGATCTCTTCAGCATCATTTGCATCTCTACTGAAAAGCCCTGGATCATTGACTGTAATTAGGTTTGCTGATAAGTTTAACATGCCCAATTCAAGTTAATTTCTGGATTGAACTGGTCTGAAAAAGTAAACTAACACAATTGGCTTTACTTTTTGAAACCTTCAATGGTGTAACTTCTACTTTAGGCTACAGAAGAAATTGAAGATCGTGAGACCTTAGCGCTGATGGCTGCAAGGAGTGAGAACGAGGGCACGTCTGATGGCGAAACCTACATTGAGAAATACACACGTGGTGTGCTGCAAGTGGAGAACATTCTGAGCCTTGAACGACTAAGACAGGCAAGGAAAAGGCATTTCTTGCACCCTTTGTGCTAATTGTGAGAATTCAAGAAGAGATGATTGATCTTTTAAAAATACTGTGTTACTTTTTTTTCTTAAGTTGGGTTTTTTTTTTTTTTTTGAGGTCGTTGGATAGATAAATGTAAGACTAAGTTACTTCTGTGAAATGGAAATTCCCAGTGGTGGTGGATGTAGTAACTAAAGCTGGCAATGCTGTAGTACTCAGAACCTGAACAGGCAAAGGGCAAAGAATGAATTGCAGACAGAAGCTTTGGTGGTTGTGTGTGCAAGTTAAGATTTGTGAATGCAGGCCCTATCCTGCTAGCTCATTTCTCCTGAGGAGACCATGGCATTGCTGTTAGTGTTTTGTTCTCTTTACACAGGCAGTCACCGTCAAAGAGGCTCTCTCCACCAAAGCCAGGAACATCCGCAGGAGCATCAGCACTCCGAACGTGCACAACGTAAGGACCCTTCATCATCCAGTGCATTAGCACTGATGGGGCAGGGGGCTGCTGTCTGTGTGCTGATGTAATGCTTGCACAACGAGATATGGTGATGATTACTCTGTGCTGGGACTAACCAGCCTGTGGAAAGTGGTCATGAAGTGAAACCCCTCCCCACAACTGTTCGTCCTAGGAGATAAAAAAATTAACAGGGAAATGGGAGGGTTGGTTGAAACTCTTCTCCTTTTATAAGGATATCCATTTAGGAAGTAGTTTAGGATGACAACTGCCCTGATTCAGATTACTTTTATCTTCAAGTCCCTTTAACTTTTTTCACAGTGTAAAGGGGTAGTTTCCATTTTGTGTGCATTTTATGTGATCTCCTCTCACCCACTCATACAGCAGAAATGTAGATGTCTTTTTACGTAATCTGGTCTGAAAAGAGGGAACAAAACAGTTATTAGAACTAAATTATCACAGTGTTTCCTCAAGGTATTAT
Organism: Lycocorax pyrrhopterus obiensis; assembly: GCA_014706295.1. Lineage (NCBI taxonomy): Eukaryota > Metazoa > Chordata > Aves > Passeriformes > Paradisaeidae > Lycocorax > Lycocorax pyrrhopterus. The sequence goes on from JACSVZ010000002.1 coordinate 62,991,025, forward strand.
ATTTCATAAGTAAAAGGCAGGCATTTTGGCATTCTATCTGTTGGTGTTCCGTAGGTGTCCTGTAGCCGACTGGATCTTTCTGCCTGCGATGAAGACGACAAGGTATGGAAACGTAGCAACAAACGGCTCACATTCCCAGATTTCCCACCCCCACCAGAAGCAAGATGTGTTTGACAATTGGGGAGAAAAAAAAGAAGGAAAATAGAAATATATTTTCCTTTAATAGTATTTAAAGCAGTTGATTTACATAATATATCTTCAAAGTTCTGCACCAATTACATATAATTTTGCATTAAACCTTATTGTCCTTCTCTGCTTTTCATATTAGAATTATATAAACTGATATTTAAGAAAGAGAGCAAAACTTTAAATACTTCACTGACCAGCTAGTTAGCTTTTAAACAATCCATTTTTGTGCGACAGGAAAGTTGTCTGAAGTCAGTAATTGACATACCTTTGGTTTGTGGGGTTTGGTTGACTTTTAAAAAAACCAAACACCTAAGTTTACCTATTATTTTTTCCACATTTGCCTGCATCATCACGCAGATTTATGTATTTTTGGTTTTTTAGGGTTGGTCTGAAAGTCACCTAGATATATCTGACTGTTGTTCCAGTTATCAAGACGTATCATGCTATGGTACTTTACCCAGGGAGTCACCTCGCAAGAGCAAAGATGGCAGTGGTGAGACTTCGTATACGTAATGACAGTGCTGGTGGATTTTTATTTACTGCATTAAACTGAAAATTAAATTCCCAATGCTCTTTTCCTACTAAATGCGTTATCCAGCTTCTACTTAAGGAGCTAAACGTAATCCAGAAATAGGGGAGAAAGGGAGAAATGCGTAAGACATCCAGGAAAGGGTGTAAAGTTGAGGGTATCCAAAAAACCAAGAGGAGGGCAGAAGAATGTGCTAAATATAAATCAATACTGTAGAAAAAAAAAACCAAACCCACCCAAAACAAAACAAAAAACCAGAGACACACAAAAGAGCAAAAAGCAGCTGCTGTTATTTTATGAATTCTAAAACGAAGATGCCTTTTTTAAAGTGGGAAGTGTCTTTAGACAGGTTCTTTACATGATATATGGATATTGGCTGTGCCTCCGTGTCTGTGTATCACGGGTGCCTTATTTCCTTCAGGTCACATTGTAGCATGCTCTTCTTGACCAGGCAGTGCAAGTAGAAATACCACTGCAATAAAGTGGGACTGAGGGCTTATTCATCAGTTCCTTGCTTATAATTTCCTTTTTGATCATCCTGGCTGTGCAGGATGGCTGGCGTGGTTACAGGGCAGATTTGCAGTGTTGTGGGCAGAGGTCAGGTGAGGCACAGGAAGCAAAGAGCTTGTCAGTTCCAGTTTCAAGGACACTTCCCACTGTTTTTATGACCAAGATGAAAAGGAGAAATGTTGGAGCCTCAGAATGGAGGGGGCAGATACTGCTGTTCTCTGATTTCCTTCTATTTCCAGACTTCTCTGAGGATCTCACTGAGCTCTGCATTATTTCATGCCTAGGCCAGTGGTTAAATACTAAACATTGACATTTTTCTGTAGCCAGCAAGTTATTTTGAAATATGCTTTTGCAGTCAGGATATGAAGAACTGAAATACACTATTTTTGCTTTTTTACCTAGGTGTTGTAGCAGAGAATTCCCATGCTTTAATGGCCAGCCCTTTTAAAGCATTTTCTCCCCAGCCACCAAAGTTTTTCAAGCCCTTAATGCCAGTGAAAGAGGAACATAAAAGGAAGACCCCACTTGAAAGCCGACCTCTGCTTAGTCAAGAGGTAATCTTTGAAAACCACCTGCTTTTTTGAAGGAGATGGAGTGATTTTGTGTACTTGGCAAATCATTTGCATCTGTTGCAACAGAATTTTGTAATTCTCTGCTAAAATTACTCAGGCCACTCTTTATATGTGGTGGAGTTTTGCTGTTTGTTTTTTACCTGAATACTGGATTTGTGGGTTTGGGGGTTTTTTTACTTCTTGGTAAGTATTCTCCTTTACAGGATACTTCTGTTTTAAAGTAGCAGTAACCTACCTTTTTTTTTTTTTTTATTCTTCATTAAGATGTTGGTGTGGTTTTTTTCATAGATCAAACATAATTCTGTGAAACTGTTCTGGGGTGGTTATAATTCTGGCCTTTATTCCTCACCCTCAAACTCTGGGAGGAACGCATGAGTTTCCCTACCCATTAACTTGAATTTTGATGTCTATACGGCCAGCATGGGTGTTTCACCTTCATCACATCTCACACCTTTCTAACTTGGCACTCATTTATCACTGTGGTCAGAGCTGTGGTTTGTGTGATGTGTTGTGTGTCTCAACCTTTGCAGAGCATGCCTCCATCTCAGGTGCACTGTGCTGGCTGTGCTGTGCCTGCAGGAAGCAGTGCCAGCAGCATGCCTGAGGAGAAGATTGTAAGTTTTGTACCAGTTTCTGTCTTGAGGCCTGGTGGCGGGCTCAGGGCCATTTGGTGGTGGGCTTGAGGCACTCATGCTACTGCAGCAGGACAAAGAAGTTGTGATGTGGATATAACCACTTGTGACTGATTGTAGGTTATGGTTATAACAGTTGCTTGTCTGGCTTGCAAATGCACTCTGTCATTGGAACTAATTCCACTGGGGTTTTGTGTTTTGGTTTTGTTTCGGGTTTTAATGTTTATATGTCATTTGTCTTGTGGGGTGGGGGGAGAGGGGAGGCTGTAGTGTTTACAGGGCACAAATGATCAAGTAAAGGATCGGTTAGTGAGCCATGCTGTTGTCACTCTAATATACCTTGTATGTTACCTAGATTTTGTGACTATACCCCAGAGTAAATGGAATGATCCCATTTGGTGTAAGTAACTGTGCATTTAGGTGTGGGTACACTATAAAAAGCTTATAATTGCCTGGCGTGGAAGTAATATGACTAAAATAAGATTGCTGCTCTTAATTAACCTACAGTCTGTCTTCATCATAATCCAGGCGGAAATTGAGGTGGAGGGCTTTTGTTTTAATCTTCACCTGCTAAATCCTTTTCTCACTGCTGCTTCAACAAAAGGCGTATCATCATTTCTGCTGTATGATGGTTTTGGTTCTGGGGCTGTGGAACGTGGCTGCAAATACTTGCTTTAATCAGAGCTTTAGATTTAAAATTCAGAACTTTCAAATTATTTCCTCTAAGTGTTACAGGCCACCTTTCCACAAAATGCCAGTGATGGATTCTTCCTATTCAACAGTTATTTTCATTCCTACCATATAGCCAAGGCACTAAAAAACTGTTCTGGATTTCTAATGCTATTTTGTAGGTTGTTAGACCGAAGTGTCCTGAGTGTTGTGTATATTTGAAGCTTGGCTGCTAGGTTTGGGTGGCATCTGTTTTACTCTTGATCATGTTAATTTTCCATAAGGTAGCTGACGTGCTGACTTGCACTGAGTCACTGATACAAATAACATGAAGGTATTTGGAAGAAAAAAATCTAGTGGGCTGAAAAAACATCCCTTGGAAAATAAATTGTTACAAAACTTTCCATAGCAACTTGAGGGCAGTTTTAATCCCTTGAGTGAAAACAAAGTCCCACCCCATGCATGCCCTGAATTAACCCAGGCACTTGTCTGTGCTGCTTTCCACAGATACGCAGAAGCTTTCAGAGCTAGAAAAGGGCAACATCCTGCCACCAGGCTTTTCCAACTAGAAGGGAACTAATTCACTGAACACTGTAAACCTGTTGTAGCCAACAGGACCACGGAAAGAGCTGTTCTTTCAGTTCTCAGCTGCTTGCTCCTGCTGCCTTCTCCCCCGTATCAGCACAGCTTTTTGTTTGGTTGCATAGGAAGTCAGATCAAGGGAACTGATCCACCCAGTTGATGGCTTGACTACCGTGGAGTTATATTTCATTTGGATCTACTCCTCTGTCTGATGACCTTTTAGACCCTTGAGTGGGTCCTGGGGAGACAGGCAAGAAGTAGCAGCTGCTAGTGGGACGGAGGTTGACACGGCTACTTTGCAGAGCCCTGCCAGCCTATGGTGTTGTGTTTAGCAAATGATGCTTCTGGGGGGTTTTATCACTTTACAAAAGAAGCCTATGTAGGATATAGGCTTCCCAGACTACCCCATTTTTCAGAGCTGCAGTGAGTCTTATGTTTTAACTAGGCTGGAGTATTCCAATATTCAAAACACATCTCTCAAAGGGCGGGGGGGGGGGGAGGGAAGCAGTTAACAAAAAATATTTTTATTCAGTTGGCCTGAAATAGAGCATTCAACCTGAAATTTCAGAAAGTACTTACACATGCTTGATAATGCAGCTATATCAAAACAGCATGATATAGGGGCCTATTTTATATCATATAGGAGTGCAGTGGCTTATGTTAAGGTCAGATTGAATGTTTTCATATTAAGTGTATTTAAATACTGCCAGTAATTAACATGTCCAAGGGGGGGGATCAGCTAAGAGGAAAGCCTCCTAGCAGGCAATAAAAATTGAGGCACCAGTGATGCAACCACTAGATAAGTATTACTGATTTTTAAATTAGTAAAATGAGAACTAACTTGTTGAGGTTACTTGAGAGGTGTAATTTAGGGATTTGAAAGTTCAGATGCTTTAACTTTTAATGACACAGTATCTTTGTTACGAAGCAGGTGCTCTGTGCTCTTGCTTATTTTGCTTCTTTACTGCTAGAACTTGATGTATAGTCTTGTCTCCTTAGTTCTTGCTGTCATGGTCTGTTACCTGTTCTTAAATCTGCTTTTCATTATAGTCATTCTGTTACATCCCAGGGAAGTTGCTGAAGTTTCTTGACCAGTTTTTCAAAGATTTTATCTTTATTTATACCAATAGCCTGAGCTGTACAAGGCACCTTCTTTCTTTTTTGCCCCAACATCTCACATCCACAGAAATTTGAAGAACTCTGAAATTGCTTTGTTTCTCGAATTTCCCAATCAGGAAACTTAAGAGGAGCTCTGAAAGGAAATATGTCTTGTCCCCACCAGGGGCATCTTTTGTCTGTCACAGGGTGGTGTTTCAGAACCTATTCGCAGCATTCTTCATAGCCCACTGTCCTAGTAAGAAGATTGGTTCTCTGTGCCTTAGCTTTTGTACTTATGATGACAGATAACCCTGAAATGGCACATGACTGACACTGTAGTTACTTGTTTGACCTTTCCTAATCAAGTCACCAATGTCTGTGTGTCTGCAGAGCCATTTCTCAGTTACAGCCTCTTACCCAGTGATTCTGAACAGGGACACCACCAATGTGGGGTTTATTTCAGTCAAATGAGGAATCCTGCAAGTTTCAAAGGAGACACAAAAAACTCTGTTATAAAAGTACCTTTTGGTCTCAAGGGGAAATTTTGCTAGTATCAACTAGAAATACTTCCTTCATTAAATGTTTATTAGTTTGGAGTTCATATATAATCTTCAACTTACAAAAGTATACTTGATAAACTCTTCGTTTTTAATGTTTAAAAAGAGCCCCAAACTATAAGGTTCTGCATAAAACAAAACTTAGTTTTGCACAAGTAAAAAGGGCAAAAGGAAAGAATGATTAAGAAAACATCCCTCAGAGATGAGCAACTGGTATCCTGCAATATGCAAAAAAGATGCTTTGCATAAGCCTTTAGTGCTTGGAAGGGTATTCTTAGTCTCAGTAAAGCAGGTATTAATTTTTTCCTTTACTTCTAAAGGAACTGTGGATTTCAGATGTAAGTAGCAAGATTTTCAATAGTATAAATAATACTCAATAATGACATTTCTAACACTATTGCTCCTCTTCAGAGAAATACATAATTGCAAACTAAAGTTTTCATCCAAATTCTGTATGAGAAATAACTCGAAGCCGTGCTGTAAAAAATTAGTCAGCAAAGGATGCCAAGCCTTTACTTGAGCAAGTATTAATAATATGAAATGTGGTTGGATTTGTCAGATATACTTAGACAAGTAGACACATCCTGTTCAGATACTGATAGCTGTTCCAACAAAAAATTAATATTATTGAAAATCTTGAGTCATCTTAAGAGGCAACTCTGCATGGGTAATACTGAACTCTATTTGCTCTGAGTTTGAACATGGTAGGAATGGAAATGAGACCTTGTGACAGATAAGGGCCATCTGACCTATGGGGAGAGGCTGGAATATCTGGAACTGTTCGGTCTTAAGGAGACCAGTCACAGGGGCATCTTACCAGTGTATAAAAACACCTGATGGGCCAAGGCAGACTCTTCTCAGCAGTGCCCAGTGACAGAACATGAGGCAAATCAAAACACATGAGATTATTCCATCTGATCACAAGATGGAACAAGAAAACACTTTGTCTACTGTGAGGGGAGTCAAACACTGGAATGAGTTGTGCAGGAAGGTTATAGAGATCTCAAAGCCCACCCAACTGGACACTGTCTTGGACAGCCTGCTCTGGCTGACTGCGCTTGAGCAGAGGGCGATTGGGCTAATTGATCTCAAGAGGTGCCTTCCAATCCAAACAATTCTGTGGTTATTCTGACATGGGCAAACTGAGCAAGTCTGTTTCCTGTCTGGGCTTTTGAAGTTTTGTTATACAGTTATTTGAGCAGTCTTGGCTATTATGAAGTGTAGGAAACACTTTCAAGAGGATGCTTATCCTGATGTGTTGGTGCTCTGTGGTCATCTGGTTAACTGTTCTGCTTTTCCTTTGACATTGGTGAATTAAGGTGTCTGAAAGCATCCAGCTACTTCAGATATCACACAGATCTGCCTTGATTAGTATTTGAAATCTGTGATGCAGATAAAGGAACTGAGAAATAATAGGTGCTTAAGTTTCTTTAAAGTACTTCAGCAGTTTTCATTTTTCCTAAAATACAATTATTTCTAGTAGAAATTTGCTGTAAACTAACCATTTTTAATATATATGTGTGCGTATACATATACGTATGTTTATACCTGCATATATATGTATAAATGAAGACATATATGTATAAAAAAGGAAGTACTTAAAAAAACATGCATATGGAGCCCTGCCTGCAGTATTTTATCTTGGGGGAGCCCTACCATGTTGCTGGATTCTTTCTCAGATGCATCTTTACAGACTGAAGTCCTCATCTTCAGATGGACTCTGTGAAAGCCACATCTGTGGTCTGGTCATGGTGCATCCCCACTCATCACCAAGGGGAAATTCAGGGAGGCACCTCCACATTCTGCCAGGTTGATTAGTATCACTTATTTCCCTCCAAACATGTACACGTATGCATACAAATGCTTCCTTGAAGATTCACTGTAATACTTGATCTTTTTGCTTGTATATTCAAACATCCTGAACATCTTCAGGTGGGATAGCCAGGGGTAAGCAAAATCATTTAGCTTCACTGCTATCAGGTTAATAGAAAATCCCACTGTGCAAAGTTTTTAATAATCCCGAAGTTTTTAATAATCTGTATTGTAGCAGGGACTCTGTAAGGCCCTTTTCCATTCATATTTAAGTTTATCTTGTTAGATGGTGAATTAACTCTATACAGTACCTTCAGTAGGTTTAATTAGCCTAAATCATGGCAGAAAAAAAGTTTGTGGATGAAAACACATAACTTTCCTTTTATTGCTTTATATGTTCTGAACTGTTTAGAATTTATTTTCTCAAAATTGAATAGCTCAGTGTAGATAGGATATGTTCCCAGCAACTCTTTTCAATGGTGTCTTCCAGTCTTCAGTTAAAGAATATTAAAGGTATATATTTCTCCATGCTCAGAAAGGAAAAAAATCAAGGATGGTTAGTTTATTTTGAAAACCTCACTGTCACAGGTTCCTAATCCTAATTCCTCTCTTCATTTGCAGGACTCTGAAGAGGAAGACAGTGAGTTGGAGGCCATTAATAAGAAACTGATAAGTCCACAAAGTTTTCAAAATTTCCGGCCTTATGTACCGGAGGAGTTTGCTGACTTCAGTATTTACAATGCTAGCCTGGAGAACAGGGAGTGGTTTTCCTCTAAATCAGACTTCATGAGCTCACGTGTTCTTGAGAAAGAGGTATCCCGCAGCCCCACCACTAGCAGCATCACTAGTGGCTACTTTTCCCACAGTGCCTCTAATGCCACCCTGTCTGACATGCTTGTTCCCTGTAGTGATAGCACAGACCAGCTAGCCAGTCACACCAAGGAGCTGGACTCTAGTGATCCCTCAGGATCATCCCTTGCACATGATTTAAGATCTTCTTCGAACAAGGAATGTCGAGAGTCAGAGAAGGAGTTAGCGAGAGAGAAGTTACCCGTGTTACCACTGAAAGGAAACAGTGCCTTAACGGAGCAAGTACCACTGTCATTCAGTGCCACTGACAGAGACTCTCAGCAGTTACCCAGAGCTGGATCCCTCTCAGCTCTAAGTTCCTTGGATGGCAAAAACACCATTGGATTCTCAGCACGCGAGGTGACAGTTGAGCACACGACGGATGTTCTGGAAGATCACTCCTTTACTGAGTTCATGGGCGTTGAAGATGGGAAGGACTTTGACCATTCAACAGCTTCACAGTCGTGTTCCCTTCTGTCCTCTAACGGAGTGAGCGCCTTGGAGTCACCCCGAGGCCCTGGCAAGGGGCAGAGCATGTGCACAGGCCAGCAGAGCTCTGCAGCAGCAGCAGGTGACCGGCTTGCGGATGCTGTGGAAAGCCCTTTTGGTTCTGGACTGGTGAAAGACACTTCAGACCCTGAGACTTATCCCGATGCTTCTGTGGACGATTTTATTACGAAGGACCACTTGGATGGTTCTGATTGTGAAGAAGGTGCTTCTGCAGATCAAGGCCACGTCTTGCCGAGCTGGGTGGCCGTGGGCGAGCAAGTCTGTGTTGGAAGTAATAAGATGGGCACAGTGAGATACGTTGGAACGGTGGATTTTTCAGCTGGAATCTGGGTTGGAGTTGAACTCAATGTTCAGCTGGGTAAGACTAAATGTGTTCTGGGTTATCTATGCAGCTAGTGTGACCAATTTTTAAAGTCTCCGTACAATCATTCCTTCCCATTCAGTCCTGGGAAGTACCTCCAGTTTCATGAAGCTTGGTATCTGGTACACCCAGTTCTTGTCTTCTTGGTCTTAGGGATGCTCTGATCCATTTTTAACTGTCTGAAAGCCCTGCTTTTGCGTGTTGTGGTAGTTCCCCATTGGTACCCGTCTGTTTTTACAGATCAGAGAAACAAGCAAAGCCTAAAATTGGCGGATTTTTTTAAAATCAGTGTGCACACATTCATGAACAGTGCTAACAGAGTGCATCACTTGTCAGATAGGTTTGCTGTCAGTGGCTTTTAGAGATTTATTGTTGTTTTCCACTGGGGAAAGATGAATTCCAGAGCACAGGTTTTCTTTAACGTCACTTTGGAGGGGTCAGAAAAAGTCAGTGCTCTGCAAGCGTTAAGAGACTTCTATAGAAATGTTTCAGGTCATTTAAAAAGATGGTTTTAGTGGTTTAATAGATAGTATCACTTACACCAGAAGTTTGTCTCCAGCTAAATTTTAAGCTTTGCAAGCAATTGGTTTTGAGGACAGTTTATTTTGCAAAATTAACATGTGCTTGACTTTTTAAACTGTTAGTTAACAAAGCAATATTTTAGAAAATCATCTTTTCAGTCACATTTCAAGCCCTCCTTTCCAGGTTTTGTTCTCCCTAGTGTGTGGTGAGCATCTGGCTCCTCACTCAGCAGGAACAATCTTGACTATTTGACAGATAACCAAAGCTATTCACACTTCAGTGCCTCAATTGTACGTGCTAATGGCAGTACCAGCATTTAATCCTGTGCATTTCTTTCCCTTGAAGGGAAGCACGATGGAATTGTGAAAGGCAGAGAGTACTTCCACTGCAAACCTCGACATGGTGTTTTCGTTCGTCCTGGGCGCCTCAGCAAAGCACCAGCTCCCGCAAGGAAATCAAGTAGCACTTCCCGGTCTCAGGCATCTTCCACTTCAGAGAAACGGAAGAGTTCTGTGCTTCAAAGCTCATCAGTCACTCCCAAGACAGGAGGAGACGTCCTCTGCCATTCAGGAGATGCAGCAGCTTCTGCTTTTTCTAGGAAACAGGAAAACAGGAAATCTTGGATTAACTAAACTGCAGTATTTTTGCACTTACTACACGCATCACTGTGTAGAAAACTTTACGGATTTTTGAAGCTATTGTACATTTTAACCTGTCCATACGGAATGTGTATTCTCTAGAGTCCTTGACTTAATTCTCTAATTTTTTATAAATAATATATATATATTATATATATATGAATGTGTATCTATAGTTTGTCTGCCAGTGGGCAGATACGGCTGCACACTAAAACACAGTTAAAGCTGATCTGTAGATAACTGAGGTACTGGACTATTTGTTACGCAACAACTCGGGAGATATATTTTAAACAACAAAAGATATTTTATTGAGGAAAAACCAGGATGTAAATCCGTATTTGGAAAAAAAAAACCCAACCGCTACGGTTTGCTGTTCTTAATTACCAAAGAACTTGTTTTAGACTGACATATTTGCTGTTTATATCTTTCTATTGTAAATGTTTTAACTGGTAACTTGGTGCCATGTTTCTTTCAGTCACTGGGCACCGTGCAGCCTTATGTTCCATGTTTAAGCACACTGAAATATCCAACTGCTTCGTATGTTTTGTCTTCCTAGAGGCCTGCCACTGTGCTGACTTGGCATTGGAATGACTGACGATGCCTGAAGCTATGAGTCTGGCATTTCACATGTTAGCATAAGCCAGCCGGGCAGTTTGACTGCAAGAAACAGTATTACAGCAAGGGTGTGAGAGGACAACATTTTGGGTTTTTTAGGGGGTTTTGGGTTTTGTGGGGGTGGGGGGAGAAATGGGAAATAAAGAAGCAGTAAATGGATCATGACTGCAGACTTTGCACTTGTTACTTGCTGGTTATTATCAAGATGAAATAGAACCTGCTAAAGTAATTTTAATCTGTAAAGTTTATTTTAATAATGGGAATGATGGAGGGATTTATGTCTGGTGCTCATGAATTCCTAAGAAGGTTGTTCCACATGTAGATACTGTAGATGCCTGTACAAGCGTTCTGGATATTTGTAAAGCAACATGGTGAAAATGAGTGAAGTGAATGGCCTGCTGTATCTTTTCTTTGTTCCTTAGCAAGTGAATGATTGAGATACCTGGGACCTTACTGAAAAGCTGCTGTTCTTTCTTTGATTGTTGTGTACAGTAAGCAGACTCTCGTATTTTACTATTTACTGTAAAGAACTGTAATTTATATACTGCCATACTGTATTTAATTGGTGCAGACTTATTGTGTGTTAGAATACAGACTGTTTACTTGGGATTTAAGAAAAAAACGTTTTGCTTGTGTTTGGTACAATTAGGCTTCGTGCTCAAAGAGGGAGCTGTTTCTAGCTGGTGCTGCTCAGATGCAAAGGACTTGGTAAAAATGCTGAAGGACAGTGTGGTTGGCGTGGGAGACTGGATGGTATTAACCCATCTTACCACTGAGCCTCAGAGGAGAATAGCAGCCCCCCGCTGTGGATGCACGTTCCTCACCTTCTGCTTTCCCCGTCCCTCCCAGGAGGGGGAGCGGAGCCGGGGAACGCCTGCCAGAGAACAGCGTCATGTGGGTCAAGGGGAGATGGGACAAGTTCCTGGAAGACAGACAAGAGAGGATCATTGCTAAATATGTAAAGGCCTCAGCTGCCTGCAGCACGGCTGGCAGCTGGGAGGGCAGTGTGCTGGGGGGAGGCAATGAAAGGAGGGGTTGCGAAGCGCAGTGCACTTGCCCTTGCCATGGCTTTGGTCTCTTCTAAGACAGGATTCTTCTGTGCTAATTGATTTTGGTGAAATGCGTATCTTTACAGAACAGTTCATGCTTCTGGTGTCCACCTAGAGTTGCTCTCGCTGCATTAATGACACTGCTGCTGGAGGAAACTACTGTAACAGAAAAAAAATTATGCAGAATTATTTTATCAGGCACAGATGATTGTAGAACACTGCCAGGTATCAACACCAAACACCCCACTGTCTTGAAGTTAAGTTTAGATGTCACTTTAATTTTAATCTTTTTATAAACCTTTTAGCAAATCCACTTACACATTTGCATTAACATATTTGTCCAGGGCCACTACAAACAATTTTGAAAATCAATGTGGCCATTTTCTTATGGCAAACATTCAGTATTTACACCAGGGTAGCATCTGCCAGCATCAGCTGGGCTTTTCATTGTTTCAGACCGCTGAGAATACAGAATGCATGATTGATTGCTTCAGAAACACTGGGATAATTGCGCTGTTGGAGTAGGCAATCTGTACGTGCCAAAGAGACCAAAGCAAGCCAGCCTCGTGTCCTTCTGTACCCATTTCACAAATCTGTGCTACCATGAGTTCTGTTGTTATTAAAAGTACTTTTGCAAACCTTGCATGTTAACATGCCCTGCCCTGTGTTGATGTAAAGTTAGAAGGAGCACATCTAACGAGTCCAATGATGTGATAGGAAAATGGAAGCTCTTTGGGTGATGTGCTCCTCAAAAGTCTAGTACATAAACAGAACCATTTTTTTCCTGTTAGCAAGGTTAGACTAGGAATTTGCTGTCTTGAACTTTGGATTCAAAGTGGAAGAAAGTCATGGTGGTAGTGCAACTGCGAATTGCTTTTTTAATTGCTTTTAATAATAACTAGCAGCTAAAATACACTGCCTGATAAGCACGGTGTACAGTCCATAGCAAGATCTCAATTTAAAAAAACCAAACTAACTTCAATCATGATACTGAATAGCAGTATGCAGAGCCAATCCCTCAATCAACAAACCTGCCGTCCTGTTTGTTTCCCCAATCCTCACAGAATTACTGGATTTTGACCATCAGGGTGGTAAGAACGCTAAGTAAGATCACGCTGGCCTTCACCTTGTTTTCTGAGTTTATAATGTGCTGTTTCTCCGAGCATGCATGCCCGTATGGAGACACGGAGTGCTCAGGGAACAGCTGGCACAGCCCAGCAAGCACCAGCACAAGCTGGTTTCATCAGCACCACTCACTGCCTCAAGGTTCTCCCACCCAAGGCTTCCTTCCAGTTTGCAGCTGGAGGCAGAGTACGAAGTGCTGGTACTCTGTAAACGGTAACAAGTGCCATGGAGCGGTGTAATGAGAGGAACGTCGGCTGCCAGCCTCGGGGTGTTCCCTCCCCTGCCCTCAGGTGAACTCGCTCGGGTATCGCGTCCTGTGCCAAGGGGAGCGGGAGACAGGAGCTGCCCCCCGCGGGCCGGACAGGCTGGCGGTGGACTTGAAAGAGCACGGTGGGACTTGCCTTTCAGCCTTTCCCCTCTGTGGGTACATGTTTTGGGGGGGCTCTTCGTCTGCTTAGCTGGTGATTTACGGAATCCAACGGGAGGGACAAAAAATGTGTCAAAAATCTCTTGGAGCGTGACGATTTAAGGTTGTTGGGGAAGGGTGGAGAGGAGGTGGCTGGATGAAAGCAGGCTCTGCCTTCTTTCTGCAGCAAAACACGCTAAAAGCAGCTTTTCTCATTAAAAAAAAAAAAATTAAAAAGTGGAAATTGTGTGCTGTCCAAGTGCAGCGGAGTTTTCATCCGTGAACGCGCCAACTGCGAACGCCTTGAGGGTGGACCGCGGAGAGGGGATGACGCTGGAAAGCCATCCAGCTTTCCCATGACCTATTTGCGTATCGCTCCAGCTCATAAATGCATCCATCCCCCCTTAACACCGCGGCAGGGCGGAGCGGCGCCGAGGCCCGGTCCTTCTGCCGGCAGCGCGGGGCGGGACGTGCGAGGCCGCACGGGGTGAGTGGCGGCGGGCGGGCCGCGAACTCGCGGCCCCGGGATCTGCGTGAGGGCCAGGCAACCGCGCGGGCGGGCGGAGCCCCGACGAGGGGGAGGTGGCGGAGGCGGTGGCCACCGCCTCCGCCACCTCCCCCTCGTCGGGGCTCCGCCCGCCCGCGCTGTCCCCCCTTCGCCCTTCTGCGGGCCGGCAGATGCACGTAGGCTCGCTGCGGGCTGTGGCTCAGTCCCTCGCTTTCCCCCCTTCTTCTTAAAATGCCGGCGGGCGGCCGGGTCCTGGGGGGTGCCTCGGGTTAGCAGCGCGATTCGGAAGCGTCGCGTAAGTCGAGGGTCGGACGGAAGGGCTCGGCGCCTTCGGAGCGGGGCCGGTCTCCCCGGTTCTGGACGAAAGCGGTGGTGCCGGCCCGAGGGTCTCGGGTTGGGGGTGATTCCCTGTTCTGCAGGTGCGGGAAACCGTGACGAACGCTCGCACCTGGTTCTTTGAGGAGAGCCCCTCACGGGAAGCTGGCAGGAATACGCAGCCTCGCTGGGCCGCTGATGTTTGGTTTGTTTCTCCCCAGGTGAAACACTTCCGAGGGATCCTGATGTGTCTCTTTCAATTTACCGCTAGAAGGTTGGTTTCCCAAGCGCATTGTGGACTTAAGGCCTCGTCTTCAAAGAAACAGAAGTTTTGCTTGGAAATGGCTCGTCCTAGTTCAAGTAAGACGTGTATTTGTTTGCTTTAGCACCCCGGACAGGTTTTTAAGGTGGATTTGAAGTGCTAGAAGGTTTCGTGTACTAGATGAAATCCACGGCTTAAGTCAAACTGTTTAAAACGGTGTGGAGTTGGTTTTTTTTTTGTCCCCCAGCTAGTAAAATTACCTTTCCATGTCTGTGTTCTGTATAGTTCCAAAAACACTTGCATAGTTGCAGTCAGCATGGTTGCAACATAAACGTGTTTCTAATGTTTATAATTTATGCACAGAAGTATGCAATTGTTAATTGCATTTCCCTTTCATAATCCTAATGAGTAATAAAACTAATTTCTCGTTTCTTTGTACAAGAATGGGCCTCCAGCACTTGTAACAGCTCAGGAGCTGGGTAACCCCAGGAGCCCTGTTCAGGCTAGCAGTTGTAGCTGTCCTCTTTCTGCTTGTTTGGGGGGTATTTTGTTTTTGTTTTTTAATTTGAGAATGTGCCTTAACTTGAAAACTGCACGCGGATACAGTAGCAGCCCCCTCAATAGTCGGGTAGCCGAGGCAAATTTGCTTTTTCTGCTGCCTTGAGCATCAGTGTTTGGCTGCTGCCAGAGACCGGGCTGGGAGGGCTTTTGGCCTGAGCTTTACACATTCAGGGCTTGTGAGGTTTGGTTTGCAGCAGCAGGTGGGGCATCAGAGTAGCAGCGTTCTCTGCCCAGTCCTGTGGCTCTGTGCTGTGGGTCTTGGGACTTCTCCAGTGACTGTTTCTCCTTACAGGAATTTACCTGCCTTTGGGTGGACTTTATCTGTGTGTGTGGGGGAGGTTGTTTTGTTTTTTATTTTAAAGACCACCTAGTAAATTGTGAGGATTCGGGTTGTGGTGAGCAGCTCAAAGTTCAGCTGGAGGCTGCTCACTAGTGGGGTACTGTAGGAGTCTGTACTGAGGCCGGTGTTGTTTAACACCTTCATTGATGATCTGGATGATGGACCAGAGTGTATCCTTGGCAAGATTCCAGATAATACAAAGCCAGGAGGAGTGGTTGATACTCCAGAGCATCCTGCCCCAGAAGAGAAAGAGCCCCAGGCACTAGGACAGGCTGGGGTGACCAGCTGGGGAGCAGCTGGGCAGGAATGTCCCTGGGGATCCGCTGGGCACCACGTTGGCCTTAAGCCAGTGATGAGCCCTTGTAGCAATGAAGGCTCCAGGGTATCTTCTCAATGCTTAAAAACGCCCCATGGTGTTTGTCTGCTGTGAGGGTGGTCAAACAATGGATTGAGTTGTGCAGGAAGGTTATGGAGCCTCTATCCATGGAGATATCAAAACCCACCCCACAGGACACTGTCCAGGGCAGTCTGCTCTGGATGACCCCCCTAAATAGGGGGGGAGGTTTGAACAAGACAATCTCCAGAGGTCCCTTCTCACCTCAGCCGTTTTGTGGTTCTGTGTTGCTTTAAAATTCATATCTGAGGTAAACTGCAAGAGATTTTTTTTGTTTCTCTGTAGCTAACGTGTTCCGTTTTAATCTTGTCTTGACTCACATAAAAAGGCAAAGGAAATTTCCCATCTTTTTCCCAAACTACTTTACCATGCAGTAAAAAATAGAGGGAACAACACATTAAAAAATATAAAATACAGTTGCAAAACTAGAAAACGGCCAAAATGCTTCAAAAGAAAATACGTTTTCCCAAATTACCCTAATTTTGAAGGTGATACTTTGTGGAAAAAAACCCAAAAACAGCAACAAAGCAAACATACATTTTTTCATCTCAGGATCTTACCTCACAATTAGGAAGCAAACTATTCCTGGGTGGTGGTGCCAACAGTTGCTATCGGGGTAGCATCTAGTGTGGGGTTTTAGTTAAAGGCTCTGCCTTTCGAGTATTGACTATAATCACATTTAGCACATGTTGCCCTACTGAGCTTGCTCATACACGTATTTTGAGGATCTCCAGGAATTGCCCTTTAAATTCCAACACAGAGAAGCTCGGGAACCAGTTGGTATTCTGAAATTAAAGTCATGGGAGGTGTGTGTAGAAGCTGTTTCTGGATGCGTAAGTGTGGCCTCTTAGGTCAAAGTGTGAGTGCCTGAACGGCTCCTTGTTCTCCCTGCCCTGGCACAGACATGGCTGATTTCCGAGAGGTGTTTGCCAAAGCCAAGCACATCGCCATCATCACCGGAGCCGGGGTCAGTGCCGAGAGCGGCGTCCCCACCTTCAGAGGGGCTGGAGGCTTCTGGAGAAAGTGGCAAGCCCAGGTAGGTACTGGTGGCCCGTGCCTCTCTGTCCATCATGTAGGTGAGTGTGGAGGGTCAGGAACAACTGGGGGAAGAGGGTGGAAATTCCCCCATGGCAGTGCAGCAGGGACAGAGCGCTCTCTACAGCTGCCTCTGCAGCTCTTCCCCATCCACTTGGGGATCTGCTTCTGTCCTTCAGTTTATCAGTTGCTTGGGAAAAACAGCATTCTTGCAGGCAGCTCTGGGTCTTTCTACAATCCTTGTTTTCCTGCAGTTCAGCTGTTTGCTCATCTTTTGACACCGACACCGTTTTCCTACCTTGTGGGGCCTTTCCTGTTTTAAAGTCTTAAGAGCCTTTTACCAAAATAATGAAGGAAGAACTGATGATCGAGACTGGTTGTTTTCTTTTAATCTTGGTGTCTCATAACACCCTGTAAAAATGCTTTAGTACTTGTTTTATTTGGAGGCAGGTTCTTTAACTCTCCCACAAGCTCTGTCTCGCTGGAATGATCTTGCCAGCACTGAGAGCCACTGGGGTGGGAGAGGAGGTGGGAGCAGACACTGGGAGTGCAGCTGAAATCACAGTGTGAGCTGTACAGGGGCCTCCTGAGTCTCATCCTGCCTGGTGCTGCAGGTGTTCCAAGCAGCTGTTATGGTGTCAGTACCTGCTACCCCAAATTCTGCAATCACACCTGCTTTCTTTGTGGTTTCTAATTACAGCATTCCTGAAAGATTTGATGAAGTTAAAAAAGGGTCAGGGAGATGAGTTTTTTAAGCTGGTTTGGATCTAAAGATGAGTTTTTTTCTTTCAGTGACCATCAATTCAAATAAAACGTGTGTGTATAAATGCCTGATCCTGCTGCATCAGAAACTTGTATTCAGTGTTTCTATGTCAGCAGAATTGTGCACTGAGGCACTGGACTGAGCTGCTCCTCGTTTTTGAGACAGATAAGGCAAAATTAGAGTTACTGTGAACAGCGGCTTCAATTTTACCTGCACACCAAAGGCAAGACATTAGACTTTGGTTTTGACAGTGGGTGTAATTTGGCTTGTGTTACACTTAAATTAAGGCAGAAAAGAAATTGCTAGCAAAGGAAATACATTCACATGATGCTGAGTTTTATAGCTGCTGTGGAAAAGAGAGTTATGGGTGCCAAAAAAATTGTGTGTATTGGAATATCTCATCTTGCTTTGTGGTAAGCTCATAATAGTTTGGTAGGGCAGTACAGAATTTGGTTGGAGTGTAGTGTAAAGCCACACACCACACTATTGCTGTAAGTTTTTTCCTCTTTTGATCTGACATTTTGACTTGTCACCCTTGTAAGGGCTGTGGAACAATATTCTTATCAGCTGCATCTGGTTACAAATAATCTGCTTTCGATAACTTTGTGATGCTGGCAGCAGTGTATGTGGCAGAGATCCAGCAGGATTCATCTGGAGAGGGGATTCTTCTTTTGTTGTAGGATGACCTGTTAGGTGTTTTGCAGGAGCTGGCTACTCCGGGGGCTTTTGCACGAAACCCTTCCCGTGTGTGGGAATTCTACCACTACCGGCGGGAAGTGATGCTGAGTAAGCATCCCAATCCAGCACACATCGCCATTGCGGAGTGCGAGAAGCGTCTGAGCAAGCAAGGAAGGAGCGTGGTGGTCATCACGCAGAACATCGATGAGCTGCACAGGAAGGCAGGCACCAAGCACCTCTTAGAAATTCACGGTAAGAGCTGGCTCACCTCTCTGCCACAGGCCAGGAAACCCGGGGTGGGGAGTGGGAAGAAGGGAAAGCAGGATAAGTACAGAGACAAAAGAACTTTGTCTTTAAAATTATAATAACTTGCATAAAGTTATTTACAATAACACCCTGTTCTCTTTCAGAAGTTGTTTCAAGTACTTCATAGCCTCTCTTTATTCCTCATCTTTAGAATCATAGAATCTCATCTTCCTGTTTTTATTGGATTTTGACAGTACACAGGAACTGGTTCTCCCTTCTCGCTTGCACAGTTTTCTGCAGATCCACTCAAATTCATGTGGCTGTGACACCTGGCTGATGTCACTTAGAAAAGGGGAAAAGAATCCCTAAGGACTTCCACTGTGGTAGTGGTGGTGTCAGACTGCCACCAATAAAGGGTGTATTGGCAAGCCTGGCCTCACCAGCCCTGGTGCTTCCCTCTGTCCCGTTCTGTCCTGTCCCCACCAGGACAGTGCAGTCCTTGGCTACAGGAGGACTAAGGGACTGGAAACAATCAAGATTCCCTTACCTTTCTTTCCTGCACCCAGTGGCCCTCCCCCTCTCTTCCCTGTAGTCAGAGGCATTCCTCACTCCCACAAAATGCCAGAGGAGAACAAGGCACCCAGGGGTCAGCGGGGCTTTTGGATCTGAGGAAATGTACAGGTGTGGAGAGAAAGAGGGTGGGGAAGCTCTTCTCCATCCTTGGAGGTGCCCCACTCATTTCTCCACTCTTCAGGCCCTGCTGCAGGGTGGAAGTCTCCCAGGACAAAGACCCTCCAGCACTGTGATGCTTTTTAACTCAAGTATCAGTGAAGGTTTAAATGGGATTTCCCACCGCTAGTTTTGTGATTTGGACACAGGAAACGTGCACGAGCTCTTTTGCAGTTGTGGACCCAATGATGAAGCCTTGGCAACAGTTTAATTTTGGTTATCTGTATTCCGTACAAAATGGACACAATTTTAAACTCTTGGTAATATTGCACATCTTGACAGCATGTTAGTAATGCTACAGAACTCTTGGGAATGGGGAGCTTTGCATGAAACAAAACATATTTAATGCATATTTAAAGCATATTTAATTTTTTTAATGAAAATGTTTCTGATGTAAGAGGAAAAGCAATAAACAGAAATCATCTCCCTCAGTAATATTTTAAATTATGATTTTCCTCCGAGGTATATTACAGGACTGTGTATTACTCATGTCCTGAGGCAGAACAAGGTGACACAGTGGGACTGTCTTTGCTGTTATGTTCCTGTAGTAAGTTACCCACAAAGTGCAGCCTTTAAGGTCTGTAAATAAAGGCTGCCCGGGATAAACACAACCACTTGCCTGCACAGCCACAACTCATCCCTGGTGTTTCCTCTTTGTGTGTTCCAGGTAGTTTATTTAAAACTCGGTGCACCAGCTGTGGAAACGTAGCTGCGAATTACAAGAGCCCGATCTGCCCCGCGTTGGCTGGGAAGGGGTAATCCATCCACTTTCTTTCACCACTGAAAAAAGGAAGTGGGCAGGGGGATGAACCAGGCATATGCTCACAGATTTTTAGGGACTTTTTTCCCTTTGCATTTCACCAGAGCTTTAGATAGTTGCGTAAATAATTGTTGTGCCTTTGGCAGTCTTGGACAGCTTATTACTGTTGCTCAGCTCCAGGATAATTCTGGACAAATTCCTGCCTGCCTTGCATGTGGTATTTTAGGATTGTAGTAGGTGTCGAAGTTGGCTCAAGTTGCAGATTCCTTGATTGGAGGGTGTGCTTTAGAGAATACTAAGGTTTTTAGAGAATGCTAAGTTTGTATTAGCATATAAAATGCATTTTGTAGAGCTGGATATGTATTTCCATTTTGTAACTTCAGGGCTCCAGATCCTAACACAGAAGATGCTGCAATTCCAGTTGAAGAACTTCCTCAGTACGTATGAACGACTTTGTTTGGGCTGTTACCTCTTCATGCTTTGTGCATCTCAAAGCTTCATGTTACTGTTCGTGTCATTTTGGAAGGACGTTCTACAGGAGAGAAATGTGTGAGACTTTGCCCCGGAAAACTGAGTCTAAAGTTACAGGGACGTCAGACAAGGAGTGTGTAGGAGAAGTTACCATGGTGCTAAAGGCATTGCACGTTTGTGTACCTCAGCACCAAGATGAAACATTCGTGGAGTTTGTAGTAAGTGAAGTAATAGGAGAATTGCAGCAAGAGAGTGAGTGCTATAGCAATAAATGTTTTGTTACTTTGCAGGTGTCACTCACTGTTACTCTGGGATACTGTGCTGGGGTCCCTCACAGGCACTGAAAGTGCCACAGTGCTTTTTTACCCTGCCTGAAGCTTTGCCTTAGCTAGCTGCAGATGCAAAAAGCCACCACGTTTTTCATCTGGTTCCTAAGGGAAAAGAGGCTAACACGATGCTTCTGTCTTTTGGTTCATTTTCTCCTGAAAACCCTATTAGCCAGTTTGTTAAAGCTGATGGAGGCCAAGGTTTTAATTTTCATGCGTTTCAGGAGCTCAGTAAGGGGAAGACACAATTAAGTATCTGTGCTGAACAACTGTTCAGCAACCCCTTCCATGTGACCAGGCAGCACGCGTGTACTTCCAGCACATGTGTAGCATGGAATGAGCTGCCTTCCCTCCAGCACGTGGTAGAGGAGGGTGTGGGGAGGGCTATGAAGGAGAAGGGAGAAGGAGTGATGGCAGGTAAGACATGCCCAAGCGGGAATGAAAACCGCGTTGCCATTCTGCAGCCTGAAGCGCCTCCGTCAGCACCGTGACGCTGTCCCTTTGTGGTGTTTGAACAGGTGTGAGGAGGACGGCTGCAATGGGCTCCTGCGTCCCCACGTCGTGTGGTTTGGTGAGGCCCTGGATCCCGGCGTGCTCACGGCGGTGGAGAAGGAGCTGGATATTTGTGATCTCTGCCTGGTAGTGAGTGGCGCTTTCCTTACCTGTCCTCTGAGCCAGCAGGGAGGCCACGCTAAGGAGGTGGCGCCTCACGGGTAACGCAGATGCATCTGTGCTTCCCTGAGGGAACTGAAAGCCCCGGAGGGACTCTCTGGCATCCAGTGTAAAACATTAAAAGACCTTGCAGTTTGAAAATGCACACAGACTGCTCAGAAGTTAACAGGTGCACAGGTGTTAGAGGTTGGACAATGTTGTTTAGCTGTTGAATTTCACTCCTCCTCTACTCCGCTCCTGCAAGACCCCACCTGGAATACTGTGTACAGGTCTGGTGCCCCCAACATAAGAATGTCATGGAACTGTTGGAGCAAGTCCAGAGGAGGGTCACGAAGTTGATAAGGGGACTGGAGCACCTCCCCTATGAAGAGAGGCTGAGAGAGTTGGGGCTGTTCACCCTGGAGAAGGGAAGGCTGTTGGGAGACCTTAGAGCAGCCTTGAAGTACCTAATGAGGCCTGCAGGGAAGGCAGAGAGGGACTCTTCATCAGGAGCAAGGGGTGATGGCTTTAAACTGAAAGAGACTGGGTTTAGATTACATATAGGAAGAAGTTCTTTACTGTGAGGGTGGTGAGGCACTGGAACAGGTTGCCCAGAGAAGCTGTGGATGCCCCATTCCTGCAGTGTCTAAGGCCAGGCTGGATGGGGCTCTGAGCAACTTGGTCTAGTGGAAAGTGTTCCTGCTTGTGGCAGAGGGGTTGGAAGGAGACAATCTTTAAAGTCCCTTGCAACTCAAACCATTCAATGGTTCTAATTTCTCAAACAGTGAAAAATACAATTATTTTGATACTTTGTTTAAAAAAAAAGTTATGATGTGCTGCTTTTTGAGAGGTGGTTTACATGCCATGTAGGTTCCAGATCCCTAACCAAAACACTTGCTCAGAATATTGTGTTCCCTTTATAGAATAATCTCAAGTAACAGAAGGAACGTTTCGTTGGGTCTTTATTTTTCCTGAAGACAAAGTGTGCCCTTTTGTTCCTAGGATTTTTTTTCACCTACAGTTACAAACTGGTTTCTTTGGGCTGCCTCAGTGAAACAATTCCTGATTGCTATGCTATGTTAAATAGCTACTGATTTGGTTTCATTTCTCTAGGGATCTCCAGGCTTTAGTGCACCTGCATTTGTCCCTTGTGAGAAGGGCCCTCACCTTGGGGCTGGGTTGGTTTGCTCTGTTTGAGCGCTGTCCTGCTACACTTGCGACTTTTGTCGCGTTGCCCGCAGGTCGGGACCTCGTCCGTGGTGTATCCCGCGGCCATGTTCGCCCCGCAGGTCTCCGCCAGAGGAGTCCCAGTCGCGGAGTTCAACATGGAGCCCACTCCTGCCACGAACAGGTTCAGGTAACGCTGCTCGGAACCAGCCTTCAGTCCCCTCCATCCCATCTTTTGCGTCCAACTGCTGAAACTGCTGCGTTTGGACCAATACGGTCTAGTTTTCTCCCCAGCGCTTCAGAAATACTAAGTTTCTGTTAATAAGTAAGAAAAGATGATTCTTCTTCCATGGTGGAATTAAGTTTCACTGAAGACACAAACCGTATTGTTTTAAGGTGTCCCTACGCCCCACCAGGCCTAAACCCCTCTCTCCTCCTCCTCTTCCGTCCGTCCCTCCCGTCCCCCTGCCAGACTAGCCAGGTAACAGAGCAGCGAGCAGCGGGATGCGCCGGTGGCTGCCCGCGCCCTAAACCTGCCGCTTCCTTCCAGGTTCCACTTCCCGGGCCCCTGCGGGACCACGCTGCCTCCGGCGCTGGCGCGACACGAGACGGAGATCATCTCCTGAGCCCCGGGATCATCTCCTGAGTCCCGCGATCGCCTCCGGGGCGCCGGCAGCGACCCGGCCCGGCCGGGCCCAGCGCGGGGCGGGCGGGCTGGAGGCGGCGGCGGGACTCGTCCCCATGGCAATAAAGGGGCGGCAGCGGGGGCCACCTCCGATGTCCTGTGTGTGCGCGCATCCCGCGGGGCGGGACGGGGCGGGAGACGCAAGGGAGGGGGGTGTCCCGGCGCTCGGCATTCCCCGGCGGAAGGCGGGAGCGGTTCCGGGGCGGGTGGCGCAGGGGCCGTGGCCATGGCGCGGCGGCAGAAGGCGAAGGCGGCGGCCGCCGGCAAGCGCAGGGCTCCCGCCGCGCTCCCCAGCCCGGCCTCCTCCTCGGAGGACGAGGCGGACGAGGCCCCGGAGGAGGTGCCCTTCGGCGTGGCGAGGGAGGCGGCCGAGGCCGAGCGGCAGCTCGTGGGGGAGGCGGCCCGGAGGTACGGACACGCCGGGGCCTCCTGCTCCTGAACAGCGGCTCTCACACCAGCGCTTCCCTCCTCTTAGCCCCACTCTTCCCCTTTCACCCCTCTTACCTCTCCCTTATCCCCTCGCTTCCCTCTCTAAACCCCCCTCCACCCCTCTTACCCTCTTCTTATCTCCTTTTTTACCCCTGTTCACGCCTCTTGCCTCCTCTTATCCTCCCCTTATTCCCTCCCTTATCCCTGCTTATTTCCCCTTGTTGCTTCCTTTCCCCCCCTTACCTCCCTTCTTACCCCACCACCCTTATGCCTCCCAGGCCCCTTCTGCCCCCTTATCCCGCCTTCACCCCTCCAAATCCCTTTCACCCGTCCTATCCCTTATCCCCCCACCTTGGCCGTCTCTCACTACCTCCTTTGCCCTTCCAAGCCCCTCCAAGCCCCCGTTCACCCCCTTTAGCCCGCCCCTAATCCCCCCTCTCGCTCCATGGAATGCTGACAGTGGCTCCGCCTCCCCGCAGGCACCGGGAGCTGCTGAAGGAGAAGCGGCGACGGCACCAGGAGCTGTTCGCAGAGCAGAAGGTACCGCGCTACCCCCGCCGGCCCGCGGGCGGGCACGGGGCGTCTGTGCCGGCGGTGTCCGTGCCCGCCTGACTCCCCTCTCCCTCCGCAGAAGCGCAGGCTGCTGCCCGAGGCCGTGCTGCAGGAGCTGCAGGAGCTGCAGGATGTGTCCGCACGGTGAGGGGGCCAAGGGAGGCGGCAGTGGCTACTGGGATCCCGTCTCCACATCTCCCACCCGTGGGGACCCTTCGGGTCCTGGCCTGGGAGGCCGGGCTGGAAACGGGGGCTTTCGTGGCTCTGAGTAAACGAAGGGAGTGGGAATTGAAGAGTAACCCGTTGCCTTCCCTTTGCTCCCCAGGCCCGCAGAGCAGGGTGCGGTGGATGACCCAGGTACGCTACAGCTCGCTTTGCTAACGAGGTGCACATCTGGTATTTCAGGAGTTCATTCCTGTGCCAGAGCTGCAGTGGGGAGCTCTGGTAAAGACACCTTTTCCAAGTCTTAAACGTGAATAGACTGGACAGACTGTCTTTTTCCAAGGATAAGAAATATCTGAGGAAAAATTTAAAGTCACATTTAATCTAATTCTTGCGCCTTTTACAGAAGTCATTTGCTGTATGGTGATTTCAGTTAAATAGCGTGAAGTGTTTAAGGAAATCATAGGCAGGTGTTATAGCAGAAAAAGCAAGGATTAGCAAAGGTGCATTAATATTTTGCCCTTGTTTAAGTTATAAATGCTATTCCTGGGTAGAGTTGTTAAATTGCTTCAA
Organism: Lycocorax pyrrhopterus obiensis; assembly: GCA_014706295.1. Classification (NCBI taxonomy): domain Eukaryota; kingdom Metazoa; phylum Chordata; class Aves; order Passeriformes; family Paradisaeidae; genus Lycocorax; species Lycocorax pyrrhopterus. Next base: position 63,015,857 of record JACSVZ010000002.1, read on the forward strand.
TACTTTATATATCAAACTACAGTTTAATAGCATCTGTAAAATATTAAGTCACTTTTTTCAAACTCAGAATTACAAAATTACAAAAGCGTCTAGAGTGTTTATGACTGTTCTTGCTTCATCTGTACTTCGAAGTACTTCACAAAAAATCTTTAATTTAAACAGTTCTCATCCAAGCCTCACATGCTGCTGTATGGTGTAACTGCTACTTTTTCTTGCTTTTATTTAAAAAAGATCTATTGTATTGGCATAACAAAGAGATGAGCTGAGAATGAAGCAAGACTAAAGCCAGAGCTGGATTTCCCTCTATGGGTTACCCATAGCTGTTGTGTTGCACTGAATTTTTGTTGCATGATGAATCCCATTTTGTTGATGCCAAGGAAGAGGAAAGCTGGCTAGCAATACTTTGGGTTGCCCCCCTGAGCATATTTCTTCCCCTCCCTCTTACAGCTGTTCTTCCTAGTCATTCTGAAAAATGCTGCTTGTTTTAAGTCCTGTTCCTGTTTCACTGAGTGGTTCTGATTTGTAATGTTTGGGAAATTCTGTTTGCAAGTTACTCTAGGTGAAGAACTTGAAGATGGGGCTGCACAGCTGGCACAAGGCCAGGCCCAAGGGCAAGGCCAAGCCGAAGTGCAGGAGAAGAAAGGCAAGAGGAGCAAGGGTGCCAGGTAGGAGGAGGAGGTGATTTTGCCTCCTGGGGGAAGGGGCTTCACAGCAGCTGTTCTGTCACTGTATGGCTGTACCCTCTTCTGCACTTCATGGTCCCCCTGTCCTTCCTCTGATTGAAAGCATATTTATGTGCTAAAAGCACCTTTACCGTCTTCTGGTTTAGCATACTTACATATGTGTGCATATATATATAAAAAATACATAATATAAATAATTTTTATATATTCCATATCTATAACTGCTATGAGATAACTGGGCAGTCGTAAGCACAGCAGTATACATTGTGTTGTGTGCTGCTACAGGTGAGGTGGTTGAGCACGGATTTCCTGCATTTCAATCTATTTTTCTCTCTCCTCTTTATTTCTTTGTCTCTGATGGCCCTTGAGAGGAAGGGCCCTAGCTTCTGGTAGGATGAGCTCAAGACTCCCAGGAAACTACTTGGGGCACACAAAGGCATATGACAACAGCTTGAGAGTATTGATCCAGTTTTTTATTTTTTTAATACTGCCACAGAGCTCATCTGAGTATCAGAAACCAGCACTGGTTGCTGCTGTGCTCAAGTAGCAAAGCTTGACAGCAGTGTGCCTGTTGTTCTGGGTTCTGTAACCACGCTACAGGTAGGGATGTACATCTCTCTTTGACTAGGACAAAAGGAAAGTACATGGCTGTGTGCTTAAAAGACCACAGTGCAACAGGCCTCCACCAGCAGCTCGCCAGAGACTTTCTCAATGCTCAGCTCTATGGGCCACACACTAACCGGGTACAGGGTAAGCACTTCTGCCTGACTGGGTCTGTATCAAGTCTTGTCTGGCTTAAACTCCATGATTAACACTTGTCTCCATTTCAGCAAATGAATTTTTTTCCCTTGCAAACAAGAAAGATCCAGTCAAAAAAGCTGCAGTTCAGTTTGTGGACAAGTCTTGGGGTGAGTATAGAAAGTTGGAGTAGGTACTATTTTATGCATATGTTGTTAGAAGTACACTTGAATAAAAGCACGGTTTCCATGCTAGAGCATCGTGGCTCATGATCCTCTTAACTCCAAGCACGTGGATAGTAAAGGAAGGGCAGCAGGGAACTGCACCTGCAACCTCATTGGGTGTCATGAGCACACCCCCAGGGACAGTGTATGAGACACAAGTTGAAAAAAAATGACTTTGGTATGTTAAACAGCTACTGTCCTAGAGCCAGGGGTGCTCAGTGAAATAAAGACTTCAGTAGCTGTTGTTTCAGCCTCCAGTCTCTGAGCTGTTGGAAGGCATTTCAGATGCATCTCAAGACTTAAAAGCAGGGATACCGAGCTCCCAGAACATTTATGTGAGCACAGGGAAACAACACTCATTTCTCCTCATTTCCAGAATGGATGGGGACAGTCTCACACCCACAAAAGTCTGTGAGGCTCCTGAAGACCTCAGGCACAAGTTACTGATCCTTAGCAACTAGGGCCTGCTTTCCATCTGTGCTCCATCACTGAAAGCACCACTGTGCCCCCCCACCCTCCTGAAGGGGCCTGGTGCAAGCTGGTACTCCTGGCCAGTGGAATGCACCTGGGGCATATAAAATACCTTAGGAAGTTTATCAGTGTTTGAGGTGGTGGTTCTGTTCTGAAATGCCGCAGCAGTCAAGCTGTTTCTCCAGCACATGGGCTAAGAAAAATGGGAACTTAACAGCTACTTTTTTTTTTTAAGGGCAAGATAAAAAGGAAAAAGCAGCAAGGTTTAAGAAACGTTGGCTGGCAACACAGATTAAAAATGGAGTCTGAAGACAGCTTTTTCAGAAGATGCTGCTAAGGACTTTTACTGACAGTTGATCTCTACACAACAGAGGTGGTTTTTCCCCTCTTCATCATCACTTTGCTTTCAGCTCCAGCCACCAGAAGGCACCAAGCTGTGCCTGATCAGACGTCCCTGTTCTCACCCCTCTCCCTTCCAGAAGTTCTTGGGGAAGCTACAGAGCAGCCAGGCCAGTGTTGTAGAACAGCTGGTGCTAGGACCAGGCTTGCTGAGCTGCCTCCATGAGGCAATGCCTTTGCAGAGAATAAAGATGAGCAATGTTTTACCTACTGTTGTGGATGCTGCATTCCTTACAGCAGGCAATTATTCCTGCTGCTTCAGTGACTTGCATCTCTAAGGAAAGGCTGTACCCTAACAGCAGAACCATTAAATCGGCTCCCACAGCAGGACACTTCGCTCCAGCCTGATGATTACTTGTCAAGCAGTAGGGGATTTTCCCCATCTGCAGGGAGCCCTGACTAAGCTTCCTGCACTGTTAGCTAGACTCACTGTGTGGCAAGAACACGGCAAACCTTTCATTCCACCAGCCCAGCTCCTGCAGGCAAGTGGCAGCCCCGGCTTGAGGGATGAGCCACTCCACTCGCGGGTCTCCGCAAGGACCGCTGTTCTAGGATGGAACTCTAGAACAAGAACATGTAGCATACAAATCCATGCTACCGTGGATGTAGACGTAAGTTTTTAATGGCTGGTTAATTATGGTATCACTACATTTTATTGCAATATAGTACTATTTAAGCACTTTTAAAAATGCAAGGTGTACAAAGATTAAATTAAGACTGTAAATTGACTAAATATTTGGTTTTTATATAAATAGGTCATAACCACACTGTGTTGACATGTAATACTGTTATAATACAACAGTTAAACTGGTGAGCCTACACAACAGAAGCTGTCTGTAGTTAAACAAGGAAACAAAGTTGAAAGACCATGTTAAAACAAAAAACTACTAAGATCAACAGGTTGGGATTGTAAGTAGCAACAAACATATTCACTCAGCTCCTGAGTAATTCAAGTTTTACAGTACACATTAAAAAATATCATTTCTTCCCATCAACACTATATATCCAAACCATTTGCATTTTGCAAATTACACTGATTGAACTATGTAACAATGGGGGTGGAGGTTGGCAAGTCATCCTGCTTGACGTTTACATCACCCACATGCTAATACATCCATGTTTTCTACCGTCCCACCACAAGGTAGCAGGATTTTTGGTTTGTTTTGGACAATCGTTCAAAGGATTGGTACTTGTCAATTTGGATGTCTGACGTTACCAGTGATATTTTCAACTCTTAGTTGTCTAAGAGGTTTAAAGATGGAAATTTTCTCCTAACACTAAGTTAGAAATCATTTGCATCATGCTGTAAACTAGGAAGCAACATAAAGCGACAGACTTGTCCTTAGTACATAATTAAAATTCCAAATTCCAGTCAGCAGAGCTGGTCTACTTTCCATGTTGAATATGCCACAACACCTTTCAGACCTTCAAAATGCATAGCTAGTGTAGGTAGTCTTCCACTGTGGCGAACGCACAGGATCCAATTCCTGACCGGGCCATCAATCCTAGACACTGTGAGGCCTGTCCCATGGCTAGGGCAAGCGGGGGTTGCTTTGGCAGATTGTGAGTCTCTGAAAAAGAATGACAGTGGCAGTTAAAATACCTGAATCATTTCACAACAATGCACTGGAAACTTGACATTTAAGCCTACTTAAATCATTCATTTGCAAAGTCTGCTCTTAGAGCAAGACACAAAGCAGGAGCAACAAAGTGACTGCGCACAGCACCATTATTGAACAGGCCCATTTTTGTTCTGACTATAACAGCAGAAAAGAACCTGTAATTTTACATGCCCCCAAAACAATCCCTTTCTTCCCAGAAGAGGGTACCCTACACTGCTATCCTTCCTTACGGAGGAGCAGCAGGGCCACCTGTGTGGGACGAGGGGGAGGCACCCCGAGCACCCTGGGCAGCCAGCAGGCCGCACTTACCTAGTATTGCACTATTCAGTACAGAGCACACTGGTTCTCTTTGTATCGGGTCAAGCTGATTCCCAACAGGGCTGCTCCATGGATCAGAATATGCAAGTAAACTGAATGCATCCTGCGGGAAGATGGCTTTTATTGGATCTCACTGGTATAAGCTACTAGTGAAAAGAAGGACTATTTCATTCAACCATTTTGATTCAGAATCATAAAGGTGACTGTCAGTGTCCATTGATACAAAAAGATGAAATTGTGACAGGACTTGTTCCATTTAGTGTTTTTTCCCAAGAGCAAGGCAAAAGGCAGCATTATTTTACTAAGTGATGGGGTAAGAGAAAACAGACTGAAAACTGCATGCAGTCTTTGGCCAGGGAATTCTTTTCCAGAGCAGTCTCAAATCAAGGCAAACTAATAAACATGCAGAATACTAATGACAGCACATTTTGGGCATCTCTACCAATCCCCTTGCGGTTCATTTATCATTAGAGACAAAAACAGCACTTCAATTCAAGAGGCCAAGTTACATGGTCAGAAATGAGAGAAAGGGAAGTGCTAAATTAATTTCTGTGTTTAATTGTGTAACAGCACTAAATTATCTTCCCTGTGCATGTGCTACACAGACAAGAAAGAAGACAGTGCTACACCACAGCTGAGCAGAATACTGCTCTGAGGCACACAAAAAATGGCAGAAGTTTAAAGCAGAACAGTATTCCAGCACAACATGCTGTGGGAAGTTCCTGCTGGGCAGCAGTTATTCACCTTTACAAGATGATTAAACATACCTTGAGCATTTTTTTATTCACTGTGTTTTTGCCACATTCTCTTCTTAGCTGCTCACTCATTGCTTGCAATTCTCTTCCAAAATGGATCATCCTTTCAATGGCTGCTTGGCTGCCACCACATAGCTGGCGTCTTAACTGACTTGAATCTACTTCTAAAGAAACGACATCGTCATCATCACCACTGACAGAGCCGAGGGTAACAACCTATGGATCTAGAGACTCTGCACTGGTTTCACTCACAGCTGCCTGCCCAGAGAGAGAGCAGGTCAGGCCAGAGACCTTGGCCCCACGTACTCCTGAATCGAGCACTGCTGAACTGCTCCTTACAAACATTTAAGAGACCTGGGTAACAAACGGCCAAGGCTGTCAGCACGTGATGTTCATCTTGCAAGGGGTAATTTTAAACTAAGTACAAGATAAATCAAATTTTACCCTAAAATTTTAAGGGAGTTTAAAAAACATCAATAAAAGTCCACACAGTTCTTTTTTAATTCTTTGGCATTGCATTTCTAAGGATACGCCAAATCGGGAGCTGCTAACAGAGGGTAAAAAATGCTGAACTTCCTGAACAGCCATGATGGATTCTGCTACAAGACAATCATTTAGACTGTTCATACTCCTTGTACAACGCATCTTAATAATTTGGACATTTCAGGCTTCTTTTGTAATCACGCAGAACACTACAACTGATTTCTGTACTGTCTCCTACAATACTCCCCAATACTAGTGATTTTAAAAGAGACTGATGCAGCTTATGAATAGTAAAACACTTGGCTTCTTTGAAAATTCTGCCTTTTAAAATTTACACCTAAAGCACCACATTAAAAAAAAAGGCATTTATCAATTCCTTGTCTTTTTTCATGAATGGAATCAAGTTTTAAAATGAGCATTTTGATAGCCTCTTCAATTACAAATCCACTCTTCTTTCTGACTTTAACACTGCTATTTAGTGATGTATTTTGACCACTATTTAAAAAAAGGATTTTTAACTGGCCACTTTTTTTTTTCCTTAGATGTAAGTGTATCACCTCTGGAAAATACCTGCCTACTTAACCTTACATACACAGCACTAAGGAGAATATATAAGTATTTCAAGAGGTGAAAAACCACCAGACTGAAACTGGGGCGAGTAAACAGTGTAGGCGAAGCACCCAGAAGTCTTCAGGTAGTGGTACTTGTCCCTAGCTCAGCCTAATCTAGGACATCCCTTTCCAAAGGCAGGAGACAACTACATTAAAAAAAACACGAACAACTCTGTGCCCTGTGCAGCTGCTGCATGTCTGTCACAGCAAGTCTCTGCAGAAAAGGCTGCAAGAGAGCGAGGATCAGTTTTGGGTTTTCTGTCACAGAAATAAGGTCTTGTTATAATCCAGTTTCAGAGCATAATGCAGGGAAAATAGCAACTTGCATTCCTCCTTGCAGGGCTGTAACAGAATGACATTTGCTGTTCAACAGTTACCTGTATTTCCCAGCAAAGCTGCGGGATCAGCAGCAGCAGCAGCAGCAGCAGCAGCACGTGCCCCGGAACTGGGAAGTGCTCACAGACCTCTGCACCCGCTGCTGCATTCTGAAGGTCTCCAGTTTCACATTTCATTTAAACTACACATTAACTGACATCTGCTTAAATCAATTGTTTGAATAGCAATTCTGCAGCTGCACAAAGGGCAAGCAGAGGGGATTTAAATACTCATTTGTCACCAACATCAACAGCCATGACAGAGTGTAAAGCAAATTAAATAAAGTTAATTCTTAGCCCCCAACTATATAAATTGGGGTTTTTTTGGTGGAAAACATGGGAAGAAATCAATTTTTCATTTTTTACATTTCCCAAATATAGCTCTCGAGCATTAAGTATTAGCACTTTGCATTCTTCAATATAAGAGATTTAGAATTTCTATGCTTACTGGGGAGCACAAAGATGCCATGAGAACCATGAGTGGGAAGAGGGAGAAGCAATCTGCCAACTCAAACACAGGCTGCTACCCAACAGGGTGTTTCTTCTCAGGTACTTCCTTAGAAAGGTACTTCCTTAGAAATTGATGCTATTTTCAGTAGCCATGAGTTACCCATTTCCCCTGTTCTCACACTGATATTGGACCACCTGAATCAGTGGGTTTAAAATTTACATCTAGTAATAGCAAAACAAGCAAACAAAAAAATTAAGATTTGATCTAATAACCCTAATTTTCAAGTTGGGAAGCATTGCAAGTAAAAACATAACCTTGTTGCCATCACTTAATAAAAATGTAAGAAATATCACTGCAGACCCATTTCTGTGTCACATTCTTCCATTTCGTGATCATGTTTAGAACTACCATTTAGGAAGCCATTGGATGAAGTCTCAGCAACCCCATTGGAGTAGTGATCTGTTTCCATGTCTACATCATTGCTGAAAAGACAGTAATAAATACAAGTTTTACTCGTATTTAAGTACTTAGGTTATCTTTACTACTTCATCACAGTACTTCCTCAGCTACTGAAAAGGTGCTGTTAAATATTACTGAGCTAGACCACAGTTTTTTCACCAGCAACTGGTGATACCAGAGCACCACGGAAATTTTAAGGCTGTCTCAACATCAGTAGTCAGTAAAATAATATTTTCAGATGCTGAAAAACTAAACATGTCCCCCATTATTCAGGAGTAAGGAATATAACACTTTCTAAATACACACCAAAAAGTTCTTACCTTATTTATATAACTGTATATATAGAGAGCTGAAGAAAATGCATTGAGAAAATATACTACTCCCACTTTTAAAAAAATGTAGTTAATATTTATACATTAAAAATATAGTTAAGTCAATATACATCCTACTTTGAAAATACCATATTTAGGTAACTAATTATTTCAAAAAATGCCTCTCCTCTTATTTACTCTCTGGAACGACAGAGGAAAAGCAAAAAAGGAAAACCCCAAAGCAAATGCTGAGTAAACCAGAACACTGAAGAGACACTCAGTGGCAAATGCAGAGCATTCAACTCCTCACTACCCTTTGCTTGCAGCAGCTCACAGAAGTGCTTTTAGAAAATGCCAGCACGGCTTTGGGGACTGAGCTTTGCTGACAGTTGCATCCTAGCTTGTTCTATTCCGTCATGGAGAACAGCAACCTAAAACCTCTGTCAAGACCAAATAGATTCAATTTAGAAGTTTCATATCTTGCTTCTAAGCAACCAAAAATACTCAGCTTCCTTTGAGGAAGGAAACCAAAAGGTCTCTCTGACTGGGCAACAGCACAGCCAAGGAACTGTCTTGCTCTGTGAAAAATCTCCAAGTTGCCCGGACACTGCCAAGCCTTTTGGCAGAGGCAATTGCTGATGCAAACAGAAACTGTGAAAAGTTAAAAAGTAAATTGTCACTCTTACCTTTTTACCCCCAATTACTACTATCCAACTACAACAGTTTTGGTCACCACCACCATATCATCACATCCTATGTGGTAGTTTTGGGAATCCATTTTGGACATTGCAGCTCAGTGCTGTTGCATTTCACATCAAATTAGGTTCTGCTGCATCCATGCAACCCAGAGCTTAATATTTACTGGTTATGAATGACCATATTAACCCTGATTAATAGATTTATTTTCCTTCACTGAATTGAATGTGTTTGCACTCGTGACAGTGACTGGAGTAGGCAAACAATCCTGGTGTATACAGTGAAAGGGAATGCACACTTCATATGTATCTCAATTGTGTTTACTTTGCAGATACTGCCACAAATGGACAGTATCTGGAAAACTTTTCATTACCTATGTGCAACACACTTAAACCAGTGTCAGTGGCTTAAATTAAAATCCCAAGTGCCAAAGAGCTAATTAACCTTCACTATGCAACTTCAAAACTGACCATAGCTATAAGCAAGGTAATTTATTTTTGTCATTTCTTTAACCCAACAGAAGAAAAAGGTCTATTGAGCATGAACTGCCAAAACAACCAAGAGTTATCACAAGCTGCTGGCCCCTTACACTGTGTTTCAATGTCCTTCGGAGAAAAAAAAATCAACCACATCAAATCCCACTGAAAACTCTTCCCTGCAATGCAAACACGTGGACAACACAAGCCTTAATGTAATTTAGAGGCATCTAAAGTTTATTTACCTGGAATAGCTGTTAACCTGCTGTGATCTTGATACATTTATGTTGTTGAGCTCTGGTACATTCAAGCTGGTGGTCGTGTGTTTACTGTGACAGTAAGACTGATGTGCTTTATTTGATATTACTCCATTACTGCAACTACTTTCAAACCCTGAAAGAAAGTTTTAACAATTGTAGTCATGAAGTGGTACTTACAGACAAGTTTGTAGAAAAAATGAAATAAGTATAGTGTTTACTGACCAGGAGCAAGTGTGCTAAATTTGTCACACAAACTCAAGTACTTCACCTCCATGTTTCAGGTATTTGAACCTTTAAGGCTTCTAGAGTGCAGAAGTTAAGCATTATTTAACAGGTACGAACACAGACACGAGAAGGTTTTTCCAGATGTACTAATATACTGGTAAAACAGAAAACTCCACCAATGTAGAAGAGTTTTTTAGAACAGATGCATTAAAAATCTTTTCTAGGCCACTGTAATCATTATGAACGGAAGCAAACATTACTAATTCCTGATCATGGAATTCTTTTGATAAATGTGCAGTAGAATTCAGTGCTGAATACTTTGCATGTTGCTATACTTACACACAACCTCCCTCCTTCAGCATGTAATTATTTTAATTGTTAATATTGTGCTTTGCTAAATAAAATTACACCATGCTGTGAAATTACAATGCCTAGCTAAAATCTCTTCTGACCCTTCTAAAATATAATAGGAAAACTACTATTTGAAGCAAACATGTAATTGCCAGTTCCATCAAACCAAGACCTCCCTAATATGTTCTAAAATAGAAACAGGTCACAGGAAGGGCTTATTATAAAGAAAACAGCTGCTGCCATTTACAAAATCCCAAACATCAATTCTAATAATACATTCACTAACCTGCCTCAATTTTCAAAATTAGAGAAGCTACAGGTACTTTCTACAATACATCCCAATAACCACCTGAAGAACCACCAGAAAATGTGAGTGGCTCTCCACTGACACATGTGATGGCACTTTCTTGACACAGAGGAAAGAAACATAAAGCTGCTGTCCTTCCACGGGCAGCAGTTATTACGATGGCCAGGCTACACTGGCTTTCCACTCCATCCCAGACAGAAAAAATAAATAAATAAAGCACCCCCAATCAGCTCCAGTTTGGATTTGGAAATTAAACAGAAGTGAAAGCTGATGGTCTCTGCTACCTTAAGACATGCTCAGATTTTAACATGCTCAGTTTCCTCTCAGCAGGGGTGCTTTGGAAGGCACCTCCCCATAAGCCTGGGGCAGCTCTCAACCTTCATGGCCTCCCAAGAAAGATTTCCCATTATCTAAATGCTCTAAGAAATGTTTCAGCTGAGCAGACTGAAATGTGGCTGCCAGCAGGATGTCTTTTACCCAACCATACCACCCAGCTTCTGGTGTTTCCTGCTCAACCACAGCTATTCTGACTTCTCCATCGACACCACAGGAAATGGATCATATACACCACTTACTGGATTTAAACCATCTTGCCCAAGTCATAAATTATCATCAAAAGGACAACAGAAATTTATGTCACAACCTTCCACCTCCCAGAGAGAAGCACTTAGAAAATGGTGGCAATCTATTTTGCAAGAAGCAAAGCACGTGCAAAAATTATGTGATGAAACTTTTGGTTTGCCCAGTGACTGGAAATCACGTATTTTAATCATTAAAATTATACTGTTACACAAAGCATTCAGCATAAAATCTTAAGTTTAAAAAACAAAAAAAAAATCCACATGGTGTGGTATGCCCAAATCTATGCGGTCAATCCTCCACGTGTACTTACCAGTAAAGTGTGTGCTGCTCCCTTTGCCTGTTGCCAAATTGTGAATATTCATTCCATGGCTGGGACTCATGCTAGGACTACTGAATGACCGTGGGCTAACAGGGTAACTGTCTTGAGATTTTGGACTGTGGCCTCCCAAACACCGCACTTCACTGTCTGTACCGTTCACCATCTCTATGAACTGGCGCACCCTAAACAAAAGGCAAAAAGTTAAGCTAATAAAACCATTTACACATTTCAAATTACCAACGATACAAATGATTTTGTTTTAGTGTTAAACACAGAACAAGTCTGACTCAACAAAATGCTGGATGTCAGTAACCCAATTGTCAATAAGCTCTGGAGCATTCCACCAAAAATACACAATTACAAATTTGTGAGGGAGGAGAACAGGAATATTATCCTTGGAGGATAGCCTTTGTCACTAAGTCCTCAAAGTTTAGAGATTTAAACCATATTTTCTTGTTCTAACTGTTTTCTTTTATTGGCAGGGGCAAGGTTATTTCTTGAGAAAGATATGTCATTATGTTATCATGTCTGTCATTCCTCTCAAAGTAAATGAGAACAGAGTTTGACTGTGTGGAAAATTAAGCATTAAAGGGTAAGACTTAACATTAAACATCTGCACTAGAAAACAGTTTGAAAAGCAAACTCCCATACAAACCTTCCCTTTAGAGGCTGTTGCTCTTTGTCAATTTCATTTTAGATAAGGAGGTTTTACTATGGACTTTAAGGAAGCTCAGAACTCCTGCTTTATGCTTTAGGCTTCAGTAGCCTCAATAGAACAGGCAAAATTTAGAAAGACAGATTGAGCAAAAGATAACATAAAATTGACGGTATTGAATGAAGTCTTTCATCAAAATGTTCGCATTTTGTGAATTCTATGATAAGTCTGGAGTACTATCACGTGAATTCTGTTCAGCACTTGAGCATGACAGACTTCAAACACATTCCAAGTTACTTAATGGAACATAAAATTAAAGTGCTTTGTTCTTAGAGGAGATAACATATTTTTTCCACATTCAAACACTGCAATGTGATACAAAATTCTGGAGAACAGCGCAGCTGGCAAGTAAAACTCCCAGAATGAAGGTGACTATTGTGTGCCTGGGAAGCCAAGAGAACTCTTTGGGATTATGGAATTTCCACAGTTTTAGCCAGAGGTTTCTAGTAAAGTGGCATGGAATGAAACAGGTAATTTAAACTGATCTTTAAAGCCAGTCACCCCTTTGGAGGAACAGACTAACTTATGCCAACAGGATTCTTAACCTTCTTGAATGTGGTACTGTATCAGTTTCCATTTTAAGTTTTACTTGACACCCAAATGGATTAAAATTCATTTAAAAAAACTACAGAACTTAGTTCTAGAGAACAAGTCTACAGGGAGATGTGAATTATGCTGCAAACCAGGACCTTGATGACAAAACCTAGTTAAACATGTAGCAAATAAGAAGAGCATAAAAAAGTGAAATATACACATTTTCTAAAAAGCGCTGCTTAACTTCGTATAAACTTCCGTGAAAGCTTTAAATGAGTAACTGTCTTGTCTCAGAAGGTACTGTGCCATCTATAAACACACATCTGTATAATTTGAAGACTCACTTTAATGCAAATAAGAGATTAGGATTTCTTTCTAGTAAACTTGGATACAACTGTTGTGTTGTTTCAATGGCTTCTCCCATTCTTCCTGCTAAAACCAATTTCTGAATTCCTGTTCACCAAAAAACAAATAAGAGATTAGGATTTTTTTCTAGTAAACTTGGATACAGCTGTTATGTTGTTTCAATGGGTTCTCCATTCATCCTGCCAAAACCAATTTCTGAATTTCTGTTCAGCAAAACCAACATCAGGTAAATGGACAGCTTATGGATTAATACACGTACATTAATGATTAAAAGACACTTCAACCATCAGTCAACAAGATTTTTTTTCCTCTTAGAAATAATTAGTGTAAAGAAATATCATGCTTCCTTAAAACGTTCAACAGGAAAATTTAAGAACTGCACTCCACCTACATGTATCTAAATAAGAACTCAGTATTTTTATTTATTGCCAGCATCCAACTGCTTTGTAGTCAGATCGTGCATTTAGAGCTAGAATAAGATTGCAGACACTCTTCTGTGATTTATTTCTCGTTTTCACAACTTTATAAATAAGCACATACCAAACTGCTGTCACTCAAGAACATCCAAATTGCATCCCACTCCTACAGGTTCAGTTTTGACTAAGAAAAACAAAAATTTAGTCTCTCTCACCTACAACACATACTTCCAATCAGATTACAGTTGAGTAAAACCTTTCACAACAGTCCCTGCTTTAGCTGATGCTTCTGTGGCTGTAACTTGGCTCAAGTTGCAAACAGCCTCCCAGCTCTCTCTACCAACAGAGAAACTGATCCAAATGAAAAACAGCCCAACACATGTGTTGTTCTCCAACCACAGCAGTTTCCCCATGTGGTATGTCATACAGTAACACAAATGCTTATGGTCATAGAGCAGGGATTTAAATGGAAGGGGAAGGCACTGTTCAATCAGGCTGCCAAACAGCACTGGCATGGCAAGTTAGAACTGAACTGCTGTTAATTCTCCTTGTCCTCTTCCCCTTCACATCTGTAAGCAGGAAAACTCAAGTTTCATTTAACTTACAAAACATTCTCTAGGCTCAATCCCTTTTCACAGTTCAGATAAAAATATAAACGTTTGTCAAGACTAAGTTTTATATTCCTGTTTGTGACTGACCACTAGCTCTCACAAACACTCACTTAGAGACATTACACACATTTGTTTCAGACATATCACAACCTTCCATTCAAGAGAAAAGACAACAGGTAATTTACCACATTCTGCTACATCAAACAAGTTACAAATTATTACTGCACAGATTTTTTTGTACCCAGCTGCTCACACATGTGTAACATCAGATGACAGCAAAGAACTGTGCTATGGAGTAGTGCTGCAAGCAAATTCTACAGTGCTGCTTAAGAGAAGGCTTCATGTAGTATTTGTTTAAGGGAGGAAAAAAGGGATGCAATGTGCTTTCCGGCCTTACTTTGTCTGTTCTTAATGGAAGCTAATTCTTCTAGCACAGTCTGGTCTGTGGATCTGGCGAATGCCTCTGCTGTTGCACAGTATCCATGGTGAACTAAGTAAGATGATACCATTCTAAAAATAAACAAAACAAAACTCAGAAATACTCATTAAATACAGGTAAGAAACCAAGAACTCCTGAATTCAAAAACCCTTTGCTAAAAAAAGGTGACTGAATTGAAAAATTGTACTTGAAATGCAGAGATCTCTGTACAAGCCAGACAAAAGTAATTCAGTTAAGAGCCAGAATATTCTTCAAAACACTGTACAGAATAACCATTTAAAAAAATAATAAACGCATAACTTTACTGTGATGAATTTTAGTAACAATTATTCATCACCCAAAGGCAGGGTCAGTTCAAATATTAACTGCTAGTTAAGTTGGGGTTTTTTTTCTCATTACACACACTGAAGTGAATTTGCTGCACAGTAAGTTTTTGTTTTCACTGAAAAAATAAAAAATGCAAAGTCACAACCACCATTTTTCCAAGAAACACTGAAGAGACACAACTTAACCTGGCATATTGAAGGCTGAGAACACAAAGGGAAACTTCCAGAGCCCAGAGTATTAAAACTGCCCATTACAACCACGGCAACTTTCCTAAAAACTCCCCAGTCCGTATTAGATAGGTCGAATCAGAACAGAAGTCTTACACTCATCATTATAAAGTCCAAATTATTAATGACACAGACAACTCTGCCACAAAATCCATTCATGTTCCCTTTTGCACCGTTATCCAACCCGGTAACAAAACTACTTGTACTATTTTTTAATAGTATCTATCACTCTTTGTGCCAGACAATAGAAAGAATGTTTTAAAGATCTCTGAAAACATGCAATTAACAACTTTTAAAAAAATTAATAATATTACAAGTCTTACTTCTGAATCATTGTTTGCCACTCTCCTTCCCGATCTCCTATTGGAAATCTGTCAATCTGTGCTTGAATTTTGGTTCTCCACTCTCGCATATAGTCTTCAATATCAAATACAAATGGGTGTTGTCCAAAATTAGCATCCACAACCTCTCCTGGTGTTTGAAGTCCTACTGTAGGGTACAAGTTTGGCTGCAAAAAATATTTTAATTAGTTTTTGACACTTATCCTAAAATCCCCACTGTTGCGGGGATTTTTTCATCTCTAGTAACATCCCCACTGCTTCTAGTAGTGTGCTCCAGCAGTAAAAGCAGCTTCTGCCAATACAGCAATACAATGACTGACTAATTTTATTCCCAGTGGTCAAAATGCTTTTTAGTTTGAAAGAAGAAAATCTTACTGACCTTCTAGTCAGAAAATACACTTTTTAAACTGTGCTAAACATTACAACTTTTGGGTTCAATTTCACTAAATATTGAGTAACAATTTTCAATGGTTTTTAAAGGCCTGGTTTTTTCTTTTGAAAACAGAACAGAAATGAAACTTACAAAGTGGGCCATTTTCCTTTTGGGGTGAAATACTTAAAACATCACTGAATTTTAGTGGTAAGAATTGACAGGACAGAAAACTCAATATCTTCAAAATCCAAGTATAGTGCCTAACAAGAACTGTAACAGTGCATTGAAGTTCTCGTGAATTCCTGGACTTGTATCTAGGAAAATACATTATAGCACTTATTGTTGTCTCAGTTTTATTTTCTTTAGTTTCTCCATGCAAATTTGAAATATGCCAAATATGAGAAAGGTAAAATCTGCCTGTTGGGATAAAAGTAATTTTCTTAAATGCAATGAACATCTCAGCAATGGCAAGGCAATCAATTGCATATATGGGGTTTTGTTGCTGGGGTCATTTGGGGGGGTGGGGGCGGCTAGTTTAAAAATTTTTCTGAAGTTTATTTAATAAATAAACCTACATCATAATTACACTGCAGACAATGGTGGTATGGTAAAATGGTATGTTCATCTACAGAACTATATGTTAAATAAATTAAAGCTATCAGTAAGAAATTATCAATGTGCAGGTCAGTAGGAACTCTGAAGCCCAGCAAACCCAGTGAAATGAAAAATACTCTGGTTACTCAAACCATGCCCAAGCTGATCTTGCCTCTATTTTCACATATACAGTGTTTGTTTTTTCAAATAAACATGCTCATACTGTTACCTAGTCTAAAATAATCAACAAACCACAAGTCTCAAATCTTTTAACGAGATGGAAACCATTGATTCTAACAAGGGGTTGAGCTTCACACTTCAGATTATAGTGTCAGTCTTCCTGAGCTGGCACCATGTGCTAGCAAGGAGCCCTGGAAGCATCCCAAAAGTCCAGGACAGGGGCAGTGGTTTCCTACACAAAACACTCAGCCCTGTGGTAGGACTAAGAGGCTCCTTGGGTTACTGACTTCATTTTTCCTTAATATCTGTCCTTGCCTCTTAAGGCCACAGAAAGGGAGTAGCTGGCCAGATGGATGTGCATCACACACTGCACTTTTAAGAGATTAAATCAGAAATGAACTGGATGAGAAAAAAACCAAAGTAAGTGCAGTATCACACCTGTACCAGTAGTATAGGGAAAAGATGCCAGTTTTAAGGAAAGTACAATTTAATTCACTCAAAAGCTGCAAGACTTCAGATATGAGCTGCTTTAAAAAAAAGTAATTTGATACATTCGATTTTATGAAGCAAAGACTGTGAAAATCAGGCATCAAGAATGAGTTACAGTGGCCATGTCTCAAGCAGCCATCCACCATGTTGGTGTTTAATACAGCTCTGACGTTGTATGTAAGGCTTGAATGTGCCAAAGTATGTAAAAACTACTTGCATGTATTATTTTCTGCTAAAACTTTCACTACAATTGCCTGTTAAAAACCTGAAAAGGAAAACCTCTTGTAAGGATCGATGTAAAACCAAAACACTTTCTCCTTCAATTAACAAATTACCACTGAAATAATGATGAGAAATATCTGATATTAAATTGGCTACAACAATTATCATTCTAATTCCAACAAGCATAAGGAAAATGCTAGTTTGATCTGAAACATCTGTTTATGACACAAAGGAAAACTCTGAAAATGCACTTATCTTACCGGTAAATCTGTGAAAGCGATGCCTGTAATAAAGAGAAAATTAAGATTAATTTCCATGTGTCTGGATTCTAGCCTCATTTTCTTAAATGTATCATTATATGTTCAGAAACTCACTCAAACAATCTCAGAAATGAGTTCAGTATAGTGAAATCCACAATGCTTAGGCACAATTCATGTTTTTAAATAATAAACGGCAGTATTTGGCAAAAAGTAATCGTCATTCAAAAATACTTGAATTGCCCTTAATTTTTTCAAAATAGGTCATAAGATTTAGCAAACCATACAGATATGCAGATTAAAAAGTATGAAAGTTCTAGCTACATATTAAATTTAAGAAGAAAGGTAAGGATACCTGAAAATACTTTTTCACTTGCATGTCACGATGCTGCAACATCAAGATTTAATGGTGTCTTTTCTTGTTTGCTATTACTTTTCTTTGTAAATACTCACTCACAATCTTTACACAAGCAGCACGTGTCTATCATACTCCAAACCAGCCTGCAAATGTTTCACTCTAATCCACGCCAGCATGCTTTGGTTTTCAAACAGAACAGCTTAATATCTTGTTATATGATTACAAGCATCCATCTACCCGTAAAACCAAGGGAGTGATTTTGCTGTCTCAGGATCAGAGAAAAGTATGACCTCTATACACTTCAGGAACTTCGGGCAATTTCAGGGGGCGGGGAGCTTTCAGTTAAAAAATAAACATCAGTAATCTCCTTCTGACAGCCAAATAATAACAGTAGTTCAGAATTTCCTTTATTGTTGCAAGTATTTTTTTAATGCAGAATTATTCAAATCCACTTATCCCTTCAAACTTCAATTTATTTTGTATCACCATCTTTTCAAATTTAAGATGAAAACAAAGCTTTTAACCTTTCGTCCTAAATTCCATCCCTGCTTTAAATCTCCATTTTTCACCAGGACTTCAAACCTCAAGAGCATCTGGATTCCTTACCCACGTCTTTTGAGACAGAAGGATGACATACTGAGTGAATCTGTTTCCTTTGTTTTCTCCCATCATATCTCAAAGCTATAATTTTATTTATTCTTTGCTCTTACCCCAACTTTTTCTAAGCTAAACAATTTTTCTATTTGGCAATTTTGACATGCAACTTGCTCTTTTCCAAAATGGAGGCTGTAGGCATGACAAATAAATGATGACTAAGTGATATGTAGGTACTGGGGGTTTTAGGAGGGTTGGTTTTGGCTTTTTTCCAACCCAGGATTTCACACTTGCATGAGAACTGCTTAGCCCTTTTTGCAGCATCAAATCCCAGGCTGAGACAGAGACTTCCTATATTCTAGACCATATATGTGGCCCAGAGAAGGAACATAAATGTCCTCCAAATCATGAATGTACATGAATTCTGGACGACTAGCAGCAGCAACAACTCAGTGAGATGGACAAAATTTCTGATTTCTTTTTCCACTGAACCCAGAATCAATTTTCTTCTGTCAGAAACTCAAGCTAGCAAAGCCCATGACAGCAGGACAGCTGTCAGGTTTCCTTCTGAAATCCATAAAGTGTTTGTCAGACTCAGTCTTTGACAGATGACATTTTTTTAGCCTCTCCTCCTCACCTATGCCATTCTGGTCTCCTCTAAAACCAGATTTTAATCATTTGCACTGTTGTTTCACAGTTGGCCTAATCCAGCCTGCTTTAAGTTTTCCACGGAAAAGGAGGGTTCTGCTCTTGCCTTCGTAGCTCTTTGCTGCTTTCATGTGACCGTAAGGGTAGTGAGAACACTCGTGTCTCTTTAGTTGATCAAATGATCCAACTTACCTGCAGGCACATTGTGAGTGTTTCGAAAAGGGAATAAGATAAGATTGCTTTTCTCAGCTTTAACCCAGTTAAAGATTAGGGCAAACACAAGCCCGGTATCTTCCACTTGGATCTATCCTGCAACAGGATGCCAAAAGAAACAACTACACAGTGCATGGTACAAGTGTCCCACTGCCCTAGGTCTCAAGGTATTGAGTCCAGATATACAGACACATTCAATTTAGAAGGAACATTAAATCATGATAGAATAGAATCACAGAAGTGATTACTTGGAATTGACCTCAGGAGACTCCTAACTCCTGCTGTGACTAGAGGCAGGAAAACTCCCAATTCAGACGTGTTTGCTTAGGGCCTGAGCAAACAAACTGTCAGTCTTGTTCAAGGAGACTAGGAAAAGAATTTAAACCACATCCTTCCCCATTTTGCCAAACCTCCTTTGTGTTTGCCAATGTAAGAAAATAGAACAGCAACTTCAAGAACACCTATTTCAATATCTTACTTCATTTCTTGCTACCCTCTCCTTTCCTTATCGCATTTCTACCCATCACAAAAACCTTATTCTTCTTTGAGCTTTATCCCTTCAAAGATCCTGCTCCCCTCGGCACAATTCCAAGATTTCTTCCCAAGCCTCCACTCCTTCCTTAATGCAGGAAGTAATTTTTTTCTTCTTTCTTTACACTAAGTATCTTTGCTCATTAAATTGTATTAAGTAACTGAAATAGATATTCCATAGAAGTTTTTCACTCCACCCACTCCTGACATCTCCAAACTCAGAAATTGTCTCGCAATGTTGCATAATATTACAATTTACTGTACGAGCTTAATGGACTTAATTTTAGCTCAACTTGTATGATTTATGGCTTTAGCCCAACTGTGAATGACTCCAGACTGGGAATCCAAAAGACACTGTTCTCCAACATATGTTCAAAGTAACATGCATCCAATGTAAGGTTTTAGGGAAGGCTAGGTGTTCCCCTACAGCAGCAATGAATTTCAGCTATACTCATTCTCCTTATCTTCAGTTCTCTTATTATCTATTACTTTATGAACATCAAGCATTATTTGTGGAATTAGTAGTGGAGTTCATTAATGCAGATCCTGTGGAGGGAGATGCTATAGGACAAATCCTCCCAAATTCACAAGGAATGTTGGTGCAAATGGCACAGGAGAAGTTATTTTTCCTAGTTCTTTAATTACTTCACAGACTATAAAACTATCAAAAGAACTACTCAAGCCCTTTGCTTCTGATGTGAAGAGGGTTTCCTATTTACAACAGACTAAAAGACATAATGCTGTCGTGAAAGGCAGCATTTCTCCATACCCAGGCTGTGTCCATTCTTGGTGTAGAAGCAGGTGTTATTGATAAGGTTGACACAACAACCAATGACATCGCCCGTAGTAAACGTCGGGCCGTAAGGTTGTCCCGTTCCAGAGGAACAGAATGAATGTCCATCATCTCCATGGTAACCATATGAATGTTTATCCCAACCTAGAGAACAAAAGCATCTGCAATTTATTCATTTCCTTTATTATTAAATAAATTAAAGACTGTGCTAAGCTGGTATATTCTAACTAGGCTAATACAGTTAATTACTATGCTCAGCTTTCTGCTTTCTAATATTTCTTATCTAGGAAACCTGTACAATTTTTAAAATGACAACTTCTTTTATCAAAATGGCTGAATAAGTAATTCCATTGGTAGTATGTAACAGGTAACGCGACTTCAGGTAACACATTTTTCTCTTTAAGCAAACACACAAAATTACCAACACCAAAAATACAATCAACTACAATGCTGAAATTCGAAAAGCTATATACAGATCTGACATGTCCCAGTAAAGCAGTGAAGATTCTCCTGTTCTCCCTTTCATTTTGCAAAACTATTGCTATCATATGTCATAATCAGATTCTTCCTGGCTAAAAACCAAACATGCATCTCTGGGGAAACGTATTTCTACTCCTGATTATTCTCAATGACTATTCAGCAGCAAGCAGCCTCTGCATAATAACAGAATCTCCAGACTAAAGTGTCACTAGCTGTGCTGCCCCAAAACCTGAAAACAAATTTTAAATAGAAGGAAAAAAATTAGCAATACAGGTGAAAATCATAGCCAAGAGGAAATCATTATGCATGCAAATATGGGGCTGATTTTGCAGGTTAAGAAGCTGTAGAATCTTGAAGAAGCTTCATACTGTTACACTACTCAATGAAATTCACAGCAGGCAATTTTGGTCTGTGCTCGTTTATAAATACCTATCTACACTCTCTGCAATACTGAACTTCTTCTGTCAAGCTGCTGCCTAGTAGGTTAATTTGAAACTATTTTCCACATTTAGACCCTTAATCTTTATCATCAGTAGCTTCAGCTGGTACCACATTAAGCATCTCTCAGTAAATTAAAGACTACCCCAAATTATTGCAGTTACATTGATTAGTAGTATCTTTGACAATTACAGCATCCTAAATCATACTCAAAATAAACTTAATGCCACCCACTAACAATTCACCAGCCTTAGGTGGGCTCACAGTGTAACGGGGACTTGCAGTCATCATATGAATTTCTACCAGAGCATTTGATTAAGAAAGTTAAAATTCAAAAGTTAGAGAATGCAGATACTCAAAGGTCAATTCAACATAGTTTTATATTTTGGTAATTTCAAGGAAGTCAGTTGGTTTGTTTTGGGTGGATATTTTTTACACATTTGAAGATCTGTTAAAAACTCAATATTTTATGTATACACACACAAAACTTTCTGAAGTACTATTTAGAGATACTACAGACAATTGTTATCTAGACAGTGTCCATGCAGGTCAATGTAACAGTCAAAACAAAACTAGGCTACACACTCTTACTATTAAGGTTGGAAAGGTAAAGGTACAGAAAGTGACAGAAGGAGAGTTCCTTCCATGTTTGACAGAAAGTTTTTATCATAGTAGCTCATCTTTATTGCTAGAAATCCAGTTTACAGAGCATGGGAATCTACAGCTTCATTTTTATCAGGAAACATGGTGAAAATTTTAAAATGTATTTGTTTGCTAAAAAGCAGCTGCATGATGTTATAAATAACAGTAAGAGTTGACGGTAGTAGTACAGGAACAAATGAACAGTAAAAGTTAAACTTTTCAGCTGCAAGTGTTACATAACTCCAGGAACAGATACAACACAGAGGTGTCATGCTACACTCTGTTGCTTACTGAAGGTGAATCATATTTTAAAATCAATGTAAGTAACTGAAACGTACCTGGTAGTCTGTTCATGTTCACACCCTGTGCAGAAAGCCCAATTCCCATGTAACTAAAAATGAAAGAACAAAAGAAATGTATCTGTCTCTTACAAAAATACATACGTATGTGGAACATTGCCAAGAAACACTATGCTGATTAATCATATACCAATTAAGCTGCTGAGAGGCCATTCAATAGTGGCATAAGAACAAGGGAGCTGAAAAGGAATTCTCAGCTTATTATTAAACCATATATGGTTTAATATGGACAGATCCTGTCTCTGCAGGAGGCAAGGACGACTTTCTTCTCTTTTTGGCATCCTGGGTTATCAATGGAGCATAATGGTATTAGCAATAATGTTTAAAGCATGAACAAAGAAAGCCAAAGGTCACATCTTATTTTGAACGTAGGGGTACAGCCACACACATACCAATTTCATCATCTTCAACATACCTAATGATGTTTTGCAGACAAACTGGAATGAGTAATTTTATAAAATACATGCAACACTGCATTATTTTAGCAGCAAAAGGCATCCTTGAACAGCACTTATGAAAAGATCACGCTGAAACATTAAAGGCCTGGATTGTAGAGCAGAATGTTAACTTGAGAAATTTACCAGCAATGGCATTCAGCAGTTGGTAATCTGACGGCAAACTGAGGAAAATATTTATACTATACCAACCAGTAATCTGAAATAAAGTCCAAAAGCCAGCTTTACAAAAGGTGGTTTTAATAAAGTCAGTGTCCAGTACAGTTACTAACAATTTAATAGCAAATACTGGAAAGCTGAAATGAAGAATTTCCTCACCCCCAAATAACACTATTAGAAGTCAGCAAAATCAATTATGCTTGTTTTTTAAGCAAAACTAATGCCATTACCAAGACAACAAGAATACAAAAAGAGAAACAGCAAAATGAAAAGCTAGGCTTTCACCCTTGTCCCTTGCCCAAAATAAAGCAACCCCCCCATCAACTAAAACAAGCATCCAAAATCACCCAAACCTACATTTCCTGGTTATCAAATCATTCAAAGTATTTTGACACTAGCTAACATTAGTTAACATGAATTTGCTATGAAATAATAAACTGTATGAAAATAAAATATTCACCTGTGGCAATCTGAAAATATTTTAAGTCAACAAACATGACCTTTGTATTCCCATCTAATAAAATGCAATTTTTAAGCAACTATTCCACTTGGAAGTGTAGGTTCATCTGCTATTTAAAATGCTTTTGACATAGAATGAAACTGAGCAGGACATCTCAGAAGCGATATGCTTAATTGTGTAACAGGGCTTTCTGCTTTTTCTATGGATCACTTCCAACAGTTACCTTACCTGCTTCTGTATTTCATTCTTACAAAGCCCTCCTCTGATAATTTCTAATGTATAATAATACCATCTTCCTCTCCCTCTAACATACCAGCACGAAATGGAACCTCAGAACCATATATAGCAGATATCACATTTAAAAATACTGAAGAGCTGAAGCAAAGGGCAACAAACAAAAGGATTAGTCTTTGCTGCAGCAAAATTAGGCACTACTGCAGCAGCAGATTCAACAAAACAATTATAAATGAAAGCAACAAGTGGAAACCCCTTGATTTTCTCTCAAATAATAAAAGCAAAATAGTTATTAGCATAATCTGGGGTCTGATGCATGAAGGACACTCATGCAAAGACTGAAAATCTCTTGTTCATTAAATAAAGGTTGTTTACTTTTTAAAACAATTTTAGATAATTTGAACTCCACTGACTGCAAAAAGCCTTTGAATGCGAGTCATATTAAAAACTCTTCATTTCAATCGTGGTTTTGTTTCAGTATTTTTAGAGTAACAAAACTAAGGTTACACAAAAATGTAAAACGTTAGATAGAAAATAATTGTCTAGGCAACATTTTCATATCACCACTGTCTTCTTCCTCAGATATCCTAACTTCCAAGCCTCCTCTTTAACTCAGTAACAGCTGTAAAAACAGACACACTCTACTTAATACAGCTGAGAACAAGGAATCTTTACCCACTGGCAACAATGACTAGAAAGCACAAGGCACTGACACCATCTCAGTAAGAAGATGGATGTTCAACAATATGTATTTTTCCCTGGGATTCACTTACAACTACTCAAAATGTTAGCACCATTTCGTGAAGGATAGTTGCTATTAATAGAAACGGAAGTTAGATTACTAACATTCAAAATATTTAATAAATTTACTATAGAAATCTTTCATAAGGCAAAAGGAATATCTACAACTTATGGTCTGAACTGAGTGAAATTAAAGACTCATCAATTAAGCTAATTTATTATTTTTTATAGTTGATAGATAGCTAATCTCATGTTCAATTAGATTAGTGCACTATAAACTGAGGGGGAAAACAATAACGTGACAGACAGGCTATAAATGCTCTAAAATTTATTAACAGGAGCTGTATTTATGCCAAACTACGACATGTAACTTTCTTACCTTTTCCTCACACCTGTAACCTTCACAGACTCAAATCAACTTTTTTGTTTGTTTTTTTAAAGACACTTAACCCATGTTTAGGTCAAGAGTCAGGGTCTGCAAAAAGACTTGCTTCAGTGGGAGGAAGTACATAAATTGTCCTGCTTATTGCTGAAAGTTCACATTTCATGCACCTCAGGATCAGGATCAGGAGTGGCAGAGGTATGTATTTAAGTTTTCCTCCCTTAGTCTACAACAAAAATGATGGGCAGCAAAACAAGTAGCCCAGGTGCAATGCAGGCCCAGAATGTTCTAAGCCAGTTCATGATGCACTTCTTGCTGTCCTGTCACATTAATAGGTTTGGTCTAGGAGAGAGTCTAAGTGGACCTGTTCTTCCTGTCTGTAGCTATGTCAGGCCAGAAGAGCTGTGTCCTTGGGAAGCAGTGGTGTCAGCACCACAAAGCAGCACCCTCAGTCCATCCTGTAGCACCTTCCAAAGACGGACCTGACACAGCGTGGTTTGAGAGAGCAGAGAGGGCAAACAATGGTGTGGTTCTGATGCTGCCTCCCTCAGTACCTGAGGACTGTCCCTCCACCTCAGCTCCGTACCCATACACATCCCTCGCTGCTGCAGTGGGAGGATCATTTATCCAGGCAAATGGAACAAAGTGGCCTGGAGCCTGTTGCACTAAGCAGCCCCTCTTTCTGAGCAATTTCAGCCCCACTGGCAGCCACTCATCACCTCACTAACATGCTCAACTCGTATAGGAGCTCATAAAATAACAAACAACCACTCATGGAAGGCATGAAATCAACCCACGAGAGACTGAAATAAGACTATAGCTGGAAAACAATTTAAAGTCCAACCAAATTGGTATTAAGGACCAAGAAAGCAAGTGCATTTTACAAAGTCTTGTTTCTTCATTTCAAATTGTATTTATTCTTGTTCCAGTCCAGTTCAATTAAGATGTAGGCTACAATTTTAGTGTCTCAGCACATTTTCTAGTTTACACTTCACAAGTCATACAAAAACTTGGGGAATACCACAAAACTACAGAATTTAAAAATTTTTTACCAATTTTTTTATCACAAAGCAAAAGAGAAAAATTTCAAAAAAATAAAGGTACTATAATACCAACTTCTTCCCTGTATCCCATACTAAAAAGCCTAGGCTTCTCTGCAGAGAAATGTCTAAGAAGCAGAAAGCTCACAATAACTATTTTCTCCTCAAGAATCTTTCTAGTCAAAGAGCTAAATTTACATTTTTGCTGGAGCCTAAAGTTTCTGCCTGGATGCCTGAATAGACTAATTGTGAGAAATAAAAACAGCCAGAGCCAAATAGCAGGAAAAAACAGCAGTAAGAGATGGTACAGAACTGCAGATGCTAAAAGATCAAGAAATCAAAAAACTGACAAAGAGACACAACTCTAATTTTTACTTATAACTGTTCCATTAGATCTTTTAGCCACTATGTTGAAGGTATATGGAAGATCTTTCAATACGAAAGTTGATAAAATCGGAACTCAGGTTAATTATCTCCCATCCTGCTCATTCCAAAAAGAGGAATACAGAATCTCAAAACTTATACCAAACCACAGATACCTCAGAAAAGCTAAAGATAAATTTAATTACTAAATAACCACTTCTCCAGCAAAAAAAAAAAAACTAAACACCAGAAATTCCATACTCTATTTATAAAGACAACTAAAATAATTTAACAGATATTTACATAATATGTATAGCCTCCCCACTACAGAAATTTCACCTGCTATCTGCAAAAAGTCAAATTCCTTCTGACTTCCATTGTGCCTACATATGCTACTGAAGACATTATAACCCGGGGAACTGCTGCATGATGCTTCAAAAAACAACTCTTTTGGTGTTGCAGAAAGCAAGTAATCAACGTGGTGTCTTCTTCCCTACATACTACACATTTAAAGAAAGCAACTTCAACCATAGAGTGTTAATATCTAAGTTACCATAATTTCTGTAGGGAACCTAAGACAAAGCACTACCAGGTGTGTACAGCCATAAATAAGGCAACTGAAAACACCCTACTGTTTTGAATGCATTGTCTCTTAAGAAAAGTAGAATTAAAAGAGAAAAAAATTTAAGCTATATAACAGGTATAGTTTGTTTTATCATTATGTTTGTATCTTGGAAAGAGGACAAATAGAAAAAACTGTATCATCCGTAGGAACTTAAAGACTCAATGAATTTCTATAGAGCCCTCACAACTGACTTGCAATGACATAAAAAGTTTGAATGTTTTCCTATAGTTTTCTACTCTGTCTTCACTGATACTATGAGGCCAGAAATAAGGCACATTAGAAAGGCACCTACATTTATCTTTAATATAGTTATTCTGCATTAAAATTTTGTAGAAACGTGCCAATTCAAGATCCTTATTGTTTGCACAATCACAATAAGAAATGAGATGTTAATCTATTCAAATGTTTCAAAATATGCCATAGACACTTTGAGTCTTTCATTTCATATTGAAAACAAGTTTAATTTTATAGAGTATTTCCAAGGAAACAGTACTTTGAACATGACAAACCCAGGCTTCAGATTAATGCAGTTCTGCATAGAGAGGAAAAGACCAAAAATAAATCAGGCAGTCATTTTGCATAGTGCTTGAAACTGTTACTCCTGTAACATTTTTCTTGTGATTCCTCTAATGTTCCTAGAAAGATTCTCATTTAGTGACATCACTCCCACTTTGAGGTTGCACCATTTCATCTTGTGACACTTGTCCCCAAGCACTAGAGCCTTTTTGGGGACCACAGTGTCAGAAAAGAATAGTTGCAAAGAAAATAATACAATGTAAATGTGGGTTACAGTAAAGTTATCATCTATACACTATATTTATGTGAATGAACTTCAGAAGAAAGAAGTAAAAGATTTTGCAAGAAGCTGAGACAGGAAATTAAATATTGTGAGAAATACATATTTAAGTTACAAATTTTAATTTCTAGCATACACCAACAAAGAAATAAACCTTTCGTCACAGTTCCAATATTTCTGACCAGTTAAACACAAACCTCAAACAATTGTATTACACATTTAGTTAATGTTCCTTTCTGTCAATGTCTGGTCTCATACACTCAGGTAAAAAATGAATTACTGCTGTAGTTTAAGAAAAGATACACTTGCTGATTCATGACCTGATCTCTTCTTGCAGCTGCTACAATTCAAATGAAGACACTAATGAAAGAAGGATACTTCAGACCTTATCAGATTCTACTCTATACACAAGTACTCTGCTAATAATGCTGCAAGGCCTACTAATATGTAAATAGAGACTGAGTGAAGTTTTGCATGTTGTTTTAACAAATAGCCGCTGAAGACATATTAAAACTATAAAAATAGGTCTTAGGACTGTATAAAGTTTTTACAGTACGTTAGTAAAGTACAAAACAAATACACACCAACCAGCAACTGATTATGTTATGTATTTTGTTTATTGGTTTATGCTTTTGTTGAACAAGAAAACAGGTATACTGGATGCTAAAGGAAAAGCCAATTTACTGCAACACAAACAACTTGTAATAAAAAAGTATAGTTTGTGTTTGAAGAACTACACATACATCCTCTAGAAGACAACAAAGCATTTGTATTTCACAAACACCACTCAAACACTCTAAAACAGTTCAGGCTCCACCATAGGCATAGGTGTCATGAAAACTCAGACTTAATTCTCGTGGTATTTTTGTTTTGGATAGTTTTTCCTTTTTTATTTCACCACCTACTTCATCACATACACAACACATACCACAAGATACTGCCAAAACAACAGATGACTGATTGTATATCCAGTGTTAAAAACCAGCCATAGTATAACAAGTGTCTAAAGCCTTATTAACACTGCTTTACCAAAAACATGCTGATTACTTGCATGAATTGCTGTACTAACATTTTTTTTTAGTGCAGAACATTTAGCAGAACTTACACATGCACTATAAAGCCTGGCTATAAAGATCTGCATCCGTACCACCACACCACAGACTAAACAACCCTGCTTGCAGAAGTGTAAGCTCAGTGCTATCTGCTAAAAGAATACACCCTTTCTAAACTTAAGTTTTCATTGTTTCTCCTAGATAGCTTACTACTCCCAATCCTTGTTTTCATTCTTCTTTTTAAAAAAAAAAAAAAAAAAAAAGGAAGCATTCCAGGCCAGGTTGGAGGGAGTGTTGAGCAACCTGGTCTAGTGGAAGGTGTCCCTGCCCTTGGTGGTGGGGTTGGAACTGGATGATCTTTAAGGTCCTTTCCAACCCAAACCATTCTGTGATTCTATGATTTTATATTTTAAGCATACATTTTCCTCAGATGTTCTAAAAGCAATGAAGACTGTCTAGAAGTACGTGGCATTACTATAATTTGCCCATTCTTATTAATTGTATTTACAAATCAATGAGTAAGAACGGACAGAAATTCAAGACACTGAGGACAAAAGTATTCTTCCCACAAGTTCATTTTCCCTGGGAAAGAAACAGGTCTCTCCTGGTGAAAGACTTAAAAAGCCAAACAGCCGTATTTAAACTAAAATTAATGGGTATAAGCTCATACCACAACCAAAAGTAGCATTCCCAGTCCCCTTGGTCCAGATTCTGCTTTCTGCTCCAAGTTTCCTACTCTTTTGCTGTTACAGCTATTCATGAAGCAATACAAACAGCCATATTGGGGAACAAACCTGGATGAAAACTAACTCACTCTGGAGGTCAACTTTGGGAAAATGAATTATCCAATCAGGTTTACCATGAAGCTCACACAGTCACAAACTGAGAAAAGGGACATGAACTCAAAGAGTGCTCAGAGACTGCTTCTTCTCATGGTCAAATTTTTTATTTATTTTTAAGTTAACTGGACATTTCAATAGAAATGCAGATATAACTTACTGTTAGTTAATAGTACCCTTCCTACCACGCTTTCTAACCTCGGTTCTGTTCCCCATACTTACACCCACTACTCTTCTACTGTTCCTGGCTCCAATCGCTCACATCCCCATCCACAACGTTCCACATGAGCCAAACAAAGCAAAGCAAAAGAGCGTATAGAAGGAGAATGTAAATAAATAGAGGCTCTTAGACTACAAAAGACAACATGAAACTAAGAAAGAAAATTGAAGAAATAAAGAACAAGAGGAAATATTTACAAGGCAATATGACAATTGGTTAGAACTTTAAGCAAGAATTAAAAAAAAAAATAGGATAATTATTTCACGTGTCTGTACTGTAGCAGCACGTTAGGACTCTTTGTGCCAAACACTCGACAAATACCAAGACAGTTTTTGTTCGAATGGTATTTTGACCTTACTACTTTTACTGAACTTAATTCTCACTTCCCTTTTTCTCATCCAGTACCATCAGTTATTGACCCTATCACACCATATGGAGGTATCAAAAAGCAACTTTGCTCTTCATCTGCTCTGCAACACCAATTTCCATATCCAGTTCTTCCTTCCTAGTAAACCTGTTTTTTTCACACTTTCTTCAGTATGTTCATAATGCCCTCAAACTTGGTCACGAACTTCTGCAAAATGAACATATTACACACCTTCAAATTTCTACTCGAGCCAGTTACCCAGCTAGATACGTTTAAGAATTTAATGACCTAGGTCATTAGAGTGGCATAACCAATGCTGTGCTCAAACACAGACAGCCACAAGAAGCCAGGCTATATCCACGCCCTAAGCAAAAAAAACCAGCTGTGCTTCTTCAGAGAAGAATAATTTTTGCCCTGCTACTTTCAGATATGCAAGATCAGATTCCAGGAGTAGCACCTTCAAGTGCTACAGTAGCACAAAAAATTAATCTCCTGGAGTAGGTTTTTAGTAAAGGTTTTTTGATGATTTCAGGCAAGTAATGCTAAGTAGGGCACACAAGCAAGAATGCTGTTAGACATACTCATATAATATAGTACATGGACCAAATACTTTAAGCTGAGTTAATTAAAAAAAATAAATAGAAGTAGTGAAGGCTACTACCAAAGGGAAATCCAAACAAACACCACTAAATTATCCATTGACATTTACAAAAGTTGGAAGCTGTACTTAAGCTTACAGATAGGTATCTGAGTTGCCTTGGCTAGTCTAGGATTTATTTTAAACACTACTATAAAATTCAGCTGTACTGCTTCCATAGCTAGGCTTAGACCTTGAGAACACTGATTTTGCAAGTAAGGCATTTTAGCTAATTGACCCTATTAATTACATGCTGGTCTTCTACAGACATGGTATTCCTGAACTCTGTTGCCATTACCAGATGACAAGAAGAAAAAAAAAAAAACGTAAAAATGTACCTGGAGCAAGCCAGGTGAAACACAACAGGTGGTGAAAAAGAACTAATAAATCCAAACAGACGCAAACTGGTTTCTACAGTCCTATTTCTCAGCATTAAATCCCCCAGTTTACTTATTATGGAAAAATTTATTAGTTTGAATGCAAGGTAACACTGAACTGTAAGAGATTCATCCTGCATCTCATCAAAGACCTCCTGGACCTGAAAACAGGGTCTAGAGATACACATTTAACATCCAGTGAGGTTCCACATGTTGACTCCTGGTCTTTATCAGCCAAGCTACATTTGGCTTTGGCTGTGTGTACAGTATTTCCCAGCTGCCATACTATCTTATACAATGAAAAAAATTAACATCTCAGCTCATTATGCAGCTAAGGTTTCATAAAGCCACATTAAATAAAGGTCACAAGGCTGAAGCAAGGATGAGGCAGTATTAACTGAAAAAAGTACACCTCCATTTTCTTAGCAAACTCAGCAGGCAACTTCACAAGTCCTAGCTATGTACATCTCACAAGTAACCATTTAAACACAAAACCGTGGAAAAACTTTACTCAGTGATGTTTTCCCACTTTTGCAGGATTGCCTTAAGTGAATTAAAAATTACTAAAATCCAACATAAAGTATCTAAGGCGAAGTGTTAGAGGAGCTATGTAAAATGACACACCCACACGTGGGCACTTTTCGAAATCCATCACTTCAAAAAAGCTAGCTTCCAAACTAAGTAGGCAGAAACCTACTTCAAGAAGAGACACACCACTAGCAAGTCACAATAAGACCCTCTCTTTAACCCACAGCAGCAAGGTAATTTTTAGAAAATATTCCTAAAATTTAAAAAAAAACAGAAACAAAAAACCAAGAAACCCACACACACCACCCCCCCAAAAAAATAAAGATGTTCCTAAAATCCATAGCAGAACGTTACTTGAAAAACTAATTTCTACCATCTCAATTTAAAAATAATTAGGTCTTCACAGTGTGACGAAAGTAGCTACGGATGTTAAGTTTTTCATAGCAAAGAACTCTCTCAGGGATAACTTTTGAGAACAGAAATAACAACAACCTCATAAATGCCCCTACAAAGCTGCAGCAGTACTGAGAGGCTATTCTTTCAAAATAACACTATGCAATACTATAAGGAAAACAAAGAAGTCTGAATACTGTTTCTGACTTACAGAAGGCTTACAGGATGCTGGGAAAATGAAAGAAACAAACTGTAGCAAGACAAAGAAAAGACAAAGGTACTGAATTTCATCTGTAGTTTTTTTTCTCTCAAGATTTATTTTCACAACAGGGCATAAGCACCTGCAACATGCTTGTACAATACCTAGAACAGGGACAGTCAGTCCTGACTAGAACCTTGAAGTAGAACCAACATAGAAAGCAGTCCTACAGTGTATCAGAACTAACACACATCCTCTACCAAAAGAAGCAAAGGACGGAAAGGAATTAAAATGCTCTAGCAAAGATTCCATTAGCACTTCAAGACTTTCCCAGGTGAGATTCTATCTGCCTCAGCAGTCTTAAAATCGCTTGTGCTTCAACAGATTCATAATTCAGATGGATTAGGGGAATCAGCAGCTTCTTACTCATCAATTCTTGTTCCTTCCATAGGGCAACAAATTTCCAGGCACCTACTCAGAATATTCCCCTTTATTCTTATTACTGTTCATCAACAAGTAGCCTTAAGAATAACCTTCTGTTTCAAAATTGGTATGACACCCATGAAAAGATCACACTGAGGAAATATGCTGGTCAGCTACATGCCCTAAAAATTACATTAAAGTCTGTAAATCCATATAGCCAAAATCCAACATCTTTAAAGGTAACAGCAGGGTCAAACTGGTCATTCAAACCCTAACTTTTTTGTCAAGAAAAAAATGATATGATGTTTTGGTATTTATTGTGTACACTGATTTGTGGACAATAAATACCACAATCAACTCTCTTAAAAGAATCAACTATAAGAGTGCAACTTCTCAATAATAAGGAATCAAGCTACATAAAGTGGTAAAATATGAAAATAAGTTCTGATACCAAAGACATCTGTTGACTGAAAGATGATGTGAGGCAATATTTCAATAAATAATTAATTAATAATGGACTCTGCTTACCCATCTCTTCCCTTACTGACAATCTTAACTTCAAAATAGTATATGCCACAGGCTGCAGGTATAGGATGTGTAGCTCGAACAGAAGCAGCATCTTTTGGAGTCTTTCCATGACCTGAAAAACAAGAGCATTCAAAACAGACAAAAAACGTATTTTAGTTAACTGCAGAAGGTGACTCAAAGGTATGCATGCCAACTACTCAAAACAAAAGGTTTATGCAACAAGCAAACAACATACAATATTCTAATCAACCTGATTTTTATGCTGGAGTATTTTCTTTCAACATTACATTTGCATTGCAAGCACCTCTATTGCAACTAAGCATGCTATAAGAAGTTCTGGATATAGTATTCCAAAAAGGTCCTACAATTATTTGAAGGGAAACCAGGAAAAAGTTTCACCACTCTAAGTAACATGATTGACAAAAGGCCACCTGTGTTTGAAAGAACTGTATGATTTCTCAAAAGCACAGGGCTTACTCATTTTTATAGACCGAAACATGACATAAGAGAGTTTAATCTAATGCTTAGCACTTCTGAATCTACAAGTTACTGAAGACACTTCAATTCTAACGTCCTCCAGAATAAACATCAGTCATTATACAGAACATACTACTCATAATTAATTTCCATGTTCAGAATGTTGTTTCAGGACAGCATTAAGCCTTACAGCCTGCAACTGAACTCCTGCAGCTCCTATTCCTTTTTCTTATTATGTCAGCTCTTGTCTACTCTCAGGATTTTCAACCTAAACCCAAGAACTGCTTGCACTCCACTAAGACTAGCCTTCTGAATGTGTCATCCTCTTCATAGCCCTTTCCAAAGGCAAACTGGAAACAGGCTTTTGACCAGATGACTTCTTTTAGCAACAACCTGCTCAAGCAAGCACTGTGTCTCCCAGATATACCCAAATTCCTCAACTTTTGTGTGATGGTCATGCATGGGGCCATTGGACATAGCTTAAAAAAATTTAAAGAACAAGACAGAAAGTATATTGGATCCTTGCAAGAGGTAAAATAATTCAGTAAGATGGCAACCAACTGTCACTGTCATAAGAAAAATCCACACAGATCCCATGCCTACTCTTCATGTGGATCTGTAGCACGATGAAAGAACTGCCTGTTTTGAGTGTGCTGTACCAATCACTTGTGCTGCAGCACTCCAGCTGTCATTTCCAGTCCAGACAGGGAGGCCTACTGCACCTGCATAGCAATTGATCTGCATACGCAAAAATCCCACAACCAAATACACTCCTTCCAGGGACACTAACACGAGCATTACTGCTCAGGCTCAGATTAACCATGTCTCAGGTGCAGCAAGTCAGGTCACACAGCAAAGAAGAAACTGCAGAAGAATGACAGCATAGGCAGGCAGAAAGATCAGGCCCAGCTGGCCCACAGTACAAAACCTCTAAGAGCAGAGGGTCAGGGACTGACCTGTACAGAACCTCTGAGCACAGTGCTCCCTTGTGCAAATGTTCATAGAACCATCAGTGCTTATCAGCCTGCAGAGCCAGCACCCACCAGCTCCTAACAAATGGCACATGCTCAGCCAGGAAGAGCTCTCACCATGGCCACACTGGCAATCAAAACTTTACTAGCACACCACAAATTCTTCACCCACTGACATTAAGTTTAACCTACCAAGTTTTTTCTGATATCAGTGGTTCACCCCAGTGTGCTACTACCTAAAAGCAAGTGGCCAATCACCTTACTTTTCTGGGTACAAATCCATTGCTCACTTCAGTGTGTCACTAGTACTACTAAACATTTTGTAGAGAGAGCCTTTGATCACCTCACAGGTTTGACAACGTTACGCTTATTGCCTACTTTCTACATGTTGATTTCTGATATATCACATGAGGAAAAAATAGTAATTTACTCCATACACAATACGTTTTATTGTTCACTACTTTAAAGTTATTTCCTCAGGCTGTGACAACCAGTGTAATAACTAAGTAAATAATCTTAGTTAGAGCTTCCATGGGTTTGCTTGGTTTTCAAATGCTGGTAGATCACTATTTTGCTATTATAGATTATTATGCCTAAGTATGTAGAAATCCTTCAGCTAAAAGGGCAGAACATTGAACTCCTAAGACATCCCTTCAATTCAAAAAGGTCTGATTAAACAATGCGCTGGGGGAAGGCAGGGGGAAGGAAAAATACTTTCTTTTCAAATGTCTTTAGGTTTTTACTTTAACATAGACTGCAAAGAAGTTCCCTTGGTTACTCCATGCACTTGACAATCTGTGTAGTTTCAGTCTGAGTCATTCTCCTTATTTGGGAAAGTCTTCCACATAGAAAAGACTAAAGCAGTAGGAACCAGCCAAATATTATTGAAAATGTAAATCTATTACCCAGCAGACTTAGCTTTGTGAAATCACAATCTAAGTGTTTGGAAACAATACCTATTTAAGGTACTCTTAGCATCTCTTCCTGAAACTCCCCTTCTCCCACCTCCTCCCCAGTCCAGGCATTTATTTGCAAGGACATACCAGGAACCAGACTGATTAGCTGATCAGGCTTTAAGAAACCTACCAGATTTTTTGAAGCAGCAGATCAGTTCCCTGATCCAGTTCACAACACAGCCACACACAGCTGTCACACTGCAAATAAGAGGTCAACATAGGGGCAGAAGTAACAGGATACCTTACCAACATTGCCAAACACTTCATGTGGTGAAGCAACACGCTTGGGGAAGTCAGTGCCCAAAACTACTTTCATCCCATTAAAACAGAAGACACCCTAAATTTAGAACTGCTGTCCTTTTAACATAATCTCCTATGAATCCCACTTTACTACTTGAGCATACTGCTTTTATTCGTACTTACACACAATTAATACGTCTAAGAGAAGACTCACCAAGCAGTTAACCACTTTCCAATATTCCAAATACCTCTACACTGTCTAAATGTGGTAGTTGAGTCTTTCAGCACCACCAAGCTACACTGAATTATATGTGGACTCAAGAGATTCTAGTTCATCAGCCCTCTTTAAAACAAGAAGGAGGCTCTTAACTGAACAGTTAGCTGAACTGCAAGATTTCTTACCAAAGGATACTATAGGTGTTAGTGTTTAAGAGAGCACTGGGCAAGCTTCTAGAACAGAACTTAACTGAGACACTGCCTTGAGTTCAGAATGTCCTTCAGCTCAAAATGATTGGAAACCGAGAGGGGAAACACACACCATTTATGCCCAACATGTTTTTAGATTTTTTTACAGGCACTCACGACCACTGTCACCAATGGGACTCTTGAGCTGAGTGGCCTATTAGCTTGATGTCTTATACTGCTGCCACATCCTTTGGTAACCTGAATTCTCACTTCCTTGCTCCTGAATAAAAAAGAACTTCAACACCCAACTCTGAACTTCTGAATCGGAGGCTCCAAACACCCAAAGCAGATCACACAAATACTGCCCAATGTTTTGTCAAAACAGACCCCTTTCATAGTCACAAGCTATAGGTTGAGTATTTAATAGAACACTTTTGAAGTATGTCTTATTTAACACTAAAGATTTTCAGCATTAAAAAGAGAACTCTGAAAAGAGATGCACTGGGGCAGGGAAGGGAAAACAGGTCTACGATGCTTGAACTTTACACTGTAAACCATAGGTAAGTTCAATTACCAGAACTGTTTTCACTTGGGCTTTCATTCGAAGTGTTTGACAACCATAAGCTGACTATGCTTTATTTCATTTTTTAAGCATTCACACTGATGATTTTTAGTAAAAGTAGTATCATCACTCCTTTAACAAAATTACAGTGAAATTAATCTAAATTTAAATTCCATCTACTTGGAAAAAAGCTAATTCAGATAAAAACATGTTCAGAGAAGCTATCTCTGCTTTCAAAAAAGATAATCTTTGAACCGAAATCTAAGTGTATAATGCATATACCCTAAATAGTCCAAGAGATATCTATGGGAGCACCTACCTAGACAAAAGTAAGCGTGTTTATCCAGTTTAAATCCTTAAATGAAGTTTACATAAGCTGAACTGCAGTTATTTCCAACAGGTGGTTCAATGACTTGTTCACACTGCCAAAAATAAAATAATCAAAGCCTAATCTTCTGCTGAATTCATTAGGAAAGTTTCACTGAGACAAGAATGGAACAGGCTGCCCAGGCAAGTGGTTGAGTCACCATCCCCGGAGGTATTTACAAAACCTGTAGATGTGGCACTTGGGGACACAGTTTAGTGGTGGACTCAGCAGTACTGAGTTTGTGGTTGGACTCAGTGTTCCTAGAGCTCTTTTCCAAACTAAGTGATTCTGTAATTCTAAGGAAAAAAAAACCAAAACAAAAGACACAAATTACTAATTTTAATTTAACTTTTCCCCCAGTTTAAAAAAAGCAAGACATCTCAGAGCTACAAGGGTGTTCAAAACAGGGAAACTGTACTGAATGTACCCTGAGTGTTTTCTGCCAGAAAAAATTGACACCATCCCTGTATCACTGAGTGACAACACAGAACTATTGGTATAGAATCCTCTTCGTTTTCCAACAGAAAATGGAACGCATAGTTTGCACTGAAAAACAGTTTATTTTTGGTTTTCTTGTTTGGCACTACATACAGTTCAAAGGCAACTGCACTGTAAATAAATGTCTGCCTAAGATTTCCTGGCCTGTGATACGTTAGAAAACGTTCATGCAATGGCAGTTTACTCACAATTGCACAACTTTCTTCAGCTTTTTTGGACAATTGTCACAAGACTAATTTAAGTGAATTTTCTATAGGAGTTTCCATGATTTTAGCACAAGTGATTTTGTCTTTTTACCGAATTCTTTATATAGTTTCTTCCATGGTTACAAATCCACATCGCGTCTGTGTTTTTATCTCCTCATACTACACAGTATAGATCACTATCTGCTGGAAACATAACTTGTCTGTCTAGTGGACCTTTCATATTACACACAGCATTTATGAAAACCCTGTTTTTCCACAGGATCCATGTGTTAATTCTGAATATTTTAGAAATACGTAGGAATATTTTTAAAGATGTCTTGCCTTACTACCTTTGTAATTTTGTGCAGTAACTGCTTTACACACAGCATGGATTTACGCTTTCTTTACCACTTACCTACAGCTCAGAGATGTAAATATTATAATTAAGCGAAATTACATCAGTTTTTTTCCTGATATGGTTTTTCAATGTCTCCCTTACAAAGGTGCACCACAAACAACAGGCAGTTAAGACAGCGTTAGCTTTCTATCAGCTTGCACAGCTAACTGGCAGCAACACAAAAATGTATGTCTGTCCATGTGAAAAACAAAAATACTCTACGTATGATCTTTCATATATTTACAGTATCACTGATGCCACGGTATATGTATTTCATATCTAGATTCTGGCAAAGCTAC
Source organism: Lycocorax pyrrhopterus obiensis (assembly GCA_014706295.1). Lineage (NCBI taxonomy): Eukaryota > Metazoa > Chordata > Aves > Passeriformes > Paradisaeidae > Lycocorax > Lycocorax pyrrhopterus. Next base: position 63,054,294 of record JACSVZ010000002.1, read on the forward strand.
CTATTCTGCTAAACAAAAACACCTCTCCATGTAAATTTTCCTCTCCAAGTAACACTTGTTTCTGAGAGAAAACACAAAAAAGCACTGACTCTTGGGTTTTGTTGACCTTAACAAAATTTAAAGAGCTTTTATCCTGATGCTAGACTATATACTTTTTTTTTAAACTTCCACCACTTGATCAATGCCTGGTTTTGTGGCAGTTTTCATTTTTAAGCACTCTGCAGGATGCGTGCAAAAATCTTCAGGTCCAGAAATGCAGTACACAAAACATCACAGCTGCAATAGGTAGAAAGAGACATCTACTGCAGTTCATGTTTCCATACAAGTCGTCCACTGGTAAGCAGGAAAATGAAAGGAATCTTCAGAAATTACATTGAGAGGACCATCATTCCTCTCACAAACCAATGAAACAAAAATATCATTGCTCACAACACATCAGAACATTAAAATTATGAAGCTAACTATATGAAAAATAACTTTGAAAGCTTTTGCTCTGATTGTTCCTCTCCACCCATTTTTTCAGTATCCCCAACACATCCAAGGTGAATGCAAAGCACTGCCGTTAACACTTTCTACCTCCTATCAGTCACAGAACAGGAGCAAATTACTCCAGAAAAACAGTTCTAAAGCCAGAAATCTATAGAGGCAGAAGAGAAAATTTAGAGTGTACATGGCACCTATACTACAGTAATAGAAAACAGTAAGAATTGCTTTAGGTTACTGGCTTCTTTGGACAGATCTCCCTTTTTCCTTGAGTATTTTGGTCAAGAATACAACAGTTCTTTATCCCTGCTCAATATATGATTCATATTTCCTTTCAACAAAAACATCCACCATTCCTCCACTACTACTTAGGTAACTTCAGAAGCACTGAAAGTGCCAATATTACAAAAGAAGATACTGTGAGCGCTTTCTTTTGAGAACTGATTTGCAGAAACACTATTCCACAGTGCTAAGCACATTCTTACTTGCTATCTTCCCTTATTCTCATTGAACCTCCTCATTTTCTTCCTTTTTATTGTATTCTTAGGGCTGAAGGATCCAGGAGGCAGAAGAGGCAGGGGATGTTTAGCGTGTTTTCCCCCTGGTTCTCCTGGAGAAATGCTCTGATACCATTCACTGCTTAGCCGAGTTAGCAACTCCAGGTGCCAGGTTGGTAACATAAACATGGAGTTGCCCTAACAGCCACCTTCATTAAATTACCCAGAAGAAAAGAGGGGCCACTTAAGAAGCCATTTATTCCCATCTGCACTTAGGAAAAAGAAAAGCACAGACATGTTACATTGGCACCTTTCCTTTCCAGAGTCCTCTGGGCTAACCTAGGAACTCTCCAACCTTCAGCACTTACCATTATTTAAGAGCTAGAGTAAAGGTTATAACCTACTAACTGTGCTTTATGACTTCTGTAATTTCTTTGAGGTAATGATTTTCTTTTTTTTAACACCATGGCAAAGAAGGTAAGTGAGGAAAAAAAGCACAAGAAAAGCTTGAAAATATACTTCTGCAATAACACTGAGAGATCAGAGAGGTTCGATCTCTAAATTCTAGCTAATGAGCAAAAGAAGTTGGCCAAAGCAAAACAAACCAGCAGAAGGACCTGATAGCCACTAAGCTATGATCATCTTAGAAGGAAAAAAACCAAAACCAAACAACCCACTGCCACTAAGCACCAGAAAACACAAAATGTTTCTAAAAATACAAGGTCACAACACACTGAACAAAAGCCAGGAAATTCAGAGTTCAGTATTAAATTACATATCCTTAAATCACTCGGTGCCTCCCAGAAACCTGCTCTATAGTCATCAAGCTCCTTTATCTTTGTATCTTTGTACAGTGCATTAAACTTAGCATGTTTAACAAGAGTATTCTGTATGTAATAATAAAACCTCTCTATTAAAAAAAGTCTTCTAGAGTACATTTAATCCTTTTGTGGCAGCCAGATTCTGCCATGTGTTTGTGTTGCCGTTTTCCTCCTCCGATTAAACAGTAACATGTTTGTCGAGATTTCCCTAGAATTTCTCCACTGCAAACTTTGAGAAAGGGTAATTGCACGGTTGTTTTTTTCCCCTCCCACTAGGTTCAATTGACTACAGACTGACAAAAGATCCAGTTCTTCACAGCCAACTCAGAAGCGGCTTTGAATCCACAACACTTCTACTTTAGGACTTTAGGCCTAGAACACCAGATGTGTCTATGTTTCTTCAGGTCAGAGTGTATGCTTATGTTTTCAGGTTTTATGACATTTCATAACAATTAATACAAGTTTTTCTTCTATGCCTCTCACTGATTTTTTTTAATACAAAAGCATACTCTGTTTTTTACCTTTTCTTTGAAAATCCATAACTTTAACTGTGAAACGTCTAGGCAGAAAGTTATAGTCACCTTTATTAATATAAGTCCTATTGTCGTTCCTTCCCTCAAATCACTGTGCAATAGTTAGGCGAGACTATTACCAGTGACTTTAAAGTAATTTTTTTTCACAGTTTAAAAATAAACCGTGTTTTTCTCAGTGCTTTCCCCTCCCGTCATTTCCGTGTTCAATAGCTTAACGCTTGCTGCTCTTAACTCCATTTAACCCTTGCTCTTCTCGAGAGGGGGAAAAAAAAAAAAACAAACTAGCCACTTCTTTTTCTCGCTCATTACCATAAACAGGACACGTCACGCCGAGCGTCCTTTATTCTCCTGCCTCCGACCCAAACGTTCTGGCGATACCTGAATCCACGGAGGAAGTCTCGGAGTTTACATAATGCCCGCTCCAGAAGCATAAGGAGGCGGGGGCGGCCCCTTGTGTCCCCCCCCTTCCCCGCACGGCGACAGAAACGGGGGGGGTGGGGGGGAGGGGAAAGGAGAGAAAAATAAACCTGAAATAAGGAAAAACAAGCCCCTTATCTCCACGCTGCGGGGGGAAATTTAGGGGATCGGAAAACAGGGAAGAAGGAGGGAGAGGAGCGTGTGTTATATCCTGTTATTGTTACTCCTGTGCCCACTGCCCGACGGAGGGGTCGGGCAGCCCCGGGCCCCGGGGGGGGGACAGGGGGTGTCGCGGCGGCCCGGGCCGCCCCTCCTCACCTTTGTAGTGCACCCGCAGGTTGTTCTGCGAGAGGCCGATGTAACTGAATTTGTCCTTCGGGCTCCAGGAGCGAGGCAGCGGCGTCTCCTGCTCGTCCACGGCCGGGTAAAGCCTCTTCAGCCGCCGCTTCAGCTCCTTCTCCTGCTCGTTCAGGGCCGGGTCTCCGTGCGGGAACGGCGCCGGGGCGCTGGTGCCGCTCCCCGCCGGCAGGCCCAGCGCGGCGCCCGCACCGCCGCCCCCCGCGGCCGCGGGCCCGCTGCTGCCGGCCGTGGCGGTGGCGGGTGGCGGCGGCGCCGCGGTGGCCGGAGGCGGAGGCGGCGGCGGCGGGTGGAGCAGGAGCGCGGCGGCCGGAGCGGGGCCGGGGCTGGCGGCGGCGGAGGGGATCCCCGGCGCCGGCGGGGGAACGGCGGCCGCCAAGGGGAGCTGCGGCGGCGGCGGCTGTTGTTGCTGCTGCTGTTGCCCGGACATCCCGGCTCCGGCCTCCTCCTGCTCCTCCGCCGCCACCTCCCGCGGCGGTCGCGACTGTCACCGGACGGGCCCGGGGGCGGAGCGACGGGCAGGCCCGGGGCCGTGCGGAGCGCGGGTCACCGCCACAACCAGAGCGTCTCGGATGAAGACGGGGGGCGGGGTGGGGGAAGGCTGGCGATGACGGCGGCCGGTGGAGGTGCCCGATGGGAGCGAGGGGCGTCGCGGGGCGCGGCGGGGCCGGGGGCGAGGCGGGGAGAGCGGCGGCGGCGGCGGCGCCGGGCGGAAGCGGGAGGCGGGCGGGGAGCGGGCGCCGCGGCGGCGGGGCTGGATCGGCCCCCGGCCCCTCCTCCGGTCGCGGGCGCGCCCAGCGCGCACACGCTCCGTCCGGCCCCCGGCGCGCCCCCGCCGCCGCGCGCGCCCGAGTCAGCTGAGCCCGCGGCCCGGCCCCGCCTCCTCCTCGCGCTCGCGACGGGGCGGGGCCTCCGCCCCTCGGCGGGCGCGAGGCGCGGAGGGAGGGGAGTGCGGCGGGAGAGGGGGGATTGCGGGATTGCGGGAGGGTTGATCTGGCGGCACCCGCAAGTGCCCTTGGATCTGGTGCTGGAGTGATCGGTACGGTCCAAAGATGTTGTAGGACTCTGTGGCGTGACCCGGACCTGTCGCAAGCTTTTGTCCAGCAGGAAGTCTGAGCGACCCCCCGAGGGTCGTGGGGAAAGGGACACTGACCCTCAGTGGGTTACTGAAGGGTGTTGTTGCGGAAGGCCAGTCACATGGTGACTACCCCTCATGAAATTATCGTGGAATCAGAATATGCCGCTGGAGAGTTTTTTCAAATGTTTCTTGAAGTCTGTGGGGCTTCGTGCTGTGACCACTTCCCTGAGGAGACTGGTCAAGTTCCAAACCACGCTCTGGGTGAAGAACCTTTTCCTGATCTCTACCTTAAACCTCCCCTGACTCAGCTTCATGCCGTTTCCTCGAGTTCTGTCACTGACATTTCAGTCATGAGACTGTAATAATTCTCCTCTCGGTGTTGACCTGGGCACATCAGACGTGTTGAAAAGTTTTCTGGTGTAACCTGGACCCGTTGAAAGGTTTTCTCTGGGACAAAGTCAAGCTGGCTCTCAGAGGGGTAATGGGGAGAAAGACATTAACCCTCAGTGGGTTAATGACCAAATGGAGTGACTATCCAGAATGAGTCCGACGGGGATTGTCCCCTCCTGAGGAAATTAAACAGCCATAATGCTGACCCCTTTCCTCCCAGTATAGCCTGGGCTCATAACAATTGGCATGACCCACGAGCAGTGGCAGATCCAATTACAATTCTTGTAAAAGAAAGTAAACTACACACATACGCACATATACATGTGTACATACGTATATATGTATATGTAAACACCAGTCATTCAGTGTCGTTTCACTCTAACCCACCCCAAGTGATCTATTAACAAGAACCTCAGTTACCCTGCCTTCAGGTGCAGGTCATAACATTAAATTGGAGAAGAAGGAGAAGGAGGCATCACAGTGGGCTCTGCTGCCATTGGGGATGATTGGGGATGGTGGGTGGGGAAAATAGATGGAGACGGGCTGGTGTGTGGTGCTGGGGAGGCTGTGCCTCCCAACAGGCACAATGCGGGTCTGCTGCCCATACCCTGTGTCCAGCACTACGGCTGGTAAAGGGAAATGGCACTGAGAGCATTTCCCAGAGGTGGGAAAGCTTGGGAATGCCTCAGCTCAGGAGGACAGGAGGAGCAGTGCAGTTTTTCTGAGGGGGTTTTGTTTGGAGCCTGTTTTCCTTCTTTAGTTTGTGTGTTCCGGGGTGGTTTTGTTTGTGCTTAATGTCGTTGGTTATTCAGTGGTTGTCTGCACTGATATATTCACATGGCAGCAGTGAAAGAGAAATGGTTTACAGATTGGCAAACTTGCCTTGGAAAACATCAGAAAAAGAAGGGAATGTCAGTAGCAAGTCTAGAACCTGTGTCCAGTTGTGGGCTCCTCAGTACAAGAAAAACAAGAAGCTTCTGGATAGGGTTCAGCAGAGGCCACAAAGATGATGAGGGGTCTGGAGCATCTCTCTTATGAGGAGAAGCTGAGGGAGCTGGGCCTGTTTCGTCTGGAGAAGACTGAGAGTGCATCTCATTAATGCATGTAAATATCTCAAAGGTGGGTGTCAAGAGCATGGTGCCAGATTCTTTTCAGTGGTGCCCAGCAACAGGACGAGGAGCAATGGCCATAAACTAAAACAGAAGTTTCATCTGAACATGAGGAAGAACTTTACACTGAAGGTGGCAGAGCACTGGAACAGGCTGCCTGGGGAAATTCGGGAGTCTCCCTCTCTGGAGACATTCCAAACACACCTGGACATGTTCCTGTGTCACCTGCTCTAGGTGACCCTGCCTTGGCAAGAAAGTTGGACTGGATGATCTCTTCCAACCCTAACAATTCTGTGATTCTGTGATTCTATGAACCCAAAATGTTGAATCACTTCACAAACCCTTTTCCAGATGCCAGCATATTGGAGTATAGGCACAGAAGCAGGAAATAGAGGAGGTTAATTATTCTTCATCTGTGCGAAATGGCGTGTGAGGTAATGCAGGTGTGACACTCACAAAGGCTTGTATGAAGCTAAACATTTCTCACCTATAGTTACCAAAATATCCTGTCACATGTGACTGCTTTGTGATGTCTAATAGCATTTATGGCTGGACAAAATACAGTTATCTAAAAATACCCTATCAGGAGGAGCTGTAAACTGTACAAGAGTAGAAGTGCCTAGGATAGATGTTGAAACACATGCTGAACCATGCCTGAGGGTCAATTTCCCTGGCACTGGTAGGCTATCTCCCACTATGTATAAGTTTGCTTTCTAATATCTAGAGGTTGTTGTAAGCCATGAAGCTAAGTCGTTTACATTTTTTTAAAAATACAGTATTTGGCTAACTATAGCCATTGGGAGATACATTTGTTATGTTCGTAGGTGTAGATGTGTCTTAAATCTTTTGTGATTTTCATTAAATTTTCTGCCATATCTACTTCCTCAGTTGTGTCTCACTTTCAGCATTTGTGCCAAAATGCTTCATGTCACCCATTTGAGATTGCCACCATCAGGTTCCTGTTTCTTGAACAGTAAGACAGGAAAGCAGGTGTTTCTGTGCTTACTTCTTGACATTATTCCCTACTTTGCTACTCTGGTTGCTTTTATCACATCTTTTGCCACCTTTCAAGGAGAAATAATCCAAGTGTAACAAAACACTGCTTTTTATAAAAGTCTTTTCTCCAAAATATGCCCCTAGACAAACACATTCACATCATTTTTCTGAGTAAGGATAGACTGCACACTATGCCAGAGGTTTTGTAGAGGTATTCTAATACTTGGTGTTAACCAGTATGTTATTTATTCCTCCTGTGTTCTACTAACTTGTTTTCTGACTACAGTTTTTTGAGGATTAGAGATAGCACATAGATATTTATATAAATGCCCAGTTTCTACTTTCCGGTTTAGTGTAAATGAATGGGAGTTTGTCAGATTTAGAAGCAGTACTCATGTTCCTCCCCAATGTGTGTTGTTTTGTGTTTCAAGTATTGAACTGAATTCAGCATTACATGGTGCATTCTGTTTCGTTAGCACTTCCTCATCATCACAGTCTCCTCGTCTTGCTTAGCTGAAATAATTATGACAGCTGCAAATGTTGCAATCTCACAATACAGCCCTCTTTATAGATCAGTGGTAAATACAGCAGCAATATGAGACTTGCTGCAGAGCCCTGAAGCTGGCTGGCGTTAACTTTCCGCCATCGCAGAAACTCGCAGCTCAATTCTGCTCTTTGTTTTCCATCTCCAGTTTTTGAACCATGATTGTACTTTTCTTTTTGCTCTGTGATTACTTGAGTTGAGTTGAGTTGAGCTGCTTGAGTCCTCTCTGGCTCAGAGATTTAATCAAAGGCCTTTTGAAACACTGTAAAACATTGACTAGTCCACCAAAATCTCTGGTTTTTTGGGGGTGGGGTTTTTTTTGACACTTTCAAACAATTTCAGTAGATGGATCAGCTAGAGATTATTTAGTTTTGCAGAAAGAAAAGCTCCCCCTTTTTTAGGCCTAATTTCGACATTCAAATGTAAACATTCTCTTCTGTATGCTTGGTTTTCACTTGTGTTTACTTTAAGTGACCATTTCAACCAAAGAAAATGCAATCCAAGCATTCCAGGTACTGAGGGTATTTGTTTGGCCTCTCGTTGAGCCTATCAACAGGGAGTCAATGTGTTGAACATGGGTTTTAAAGTGAGTGCAGGTGATCACTCCATCAGTCCAGGAGCCGTATCTTCCAGGCAGGCATGCTGTGTGGGCATCAGCTCACTTTCAGTACACCCATTGCTCCCCTTCGGGAATCCAGAGCCAGAGGAGAGGGGAGAGCAACCCCCGACTGACACCCTTCCGGCAGCACCAATAAGAATAAAGTTGTCCCGATGGCACAAGTGCATCTTCTCACAGCAGAGCTTTGTGCACAGCCTAGATGTTGCAGAGGTTAATTTAGCTCCTGGATCCTGTGCTGGCTGCTCTGTGTGTTTTCATTAAGAGTGAGTAAGTGGGCTATGGCCATCTGTGCCAGTGATGCTGATAGCATTCTGGCTGTCATCAAGAAACAGAGGCAGGATTCTCCTTGGGAGTCTATTTCTGTATGTGTCCTTTGTCCCCGCTGTAGGACCAAGCCTCCTAGTTGCACATGAATTTAGTGTGTGTGTGCTGCGGCTGCCAGCCTGACACATTTCCAGCCACTTCTCCGAAATTTAATATCTCTCGTTTGTAGTGATGGTAACTGTTTGCTGTTCTTTGTTTAGTATTCCTCCCAGTTAAGTTTTTCCAGTGCGTAGTTTCTTTGTAACTGTTTTGGAATTAATTTTCCCTGCTTCTAGAAGCTGCTTGGAAATCAACAGTGTGTTATTTGTTATTGTGCCTACTGAGCTGAGTTACTGGTCCTAGCAAGAAAAGAAAACCACTGAGAAGTAGGCGATGATATTTCAACAGTATGAAGGATAGATCTCTTCAAATCACCTGGAGGATTTTTTTGCTGAGCCCTTTTCTCTTTGGACTGTTTTTTTCCCCTGCTGATTTAATTGCTTATGTACAGGATAGGCTTGATGAACTGACGAATGGAAGACTTGCCAAAATGAATCACATATGAATTATAGGCCATCATCACCTATTAACTTTGTTGAATCAAATGGTAATCCAGTTGCAATTTGCAGTATTACTATATTGCTGCCCACCCATAACACGGTGTTTCTGCTTTGATAAAGCTGAGCAATCCGCTAATAGAAATAATTTTGTTGTATGACTCAACTATGCCTGTGCTATCTTAGAGCAAGAGCAATTAGAAATCTCACTTGTTTGCCAATGCTTCAGTTGTGGTATTTATATATATATACACAATATATGGGGAGAGATACAGATATATATCTATATTCATTTAGTTTTGGTACTTGAACATCAGCAGGTATATGTAGCGGGATTGGGCTTGTTCTCTTTATTCTGTTCTTACCTTTCTGGTCTATACATGAACACTGTGATCTACAGGCACACCAAGTTTTGTAGAAGTATAATTCACTCTTTTTACAAAATCTCAGCAAATTTAATCTCTGCAGTCCAGTTTTTTTTATTTCTTTGCATTTTGTTAATGAGTTTAGAGAGTTTATTCATAGCTAACTTCATGCTTTTCTTCCAAAGTAACTATTCACAGATCTTTACCATATCATCTTTCCACGGTGAAGAACAATTATTTTGGATCATTTTCTGAAGCATAGAGTCGTGGGTTTTTTACTTAATATTAAAAGTCAGTTTAAGGAGAACTGAAAATCTGTTCATTGGAATAGATCATAAATAGAAGATTTTATAGTCTCTGCTGCCTGGGCTACTGTACAAGCATCGTATTTGAACTAAAATGTCAAAATGTGCACAAAAATAAAATGCCCTCCAAGCTGAATAGAATGTGTTTTATTCACAACACAAATTTGTGTGGGGGCAGGATAGAAAATATGATGAGACACATTGGTTTATTCCCTTTGTGAAAACAGATATCAAACCATAGCACTATTAGAGAAGTGATTCTCAGCTAGCAGGACAAGATCCATTTCTGAGTCATCATGAATTTCTGCCGAGGGTGGAAGCAAGTTGGCATGACTTAAATGTTGAAATATAAGAAAAACTATTGAAGGGTGACTGAAAAAAAAGCCCACAGTGGCCAGAATTTCTATGCGAAAAGAGTTTGTTTGGCCAGATCAGCCAGGACTAGAAAATCCTGTTGTGGTATGTAACCAAGTGAAGTGAGACTGAAGGACAGGAGGAGATGAAATGAAAGAAGAGCTCACCATGCAGCCTTCTTGGACTAATGGATGGAAACACTCTGCACTCCCTTTTGTCTTACCCTGGCTGGGCACATCAGCAGCCTGACTCCTGCATGCAGCTGGAGGAATTCCAGCACCCTTTTAGCTAACGGGGGGCAGGTGCGTCACAAAACTGCCGAGTTTGGAAACTGCTGTGTGACCAGGCACCATAAGACATCCTCTCTGTGATGTTTAGGATGGAAATTTAAGAGTTATGTGCTTTCGGTAAACAATTTAAAGCTCCCCTGGCAAACCAGGCAGTGTTTTGTTTCCAGCCCGTGCATTGGTAGGGTGCCCATTACCATAGATGAGCAAGCTCAAAGACTGCAGGCTTTCAGAAACACATGGGATGTGTCAAGCTGACCCACTTCTTGAAAGCCAGGCTAGGCCTTTGTGAAATGTCCTGTACTTGTTAGATGTTAGGATGTCAAGAATGTTTAAGTCTCCACTGACGTGATAATTATTGTTATGGTGTTTATGGAGGTGGGAGGGCCCTAAGGGAAAGGAGGCCAAAAAGAAGAATCAGGAAGTGAGATGAGTAAGGCTTCAGGAATTGCATACAGATAGAGTTTTGTCTTGCTTTTTTCTTTAGCTCACTTGGCTCTTCAGTAAAAGAGATGCTTACATATGAGAAACTATCTTTTTCCTCTCTGCATCTGTCACACACACAAATTCAAATGTTCCACATGTTAATTTAGTGGCAAAAGTAGATTTTAAATGGACTTTAGTGATGTGAAATTGTCAGGTGAAAACACAGTGTTCTAATAATCTTCAGCTATTGTAGCTGCTCCCACTCCTACCAATCTGTGGTTTGTCTCTTTCACATCTGCTCCAGGGAAACAAGTTAGCATTGAATCCTGAATATCTGCTGAAATCTGAAATCCTGAAAACCTGCTGCCCTTTTTAGATTGTAGCATTTTATTGTATATGTCCAATCACTATGTTATGATTTATGGAATACGTTAAATATACAAGAAGCCTGTAGGATGTACAGACAGTTGCCTCCTTTTATTTCAGAAGTATAAAACATGTGTCTACAAAGCACGTTGTCTGACAAAATGCAAAGTATTCTTCTGACTTTGTTCAGTCACAGTAACCTTGGAGAATACTTGCATGACAGAGCAATTAAAGTATTTCAAACAAGGTCATGATTTTGCAGGTGATTGTTTTTAAGATTAACTCGCCATTACGTATGCTGTCATGATTGCAGTGTATATGCTCAGAAGCTTGGAGGAAGAGTAGCTTCCTGTTCTCGTACATATTATTATTATTATTATGATCAGCAATTACTGTTGTTTGCCAAGCCAGACCTATGCTAACCTCTGTCATCAACAATATTGTTTAATCAGCTTGAAAATGACTGAATCTTATCTACTTGACAGCTTCTTTTATCTTACCTTATGAACTTATCTGTGTGAGGATATTATAGAATATGACGTAAAAATTTTCAGTATATAAAAACCACAGTATCATCACTGATTTGTCACAGCTGCATGGTACTGCCCCCCTTTGAAGTGTCTCAATAATAATTCCTTTCTAGGAATCAGAAAACTGAGAAAAACTGAGGGATGATCTGACTCCCCTCCATGGCCGGACCTGCTATGCCATGAGCATTCCTGACAGGCGCTTGCTTAAACTCTTCATTAAACCTCCTGTGACTGAGACACTAACAGGTTTCTTTTGTGTTTTGACTAGCAGCGATGCCAGGGAATGCTTGAGTGATTTGAAAATACATATTTAATTTGGATAGTCTGAAAATTAAATGGAATACAAGCACTTCTGTTGCTTTAAATTTTTTTTCAACTGTTATTTTTTGAAACATGGAATTTAAATTTTGATCCAGATTTACATTGCCACAGTGAGTGTTCAAAACTCATGAGTCAATGCCCACCCACAAATGAAATTGTCTTAAAAGCCAATTTTCTTAAAAATAAGACATTTAGAGAAGATAGGTAGGTGGTTGGTTATTTGCCATCTGTTTTATGAGTTTTTAGGAGACTTTCTTTTCATATTTACAAGCTTTGTGGTACAGAAAAATTAAAAACTTGCTTAAAAAATATAGAAGGTAGGATTCTTCCTGCAGTCTCTTGAGTTTGACCCCCCAGAAAAAAAAAAGTGTTGAAGGATTTGCAATGAAATAATACAAATCAGCAACCCTTAATTTGACCTGACAGTGTTCTTCTTGCTGTTCCAGCTTTGTAGAGAAACAAACAGTAATCTGTATATATAGGTCCCCTCACATTTAATATATTTGGTATATTTTGAGAAAGGCTGAGGAAAAGCATGGAGTGTGAATCCTTTCCATCTCAGAAAGCTGTCCATTGTATATTGCTAACTTCAGTTTCACTCTTCTGTTTCTTAAGGTAATTAATGCATAATAATGCTTGCTAATAGGCAAATACTGTCTGTACTCCCAGGTCTCATGGTAGAGGAATTTATTTTAAAACATAAAGGTTGCAGTAAAATAACAAGTCAGTGTTGTCATGGATTTGTCCCATTTGGCTTCTTCTTGGTAATTAGAGGAACTTTTTGATAAACAAGTGGCTTACTTAATTTTAGTGGTCTGTTCTAGGATAAACTTGCTTGTTAGAGACTCCTTATTTCTTCTAGTGAATATATTGTGCCCTTGTGTTAGAGAGTCCTTATTTCTTCTAGTGAATATGTTACCTTGTTGATGTGCCAAGCAACTTTGGGCAAACTGTGAATGCAAAGACCTCCTTTGGTGTAGTGCCTTGCACTGAGCTGCCACGCTTGATGACGGCACAGCTGTAGCAACTCGTGAGCTTGCTCGAGTGCCATATTAAATTCATATGAGCTATAGCATTCATCCCCTGCTCTGAACTCACCCTCCCAAAGGTGCAATCTGTAGGAGGCCCAATGCTGTGGAGGTCAGCCCCTCCAACACTAACCAATAGCATGAAGTTGTATTGGAGAACCTGCTCATCAGTGAGAGCAAGGCAAATCCCATATGGAAATCATTCCCTTAGGTTAATTAAGTTAGATTTTTCTTGTTTGCAACAACCTTAGGGTCCATGCTAAAATGAAGAACCTGAAAATACATTTTGAAAAGTTGTTGCCATGCTGCAGAAAGGTACAAACCAGTAAAGAGATGTGTTTCAGTTTTTGATTGACTTAAGGTTTCTGGGCCACCGAGGCCTCTTAGCCAGTGAGTGACACACTGTGGGAGCACACCAGGAACCATCAAGCGCTACAGTTTCTCTCTGTGCAGAGCTTGCACCAGTCATTGATCAACTGGTGGTGAAATTTACTGGGAACAAATGTAGTACTCCCAGTAAGAGTGCTCTGTGTCAGTATTGGAAGCATGAATCACTTCACTGACCAGTACTTTGAGCTTCTCACCTAACTTCTCACCTCAGCTGTGTCAGCGTTTAATGGAGAAAGAAAGGTGCCTGGGGACATCCCTCCCATTCTAGCACATTTGACAAAAGCATATGAACCAGTTCCAGCTTATCAAGCATTCTGTGTTCTTTAAAAAGTTATGTGTGATCATACAAATTAAGACTACCAGGATGCAAGTGCACTCAGAAAGAATTAAAGCTGCAAAGCTTCATCCAAATTATCATGTTTCTAATTATTATGGATGCTTGACTTTGAAACCTTTATAATGTCTTGCAATATTTTTACAGGCGTGAGATATTTACATTAAACTCACTGTAAGGTAAATTTTAATCTATGCCCTTTTAAATAGTATAACTTGGGGGAGAGGGGGAGGTGTTTGCTCTTAGTGATTTCTTGTAGTACATATTTGGCTTCTAGAGACAGCATGTTGTTTAAACCATGCTTTTACTCTCCAAATCCTCTGCCTGCAGCATGAAACCCTTTATTTGATGCAATTCAGCACAAGGGTCCTTACCTGGCCCCTGTGGGTCCCACAGGAGCTGTTCGGTGCCACCCTGATCACCACAAAGCCAAGCTGTGTGTCGCCCAGCCCGGCACACAGGTGGCCCAGCAGAAAGAGTGGCAGTGGGTACGGGCAAGCTCGCTGTCCCTCCACCCTGCCCGAACTTTGTGTCTGAGCAAGGAGAACAGGAGGTAGCACTGGCAAAAATGCTGAAGAGGTGGGGACAAAAGCTGCTGAAGATGCAATGCAGCCGAAGTGAAATGTGACTCAGTGGAATGTCATCCTTGGCTCATAGGAAGAGGTGAGACAAAACTTGGGCAAGAGGAAATACACTTGGAAAATTAAACACTTTATAAGAAAAGTAGCCTTTTCTTCTCTGTTCCTGACATGTCGATTTTCACTGCTCATCCAAGAATTTCTGTACGTATTCTGAGACATTAACACTGGCCCTAGTTCTGTTGACTGTGCCTCATCTCTAGAATAAGGTTTGACCTTTTGCAGACTTGCTACTTCTTTGCAGCGTTTTCTCTCTGCCCTCCAAACCTCAGTCTGCTTTCTGCATTGCACTTTCCTTCTGCCTATCTTTTAAGCTCTTTTTATGCAGAAGTAAAAGTTCCTTGTGGGCAGAGAAGCTTATTTGTCTGTTACAATTTATCCACTATATGGGAATCATGAAGTTATATAAAGCAGCAATACTATTAATAGCAGAGAAGGCAGAAACTTCTCTTTCAAACTTTTAATACAAGTTCTCTGTCAACTTAAATGGAAGCACAATCCATAAAGTGGCACAGTCTTGTGTACAGGAATGCTGAATCACAGTGAAAAATGCAGGAAAAGGAAGTACTATAACCATGTCTACTTACAGAGAGTATAAATGCATCCACACAAATCTTTTAAATGTTCCTTGGTCAGGTATGTGCTTACAGATCGGTATTGGCTCAGGCGGGATTAATGTGAACTGGAAAACAAACCCAGCAAACATTGTTGGAGCAGGGCAGGAAAAGTTTAGGGCACCCCCCTGCTGTAACAAGAAACTGACCATTCCTCATTAATGAACCGCCGGTGACAAATGTGTGTGAAAGCAGCAGTGAAAAATTGGCCAGCGAGAAGTGCCAAGTGATGGTTATCTGCGCTTATGCTTTCTGGCTCTGGAAACCGAGGGTTCTCTGCATTTCCGAAGAAACGAATGCTAATGATTACGTACCCAGCAACATCTTTTAAAGGGGTGTCCTGAAGACAGGCATCAACACTACCTGAAAGATAACTACTTCCTTTTAATATGGGTCCTAAAATCAGGGGAAGGTGGGAAGAGTAGTGAGGGCTTTGTTCCACTAAAATTAGCCATGTATTTTATCAAAATCCTGTATAATTTCTGAGCCTATAAAAATGAACTTTAATTTTTAACTGAGAAGAAAGGACTGTACAGGTCCAGTGCTTAGCACAGAACTTTAAAAGCATGGTAAGAAGGAGCCAGGTGTCTACTACTGTATTGAAATTAACAACATTGTCAAATTAACAAGGCCAGAATTGCTATTCTATTTATTTACTTATCATTAAGTGATAGAACATTCTCTTCCACATCCTGAAGGTCATTACCACAGTGTATTTATTTTGGCTCCTTAGTGATGTCGAACATCCAGTACTGTGCCTCTTACAAACACATACATGAAAGAAATTCACTAAATCATTCTCCTTCAGTGCTGCCAAGAACACAACGAAGTGTAACCATGCTGGATACAGTTTGACTGTGGTAAAATGTCTGCACCCTGCATACGCTGCAGGTGTAGCTCTACTGGAAGAAGTATCCCAAGCAGGTTTCAAGGGTTGGATTACATCCTCCTAGAGGAACTTGAGTGCCTGGTAGAAGAGATGTCCTCAGCTGACTCCAGTTTGATTCCTCTCTCTCATGTCCTGTGTCTTAGATGAGACTTCCATTCATTGTTGTGGTGCACAATTCTGTTCTGCTAACATGTTTTCCTCCCACAATTATGAAGTACTAAGGAGGACAATTTAACCAACAGTACTTTAGTTACAAAATCAACAGATGCATGACTTGACTTTGGCACTGCAAGATGATACACTTAAAATAAACATCAAAATAATACTGCACAGTTTTGCCTTTGTTTACTAGGGCTCAGATGATGGACAAATTGTCGACTCTAATACTGCAAAAATCCCTCACCAGCAGCTCCAAAACAACAGTCCTAGTCCCTGATCATCCAGTCTCACTTGTACTAGTAGGATTTTGAACTCCCTTGGATTCTCACTGGCAAATCAAGCTTCACATTGGTGCATAGCATATCAGGTATCAAAGCCAGGGCTCTGTCTCCGAGCAGGAATGGAGGGCTTTGCTATGAAGTGTTTGAACTATGCCATGTGTAAATGAGGAAATAAAGATGAGGTAACAAAGAAAAGGCAGGCCAGCAGTAATCTGACTAATATCCCTCTTTGGGGGGATTTTTTTGATACATAGTTGAACTCCAAAAGTGAACTCCAGAGATAAGATACGCTGATTACTGTACAAAGCTATTACAGGATCGTGACTGTGAATGTTATAAAGAACCTTTCCGGTAGTTGATGCTCTGTAAGAAAATGTATTTAGTACTAATTTACTTTTTTTAAGAGAAGATTATGCAAAAGTGTGAAAGAGGAAACATCTTTTAAAATTAACTGATGCATCTCTATCCAAATTACTTGGCTGTTGCACTTGCATTTCTTTAGAGACTGCTCAATCTGAGGACATGAAAGTCACTGGAAGACAAATTTAATCTGGCTGTTGGGCACTTTTTTGAAGAGGCGGAGACACTACAGGAAACTTTCCTAATTTGACAGACCTTCTCTCCTTAACTCCACACGGAGTTAAGTGAACTCTCAGGATGGACCAAAAAGTAAGTGTCACAGTGAGGCTTTCAAATTCAGGCTGCTCTTCCCTGCCATATCCTGGGGCTGCTGCAATTCCAGCAGCATCCCTGCCTGGCTAGGCCAAGGGTTCACATAGTTACAGGTGTAAGAAATGTCGTATTTGTTCCTGCAGAGGCCACCTTAAGAAAAACATTCAAAACAATGAGCAAAGTCTGCATTAATTGTACATGTTCCAAATAGGTCACAAACATCTAATTTAAAAGCTTGTCTCTATTACTGTTGTGCCTTTTTTAAAACAGGCTGAGGAAAAGAAACATTCAGTGATCGTCTGTTTCTGCCAGTTCTGTCATAGGTTTATAAGCACTTTGACAGATGCTGGTTTTTGAGTTTTTATCTGCTAAAACCAAAACAAAACAAAGGGAAATTCTGTACGTAAGTCTGCTACATCAGTGAAATCATTGTAAACAGGGACTGTAAACTGTACAGCACTTCATCTGTAGAAGTCCATGTGATTTCAGAAAGGGTTATTGCCCTACACTTCCTGCTGGGAAAACAGTGGTGGAGAGGTGCAGTGACTTGGCCAGAAGTCACCCAGCTGGCCA
This sequence comes from Lycocorax pyrrhopterus obiensis, assembly GCA_014706295.1. Classification (NCBI taxonomy): domain Eukaryota; kingdom Metazoa; phylum Chordata; class Aves; order Passeriformes; family Paradisaeidae; genus Lycocorax; species Lycocorax pyrrhopterus. The sequence continues at coordinate 63,071,530 of JACSVZ010000002.1, forward strand.
ATGTCAAAACTGTGAATAAATCCCAGGACTAATTCTTTATCCTAGAAGCTGCCTCAAAATAAATAATACAGAGAATTGTGCAATGAAGAGTGCTCTCGGGAACAGTGGCAGAACACAAGATGAAAATATATATAACAAACTGAAATCCTGTGAAGTAACTAGATTCAAGACAAGAAAATAACCATGGAAGCGTGTGTGAGATTAAGCATCATGTACTAAAGGAACTTTGATTTGGCCAGGCAAAGTTTTTATTATTAGTACATGCCACATTTTCTAGATTATGTCTCTATTCATGTCTTTTCTTTCCTTTTTTTTTTTTTTTTAAGATAATAAAGAGTGGCAAAACTGGCTACAGCCCTGGAAAGATAATTGCCTGAAATTATCCAGTTTCCAGAAGTAAAATAGATATATACATTTGCAGACTCTGAATGTAACTGATGTGTTTGACTCGTGTGTACTAGCTGGTGAGTTCTGAATCCTGTTTCATGAAGTTTTTCCATGCTCTCGCCGATAGAGCATTCATCTAGAAGTTAACCACTGTGGCAAGAATTATGGGATACAGCCCTCTTGATCTATGGGTGCCTTGGGGCATCACAACCCAGCTGACATCCTGAGGCCCTTGTACTGGGAACTACTGTGTACATATGCACTTCAGCTCTTTGCTCTGCCCAGGCTATGTGGATGACCACACTGTCCCAGGACTAATGTTTGAAAGATTTCCCACAAACTTATTTTGTAGCTCTGGTATTTTGAGTACTCTCAACTTCATTTATCCCTTCAGAAAATTCGTGGAAGCAGTCACTCCTGGAGGAGTTACCTTCTTCAGCCCCTGGCAGTAGAAAGAATGCATGGATGGAGCTAAAGTAATTAACATCTACTTTCATTTGTCTCTCATGTCTTTCATTTTTTCCTCATACTTATCATCATTCTTTTCCATAAGATTATCTTGCAAACTTCTCTGAGTTTAGGCTACTGCACACAACTGCAAATCACAGTCTCTGATTTTCATCCTATTTCTTCTGTTTTTCTTTCAAACAGCCCTCAAGACTTTCTACTTGTCTCTTCAGGCCAGTCATACTTTCAAAATAACCTCACCATGTGACTGAAATCCCTCAATATGGAATATGTTGCTTAGTTACCGCCAAGCTGAAGGTCAGGTTTAAAAACTACTTTGCCCTGGGTTGCAGCTGCCTACCTTTTGGGTTCTATGTGAAAAGATCATTAAGGTTTAATAACACCTGGCCAGCCCTTTGCCAGAAGCACTTGGAAACCCAGCCCGGCAGGAGTTTGTACGCCAAGAGCAGAGTCTCTCAAAGCAGAGTTTACGTCACACACACAGACACACACAGAGAGCTGTGCAGGTCTGAATAGTGAACTGGCTGGGGTGGATTCCTCAAATCATTGCACGTGTTATCCCAGGGTGTGGGGCCAGCTCCCTCCCTGACCTTTCCCCACAGTAGCATCCTCATGAAGCACAAGTCTCCCAGGGCTCCACTCCTGGCCCTGTGCTGCAGGAGGGTGACCAGCCCCTCTCATGGGGACTGTGGGTTACCTGGCTGAAAGAGGGTTGGTGGCTGCCCACGTCATGCCGAGGTAGCAGGCCTCTCCCTTGCAGGAGTGCCAGGGATCCCGCTCCAGCGCGCACGTTCCTTGCGACGCCAGATGAATTAGGGATGAGTCAGCCAGAATTTTTCCACATGCTTCTGCTGCTGCACAGCACTCGTGGCCAGCTGAACTGTGGTTTTCAACTGCTGTCTGGTCCTGATGCTTCTAACACTAACAAAAAAAGAGGTCTCTGTCTCCTGACAGAGGGCTCCATGGCAGGACACTGGGCATCCCAATGCTTGTCCAATGTCAGGCCCCTGCATCCATAACATTTTTCTGAATAGCCTAGCATGTGTTGGAAAACATTTGGTCCTTCCTGCCTGCTTTGCTCCTCTGTCCCTCCCACCAGCTAAGTGGATGGACACAGTCAATTAGAAGAGACAGCAACAATGCTGAAACTGATCTGAATTTCATCCAGGACCCGATAGCAACTAGAGCTATATACAGAGAGCTGAGGGCAGGCACCCAAGGACCTGGTGAGTGCCCATATAAGCTAAAAGTTCTTTTTGTTTTAAATTTTCATTTCAGTCCTTGCCTACATTCAGATTAGTTGTTGATTAGAAAATGCTGATTTCTTCTGCTCTTCTTTGAGCACATGATCATGGAAAAGAAACAGTCCACTTCTGGAAATATCTTCTATGAGGCAAAGCAAAAAATCCTTCTACCACAGCATTTGATGAGTCCTCTTGGAAAGACTGTAACTTCTGTAAATGCTCACAGTAAAAAAGCAGCACTGATGTCAAACTCTACAGTATGGGAAACTAAGCATTAATTCAAGTCTTATTATAAATTTCTGTTATCTGCATTCAGGTTGCATCTAGAATTCCCAATCAAGACAGGCTTCAGCTGTGCTAAACACTACATCCATAGAAATTACAATTTGTACTTTATAGCACTTAGCATCTAAATAGACAACATGAAATAAACTGGTGTGAAGTCAAAGAAATGAAAGAAAGAACACCACTGGCTTTTCACCTAGACACAATCTGTAGGCTACTTACTGCATTCAAAAAGCCTGAACTCTATATTTCTTTCAACAGCCTGAAAACTCATTGATTTTAATGGGAGAGAAGCACAGGGGTATTTTTCCCTGAATACACGAATGACCCCTGAATCCAGCACTGAGGAGGAATTTGAGGATGAACGCCTTATTGCTTTACAGGCTAACATGGCAGAGATGGCACAGGAAGGAATAGAAGACAGTCATGCTTTTGGGAAGGCCATAAGCAGTGTCTCCTGGAGCTGCCGGAGCAGCAAAAGAGTCCTTGATTTGCACAGTCCTCCCTGAAGAGCTGTTCAAGTGCAGATGTCCCAGTCAGCACTTTCAAGTTCTCTGAGGGAAGTTTCATTTGGCCCTATTTACACAGCGTATCATCTCAATTATTCATGCACACATTTCCTGACACCTTTGCCATCATAATTAAAAGGGCTCCTGGGGCTGTTAAGCCAGAATATGATCCAAGCACAATACTGTGATGAAGTTAATTGATCTTTACCCTGAGCTACTCTATCTACATTATTTCTAGCTTCCATCTGCCATAGGATGTGGCTGTATTTTTTGTCTGTAGGATGACAGAGCCCCTTGCAGTTAAGAACCTGCACAACCTGCTGTTCATCACCAGGTTTCCTCTTAGTCTCCTTTTCAACAAAATAAAGAGACTGATTGTAAGTCTTTTGCCATAAATCAGCTTTGCTTAGATATCATGTAACTCTTATTACTCCTTTGTGAAGCCTAAATTGTCAACACAATTTTTCTCAAGCGTGGGCACCAGGACAAGACACACTATTCCCTTAATGTTGCTGTAATATCTCCTCTCTACTCCTATGGAAGGTATTCTACATCCAGGGATCACATCAGCTTCCTTAGTCACCGCATTGTTCTGACAGCTCCTGTGCTGCAGGTTGCCCATGTGACGAGGTTTGTTGCTAATTCTTGAAATCCTGTGATTCATTCAAAGCTGTCTGAGCTACTGCAAGTGAGAGAGTAGAAGTCATTCGAAGTCACCTAGCACCTGCTGAAGTGGCCACAGGCAGCGAGGTGTGCAGCAGTGCCTCTGCAGACCACTATTTAAACATTCCTGTCATCCTATGAAAAAAACCCCACACATTTAGTCACTGAGCAAATTTCTGTGTTGGTCTGAAATAAATCCACTTTGCCATGCTGCAGAGGCTCCATAGCCCAAGTTTTCCTGTGGGACACAGTGATAGCATAGCTTTCTTGGAGAGGAGGAGTCTCTTTTCTGTAGACATATGAGTATATCCCCAAGAAAATAAACAGAGTTAAAAGGTGTTGATTAGAGAATAGTTGTCTATTTTCCTTTCCAAATGAACATACAGTGCTACATCTAAAAGCCTATGTAACAATGTAAGGTTTCTGTATGCACATTTATTTACCCAGAAGATTTTGTTATACTATTTAAAGTTTAGACAAAAACAAATCAAAGGATTACAAAAGTAGCTGTGTCGTATTGTACAGGTATTATAGCATTATGATATAAGCCAACATAACAGAACACCTTTAGTTTCACAAAGGTACTTTTAATTACTATAACTAAAGACAGAATTCTCATTTCACAAATGTTCGACCAGGTTTTCTATCTTAGATCTGTGTTGGATCCAAGTAAAATGATTATGTTCATGCACAATACATTGCAAAACACAAGAGTGTGCAATACTTTTAACTTTACTTGTCTGAGATTACAGAGCCAAGATCCACAAAACAGTGGTCTTTTAGCAGTTAAAAGACAGTAAGTTGGCTGTTTAGCCCTGGGTACACATTGATGAAATTCGGGTTTAGCTCTGTGCCAACAGATAAAGCATGAAGGAAAAGAAAAAAGGAAGACACCCAGAAAAGAATATATCAGTGTAGGGTCACTGCAAGCCAGAGTAGAGAGTGACAAAAATTTTCTAAGGGAAATTGGTTCAAAGGGTTAAAACACCTGATTTTTTTTACACAAATAAATCAAAATACAACACATGGCATATTTTATATTATTTTAATTTTTATAATAGTGCCAGAAACTGAAACATATGGCAGTTCAATATAAAATAGACGTAAATTCATCTCAATTCAGTACCTGCTTATATCTGTTCTGGTACAAGAGTCAATATAATCAGGAAAAAATGAACACATCCTCTGGGTCAATATGTAGATTCTTCATCATGTCTGTCTGTGACAATCTGGGGACTGTGCATGTGTGTAAATTTTTGTATTCTGATTTAAGGTAAGAAATTGATGAGTTGCTGAATGTACTGGTAGATGTGGAGCTGAACTGTCAGATCGATGTCACACACCTTCCAGAGATGAGAAAGCAGAGATTTAGTGAAAGTCAATTGCTCCCATTCAAAATAGGACCGTGTCTGGAAAGTCAGATGGCTGAAGGATGAATCAGTTTTGCCTAGTTTACCTGATGTCCAGGAGAGAGGAATGGAAGAAATTTCTTGGATGTGGAGCGTGAAACAGCATTAAGTATGGATTCTTCAGTGCTGTGGGGTATGGTGTGATGATACAGCCCAAGCCTCTCTGACACCACATGGGGCAGTCCTGCCTCCCCCAGGTTGTGCTCATGTCACCCTGTGGTGAGATGGTTCCTCTAGCCAATCCAGCAAAAATACTGCTCACCATCTCTGTCAGAGTTAGTTTTCTACTGGATTAGGTCCCTTGAAATCCTTGCTGTGATACCAAATGAGCTTCAGTGCCACAGGAAGGGAAGCTGCTGGGGTACATGGCTGGGGAGAAGGTGGAGTGGGATCACTGCTTTTGGCAGCAAGTAATTATTGGGTCAGGTGAGACGAGCTGTCTAATCCCACTGTGGGCCTGACAGGATGGGGGTGCACTTGGGGGCACAGAAAGCTTGAGCAGAACAGAAAAGACATCCCTCCTTTCATAGCACGTTGGTTTATCTGTGAGATCCCACTCGAACTAAAGAGTAAGTTTCCTATGATTTGGAGGAGAACAGAAGGCCTCCAAGTCTCTGATCCCAGCCCTAAGAAAGCTCAGAAGCCTCAGGCAAGGCAAAACACATAGCTACTGATTATTTTGCATAGATCTGTATATTCCTTGAGCTGCCTCAGTAAGGCATGTTTAGTGCTAGCACCCCTCAAACGCATGTGCCCAATGGCTTCCACAACCATATGGCCACAAAGAGATGCTCAATACTCAGTAACTCCGTGCTACTTTATGGGAAGGGAGGGACAAAAACCTGTGCTTGAGCTAAATGGAGGTGTGGGCTAAAGGGAAGAGTGATTATGTTTTGGGAGATTATAGGATCCAAGCTGTAAAATGTCTCACTTTCTACAGAGGGCTAACAGAGGGTTTCTGTGCCAGAAACCAGGGATAGAGCCAGCTCTGTGAGCTGACCAGATTAAAAACAGTGGGAGAACACATAGACCCAATACAGCAGGCACCAACGAGGAGCAGGACGATGTGACAACCATGGGGCCCAGCTGAACCTCTTTTTTCACAATTTTTTTCCTCGGTGGAATATCAGGAGTCTTTTGTGTCCAGCCTACATCTGTATTTCCTGCCTGAAATGAAATATGACACCCTCCCCCCACCAATGTCTCCCTGCCAACAGTACCTCATTTACTTTAGGGGGAAAAATGATTTGCAGTCACTGACCCTGGTTACAGAATCTTTTATCAGTATTCTAGACTGCCTGCTGAGCTAGCCCACATTAATAAACTAAAATGCAAATGGTGTGCTCATCTCTGCTGACCCCAACTTTGAAACTGGTTTTTCTTTTCCTGCTTCTTATCTTTGACAAAAGAGAGACAGGGATAAGCTTAGAAGTCAGCAGGTACGGCTGCTGGTCTTTCAAGTGACCTGAATCCCACTTGTCATTACACAGACTTTCAGTACAGTGGATACTGGGAAGTGGTGATGCTGTAGGAAATGGTACATGATGGATGCCAGTTAGACTAATTAGATAGTTCCGTATTTCTCAACCAAATTCTTTCCCTCCTTTCCCTTAACTCTCTCTCGTTATGGTTAATTATTCCCTTCCATCTTGCTGGTTTGTCTGAAAGCCACCCTTGATGCTAAAGGATCCATGTACATCCACCAGGTTTCAGATAGAGGAACGAACCATCTCTGAAAACATCTTCCCTACCTGTGCTAGGAAGTTTTCTCCTATGAGTTCTCTTCACAGTGCAAGACTGCATAAACCAATTCCTGAAGATACTGATACTCACACCACCTCTCTTTCGCATGCTCGTAACACTTCTCCGTCTTGTTCCCTCTGTCCTTCAGAGCCTTCACTAACTTTCCTGTAGTGTGCACACTGTTATTCTCAATAACCACAACATTCTCTCATTTCCCTGGCTCAAATCTTACTGAGATTTACTACAACCACAACTCGCACACAGAGGACTTCCAAGCTTCTTTTCTACTCTGTCTTGCATTCTGACATTCTGCTGTCTTCTCCCACTGCACTACTGAAATCGCTCTCGTGACTTCTGCCTCCTTAAATGATGTTGTCTTTTTTTATATCTTCACCGATCCCGGCCTCTGACTTCTGTCATCTCTCTGCCAACTTTCTTTTTCCTCTCAACACTTTCTCTCCTTGGCTTTCACAGCTCCATCTTTGCTTCTCCCTTTTGACAGCTGAGGCTTCCTTTTCCATTCCCATTTGCTATGGAAATCTCAGCAGGCTTTCACTCTTCTGCCTTTCCTGGTGTATCAGTACCCAGTCACATTGGCACCAGTGACACATGCATTTATCTTGGTCTCTCCATCCATCCAGTCCTACATTTTAGCCATCATGTCTTCTTGGGGAAGTGTCTCTGCCAATCCAACTTTCATACAGCTGCTGCTGAACTTCCAAGGAGCCCCCTGAAGTGCTAATCCAATCCCTCTAGTCTCTGTATAAGCATTGTTCTTCTTTTGTCCTACCCTGTTGCTTGAATTAATCACAGTCCTACCTCAAGGCAGACAGACCATGCCCAGGCTTTGCAATCTTTTCTCTCAAAGTCACAGCATTCTTGTCTGTTCCCTGCCTTTTCTTCCCCCCTCTATCCTTATGGGAGACATCCTTAATAGCCCCTTCATCTATATCACAAAGAAAAGTTGGTACACTTATTCTTATCCATTTTCTCATTGATTTAAGTCCCTTCCCTGACTCTCTCTTTTACCACCATCCAGCTTTTAATTTTCTTCCTCCTTCACAGTCACACCCACTTCTGACCACTTTTACTTATCATGCCGTGTCTGTCTTCTTCTGCTTTATCTGTGATAGAAACACTAATCCTTGAAAAATCTGTTGCCACTCCTTTTTAAATACTTATTTTCATTCCACCTGAATAGCTATAATACAAATATAAAACTTGGGCAATCTATCTTCCCTCTCCACCCTGTCTCTTTCAGGTAAACTTGAATAAACTAGCTAGGAAACTGGATTTTTTTAGCAGTCTAAAAGAAAGAAAAAATGCCCAATATTGATTAAAGAACAATTTGATAAAACTGATAGAAATGGTTTTAGTGGTTGTTGATTTTTTACTTCCCCCCACTGAAGGATTAAAATGTACCATGAACAAATAAATGTAAATTGATGAAAGTCAAGCAGTCACAAATATATGAAACAATCTATGAACTGCCTGGAGTGCACTGACACAAACATTAAAATAATTTTAAGGATAACATGGGGGATAGAAATTGTGGTTTCACTGCATTGAGAAAGGAAGAAAATTAATGAGATGAACTTACAAGGCTAACAGCGTTTTTGCCCAGTCCAGCAATTCCATAGTCTGTTTGAATTTCTGCTTAGTGCTTTCTAATTTAGGGCTTTATCCTCTGCACAGTGCTTAGTTCTGGTAATGTCCATAGACTCATGGAATACTTTGGGTTAGAAGGGATCTAAACAAAGTAACTTTGCAAGCTGGGAGCCTCAGATCCTGATACTCTGTAGATGCAGCTCTGCCACCACTATTATCAGCCATAATAATGCTTATATTTTTGGGGTATAACCAGTCCCATAAAAACTACTGACAGTTCTGCCTAATACTAAAAGCAATGAGTAAGGCTAAACACAAACTTGGATACACTTGAAGATGAGTTCTCTCTCCCTCAAATTTTTTAATCAATATCACACCTGGATTCTGACAGAACAAGTGAGCTGTAAAATGTATCCATACAGAACACGTCTGTAACAAACATCACCTGGGGCACTGTGCTTTGTGCTAATGGAGCACAAAGCCTGAATGATGGCAGACTGGAGATAACCGAGGAAAGGGGAGCTGTGGAGAAGGCTGGAGTTACAGAAATATCATTATGCAGTTACTTTAGTCATGCATGGAGCTAGATCATGGAATGGTTTGGGTTGGAAAAAACCTTAAATATTGAGTTCCAACTCCACTCCATGGGCAGGGATACCTTCTCGTAGACCAAGTTTTTCATCAGTTCAGGCAGGCTTCCTGGCATTTTTTGCTGACTTCCTCTTTCTTGGAGTTCCTCTTTTTTGAGATGGGTCACTCCTGGGGTTGGAGGAGCCGATCCTTGAATATTAACCAGCTTTCTTGGGCCCCTCTTCCCTCCAGAGCTTTATCCCATGATACTCTACCAAGCAGATCCCTGAAAAGGCCCAAGCCTGCTCTCCTGAATTCCAGGGTAGTGAGCTTCCTGTGCTCCCTCCTTGCTTCCCTAGGGATCTTGAACTCCACCATTCAATGGTCACTGCAGCCCTGGCTGCCCTTGAGCTTCACATTCCACACCAGACCCTCCTTGTTGATGAGAACAAGGTCCAGGACAGCACCTCTCCTTGGTGGCTCCTCTATTATTTGGAGAAGGAAGTTATATGGAAAATCACAGGATTCCTGAGACAGAAGTTAGGCAGGTGAAGGTTTTTCTAAAACTGACCAGCAAAATTTCCATTACCTAGGGGATTTTTCTCATCCTATTTTTACGTGGAGAACTATGTATTGCTGCAACTACATCAGTATAATTAAAACACAATAAATTAATTCCCTATGAGGGAGTCTGATAAGCTGTACAAAAGGGACTTACACCAGTCTATGTTATATCACTGTAACAGGATATATAATACACACATTTTTGTAGATATGAAATGCTCTCCTTGGTGCTTGGAGATAAAACAGGGAAATCAAACACTGGCTCAGTGGGGCCTGATAGCATTCCAATGCCTGCATGGAGAGGAAAGCTGTGCTCCCTGAAGAGGGAGGCTCCCAGCAGTGCAGAGAGGTTCCCCTGTACCAGGGGCTTGGGGAGGCCCCAGTTTTGGGAAGAGAAGTCCCAGCCCAGGGAAAGTGAGGTGGGAGGCAGGAGGGTCCCTGCTGTCAGACACTTCCCAGGCTGGATCCCAGGAAAAAGCAATCTCACCAAGCACCAGTGGAGACACCAAAAAGCCTGGAGGGTGTGCGGGGCACTGCCTGAAGGTAAGGGAGGTCTTGGAGAGGCTTGGTGAGAGAACAGTGGCTGGTGGCATAGAGGAGTCTAAAAGGAAAAGTTCCCTGTAACTCTCCTGGACAGCTGTGAGGGGGTGCCCAGGGAACCAAGGCACGCCCTGGCAGCAATACAGCTATTTCGGTCATTAAATCTTAGCCTCCCCCTCCCCATGACAGGCCAAGACAAAATGACTCAGGCTCTCTCTACAGAAGATCTCGAAGTAAAACATAATCTCATTAGTACAATAACCTAAGTTACTCATCCACACTTTCTGCAGCCTCCTTCCAGACCTCCTACTCTCCCTGGTGTGCCATTTCTTTGGTCCAAAAATGCTTTACTCTAAATTAGCACTGCTGTCACAGCTATTCAAGAGAGTTCATCTCCACAGAGTTTGTATTTCTGGATTAAAAATTGCTACAAGTCAGCCTTTCTGCCCTTGAGAGCAAGGGGAAAGTTTTCAGCTCGTGCCATGCAAAAACCACTTTCTGATTTCTCACTAGGCACATGCCATGATAGAAAAATGGAGTTACTTGAACCACACAGGGAAGGGCTGGGAAGACTCTAAAGCTCTGCTCTGCACTCAGTCATATGTATTAATTATTTAATGAACATATATCATAAGCAAGTGATCTCAGGCAGTTGAGTCTGAACTCAGGACAGGCCTCTGAAGCTCACTCTATTTTTATCACGTTGATGCTTTCTGATAACAATTCTAGCACAACTGTTAAAAAAGTTTAAAAAAACCAAACCAAAGAGAAGAGAAGAGAAGAGAAGAGAAGAGAAGAGAAGAGAAGAGGAGAAGAGAAAAAAGAAAAGAAAAGAAAAGAAAAGAAAAGAAAAGAAAAGAAAAGAAAAGAAAAGAAAAGAAAAGAAAAGAAAAGAAAAGAAAAGAAAAGAAAAGAAAAGAAGAAGAAAAGAAACAGATGATGAGGCAGGAGACAATGTAAACCTGTTTGACCAGGTGTGACTGAGCAAATATCAACAGACTATAGCAAGTTACTGCAAAAGTTGTATGAGGCAAACCCCATCCCCTTCGCTACTGCTCTGGGCGAAGTGTTGCTTTTAGCAGGATCCCCTTGACTCAGCCTAAGACTCATGCAGCCACATTATTGGGATGCAGGCCTTGCCCAGTGGGTGTATTTTGCCCTTTAATGACACATTTGAGGTGTTTGTTTTGAAAGCAGATCTGAGCTGCTAGATTGTGAAGTGCCTATACATTAGGTTTGACTCTTTGGCAGTTCAGCTGATGAGTGGAGCTAATTCTTTAGCCACACTATGTGTGCAACACAAGCTTTATTTTAGCCTCAGAACACATAAAGGCAAGTTGGGAGCAAAATCAGCAAGCCTTAAAATGTGACTCCTCTGTTCCTCCACCAGACACACCTGACTAAATTAAACCAACAATGCAGTGGGAACAAAAGACTATTTTTCATCCTCTTTTTCGGCCAAGATACCTTGGAGTACTAATCCATATCATGTACAAAGAGCCTGTAAAAACTTCCTTCTAAAATTATAACAACAGAAGAAATTAGGTCAGTTACTAAAGAGTAGGTTGGGTATAATCAAGCTATAGCACCCCTGGGACAAAAAAGGTAGTGCTTTTTGAATTTGCATTTTGTCAACTTACACAGCTTATTGCGGTGGGAGGAATTCAAGGCAAATAACACTAAGACAGGATTTGCCGAAACGTTGGAAAACTGTTTGATCATTAATCGCATTTGCTAAGACTGTGATTAGGGTAATTGCTCTGTATTTCTTTTCACAAACCCGTTGCCCATGGGGGGATCAGGAAGGACTATCCCCTACCCCATGAAGAGCAGCACAGCCCAGTTTGCTTCTTTGTGCCTTTTTTTTTTCCCTGAAGCGCCAAATACTTGCCCCTGAAAAGGCAAATACTGATGGCTGCATACTGAGTAGCCTAGTGGTAGGATCTACTAAAGTAGTATCTGTTTCATTGTAGTTGTATCTCATTTGCTTTCTAGGTGATGAGTTATTCTTTGGAGTGAATTTTCTAAGTGGTTACTTAGCAGTGGGAACATAGAGCTGGGTTTTGAATGGACTTCCATAAAAACTTTCTGAAATGCTATCTAGTATTTGAAAACACTTCTTTTCTTTAGTGTGGCTGGTGGCAACAATAGTGCACAAGGTCTCACGTTGTGTCAGTGGCTGTGCAGTGTATTAATGCTGCCCTCAGTTTGGCTCTAGCTTCCTTTTTTTTTTTTTTTATTACACAACTGCATAAAAAGGTTCTTGTCTGAATATGAAGCAATATTTGAACACTCTGTTTTAATTAGTAGCACATGCATTTCTGTGACACACATCCCTGTGGAATCTAGGCATTGCCACTTTAATTTAGAAACACTGATATCATTATAATGAGCATAATGCAGACCTTAGACTACATAAGACAGAAAGAAGAGCACAGCTCCTGTTCTGTCTCCCTGCAGATTAAAAACTCCCTTGGATACTACAGCATTCTTTTGTACTGTGGCTGTTGAAGTTTTCTTGTGGGTTGTTTTTTTCCATGCTTATTATTTCAACAAGTAAGTATAAAATGTGTTCAGTTCTAAAGAAAACAAAATAATCCTGTTCTTCCTGTCAGTACTACAGGCTCATCCCTATGCTTCAGAAATCCATTGGATTCTTTCCCTCTCAGATCACTAGCTACTAGGGTTCAGTAGGATAAGTTTATGCCTTGTTTACATTGCACAACAATGCTGTCTTCAGGTTCTGCTCTATGTGTGTGTGCACAAAATGTAATTGCACCCAGCTCATTTGCTCTCTCTCTCTCTGTTATGTTATTTCTGAAGAGCCAAGAGGATTAAAAAAAAACCAGCAAACATTTGATGTGGTTATTAAACCCAGTTCATCTGACTTTAAGTAAACAAAGTAATAAATCTATTAAGAAATAAGATGCAGCTTTTGCAGTTACTTTCCAGGAGACCCATGCCTTAAGGAAGAAAGAGAAATTGAGGAGTTTTATGCCAGAGGCATTCCCGAGAAAGGTAAGGAGGTATGCAAATAGAAATCTAATCTGGCTCTGACGTATGTGCTTGGGCAGAAAGCTATTGTTAGACAAACATGTTGTTCCTGAGCAGCACAGCTAACGAAGCCTGATTTCCTACGGATTTGAGTCCTTTGTCCCACATGTCTTTCTCTTCACCACAATAATCCCAGGTCTCCTCATGCCTCCAATCACCCTGCCACTACCAAGAAACAACAAACCGGGGCTGGTCTGGAACTGCAAATATACTCACTGTCGGCACGTGTGTGCTGCCTGGCCAGCTGGCTGGGACCAACACATAATGGCTGAGAGCCTTTTCTTCAGTCAGGGCAGTAACTTGACTCTGTCCCTTATCCTGCTGCCAGACTTCACAAAATGTTTAAAAAAACATAATCATGTCCAACACTATCACTCTTTCAACTTTAGTCAAAACCTGATTTGCCAGAGGGTTACAAAAATTATTAGGTACAGGACAAACACTGATTGTGTAAGCTTTGTTTCCACAGGAAACTAAATTCAGAAGTTCAGCTGCTTTTCTCTTCTTAAAAAACAAAAAACTCCAACAGGGCTAATTAGGAAGTTTTCCCACAGTCATTTTCAGCTGCAGTAGTTTGTGTAAGAAATGGTGACTGACCTGCTGTCTCACAATAATGGTTAATGTCTGATTAATTTTTTTTTCATAAAGAAATGTGTGAAACCTTCTATTCTGCTGCTAACACTGACACCTTTTATATGACTAAATATTTCCGGCCTACTGCACAATCATTATTGACCCTTTTTAAAGAAGAACATGCTGCCTCCTCTGTGGCCTGCTCTCTGTGCACCTCTCCATTCCCAGCTTCAGGAGAGCTCCATTGGACTGAATTCTCACACTGCCTGGACTTTAGACTACATTGAGTAATAAACATTGTCTGCTCCTAGTGTTCCCTCTGGCTTATTTGCTTGAATTGTGACCTTATGTTTTAGTTTTGTTGTTTATTCCAGTTTCTTTAATACACACTCCCACTGCTCCTTCACCAAGCTGCCAACTAAGAACCTGCTTTAAAGGACCTTATCTATTTCTCCTCAGGAAAACTAAAAAAAGAAGTAAATAACAGAGGACAGGCAAACTAAAAGCTTGCACCTCCAAAATCACTTAATTTCCTCTTCCCATTACACCTGAAAAATCTCAGTTATGGCAACTCTTTTATTGGTGGAGGAGGGCAGAATGACAGGCAGTCCTTGAGGAGCAGCAGATGTGTGTCATTTTGCCAGAGGCAAAACACAGTGTTGCCAGCAGGAGCGGGGCTTCAGAACGAAGGATGAGAACACAGAGGCTTGCAATGCAGTGTTGCAATATCCAAGAGCTGGATGGTGACCAGCAGTTGGAGTTGGTGAACGGAAAAGGAGCAGAGGTTATGTGTGTCATCAAGACACAAGAAAAGGCTTCTATTTCATATGTTCTCCTCAAAATGCCTGCAATTTCCCATCAGCCTTAGTCGGGCTGAGGCCAGCTGTTGGAATTGCACTCCAGATCTCCAGCAAGAGGCTGTGCAGGACCAGGACAGTGGGGAGCAGCAGAGGTACCCTTTGGAGGTGCCCAGACTGAAGTGGGGCAAGGCACCAAGGCTGTGGTGAAATGAGGTGTCTGCAGTTTTGGGTTGAATAAGGAACAGAATGTGTAAATCATAGAGGGAGATCAAGAAGACTGTAAAACAACCAAATTGCTTGTGAGCCTTGGATTCTGACACTCCAAGAAATGACTTTTCATAGCAGTGTGGGAAAGTCCTTTTTTCAAACCAGGGCTGTGTGTTCAGAAGTAACTCTGTTTAAGTAGTAAGGCTGGACACAATGGATGTAAAACAGGGCAGATGTGTCCTTCTCTGCCCTCCCTCCATGTTTATTTATTTATTTATGTATTTATTTATTTATTTATTTATACACACACACATACATACATACACACACATTTCACACACATTTCCCCTTTTTCACCTTTGGACTTCTGGGAGCAGGAGACAGGATCCGTCAAGGTGTGGTGAGGCAGAGAGCACCCAGGCTAAAGACTCTCTCTGGGCTTGTTCAACTGCTGAGAACCTAGTAGAAAGGGAGGATAATTGAAGGACAAATTGTCTGTAGCTGTAATTAGATGTACATATATATTAAAAATATCTCTAAAGAAATTTAAAAGATCATTTCAAGATCAAAATAAGGCGTAGCACACTTCAGAACCCAGATATTTCCCTTTCAAACTCATGTTATACTGAGGGGAATAGCCCACTAGTGATGTCTTGAGTTTTATAGTAAACTATCTCAGATGCATTGGTAGAAGATTAGAAGACTAAAAAAACCCCAAGCCTTTAAAAGTCACATTTTTCATACTCATTGAACACTAGGGCATGACGTGTTTTTTGATCTACTGAAGTTACTGTAAAAAAATGCTGACATAGTCCTGACATTTGAACCAGTGGATATAATGTTGTATTACAGCTCTGGTAAAAGTTTCCAGAGAGCCAAAAAAATAAAAAGCATTTTCCTCCAGTGTTTATATAAACCTACAACAGAGGTAAGTTCCCTATGGAGTCCTGTCTTTGCTAACATAAGCACGACACAGTATAATGTAACTCTGTTGGTTCACATAAGTTTTCCAACCACATCTCTTCTTACTGCTTCTCCTGGACTCCTAATCCAAATCCTGAATTCTCTGATGTTCAGGAATGTATAATTTCCACCCTAAGTGTACTTGTGGCAAGTTTGTACTCTTCACCTTAAATAATTCTTTCCCTTTTCTTTTGTTTGCTACTAACATAGCACCTGTGAGAGCATTCCCAGTGTCAGCTTGACTTCAGTTTCCATTTGTTGGGGTAAATGAATCATATTTCTGAACAGCCTGGTAGCCCTTCTTCAGAACACTTACAGTTTGAATTGGTCTTTCTTGAACAGCAGTGCACAGAACTCGTCTTGCCATCACGAGGTAACTTCTTAACAGCGTTATCTTTGTCTCTCCTTCAAGTTAGATTATCTGGAACCTGTAGTCAAGGTCTATTAGATCCATTGTGTTTCTTTTGCCTAGAAAGTCTGTTATACAGTTATTACCAAAGAAAGCTGCCACATTAGTCCGGCACAATCTACTCGTGATAAAGCTATATTTTTTGTGCAATTTTCCTTTTACATTTCCAAGTATTCTTTCCTTTGTATTATTTGAACGGCTCCCTGAATGCGTGGAGGTAGCAATCCACAGTAAATTAAATTGGATGTACTAGGGAAAGAGCTCAAAGAATCATAATTGTCATACAGATCAAATGTGGCTTCATAAGTCTGTCTAGCTGACTAACATTTATCACTTACCAAAAAGAATTAAATCAAGATTCTGGCAACAACCTATGTCAGTCCACAGCATCACTGCAAGGAACAAAGTCTCTGTAATACACAGCTGTACTTAGCCATATTTATCAATCTCCATCACAAGTGCCAGTTACATATTTGATGAGTACTTCCATCAATCTGAGCTCTGTGGTAGCAGAGACCACAAATAAAAAAAAAAGACAACCCACATACAGGTCTCTTGGGGCAAGGTTTAAATAGAGTGAATCTATTATGCTGCATAGCTAGGGACTCATTAGTGAATTCACCATCCTTTGTCTTTGGAAATGCTAGAATCCATTCTGGGAGAAAAGCCCTTCAGCCCTTGGGATCCCAGCAAAAGAGTAGAGTCTCTTTTTATCATTCAATGGCCCTATTTCATACCCACTGCAGAAAAGATTATGCCAAGGGCCATTGTTTCTTGTCCTCAGGCAGGCAGGGATCTCTTCTGAGAAGGCAGAAGTTTGAAGTGCTTGCAGACCTGGTAGGGAGTGCTATGAAAAGCAGTCAGGAACTACCTCCCTGCTCCCAAAAGCTGGATTTTCCTGTATAATTATCCCAGGAGGAGCTGGAATTTGAGGGACTCATCTGAGTGTGGGACTGAGAGAGGCATAAAGGCTGGCGCTGCCCAGCTCTCCCAGCCCTATGTGGAGTGGAAAGCAAGGCAGTCTTTTCCCTGGCAGTGCAGGTATCTTTCCCAGCAACAGAATTGCTGCACTCTGTGTGTGATGATTTGATGCTGACATAATGCTTCCATACAACCTCTGAACATGGGAACTTCGGCACAGACCTGTTAAACCATCCTTGCCTACATAGTTGCTGTCCAAAATTGCCTCGTAACTTAGCAACTAACTTGCTCCTGCTATTGGTCCTAGGCCTTCTTTAATGTTACCACTTCTTGAGCTTTTCCCTTTCATTATCTGTATATATTTCAAGTATTCCTCCCCCTGAGGCAGTGCTCCAAGAAGCAACTCACTTTTCTTGGTTTTGGCCTTTTGTAGGCTATCTCTCTAATCTCTCTACAGAAATCTCACCAGCACGGCTATAGCTCATTCTGACTTAAACCTATCACCACATCACTTAGCCCAGCTGTTACTTCAGTAAGGGTAACTAGCAAGGAACAATCATCCTTTGGTCATTAGCAATCAGGACGGAAACACAGTATGCTAAAGCAACATAGGTAAAATATCTAAAAACCAGCCAATCCCCAGCACATGTTTAAGTTACGATTTTCACACCAAGTCTAATGCAGTTTATATAAATCTTCACTTATTTGTAAAAAAGCGCTTCACCCCAGGACAGCAGAAAAGTACACAAAATAATCCTCCATTTTAAAAGAATCACAGAGTGGTTGGGTTGGAAGGGACCTTAAAGATCATCTGTTGCCAACATCCCTGCCATGGATGGGGATACCTTTCAGTAGACCAGGTTACTCAGAGCCCCATCCAACCTGGCCTTGAGCACTTCTAGGGATGGGGTATCCACAGCTCTTCTGGGCAACCTGTTCCGGTGCCTCACAACCCTCACAGAAAAGAAATTTCTAGGTTAACACAGTGCTACCAGCAGTTACAGGAACAGGCAGCTACACTTGCTGCAAAGGCAGTTGTTAAACAACTGCCTGTCTCCATTGCTGGGTTTTGTCCAAGAGAAAAGAGGAGCTGCATGCCTTAACCTTCATTTATGGGCTGAAGAGACTGGCTTTGCTTATGTTTTCTTTCACTGTTGCTACTGTCTTATCTATTTGGTATCTTAGATATTTATACAGTACACAGACTTCTAGCACCTCACAATTCCTCCCCCCCCCCCCATATTTGTATCTGTTTATACGTGATCCAGTGACTTGTTTTATTCAAAGATATTTGAGTACCTCAGGGTCTTGTGGTTTTACGGCATGTAGTGATGTACTAACAGTGTACAAAAATATTTAAATTGCTACTTGAAATACAATTTGTACAAAAACTTAAACAAGCATCAATCAGAAGGCTGATCTGAAACCTCCATATAAATAAGCCTTTAACTTCAGTCAACAAGTAAAGGCTTGCAAGGGAGCCTTTGGTCATATTTCAATGCACTGAACACTGTTTTATTAAGAAGTACATTAAATCTCTCATTAAGAACACAGTGAAAAACAACCCCTGCCTCCTCCAAATCTCTACACAACCTGGCAGGAACAAGAAAGCTTGAAAACAGTGCTGAAACTACAAATGGCATACAAAAAAATCCAAAAGAATTTATTAAATGACATATTGAAAATTCGAAGATAGGAACTGCAAAGGAAAATGAGGTAAGAGTGCCCAAGTACAGAGCCATGGTTTTTTTTCTTTTTTCCTGCTAGGTAACAGCAGAAAAAGAAAACACCTTTAAAAATCTGGCCTTTAAGTAAATGGAGATGAGGTTTCTATTAAATATTTACGTTTCAGAGTGAGCATATTTTTGCTTTGCTAGCTGATGACTACCACTGTTTATCAAACAGGATTACCTTCCTTAGACATTCCCAACCCCCCCAGTTAGCTGCACCTTATGAATCACCAAATTTATAACTTGTCAGGCGTGGTCTGATACCTCAGGGCAAACTGGGACCCTGTTGCAAACAAGACATGTTAACTGCTTAAGCAGCTCAGCAGACAATACATTGTTAAATGTGCTGAAGTCTTGAATACATTTTTACTGTAGTAAAAAGAGAGTAATATCTTAGTATAGCTTTTTTTGAGAGCCGTAGTTTGGGTATGACCAACCAGATTATTAAAAATGAAACAATTCACATAGAGGAGCATGCTGCAATGCAGGGACTGGAAGGTGGCTAGAAGGATTAAAGAAATAAATCAACTTGGTTTATTTTTAAACATGGTTCATTTTTAGAGGGTATAAAAATACTAACATCTCTGCGATAATTTTCCTATGGACTTTTGGAAGTGTGAACCGTATTTTGCACTTCCCCCCCTCTCAATTTCCGTACAATTTGAGCTCCTACTTAAAAAGCTTCCCAGAGCCCAGTCCTTCTGAGTGGTGGTGTAATGTAACACATGAGACAAGGTAACTAACTACATCAAAAAAACCCACTGAACAAAAATGTAAGATCCACAAGAGGCACGCTCAGTCTCTTTGGAGAACCAGCAGAGGTCATTGTTTTTGAATAGGCTCATGCCTGTCACTTTATTTGGTCTCAAATGCTCAGTGAAGAGCTTGGTAGCTCAGACAAGAGGTGGTTAGGTTCTTGGCTTAGCTAGAGTTGAGGAACACAAGGGAACTCTGCATGTAAATCACGAGGCAATGGAATTGACTTCTTTGAAAGCTGCCATATAAAAGATTTAAATAATCTCCTGCCACTATCTGTATCTGATTGTGGTAAGTAGCCTTTAAAAGGAGCTTCTGAAGTGCCTTTGTATTTATTCATTTCTTGCATCACTGGGAGAACTTTGTAAGTGTATACAGCGTAGTATACTTTTGCCACCAGAAAATAGATCCTGGGTAAAGAGAGGAGAATGACTTGGAGTGACACAAATTATTCTGGACAAAATCAGAATCAAAAGTGACACATTTAATAGCTGCCTATTCATGAAGTAACATGCGTTGCCAACAGTCCTGCATAAGGGGACTACAGGATTTCTAACAATGGAGAAAGACCAAAGTATGCTGGAGATGAAAGTGTAAGCAGTATGAATGCTGAGTTTTCCCTTCTTGCTGAGAAACCTGCCCCTCTTCCCTTCCCGACCCCTGCCGAGACAACTATTACTGTCTCTGTTGGTTCTGATGCAAACCCTGGAGCCCTGTATACAAGCTCGATTTGACCAAATTCAGTTGCTTGCTATAAATATGCCACTGTTATATTCATGTACCACACAGCTCTGTTTAAAGCTCTCACAGAACATGTGCCACTTCCCTGCAGGGAAAAAAACCAAACCACAATCAAAACAACACACCACCCTTCTTTTTTTCCCTCACTACATTTTTACTCATGCAACAAGAAGAGACTGTTCATGAGTAGTATTACTCATGACTCAAATCAAGCTGATATAACTTCAGAATACAATAGGGAGCCTAATGAACTTCTAAGAGTTTGACAGGGTGCGTATTGGACATGGGGCATTTGAAATATTACACTACACTGACATGCCTCACGACGGGGATAAACATTGGCCCAAGGTTGATATTTGCTGCAATATTTTGTTACTCATTTCCAGTATTTTGTTTTCGATACCAGCTGGGCACCCTCCCAAGGAAACCAAAATCTTCTTCCTTGGAACGGGCAAATTTCAAAGGAACACTATGCAAACACTGGCTATCTTCCTCTATGATCTTTATTTAGTTACAACACTGCATGTTGAGGATAAGGGATGACTGCTCTGACACAGAACTTAAGTGTGAAATAAAGAATCAACACTACTGCTTTAAAATGTTTGGCAATAGGGTAAAAAATATGTTCTAAGCCAAAGGAAGCTTTCCTAACAAAGACACAGCAGGCCATCTATCTCCACGGGTGTATGCATTTGTTCCTGATTAAAGTGACCCCCAAAACTCCAGGCACATATTTGATTGTAAATGAACTTTCTATTTAGACAAGAAAGGAAATGTATTGCTTATACAGAAATCTTTATTCTAAAATTAAAAAAAAAAAGAAAACAACACCCAACAACAAAAACCTCAACAACAAAAAAACCTTTAAATTCTAGGTCCATATAAATAAAGGAAAAACCATTAAAAAGAAAACATCATCAAACTAATAAATAATTTTCAAATATATTAAACCATTAAAAAGTAATTTTACTGTGCACTTACTCCTTGAAAAGCAAATTTAAATAGCAGTTTTGTTAAATAGTAAATTGTCCTGCAGAGTTTTGATAATTTTTAGAAATCATAATAAAGGTAGTTTACCTGATTCCTGAAAACTCAATGAGGAGATGCAAAACTAAGTCGTGTTCACATCTTGCAGTAGTTCAAGACAACTAGTTACAGGAATTTACCTAACCCTGCTGATGAAAAAAAACCCAAAAAAACCCAAGCCACATGAAAACTTCACCAGTTTTCCTGTGCAGGAAAGGTCTGCAGATGGTAGCAAGAGTAAGAAGAGAAAAGTCCACTAAAGCAGTATGACTCAAAACATCTTGAAGGTGCTTTTAATAGCTGCTTGGAGCTAGGATTTCACCGTTTTTGGAAAGGTCATTTAAGTGAACATTCACAACTAGAAGTGTTATTCTAGTAAACGAAAACATTTGTGGTTAGTAAAATTGAAGCAGATTTCGTATCTACATTAAAAATATGTTTCCATTTGTCAGCTTGTGGTTTTAAGTACAACTCTACAACATTCTGGGAAATGAATGATGCAAGCAACACTTCCAATAGAGAAGGAGCTAGACTGCATGGGATTTAATAGTAATAAAATACTTGAAGCAAACAATTTGTCTAATACATACCAGTGAAAGGGAGACTGCTCCCTTACGGATTTTTACTTGAAAACAAGAAGGAAAGCAAAATAGACAAACTCAGGATACTCCCACTAACATATCGCAAGTAAATACAGTTTTGTAAGAACTCTGGATCTCAATTTGTTCTGCAAAACACAAAGAAGTTTTGGTGCAACTTAGGTTTTCCAGCAAATGGAATGATTCTCAATTTCCTTCTCTGGAAAAAAAAATTCTTAAAGAGCATCCCGTCTTTGCTATGTAAATGGGGAAATTCACAGGAAAAACTCACAACTAGTGTTAGTATAGACAGACTCTTAGTCTTACATGCTCACAATAAAAATGGACTTTTCTTGAAAGCAAATCAGGGCTGGAGCTCAGCTTCAGCTTGCATATTGACCTAAAGAGAAAGCCTGAGAGATCTAACATTTCTGGATTTTTTTCTTTTATTCCTTTTTTATTTCTTTTTATGCCAGGCAAGAAACGGGCAGATACATGAGATTAGGTCAGTTGGTCAGAAAATAGTGCTAATACTGCCAAGGTTTTAGATTTGATCCCCATCCAGACTATTCACCTAAGAGTTGGACTTGATGGTCCTTGTGGGTCCCTTGCAACTGCAAATATTCTGTGATTTCTGAATCACTGGGGAGCTACTGCAGATTTTCACAGCTGAAGTGGTTTTATGGTAAAACAGTCTTCTTTATTTTTCACGTATATCTTTCAACAGAGCTCTGCAAATTAACAATCAAAGTCAGAAAAGTAGCTCTGTACATTTAGAATTGCTCCTGATTCCAATTAGAAACAATATACAGCATGATAGAGAGTCTTACGGAAACAAATTTGGAGAATTGCCAACTTAGAGCTCTTATTTATGATTTTAGTGATCATTTGACACTCAACATTGAAGAGATGTGCATTTGCAGACTAGAAAGCCAGTTGTATCCTGGGCTGTATCAAAAGCAGTGTGGCCAGCAGGGCGAGGGAGGGGATTCTGCCCCTCTGCTCTGGTGAGACCCCACCTGCAGTGCTGCATCCAGCTCTGGGGTCCCAAAATAAGATGGACATAGGCCTGCTCAAGCAAGCCGAGAGGCCATGAAGATGCTCAGAGGGCTGGAGCACCTCTCCTATACTGAGAAGACAGGCTGAGAGATGGGGCTGTTCAGCCTGGAGAAGAGAAGGCTCTGGGGAGATGTTATAGCACCTTCCAGTACCTGAAGGGAGCCTACATGAAAGCTGGAGAGGGACTTTTCACAAAGGCATGTAGTGACAGGACAAAGGGTGATGGCTTTAAACTCAAAAAGGGTCAGTTTAGATTTGGTATTAGTAAGAAGTTCTTTACTGTGAGGGTGGTGAGGCATCAGAACAGGTTGCCCAGAGCTGTGGATGCCCCATCCCTGGCAGTGTTCAAGGCCAGGCTGGATGGGGCATGGAGCAATCTGGTCTATGAAAGGTGTTCCTGTCCACGGCAGCGGGGCTGGAACTAGATGATTTTTATGGTCTGTTCCAACCCAAACCATTCTGTGATTCTGTAACATATTCTCATCTGTACCAAAATGCTCATTCCTCGAGTTTAAATCTCTGTCAAATTTGTGTTTGGAAATATATGGAGGGATTTTCTTAATTTTTGGAATGCCAATAAATACATGTGGTATATATGATGAGATAGTGTTAGAAAGACAGAGGAAATGAGAGAAGATTTTGTGTCTATGCACACAGACTGGGAGCAAAAAGCTTTTACACAACACTTGAAAACTTTATGGGCTAGGAGATAATAATTATGTTCTATTTATAGTGTATTTTTCCTGAATGACACATTAACTTTATTCCTGGCTTAAACACTCACCAAGAAGTACTGGTTTGCTGACACTTCGGTAATTCCAAGATGCTGGTGCTCTATAATCTTTCACTTCCTCCTTCCACCTGCCCTAAATAGAAATTTATTTGCACAGTATCTGTTTTTAGCAGGATAGACCCTATATTTAAAATTAGTCTTAAATAGTTATTTAAGCAACTATTTGTCAGATGCACAAGCCTGCAGGACAACATGTACTGATTGCATGGACATATATAGAACCATCTGCCTTGGGAAGATAAGACCAATAGCAAAGTCATTCTAAAAACTGAATTATTGCTTATCTAATTTGAGGTGTCAAATCCCATAGCTTAGTATAGAAAATAATTTTTAAACAAAAGAGTGGAATTCTTGAGTACAAATTCATTAATTTAGAGGGGCTGTTAAGTTAGTCTACAATAATAATTTTCCTTATGTTATTCCTCTTCAGTGTCTTAGAAGGGCTGTTGACTTCGTGAATTCTTAGCTTAAAAGACTTGCTATGAGCAGTAACTTACCTTCAACCAAAGAGACCGTTTCCAAATCAAAAAGGTGCTTTTAAAATGAAAACTCATCATATTCTATGAAATATTCAAAATTCTTTATTTCAGACCAGTATTGTTACAAGCATCCATCTCTTCCTCTGCACTTGCACATGATCAAAGTTGGCACTTCCAACTACAAAAATGTTAAATGGTTATTACAGTACAGGCACAAAGTAGCCAAAAAGCTTTACTTCCATTAAGCAAAGCCATTATTGTGCTCTAACAGCATTTATTACCAGTGCATAAACTGATCGCCCCTCCTAAGAGCAAGCAGGAAAGGGAAATATCCCTTAACTGAAGGAACACAGATGGCAGCTCTGCTGCTAAAGCAGTCATTTCATCCGTGTAAGAATGACAGATACCTGGATACACTGGACATCTTTCTTCACTGCTTTCAGTGGCACTTACTGATTCACGTGAGTTTGTTCAGAACTGGATTAAACATCTTTACAGGTGTCCACTACTGCTTCAGTTATTATAATCACTATCAGAGTTCCACATTTGAAGAATCAACATGATTTCTTAAAAAATGAAACAATAAAACCCCCAGAAGACTC
The DNA here is from genome assembly GCA_014706295.1 of Lycocorax pyrrhopterus obiensis. NCBI lineage: Eukaryota > Metazoa > Chordata > Aves > Passeriformes > Paradisaeidae > Lycocorax > Lycocorax pyrrhopterus. The sequence continues at coordinate 63,096,211 of JACSVZ010000002.1, forward strand.
TTGCAGTTCTCTTGCCTGAGAGCCTGCTTCATAACCACTATTGAAAATCTCTTTCCTTTCTAGAAGCATCAAGAAGGCAGCACCTGAGACAGTTTGTATCAACTAACTACAAATTAACTAGTGTATGTTACTGCGTTTCAAACTTCCAGTTACAGTGGTAAGGCTAGCAATTAGCATATGGAATGAGTATCAGATACTTACGTGTACCAAAGGCAAGTTAGTCACAAAAATCTCTACAAATACCTTACAAACAAAACTAGCAGTGAACATTGCTATCTTTACACAGAACCCGTTCATGAACACAACTGACTAGGCAGCCATCTGGAAAACAAGCTGATAGCTACGTTACAAAAATAGCCAAACAAATATTTGATAATAGTAACTGTATGAACAAGTGTTAAGAGGGAGGGAAGTAAGCATGATTCAGTTAGCACAAACTTCACTTATACAAGAGTGCCTCCAAGCCACAGAATGCGTAGCTTCAGTTTTACACTAATCATCAATACTTCCAATACATGCAACTGAGTCTGGCCAGAGTGTCTGAGCAGGCAAAGGAACATAATTCCATTGCTTTTCTCTACAGCACGCAGGCCCACTCGACTGGCATGAATGCCAGTATTTGCCTATACAGGACACTTGGCAGCAGCAGGTGCCCTGCAGCTCAGAACAGAGGGAAATGGCAGAATGCTTCTGTCAGAGGTAAGGTTCAACCTATGCAATGTATGTGCACAGTTTGTCTCTAGGCACGTCTTTGGTTACATTCTCAACACAGTCTGCTTTATAAAATAATAAATAAAACAGCCAAGATTTGGCTAAAATCCAGGCAATGATTAAAAACTTCTTTTTTTCAGAAACTCAGACGAAGAAGTCCCTTTAAATTCATGTTTCGTTATATCCATAAACGATAAAATCCCAGTGCTACAGTAAGGCATGTAAATACTGAACCTGAAAGAAAATAAAGATGGGGAGGAAAATGGCATTAATATTAAATTACATTAAATCAATAGCTCTCAAAACATCTCTTCAGAAAGCTAGGTACACCTCTTACTACAATATTAAAAGTTCATCGACCACCCCCATGTGAGAAATTAAGTTTTTTCATTTACAACAAACCATTTTAAGGTAGGAAGAGTATAAAACTGACAAATAAGAAGGAGAGGAAAAAAAAAAGAGAAAGCTGGAAAACTATCAAAAAGCTGAAAGAAACCCTTACTTGCTTACCATTCCAAAAAGATCAATATAGCAAGTTACAGATGTAAAATGAGGAAATAAATAACAGGACTAATAAATCACAGACAAGTATTTAGCAAACAAATAAACAGAAGCCATTTTTAACAAGGCTTATGAGTTTTCCAATTTTAAAACTTCTACTTAAATGAAATCAAATTTTTATTTCAAGATACACACACAAAATATTTTCGCCTTTACTTGCAACAGGAGTACTTCAAACACAATGCAAATGATTTTTCATTATTTTTTCTTCCATTTAGAGTTCAACTTGGTTTTCAGTAGGAATGGCAGGGAAAAGAATTTCCTCTCATTTTAATAAAGTACCTTTTATTTTCCATTTTACTGGTTCTCTCTAAAGGATATGTCTGAAATGTAGTACTATGAATAGGCTTATGTGATTGCACTTTTGACAAAACCCACTGTGAAAAAATAATCAGAAAATCTAAATCAGAAGAATAAGTTTCTACTGCAAACCTCATTTAATAGTACTGCACACTCAGCAGTAAAATGTCAAAATATTAAAGTTGCCTAGGGCAATAATGTCGGCAAACATACGTTATATTTTCTCCAAGCACTTGTGTAAATGTGGCCTTGAACAGTCAGAAAAGCTGAAATGTTCCTTTTTGCACATAGATCTCCATCAGATGGATGAAGAAATCCTAGTAAGGCACAAAGCAGGCTGCTTACATAAATTAAGCCAGGCACAGAAGAAATTTTTGGTCCTTGTTAACAGGCGGTCTTTTAAATTTCTCACACATATTATTATTATTATTATTAACAATACAAAGAAGGGCAAAAACCTGAAATAAGCCCATGCAAAATGAAGTTGTGAATCATAGGAAACTTCTTCTGGGTTAAGTACAGAAATAAGGCTGCTAATCTTGCCTAAGACTATTTCAAGTTTGTTTGTTCGTTTGTTTTCTAATTAGGGCCTTTATGAATACAGTCAATTGAGAGTTTAACAATGTTTGGCAGTTTCACGATCAGAGACAACCCCCAGATTCCTTACCTGCTAAGTATTTAATATTATCAAGTTTGTGCGATTCGAGCATTGTTTTCAGATCCGCAACTTCTGTATCTATTTTTCTGTCTGTTTGGGTCAGAGCTCGGTCCTGTTGTGCGTGCTAAAAAGCAAAAGCCACAAAATGATGCAATTTGAACACTTCCTAGTTTATTTAGAAATTAACCCATCCCTTCAAGTTGTATTTTTGCTTCCTCCTTAAATGCATGTTAATTTGCATTCTTACAGAAGTTACAGAATATTCTGAGTTGGAAGGGATCCACAAGGATAAGTCCAACTCTGAAGTGAATGGGCTGTATGGGGATGGAGTCCACAACCTTGGTGTTACACTCTAACCAACTGAGCTAATATAGACCTTATTCAAAGAGAAGAAGTTCCTTCTTAGCTGATTATATCCAAGGAACTGAATAATTTGGTGAACTCGGGAAAGGTATGTGATTACATGTTCCTTAACAAGTAATCTAGAAACTGGCAGAACTGGATGCCTTCTTATCTCAATCTAACAGCATAAACATTAGCTTCAATCTGTCATTCAGCCCACTGACTAAAGTCACTGCTCAATTGTAAGAGCTATTGAGAATCCTTAGAGCCTCTCGTGACAAAATCATACTGGAGCAGAGAGATTTATGGATCATTAGAAAAACTGAGAATTGGTCTTCTGTTGTAGAAAAGCTTGTCTTTGTCTTGCAATGAGTTTTACCACAAAACCAGCTACAAATTCAGAATTTGATTATGACAGAAGACAGGACTTCTGCTAAAAAAATATGGGATAGAATTAGTACTCAGAAGAGACTGAAAAGTCCAACTTGTAAACTGAGAACAACAGCTGCTGAGTTGCTGATAGTTTCAGATCAGCACTACTGAAACATTGTGAATCAGTTAATGATTTACTGCGAGATGACTTCATAAGGATAATTCCCTAAACTACAGAAAGGAAACAAAGAGAAGTAGTAGTGCTTGGTAAAAACCTCCTCTAAAATGAAGGCAAATCAGTCTAGCAATGAGTTTCTCTCTAAACGTGGCAGAAAGAATTAATCTCACATTATGAGTGGAATTTCATTTACAGAAAATACTACATGCATGAGGTTTCAAAATAAAGTGACTACTGAACAGCTTATATATACATGCAGAGGGTCTAATAATATATATGAAAGCCTTTTTATTCTGTAGACACTTAAGTTAAAGTGCATAAGGACATCACCAAGTCCAAAAAGGATACCACGTCTATAACACAAGTACAAAAAGATTTGCTGTGTTATAATCAGCTACTAAGTTCTTACCAATTCCACTATTTCTGTCCTCATTTCAAGTAGTTTTCTTTCATTAAGTGAATACTAGAAGAGGGAGAAAAAAAAGTTAAACATGATACTGTCCTTAAACTTTTTTCCTTTTTTTTTTCCCCCCACTTAAAAGCATGTTTCTCTGTTTCCAAATTACGTAGAACACATAATGTGGACAAGATTATTGTCTGGCAGCATTTAGGAGACAACACTGTAGGGTACCTGCTGCCCTTTTGAAAAGCACACTTCAGAAATGTGAAGCGCAACAAGTTCTTCAGACATTCACCTTCCACAAAAACTGTATATATTAGTAAGCAGCTGGAAGAAAGGCTGGCAGATTTGCATTTCTGAAAAACAAGGACCTATGACTCTGAGCAGTAACTCTGGAACAGTTGACTAATCCATTGAGCATACAAGCACAACCAAGACACAACCATCTGCTGCCTTCAGGAAGAGGAGAACACTTTTAAATCACATCAAACTTAGCTATCAATGAAATGTGTAGCCAGCACTGTATGCACTCACAATTTGAATTGTTCTGACCTCTGCCATTTCACAGTATATTTGTTAAAAACAGAACATTTGTATCACACATGAAGCCTTTTGTTTGGGGATCATCGGAAGTTGTGGCTTATTTTTAAGTTATGGCTATTTGGGTTCAAGGAAAAGTTAAATCCAAAATAAGGAAGCATGCCTTTAAAGCAGGTTACCTTTCTGACTCATGAACAGGCTTGATTTACCTTGACACCTATAATGGTTCCTGCCCACTACTGGAGCAATTAAATTATTCATAGACAACGGATAAAGCACCAGTCTCCAGTGAAGAGTACTAAGGTCATCAGGCACCCATCTCAGAATCCTGAGTTAAACAGCAATAACCTTATCTATTGACACTCCCAAGTGGAAAGTCACCTTATTTTTCCATCATTCTGGAAGCTTATTTCATTTTAACATAAAAATCAGATTATCTACGGAAATGCCTCAGCACTAAAAAAAAAAACTCCTTAAAGATCTAGAGCTCTGTTTGGACTTTTTACTGATCTCAAGTTGAAGTTAAAAGACAGCAGGCTGCTACAAATGTAGAAAACTACATAAAAACAAATAACAGCATGTCTACAATAAATGAAAGAGTCACTAGATTCTGCAAAATGAAGAGAGGGATAAAAAAAGAAATTCAGACATTTTATATAAATCTCCATTTTTGAAAGTGTCAAGATGCCAGAATATTTATAAAATAATCTAATCAAAATTATGTTTGGGTAGAAATGCAAGAATTAGACCTCACATTGATGAATTGATCAGTACCAAAAGAACCATGAGAATTAAAATAATTTTATGGACTGAAATAGTTTGTCTGTTTTACTTTAAATACATGCTGTTAGCCAAATACACATCTTCTGAATGATTTATATTCTACAAGCTTCTTTCTGGATGTCTCTTAAAGTTTTGTTTTGTGTCTAGAACTCTCTAGGTCAGACCCAAGTATCTTAATCTTATGTTTAAGACAGTGAAATTGGCCTTTTTCTGCAAGCCATCACCACGTCTGTAACAAAAACATAAACAGTGCATAAAAAAAAAGAAGGAAGGACAAGGCTAAATCTCTCCCTCTGAAATTCAACAGGGAGATTTCACCTTAAGTCCGCTTTTTCACAGTGCAGAAAAAATTCAATTTTGTCAGATACATCTTGAGTTTTTTAACAGCAAACTTAGAGGCACTGTGATGCATGAACACATGAATATATACAAATTTTTGTACGGTACTTCACGTTTTTAAATCACATCTGTGCACTGAACATATAAATCACAGCATAAAAAGATGTGCACTAAGCAATGTAGGATGCTCTGAGAAATAAAGTAGAAGAAACTATAAGATAATAAACTATGAAAAATAAAAGATAAAGCATTTGGAGTTTGAAACATGAAACTGCCAACATCAGTGTAGACGAACTAAGAAATTCTCTTTCAGCACTTATTCCACATGAAAATGAAGGATAAGAACTTTTTACTTATTACTTCAAGTTAAAACAATTAAAACTTTGGACATTTCTCTTCTGAAAAGAGACTTAGTAAGAATGCACAGTAACCTTCAATTATCCTGAGTTTCATTCTTAGAAAGCTGGATATTGAGTCCTTAGTCACATTACAAATGAAGTAAATATAACAATGACGCTGTGCCTACTATAGAAAATACTGGATTATGTCTTTCCCCCAACTCAGCACATGTGCTACAACCTGCTTCCCATTTAGCTGCCTTTTTCCTTTTCTGTTCAGGCATTGCAGAGCTGGCAATTAAATGGTGGGGTGGGGGGAGGAAAAAAAAGAAGAGCAGTCTCCACAGAAACTATGAAATTACAGTTGCACAACAGACTACAAAGCTGGTCAACTTTTTAAAGAGAAAGTTGACGTGCACAGTTTGCCTTTCCTGGGAGGCAAAATAAAGTTGTGTTCTGCACAATAGACAAAAGTCCAGATTACACAATCCTACTTGAATATACAAGAAAACATTGCTGCCTAATTTATCACTGCTGCAGTGGTCTCATACAGGTTTTGCAAGCCCGAAGTATTGCAAAGCTTATGATATACACAATGAACATCATTTCATATGATGTTTTTTTAAAACATTAGCATGAAGTATTAACCTTTAAACAAGAAGTGTACCTGCTCAAATTGTACTTTATTCCAGCATCTACCACGGGCTAACAGGCTGTTAGTCATTATACTGAATCACCAACACAGCTGTTACCTCAACTAATCACTGTGAAAAACTTCTAGGGGCACACACAGAAGACAAATGATATCTACATGAACAGTTCTTATTGCCTGGATTGAAGATAAATATTATGTCTTTATGACACACCTGGGAAAAAGGACTGAGTAAGAAATAATAATTTAGAAAAAGTAATTAAAAGATCCTTCAATTTAGAAGATGCCATTTCATTGAGATCCTAAAAGCTACTGAAAAAAAATCTATGAGAACAGAACTCAGTTTAGAGTGCTGTGTATAATGCAAACACTTGTTAATCTTCTAATTTTACATCTACATTACCCTAATTTAAGATTACATCAATTCAGATCTGCCAGGTATTTCAAAGCTCAAAAACAGTATGAACAAGGATAACTTACAATTAAAATTACAACTAGTTCCACAATAGGTATTTTCTGACAAACTAGATACAGGGAAATGAAACATTTTCAATGATGATTCAACAAAATGTGTAAACTTTATTAAGTGTGAAAATAGAGAAAGAAATATACTAATAGAATAGAAAACCCTCTAGGCAGCTAGTCTGCATATTAGATTAAATATCTAACATATTTAAGTGTAATATGTTAATCCTGATATTAGAACAAGATCAAAATAGGGAAAACATACAGACCCAAACATGGCACCTTGCATATACCAGCATAAGGATGAGTAACTTGGATTAATACCATCTTGAAGCTGGTACAATACAACAGGTGAGTATGAAAATGCTCTTTGGGTAAGATGCTTTTACCCAAACTTGGAGATTACTCAGTGTTGAGATGTTTCTACAGGAAAGTAACCAAAACTTACCAGTTCTTTTACTCTGCTCTTCTCTAGGTTTAGGTTTAATTTGTTATCTGCACGAACTTTGGTAATTTCATCCTAATGGAAAAAATTGATAAAGCAGCAAGCAAGATTTTCTGTTTATTCATAAGCAGAAAGAATTAGACAAATATACTGTATCTTTATTTATATATCTCATGAATTAAGCTTCTCTCCAATTAATGTACATAATTTTCAGAAGTATTAAGTATTTCTATTCTTCACTGGGAAATATGAAGTTCTATAGTATGAATTGGATCTCAAAATCAAAAACTAAAAATTACTTTTAACCCTGAGAACAGCACTTAACTGAGAGCACATCCTTCTATAAATGCAGAGAATGTTTCATATACCCTGTAACTCTCTCTGATATCTAGAAACACATGCCTGTAAGTTACAGCTACACCTGTAAGTTGGATTTCTTCCACAAAGCAATCTTGATGCTCAAAATAACTTTCAAAGTAGTTTCTCACCTTCCAATGTAAAAGAAAATCAGTTTCTAAAGACTACATCTAGGGTTTTCAGAAAAAGCTACAGACATTTTAAAAGTCAGGAAACTTTTATTTACATTTTTAAACACCTAACTTTTTAAAACTGCCATTAAGTTATACACTTGCATTTGACTTTATCAATAGCTGGGACTCCTGCTTTTCCTGGTGACAGCTGCCATTTTAATGCAACCTCCTGACAGGAATTCCAGCCAGCTGACAGTTTGTCATGCAGCAAACTGCTGATCAGATGAATATGTGGGAGAAGCAAAAGACTGCTGATGTTCTGGGAGATTCTACTCCTAGAACCAAGTAAGCATTTCTCAAGTAGGCCAATGCCAACTCATTAGGTTAGCATTAACAATAATTAGACTCAATTTCTATGTTTGAATTTTGAACTTTAATTGGTTTATCATTAGTTGCCATTGCAACAGAATACATTACAGTTTAACAAAGAAAAAATAGAAATATTTTTCCTTGAAAATTTACATTGTGTCTTTTTGTATGAGCAAGCATAGAACAACTTGCCCTTGTGAGAATTAAATTTACAGTTAAAAGTAAAATATAAAGACATCTAGCTTTAAAGAAAAGATGACTCAGATCCTTGATGCTCTTCCAGTGGATTACACTAACTCATTTACGTGCAACTGAAGGCATAAAATAAGTTACAATTCAAAAATTAGATGCCAAAATGTATTTTAAAATAGACTAAGCTTTCTACACAGAGCCTGTTTTCATGCAATGGTCATTTGCTCCCAAACAAATAGGACAAAACGTAATGGTCCCAAACTTGGTGGCCTTAAAAACCCATTTTAAATTGTTAAATTTGTTGACTATTTTAAATTCTGGACAGGTAACAGGTAAGTCTTCAGAGAAAAAAGAAACAAAAAATCACCAAACCAAACAATCAAACCCCCACAATTAGTAAGTACTGTAATTTTAAATGTATGCTGCATCTTTAATGTACAGGCAGCCCTAAATGCAGAACTTCACTCAGCCTTAACTGTGACATGGCAGCTACTTTCTGAATCTGAATTAAGGACATAAAAGTAAAAATATCTTCAGTTATATTTTGGTTCACCTCTTGTACTAGTCACAGTTTCCTGTTCCCATAAATGAAGTATGCATGAAAGTGCCTTTGCTGCAGCCCACACTGTACTGTCAACAGCAATTTCAGTATCACATGTATCGTAACAATTAAGAACAGCTTAAAAAATAAAATTCTGAAAATAACACTTCTTATTTTTTCTAGCTAATTAGACAGGTGTTAATTCTTAATTATATTGGTACGGTATCTTACCATGACTTGCTTCTTTATCTGTTGGAGTTCAAGTTTTATTTTCTGTGAGAGTAAAAAAAATTGTAGACTATTACTGCATAAAAAACCACACAATCTAGAAATCCACTGAATTTGCATGATCAGTAACAGTGACTATAATCCATAATATGAAAAGGCAGGCACACCAAGCACTATTCTATGCCCTCAGTATGCGTATAGATGAATACACATGCATGTTTACTCAGTACCGTGCCCTGCCAAACAACAGCACAAGGCAGAAATTAGCAGTGTCCCACTGGCAGCCCTCCTAATATAGCCCAGGAGGCCGCTGGCTGCTTTTGCCACAAGGACTCATCACTGGCTCATGGTCAACTTGGTGTCCACCCAGGCCTTTCCTGCCAAGCTGCTTTCCGTTTGGTCACCCCCAGCCTGTCCTGGAGCCTGAGGGTATTCCCAGGGGCAGGACTGGGCATTTCCTTTTGTTCAACTTCATGTGATGCTGTCATTCCATTTTCCCAGCTTGTTGATATCCCCATGAATGGCACCACAACTGCCTGGTGTCTCAGCTGCTGCTCCCAGCTTTGGATCACCTGCAGACTTGCTGAAGGTGCCCTCTGCTCTGCTCCATCAACAAGGTCATTAAATCACAGAATCACCAGGTTGGAAGAGACCTCTAAGATCATCAAGTCCAACCCACGCCTAACACCTCAATTAAACCATGGCATCGAGTGCCACATCCAATCTTTTTTTAAACACATCCAGGGATGGTGATTCCACCACCTCCTCAGGCAGACAATTCCAGTACTTCACCACTCTTTCTGTGAAAAACTTTTTCCTAATATCCAACCTATATCTCCCTTGGCCCAGCTTAAGACTCTGTCCTCTCATTCTGTCAGTTGCTGCCTGGAGAAAGAGACCAACCCCCACCTGACTACAACCACCTTTCAGGAAGTTGTAGAGAGTGATAAGGTCACCTCTGAGCCTCCTTTTCTCCAGGCTAAACAACTCCAGCTCCCTCAATCATTCCTCATAGGGCTTGTGTTCCAAGCCCCTTGCCAGCCTTGTTGCCTTCCTCTGGATGCATTCAAGAGTCTCAACATCCTTCCTGAACTGAGGGGCCCAGAACTGGATACAGGACTCAAGGTGCGGCCTCACCAGTGCCGAGTATAGGGGAAGAATCACTGCCCTGGTCCTGCTGGCCACACTGGTTTTGATACAGGCCAGGATGCTGTTGGCCTTCTTGGCCACCAGGGCACACTGCTGGCTCCAGTTCAATTGGCTGTTGACCCCCAGGTCCCTTTCTGTCTGGGCACTGGACTCCCTGGTCCCTTTCCAGCCACACCGCCCCCACTCTATAACATTGCAGGGGGTTATTGTGGCCAAAATGCAGAACTCAGCACTTGGACTTAAAAAACTTCATCCTATTGGACTCTGTCCATCCATCCAACCATTCCAGCCTTCCAACATATCGACACACACTCCCAGCTTAGTGTCGTCCGCAAATTTACTAATGAAAGACTCAGTACCCTCATCCATGTCATCAATAAAAATATTGAACACAACTGGCCCCAGCACAGACTCCTGAGGGACACCACTAGTGACTGGCTGCCAAACCATCCCAGTCCCAGTCATCTCCTAAGGTACAAGATGCTTTTCTACATCATTATGGAAAAAAAAAAAAAGGCAAGTTCTAGAGCAGCACTTTCCAAGACAGTGACTTTTACCTCGTTTTCTGAACGAAGTGCTGAAAATTCACTTTTTTCCAAAATAATCATGTCCTTTTTCACACCACCAATATGGGACATTACTTGCTGAAGTGCGATTTCCTTTAAAAGATGGAAGAAGAATCTCAGAACATATCACAACTATAATGATTTTTCTCATATGTGCCTACAAATATGAAAGACTATTTTGGTACCCTGAAATTTTTAATTCAGCAATTTCAGATTGATTATCCAAGTTTCAGAAAGCAAGATAGAATGACAGCAACAAAACAAGCAAGTTAGGCTCAAATGTTGGTAATGTCTGACAAAATTGGCAGTGCTAACACAGACCAGAATAATTCAATTATTAGCCTAGGAAACATTTGCTTCCAAGTCATCAAATTCTTAACCTAGCAAAGGCATTAGGGAGAGCTGTCTCTGAGCCAAATGAGGAAAGCTGGCCTTCAATCCAAAATTCCTCAGTGCAACCATACTCTTCTGCAATTACCTCCTTTTCTGCCTCTCCCGGCAAGGAAGTCACTCTGCCTCACTACTCAGAATCACGCACTGAGGCTTTGAATTGCTCTTCTAAGTCCATTACACTCAACTGACAGAAGACAAACAAGAATTCTCTGCAACTTTCAAGGATGGAAAAGTCCGTAGACACTGTTCTAGGTCCTACACTACCCACACATGCAAATAGGAACTGCCTTCTCTACTAAAGATCTTCCTCTAATAAGTGGTCCCTTGCTTTTGGTTCTGGACTAAGACAGACCCCTACAAACCTGACACAGCACTCTAACTTCAGTTTCGCCACAAAATGCTATTCTACCTTGCAGCATTTTATTTCGAAGTAGCATCTAAAGATGCCTCTCCAGGCTACCTGACCACAAGACTGAAAATAATGGGTCAGTGGTCTGGACACATTACAAAAAGTCTACGGAAAGAGTACTGCATGGACACCTCTTTTCTTACTCCTCGGTGTCTCCAGATTGCTCTTGTTTCTCTCTTCTCCTCAGTGGACTCAGCAAACAGAGACCAGAATCTTCCATATTCTTTCTCTTTTTCATGTCTATACATACACACACATGTATATCTGTTTTACCCTAAGGTTTTATCTAACCAAGGTAATACTTTGATAATAGCTCATCCATAACATTCCAAATCTTTCTTCCAGTTCTCTGTTCTCTTTCTGCAGAAGCCCTTGTACAATCAAAGACTATAAGGACGTACAGATTCATCATGTGGCCCAGTGTTGATGGCACACACACTTCCTGAGCTGCCATACAAACCTACACATTGCATCTTAATGCCAGAAAGTCACCTGAGGGTCAAATCTAACAGTCTCAGAAAACATCTACTATCAGTAGCAACATTAAACTCAACACAAAACAACTTTCATTCAAAAAAGCTAGGCACAGAAGGAGGCTGAGACTGCTTACGGTAAAACACAACTAACCATGGGAGAAAAGGACCCTTTGACATGGCATTCTCTGAGTGACTACGGAACAAATTCAGCACAAGAGGACAAAGGATTCCCATGTCTGGTTTGCCTACAACCTAAAAGCTAGTAAGGATGGCCTGAAACCTCCCTAGATGCAAAGTGGCACAAAATCCACTTCTGCAGTATCCCACTTTTTAATGAGATACCCTTCTGCCAAGACCATTATACTACAGAGACAGCAGCTGCTGTTTTCTCAAGACAGCAGCCTTGTTACTACAAAACAAGTTACAACTTGTGTTCAGAAGATGATCTGGGACTGTGAACCCCACACTCACAGAGCTGCCCCAGAGGTTGTACTTCAGCTCGATTCTAATACAACAAAATGTCACTGTGAGACACAGAGACAAATAAAAAAGTGCCACATAAAAGGGTGGTAAATAACTGTGGGGATCTGTACTTCCTTGTTACAAGTCTACAAAAGAATACATGTAGAAATTCAAATCCACGCATTGAATACCTCTTATGCCTGTCTAAGCCTTCTCAGTAACTCTGTATCATGTTACTATAAGGTTGAAACTAAGAAACTACTTGTGGTTCGCATACCAACCCACAGTACTAAAATCTCAAGGTCCATTGCAACACTGAGGTAACTATCTGATAAACTCAAGACAAAATGAGCCAGTCAATAGATACAGAGGAATGTTTGCTCTTCACCTTCAAACTTTTAAAATGCAGTGTCTAACGGTGCCAAACAGCAACACATATTTCATTAGCAGGCATACAAGGCTTTCATTTACTTCAACCCCACCACTGCCTCTGATCTAACCTGCTGTACTTTGGTGACCATGTCCTTGTAAATCATATCCAGGTTGGTGTTCATAATTTTCACTAATGCAGATACAATGACCTCCGACTGCTGAGTAGTGAACCCTAAGCGAAACAAAATGCAACATTCAGAGAGAGATCCAAATCTGGACAGTTTACAGAAATGCCACTTGCTGATACTCAGCACCAAATTACGACAAATGTCAGTTATGAAAGATAATAAAACATAGACCTCTTGATCCAGCACTAACAAAAGAACACAGTCGGTACCTCCAAGTTTCCCCACCCCAAAACTAAGTCTGTGACATAGGATGACTGCTTCCATAGTACAGCACTATTATACTATCAGCAGGATAAACGGGGAGTTTTCTAGAGTTACTGTGGAATGTCACCTCTCACACGTGGTTACCTCCATGAGCAAGCAGGAATTCTGACTCTGAAAAGCACATACTTACTTCATTATACTATAAAACTTCAGTGCCACTGAAGATGTACAAAACTCAACAACTAAAAACAAAGCCAACTGCCCTGATTTTAGGTCTGCCAGCTTCTGAGTGCATATCAGAAACTTTTTAAACTGAATGTATTGGAAACTATAGTAAAACACTGTCCCTAAAAATACCTTCATCTTTTCCACCCTCAAAATGTAGGAGTAAAAATGTAACGAACAAGAGTTAATCATTATGAAAAGAAACACTTGCAAAAGCATGATTATTTCAAACTGACCAGCAGTTCAGCATCAGCGAGCACAGCTAAGAGCAAGTCACTTTCAACAGCTGAGCTGATATAAAAGTTTACTACCACCAAAAGGCTCCCTCTCCACTTATCCCTCCTTCTGACACTCTGACCTATGCTCACTCAACTGAGCCAGCAGCTCATTAAACTAGTGTCTCAGAACATCAACCAAGCAGAAGAGTTGGAGAGCTTCCTAAGAAGCTCCTGGCACATGGAAAAAGAAGAAACCACCTGGCAGGGGGAAGAGGACTAGGACCTCTCCGTTTTAGGAATGGAGAGCAGTTACAAGTCACTTCAGCTGTACTGAGCTTCACCTTAGGGAACCTCTCCCACCTCGCATTGAATCCAAAATAATCTACTCCCCTATCTATATTTTAGCATAATACTGTTTTATAGAGAATTCTATGCTCTATCCTAAAAGTTGCACTGTACAAAGTAGTCTGTGTTCCATCCGATTGTAACGCATTGATGCATATTCAAGGTGCAATATACTAAATATGAAGGAATCCAATTAATACATTTTAAACCACTGTCTTGAAAACTCTGGAGTTTTTTGCTCTCAGTTCTTAAAATTTCTTTTTTTTCTTAGCATTTTTAACTACCAATAGGGTAATAAATATTTCCAAACAAAGTTATATAGGCTCACTGTTTCCTTTTTGAAGCCAAAGAAAACCCTGTATGTCCTTACCTAGTATATAGATAAGCCCCAAAAAATCCATCAAAATCAAGGTGTAACACTGCATGTCAAGGAAAAGTAACAAACTCTGTAAACTAAAAAATCACTCATGAAAGACATTAAAAGTAGCTACTTGGTTCAAACAAATTACCATTTGCTTCCAAGAGGCATACCAGCGCATGAGTGTCAAAATAAAGCCTCCTATTTCCCAGTAAGGAAATATTCTCTTTGCTTTGTAAAGATGATGACACAGAGATGCTTACATCTGAAAAACAAAACAAACAAACAAAAGATAAACAAAACCAAAGTTATTTCTTAAGACTATTTTATCAACATGTTTGCTTTCCAGGAGTTTCCTTACTACCCAGAATGTTTTTCACTTATGACAAAATACTTTGTGTTGAGATTACCACACAGCCTGCTTGGAAGTGAAAAGACATTTGACCAATAAGTTCTATGTGCAAGAGCTGGAAAACAGGACACTACACTACTGCTGCCCTTACAAGATGCTCTCCAAGAATACAATGTTCTGGGAAAAATCCCACCAAGTGACAGGGTCCTGCATCTGGTTCCTTTACTGGAATCACCTCAGCAGCTGGGACTTGTGAGCACTTCAAAGCTGTGAGGGCTAAATCCACACGCTCTGCTCCTTCTTTGTTAAAGAAGTGAACCTTCATCACTTGCCATTTAGAAAAAAAAGTAATCACTCACAATTTGCCATTTACTGTTTTTGCAGAAAATGCTTTCAACACTGAATGCCAATCTAAGACAGTGCGTTGTTTCCACTGGGATATGTAGTGTATAAAGCACCCTGACAGAATTAACGTGAGGTGGGGCATGAGGTGAATCACCAAGAGGCACAATCTGCGAATCAATTAGCTTGGAAAAGGCCTTTGCGATCATCGAGTCCAACCTACGAACGAACACCACCTTGTCAACCAGACTATGGCACTGAGTGCCAAGTCCACCCTTTCCTTAAACACCTCTGGGGACGGCGACTCCACCACCTCCCTGGGCAGCCCATTCCAGAGTCCAGTCACCTTTTCTGTAAAAAAATTCTTCCTAATGTCCAACCTAACCCTCCCGTGGCGCAGCTTGAGGCTATGTCCTCTCACCCTGTCGCTGGTTGTCTCGAAGAGGCCGACCCGCCCTTTGCTACCCCCTCCGTTCGGGCAGTAGAGAGCGATAAGGTCCCCCCTGAGCCTCCTTTCCTCCAGGCTAAACACCCCCAACTCCCTCAGCTGCTCCGCATGGGACTTGACCTGCGCTTCAGACCCTTCTCCATGCCCACTGCCCGAACTCCCTGTGCTCTCAGGACACCCCATTCCCCGAGGCTCACCCCGCTCCCCGCGGTGCCGCCGGCTCCCCGCGCCGCTCCCGCCGCCCCTTCCCCACACGGCGCCGCCGCCGGGGCCCGGCTGCGCTGCGGGCGGGCACCGCCAGTCGCCGAGGCAGCGGCGCGCGGGGGACGCGGGCGCGCGGCCGTCACGTGAGGCGCCGTCCGAGCCGCGCGGCCGCGGCCGCAACAGCAGCAGCAGCAGCAGCGCCCGCCCCCCGCCGCTCGCGGCCGCGGCCGCCTGGGCCCCAGCCATGGCCGCGCCACCCGGTCCCGACGGCGGAAAGGGGGAGGGGAAGGAGGGAAACCGCTGCCGCTGCTGCCGTCGCCACTACTGGGATGCCATCGCTGAGCGCACGCCGCCCCGGCGTCTCACTTCCGCCGCAGGCGCCGTCCCGCTTCCGCCTCCGGGACGCAGCCAAACACGGCAGGTGACGCCGCCAGCGACGGCGATTGATTCTGCGGCTCACCCGGCGGCCGCGGCGAGAAGAGCGGCGCGGGCGGGCCGGGTTTCTGCGGGGCGGTGCTTGCGGGGGCGGCGCGGGTTCGATCCGGTGGAGACGGACACTCCCCCGGTCATGGAATCATAAAATCATGGGGTCACCGTCAAGGCTGCAAGAGGCCTACCGTCAGTGTAGCACTGCCAGTGTAACCCCGAAACTACTAAACCGGACAAACAACTTCAGGCAAAACTTGTCGCTCTGCAATGGGACTGAGATTTCGGGGCTTGAAATTATTAACCAAGTAATGCGCAGGATTGGGCAACTGGGTGGGTCTGGAGCCTTAACCCTTGAACAGGTGCCCTAAGCACTAGAGTGGGTCAACTGTGCTGTGTGTTTGGTTCTGCCAAAAATGCAGGTTTCTGGGAAATACAGGAAAACAAGGGTTTTTCCTTACGTGCTGTTGTTAAGACACAATATTTGTAGGATATTAATAGGAGAAAAAGTCGGTTCATCCTACTGCCATTTTCTCCAGGCAGCACTTATTTCAGAGCAAGTTGATATTTTTTCTGTTAGATACAAATTCACAGAAACAGGCATGCAGCACCTTTTCTTCTTCCTACTAGAATCAATAATTACAGCAAATCAGTATGAAGATGGCATCATTTAGGTGTATCTATATAAACACAAAGGTAGGTGACCCACCGTGGCACATGGCAGTGTCACTGCAGCTGAGACTGCATGTGCACAAGGCCAGCAGGTCTTTAGCAGCACTTGCCTCCAGCTGCTGTGGTGATAAAGCAGAACAGTGGGAGCCACTGGTGTTTTTACAAAATAAACTATAAATATTACTTCAGTGTACCAGAGAGATATTACTATACTTGCAGACTGCATGAACAGCCATTTCTCAAACCACTTGCACTGTTGATGGCCAGGGACATCAGCGGGCTGACTCGCACAGCCGTGTTTGTTTTCATTGTAAGGAAAAGCAGAAATGTGCCTAATGTTCACTGCATCTGCTTGGTTGTTCCATGCACGCTGCCTGGCAGTAGCACGGCACTAATTGCTGACATTTGTGAGTCTGCAGGCAGTTGTCTTTTCATTCTGTGGATGATTCAGAAACTGGTGCAGTGTATTTTCTTTGATACTTTCTTCAATGATCCCTTTCAAAGCCCTGCACATGCTATGGCAATTGAAAGGCAAAAACTATGACTACTGAAGTATCTTCTTGTATATCATCTGCCAGTTTGCATTTTGCAGTTGTTTTTTGTGCCTGGACATGATGGCAGATAATGTGTGCAAGAAGTGCTGTACAGATGGAGGCTCTGGCTGCAACTGGAGCCAGCCCATTCAGGGTCAAATGCACCCACACGTGCTGGCTGTCACACAGTGCCCCTTTTCATCTTCTCTAATGAAAGCAAAGTCACTACCACGAGCTACAGAGATCTCCTAGGGCAAATGACTTTCTATCCTTGTGTCAGAGATCAACATTTTCATTTTTTTCCCCTTTCCAGTGTCATGTCGCCAGTTTGAGGGAGGTGATTCTCTCCCTCTATTCAGCTCTTGTGGGACCCCACCTGGAGTAGTATGTCCAGCTCACGGGTCCCCAACAGATGAAGGACATGGACCTGCTGGACTGAGTCCAGAGTAGGGTCATGAACATAATCAAAGGGCTGGAGAACCTCTTCTACAGGAGAACAGGCTGAAAGGTTTGGGATTGTTCACCCTGGAGAAGAGAGGGCTCCAGGGACAGCTTATAGTAGCTTCTAGTACCTAAAGGGGGCCTACAAGAAAGATGGGGAGACTAATTACAAGGGCATGTAGTGGCAGGACAGGGGGGACTGGCTTTAAACTTGAAAGAGAGTTTGTTTAGATTAGATATTAGTAAGAAATTCTTTACTGAGAGGGTGGTGAAGCACCGGGACAGGTTGCCCAGAGAGGCTGTGGGTGTCCCATCCCTGGAAGTGCTCAAGGCCATGTTGGATGGAGCTTTGAGCAACCTGGTCTAATGGAAGATGTTCCTGCCCATGGCAGGGGACCTGAAACTAGGTGCTCTTTAGGGTCCCTTCCAACCTAAGCCATTCCATGATTCTATGGTCTTCCATATCCCATTTTTGATCATTTTCTCCATGTTGAAGATTTTTGTGTACTAACCAGCAGGTAGATGCACTGAGTTCTGGAGGCACCTTCAGTAGGCTACAGTAGCTTCAGTAACTGGGCACTGGGGACTAGTTTCTGCATGAAAAGGCATAAACAGTGCAGTTGCAAGCCAGGAGAGGACAGGACAAAAAACTTTCTGCTATTTCATGATTCTAAGTTGCTTAATGCTTGGCTTTAATCTATCCATTACCCCTTGAAAGTTGATAGACCCTGCTTAAAGACTATAAATGAAGCAAATGTTTCGTGTCCTGAAAACTTCATCCCTGCAGGCACACAGCATTCACTGATCTATGAAGTTACAGCCCCCTTGGTTGTAAAAGTGAGATCTGCAGAGAAAGAAGAAGTGGTGAATGACCTTAAAAACTAGGGTAACAGAAATGGTGAAGCAATGCAAAGTGCAAAATAAGGACTAATTACAACATCTTCTGTACTTTTAAGTGAAAACTGAAGGAGGGTAAAGTGAGCTCTGGGATGTATTAGTTGACCCACCAATGTGCTATGGCTGCAAGGAAAGCAAATGTAACCCCAAGGTGTATCAAGTAGGATATTTTCAGTGGTTCACCTGGCAAGTTTCATTGACCCTTGAGTATAATGTAACTTCAAGTATGAAATACCATTCTGGTCACTTCAGTACAGAAAAGATGAATCCATATTCAAACTGAGACCCTTGTGTAAACAGGATAATAAAGGGGAGCTAAGCATCCTTTCAATCGCAGGTGATTAAAAAGAAACTGGCTTGTTTAACTAAGCAAAACAAAGCTTCAGAGGGGTTCTTGTTTCTGTCTGTAAGCAAAATGGAAGAGTAAAAATAGGAAAAAAAAAGAAAAGAAAAAAGAACTACTGTTTATGGGAAAGAACATTACTGGTAAAAGAACATTTGGTGTAAAGTGGCTGTAAATAAATGTAGATTGGAAATTAAAAGGTTTTTGCTCAACAGTACAGCTTGTGAAAAGCTTCTCCACAGGAATCAGGAGGGATCAAAGACTGAAATCAGTTCTTAGATGAGCGTGGTTTGCTTGTGAAAGGGTTTTTACAGTGCAGTTCCCTATAATACCAAGAGACTGGTTCCTGTGCCCTTGCATTAATTCTCTGCTACTGAGGTTCTTCACTTTGCACCTCAAGGATCTGGGACTAGCCACTATCAGAGAAAGACTAATGAGCTGAAAGTACCACAAGTGCAATCCAGAATAGCATTGACTAGTACTGGTACTTACTTCAAATATTTTAACCCAGTAATTGTATAGAGTTCAGGGGGATTAACAGCTGTCAGGGGTGATGAATGCCCCAAACTGTTCTTAATTCTAAGTGGGAAAAGCTAAAAACCTCCCAGGATGGAAAAGAATGAGAGTCACCAGAGCATGAATGCTTTCCCACGTTGAATGGAAGAAAAGGGCTATAACAGCTTTCGAATAAATATGCAAATGATAAGGTGCATTTCGAGTAATTTCAGTGCTGTTATGTCAGGGATGAGCGTGCCTCCGTGGTTTTAAAGTGAAGGCAGCACCGTAAACACTGAAGGCAGGAAATAAAAAGATATCATTGTTTTCCCTATCTACAGCAAATAATAATTTTAAGTGCTCAAAATCTTCTCCGATTCTTTTCAGGGGGATGCATAGGCGAAATCCTTCTTCTGTTATTTTGTTTTCTTTTTAGGGGACAAATCAGTGATGAGTATGGGATTTCTTCCATCATGTTTGTTTACGCACGCCAACAGGTGTACATGGCTTGGAGGGAAGAAAAGATCGCTGAGGAATAAAGCCAAAATGATCTTACCCATAGGTGGCAGCAGTAACTGCTGCTGGTGCTGCCTGTCAGTGCCGCTCCAATTCAGCCTTGGGACACAGACAGGGTTTAAACCAATTGACCTGATCCTCTGAGTCGCTAAAGGGCCATTCCAGAGATCTTAAAATGGGGTCATGCACCGAACTCCTTGCAGAAACCACTAGCAGAGTGCGTCTCCCTGGAAGCTGGTTCAATTGCCAGAAATAACCCTGCTGTGATTCCTTGAAGGAAGGAGGTATAATATTTATTAAAGTGCTACGGTTGACGGCAGTAAGAAATGGCATTTATATTAGAATATTAAATCCTGCTATGTTCTCATTGGATGTGTTTTTCCTGTAGAGTGAACAGATAAATACCATCTGTGTTTAAAACTGTCAAAACTGAGTGCCTTTACAATGGAGGACAATTTGGACCAATATCCCTTCCTGCTAACCCAAGAATTACCTTGTATACAAAATATTTATGTATTCACCACCTTTGACTGAATAAAGGCAGGAGGAATTGTCATGACATGGAAGGGCAGTCGCAGCTGCTTCTGACTGCTGTATGCAGGAAGACAGTAGAACTTACTTATTTTTTATCTTTACATGCAGGGAATCATGTAAGTTGCAAATAAGAATTTCATGTCCCCACAGCCCTGGTCTTACTTCTGCCATAGAGGAGTCCTGCAGTGGGATTGCCAGGCAGGACTTTCTGTGCTGCATTTTAATTGCTCCTCAGAGATCTGGTGCATACTGGCAGAAGAGTTGGAAAAAAAATATAATTTCCAGGCAAGTGAAAAGGGAAGGAGTAGATTGGAATGTGGGGCTCATCTCTACCGGTGGAACCTTTCCTTCCTGAGGATTATAGTGCATTGGCTTTTTAACTTTCTGGAAATGCATCTATTATTTACAGTTTTCCCCAGGTATCTCAGGCAGGGCAGTGCAAACATACAAGACAAAGTCAGCAGCCTATGTGTCCTCTTTAAGAAGGACATGATATTGCTGTGAAGAGACTTAGGATCAGGAGCAGTGTGATGGTGTGTGCAAGGATGCATGAGCAATCCGGGTGTGTTGCCAGCAGTTTTAAAGTTTTACCACTGTCATATGAGGACAGTAATACTGTAGTGGCCTCTGGCGTAGCAGGCATTGTGTGCAGTGTAGAAAGTGTGGGTTTGAGGGAAGATTTTAAGGAGGGGCAGAGTAGAGGCTTTGTGAAGTAGTCCAGAGGTGTCTTCCAGGTGTAAATGTGCAAGAGAAAGATTACAAGAGTTAGTAGTAGGTAAAAATGTCCATAGAGGGGACAGACATGAACTTAAAGTAGTGAAAGGAGGACGGAAGAGATAGAGCATAAAGGTTTCAAAAACAGGCTGAGAATATGTTGTGAGTGTATGACAGACCCAGAGCTGAAGCTGTGCCAACTCTGTGTGATGCAGCTGGGAGGGCAATGGGAAAAGACACTAAAGGGGGCTGGAGGAATCCGAATATGGGCCAGGGGATGGTGGTAGCAGTGACATTTTGTACTGGGCTGAGGGGGTGAAATGGATGTCAGGCAAGATTTGGGTTGTCATGTAAAGAAAGGAAGAGGCAGATGTAGGGAAGGGAAATGGAGGTGAAAAGTGGACGGCGATTACTTGCTGTTCATTATCCTGTGAGACAGTTAAGCAGTGAATCAATTATGATACCAAGCAATTGTGTAGATAATGAGTTAAGCAATGAAGCAGTTATACAGCAAATCATTTCCGATATTAAATAAAAATGGGGAGAATCAACAGCAATATGAATCAATTATGCAGAGAACTCTTACCAAAGTCAGTCGGTTAAGTAGAGAAACAGTTATACAGCAAGAGAATGAATAAATTAATTATCAAGTGAGACCATAATGCTGAGAATTAATTATGCAGAATCTTCCTTTGTAATAAGGGGCATGTCTGAGGCAGCTTCATGCACAGAAAAAAAATCCAAAACAGAACCATAAAAACCGGTGCAAAATGAATGAGGACACAAGTCCTGCACCAGTGGGCAGACTCTTTGTGACATCCTCTCATCCTTCTCTTTGGGCTAGACTAACCTGTGTTGCAATAGATGCTGAAGCCATTGCAGAAGCAGAGCAGAGGAAGCCTGTTTCTCCACCAAGCCTTCCTTCACTGGGAACATGGACATGAGATACAGGAAGTTCTGAGATGACTTTGTGGCTCTGACAGGTGGGATGTAGAAGGAGCCCATGGTCCCTGGAGTCATCTAGGCAGCACAGAGAGACTCAGGGTTCTTCATGGCCCCTGGATTACTCAGGGTCAAATTTCGTGCACTTTCTACCAAAGAGACTGAAAGCTGGATTCTCCTCTGCCTTGCATTGGTTTCCACCTCTAATAAATAGGTGTCAGCCCTCAGCAGAGAAATGTTTCCATTTTGTCAGCCACCTCCACTGTTACAGCTGGATGAAAAACAACCGACCTTTTGGACACTACACTCTCTGATAGTATCAAATGTAAGCATTCTGCTTCAAGAGACAGCTGTCTTACTTTAAACAGACAAAAATGCAAGACAGACCCCAAGGTGGTGGAAAACAAATTTCCAAGTCTTCATCCCTGTAGTATCAATGAAATATACCGATTTATACAGGGGACACAATATGCTGTATCATTTTTTCTTTCGAAGAAAAAATTACCTAAACCCCAAAAACCCTGCAAGAGAGAAGGGAATCTGTAACATCTTCAAGAGAACATGTTTTACCAGTTAAATGCTCAAACCTTCTACCTAGACAACACTTCCATCCAATCCTGTGATAGATTGGCTTGACTGCTGGATCCAACTGAGATGAAATGCTGAACTGGATTCTTCCAACTGTTATCTGTTCCAAGTCTAGTTGGATTCTTAAGATGGCTGGCAAAAAGTCACTCTTGCTGCTCCCATTCCCCTGCCCCACCAGGGTTAAGGTTGCTATTTCTGACTCAGAAGAGAACAGTGAAGAGGTCTGTCTTAACTGTAACCAAACCTATAGCCTCTCCTTTGGCCAGTGCTGCAATGTAAGCACAGAATATTCAGGTCTAAGACATGTTTTTCACACGGACAAGTCAAGATATAGGTTCAAGTGCAGCAGTTATTATTTTTTCCAGTTATTGTTTCTTCCAACAAGGTGTAATGTCATATTTGTTGGTTAGAGAGATAGAGTTATATGGTATGTTCTGATGATAGTAATACAAACATAGTAATAGCTATTCCTATGTTTTTAGCAAAAGTGTTGTGAAACTAGTAACAGAAACTTCTGAATACATTAGCCAATATTGTTAAAAGGTATAGTATAGAAATATGTGAAATAGAAAAATATGACATGAAAGTAAGTGTAAAGGAAAATGGGATCTGCTGGAGGAGAAGCAGACTGATGTGGTTGGACACAATGGCACCCTATTTCTGTTCAGCCATGTTAAAAATGCTGTGAACTCCTATTCTCATCTGAAATAGAGAATGTTAGCTTCAGCTCTTGGTATTTTCTCCTATTTGTGGCTTTCTGTCACCATTTTGGTACAGCACATCAGAATCAAATCTGGCATATGCAGTCAGTATTAATTGCACAGGATCATCTCTGAGGCAATGTGACAAGACCTTTATTGTGAGGGTCAGGGCTGCTGAAGTTAGCACTGCTTTTGTAAGCACCCAGCCATGCAACTGGGCATTATGCAGGTACAGTATACACATGAATAGAAAATACACATTTCTGTGTGGAAAATATGCAGAAATTATAAAGGCAAGAGATGCAATTTCAGCTGCATTAGTCTGCAGCTTTCTGTTTCTTTATTTTGGAGGATTGTGCTGGGGCAAAGCTGCCAGTTACAACTAAGTATTTCCTCTTTTTTTTTCCTTTAAGGTATGAGAACTGGAATCAATATTAATCAGTTATTCACACAGACACTTTTTGTTAGTCTTTGCACCTACATATATACTTTTCATCAGGCCTCTAGGTGTTTTTAAAGGTTCCTGCAGACATTTCCACATTTTCATTTCAGCTAGAAACTCAGTTTTAGTCAGTAGGACAAGCCTGTGGCATGCTCTGTGCAAAAAGGCTCAAACTGGGTGTTTGCTTTCAAAACAGGCTTTCAACACCATTAGTTTGTTTCTTTCACTGCTGCTTTCTTTCCAGACATCTCCCTTCTAGAATTATCTTCTATTAAAACTACGGAGTTTGTTTGTCTGAATTTTATCTCATGTTATTGGTTTAATGCTATGTTAGTGTTAAACCTTCTTAGTTTCTTATTTTATGCTTAAAACTAAAAATTATGTATACACCTCAAGACAAGGATGCAAAAGCCCTAAATATCTGCCATCAGAGTCTGAGTTATAGAGATGACTGACACTGTAGTAACACTGTTGTTCTTTGGCAACACTGATCAGTGCTCAAAAAGTTTTAAAGCTGTAGATAGAGGGAGGAAAATTTGCCAGCATGAATCAGAAGAAAAGCTCACAATCTTGTTTACAAAAACAGGCAAAGGGGAATAAACAACCTTGTTTCCTTTCCTGTAACTCCTGAGTGGGTTTTTTTGACCCTTGGCAACAAGCAATACCTTTGACTGTAGTTGCAGTTTAGGAAATTGCTTCCCTTATGTTAACTTTGACCTGCCTCCTACCAGCCTCCAGTATTTGCAGATGTCTTTAGTACATCTAGAGTAGAGGCTGGCTCTGGACCCAAGGCTCTGTGGTTGATAATTATTAATATATTGCAGGATACTGTTAAATGTACCCTCTTGTTGGATCCAAATGATTCTTTTTTCCCTCCATGGAAAAATGCAAACTCTGTAGTCCAGAGATGAAGAGTTTCTCTTTTGTGTAATATTCCATAGGAACTGTAGATGGACTGAGCTGGTTATGGAAATATTTCCTGGACAACTGCAATGTTTAAATTCAGAGAACTTTAGCTTCTAGGCAGATGCCTATTAACTGACACTGAAGACCCATAAAGAGATGGCCAACCCAATGGTGTTGAGGACATGCAGTCAAGCTCCTTCTGAGCCTGAAGGCATTATTTGTTTAGGAATGACCAATGACTCTACAAACTCTGAGAAACGCCGATGAGGTCCATGATGTACTTCCTGAAATGTCATTTGCCTGTGTAGAAGTCACACAGACTTAGTGAGGGCTCAGAGAAGACAGTCCATCCAAGGAATGGCACATAGGCAAGAAAGATGTAAGCATAAGTTACTTAGAACACCCTAGATGTTATCTAATGCTTTGTTTCTTCTAATCATCACTTAAATATGAGACCTGGTCATAGACTCCCTGGGGAGGTGACATAAATGCCAGAAACTGACTGTGTGTCTGGGCTGAGACTGGTTGCCCTACAGAGCACTGTAGACTCATCTAAAAATAGGGAATGTTCCCCTCTACACCTGGCATAAAGAGTGATCTCTGCTGGGGTGCACTTGGAGTGACTCACAAGAGGACTGAGATACAATTTCCTTTATAACCATAAAAATTACATTAAAAAAATGCCTGTATATTTGGAAAAATGTTAAAATGTCAACATCCCCTAGAGCTTTCCAAAAATACATATTGTGAGGCCAAGAGACCTGGAAGAAAACATCTTTAAATTGTGATAGGTAACTGCTTAACTATTTAGAAAGAGAAAGGAAATTACCAAGTCAGAGTTAGCCCCCGCTTCTTTAGGAGTCTGCTAGACCACAATTCCTTTTTAAATAAAATGCAAATCACTCAGAAAACACAACTTTAGCCCCTAACTTCAAGGTATTATGAATTAATACTGTGTCTGGGAGAAGTAACATGTTTCCTTTTGTTACTGACCAATAGTCTAGGTTATAACATTTTGTAGCATTTCCAGATGGAAGAAAGCAGTCCAATAAAAGATTTTGCATCAGTAAGGTCATTTGGGGACATAACTGTGTGTGAAACGTTGCATTTTTGGCAATATATGAAAAGAGATTACAGTTCTGGGTGTCTAGTTTTTTGAGATTGGTCCTGCTTGTGTAGAATTTTTTCCCCCTGCACTTAAGTGTCAAATTTCATTGCATTAAAAAAGAGTACACACCGTAACAGATGGCAAAAATGCCACTGAATAATTTTTAATAATAGCAGAAAGCTAATTGCTTGTCAGCAGAAAATACCCTTTCCAGAACTGGCAGAAACCCTACAGAATATCCATGTTGTTGCTGTAAGTTTCAAGCTGGTTGATTTTGTAAAGATCTGACAAAAGTAGTCTTTGCATTCATCGAAATACATTGAGGTAAGGTACAGCTGCTGAAATGAGTACCTAATTGATGTGAAATGCTGCTGGAGTGCCAAAATGAAAAAATAGATTTTAAAAAGATGAAATTACTTCAGTTATGACTTGACCATCTGATGAAGCAAGGTACTCTGGCTTTTGGAAGAGCTTTGTATGAGTTTATACACACTGAAGATTTTCATTTTACATCTTTTAATTGAGAGTATTATGTAGATATGTACTCTACCTGCTAAACATTAATGAACACCCTTTTTGGCACCGCTGTGAGAAATGGCAGTATTATTATCATTCCTGTATTCCACATGTAAAGCCCCTAAATTATAGTTGGTGACTTCTGTGCATGTATTTCCATCAACAAGGAAAAGCCCCTACAATTCAGTAAGACAAGCAGAAACTCATTATACATTTAAGTTATCTCACTTTTGTTAAGGTTACTGTGAATGTCTGAAGAAATTTGAAATTTTTTGCTTTGTATGCTTTTCTCTTGAAGGAATGGCAAATGATGTATGTGCATTTTTTAAACAAAACTAGGTAAAAAGTTACTTTATATTTAAAACAAAAGAATTTATATTTAAAACAAAGATATCCTAAATACTCCACCTAAGGAAGATGACTCAGTTGGCAGTGCCTGACAAAACTAGTCAGCCCAAGTGACTAAATCATTACATCTTTCTGGACTACAGTGCTGTTCACAATGAACAGCACCCAGAAGGTGATTTAAAACTTTCAGCAGAACTAGTTCCATGAAGTATTTAGTTTTATTATATAACTCTAATCCAAATAAACACTTTGAAATGCAACAGAAGCTGATAGCCATCATTTCTGTCTTAGGAGAGACCCTAACCTAGTAAGGACCCAGCATTTTTTGTTGTATCTTTACTTTCCTACAGCTGTTGATGGGAAAATTATCTCAATATTTTATATCCACTGTGACTCTTGTTCTTCTTATTTTGATATAATATTGAAGACATGAATAGCTGGAAGAATAGATGTAATTTATTGATTCATAGGAACACAAAATCAGGGGAATCTCACACACAGTGATACCACCCATCTTTGCTGCGTCAAGAAAGTCACTTGAAATCTGAAGGCCTTCCATGGAGTTTACATCTGTCCTTCAGGCTCTGGAAATCAATGAGTTCTCAAACTCTGAAAGGGTTCCTATCTGTTGACTCTATGGGTTCAGTATAAAGACCCTCATTTTTCCCTGGACAGGACTGTGATGGGGGAAGAATCTCACTGATATAGAAATGTGATTCCAGCTTTTCATTTGCCAAGTGTATTTTTAACTATTTATTTTTGAGTGGCTGCTCTGCACTTTGCTTTAGTGTTATTTTTATAAAGATAATTTGTAGCTGTGTAAAAGGTGCTGAGGGTGCACTTCCAGAACCCTTTTGTACATATGCAAAAATAATGAATAAATAAATAAATGCTCCTTTCACATGACCTCATCAAGAGCAAAGCCAAATTCTAGCAAGAGAAAGCCAGCTGAGCAGAATTTTCCAAGTGCCTGTATTACAACATTATTTCTATTCCCATTGCATCTCAGAGCCCTAGTCACAGACTGGGACATTACGATGCTAAGTGCCACACAAAAATGAAAATGATGTCTTTGTTCCAAGGGGCTTTTATAACAGCAGTGGTCGAAACAGACCAATGTCTGTCAGTAAGACCCAGGAGCGTTTTTCTGAGTGTGGAAGTGTGTATCGGCAGTTTCTTTTTACGCCAGCTCAAGGACAGATGGGGTAGGGAGGTGTGATATCTGAAGTTCCATTTCAGATGCTGTGTACAAACTCATAAATGCTTCAGAAGAACCAAGCTGTACACTTGCTGTACTTTGAAGAGGTAAGTTAAAAAACCAAATGCTAATCAGCCAGCTATGCAGAGATGAAGTGGGGACAGTCAGCTCAGGTCTTCAAGTCAGCATTGCTGAGGGATTTTGCTTATGTACACACTTGTGATCTTGCTTTCTATGTCTACAACCATCTGAAATTTTGCATAGCTGCAGACTGAACATCTGCATAAATCTGAATGAAAGATTTAAAAAACAAATAAGAAGATTATGTAGCGAAACCACATCTTTGTTGCAGCATTTTGGAGCTCAGACACAAAAAATCAGACACATTATATGAAACAAACAAAATTGTGTTTTCAATACATATAATCCATCTGGACATTAACTTTTATCACCTGTATCTTCAGGTTTGAACTGAAGGCATCACACTACTAGGAGCAAGGAAATAATTATGAATTATTAGGCTAGTGCTGAAGACACTGCATAGTTCCAATAAATGAACGGTGAGGACATATATTTGTGCAGGTAAAGGCAAATGGACTCATCTCTCAAATCTCGTGGTTGTGGTGATACCTTTCTGGAGCCCCAAGGTCTTACTAGCCTGACAGTGACAGCTGTGCTTTCATTGAGAGAAAAGGATTTTAGCTCTTGGATCCCTGTGGCAAGTGACAGTCCCCAAATTTGCAGGAGTGCAGGAGACTTCAGGGTCCTACATGCTGAACTTTTCTTCATGCAGTCATGCCCTGGGCATGTCTGCATCTCAAGTCTTTTGTGATACCCTTCCAGGCTGTGATTGTGCCCTGCCACGTGCCCTTCCTTGTGTATGCACATGAAGTTAGAGAAATGCACAACCTGAGGCTGCATGGGAGTAAAGCAAGCACATCTCTTCTTTATCAAACTGAAAAATAATTCTCTCTAAGGTGATTTTACATATTGATTTTCCCTTGGCAAGAAGCATGCATTGTTGAAATTACACACACACATGTCCTGCTTTCTTCATCTCCTATGACTTTGGGGGAGTAACATTACCAGACAGGCAAAGAAATGAATCTGGCATCTGGGAAACTTGAGAGTAGGGAAGAACTAGAAAGGGAATTGCAGCTTTAAATGGCTACCTCTTCTCTTTTCATTACTAGCACCTAGAGTCCTAAGTGGAATTGGGCCCCATTTCCAGAAAGTACAACTAAATGCAAGACAGTTTACACAAAATCTCCATTTTTACCTCATTGGGTAAAATAGAAATAATTTTGGATTGACCAGAATGAGAACGCTTTTGTTCAACTGAATCAAAGCATTTCATGCTAGATCAGAGAACAAATCTGAGCTGCTAATACTGATGTTCTGCATCAGCCATTTTATCTCTTGATCAGGATCTTTGCCTAGATTAAACCCTGGTACTACACCATAATGTGCCTGTAGACTACACCAGCCCTGATAAGTTCATCAGCTGGAGCATATTCAGAGGCAAGGGGATGAGGGGAAAGGGGCCCTTGGGCAGTTCAGCTGGGCACTGTTCTGTTTGGGGAGCATTGAAACTTTTCAGTGAAATTAAAATGCAGCTGGAATTGGCTTTTTGAATGCTAGAAGTGCAGCTGGGAAGTAACTGGTGGGTTAAAACTGCAGATGAAAAGCCGTGGGCACTTGCAGCAATTAAGCAGTCTGGAGTCTTTCACAGAATGAGCAAAAAACCACACATTTTAAATACAGTGAAAATATCAGGCAAATATATCTCTGCAGCTTTTTCCTGGCACTTTATTTCATCAACCAGCTAGTAATACTAGTGTTCATACCCTATATATAATTTTTCCCTGTGATTTTTCTTTAAAAAGAGATCATGTTTAAAAATTAGGGTTGAAATGAATAACTCACAAGCCAACATCAGCAGGCTCCTATTTCAGGGTGTCAATTAGATGGCTACTTTTGCACTGCTGGGTGCTTGACAATATGCAGTTAAATTATAACAATATGCAGTTAAATTATAACAATATGCAGTTAAAATCACTACTGGCCTCCTTTGCTTCTTCCTCCATTAGCTTCTATTGTCTTTAACATAAGCCCTGGTAATTCTTCCACTCATTTGAATAAATAATAATTACAGTTCAGTAATCCTTGTTATAGCATTGCCTAATTAGTCTCTGTAGCTGACTTAAGGTTTTAAATCATGAAGATAGAAATGAATTAAATATAGGATAAACAAAACCCTCTCACGAAACAGCTTTCTCTCCAACATCATAGAAATGTTTCTCCAGGAACTATGGAAAAAAAAGGGCATTTTAACTTATTTTCCTGGACAATTGCCAACTTTTAATTTGTTAATATTTTTATTTTGCTCTCTTGGGTCTCAAATGGAAGATGGACCATGTCTTGAAATGTAGGTAACATTTTTATCTTTAAGTAGTCTTGTGCTAGGAATGATGCTGCATGCATAAAACATCCAACATCCAACAGACCACACTAAACTCTTCTTTGAGTGTATTAAAGTCAATGGAGTTACACACAAATGAAATTGGCCCAATGAACTATTCTGGAGAATAAAGCAAAACCTATCAGACTACATACAAGAAAATAGAATACCAGAGCTGCACAGTTGGACAATTTAATTCTATTTTCCTTTTGGCTTGAAAGCTTCTTCCTTGCTAGTTTCTATTCTGCATAGTTTTTTATACGATAGCTGTCACCACAAGATCTGAGTACCTTCCAATAATGCATTAAATAGTGTGACTAACATCTGGTCCAAGTTTGTTTTCTCATCTTCTCTAATGCTCTGGGAAGTTCTGTTTATAATAAATAATTATCATGAGGAAAGGTATTTGTCCCTTAAGATGCTAAAGAAGAGAAGCAACATTTTTTACACAGATAATCAAATACTTAGGGGAAAACATACTTCTTTTCTACAATTCAGAAGTACAGCCTTATATGTTTAAAAAGTACTTTCCACAGATGTCTCAGGAAGAACACTTTGCAACACTAATGCGTTCCTAATGCCCTCTGTACACAGAATTATGTCAAGGCAAAATCTTGGGAGAAGAAGCTGTGTTGTCAGTTTGGTAGGAATCAAAGTGGTTCACATCCTTGTGGAAGATGCTTGGCCACTTCTGAGACTGGCAAGTTGAGAGCAGAGCAGGAGGGGAGAGTTTAAGGCTTGGATCATGGCTGATCCAGGACCAGCTGGAGTAGACAGCAGGAGTCTCCACATGGCTCCTCTTTGGCTGATTCTGGAGTCCAGAATGGGAAGGAGTTAAGTAAAATATTCACACAATGAAATCAGAAATAAAGAACAACTTGGGATTTGAGCAAGCCCCTTATGAATGAGCAGTGTACTTTGCTCATGGCACAAAAAGAAATCTTTAAAAAATGAAAAAGAAAGATGAAGAAATGATCAGAGAGAGCAGAAATACCATGTTGCACGAAGTGGCTTAAAGCCATGTGTGCATTCAAACCCCAGGCTCAGTTCTTTTGATACATCTAACAGATAAATCACGATGTTGTTTGATCATCTACATTTGAATCTTATACTTCAAATTCAGATGGATCTTAGCGAGCTTAGGAGTCGTTACTCCCTAATTTGAATTCAATTGAGTAACATCTGTGCTGAGAAGCTAATTGCACAGATTTTTCAGTGGTCTTTATATGAAGTATTTCCTCTTTTCCATTTAAGAAATGAGGCTTTTGTTAGCTCTGCAGATAACCATGGCTCAAATTCATGCCTATCATTAGCATCTTCTTTCAGTTTGTTGTTTTTCCATCAGGTGTTTATGTGAGTTTGATTCCATCTTCTTACACAGGAATGCAAGATAACAGCCCCAGTTTCTGTTCCAGCTCTTTCATCACATACTGCCTCTCCCTGCAGTGTAGGTGCTCCTGCAAGTCCCATCTCTGTTTCTGCAGAAGTTTCTGTTGACTTTGGGTTCTCTGTAATACGATTTTTTCAGTAAGAATTTAAAACCCAGTAATTTAAACAAAAAATAAAGGTAGAGCTGGGAATCTGAAATGCAAGATAAAGTTTTTTCATCAGGCTGTTCACACTGAATAATTGATCGTTCCGAAGGCCCACGTGTGTTTTCTGCTAGCAGGCAGGATCAGTTCAGCTTCTGAAAGTTGGTCAGGGGTCAGGAATATTGATGACACAAAAAGTGGAAGCTGATGCAATAACATGAAGTTAGCAACAGCAATGGCTTTCTGCCTGGTGCTGAAAAGAAACTGTAAGCTCACCTCAGTTACACTACTGGAACTCCAAAGATGCCACAGAGCACAGAAACTTACCAGTGACTGGAATCTTGCAGTCAGTAATTTAAAATTATATCTGAAATGTAGTTCAAAGAAGCTGTGATTTATTTCAGTAGATCCTGTACCTCTGAATCCTGTATTTTATCACTGAACCCATACACAAGACCAGTCCTTGTAGACGTTTGTGGCAACTGCTATAAATAGCAGTTTGTGTTAAAATGGGACCAGAATCTGCTGTTTGGTAACATGAACTCCTCCTCTTCACTCCTGAGGGAGCTGCAAACACAAAATAACACCCAGCCCAACATTATTCACTTTTAGCTTGGTGTGTTTTTCCTGTTTAGAATTCTCTCATCTTTGTTAGAACAATACATTCTTCTCCTTTCTCTAAGAATTGTATGGATTATATGTTCTAGATATAAAGAGCTACTGTTACGTCCTGCATTGTTTTTATCTGGGAGTTTGCTGGTAAATGAACCAGACCATATTCTTAAAATAAACTGAATTCAGAGGTATATTGAAATGCTAAAGGTGGGAGCATTTCAAGAAACTATTAGAACCCATTTTGAAAATGCAAAGACATAAAAAGAAACAAAGCAGCCAGACTAAATTGGCTTTGATCCCCTATGCTCCAGCACTGCTTTTTGATCTGTGGCTTATCAGTGAGGTAGAAGAACGTTTTTATCAAAAATATTCCTATCATTTAGGCACTGTAATAACCTGCAATCTACAGGCTTTCAGGATTCAGAGAGGTTAGGTAACCACCTTTTGTTCAGCTCCTCATTCTCTATCGTTTTCATTCTAAGCACCTAAGACAGAATGTCACAGAAATCTATGGGTTGATTTCTATTTGAGCTGATTTAGACAATGCTAAGTGCTGCAAATGTGTCTATTACTATCTTTAAAGATCTCCATAATGAGCAGGAGTGTATCAGTGATTTACACCTCTTCTGTTACCATCATCCACACTAATAAAGAACTCCAAGATCATCTCCATCTCTTGTCAAAAGCATTTTGTTTTCACATGTTCCATATAAAATTTGCTGATGATTTGTAAAATGCAAATGAACAGTGGCCAGGTAGATAGATTTATCTTATCATAATATTATGACAGTTTACTTAATCATTTTATTGTGTAAACTGTGAAGATTGCTGCTGCTGTGGAAACACAGCAGAAGGCTGCAAGAATGCACAAAGGCAGTCAGCACCTGTGGAAGGTAAAGATGCTTTGTACTGCTTCTGTAGTGTTAAGGGGGAAAAAAGGGATGATCTAAAAAAATCCTCCAAAGACTCATTAAGAAGGATTCTATTTGCACATTAGTGTATTGTGCTAGATTTACATACTTATTTTGATGTCAACAGCGACCAGTACTAATGAAAAGCTTATGCAACACCAGAGAATTTAGTAAAATAAAAATACAAATAAAAAAAAATCATTTTAAAGAGTTAGATTACACCAAACTGTAATTACTAATTCAAGATTACACAAGACTGTAATTAACAGTTCAGTGTTACAAACACTATCAAAAGGCAACTGATGACACATTTACAGTATACACAAACACCATTGCTAGCAAAGTTTTGATACCATATGTTTTTTTCCCTTCTGCTAATGGTTCAAATGGCTTAGGTAAACTGAATGCCAGTTGGGAAATCTAGCCAGGTTAATGCTATTTACTGTGTCCCAGTTCAAGACAGGTTTTAACGTGCTGTTTAAATTCACCTCTGTCTAAAAATAAATTTCCTAAACATATGCTTGACAGCAGCATGTGCTAAGACCCCATTTCTTACAGCAGCACACGCATGAATATTTTCCTGACTTGGAGCCACAAGGACACAATTCTCATTTTAAACCCTTTCTGAGCAAGGCAAATAAGAATTCAGAGCCACTTCACTAACAGGAATCTTATAATGTAAACCATACTTCTCTCCAAAACAGATCTAATAAAAGGAGAACCATTTTATTCACATGTAGTCAGGCCCTGTGGAGAGACTACTGTGAAGATTCAGGGCTGATCTGGTTCTATAAAATTGTGAATTCCCTGCCTTTTATGGACCTTCTAATTGTATTTTAGAAAGAGGGCAATGGATACCAGTCTTAACAGGAAGTTACTGATTATATAAGCTGAACAACAAATTAGAAGCATAAGAGGAGCTCATCAAAGTAAAGACAGCTGGAGGCCAATGGCAGGATTACCTAATGTGGTAGACTGTGTAAACCCCAAATTCAAACAAATACTCCACAGGGAAATGGTAACCCTGACACCTTTCTAGATTCTGCTGTGGACCTTCAGTACTGCTGACCAATGCATGGCACCATTTGCCTTAGAGAAGTGGCAGGGCATGTGGACCTATTTAGCAAAGTAACTTGGAAAGATAAAAAGTCTCCGTGCTTTACAGGGACCATCCTTGCTGCAGGAGGACTCACCCATGAAGACTCACAGGACTCAAATCTGTCTCCATGAAGACCCAAATCTGTCTCCACCTCCTTTCCATTTCTCTTTGCAGTTTCAAGGTGAGCTGGTTGGACAGCATAGGCTCAAGGATCACCATTATCTGTAAGGTCCAGCTCTTATGTGGGATCGGGTCAGGAAAGAAGAATACCTGTGTCTGATGGATCCCATGAGACTGTAGTGGGAAGCTTTCAGAGAGGATCATGCTGTTACAGCGCTGCCCTCACTGATTTCCTGCCTCAGCTTCTACGGTACAAGTGTTTGATCCCAAATTGCATCACTTTGCATTGCAGCATTTGTACGTGTGTGTTGCTGCATCATGCTGCAGCTTTTGTGCTTGCTGTTTTCCACCACTTCTGGCTCAGAGGTTGCCCCATTCTGGTGGGCAATGACATGGCTTCAGCCAATCATGCCTGTGTCCATTGAGCTGTAGCTGCCTGATACGGGTGGGGAGGCAGATATCAGAGATTTCCAGGCTTGGGAAACCTCCTTAGGTCATCATCCTACAACAGCAGGTCCCCTCAGCAAATCTAAATTACCTCTCTGCTGCCTTCTCTAAGGTGTTGGATTTCTAGGTTTACCATTCATGCACCTCATGTTTTATGGTAACTGGAAGTTTACCCAAGACCAGTTTGTAGAGGTTCCTTTTCCAGCACAATGGAAGTTTCAGGTAGGAGCAGGACTCACCTGTGTGGCAGGCAGAGCTTCCCTTGCACCTCCTGGGATCTAACAAGCTGCTCTGGGAATGCACTTTCCCATCCACCATCTTCATTCTTCACCCCTTGCTGCTGCAGCTGCAAGGTGCATTTCTTTGACTGCATCACCTTTAATGTGATGGTAATCTTACATGTTTATGTTTTTAAAGCATGCTGGTAGGTTTTCATTGTCATCCACTAGATGCAGAAGGTATCCTACACACTCATTCCCCCACCCACAGAAAAGAAAGGAGAAAACCCATCAGTGACTTCAGTAACATCAGGCACTTCATGTACTACTGGAAGGCACATCTTGGTGTGGTGCTGTGCCTAAGTACAGATGGAGTGTACAGCTCTTCAGACCTGAGGAAGTTGCACACCCCTCCCTTGGTTTGGGGAGCACTCTTGATACACCATTTTTAATTTTTGTTCTTTCTATGTTAGCCTGCAGCATTCCCAGAAAGACTTCACACTGTAACAGAGCTCAGATAGATCACTGGTCCTACCTCTGTCTGTGCTCTTCGAACATGAGCTATCATCTCTGGCTTGCAATTAAGATTCTGTAGTGGGACTAACAGCAGGAGCTTCTGGTACACTGAGCTACCAGAGCATTTGTCAGCTTGAAGAATTCAAAGGTGAAGTCATACAGCAAAGCAACTGGAAAAAAAACCACTCATGAAAATCTCTTTCAACAGTCATGTGTTAAGAAAACTATGTAAAGCTGAAAGAAGAAATTACATACCTGAAGTATTTTTAACTTACTGTTTGCTGTATGCAGTAGATAAATTTTTAACTGAAAAGGATTTTAAATATATTAATGACACTGCTCTGATCTGCTGTTTTTCCTTTTCTCTAACCCTTCTGTCTGGTATTTGATGGTGGAAATACAGGAATTACTTGTGACTTGCCTGTAGCTAAATTACCTATCAAAAATTTTTGCACCTACACATTGGTGGTTGGGATATCCGGGTGCAGGGAGAAACGCTCATTGCCATTGTAAAGTCTGAGAGTATTCTCTGTGCAAAAAGAATAGATCCAAGGATCAAGAAGAGTTTCACTCACATCAGGAACTTAAAAGAGGCAAATATACTGCCATTCTTATGAATATACCAACACACTTATCCTCACTGTGTCCTTTAATGTTTGAGACTCTGCATGGTGGCTTTAGATTTGTTTTGAAATGCAATTTTCACATTCTTGTTTGTTTTGACTGATATCTTAATACAATATAAAGTGCTTCCCAGAAACAATCCTTCTCTGTCAGACAAAAGCACCGAAGTAAACACTCCTTGATTTGTGCTTGGCAGCTGTTGAAGAAAACCCATGTCAATAGGAAATTTCTTTTACTACAGTTTTACTGAAACAATTGGTTATTAAATGAATCCTAGGTGATTCAGAGGCATGCAACTCCTACAGCGTATTTTTTATAGTAGATTTTTTCCATTTATGCTTTTACCTCCACCTTGGATTTTTCCTTTACCATAACAAATATGGAATTTTTCAATCATTCAGAGACACAATCATGGTGGGAGCACTGGGTAGCCCTGCATCTACCTTCAAGTATAAGAGCGGCTTGATCAGGGGAACCGCAGAGAGCTGCAGAGAGCTGACCAGTCACTAATTCCCTGCTCCTACCCACTCGTCTTTGAAAAACAGAAGCATACATACCTGTCTTTTCCCTTCTCCCTGATATTTCTTCTATCCTTCCTGAATTTTTGAAGAGGACCACTGATAGGTCTGAGACAGCTTTAGCAGGATCTTTAGCCTAGGAAAAACTCATCTGACATGCCTGACTGGAAAGCCTCCAAGCTAACCAGTGACAGTCTCACTTTTTCCTGCCCAATTTTACTTGTCACTGGTATTAATTTTATGAGCCATTTGCTCACAGAAAAATTTTCCTTAAGGAAGACTGATGCGTAAAGAGTCTTTCCAGAATACTTTTCAGTTCAGGGGCTTGAGTTTTCATTAGCGTCCACCTCCCCGTTTCGCCTCCCCACCACACAGCCTTCCCTACTCATTACACATCACTGTCCCCTCTGGGGGCCCCCACTCCAGCTCCCCCACTTTCCTGTGCTTCCCCACGGATGCTGCCCTACTCTTTCCAAGTAGCAAAGTGCTGGAGCAACAGTATCCATGTTACCCTGTTTATTCTGTCCGAGTTTGGAAACCACCACTGACCAGTGTGCAAGGAGGTTTGAG
This sequence comes from Lycocorax pyrrhopterus obiensis, assembly GCA_014706295.1. Taxonomy (NCBI): domain Eukaryota; kingdom Metazoa; phylum Chordata; class Aves; order Passeriformes; family Paradisaeidae; genus Lycocorax; species Lycocorax pyrrhopterus. The sequence goes on from JACSVZ010000002.1 coordinate 63,133,757, forward strand.
GGAGCTTTTCTTGGAGTCTGAGGGTGTGCACACAAGGAAGAGCAGCATATGTGGCACAGGCTGCTGGGACAGCCACCCATAGAGGTGGCATGGGACATATACCTAACTCTTCTCACTTTATGATGCCCAGAAACCTGAAGCCTCCATATGTGTCAAAACTGCAAAGATTTTTTTTTCTCTAAGAATAATCATTCTCATTTCAGATAAATTTGCTCCAATCCTATACAACCTTAAAGACACCCATCAGCAAGGCAGGCAGGGGCGGCAGAGGGAGCTGGGAGAGGACAGGCAAGGAGAATTATGGTGCTGGTGTCTGGAAGAGGAGGAGCTGTGTGTGCCAGGTGTGTGCCGGCCATGGGGACAGGATGGGAGGAGGTGCTGGCTTTGCCAATGCCCAAGTGCAACTGCCCTACAGCTTTAGTGGTTGTGCAGTGTGGCAGAGGATAAAGCTGTGCAGGCAAAGCGAGTCAGTGCTACAGCATCAGTGCAGAGTGCTGCAGAGGGGCAGAATGCTTCATGCAACATGAGCCACGTGTACCAGGTAATTGCTCGCAGTGCTGGGAGTGAAACTGCACCATTTCTCTTCTTGTTAACCGGAACGCAGGGCTGCTTCCCTTGCTGCTGTGTAAAAAGCGCCATGGTACCCACGAGGCTCTTCCTCCCAATTCTCCCTTTGAAGCCAACTCAGTTTGCTCTGTAGGATTTCCCAGAGCTGTCTGACATCACATGTTCAGCTGTATCTCCTTGGTCAAGGAGATGGCCATGATTCACGTTTCAGGCAAGCAGGCGCAGCTGGCAGGTAACATCCTTCAAGAAGCATCTCTAAATGTCGTCGTCATCGTTCAAGGTCTGGGAGTCACAGTCTTCCCAGTCCTCCCCACCCCTTGTTGCCATAGGGATGTACAACCAGGTGACGTTGAGGTGCACTCCTCTGCTCCTGCCAGAGGCTTAGTCCCAGGTCAAAACACCAATGCCTCCAGCAAAACTAACCATCAAGTAATTCACCTTTCGAACAATGTGTCAATGGCAAGAGGAGCAGGTTTGCATCCCTTTGCAATGCATAAGCAGCTACTGATATTTTCTGTGTTTGAGGAGGGAGAGAGCTGACTTTTAGCCTTAACATATCAAGAATATTGGTCCAAGCTTCATTTATTTTCCTCTTTGGAGGTTCCAGCAATGCTGGCTAAGTGATAAAAGTTCAGCAGTTTGGATATCTAACAATGCTGCCTACTTTCCCAATTTATTTTTTATGGTGCTTTTATGAGTTCTGTTCAATAAAGAAACAAAGAACTTGCAAGTGAAGATCACATTCTCTCTCATTTGTTTATGTAGTGCACTTGATTTCCTAAACCTATGCATCAAGTTTTTTCAGGGAAAAACAGGAGAAATATATGAAATTCTGAGGTGGTAAAAATGAAGTTGAAAAGAAACTTCATATTTTAATTTACCATGGAACAAAACAAATGCCTACATTTCAACTTGAGCTATTATTTCTACACTAGAAGGAGGGATAGATAGTACACCTCCACCTTTTTCCAAGGATGAGTTACTTTCAGCTAAGAGTGGGTTTAGCCCACAATCCAGGATTCAAATATCTGCAATTCTAGAGGTTCATGAGATCTGGATATCAGAAAGCTTATCGGTTCTCGGCCATCCCTCAGCTTAACAGAGAAAAAGGAAGCCAAGTGTGGCAGGCAAGGTTTTGCAATTTAAAAAATAAAGAAGCACTGCATGAGTTTTATACCTAGCCATCACTAAACCAACCTCTCAACCATTCATAATGCAAATTACACCAGTGGCCACATACTGCTAATGTGAATAAATCTTCCTATTCTCCCCAGTTCTACAAGATCACATACTGCACCCCTGTGAGTTGCACTCCTTTGGGGTCCAGCTGCACCTGAAGCCAGCAGAGTTACACAACACACCTACTCCTTGCAGTCCTGCTTAAAGAAGGAATAATTCATGCCAGGGGAGTGTGTGTTTGCTGAGCAGCTCCATTTCCCTGTGCACATGTGCGTGCAAATCACATCCATGTCCCCTGTGACCAGGCTCCACCGACACCTCTCTGACTGTGAGGAACGACCTGCAGCTCGCAGCCTTCGAACACTGGCGGACTCAGGCTTTAGAGATGCCTGGACTGCAGGTTTCCAAGCAAAAACATCCTTCTCTAAACCAGAAATCAGCCCTGTGTTTTTAAAAAGTCAGTTGGCAAGGCCAGAAAATGTAGGACTCCAATGCAAAATACATGCTGCAAACTACTTTCTGGCTGCTACCTGGAATGCTCCCTCATACATGCTGTCATTTTATTTTAAAAATACATGGTTGAGTGATCATGTAGAAATTGGTCTAGCTTTCATTTAGGTTTTTTGCAATCTTCCTTTGCACAGAATACTTTACATACTTGTTCAGTAAACAGAAATATTTTGTCTTATCTTTGTCTTAAAACACTGTGAAATACTGCCACATACTCACCTTCAGTGTATTTTTTAAACTATTCCAATGAATAACAGGAATGAAATCTGAAAGACCTTCAAACCTGGGCATTAAGAAATATGCTTATCATGACAAATCTTTACTGAAAAATTAAATTTTTATTGAGTGAAACAATTGCTTTTACATTAGTACTTCATTATTTCAGATAGGAATGGTTATATTTTTGCCATTTGCTACCATGTTATAGTTTTCTTGTCTGCAAGATTATGGTAGGTTTCATCGTTCCACTTATGCAATAAACACAAACAAAAAGAGGTTCCCACACTATGACCTTTCCTCAAAAATCTAAAAAAGACAGTTAGAGAAGGCAAAGTTACTGCAGCCAAACTCCTCTCATAAAACTCATGTTACATTTGGTAAGCCTCAACTTGATCTGGAATTTAAAACCCATGGATTTTTGGTGACAAAGTAAAAAGTAAAGCAATATATGACTAAAACTTCCAAGTATTTTGAGTTTGTTGGATTGAGACTTTCACTCTACAATGTGTCCATAATTCACTGGAGCGTACACACACATTCTTCACATTCTACCTGTCTTTGTGCATTATTTCTACAATCTCTTGTAGAAGATCTACAGCTGTTTGCCTTCTCCACCCAAGCCCTATTGCGTGATAAAGACTTCTCCATTTTCTTAAACCCTCCCCCCTCCCCGCCATTTTCAGTACCTACTTGTGAAATTTCATTAACTACTGCATGATTCATGCAGCCTCACTGACCGACCTGGTTTTATTATTATATTTAATTACTAAAACAAACAAAAAAGTCATTAGAGATTTGCAGCTGACTCTGGAAGTGCCACAAAAAGTTTCAGCCTCAGAATTTCATTCTTTGCTAAGAGGAAATAAGCTCTATCTAGTTGTAATGCAATAATAATGTTTCCTTAGAGTCACTCAGTTTTTGTAACTGGAAGATGGGACACTGATGTAAAGAGCGTCAGCATGAAGACCTCCAGGGGCTGCAAGGAGCCTTCTGTGAGGCCCAGGACAGCAAGATGCTGAGGTCCCTGCTTTTATCTGGTAGGACATCTGAAGGCAAAGACCCCAAACTTTTGCCCTACTTGGAAATATGAAGGACCCAATGTAATGGGCTTACTGTCCAAACAGCATCATTATTATTAATTTTATCTGAGAGCACATCCTCTTCTTGGAATGAAGGAAGAAGGACATGAAAAAGGCCACAGGTCTTGAGGAAATAAAAGATTCAGTAAAAGGTGTTTTTTAAAAAAATGTATTCTTGCAATAAAAAGCTCTAGGCTGTAGTTTAGGATGGCTGCAGCAATGGGTGAGGTAGGTGCACCACTATGGCAGAGAGAGATGATGAGTGGCTGCTCAGTCCAGCAATGTCAGGCCATGTGCTTAATAGAGCTAAAATCCGTGCAGTCTGTGCCCAGAATAAATTAAATATTCTCCGGAATCTACTGTCTCCTGCACCCATGTGAACCAGACAATTTAAACAGGGATATTGGAATGCACAGGATAAATACATGCTAGCAAGTTTATCAATGCACATCCATATAATGCATGATATACAAACTAACAGTAATCCACTCTAACACCTCAGATGTGCTGTCAGGACCAATATCAATGACAAAGCGATTTCCATGGCCATAGGAGTACAGGTGTCTTATGTGGTCACATGGCTTATTAACAAACGGCACTAATTAGAACCTCTTTCTGAGTGCTTCATCCCACCTCCAAGTAAAACGAAGCAGCAGTAGAAAAGTTTCAGCTAAGTGCAGTGGCTGGTGGTGAGCATGGAAAGCCTGCTGTTTAAAGGAGAGATCAAATAGACTAGGATGTTCAGCCTGGACAAGAGGCAGCTGAGGAGAAGTATGAGGGATAAAATCATGATGTTAACATTTCCAAGGATAGATGAAGTTCTGAGGGGTGTAGAGGAAACAATGTGCCATCATACCTCAGAACTGCTTTCCTTATTGGAACAAGTAGGGCAGATGTAACAGTATCCCAGGAGTTTTTAAGACAAAGCAGACCTTTTCCACAAAGTATAGAATTAAATTGTGGGACTCTATGCTGTGGGAGTTTATAGATGCCAAGACTATAAGTGGGTTAAACACAACATTTAAAGGAATCCACAGAAATCCATAGGCAGGGATCAAATCCACAGATATAAACACAACCTCCATCTCAAGAGATCTCCAAACTGCAGATTGCCATAAATTAGGAGGTATATGAGGAGCTCACCATCCATGTGGGCTGCTCATATACCTTTTTTACATGCATCCACTACTGCTCTGAGGTCAGAGAGACCCAGCAGACCTCCCACCTGGCCCAGGGTCAGCACAAAGCATAGCACCGCTTTTTTAAAGTAAGTATCTTTTGAATGCAAAACCACATAAAATCTAGCTGTTCACCTAGGATTTCCTTAGTCACACTGCTCCTTCTTGTCCTTTGAATGAGGCAGAGGATTATCTAATAGGTTGTAATTAAATCAGAAATGCAGTTACTGCTGTCAAGACATGAGTCATTTTTTCATGCGCAGATCTGATTCCAGTGACACAGTTGCGAAGGCATCTTTTCAAACTCTATAACGCTGGATTAATTTTTTCTTCTGAGCTAAGCTGTCAGCAAAAACTGCTTAGCAGTGAGTGGCAATCAATCCAGCCTTGTCTCTCAACAAGTTAAAGAGTTTTGACATAGTGTGGTTCTCATCTAGAGGTTTGCTTATGAAAAGAAAAATTCAAATGCTTTTTGAAAGCATACTTTTAATAAAATCATCCGCTTTTAGAAAGAAAAGCTCTATCCAAAGAAGTAGGCTGTTTGCCTCAGCACCTCTTGAAATTTCAGTAATATTGCCATGCATGCACTTGGGAAGATGCATTTCTTCAATTTCACTTGACATTTTTCAGTCCCTAGTGTAGAAAGCAGTGTCAGGCAGGACTTGCCAGGAAATACATCTACTGGTACATGGTACACCATCTCACTGAAGTATTAGCTGTTCAGCTACTGGTTGCTTATCTCTTTTGTTACTTGAACAACACGGATTATGAATTATTCAGCTACAGTATGAAATGGATAAATATACATTTCCCAGATTTCATAAAAGTTAAAATAGTGGGCACAGAAGAAAGGGATTACATTATGCAGAAGAAAAAAAATAGGATCAGTGTGAGGCAAGTATTTCCTAACAAAGAAGCCTATTAAATGGCTGAAAAGTCCCTTGTGGGAAGAGGTGGAGGCCTCATCACTTCAGATATTTAAAACCAGACTAGACAAAGCATTCATCTCTACAGGGGCAGAGGAAATGGATAAAATTACTTACTAGGCTTCTTTCTACCCATCTCTGATTTCTATGATTTAATACATTTTTTTAAAATGCAAACCACATTTGTATAGCACAAGCAAAAGGCAGAAAAACAAAAAAACATTTTCTAGTTGTAGTGTTGCCCAGCATAATGAAACTTGATTTAAAATTAAATTTATGCTAACAATTCAGACTGCAAGATGACTTCTCTTTGTTTAAGGTCTAGCACTGAAAGCTTTGTTACTGTCACACGTGTCTCTAAAAAGATGATTTACTGTCCCCAGACTGGGGATTTATTCTTTGTGCCAGAATTCTTTGTGAACTGTGATGGTTCAACTTTTGACAAAGGTGGCTGATGCAAAAGGAAGAATGGTGCTTTACAGAAAAGCAGTGGAGTATGGGGTTTGTGCCTAAGGTCTGGCAGACTTACCAACTCCCTTGGGAATTTCCAGCACTAAATATTTACTGATGTCACTCAAAGGATAACATCTAGTCTGCTAGTATGAAAGTAAAAATAGACTCTCAGAACAGTCTCTATCACTTTGAATATCTTAAAATTATTTCAAAATTCTCAGTTCTTCTTCCCCACATTTTAATTTTTTTTTTTTAATCCATGAAGGCACTGCTTTATTTAAAATAAAGTGCACTGTCTTGCTTTGTAGAAATATGAAGAAATCAAAAAAAACCCAACCCTGAGAAATCTTAGGATAGTCAAAATGTTTAAAAGTGTAACACTGTGGACCTCTCACTCCACCCATCATCCCTGCAGGAAGATGAAATCATGATGTAGAACTCCTGTACAAGAAATCAAGGTGCTCAGCTGAAGTGAAGTGTCCCAGAGGTAATGCAGAGGTGGGTGTTGAGCCATAGGGGCCCTCAGGCGTGGGACAGCCTCTTGGTAATTTTGAACCAGCCAAGACAAGGCAGGATATAGCCACATATTTTCCTTGCTTTGACATCAAAACCATTTTAACAACATGCTGCTGTTTCCCCTCTGCACCCTGCCCACTCTTGCATCCTGGCTGCAATTTGCCATATTTCCAGTATTACCCTTGCTGTGCTGGACTGGGCTGCAAACTCAGTGTAGTAGAAAAGATTGCTTCATTTCAATATACTGTTTATCCACAGTTCCATGTAGACTTGTCTCAGGAGAGGTGGCAGAAAAGTAAGGGAATAGTGAGTTGAATCTACCACTAGAACTGGCTAAAATTAAGACAAACAATGGTTCTGTACCTGTAACAAGGAACTCCCTCAGAAACATCATCCACCTTCCTGTGAACCTCCTCAGTTCCTCTTCCTCAGGCTGAAGTGCAGGCACTTAGGAGGAAAGCTGTGTTTTCCTTTTCTCTGCTTGTCTGTCTGGCTGTGGGGCTGCTGGACTCCACAGAATCAGAGAATTGTCTGAGTTGGAAGGGACCCACAAGGATCATTGAGTCCGACTTTTAAGTGAATGGTCCATACAGGGATCAAACCTATGACCTTGGCGTTACCAGCATCGTGCCCTGACCAACTTATCTGTATCTTCAGGTAATCAAGTCTGTTTGGAAAAGTCTATTCTGGGATACATTGTAAAATGCTGGCAACCCCGAAGTTTGCCAATAATGTTATCAGGACAAGAGTTTGCCTATTTTTAGTGTTTTATACTAGCATACACAGTTTTGTGGGCCTATAACCGATATGGTAGGAGCTACCAAAGCTCACAATGAAGCTAAATCAAAGACAGCCCTTACTTTGGCCAGTCCTGTCGCCTTAAATAGTTAACATAACAGTGGGAGTATGCCCAAATCTAAGGATCTGTTTAAATTAGAATGAAGTTCAATACTTTGCCATTTGGAAATTAAATGTATTCAACTGTAATATCAGTAGTGAATTAATTTAATTACCAAATTAATTTTAAACCCCAGAAGGGTGAGTATGAAAAACATTACACTGTTTGCAGCAGCTCTACCCCAAAATATTTATTCCAAACACAGCCCCTTTGTCCCAGGCATAGACAAAAACCCCTCTCTGCTTTGCTCAGCCTCTCAGCCAGCCCAACCCCAGCCCCAGGTCCTATGTAAGACTCTGTCAACCCACTCTTTATTAATTGCCCTTTGGGCTCTGGGCTCAGGCCACACCTGCAGAGCCTCATCCCTCACTGAGTCCTGCTCACAGAATGGTCCAGCTCAGCACATCCTCCCTCTGCTATGCCCAGCAGCTGCTTCTGCATTATCCTGCCCCAGCCCTCGGGGGATACCACGATATCATACTGTAAATGAGCAGCTGGTGAGGATACACTCTGCATCCATAGGATAAGCAGGAATTAAAAACAAAACAAAAAAATCTCATTTGGACTAAATTAATCCTGTAGAAATGAATTTCTAGTACTCTGTACTTGGTTGAGTCACGTCTGGGCATAGCAGGAATAAATCCCACTGAAAGGGAATTGTCTTGGTGTGCAGGCAATATTTTACAACCCCAGGAGCCATTACGTTCCAAGGAGAGAGAAACAGTCAGAGAAAAGGAAGGAAAAGCAGGCAGAGAAGTGTGCAAGTCTTGATTTTAGCCCCACCTACATTGATTTCAGCAGAGTTATTCCACGGCAGAGGACACAAGAGTTTTCAGTTCAAAGTCTAAAGGATGGTAGAGAATAAAAATAAGGAAAGAGTAGTATCTGAAGTTCTTCTAGTCTCAGTCACACAGCAAAAATTCTTCTCCACAAATAATTGAGATTTATCTCCCAGCAATTCTCAATGGCCATACAGTAAGTCATATAGGTATTTTATGACACCAAAGCTGCAATAGCATGCTCTGGCTGAGTGGCAGGATATCTATACAATCAATATGCTTTTGCATGCTTTCATCTTTGAGTGGGTTTTTATTGCAGCACAGTCTGAAATAACAGCATAAATTTAATGGGCTGGCCGTCTGAAAAGTAGAGAAATACAACAACAGGTGTATTAATTTGTGCTGTGATGTGTAACCAGTATCACTGTAATTTTGCTACAATTAGGCTCTGTTTTAAAACAGAGTACAAAATACCTGGTGCTGGAGCTAAGATAATCAGCTGAAAATCAAAGGAAAAGACAACAGGTAGCACTGTAGAGCATGTTGTGCAGAGGTAATTCATATATATCACACATTTGCAAAACCTATTTCCTCTGTTAGTCAGCCCTTTATTAGAGACACTATATTCAGACAAATTGAACAAATCCTAAAACATATAAACCCCTAACACTACAAATACATCTTTTCCCAAAGTTATGAAGTTCTACAAAACCACATAGGTTTCTATTTTTCTTTCTTTTTGACATGATTGTTCTTGGCTACTTAAAATTTATGAGTTCATAGATGAGTCAAACATTGACTGGAGATGATTCCTCTTCTAACTACATGTGCTTTACCACGAACATTAAAAACAATTACTTAGGAATAGTAATTTCTAGGAATTCTGAAAATATTTTAGATATAGTTATTGTCATTACAGAAAACTCTGGAACATTTCCTTTAATCATTCAATACATAGCTCCATAACTCCATACACTTGAAAACTATAATTTCGCTGTAAGTTTTCTTCTTACATATGTGTCTATATGTACATACACACACATATATACGCACTATTATAAAATGAGTGTCAAGAAAAGCAGGACCTTTATATTTCCACGTTTTCTCTGCTTGCAATAGGAATAAAACTGCAGATACCACCTGTGCCATCTACAAAAATTGAACCAGCTTGACTTCAAATCCTCTTGACAGGCTCTGCTTTTCCCACTGTCATTTTTCATTCTTACCGAAGTCTGTTTGCTCTAAGAGTATATTGTTAGGCCATACATTCAATTTTCATGCAACAAACCCCTCTCCTTTTTACACTGTCCTGAAATGACTAAATCTTGTGCCAGACCCAAAAACCAGGCTTGCACTGCTCAAGTCCACCCTGCAGTGCACAAGAAAACCAGTTTGCAGCTGTGGTTTTGCTAGACCTAGTTACACACATAAACATTAAATATTACTTATTTTTGTGCTCTTCTAGTTCAAAAAGCAGCCTAAACCATGCAACAAACAAGCAAGCCTTACAGGGCCTGGTTCTATTTGTGGAATGGTAAAGTATCAGTAATTCCTCTGAGCTCCGCTAATTGAGACATGCTAATTGCCACATCTAGATTGCCATCAACTCACAGTGGTGACAGGGGGAGTTCAGAGTATTAAACATTTTGAAGGGCTATGCCTTAAACAGAAACCTTTCCAAAGTCATAGTATCTCCTTACAATGCTCACTCTGTGAACTCAGAACACAAACAAACAAACAAACAAACAAAACTCCAAATCCAAAAAACAAAACAAACAAAACCCCAGTTAACAATTTCAGATTTTTTTTTTTCAAATTTGTATTAATGATTGAAGATCTGTTTCCTAATGGTTGGGAATAAAAGTCTATCTTAAGACCTAAAGTCACATAAGCCAAATTCTCCAGCACAGCTACCACAGAGTACATGTGCATGGTGTTGGTCATCTGTTAGGAGGGCTGGAGGCATGGAAGTGTCATTAGTGGTGGTGGAAATGCTGGGAGGGAGGGTAAGCATAACAGAACATAGCTAGAGAAATCTGCAGAGCTCTGAACCCTCAAAGGGATGCCTAAGGTGTGTACACTGAAATAAGTGCATCTGGAGAACAGCAAACATGTGGCTGGGTCCCCAGAAGTACTCATTAGCAGGAATATTTCACAGCGAGCTGCAAGTGTATGGCAAGAAAAAATGGGCTTCTTGTTGGGGAAAGTTTTTAACATTCAAAAAAAAAAAGCTGGCCTGCCACAAGTATTTTGCTATAACAAGAACTAAAAAAAAATTGGCAATTTGTTTTATTCTTCTTGTAATATTAACTAATAGAGTGATTTAATTTGCTATAAATGATGATGGTTGATAGATATTCCAGAGCATGAGATGCTTTGGGTGAAGAGATGCAGTACTTGGATCTGGAAGGTGTCTGCGACAGTAATTTCTTCTTGGGTGAATCCTACAGCCTGAACTGACTTGATCAAGTCAATACAAAGCAAAGTGCTACTCATCTGAACAGTGGTAGCAGCAGCAGCAGGCACAAAGTTTGGAGATTTTGCTTTATCCCTTTCTAAAATTCAGCCCTTCAAAATCAACAGGTAATTTTTATTTCCAATTCTTAGATCAAAAAAAGCTCGGGGTGAGCAGGGTCAAATTCAGTTGGAACAAAAGGGACCATGTAACTAGGGCCACTGCTTCCATTTAGAGGTATGGACAATAAGAATAAATAAGAATACAAAGAATACAAAAACAGGATAAATCAACTATGCTACACATCTGGTAATACCTCTTATTTTACTGTATTTGTTATCAAGATGACATGCAGTCTAGAACTTCATGGCAAACACACTGGCAAAAGCCATAAATCATGAGAATAACAAGGCTCGAAGGAACAAGGCTTACAAAGACAACCCCAAGGGTGACTTTCTTGGATACCAGTAAATAAATCCCTAAAGGCAAGGAGCTAAAGTACAGCAGCCCTAGCAACCACACTAGCACCCGAATCGAGGTCTGGAAGAGCAAAGATGTGCAATTCCACACTGTCCAGTTGTGGGACACAGTTGCAACAGAGTCAAAACTTGTAGGCCTGTAAAATTCCACCACTGGGGTTGAGTTCAGAGTCTGGGGACTTTCTCTTTGTACTTCCATGATTGTTATAACCAGGCAATTAGAAGAGGTGTGAGAAGGGCTAACCAGAGACGCCAGCCTTTTGGGAGTCAGCAGCAGTTCTGTTGGGTTGTCTGGTAGGCACTTCTTTCCCTTTCCCCCACAAGCTAAATTCAGAAGGATGTTGTTGTCATCAGGAAGACTACTAACCTCATCGTCTGGCAGGCACGTTTCAAACCTGCAAAACGGGCACACTATGACTCCTTGCGGGGAATCACCAAAGTCTATGATCTTGCAAAGGCATTTGGCGCACACTCTGTGACAACACTCCAGCACTTTTGGTTTTCTCTGTCGCAGGTTATAGCGGTTGTAACAGATCTTGCACTCAAGCTCATCTGAGCTCTGGGTCTCCATGGACTCCTCTGGTAGTTGAGTGGTCATTCTTCAGATGGTTTTTAGACTTGTGGAAAGAGAAGTCAAGGGATGAAGAGGTCACTCAGGGTTATTTTAGAACATTTTCCTATCACCCATCTCGAACAGGAAAAGAGGAGATGACATCATTGAAAAGCATCAGTAGACATCATCCATTTTCATCTTCTACTAGGGATTGTGCACTGCATGTCCTTTACTCTGAGCCAGGCATCCATCTGAAAAAGCCAAAGCGGAATTTCTGTTGAAGGCAAAGGCAAAAACAGGAAAGGAGAGGGGAAGGGGAAAAGAAAATGGAAAGGGAGAGAGGAAAATGGAGAGGAAGAGAGAAAGCTTTAGCAAATGAAATACACAAGTTCTACTTTTTATAAGCTCAGCTTCCTTTGCTAAAACTACCTCTAAGGTAGCTTTTTCCCGTGGCATATGAGGCCTGTATAGCCAGTCATGCTGATAAAACTTAGCATCATGCTGCACAGATTTATTCTAGAGCTGACGCTCTGACTGGCTCAGCCCATGAAGTTCTCAGCAGAAGTTGCAATCTAATCACTGATCTGTGACCATTTGTTTAAATTCTGGTTTCCCAAGGAAATGAGACCTGACACCTGGAGCTTTTGGTCTTTCCTCGTAACTTGTGAACCTGCTGTCCAATTTCAAACAGATCAGCAGAAGGGTCGCAGTACTGAAGATAATTAAGTTTCTCAAAAGAAATGAACACTGGCAATTGGGTAGAGGAGAGATATTTTTAATAAGTACCATTTATCCTGGAGGGCAATGGCTGGTCAGCACACCCCAACCTCTGCTCTGAATGGGCAGCATGCTGCCTGTAGCTCAGCCAGAGAGGAAGGCAACCTGAGGGAAGCTGGTGTTACTCTGGGGAAATAAAGAGTTTGGGGGAGTGGAGTGGGTATGAAAGAGATCCAGGGTTGTTGCATAGAGTTATGTGGGGACCTAGGTCAAATCTGGATTAGGCTTTGTTAATTTTTCTGTTTGTGGAGAAGTTCATTTCTTTTTCTTTACCCAGCTGCTGGACATACGATTACAAAAATGAGTGTTCTTCAGCTTGCAACAAATGCCTCCTTCGATATGTGGCTGCTGGGGTGAAGGCTAATGTGTGTCTCAAAGGCACTCACCAGATGCTCTGGTTTTCAAGGGTGTCACGGCTGTGACAGCTGTTTCACACCTCAGCTAAGGAGAGGTCGGTGGCACGCTTGCACTGCTGCACTTCCAATCTGCGCAGCGGTTTTGCCACTAGACCCATCTGCCTCACTTAAACAAATGTCTTGTCATATTTTGTAACATGACTTCAGGAAACAGTCCATGTGTTATAAACAAAACATTGACCAGGAGTATGTGCTCTGGGGATCAATAATCCAGCATTTACAAAACCAGCTCTTATCTGCTAGAAGATAAAAACTTCTTCCAGATTCAGGCACACGCTTGCTCATAGAAATGAGGGCAGCACTGCATTTTGCAGGCTTTCAAACTCATTCCTTTACTGCTAGAGTAGCAAGGAATTTGCCACAGTTGAATGGTGGGCAAAGTCAGCACTTGCATCCAGCTGCCTCTTGCATTATCAGTACGTATCAGGCACACCAAATATGAAAAAGTGGCTTATTTCAAGAAACTTATTTTTTGACTGTTTTAGTAAATATTTGATTTCTTTCCCTTTCCATTAGGAAGTTTTTACTCACTCCTAGCATTCAGATTTTTGTTCTTTTTTTTGAGGCCAAGGCAGGAAGCAACTCTTTCAAGCAATGTGCTCCTTCTGTCAATACATTTTATCTGCCAACCATCAGGTACAGTAAAGTCACTTTCATGGGCCTCTTGTTTTTACTGTGCTTTAAGTATTTTCTATTTCTGCATATCCATCAGAAGATGGAGAGATATGAGAGAGGTGGATATATAACTTCTATAAGCAACATAATTTGTAAAACTCACCTCCTGGATTTTAAAACAAAGATGTAACCATCAGACAATACAGTAATGAAAATAACGTGACAGCATAGTGAAAAAACCCCACATATTTCTCTAAGAATTGTTACAGACATGGCCCCCTTCCCATTCAATTACTTCAATAATTCCTTTCCTGACACTTCCAATTTATGTCTTTAGTGCTCTAAAAGTTCTCCTCTCTGCCTTACTGTTGTTTTTATTATTTGTACTGTGGATATATTTGTGGCATGTTGCATCAGGCAAGGCAAACATAAGACCAGTCACAATTTTCAAAGTGTACAAGCTAGACATCTTCTAAGACACAAAAAGGACATCTTTTACAGAACTTAAAATTTATCCTTTATCCTTTGTTACACTGTGTGCTTCCTTATTAATTTCTACTACTCTTTTTATTTCATCCCAAATATCATCTTCTAGATGACTTTTAGGTAGATACAAATTACATGAGCTGCTAACTTTCCAAAGCATGAATAAACCACAAAATGGACCAAAAAAAGTGAAATGCCAGCCTACAGGAAGGCAAAGAACTGCTGAAAAATTAAGATGCCAAACAAAAAAGTGATGGTTTTGGACTTCTACATCTTGAGTATAATTTATCTTCTGTACCTGAGGTGAATTAGGATTACTAATAAGGTACTGCTGATAAACATTGTCCTACAACATAAAACTAGATTCCTGATTAACCAAAAATCTCCCAAAATATGTGTCTGCTTCTCATAGAAAATTATGACCTTCCTCTGAAAACTTCCAACTAGAAAAATCTTGATATTTTAGTGTTTATCTTTCTAATTAATATTTCCAGGTTTTCACAAAACCCAACCCGCTTTCCAACCAATTCTATTCAGACATGGATAACCTCTCCTTGAATCAGTTTTCAAACTGCATGTGTTTTCCTGATTTTACTGCCTTTAAGTGCCAAAATTTGACATTAATATAAGGAATAGCAAGTCTCTGGGACTAGCAATGTTCCAGTTGCTGAACTGGGATCATTAGCTCCATTTCCAGAGCACAGTGATCCTCCTATTGTAGTTTGTGTCATGAGATATTCTACAACTTTTTTTCAAGCTTTTTTTTAATATACTGTACTGCACAAGAAAGAGCAACTTTCATCGTCTTTCTCACTTCACAGACTCCCAAAAAAAAAATCCAGCTGTAATAAAACATCACTGATTGTTTTTTCTTTGGCTAACTTTAGATGTTGGATTTCTCCTTATGTGTTTTAGTGTGAATACTGCTTATTCCTATTTGTTATTTTTACATCTTTTGCTTTGAAAATTAAAATTTAATCACTAGTTCCTATTAAGGCTTTTCATGCATTTTTTTACCCTCTCAGCACTGTGGTGGTTTTAGATGCTTCCTCTGTCTTTTTTGCCTTCCTGATTTCTTATGGAAATTTTCCCTTTTCAGTATCTACTTTCCCGCTCTTTTTTTTTCTCTCCTGGGAACTGCCACCTTTTTGGGTTTAATTAATGCTGCCCTGCTATTATATACATCACATACACTAAAAAGTTCTCCAGTCAGAGACTTATTAAAAATATATGGAAACTGAGGCTTTTAAAGAAATTTGGCTTCAAATTATTCCTATTTCTTAAGAAAATGAAGCATTTCTTGAGAAATATGGCCAGCTACTCCTTCAAGCAAATTCTGCTCTATATTAAAGACTTTCTAGCTGGTCTTCTGCATGCTTCCCAGGTGAGAATTTACTGGAAGCAGGCAGGATAAGGAATTAAAGAAAGGAAGAGGTTTAACTACTGCCCCTCTGAATCCTGCTCCCTCACTGAAAAGGTGACAATTCCCATACTTCTTCTTGTTGAGTATCAAAAACAATATTATGTAGGAAAAAACAAAGAGATTGTGTCTATATGTTCATGTTGTATCCTTCTCTTCGAGACACTTTTTTTTATGATGCCACAAGAAAGTATGTCCCTGTTATGTGCTCCAATACTTCATTAATATTTGGGCTATTTTAAATATTGACCTGCAACCTGCATGTTCTTTCTGACCTTGAAATCCAGGGGCAGTCATGATGAGTCTAACCTCTTTCACTTCAAGTAAAAAATTTGTAGTGACTGGAGATCAAAGTGAAGTCCCATGTCTATTTTTAAAGCACTGTGTGTATTTTTATTAATTCTGATATTTGTCATGACTTTAAACTGCTTCTTATGTCCAGCTCTTCTCCCAAACTTAGACTTGTCTCACCTGCTTGTTTGATACCAAGAGACACAAGTTGTAACTAGGGAAATTTCAATTACAGATTAGAAAAATAAAAATAGTACACAAGGTATTCAAACACTGAATATGTGTCAAGACAATGTAAATGAAATCTACAGCCTTACAGATACCCTTGACTGGATACAACCCTGGTCAGGCCACTCTGCCTTGGACTTGAGCCCTGCTTTGAGCAACTGGAACTGGATTTTCCTGGAGATTCTTTCTAAAACAAATTATTCAATGATTCAATGTTTTGGTATCCTGAACTCACTCTATGTGATCTGTTTGAAAATCTTTATCTCTAACTGAATAAAGAATCAGGCTAACAATTGTTCACATAGCTAAACAACTCTCCTAGATAATAATTCTTTCATTTAACATATGAATTAATTTTTACAAAACCTAGAGTCCTTCTGCTATTCTGTCTTCCACAGAATCTATCTGATGGGATCAACACAATGCAATTGCAGAACGTTTCATTCCTGTGACTAATACGTAGCACACAGCAGCTTTCTGAACAAAATATAAACTACAAGACACGTCCAATGATGACAGTATCCACTGCAGTTTATTCAAGAACAAGCACATCTGTTATCCTATGACAAGCACTCGTCTTTTGTAAGAGTCCCGACTAAGTACTGCAGGAGTGAATCCATCATTTCTGTTGCTGCTTGAGCTCTGGCTCCTTCTCTTTCTGTCCCAGTGCCACCTGTCCTGTACCTTACGAACTCCTCTACTTGAAACTTTTACTAAAAAGGGAGAAAAGCTGAAGTCAGAGAGGCATCTTCTGGATGGCAGAAGACCACAAGCAGTCACTACAGTGCTCCATGTGACTGCTGGAGGGCAGGCCCAGAATCAGGGGGAATATCCTCCCTTGAGGGCGCGAGGAGGTGACCCACAGGACCAGACAGAGTAGCAAGCTCTTATGTATGACCCCACATATGGCCAGACAGAGCGCAGTGGATCATCAGCCCAAACAGGCCACTGGCCACGGATCAGTTTTGAATTAATCACTGTTCTGCAATTGCAGGCTTTCTTCCCAGGCATGGAAAGAAAGGCGAATGGGCTGTGCAACATGTTATGGCCCTTCTTTGCACTCATCTATCAAACACTGTGTAGACGAAGTGTTCTTATGAGAGGCCAGAAGCAATTACTTGGAGATGAAACTCTCAATATTGGAGCTCAGTCATGCTGACAGGGCAAAGTAGATGGGAAATTTGTGCCTCTCTTCCCTAATGGAAGATCATCTTTTCCCAGTTCATCAAACCAATCTTTTATCATTCATCTCTCACACTTTTTTTTCTGTGAAGGGAATTTGCCAATGTTTCACATATAACCTAAAATGAATATTTGAGCCCAGCAACTTCCATAAGATATCCTCCATGGACCTACCCAACGAGTGATATTTTCCAACGTTTTAAAAGTTTCCTTTAAATACAAGCTGAGCATATTTAGGAAATAAGAGAAGGAAAACAAAATATCGATAGACAAATAAATACAGAGAAACTTACTTTCCACAAAAAAGAACTTCTTGCAAAGGTTCACTTGCAGGGAACACAAGAAATGCCTATTCTTCTCCACATGGGCAAAAACTGGTGGAAAGGAGGGAAACAAAATTAGTAGAGCAGGAATACAGCTGGGAGACTTTTCAGTCT
Organism: Lycocorax pyrrhopterus obiensis; assembly: GCA_014706295.1. Lineage (NCBI taxonomy): Eukaryota > Metazoa > Chordata > Aves > Passeriformes > Paradisaeidae > Lycocorax > Lycocorax pyrrhopterus. The sequence continues at coordinate 63,151,400 of JACSVZ010000002.1, forward strand.
ATTTTCTCTGAAAGAGAGGAAGGAGTCCAACTTCTCTAGTTTGGATAGAAATAGCCATATGTCGAGACTTCTGTTTAGAGAAATATATTGGGTAAATCTCATTTACTAAAATTATTTCTGTAACATAATCCAGTTATCTTTACAGATCTGTTGTTGATTTTAAGCCTCTTTCAATATTATGTGCTAAACACTCTGAAGTGCTATCTCTTCTAGCAACCACATATTCACGAATGTTAGCAATTCACTAAAAAAACCCAACCTAAAGGCAGAGCATCCTAAGTGATAAACCGTGCTCTGAAAGAAGAGTTGTAAAAACATATTGAAATACTTTCCTTCACAAATGTCATAGAAGCTCTTTGATCAGTTCTACTTTTCCAAACACACTGCAGTCTCTTCTCCAGCACAGACCAGAAAGCAACCATCTCCTGTGCGCCACTGCATTCATGTCGGAGCAGCTTTGCTGCATTCTGACTCAGCAGGAAATGACCACCACAGTAGATTTTTCCAGCTTGTGCTAAGCACAATGCAAAAAAAAACCCCACCCCAAACTGCTTTACCAATCTGACATTTGAATAGACTACGTTCAAAGTGCCAGCAGCTATCACATGTTCAACCTGTTTCATGCCACATTTCTGCTAACAGTGGATGGATTTTAACAATGGGCATTTCCCTGTCAACTCCAATCAATGCGAGACTTTGCACAGGAGTTACAGAATGTGATGTACTGATCCACGCTTGGTTTATGGTCAGCTGTGTAAACTGCTATGAAAAATGCCGCCATTCTTTCCACAAAAACTCAGTTTGCAATGGCATAGGTAAAGAGGTTATTCCTCCAATAACTATGCTTGAAAGAGAAACCCCACAACATATACAGCAAACAGTTGTGTATTATTGACTGCTGAGACTAATATAAAACAGCATTTTATCAAAGTTATTGTTATGATATTTAGAGTCTTTGCTTGATCTCTCTCAATCCTCTACAATAATGACACAAAAATGCAAAATACAGAAAATTACAGTTTTTCATATTTGAAGTGGAATTCATGGGTCTCTATTTAGTATGAGAAGTCATGTAATATTAATGTGCCATCTCATACAAAAAAAAATCAATTTTTTTATTTTTATTTTTATTATTCTTCCTCCCCATCCTGTTAAGTAAGCAGGGAGATTTTCATATAACACAGGGTTCACTTAATTCAGTGTTGTGGCACTGGCTCTTAGGGTACTTTCTACATCCATTGCATGTGCATGTTCAATATCATCAGACTGCATTTCCTAATAACAATATCATTTGCAATACTTTTTTGTTATTCCAATAACTCACATTATGTGTCAGGTAGTAGTGGAAAATGGTATGAATAAACAGTGAATCCCTTCTTGAAACCCTACTATTCTCAATTACTTACTTTCTGGCCACAGGCTACGACTGTATTGATATGAATCCTGCAACTATGGTGTACAAAAAATGTTTTATTATTTAGGCTTGCAGGCAAAAACAAAACCTCTTCCAATATTTCTTAAGAAGAAATTTCCCCTCATATAGAATTCATGAGCTATTTATATAGTAATATGCCAAGTGACTACTCAATGTGACATACGGTTGTGGGTTGCTTTGTAGCTGTTTAAGAATAAAACTAATAAAGGACAAAGGATCTGAGCTTTTATTAGCTGTCTTGATTTAAACTGGCTTAATTAGATTAAATCGATAAGTAAAAAGAGATGGCTTGAAATTTGTATCTAAAACGGTAACATTTAATTTTGGAAATATGCTAGTTAAACAGAATTTATTCCTTTAAAATTATTTTTAATTTTTTCACAACCTGCTTACTTGGGCTGCTCAGGCATGTTCTCTTGCACGGTTTTCTCACTGCCAATGGCTTTTCCTTTATGACTCTGAAACCAGTAAGCGATCTACTCCAGTTAATATATATTTCACTATAGAACTCATGACCTTACTACTATTTCAGGGAAAGGTTAGACATTCTCCTCTTTGGTAGTAGGGGTGGTTTTTGGCAGCTTTATCAAATAAGATAGAGTTCTGCTTCTCTGCTTTAGTGCTTGTGCTCTTTAGGAGCTCTTCTGAGAGTTGAACAGACTGTAGGACATTGATTCTAGAATGTGACTTGAAAAGATACAAAATTATCAATAAATAAAAAGCTTCCCAGTATTTCTTAATATAGGCATAAATATTTAATCATATGGCCTACAGATATGTCTGGCATTTATCTTTATATTAGACACTATTAAAAGCCAATACGATTTTGTATTAGGTTTCAGAACACATGATGAGAGTACCACGGAATTTTACATCCTTGCTCTGCTTGCTACTGTATGCTTGAATGTTAGTAATTAAAATGAGTCCAGAAATACAAGAAAATAGCTTCTTCTTTTAAAATAAAAATTACTCATAATATAAGACATTAAGTGACATACTCAAAATGTAACATCCCCAAAATATAACAGAATCCTCTCTCTTTGGGCATATTTTTATATTATATAATTCGGGAGGGACCAGGTGAGACAAAATTACAGAAAATTTATCTTGATTACATCATTCAGAGAGAAATTCCTCTTCACACAGGGGAAACATTTTAATGCATTACAATAAGTTCCAATTAACCTTCAAAATAAGATTTATAGAAAGTAAGTGTGGCATTAGCTTTGTCCTAATGGAGCTGAAAACAACCCCAGAATAGGCTAGAAATTAAGCTGTACTTCTTGCTTTTTCTACTGTCATTAAGAAAAATCCACCTAATACAAGTATGTTTAACTTAGTACATTCTGTTTCAGACATTTTTGAGGATATGACTATATATAAAGATTCTACTATATTGCCTATTTTATGTTGATAGTGCAAACAGGAAATAAAAAGGGTGGGCATTACACAGGGCAGTACTGATACTGGGTTTTATGTATTCTTTACATGAATTTGGTAACAAGTTTTTCTGCTTTAACTACTGCTCAGAATTTGTATCTTATCCTGTGGAGAAAGGAAATGGTAAAAAACAACTGCAGTTACTTCAGTCACAGAATATTTGAAAACTCTACCTCAAAATAATCCAAATCCAATACAGATTTCCAGTTACAAACAACTTTTTCAGACTTGGTCTGCCATCATCATGTCCTTTTCGAAACACTGGCAACTAAAGTCTAATCTAGCTGATGCTGCAAATAGTTCCAATAGCTTGGAAAGTGAGGGATCTGAGGAAACAACACTCTAACTTGGATTCAGTAAAGTGTAATTTTAATATTTAATTTAGTTCCCCTAAAGCACGCATCTAAAAATAGTTATTTCTGGGATAAAGATTATTTTTATTTTAGCAATACAGCAAAATTGGCATATAATCCCTCCTCAATCGACATTATTACACATATTATTATTATTATTATATCATTATCATCACTAGAATGTCAATGTAGCTAAGAAATTTTTTTTTTTTAATCTTACTGATGTATTTAAAAAAGAGCAAACACAAACCCCTCAGATGCTGTAAAAAATACAATATTAGTAGATCTGGTTGACATGCAGTAAAGTTGTATGTCTTCAACTGCATTCATGGGAAATGAACAATCCTAACAGACCAGTGTCAATGAGGAGACATTAACTTTGACAGCAACATGTACTGCCCTCTTACAAAAAGATTTGTAGAAAAATTCCGTTTGGCCTGATTTATACACAACATGCAAAGAACAGTTACTGCACACACCCCCATCATTCTAGATGCAGGCACGTGAAATAAAATTGCAGGCATTGAAAAAGTGGATGGAAGGAGTGAAATTAATTTGTGTCAAATGATACACAGAGCTTTCATTCCATTCCTTTAAGGAATACAGGAATCATGCGAAAAAAGAGCAGCTTTAAGTATTAGTCTGGAAGTATCTTTGTAGCTACTGGGGATGATCTGGGACTCTCAGAGCTCCATAAATTGCTACACCACCAATGTCAGAATCACTGGAGTGTTCTGCTGGTGAGACTTGCTTAACTCAGATTAATGCTTATAAAGCACTTAAACTTTGGGGGGACTGATACGAACTGCTCAGCTTTAACATGTTGTTTAGCAGTGAAATGTGGTATTTTTTTACCCATTCTGAACTGTCAGTGAAAGAGCTGAAGTGCTACTAGATGGAATATTTCAAGCAAAGGACAGAATCCTTATGGGCTGAGACTCTATATACAGTGCCCTTTGGACTGGGTAAGAGGAGCAGATGAAGCTGCAATTTATTCATAGGATGTATCAGAATCCAGTTAAGAATGCAGTGTATCTCCCTCCCACGTGTTTCTGATAGAAATATACTGCCACAGTGGCAGATAATCCAATCAGGTCTAAATCGGATCAATATGAATCTGCAAAAAATCAGAAAATCTGCACTTAGGAAATGTGTTTCAGCAAGAGCTGCATAATTCTATTCTGGGACAAGGGCAACCTGGACTTTATAAATTTTCCATCATTCAAAAGAGTTACACTGGTTAAGTCTCACAAACTCAATGAAGGGTATGAAACTGTATTTTCTTTGAGCAGAGCGACAGCATTTTGATGTCATTTGCAACTACAGCGGTTGAAAGGTTAAATGAAATGAACATGTTTGAAGTCTGCCAGTTGAGCATATTCAAAATACAAAATGCATGAGAGGAATGCATTGCTTCAGAAATTTTGGAAGTAATCAAGGCATATTCAGAAACACAGCTTGTATATTAAACTAATTAGAAAGAAAAAAACCCCAACCAACACACGAAACAGAGAGAAAGTACATGAAATGGAATTCTAAAGGTTTAAAAAGCAACACAGTCCATAGAGACCCACTACCCTTCCCTATTAACCTATAAATTTAGTTTAGTGTAAATTAATAACAGAGACCAGGTACTGATGTTTTGTTAACTCATAATAATCAATGGGGATTTTAGTTCAAGTGTTTTGCAACATGTACTACAAGACCAGAAAAACTAGAAAATAGAACACTAACAGGTTCTGAATTTCACTTAGTGTAATAAAAATCCCAACATCAGCACAGCAGCTCTTCAGTGAGTATTCCCAAGGATATCAGGTTTTCTATACACTCTCACAAATGAGCAGCTTGGCTAAGGCTTATGGACTAAAGTAGGAAATTAAAAACATTTCTTGCCTTCCACTAACTAAGAAAAGATTTTTTTTGATAGAACAGAAACATAACCAGGAACATTTTAAAATACCAGATGTTTTAAATGACAGTTTTCTTTAAACTATTTTAAATAATGAATCTCCTCTGCTCTTAAGCAAGAAAATATAAGGCTTTTGAATGTTCCACTGTGTAAGTCTCTTTTCCAAAAAGTTATAACAGAAAGATGCACTAGGAAGTGAACTGATCAAGTAGACATTAGGGGATAACACATACTTCACTATTCTTCATTTCCAGTGTGCTGAATGCACATATCTGCAAAGACTGAAGATCTAGGAAAAAACCCCTATATAGATTTACTTTCTATTTGAAAGCTAAGAAGCATTAGCCTTTATTTATGCTATTACCTTTTCATGGAAAGCTGCATGTTTGAAGCACCAGGATAGCATACTGCTGTTTGTTAGCCTACTAAACCAAAGTTTATGAAAGTTAACAACTATTGCACTAATTATCGGTGCAAAAGGCAGCATCCACTGTGAATCTGACTTTTTCACATCTCTGCAAACACCAACCACGTAATTTGCAGCACATCTCTGCAAACACCAACCACATAATTTGCAGCAAGTTAAAATATACCTTTTTCCTTGGGCTTGGTTTCTTGACAGAAAGAACACTCCGTGAAATTGATTAAAATCCAATTCTGCTCCAGAGTCAAATGACTGCAACATTACTTGAGAGCTTCTGTGCTCATATTTGTCCTCTGCTTCTGGAGGACTCTTTCAGAAAGTGCACCCAGAGAAATTGCACCCTGAGGGGCATTTCTCAGTAATTGTGGTGGATATATTTTGGAAGAGTGAGTACATCTACACTTTAAACTGCAGTGCAGTGTTGATATAACTGAGCTGGATTTGTACTGGAACCAACCTAGCTATAATAACATGTAGTTCTGGATGAGCTAAATTAATCTGGCTTGTAGGAGAATCAGCCAGCCTTATGTACCATTTTCCACTCTATCATCCTGTGCTAATATGCTGAACTTTGTCTACAACCTGTGCCAATATATCTTGCCTATCTGTAAGTCAGCACTGTAGAGTGTTGAGCTACAGAAGACTGCATTTCAAAATGTGATAGGAGATACCCTAAAAAACAGCAAAAGTTGTACCTTTCATTCTCAGATATGTCTGTTTGAACTGGATATCTGAGGATCAGTAACCATGGAAAACAGAGACTTTCAACTCTGCTTACTAAAAACTTTATGCAAATGTTGCTATTCACACAATGTCTGTCAGTGTTCCTCTATACAGATGCCTGCAAAAGATTTTTCATGCCCATAAACACCTTGTGTGTTTGAAGCGACAAGACTCGTAGTGGAAGGCTTGAGAAACTTGGATTTTCATGATTTTTCTCCCGAGACACTCCCATTTCTGAGTGGGCTTCACAGAACACTGCTATATGGACAGATCACAAGACAGAGGTGGATTGGGGGAGAAGCGACTGCTTCAATAGTGAATTTTATGTTAAGTAGATTCACTAGACAGCCCTAGTGCCCACTTTGACTTATTAATGAAGCATTCCTTGTCCACAGCAAAAGGTGATAGTGCATCACGCTGTCTATGCCCAAATCTCCAGCTTTCAACGATCCCACTGAATTGCATAAAATCAAAAGCTCTGCACAGCATTTTCAGAGATGCATTTCTGGTATAGTACAGCTATAAAAGAATTCTCTCCTTTTTGGTCAGAGTGGTCACAAGTCTTTTGATAAGAAAAATGGCAACATGGCATATTGATAATTCATTAGACAAAGATCTTCTTGTGTAAATCAACGAAATAAGATGCAACACTTACAAATATGTCAACAAATCACATTGGCTTGTCTTAAAAATCCCTTTGTTTGAGAAAAAAAGTTGTCTTCCCATTGCTTTCCTTATGGTAGCCTCTAGCTCTAAAGATGTGTTAAGAAAAACTTTACTTGAGGGATTTGTTTGTCAAAACTTGTCACTGAGTTTAGCTTGTAAAATGACAACAGGAATTAAATCTTGGATGCAAACCTTTTCTTAGGATGCACACGCAGGCCTTTCTCAGGCAAAATTCTTATTTATTTGGGTAACAGAGAGAAAGCTGGTAGAATTAAGCTACTCCTGTATGCTTTTCTTGATTGCTGTTTCATAGAATAGATACCTTTTTGACATTTCTAACATTTGTTACTGCCTCATTTATTCACTTCCTAAATCTGTAATCCCTGCTAAGGCAAAAGTCATATTGAATTGACTAGAAAACTGACACAAACCATGATTAATTCCTCCCTGGCTCTGCTACTGAAAAAGAAAATAAATTTAATTGTCACATTATTAAATCTTGGAAACAACTGTGCTTCATAATATATAACTCCAACCAGGGAACATCATCAGTAAACAACTATGATGGCATCTAGTCATTCATAAAAACCACAGGATACTGTTCCCTTCCCCAAAAAGATAAAGTTCTTTTAATACACTGGGTTGTACAGAAAGGAGCAGACAAGATCTCAAGGACACTGTTTATGAATACACGAATTGTGGCAGCCCCATTGGCAGGATATCAAGTCTGAAGGACTTACTGATCGAACATTATGTGAATGAAGTATTTGATACACTCACACAGACTCAGTGTCACATCCAAATGAGACACTGCAGCCTCAGATGTGTCTCATCTTCTGTGAACATACCAGGTGGACTCACTGGCTTATTACACCAGTGGTTATGAAACAACTTGAGATCCCACTCGCCATCCATAACAATCCTTAGCCGTTTCACATGGTAAGATTTTAACTTAGCTACTCAAGAGAAACAAACTGAAGCACTACACATTAATAATGGTCTTTAAAGACTATAAGGCATCTTACAGCAACACCTTAATAACCATGTCATTAAGCACAAGATCGAAATGGAGCAAAAAAGGACCTTCAAGTTAAATGCTCACTATGTTTTCTAAGCACTCCAAAGTAAGCCTTACTCTTGCTGATACTTGTGCAAAGCCACTGGGCTCAATTCCATTGTGTTACTGATGTTGCCCGAGTGCAATAGACCACAGAACACAATTCATAAGATTGTTACCTGAAAGTCTTGGGATCCTTACAGAGCAGAGTGAATCAGAGAAAAGAGAGCAGCAGTATGATGAATCTGGAAGACTTTCATGTAGGGAGTGGACAGAGGGCTAAGTGCAAGTGAACAAAATTTAGGAAAAGCTTTCTAAAATGGCATGCTAGGGAAACACAGCAGAAAGCATGCATAGGGGGAGAAGGACTGAGTGGAATAAAACTAAGTTTGATTCACTAGGTGAATTTGTGGGGGATTTCAAAGATGCAGAATTATACACTTTAGGAAGATGGCCAAAAAAGGTACAAGGGGGTTAGGTAAGGGGAAGGGAAGCAAAGGAAGTGTCAAGTCAGCTAGGAAAGTTTCGGTTACAAGGCTTATGTTACAAGTGATAGGAATCAAATTAAGAAAGTATTAAGGCACAGACAGAGGTGGGAGGTGAGGAAAATGTTGTGTGTTATACAAGAATAGATGATACGAAAACTTGGTAGTAATCTGAATATGAAAAGAAATTGAGAAATGAAATATACCTTCTGTTGCCCACCACACTGATGAGAATGAATGGGATAAATAGTAATAGAATGATAGAACACAAAAGTATTTGGGATCAAAATGTAGCACTCATTTTGATACTGAAAATACCAGTAAAATAGCTACAGTGAAATAGCAAAGTTCAGGAGAAAGCTGTTTTATTTAGTTGTACATTTACTCCTTGAGTTGTCACACCACCAACATAACAAATGGCTCAGTTCATTTAACAGAGAATTCTACTAAGGGTAAAGGCTGGTGGGGTTCACAGCAGATCCTTCAGTGCTCTTAAGGAAACTCTATTTTGCCAGACAACCAGCAAACCAAAAACACAACTCTTGGCCTGTGCTAGAGCTGACAATGTGCATGATTTTGAGTAACATGCCTTCATTCTGTATGTCCAGCAACATTGCTGCAGAGCTGAATGAGAAAGATTACTTGTGGCTCCAGCCTCATACAATCAGCTTAGCACCATAAAGAATGCAACAAGATGAGGTCTGCAAATTGGACAGTTCAGTCTGGGCACTGTATTTTTTTTTAGGTGGATACATAATCCTCATTGTTTGTGATTGATCCTGTCTCAGCCAGCAACTGAGATGACATTTCAATCCCAGGTCCCTGAAGTTCAGAGGTTTACAGCCTTTGGTCAGAAAGATACACTGAATGGAATATTTTCAAGTGCAAGAGTATTTAAAACTAACTTTTATGCTCAGAAATGCCTTTTCTTCTTTTTTTTTTTTACTTTTTTTTTGTACCTAGGTGATTCAAACCCATTTTAAAAAAGAAAACATGGGTAGATCAAACAAAGTGAAGCGTAAGATTTAAGAAATGAGCATACACCTATACTATACTAATCTTATCACCTGTGCAGTGAAGTTCATGGAATATACTCCCACTACAATTCTCAACAAAAGTAGAGACAGGTCTGAAGGGCCTTGTCCATTTGAGTATTATGAACCCTCCTTGATGCTGGAGGGCTCCCAAACCACCCCGCCCCCCCCCCCCGGCAGTGACTCACAGTGAGGAATGCACTCTTGTGGCCTTTGGCTCTTTCACCTGCTTTCAAATGACAGAATTACAGAACAATTTACATTGGAAGGAACCTCTGGAAATCATCTGGTTCAAACCTCACACCCTGAAAAGCCTAGAAGACAATATTGCGGCACTCTGTACCAAGAATTTAGAAGAGCTCAATGTGAGATCTTACAGAATGGGAGGGTGTTGATCTCACTCCAATCCCTGCACTCACAAGCACTGAGACACAGGTAACCAAAAGTCTGTTCAGCATTCATAGTGGAGATACAATCCTCGCAATGACATGTGAACAGGAAATGCCTCATCCTAAATTCTCGTTTCTTTTTAGGTTGGCAAACATGCGCTGCTTCGTTTCTGTTGTCCTTTAGGCAACAACAAACAATCTATTCTTCCCATCCACTTCTGTGAGTCACCAGGATTTACTCACTGACCTGTCTCCTGAAGTGGGTGTCCTTGGAAGGTCACGTAGATGTCTGCTGTTATCTTGATGACCTCATCTGGGTGCCATTCTCACGGTCCTTCTCGAATGGTTACTTTGGTGCTTCTACACCCATTCAATCCCATTCTCACCAGTCAAGGTGCCCACTACAATTCTCAACAAAAGTAGACAGGTCTGAAGGGCCTTGTCCATTTGAGTATTATGAACCCTCCTTGATGCTGGAGGACTCCCAAACCCCCTGGGCAGTGACTCACAGTGAGGAATGCACTCTTGGCTCTTTCACCTATTCTGGGTGCAGACCCAGGACAACCTCTCATACCAAGCACATTGCTACCCATGTACAAAGCAAACACATGACCAGGAGAAATATTTTCAAAGCCACATAAGGGACAGTAAATTGAGTAGAATATTTGAGAGGTTTGACAGGCATTGACATCTATCTCCTCTAAGGTCAGCACAGATCACAGGGCTGCTCTGGAGAAACAAAGCCAGCTGAATACTCCTAACTAAAAAAATACCTACTTGGAAATGTTGGCTACTGCTATAAGATTTGCTAAATTCTCCCAGAGTCTGTTTGGCAGATGACATTTTACCCCCTACCTATATGGAACTGCCATTGCTTGGGGTCTAGTCATCCCTGAGGGTGGCACCCTCCTCTCCACCTCTGACACAAGGCTGGCCTTTAAGGGAGAGTCCTCAGTTTTAGCAGGGGGACTTAATACAATTTTCATATGCCTGACTTCATCTGTGGACTTCTAGTCATTATACATGCTTGGTATTGTAAATTAACAATAAAAGAAACATACAAAATTGACAGTTGATTGCTTTTATTTCTACCACCCATGAACTGCACTATCAAATAAAGATAAAATTTATATGCATATATTTTAACAAGAACATTCACAGTTTCAGGTATTTTTCTTTATAATATATTACTTCTTTGATTATTCTGATTTTCAAAAGCAGGTCTAACACACAGTGCATTTTCCAGTAAGTGTTACAAAGGAGGGAATGTGTTGTCTCACACCCTATGCTTTCATACTTATAAATCCATTACTGTATATTTGGGAAAATGCACAGATAAAAGCTTAAATTGCAATTTTCACATTGAAAATGAGCACTAGTATCTCTTCATAAAAGAAACCACATCAGATAGAATATTGTTGCTAGTGACTGTTGTTCAACTGGAATAAAATACTGCATTTCTGAAAACGCAGAAAAAAAGAAGTGGAAATTTAAGGCCAGGTTGGATGGGGCTTTGAACAACCTGGTCTAGTGGACAATGTCCCTGATCTTGGCAGGAGGGTTGGAACTAGATGATCTCTGAAATCCCCTCCAAACCAAACCATTCTATGATTCCATGAAAAGCAGCTCAATATATTACTTTAAACATTACATTAATAGATAAATCTACAGGTTTTAATCTACAGGTAGCATATATACAATATGTATGTGTACAATAATGTTTAGCTGGATAATTTTATCTGACATTTGAAGAAAATTATTCAGTCATAGCTGTGCTCTACAATGAGCACTTGAAAGGGAGTCACACACACATACAAACACAGACATTCCCCACCTGTAAGCCCACTTCACCAGAGGATACAAGATGTCTCTATTGAAAAGCTGATTCAAGACTGAAGAAAAGAAAGATTTAACAGAATTATCAGGGAGTTACTTAAATAAAAGAGAAGCTTCGTTTAAACAATTTAAAGCTGGGACATAATGGCATTATCACAATGCCGAGTATTAATTATTATGTTTGCTCTTTCCGGCCTGTCACAATGATGAACAAAAATGATTGCACAATGTGAGATATTCACCATTTAGCTAATTCACTCAGTCTAGGCAGGGGATCAAAGACGTTTCTATACTGTCTATTCCTTAACAATGGCCCTTTTTGGTTCCCAGTGTAACTGAAAGAAACCCTAAAACTGGTGCGACCTGTGCATGTTTTGCCTGTCATATCCCAGAGCCTAAAAGCCAGCTGCAGGAACACAAAAGCCACGACTCTTAACTTCAGTCTTTCCAGGGCAGCTGGCACTCTGGAGAGGCAGAGCAGAGATCTAGGACTTCAGTTCCCTTTCTCTCAGACCTCCAGCAGACAGAAAAACCAGGGAAAAAAACCCCAAGTTTCATGGACATCTGGGGCTGTATGCAAGATGTGAGCTTTGTCAAGTGTCCTCCCTGGAACCAGTGGGCTGAGCTGAACAGACCCCCAATATTTACCCATTTCCTATCAACACAATTCCCTGTGGTTTCCCCATTATCACTATGCTCATCAGTGAATGTGTGATGCTTGCTGTTTGCTGCCCAGCACACTGAATTTCTTTTTGCAGATGGGTGAATAACCATTCAGATCTCTGACTAGAGTCTTTCTTTTGCTAGAGATAGGCAACTGAATTTGTGTGAAGCAGCTGCTCAGTATTTGTGTGCCAGTCTGAGTGGTCCAGTATGTCATGGTGGACAGATGACGTCAGTTCTGGAGCACGCAGCACAGGAACTGGGCCACTGCTTGGTGCTATGAATGCTGATGAAATTGCTTTCCCAAGATTTGTTTCTTCTCTCAGAACAATATGATCTTGCAATATATGGGTTCAGTTTGATTTTTTTTTTCTACAAGTCTTTCAGGCTTTGCCCATTGTCTGAGCACTCCACACTGCTTCAGTGTATTCTCTAGAAAATTTTATATAAGCATTGCAGTGTGTCTGGTAATCCAAAATTAGGTATTTTAGCAGGCATACTGCTAGGGTAGAAATTTGTTCTCATCCACATGCCAGTGCAGAAATCCCACTCATGATTAATATTTCTTCCTGAAAGACCCTTATCGTCCGTCTTCCCCACCATAAAAAAGCACAAGCCAAAACAAACAAAAACCCACGCAAAACACAGCAAACCACTCCAATCCATTGTGACTCAAAACTGATGCCAAATAATATTATCTCCTCCTTTGGAATTTTCTGACATACCCTACTTGTTGCACTTCTGTCTGTTTAGACACTATATTTTGCACAGCAAAATCTGTGCTATTGTGTCTTGTCCATGAACGTTATTGCTGATGTTTTAGCAGCAAACAATGAATGTCATCTATGTGCATTACTATAACACACACATGCACATTTGAATTTTAAATTTTATGAATATACAAACATAAAAGCAAGTGTTGATTGAAGTCGACCCTTATCAGCCCTCCAAACATTCCCAGACAAATGCAACTTTTTAAACATGATCAAAGGAATGCTGGGCCAGCAGTAATGGAGTGATATGAACCTTACTTTTCAATACAGACAGCCATGTGCTGATCACTGTATATTTTTTATTTCCCAGGGTTTACTATTTCTCATAGCATTATTTCATGCCTCTTTTGGTTCTTTATCTGTGCTTTGGTTGATATTGCTAATGTGTGAGCAGCAAAATAAAACATACAGGGCAACTCTTTGAAACAACTTAAAAAAAAATCTCTGTTCCAATGAGGTTGGCTTTCTTGCAAGCAGACAGACAAGACTGTAAGCGAAATAAGAGGGGAAAAACTAAACATAAAGATATAACGCTGCTAATGAAAGAAGTGCAGCGTGATACAGTAAAAAGGAGGAGGCATCAAATATGCAGCAGGATTGTTTATTACAAGTTACTATTTTACAGTCAGTGGGTGGATATTTCTGTTTTTGGACACCTGCATAGAATTATGTCCACAGCTGCACTTTACTGATCATACTATGTGAAATTTTTTCTCTTCCTTGAGCAAAAGGCAGACAAAAGGTTACAGGGATGAACTTGTTTGTAAAGTAATCTGCATCACTGAATGCAGAAGATTTCCACACATGTATCTGTGATGTCAATTTATACCCTTGGTCTGCCTGGCAAATATAAATATACATGTCCATATATTTGCATAATTTAAAATACTCTATCTCTCTTGAGAAGGTAGCATGTATAAATGTGTGTGTGCGCAGGTGTGTGTGCTCTAGAACGAGAGAAAAGCTGTTACCCTCTCAAGATACCTACAGAATTTCAAATACACACACATGCACTACATGAGCTATCTGTATAAATGACAAACAGGGAGTGAAGCATCCTGTTAATGTTATTAAAACTGAAAATTAATTATAAGACTGGCACAACTGACATTTCTCTTCATGAATAATTTTACTTTACTGAAACAGAAAATAGGCAGGCCACTTAATTTTTAACAGGGCATAAAGTTCAGAAGGCTGTTTAATCTATTCATAGCCATCAAAACTGAATATCAAAACTGCATTTAAAGGAGCCACCCCAGAAAGCTTCTGTGTGTTTTTGTTCCATTCCTCCCTCCTCCCTGTCCCAAAGTCAATGAGAATTCATATTTTAATAAATCTGTGTCAATATGCATTACTGAAGCCTTACATTTACACTGAAGAATACACAGAGAACTATCCTTAGACCCTAAAAACCACACTTCAGCATGAAGCAGATGTTTTGGCCGTGTTACAATAAATTCATAAAAAGAATCTTAACGCAAATGCTGCCATAAGCAGAGCACACTACTTTGGAACAAGCTGTCTTTGGAGGTATACCAGGGGAAGGAAGGGAGATGTCACTGCACTCAGTGCTTCTCCCTTCCAGGCTTATAAAATGCTTTTAACTTGCCTGTCAGATGACAGTTGGGCAAAGCCATCATGTAAGAAAGTTTCATTAATCTTCAAGAAACAAATGACACTAAATTTACTGGAAACTTACTTCACTTCGGATTTTTGTGGGATTTATCAATATCCAATAGTATTACTTCACTTTTACATCACCTGCACACCATTCATTTTCAGTTCTGACTCGCTCTTTCCAAGTCTTGTAAGCGCTGTTCCTCTAGTTCCCCATCCAAGAAAGCATCCTTCTTCAGATCCCTACCAGAGCACACATACAACACATCTCTACATGTTTAAGTTCCACTGAAAGTAGATTTATGCTGAAGTGTGAGCCTATTGTCCTTAAGAGGATACTTTATATTCTAGGATATGATTTGGCTAAATACAACAGGCAAAACAGAAGTGTGATGCTTGAGAAAGCATTTTGGTGAGCTTCCAGGGCCTTACCTGCCAGCTGCCAAGCTGGCTTACAGCTCTAGGCACAATCTATTCACCCATCCATCACCAAAGGGTCTGAATGACTGATAACAAAAACAGATGATTCATCGTTGGTATGCTTTTTGTTCTCTCTTTGTCCTATGGAAGACATGGCATTTTAAGATTAAGGTTGATATTTCAGGCTAAGAAAAACTTAAAATATAAAGAGGGCAGTTTTTATATTGCTGGATAGACACTTTTTCCTAATTTTTGGAAGACAGAGAGGGCCAGAAATGAAATTTTTCATTGTTAGTTGACCTTTAAATGAGCAGGTACCCATGCCTATCATCTTGAGCGTAAACACTGTCAGAAGATGCTCTCCCTTTTGGTCTTTTTAGACAGATCTGACTAGTAAGATCATATTTAATTTCCATTCACTTAACAAGTGTTATTCAAGGTGTTGACCTTGAATATAATAGCACAAACATCAAGGACTTATCTCAGAGGCCTATTAGAAGGAAAAGACAACTTTAGGTCTGCCACGGTGATGGCAGAGAAGAAAGGAGAAATACATTAGAATCTTGAAAAGCACAGAGAGCACTTCCACCTAACAACTTTGCTCAAGTGATACAAATAAAATGAGGAATTAACACAAAAAAAAAAGCTCTTCTCTTTAACATTTCAGTACTTGCTAGCTTCGTTGTTACTGTATCAGATTACTGTAGAAAAAGCTATGACTATTTGGGTAAGCTGGATACCTAATTATGAATACAGAATCATAGATTGGAACAGTTTTGGTTGAAATGTACCTTTAAAGGTCATCTAGTCCAACCCCCCTATAATGAGCAGAGACATAGAGAAGTCACAGAGACAAATGATCTGAGTGTGAGACCTTTGCAACATGAATTTAGCAATGTAGGATAGGTGAGGAGGGAAACACAGTTGAGATTCGATTTCCTTTTAGGCTGTGGTGAGAGTCAAACTAAGATATTTTGCACAGTCACAATGTTCACAATCTATATAGGATTTTGAACCACTGGACAGTTTCTCACAGGAACAGTGAGATAGTCACAAAAAAATTATTCAGGAGCTGAATAAATCTCCTTCAAAGGAAGGTTTTAAAGAGCTCAATCTGTTTGGTTTGTCAGAGAATGAGAGGCAACTTGATTACAGGAATAAACATCAGGTACAAAAGTGCCCTTTGATTCAGTGGACACAGTAAAATGTCTGTAATATACTGAAAGCAAATCCAAGTACTACAGCATTCCACTGAATATATGCATTACAATACAGTTTTGGTCAGACAATAACTCATCATTTTCTTCCACAGGAAGCCTCACTGAGTTCGTGGTATAGTCAGCAGTTATTTAGTGAATTCTTTGTTTTATTCTCATTGTCTAATTTGTGGCCCTGCAATTCACTCATTGTACCATTTGAACCTAGCACCAAACACAGCACTGTTTATTTTTTTACTTTCATTTAGCTGTCACTTTAACAGCACAGAAGTGTAATTCAGTGAACTGAAAAAGATACAGGAAGATAAAAGCCCTCATTACACACACATTATACAACATTCCACCTGGTGATTCAAACACTACTCAAAATTTCTGCTTAAGGGTGTTTATAAAATTCTAGCTAAATAAACTAAATATTTTCAATAGTGGTAGAAGCACTGGTAAGCCTTTTAAAGCTTTTTTGAGAGTTACTTGTAGGAATTGTTTAGAGTGGAAACCCCGTATCAGTTTGAGATTTGAGCATGTTTGTTTTCAACAGAGAATACTTCTGTGGAAATACTCCAGGTCCCCCATCATGTATTGGGAGGCAAATGGCATCTGCAGGTTCTTGGTAAACACCTGCAGTGTAGCTCCTCAGCGGTCAAGCCATACTTTCACATAAAGCTATTCCACAGCAGAAGCTTCAAGGTCAGATGCTTTTTCAGGCAGGCTCTGATCAGGTCACTGCTTGTGAGTCACCAAGGGGGGAATATTTCTTTCTGTTCACAGGAGAACATCTCCTGCCTGACTACAGACTGGCTATCCATCTGAAATGGGAGTTTTCTTTCTTTGCCATGCACTGCCTGCCAAGATGAGTTCCCCTGCCTGGAACAACACCTGCCCTGAAACTATTATGGGAAGGTTTGGGTTTCCTGACCAAAACCTTCTGTCATGGATATTGCCAATGAAGCCTTGAAGGCTTATAAAAGGGAGTCTAACAGAAGCCTTCAGCCCTCACCTGGGCCATCCACTGGGAGGAACTGATGCACACAGTCTAATATCAGATTTTCTGGGCTGGGTCTCCACCAGCCTGTCCCAGTCCGAGTCTCATCTCAACCTGACTCCTCCCACCAGTCCCCGGTAACTCTCCCACCATGACCCTTGACTCCAGGTCTATGTCTGCCTCACAGGCTGCACATCAGCTCCCACCTTCTTCCTCACTGCAGCCCCATACACCTTCAGGTTTCCTTACAGTTATTCTCAAATCCAGATTGTCACACCCCTTTCTTTCTACGAGGCTGCCTTTCCACAGATAATTTGGGCAATTCCTACTTGAAGTAGGAAAGCTGAGCAACAAGACAGTCTGTCCCCATTCCTTTCTCCAATTTCTGAACTACCACCAGTGGTATTAATCTTTATAGATGCTACTTTCAAAATGCAATATATATCTACAAAACACCTGTGACCCAGAGTCTTTCAGAGAACTACAGCTTTGCAACACTTTGGCTAAATTTCTTGGAAATGACAAGAGATATCAGACAGAACCTAAATGGATTTGGAGTCTCTGCTCAATGCTTTGGAGATGCTGGAACACCTCAGGTTTTCATGCTATCTATCTGGACTAAACTTGAATTCCTGCTGTGTTATTTCAACTTCTACTGAATGTTTGTATCACTCACTGATGGTGAAAAAGATAACATGGGAAAAGGAGAGGTATGTTGAATAATGGCATTTATTATGCCTAAAATGCTGTGCTGCATCATCTCTGCAGGAAAAATAATCTGAATGAAATACACAGGATTTGGTTTTAAAAATTGTAGCGCTGTAGTAGGTTAAAAGTGGCACATCTTGTACTTCTTTATTTGTCTTTGCAAATGAATTTCAAACTTAAGGTACATTTTGAAGAGTCCTGAGCTCTTTGCAGCATATCACAGCACTTTCACACTTGCAGATGTTTTGTTTTTACTAGAAAGTCACAATTATCTTATGTTACAGTGTGATACATAAGGTGCACACCTGGCCATACTATATTACTGTCAGAACAGTAGTTCATATTGGACAGGAAGTGCTTCAGCACACAATGTGTGCAAAGGCCACAGGAGAATTTCCTGAGCTTTGCTCTCCAAGGATCCCTAGTACTCCTTAGCAACCTTGCTGGAAAGACTGAATCACAACCTCCAGGCACCAGGTGGTAAGTGTCCCTGTATACTTGAAAGAGTCGCTGGCTACAGCAAGCACATGTACATCTCCAGAAAAAAAACATTTAACAGCAAGTCATCAAACTAGGAAATAGACAAAAAGTGTTAAGACTGAACACAGCAAGAGGAATAGTGGCAAGCAGACTCCTGCAGTGGCCTTATATCAAAGGACAACTTTAGATGATTCTTTCAAGAAAATTTGACAACAGGCTTCCTATAAACCTAGTCTGGACTGAGGAGCACCAGAAAGCTGTGAAATGACAGTCTGAGAGACTGTGATCTAATTGCTAGAACTGATGACCACTAGAAGCCCTTATACATGGCAGGCTGTGTTATGGGGTGTATTATCGATGCTGAACTGTTGCATTCTTTCCTGGTACTGCCTCAACTACTACATTTTTTCCTCTGATAAACTTCGTCTAGTGGAGTTTGCAATTGTTCCACAAGGAACAATTTCAGGACTAAAATGTCACAAGGCAGCATAACCATAAATATTTTGCTTATCCCTTTCACTTTTAAGGCAAGACAGTGCGTTCTGATGCTTCTCATTCTCTGCCATGCAGTTAAGGAGATAGAAGTGTCCAGGCCTTTATTAGGCACAGCTGACCTTCTATTTCCTGCTAGTGCGTTCAATTTCAGATAGCTCACAGTGTGGTCTTGAAACGCTATTTTCCATCATGCTAAACTAATCCAAGGTCTACATTTTATACATTTTATGAACTCAAGAGTTTGCTTTCCAGTGTTGCATGAAAAACAGAGGTCATTCAGAAGGTTATAACTCTTTCAACAAAACAACTGTTGTGACACTTTTGAAAGAAGAGAAGGACAAGCACTTGTAAACACTGGGCAAACCACTGCAATCAACATATCTAAGAAATTCCACTTTTTTTTTTTTGGTGACTGCTGTTTTTAAAAAAACTAGATCTGAATTCCACTCCACATATTGCTATGATATTACTAATTTAAATCTTATATTGAGGAAAGTTTAAACTGGATCAACACTCACTTAAAACTTCGTTTTATTTACACATCTCTTGCAAGAGAAGCCTGTCTCCATTTTCTTTTCTACTTGTATTCATAATTGCTGAAGAGCTGTATCTTCTCTTTCCACTGTTTTCACATCATTTGCTTAATGGTATTGGTAGCTCCACTTTTCGCTTAACATTTCATATATATGTTCTACATATATACTTCTCAAACTTCTTCCAGTCAATGCTTAGCCTTTGAGTTCTGATACCCTGATATTACCTTATGTGTAGTGTTTTAAGCCTCAAATAATCTGATATTTAGATTACGTATTACTTAAAATGTCAGTTCTTGTCCACCTACTCAGTAACTATGTCCTCAATCACAGCGTCCTCTTCTCACGTACTATTTCCCTTATTCCCCTTGTTCACAGCCGGGAAGATTCCCATCTTGAACGTGCTGCTGGCTGCATACATGTCACAGCACAATTTTGCTTTGGCCCAGGATCTCGTTTATTTCCTAAATCACTCAGCAATGAACCACAATGTCTGCTCCCTAGGACCTCATCATGCGCGGTCAGCCTTCTGTTATCATCAGGAAGTTCCTTTGAATTTTAAACTTCTGCAGAAATCCATGTCTATTCACACAGCCACCACCATTCGGATGTTATCGATTACAGTCACCACAAAGCATTGCTCAGGCTAATGACCTGCTAATGACCTTCCCATCCACTCTCTGACATTAGTATCTCAGGAGGTGAAGACGGCTTATTCTTGCCTAACCTTGGCTGCCCGAGATAAGCAAACGTTTATCACCTCTACCATCTTAGCCTTCTGACTCTGAAAGCTACAGACTCATTTTACCTAAAACCTTTCGGTACACTTACTCCTAAAAACAACCAGTAATTGTCTTGTTTACTCTACAACACTAATCCTTTAGATTTTTTTTTTTAAACTAAGTAGCGCATTTTAAGGCTATTACCCTATTTATCAGTACTTTATAAAGCTGAAGAAACGAAACTTCGTAATCCCAAAATTTCCAGGGGGTCATATTTTTTGTAACAACAACAACGAAATTATTGTTATCAAGGGGTAACCTTAAGGGACGGCGAGCAGCGCTGTCCCCGGCGGAGAGGGGCGAGCCAAGCCCACCGGCTGGCCACCCGGGGCGCGGAGCCCGCCCGTGCCGTCTCCTCCCGCCGCCGCCACCCCGGCATGCGGGGAGTACGCGGGGGCAGCCGCCCCGTCCCGGTGCCCGCGGCCGCGGCGCCGGTGCGAAGTCGGGAAGGGGCCGCCCAGGGCGCACCTGCGGCACCCCTCCCGCACCCCTCCCCGCTGCCCATCGGCTGCCACAGGCAGCGGACGGACGGACGGACGGACGGATGCCTCCCCCTTTCCCCGCGGCCGCCGCCCGGCCCGCGGGGAGCCCCCGTCCCTCCCGCAGCCGTCCCCCGGCGGCGGCACGCCCTGGCTGGGGGCGGGCGGCGGCCGCCGCGCATCCCCTCACTCCGTACCTGTCGCGGTGTCCTCGGGAGAGGCAGCCGCGTCCCCCCGCAGCCCCGGCGCGGCAGCGGGCGGCCGGCTTTGTTACTACTCGGAAGAGCCGCGGCTCAGCGCCGTCGCTATAGAAACTGGCTGCGCCTCGAAGAGACACCGGCGAGTGGCGGGAGGGAGGTGGGAGCCGGGCGGAGGTGTGGGGTGAGGAGCGAGCCGTTCATTCAGGAATATCCTGGCCTTTTCCTCCTCCTCCGCCTGCAGCCGGCCCCCGGCACCGCCCAGCCCGGCCGGAGGTTGGGAGGGCGCCTCGCCGCCCTCACCTCGACTGCATCCTCGGGCCAGGATGTCGTCCCTCGGCTCGGAGCATCCCCGTCCCAGCCCTGCCATCTCCTCGGGGAGACTTGTCCCCAAAACACACACAGAGGTACACTCAGTCTCCGAGAACGGATCCCAGGGCAGCAGGGACCCAGGGAGCACCCATGACATGAAATAACCATGGGAGCTGACCTGCACTCTCGTTCTTGCCCTCCTGCCTTTGCAGCCCGTTTGGTTCCAGAGCATCACCACAAAAAGCCCCGCAAAGCCGGGACAAAACTTTTTTAGCAACAGTTTTTCATTTTGTGAAAGTGGTTTAGATCCACATCCTCAGGTGATGAACTGCTTTTGTATGGGAACTTGCTGCTGGGACCCCTCTGGAGGGCAGCTCATGGTCCAAGGGTGCCGCGGGGTTTTTGACTTCTGCAAAACATTTACTATGATGCAGCAGGCCCTAATGGTTGAGGAGGTGTAGGGCTCGTCCTGTGTGCTGTAAACGGGAAGGGAAGCATGGGTGATCGGAAGGAAGAGGAGGGAAAGGCTGAGAATGGATTAGGGCAAAGCAGCCAGATGTGTGGGAGATATCATTGTGTCCTGATGTTTGAGATTTAGGGTTATCCTGAGTCTGTGGAGTGGTATGTTTTCCTACAGCAACAGCCTATGGTGTGTCAGGGACACCCATCTTCACATCATTCTCCCTGCTTGACACGATTGACAAAAGCTGAGACAGTTCCTCCATTCTTCTTCCTTTCCTTCTCTGGCACTGAAGGCTCAGTGGTATCCGCTTGTTGGATCTATCCTCTTCTAATTTCTCTGCCTGAAACATTCTTATTCTCTCAATAGTAGTAAAGTTGATAAAACATCCTTCAAAATGCGAGATGGATCTCCCCTTTTCTCTTTCCTCGGTTTACATTGATTAAATTGGACTTTCCAAGTTTGCCACACAGAAGAAACCTAACATGCAAGGAGCAACTTGGAGGCAGCATTATCCATCTCAGCTACTGCCAAGCTACAGGGGATGACTATTAAGTATCTGCACTGCAAGTCACTGTGAGGTGATGAATCTGTGCCAAGAGCTGCTGGCACACTGCAGAAAATACTCTTTAGGAAGAGTTTGCCAAAGACAAGAAAGACCCCCACAGGAGGTCTTCACCAAGCAGCCCAGCTTACAGCAGAGCTGCTGGCAGACCATCACACAGCCAAATGACAATGGCGGCACAAATGAGGGAGACAGAAGGTTGGGTATGAAAGACAGGGGGTCACCACATACTTACCTACCTAATTTGCATGCTAAAAACCAAGTCGAGAGTTAAAAAAAGAAAATTATACAAATCCAGTCAGAGCATAGCAGAGCTAGGTTTTTTTGTTTGTTTGTTCTACCTTATAGTGAATTTGCTTGCTCTGAGGAGGAAAGAGTAACATTAGAGGAGTGAAAGATCTGCAGCATCCTGGTCTCACAGCATAGGAGAGATTCTGCCTATTTTTGCAATATAAAAGAATGCTCACATCCTTTTAATCAAATGGAGTAACAATATTCATAACAGATATAATTTAAAAAAAAAAACCCAAACCCAAAAACCCCCAAGAGATGGAAAGCAATTCATATTCTAAAATCTTTTGGAAGAGTAACAATGCTTTTTAACTTAAGATTCATTTAGAAAAGAAAGCTGAGCAATGAAAGCATTGCTCAAAGAAATGGTCATTGTTTTGACAGCAAGAAAGCAATGCTGTTGCTATAATGCCTATTCATTTTTCTTACAAAATAAATTCATAGCACTTTCTCCCAGGTGGAAACACAGGAAGGGACAGAAAAATGATAGGAAAGGCATACTTACTATCTGGTCTTCACTGATACAAAGCACCTGAGTACTGATAAAATTCTGTGTGTTCCTGGGGCTTTTAATCTTCAATGCAGTTTTACACACAGGCTTTTAAACATTTCCCTCTCCAGGCTGAAGGTAAAGAATAGCATTTCCAGAAGGGGCAGTTGAGAAAATTGGGTGATATCCTAAAGGACTTGCAGGAAAACTCAATTGGACATATCTTAGCTTTGTGCAGATGTCTATGCCTTCTAGATTACTTTCCCTATCAAGGTTACAATGATATTTTACTCACAGAGATGAGCCATTTTTGTAGATGGATATCACCTGTATCTTTAGGACAGAACTTTAGCCAGTTCACTGTTCTAGTGCTTGTAAAGTGTTTTACTGTGGTTTTTTTGTTAATTTTTTTTTAATAACTCTGCTTGAAATGTTATCTGGCTTAATGTCATTTGGAACCTAACTTTTGCAATAGCATTTACAGCGTAGGGCACTTAGTGCAAACATGCCAAGTTGTTGCTTGGAGTGTTGGCAGTCACAATAATTCTATACTTACAGAGAGGGGAATGAAATATACGAATATTAAACCCTTGCATTGCAGTAATAAATCAGTATTAAATCAGCAATTGCATTTTGTAGCATTTTAACACTAAGCTATCCTGCCTTTGCATTTTGACATTTTGTCCCTTTATCTCCCAGTTTGGCTTAAGGACAATATGTTTAAAATCTACATCTGCAATGACTTCTGGCAACAACTTTTAAGGAGCACCTACTTCTTTGCAATAGGGTGACAAACCTCCCAAAAAAGAACACTAAAAGAAATGTGTGCTGAAATGACCATGGCCATTTCTGACTCAGCAGTGACATGTGCGTCTTTCTCAGTGCCGCGGATTTTTTCCAGTAACTCGTTGTACTGAAGGAATTCATCACGGGACACTGAACAAGTGTTAACACTCGTGTAGCAGAACAGCTTTTGGTGGTGTTCCCTCTCATTTGCCATTTGTCCTCACTCCAAACACCATTCATCCCACCAAACACTTATTCTATTGGCCTATTTGCTCCCTGGAAGGAGAACACGGTATCCTTAACTAGCATCAAAACCTTGAATAAAGAATTCTTCAGCTGAAGGAATGAAACACATTCTTATCACATCATATGAAAACAAAAGATAGGTGTAAGCTGTGATAAAACTGAAGTAACAATATTTAATACTAATATTAATTATCATTACTACTATTATTATTAGGATTGTGGTGAAGCCTCTAGGCTGTGCCAACATCAGGCACTGTTTTCCCACAGAACAAAAATGTGGGTAATTTCTGCCCTGAGGAGTTTACCTTGGAATTAAATGTTTTTCCTGAGGACCTGAAATGCCATTAGTTACACATTTGGTTAGTGGCCAGTACAGTGGGACCTAATTTAATTGCAGCCTTTTAGATATGTGTAATATAAATTTTAAATAATGTAATAATTGTAATAATAATTCTGACAGAAGACAGTGCAAAACCATTTTTCTGTGTCTATAGACTAGCAGTCCTTTTGGAAATTAGAGACTTTGAAACATGGAAAATGAGCTGAAGTGATAACTGAAGGAAGCAATAAAACATGAATATGCTAAAATATGGGATGAACTCGTAGGCTCTGTCTTTTGTAAAAGGAAAATATGTTTCTCCAGAGCATTTTTTTTCTTTACCTTGGGAAGAAATACCATTGCTTGAGACTTCTGGATGTCCTGAGGAGACAAAGTTACAGCAGTACAAAAGGACTAGAGTGCCAAAAGGACATGGGCCTTTCTCAGCTCTGCTGGCTGCTTCTCACAGGCAGCTCCAGATGGGCAGAGCCATGGCAGCAGCAGCAATGGCTTGAAGTGGCTTTCAGGGATGAGGGACACAAAAAGTTTTTTGAGAGGAGGAGGGCTTGAGTGGGAACACTAAGTTCCCACCAGGTCCATGGTATCTGGGGCACGCTCAGATTCACAACCTTCCTATTTCTATATATAAATTTTTTTTTACCACATTGGGAAGATTCTGGTGTAAAGAAAATCAAGTATGTAGACATATGTCCAGACTTGCAGCTGACCATTTAACAAAATAATTATCAAAGGTTTATAAAGGCTTCTACCCAAATTGGTCGTGAGAGAGAAAGTGCTGTTGAGCATTCAAAACTGTCAGAAAGGAAATATGAGTACTGTGTGGTTGACTTCCAACATGGCCAGGCTCATGCCCACCTTTCACCATGTACTGCCGTGCTGAGATACCACAGCCACTGAAAACAAAGCAGTGAAGGAGCTGGCTGAGAAACGGACAACAGGTGGGTTGAGCCATTACAGACATGCCTGACTGTGTTTGTATTCACTGTGTGAGGCAGTGTAGATACAGCCCAAATTTAAACTCCTAGTGGCCCCCCGTGACTACATGCCATCTCGAGGAAACACCTTGTCATGATCCGATTATTAGGGTTCTTTAGAAATTCCTCTGCCTGAATTAAGGTGCAAACGAGACCATATGCCAGTGACAATAATATGGGTTTTATTTGATAGTAAATGTGAGAGAGAGAGAGAGAGAGAGAGAAAGAATGACATGGAAAATAGGTGGAGGGGACAGAAAGAGAGTGACCGGGACAGAGTAAGGAAAATATCACCACTTTGTGGATCCCAACAATGTTCTGTTGATCCTCTCCAGCTGGTCTTCTTGGTGGTGAAGGTCCCCCCAAAAAGCATAGAATCCCATGGCTTAATATACCCTCGAGCCAGGTGGCAATGTCCAGGCATGTCCCCCTGGGGAAGGGAGGCAGTCTCTCACAGCAGACTCGGGATCTGTTGCATCATGTGCAGTCCTGTGGTGCAAAGCCTCTGGGGAGCACTTTGGGGATCTTTGATGGATTATGACTCCCCCTCAGCTGCCTCGCACAAGAATGTCCTGTGGATGTGGCCTGTGGGGTTGGGGGTTCCACAGCTGAGCCGGTTTGTGTAACCAAGGATGGGTGTTCAGTGCCTCTGACCAGAGGTTATGCTGCGCACCTGAAACCTCCTCCTCTCCCCTCAGATGGAGGGGGGGAGTCTGTGTAAACCTGGCTGCTGTGAGCTGGGCTATACCCCCACCCCAAACTCAGCCGGGGATGATTCTCAGCGCAGCTGGTGACTTTGGCCTTTTGTGGATGCATACCTTTCCCTCAGCCTGAGATGACTGAACAATAGGTTTCCCTTTATCTAATCAGCAGTTTGACTTTCAGTCCAAAGTCCCAGTCTTCAGGAGGCTTCTTTGGTTGTAGCTTCTTTATAATGAGCAAAACTTTATATCAATGTTTGAGGCATGAACTATTTTCAGTATCTGACAAACCTGAGCTAAAAGGGCATTTTAAGGATATTATTGATCTGGAAAGGGGCAAAATGATGTGGCAACACACAGATTGCACACCATTATTTAATTTTGCTTACTGTTGAAAAGCCTCAGAGAGAGTGAAGGGAAACCTAACCTAAGGAGCCGAATAAACACCACAGCAGACAAAGGGATTAATGCTGGGTTAGCGTAACACTGGATGGCATATTTTGGGTTACTCACACAACCTAGTGGGACCTTAATTGAGTACAACTTCTTAGAAAAAAAAAATCCTGGCATTACTGTGGAAAGCTCAGTGGACATCACTGTTAAACAAAATGCTAGTGGGAAATTAAAAATCAGTCTGGAAATACTGTAATTCCCAAAGGTTGGCTATTTAATACGTCATAAGTACTTTTTTCGGTTCTGGGAACTCAGCTGCAAAATAGATACAGAAGACACAGATCATCTGGAGACAGGCAATGCAAATGATTAGAGGCTGAAAGAGAAAATTTTGTATCTGGGTGGTATGAAGAAAAGACATGATAGAGCTTTATAGAAACTAATGAATGGCACAAAGAAGATAAATCCTGCGTTTCTAGTCACCTTTTCTTCATAATTTAAGAACAAGAGTTCATCCAGTGGAATTAAAAAGATATAAATTTGAAAGTGATGAAAGGAAATACTAGCTATTAAAGTGAAAGCATTCACTGTTACATGAGATTAAATTAGGAGAAAGGACTAGATTGTATAAAACATGTGTAGAGGGATAAAAACTTTAATATTTCAGTGCATAAGCCTTTCATAAAGCCAGAAGGACAGGGAAAGAATCATTAAAAGAAACTCATCTTCAGGCAAATTATTGAATTTCTTGAAGCTTCTTCTGAAGCATTTACTGCTGATGATTAGGAGGAGAAGATATGACAACAGATGATACTAGTTCTCATTTGAGATTCAGATTCACTTTTTTATCCAGGAAGGGCTAACGTCCCACAACCACAGTCACCCATTTGTGCCCGAGTGAACATCCTCTCCAACTGCACACTTGGGTGTTTCTTTTTCCACTGTTTGCCAAGGACAATAGTGCTGGGAAAACACAAAATATTCTTTTTAAACTCATTTGCAAGTCTGGCCTTTAGGGACGGAGGTATCTAAAGACACATCCATGTGACAATCTGTATTTGTATGATCCAGGATCTAAGAAATCCTGCAAAGCACCCTCTCATTCCAGTTTGAAAACCTCTTGATTACTGGTGCTGGTAACTCACTGTGTGATTCATACCCAACCCAGCTCAGGGGTAGATTGAATATGTGACCCATTACTATTTCTTCAAATAGATGCAACCTTACTAGGTGAAAACCAACAGAAGCTAGGCTCTTCAGAGGCAGAACGTTTTCATTTTTTTAATATGTTACAATCCCCAGTCAACAAAATTTTCACTTCAAGCCTTGCAGTCATTAGTAACACAAAACTCCCAACTGGAGACATTAAGAGAGTTCCCCCGCCACCCCATAATAATATAGATTCACCCATTTTAGATATACATTTTTCATATTCAGTACAACAACATGCTAAATGTGCCTGGCAAAAAGAGTAGGGACTTCATATATCTTGGGAAAGATGACAATGTGACAAGAACACTCATATCCCAAGATGTTCAGCCAACCGAAAACTACTTATAACTCATAGAGATTTACTTATATGTAAATCTGAATTATACTTAAATTAAGATAGTGAATTATGATGCAGTACTACACCTGTGACATTCTGTCCTAGTTTTGGCCAGGGCAGGGTTAATTTGCTTCAGTAGCCTAGAGGGGGCCATGGCCAGACCCTAAAATTATTTGATACCACTTCACATCATTGCCAAGGACTGGGGAAAGGGACTCTCGTTTGTTTCCAAGGAGAAGGGCATCCTTTTCCAGTTAGGTGAGAAACATGGTCGGGAAAAGACGGTCAGTATTTGTTGTGGTTTTGCATGTAAATAGTTTCTTTGTCTTATAACTTCTGTTATTAATATTGTTGCTGTTACTGTTTGTTTTCTTATCTCATTGATGTTTCCAGTAAATTGTTCTTACTCAACCCATGATCTTTGCCTTTCGTGCTTTCAATCAGAGGCAGGCGAAGAGGGAGGGAGCGGCAACGCTTATTTGTGTGTTAGACCAGTCTGAATTGTTCAAGTAAATTCACCAAACTATTTTACACTTCAATAGATTCAAAATGTGCCCATCTTTTCTTGCCTTGCATAAAAAAACCCAATTACTGGCTCACAGATGGAGTCTGTGCAGCAATTTGGTACCAGCAATGGCTGTTCCCCTTCACATTTCCCATCCACGTCACAAAATGTGATGGTACAGCTAAAGCAACTGCAGAAAACTTTTCAATTACATTTCAATAGTATTTGCCATCAACACTATAATGTTTTGTTCTCTTTTGTCGCTGTTTTTAGAGTCAGGATGAATTTTCATAAAAATGTTGATGAACCATTACATACCCCACCCCTGCCCCAAGCAGTAAGGAAGAAAACAGCAATCTAATAGTAGCTCAGCTTTCCCTGGGATGTAATTCTGTGTCTGTCAGTAGCACGATATTGATAGTGTTCACATTACATTAAGTCACAGGTTGGACTCGATGATCTCAAAGCTCTTTTCCAATCTTGTTGATTCTGTGATTCTGTAAAGTTTGAAAAAAATATAACCAAGAAAACCGAACCAGGAAAACAAAACACTGCATCTTCTAGGGTTTAAACCCCCAAAACTGAGAAGCCAAAGAAAGACACTATAGCTTTTCAGCTTCCTCTTTACTTTGAATATATTATTTTCTTGTTCGTTGGTTAACTGCACATAAAGGAACTAATGAGGCATATAGTAAGAAGGCCACTGCAGGCAGAATAGGTTGAATAAATGTTCCTGCATCACTAAGATCTGTAAGCCTCAATAGTAACTTCAATATCTGAATCCATGATTTACCATTAATTAATGATTACTGTCCTAAAACCAATTTTGCCTATAATAAATACAACTCTTACGTGAAATGTCGCTTGCCTTGTAGAAAAAAACCCAAACCCAAATCTTAAATTATCTTATGGTAAAAGTCAATTGGAGAGCCAAAGTGAAAACAGAATAACAGTTTTTGAAGAGAAAGTAACTCCAGGATTTGAAGGGAACTTGAGTACAAGGGAAGCAATTCAGAAAGAAAGGCTTTCACTGGGGAAAAAAAAGAGAGTTATGAAATATTATTTATCATTGAAAGAAGCCAACTGGTACAATCTACATTTAATTTGGAGTTTTGCTTCACTCCAATTTATCTGATAAGCATAAAACATAAAATCTGTTTTCATTTGTACAATCAATAAAAGTCTAAGGCTGGTTTAGATCTTCACTCTTCTACAGCTTGTGGTGAGAGTTTAGTATAGATCAACCATAGAGAGGTTTTACTTTCCAACTCATCTGCAGTAACTAGGGTTGCATTTAGGATTGTAAATCACAGTGGAGACTTGTAATGTGGAAGGAAAAAGAGAGTAGCTGTTTGAAATAGAATCACATGCAAACGGCCAAATATCTCCTAGAACTTGTGCCGTTGCCACCGACAATAGAATAGTTATTCTATTCCATGATGGTGGTGCTCTACCAAATAAAATTTGGGTAAACCTGGTAGAAGGCAAACTCCTGAAAATGTGATAACTCTTTTGCCAAACAAAACTTTTTTTGAAATGGATGCAGCTGTTGGGAATAAGCAGGGAATGGAGGGACTTCCTTTAGGTGGGTCAAAAATAAGGAATCTACACTTATGGGACACGTGGGCATTTGGTTTCGTTTTGAATCTTGTATTTTTTCACTTGTGGATTCTCTGGAACTGCTGGTGGAGAATGACATTCTGTATTGCACCCAAACTCTTGCATTGTAAAAGTGAAACAGTTTCATTTAGAAAAGAGGATGCTTTAATCTGTACAAAGTAATGTCGAACCCTATTTGAGAAAAAAATCCAGCAAACCACAACAAGTAACAGAAAGTTCTGAAAACTACTTATTATAGGATGCCTCATCTTAAAACATAATTTGGTGCCTGACATTTCACTTATGATTTTGGTGTTTCACTGGCTGGTTGGAGAGACAAGGCTATTTTTTACAACTTCATGCATTTTTAGCACTTTTAGCTTTTTCAGGCACTTTTAGCTTAGGTGGATGATAAGCTTTGATTACTGCACTGGCTCGCAAGTTTCAGGGAACATTTCAATCACCAGTGGGAAAGCTTCACCAAAGTGAATGACAACCAAGGTGGAAAGGAATGGGGAAACAGATCCCTGCACAATTTTGTACTGAAGAGTTAGAGAACACCTATCAGTTCCTACACTTGAATTCCCACTGTCTGTAGTCACATTGATTTTGCCCATGTCAATACTGGGTAAGACTGTGGCATACGTCCTACCCAGCTGCAGCTGGAAACCCACTGGGCTCTCAGAAACCCACACATTCCCCCACTTTTGCTGTGGGGGCAGTTGGCACTCACAATACACTTCCTAAGCTTCCAAAGAGCCTAGCTGGTGGCAGAAAAACGTGCTAGTCCCAGTACACTACGCATTTTATTTGGCCTTATATGCCAGGTGTGTTCAAAATGCTGATGTCTTGAAAGAGAAAGAAAGGAGAAAGGAAATGACCAATTGAAATGAAAAAAACCCTAATAAAAACAGGCATTACACAAAGTACCTTGACACAAAGTACCTAAAAGGGTTAGTGAACTCTATTTTTCCTTTTTAGGGCATCCTCATCCGAGATAGTTTATATATTCCTAGTAAGAATAAATCCTGATCCATTTATAAATATATATTAAAAAATCAGCCTACAGGGTTATAGAGCATTATAAGATATTGACTTAGAATACTGTGAATCTGGAAATCTGATTCAGTATAATTTAAAGGGTAATTCCACAATTTGGTAAGAAAGGAAGAAATTGCTTTCAGGAGATGCATTTTAACATTTTAAAGGACAGTTCCTCTCTTTGAAAGCAGCTTAGAGGATTGAAATACTGGAGGCAGCTCCAGAGATTAATTGACAACATGCAGGTGAATGGGTCAATTACACAAACAATCTGATTTAATCACAGCTTTGTCACTTTGACAGAGTAATAAAGAAGTTTATAATATCCTGTAGGTGCCATCAGACACTTTGGCCTGCTACAAACATGTTGTTATCACACTTGAAAGATTTTCTACGGTCACTATTAGTACATAGTGTGGCTACAGTCACAGTTTTTTTTCTGCAAGGGGTAATCAAAGCTAATATCTTTTTCTTTGCTTTCTCCCTTTGCCTGTGAACACATCAATAATAGATTTAAATATTTCAAGGTCAGTGGAGTTAATCTGTCTTCGGAGAAAAATGTGATAATGCTGCAGGCCATCATACTTGTAAGAATTTTTACATTGTTCAAGTGTTTGCTTAGCTACTCCTAAGCCCAGGAGGCTGGATATGTAGTGAAGATGGAATGACACAGGGCATTACAAACCTCTTGGCAGGTAATAGAGTGTTTTACGCAGAATATGTGTCAAGCATTTCATAGGTATCTGTGTGGCTGTTTTCTTGACGAGGTGGTGAAGTGGCATTTCAAGAACATCCTTAGTGAATGCTACAGAACTGCAGTTGTACATATCCATCTGTGCACTTTTACAGGCATCATTACAAATTAGGATGATACACACGCTTCCTGAGATTGCCCATCCGAGCAAGATAACCGAAAGAGAACAATTTGCTAATTTTCCTCTGCACACCTGCAGTATTATGGCTACAAAACAAAACATGCAGCATCTTATTCAAAATATGTCTTGAAAACCAAGTCCTCTATTACAAGGAAAACTGGCAGAATCTGGAAATGTTTCTAGCAATGAGCAGCTGGTGTGATCAGCTGTAAAATTTTCTAGAAGCAGTACCGAAAATGCTATAATGTTTTTCCTCTGTAAGCAGCATTAGTCTTCGCCTGACTAGCTTCTAGTAAGGCTACACAGGGTGTTGTTGCCACCTAGAGTCAGTTCATCAAAACAGAAGTTCTGCATGTCTTTTTTTCCTCTCCGCTTAAAGCAGAAGAATTCTCCAACATACCCAGATACCCCATCACCCTGTCACTTAGCTCTGTTTTTTTTCCAGTACAAAAAAACCCCACCCCAAAAAACCCCCAAACCCAACATAAAAACCATAGACGTGCGTTTCCAACAAGCTGCCTACCTCTAGGTGGATTGGTGGAGAATGCAAGGCAGCCTGTAGCCTTACTTTCATCGGGGTCTGCAGAGAGACCACTTGAACCCGTCGGTGATCTTGACCTTTGAAGATGGAAGCACAGCTCTGGCCTCTACAATGAAACCAACTAACTCAGGAGTGACAAGTGCATTGGATGCTGTGCCAAGGCTGAATGTGGGGCTGCTGGGCTGCTTTGCTGGTGGATAGTCTGGATCTAGGAGCCCCATCCCATCCATCTCCCCTTTCTTTTTCTTCAAACCAAACAGCTCACATATCGTTGCTTTTGGTTACACAGAGATACACAGGGCCAGGAAGGAAATGAAATGTGGAGATGAAAACAGGTGAAAAATAAAGTCCCAGTCAAGGTTCAACAACAGGTGCACATTCACAACCCTTCCTTTATGTAGGTAGAGTATCCACTTCTACACTGGACAATAAAACTGTTACTTCTGAAACAAAATCAGTTTATTCACTTCTATATTTTATTCCATTTTATTCCCAGACTAATTGGAAAACAGAAACAGAACAGAATTTTGACTAAGATCGGCATATTATTCTCACTGCTCTCTCTTGCATCCATTTTTAATAATCTTTACTGGAAAAAGAGCTCCAAACACAAGCTTTTGTAATCCATAAGTGCTTGACCAGACATTTCACAAAGATAACTCCTTGACTCAAAACTTCAGAAAGGTAAAATATCAGGACAGACAAATAATGAGGGTGAAGTGGTGGTGGAAGAAGTTAGGAAGCCATCTCAGGAGAAATTCAAATTTTCCAAATGCGTGGGAAAAATATTACTGATCTGTATGGAGAAACCGTAGATAAAAGGAGAAAACCAAGAGATTATGAAAAATACTAGTTCCATCAATTTCTTCTGGCTGAATATGCTTTTCAGAGCAGATTTAGAATTCTGCCAGCTGGGATCACTTGTTATTGACATTTATCACTCAGAACCATCAAGAATAATTTGTAATATAAATACTCTGCTTCCACCATCAGTAAGAAATGTCTCAGTCATGGCATATGTAGCTATGTACTGAAATATTTGTGATATTTTTAAATTCATGTAATTCTGCTTTTTTGCTGAGGGAAGTTGACATTTTCACCGACCACTGTAGATAAACACTCTGTTCTCTCCTGGAAATATGGCCAGGCTTCCTATAACTTGGTATTCCCCACGTTCATTTAAGAAAACCCCTCACACTGACTAGTTAACTGTTGCTCAATCTTTGGATGAATAGCAATAAAAGCTCTTCTTGGAAAAAAAAAAGTAGTATTTATTTCTCCCTTCATCCCCCCTCAAACCACCCATTCTCTTTCTGAAAATAAACAAATTAGAATTTTTAGTTTAAGATACAGTTTACAGAATAATCTGTAAGGAGAGATCATCACAAACAACACATCCACTGCTTGTTAGGGTGGCTTTGTCATTTTGAACACTCGTGAGACACTGATTTCTCTTCTGCTTTTGAAATACACAGAGTAAACTGTGACACCCAGACCAATTCAGAGGGCGAGGAGGGAGCACAAGGAGCTTTTCAGTAATTCCTCCTAGCCATATACAGTGACAGATCACAGCTTTTATTTCACCAATCTGTTTTTACTACTCTGCTTAGGGCCAAGCATGGAGCATTATGAAGGGAGGATTTTTTACTGACATAATTGGCACAACTCCCTGAGGTAACCAAGCCTCCCAAGCAAGAGAGAGAGTTCTTGTCCTGGGCATGAACACCACAATTTTAAAGCCAATGGCAACGAGATTAGTTAAATGAGGTGTTTTACAATAAAAGTACAGTGACCCACAGATATGACAAAGCCATTTCAGACTTTAATTGGAAAGAATCTTAAGTCTTGTGAGAAATATATTTCTTAGAAGGGCAGAACTGTAGGCATGGCTGGTAGTGAAAACCACTCAACTTGTAATTCTGCAGTGAAAGACCAATTTATTGGAAGACTTGGAATTTTCCAAATTATACAGTAGCCTATGTAGAAAAGCAGCTGTGATCCTCCGAAGGCCACCAAAGCACAATTTTTCAAAACTTGATTTCAGTAGTTTGTAAAATTTAAATAAAAATAAATTTAATTACTTTACAGTTCATTTTATAAGCCTTCATTACCAAAATTGAGAACTCATGGAGCAGTTTGTTGCTGGCTGGTTTGCTGAGGAAGATTGACCTTTGGCTCAGGTATGCTCTCTAGAGTGTGTTTAATCTGCCTCATAGGAAACATTCAAGCAGCATCTGTTCTTTCTCAAAAATGCATGAACAAGTAAACCAAAACTCAATATATAATGTAGATCTCATTACATTTTAAATAGTCCTAAGGACAAATTACTTACATATGTTTACATCTAAACCTTGAATTTCCCTAAGAAACAAATAGTTCCATCAAACAATAAAGCTTTTTTGCTACTGAGAAGCTCAACATGAATAAAAGTAGCAACCTCTGCATATTCAAGTTTCAAAGTAAAAGAAGGGAAAGACTAACATGGGAAGTGGACAGAGGGAAAGGGGATTTAATTTATAAAGAGAAAGATGATAACTGCGGCTTTGAGAGATCTAGAATTGGATGTGCAAACCAAAACCCTTAGTCTCTAAAGAATATTTATGTAAGCCCTCCTGCCAAGTCCTGACCCTTCCATCACTCCTTCCAAGAGAAGAGCATCAAGGCATGAAGTCTAAGCAATGGCCACTTCCTTCTGAGCTCCTTTACCTTCTCAGGCTGTTAGCGAAGCAGACTTGTGCAGAAATGGTCTTCACAATAGTACCTATTTGCTGGATTTTAACGTGATTTAAAAATCTGTGTTGTTATAAACTCGAGTGCTTTCTTAATACAATAATGCTTTGTGTCTGTCTCTGTCAACATTTGTACAACCATCTACCTATTCCTAGTAACTTCCGAATCCATTGGGCAATTTCAGCTAAGATTAATAGAGGAAGAGTGGTTGCAAAAACATTGAGTTCCTACCAGTTTTGTGGAAATAAGTGGCTAAGGAGGGGAAAAATGCATTAATGCTCCCCATGGAAGTGCAGAGGTAGAAGCTCACCCTTTATTAAATGGGTGATTATCTCACTGAGCAGGAGCCATTAGTGGTGATTCTCATGGGACTATTTGCCATTTATTAGCTGCTCCTCCTAGCACATGCAGGGATTGCTGCAGTCAGAACTAAAGCAAATTTCCAGAAGCAGTCCAAAGCTGGCACCACGTGTAAGGCTGGCATCTTTTTATGCTCTGCAGTGGTCATTTGCTCTGTGGCTATTCTGAGCACATGACCAAGGTAACAATGAGGAATTTGATAACAGGGAATTAAGTTTAGTTTTGCAGCACATCTGCTTGGAGTAGATTTCTCTTCAGTTCCTTAATATGAGCAGAGATGATCAAAAGTGTTGGACTTGGCCAATGACATTGTCAGGATCCCAAAGGCACGACCAGCCCTGCTTGTCCCTGCTCCAAATGTCCTGGGGCTTCCCCAAGCTGGACCAGGGGCCAGGACCCCATTTCAACTCCTCCAGGGCTCTACCCCACCTTGACCAAGGTCCATGACTCTGAACTGTGAATCTCTGCCCCAGAAATGCCACAGCAGGACCAGCCTCCAGCTCCCTGTAGCTCTGCCCTGCCTGGCCACAGGCCCATTTCCATCCCCATGGAGGTGCTGGATGCTTGGGGCCAGGGCTGGGGCTGCCTGGGGCTGGGCTGCCTCTCAGCAGGCTACCCTGCTGCTGCCACCCTGGGATTTCTCCCCACCCCTTGTTGCACCCTGACAGCCACTCTATGAAAGTACCAGTGCTCTTCTCTGAACCATGTCATGGGATCACTTCCCACCTGCACCACTCAGTCTGGCATTCAGCTCCCTAGAGGAAAGGAAACACCAGAAGAACAAGCTTACAGGGCTTCTGAAAACCTCATCCAATGCCTTCTGCAAGCTAGGGGGCAACAAAGGAGTTAGTGAAAAGCAGAGAAAAGGAGGTCTAAAGACAAAAAAAAAAAGGCTAAATTGGTATCAAGGCTCTCCTGGTGATCTCTTGGCCACTTTTGGTGCTTGTCTGGTTAGGCTGTGGTGTCTCAGGAGGTTTCTGACCTCAGCTGGTCACCTATTCAACTAAACCTGATAGGGATCAAGAAGAAGATGCTTTGGTCACCACAGTCCACTTCCTAGTAAACTGAATTAGCCACCTCAGTTATGTCAATGTATCAGTTTGGTGCCTATAGTGTGGGCGCACCACTACTTCTGACAAGTCAGTGACAGGGCAATAATCTGTGGTAATGGGTGAGCAACTTGGACCAGGAGCTTCTTAAAATCACCACAGCATGAACACCCAGAGTGTGAGTCAGGGCCCTCAGGACATAGGCCACTTTGGTATCTTCACATATTTGTCACTCCTTCCTCTTCTAAAAGGCCGTCAAGTTGTCTCTGCCCACTCTGCTGTCTAATTCTATTAGAGGAGTTGTATTTGTCACAACTCTAGTGAAAACTTTCCATTTTTCATTTCTCCATTTCTCACTGCTCATCCTCCCACCACACGTCACCTGTTTCCTCAGCCTCCCCCTCAAGAAACAGTGGTTCCCCTTTCCATCCCTTATGTGCATCAGCAGGGTTGAAATAGTTTTGCTGATGACAGCTTGTCAGCAGAGTTCTAGGGTGAAGGAATGAGGGAGTCTGTAGGAGCTGAGGTCTGGGAGAGCCTGGTGTCCTACTATTTCGAAGAAAGTGGTTGCCAGAGACTTTATGGGAACTCACATGAGTGTGCTCCCTTGCCTAGATGTCCTCGTCCTTCACCTCCAGGCAAAGCTAGGCTCCATTCTAGGCTACCTCCCACGAAGCTGCTGTTCCAGTGGCAACTACACACATGGTGCTTCACAGTCTGCTGCTCTCCATTTTGCTGGGTCTTGTTTTCTTCCACAAGTGTGGAGCTCTGAGGCAGTAGATTTTTTTCTTTGAAAGCTAAAACAGAACAAAGGAGCAACTGTCAGTATATACAAGAAATGTAACCAAAGAGAATGAACATATTTCAACCGCAGCAGTGCTTATAGTATAAGGTCCCTTGTTTCCAAGTCACCATTTCTGACTCCTGTGGAATGCCTCTGCTCAGGGCAGTTGAATGAAAGTGTTTGTAAAAATGTCCTTCCAGCCTAAAAAAATGAAAATCCAAAATGTACCAGAGGGCAAAGCAACGTAGCAGTATACAGTTACAAATGGCTGTTTAATCCAGCATCCCTTGCACTGTGCTTTGAGCTCCAACTTTTCCCTCTGTGGATGTCAGTGACAAGGAATGAGAGAGAA
The DNA here is from genome assembly GCA_014706295.1 of Lycocorax pyrrhopterus obiensis. Taxonomy (NCBI): domain Eukaryota; kingdom Metazoa; phylum Chordata; class Aves; order Passeriformes; family Paradisaeidae; genus Lycocorax; species Lycocorax pyrrhopterus. The sequence goes on from JACSVZ010000002.1 coordinate 63,189,440, forward strand.
ACTGAAGACTCACCATGGGATCACAGCAGTCCAGACCAGTAGTGCTGGGTGACATAAAAGGAGATCTGCCAGAGGAGGAGTTTCGCCTGTCTCTTTGGTTTAGGTATTTGAATGGCTCCTCCCTCAGGGATCTGTGCCTGGAGCTGGGTACAGAGCCCACCAGACCCCTTCTAATCTAAATCAGCAGTGGCTATGTACATAATGAGTGGGCAAGGAGTTCCCAGTTTGCTCCACTGACCACTGTAAATCATTTCTGTGCATAGGTAATGGCAATGTGCATCCAGTGCAATTAGTCCAACATCCCTGTCCTTCAGGCCATGACACCAGAACTAAAAGATTTCAGGGTAACACACAGATGCACTGATAATCTCTTCAGTATCATCGCTCAACAGACTTACCCCCAGGCTGATCCCAAGCTGCAGAGGTGGGAGAAGGCTCTGCGAGTGGCAGTCTTATCTGGGGGAGAGACAGAAATGATCTCATATCTTGAGGCCACATTCACTTTTGCAGTGAGTTTTCGGGAAGATACAGTAGTAGAGGACCACTGATGCTCTATCAGGCATACATCCATGTGGTTTTGTGATACCAAAAAGAACTGCATGATGATTAGACTGCTGGATGCAATACCTGCATGCTGGTTGATGTGGAAAATCTGGGCAGCCTGAGGAGGCTTGAGAGAGTCTCTGGACACAGTGTATGGAGCAAAGACCTCGGGAAAGGAGGAGACAGTTTCAGGGGGCAAAATGATGCAGTCAAATGGTGAGTTAGAGGCCAGCAGTTCCACAGTAGCTTCATCTGAAATGCCTCCAATACCATGAGCAGAGCTGAACTGGGAGAAGCAGAGACAAGCTGTCAATGATGGGCTGGGAAGTAGCTGAAGACAAAGGACTTGAACTTGTTAGAAAAAGGGAAAACTTTCATTATGCATGAGTCAGATTCAGGTAAACTAAAATAAAACCAGTGGTGGCACCTAAAAAGATGTTAGGAGATTTTTTTTAGATTGAAGGAAAGGAGAAGCTGACAAGTGCTAAAACATGATTCAGGATGGCATATTCAGAGCAGGAAGTCAGGAAAACTTTATCCTCTGCTGAATAACAATAATTTGGTGAAACTTTAAAAGGGAGAATGAAGAATAATCAAACAAGAAGAATCTCATAGTATAGCAAGAGAAAAAGAAAATATGCATTTTTTTATGAAAGCTAGAGGTCTAACAAACAAGATTATTTTAAAGAGAAACTAGATGGGAAGAAGGCAGTTGATCAGATACTTTAGAATTGGGGTACAAAGCATAAAAAAGAGACAGAGGAGGCAGAACCAGTAGAGAAGTGGTAACATACATGGAGAAACTTTTGTGCCAAATCAAAGTAACATGCTAATTTTGTTTGCAAGCAGCTCAAAACTTATATAGCCTGACATTCCTGGCCTAAGTCAGAAATATGCCATATCATATCAGTATTAAATCAAGTATTTGTATCTATTACACGCTGAGGGAGATCAGAGTTGCTGACAGAGTAAGAAATGCAGCAATAGCAGCAGGTATCAATTTCCCACTTGTATATTGGGTAAATGTCACATAGGGGATTGATGCTGCATAAAACGAAAATACTGTTTCTGCATGAAAGAGCATACAAAAGAAGAAGGAACTTTTATATTAGCCCAGAGCAACATGCAGAACCGGGTTCAAAATGCCCCCCTGCTCAACATACTTACTCAGGGAACAAAACAAACAAACAAACAAAAACACACACACAAAAAAAACTCCAACAAAAAACCAAACCAAACCAAAAAAACAACAACAAAAAAAGAAGCTCAAACTGCAATAGAATTACATAGGAACAAGGAATTTTGTTAAAAATAAGCTAAAATGGATGCCTGAAGGCTAAAAAGTTTGCATGGTGGCTATTTAAACATAGCATGTAGGAGTACGTTTTCTCTCTCCTCTGTGTATGGACAAAGACTTTGGAAAAGAAAAGCTGGCACAGTTAACAGCAGGATAAAGGAATTTATTAGAAGCAGAAGACTTTCTTCACAAAATAGAAGTTGCGTCCAAAAATGGAAAATAGAAAGGATCATAAACTCTGGCAAGCTAAATTAAAACCACAACAAGGTCAGCCATATAGGAACTCAGCAACAATTTCTGAAGACATAAAGGTCCATCAGTAAGGAATCTGAAAGAAATTAAGGCACCATGGGACAGCAGAAAAAGCCTTCACGTGAATAACCTATTAAAACAGGAGGGTAAATGGCCATCGTTCGCATTTGAGGGAGGTCTCTAGTGGTGCTTGAGGGGGTTTTGTTCTTGGGCTCCTGCTGTTTAACCCATTTATAAATGAACTGGAAAAGAGGGCATATGGTGAGAAGACAATTTGGTGAAGGCACAAAGTTATTACACATAGTAGGGGTGAGCTGCTTTAACTCTCTTCAGGCTAGATGAGTGTTCTGTTGAGGTGTCAGTGCATGCCTGCTCTGATCTTATGCTCTTCAAAAGGCCTGGGGAAAGCCAAATGATCACAAGAGACAGCAAAGGGGAGAAGAAAGGAAGATCAATGTCAAAAAGACAGGAATGTACAGATATGGAACCAGAGGAGGATGCACCCTACTGTGAATGTTGGGATGCACTATGTGCTGGAAGAGAGATAGGCCCTGAGGGCTGGAGACAGAGCTTCTTTCTTGGACCCAGAGGTGACCCTGGGAGTGCATCCAGGCCACCGAGGACGGGCTGAGAGAGGATTGTGGGTTTGTGGACAGTGTTGGACCTATGAGAAGTGATAATTGTAGTTTGTGACCTTATAGGGTATTGTTTACCTGTTACCATAATAGGCAATGTCTGTGCACTATCCCAGTGACTGGGGACCACTGAGGTGAACATCTTTCCTGTTTATATGATGTGATATCCTGTTGGGTGCTGGTATTTAAGGAATATTCACTGCGCAATTAAGGCTTTGCACTTTTCCATCTTGTGTGCGGAGCCATGCCCTTGCGTGATTACTGCAGTGAAGGCATCTGAGGACCCAGCAGACAGTTGTCACCTATGTCATACTAGGAGACTTCAGAGGAAAAGGGAGTGGATGTAAGCACCATGGTCACCAGGACTCTTCACCAGGCTTCCTCTTTCTTTTGCTGGGGATGGTGGGGGAAGTTGATCAGGAAATCCCATGACTCAGTGGGACCACAGATGGGGAAGGTATTAACAAAAACCAAACAAGAGGTCTGGAAGGCGCCAGGAGAGGGGCCACAGGTTGGCACAGTTGGTGTGTGTACATGGCTGAGTCCCTGGATGACACACGATCAGGGCATCCTGTAAGACTTGCTGTCAGCACAGGCTATTCCCAGGAGGAACTCCCGACTTACATTCCTGGTGGGCCATGGAATCAGCTAGGAGTACAAGGTGACCTACTGGGATCCCTAATTTCTTCCATAAGGGGTCCCATAGCATGTGTCTAGGGAAGTTGTACAGGCAAGAGAAAAGAGAGAGGAGCACCAGGAGGAGTAAACATTTCCACAGCATGATTTGGGTGCAGACATGCTGAGCTTTAGACCTCCAATAAAACAATGCCTGGCTGGGTGTAGCAAGGAGATGCAGGATCCAAGAAGAACCTCTGCAAAGCTGGGACTATATAGGGACTATTGCTGCAGAATTGAGCAGAAATGTCAGGAGCAATAACCTTTACCTTCTGGAGAAGGCAGCATGGATGACCCCACATGTAGGGCAAGCAATGTAGGGTACACTGAAATCTGCAAAGATTTCTGTCCAAGATGTCCCGAGGCCTAGTGACACGAGGCACCATCTACCAAACTGATGAAAAAAGAGGATCCAGGGCCCTGTTAAAAATATGATTTCAATGTGTATCTCCCCTGGATACTGCAGTTTGAATCCAGCACCTTGGGCTGCTTGGCTACCTGATAGCTCTGCTGCTGCAAACAAGATGCTGGACTGGGTGCAGCTTCAGTACAGCCCTATCCTAATTCTTACAGTTGCATGTATAGACTTGAGATAATCTCTTGCTCTCTTCTTGCTTAAAGGCAATTCCTAAACTCCCAGGCCAACAGTATCTAAAGAGGCTTCTGATTTTGGATGTCTCCATTTTGGGTCTGTGCTTTGGGTCACACTTCAATTTCTACGAGTATGCTTAATTCATACTTTGACAAACAGGGCTGGCACATCTCAAATGGCTCACTCCAAAGTCCAGGCGTTTCAGAAGACTGGCTGTTTGTGTATAATTAATTGGGTGTTATTTATTGGGCTGGCAGCAGCAGACATTCTGTAGTACAAAGCTCTGTGCTGCCCACAAGGTCACAGTTCCAATGTTTTGGTTTCTCAGTATTGCTGGATTGTCACTGTTTAAACAGCAAAGGCAGTCCCTGACCCAACCTCTGCCATAAAGGGGCAGAGAAGAGAACTTGTCCTTAAACTTTCCTCACTCCAGTTTGTGAGCAATCTACATACCTCTCATTAGCTGCAGCCTGGAAAGTCTCAGTTGCTTTTACTTGCTGGTGTGGGCAGCGTCAAGATCAAAGCATGACAGGAAAACGAATGCTGTGGCTGCAGCTCTGCTGGGCCCCTAAAAATACATGACTGCTCTACTTTTGTGGCTGTGGATTCTTCTGTCACTGTTCCTTCAGCTGACATTGCCATGTTACAGTATTTTATTTAAAAAACAGTTGTCTGCTAAAACTTAAAACAAAAGGCTTCCAGTTTTGTCAGCTGAACTGAAGCAGACAATTTTTATTGCTGCACAGGAGATTAATAATAATAAATAAACAACCCCCTTCACCAGAGGCTTCACAACAGACATGAAGCACATGGATGGACCTTATTCACAGCAGGAACTTAAATGCAGTGGAACCAATGATATTTGACATTCATATCCCAAACACAGAAAAATCTGTGCCTTGACAAAAATGCTAAATGCTGTTTTGGCACCTTTGTCTTAACCTTTGATCCTTCATTGTGGAGAGCTCTGTATTCCTTGTAGAGACCTAAGGTTTTGTTTTTTCTTAAATGCTGTGCTCCCGATGAACGCTCACACCTGGGGGAAAACACATGAAATCAGAAGCATTCTTACATATATTTTGCAGCCACACACTGGAGTGAGAAATCAGAAAAATCCACTACACAAGTATCCGAGTGATGTAGTACCTATCTGGTTCAAGGAAACAGGATACGATTCCATGAACAGCATTCTCAAGGCTTTATCAACACTGAAAAAAAGATACAGTCTTGACTTTTTAACCTCATCCTATGAATCCATCCCACATCCTTGTGCTTCTAGCCTCATTTCCCACAGAGAATGAAATTTCTGTGATCATGCCATCTGGCTGTCTATCAGCCAGTATGTTCTGAACCTGCTTTCTATCAAACTGACAGAGGGATCGAGGCTCAAAGAGAATTAAGTGCCTATGAAATTCATGAAAATCAGCAGCTGGGTCAAAGATGAAGATCCAAATGAGTGTCCTTGCTAAGGGAAAGGTAGGCAGAACGCAGCAGTTTTACACACTGCTTGCTAATGTCAGTCATCACGTGTGCGGCTCTGGACTCACCAGAGCAGATGCTGCTTCTTCCTCAGTGAGATCAAGGGCTTACTGTTGCTGTAGTGAGGGTACAGGCAAGGGAAGGAGAGCAAAAGGCAATAGGACACACCTGTACAAAAGCAGGTCTTGTTAGGTCCACAGAACAACACATTTAATGATAATCTTCCACTTACTCACATAACTGTGCAGCTCCTGCAGCTCCTCAAGGCCCTCAAAGATGTGGATCTGTTTCTCATGGAGAAGGCTGACAGGCAATCACTACCTCTTCACTCCCACACCTGGACCAGTGCCGCAGAGCTCCCATTGCCTCCACTGCTCAGTGAAACTCAAAGCAGGTTCCAGGGCTCTGGAGACAACAGACATGATCTTTGAAACCATAGAAAGGATATTAAAAGTTAGGATGGAAACTACAGCCCAGTTCCCTAAAGAAAAAAATCCCTACCAGAGAAAATTTAGAAACCAAATTATTTCTCCTTCCCTAGCAAAGGGAGTTTCAGCTTTTGTTTTTTATATCTTGCTATCCTGCTTCATGTAGTGTGCTGTGGAACACCAGCTGAGCTTGCAAATACTTCTGGAGGAAAATGGCTGTTTTGCTTGAAGTTACGCCTGTCCTGGAGGGAAAACCCGTGCGTTTTTAGGAGTCCTGTATTTTAACTAACTGAGGAAGAATGTTGTTTAACATCACCTTGGCAAGTGGGTGTGTGGCACGTACATTTCCCAGTGCTGAAGCCTGACCTTTATGCTTACCTTCAGTGCACTTCTGCGTGGGCAAACTTGTGACCCCAGCCCCAGGCTGCTGCTGGCTAGGACACCGGGGGAAGAATTGCTGTGGGCTGGCCCATAGCGGGGGCAGGAGCTTGCTGTGGTTTGCTCATGGGGGCTTTCCTCATGATGAAAAGGAAGATAGAGAAGGGTTTTGCCTCTTGATGGGCTTATAAAGAGTAAACACGTAGCTCTGCAGGACTCACAGAAAGAGGCCCTCGGGTGAAAGCTAAGTGCCCTTCTTGGAGACGGGCTTGATGTGTGACTGACTCATGGGGGCAAAAAAGCTCTAATTTTAGTGAAGAACAGATGTGAAATATATTAACTGGAGCCCTCTTCTCTATAAGATTTCCTTCAGCAGTCCCCCCTCTCACTTCTGTCTTCTCAAGCACTCTATTATTTCACACACGAGAAAGAAGTGATTTTCTCGCATTCTCAAGAGATCCACTGGGTTTTATATTTTACTTGTACCTTCTAAGTAATAGATTGAAGTCCTGGTCCTTGAAATGAGAGAACACAAAGAGAAAACTGAAGCTTAGAGCCTGTTATATTTACCATTATGGTCAATGAAGATAGAAGCAAAAAGCTTTAAAAATAAGTGGGCTATTTCAACAGTGAGGCTTCCAGTGAAATTGCTGTCTGACTTCCTTCACAGAACAGACTGGAGTTTCCAAAAGTGTTACCCACCCACAGTGTTTACCCATCTGAGTCGGACTTTTGCATGGTGAGGACTTGTCAAACTGACTTCTCCTCACAAAGTTTTCTAGAGGTGATTTGGATTTAGGGTGCCCAGACTGGAGTGACTTCCAGAGCCCTGGTTTTCAAAAGGGACTGACCATGCATTCTCCACCCGTCAAATCTCAAAGCCCCCCTCCTAAATAGCTTCACTCCATCATGATCTCAGTAGCCTAAAGACAGCAGCCACAAGTGTTTTCCAAAAATAACATCAGCAACTTTCAGTTTCAGGATTTGTAAATGCTTCTGTGATTGACTCGGACTTCCTCAAAAATTCTCCAGGGGGAAACAGCTCTCACAGATCACAGTGAAAGGACTTCCCCTCCCCCTCCAGATATCTAGAGGGGATGTCCAAATGGTTCCTCTTCTGGCAGCTGCCTTGGCTTTTTTCCATGATGAAATTTTCCAGCAAATAATTTGTAAAGTTACGTCACTCCAGATGCCTTTGTTTTGAAAATGACAAAATATGCTAAGAAGAGATGATGTTCTACATCATGTGTTCCTACCTGCAGAGTTAAATGTGTAACTCTACTGAAATACAGTTTGTTTTGGTCAGCCATGCTGATAATTCCTGTTTAGCCCTTAGCCTCAAGTCAAAGTGTTTCTGTGGTGCTGTGACCTGAGGTCTTAAATGTGGTTTCAGAAATGTCACATCATACGCCAACATTTGCACAGGCACTGTGCTGTTAGAGCTGCAGAGAGAAGGTTGAGAGGGGATTTTGAGCTGACAAGCCCCTTCCCCTAACATTTTGTCACTCAAGAGAGATTTGTTCAGTGCTGATTTTGATGGCCTTCACACCAACCCACAGTGCCTCTTGGTCAACCTTAACTCTGTTCAGATCAACACAGAGGAGGAGAAAAAAAGGAAAAAAGGGAGGTAAGTTGCTACCAGCACAAGTGCTTACAGAAATGGGAGTGACCTCACAGATTTAAGGGGAGGAGCCTTGGTTCATACATGTAGGGATTTTCCCTATGACGGAGAACCTCAAGATAAGCCTGGGGGATTCCCCAGTCTGCCTTCAGAAATATCACTCTAGAAGCAGTCACGGCTTCACTCTGCTCTCACAGTCCATCCTGCAAAGGGACACGCTGTTGCTGCTCTGCGATCTGAAGCAGTAAAAGCCATGTCTTTGGGAGTCTACACTCTGCTCATCATCCTGTGCAATGGTAAGTGGGCAGCCCTGCATTTTTCCTTCTGGTCTTTCATGTTTGTTATGTGGGGATATGTTTTGGGAAGACAGGAAGGACTGTGTGAGTAATCTCTTTTAAAGGTGATGTGTACCTGTGCTTTGCAGTTTGGTGCTTGATCCATGGGACTTCCGTGATGATCCCAGGCATTGCTGTGAGGTGTGCTGAAGAAGCGGTGCTGCCCTGTAAAGTTCTTCAGGACTCCTCAATCTTCTACCAGACAGTGTCTTGGTATAAAGTAAGAAAAAAGCCTAAGTTACTTGAGTAGTCTGCTTTGCTGTGCTACCTGATACTGGCTTGTCTTGTATGAAATGGGCTGTTTTCTGCAGAGGCACCCTCCTGTCAGTGCAGCAGACAGAAGGCAGCAGTGCAAACCTTTGAGCTGACCAGGGGGAACAGGCATTTTCCGTGTCATTGGAGATAGGCTACTTGAGCATGGCTCCCTGAATTGCTCTTGGCCTGCTTTTCTATCTAATAATTGCTGGCTTCTGTGGATCACTATTCGGGTGATGCCCCATATACAACCTGCCAAATACTACTCCAAAGAGGAGTCTTCCAGGATTTTCTTCAGAGCAAAAAATGGTATTTAAGCCTTGCAATGTCAATGATGTTGCCCTTGTTTAATCTCCTCCAAACAGGAGCTGATTTTTTCTTTGAAATAGAAGAACTAAAAAAGTACTTGCTATTCTCTAGGAAGATTTGACTAGCGGAGTGGGCATAAGGGCAGGGCATGTGCAGAAGGCAGATGGAGAGCTAGAAATTCTGAGTTATCTCTTTGCACTCATGAAGTAAAAATCACATCTTGACTGCTGTGATTCAGAGTTTCTATCTCCAGAGCAGGAGAGCCCTGCTGACCACCTGTGTGCAGGAGGGGTTACAGGAATCAATCAGCTAATGAGCAGAAAAGTCCTGCTCAACATTATCAAGAAGAAATTTCTTAGAGAGGTAGGATTGCCCAGTGGTGGAAGAGGTGGCTGTTGACAAGCTGTACAGCACCGTGTATTTGCATCTCAGTGCAGAGAGCTTCAGCTTACAGTGTGAGCCAAAATAACAGGAAAACAATGAAGGTTTTGTTCTCCTCCATTCCTCACTCCCAGCCGTACACTCCTGCTGCTTACCATGGGCCAGTCCTGGTGGCCCTCTTGTTACCTGTTAAGTCAACTCTCTGTTGCTTGTTATAATAATGGAAAATCAACCTGTGCATAAAGATTTTGTGGGTTACAGAGTTGAATTACTTTCCCATGTGATGGTAGAGCAGTGGAAGGGAAGAGGCAAAACCCCTGTTTATGGGTGGTGAAAACTGTTAATTTATCTCTGCCGGAACCTAAAGCCACAGCCTTGGCTTCCTCAGCAGTTCTGTCAGATACCGTTTTAAACCCATTTCCTACAGTAAACCAACAAACAGTGTTTGTTATTAGATAGGGCTTCTGAGGTTGAAACCTGCAATGCATCTGAATTTCATCGCTGGTACAACAATGAGCATCTGCCTACAGACTAGATGACAACTGCACCTCAAAAGAGCTGTTTTGAACATCTGACTGCCAACCCACCAAGTGCAGCTTCTTTTTCCAAATTGCTGAACTAAGCACAGGTGGTAGACAGAGAGGAGAGGATAACACATTTAGTTGAACTTTACTATGGGATATGGGATATGAGTCAGCTTACTCTTTTTTGCTTTCTGCCTCAAAAGCTGGATAAGGTACTGTATTTTCCATCCAGATATGTGCTAATTATTTAAGGCTCCCTTTCTCCCACAGTGTCCAGGAAGGGCAGGGAGCTCATTGAAGGCAAACCACGCAGTCTGGTGGACCTGGAGGGGTTGAGCAGAAGTGGTAGGGAGTGAGAGAGGAATAAACAGAAAGGCTGACTGGATCCCAGAAAATTCTCCCCCATACCAGCGTTGGAAGTCAACCAAAACAAAAACAGGCTGAAGTGTGGGGATTCTCCAGAAGCATGTGCTTCCCCAAATTCAGTGGGAGCTGGGAGGGCCAAGCAGCAAACAGCAGCCAAAAGCCATTCCCTGGTGAAGAAGTGTAAGGAAAGCCTGTAGACCCAATTCTGTGTTGTCTTGTAGCTCTTTGCAATTCTACCCGGGCACAAAATGACTGCGTGTGCAAGGGAGGGTGGTATTTGATGGTGCCTTTTGTGGGGGCCCTCTCTGGTGCTGCTTCCCTTTGCAGCAGTTATGCCATCACAGTCTAGACTGCCACTGCATGTCCCCTGCCCTGTCCCTACAATCCCCACTCCCTCCATGGTCTCCTTGCTCTTCCTGCTTCAACCGCTTTGCTCAGGAAAAGACTGGTTTTCCAGCGTCCAGCATGACAGAACCTTGCACTTACTTTCTCTGCTGACACAAGAAGTAACAAAAGTCAGCTGTTGTCAGCTCTTGCCACAGTCCTCAGGGGCTGATGGCACCAACCATGGTACTGCAGTCTTCTGTTTGCTCTTCCCATGAGAGAGGTGGGAAGTGGGGACACGCAGGAGGTGACGCTGGCCCAAGCCACAGTTGCAGCCATATTAGGAAAAGCAGAGCACCAAATCTAAAAAGCTTAACTCTCCACGGGGAAAAGTAATTTAGGCTCAGTGTTTTGTGCTGAACAGGCAATACTTCTACTTGTGGGGCTAGCTAAATAGGCAGCAGCTCGAAGCTCTTTCTCCTCCCCTCCTCTACACTTTGGCTCTGTGCTGCTGTCCCCACCCAACACTGCAAAAGGAAGGTGAGGGAACGGTGGAGTGTGACTGGGCTACCCAACACAGATAATTACTCTGTTATTTAAAAACAACTACTGAAGGATTAATCAATAAACACCACATATAACCCCAAAGGACTAATTAAAAGGTAATTCCAACAAATGGTATGAAATTTCAGGCTGTAAAGTTCAAGCAGCTGTTAGGCGAAATCTTTTGTATGAGGTCACTTTGAACTGTGAAGTAAATGCAAGCAATTAACCTTTGCTTCTGTTGCTTTAAAAAAAAATGGTGGCAACGTTACGGTGCTGCTTGTGCAGCTGTTTGCACAGGGTGAATGTTCTGTGAGCGAACCCCTCCTTCCTGCTGGCACCTCTGTGTGCTCAGACCAATTAAGGGCCAGTTTGTTACAATCTGCTAAAAAAAAGGATGCAATTTAAAAGTATTTACTGTACAGAAAAGTAATTGTCTAAAGGAGTTAATATTCTGGTGTCAAAATCCAACTGGGTGTGAAAAAGAAGGTTTGCATTCAATTCCTTTGCTTTTGCTAATGTCTCATACTGCAAAAAAAAAAAAAGCATAGATGTGTTTGACCTGCTGTGCATCCAGGATCATTGGAGCTAATTATTCTCATGCAGGAAGTCACCTGTGTAAGTAGTTCTGTGCAGAATCAGGACCACAGTCAGTCAGCTCAGACAAAATTATTTTTACTCAGAAACATACGAAGTAGGCTGGCCAAACACACTGGGGAGACGGTAGAGCACCAAGTCCTCTCCTAGCCTGGTGCAGCTCTCATCCCATTCACTATAAGGCCACGGAAAAGAATTCATAATGATGATAGTCTTAAAGTGTGGTACATTTTTAGGAGTGCTGGGCAGCCTGCAGGCCATAAACCTGTATATGAGCAGCATGGAAGTTTGCCAGCTGAGAACTGAAAACTAGGTCTTTTTTCCTAAACACCCAGGCACTGGGAATTGTCTATGGAAATGCTTGAATGGTTTGAATCTCTACAGCCCACCTACAAGACAAGAATCAAGGTAATGAAACTTTACTTACATTTCTGCCTCGAAGGGCTATTGAAAACTGAATAGTTTCTCTTCGTGCAGCACGTTGAAAATGAGAACCACTTCATAAACCCTCATAATTATCACTTTATATCCAGTTTAAAAATCAAGTTTAAACACACGCAAATGAAGTCCCAGTGGATATTTCACTATTTTCTTTATGTGATAGCCAGAAGAGTCTTAATCTAAAACAAATCTTGAGGAAGAGGGAAGAAGGCTGTGCTTCAGTGGAGAGAAATTTGTTAACTTTACAGCACTGCCCTGAAAAATATAAAATGGTGGCAGAGTAAGAGGGGGAAGTCATATTACAAAATAAGAATAAACATTATAGACATATAATATTGACTGCACCCTTCCTTCAAAGGAAAATACTTTTGCTAAAACTGAATAGCTGTGATATATTAGGATAAGTAAATATTTGCTAAATTACTTCAGCTTAATTTCTAACCTACACAAAGAAATGCAGTCAAATGCTCCTCAGACATCTATTGATCCCCAAGTAGCTTCATCACATTGATGATTTAGACAGGAAGGGAGCAGTGGAAATTATTTCATGACCAAAACAATTCTTTTACCTGACATGAGCTAGGGCTGGATGCCCTTAGCTAAAAAAACCCAAACGAAATCAAACCAACTAAACAATAAAGAGTCTGTGTGAGTGAGTCAAAGGGCTTTTCCAGCTGGCTCGTGTGTCACACATAGTTCCTTTGCTGTTGTTTTGTGGTTGGGTTTTGGATTTTCTTTCCTCATTCCACACCCCCCCCCCCCTTTTTTTTTACAGCACACTAAGAGTTCACTCACATGTGCCCACAATTGATGTCTGTTATTTTCAAATTTAACTTTGGTATCTCCACATAATACTGTATAGGAACCATATGGATGCACCTTTAGCACTAATCAAATGTGGAAGCACTTTTTTGCTGAAAAATACACTTATTAAGCGGTTTCAGCTCAGTTGTGTTTCATTATATGTTGGCTATTGGGCATTGCCAGAATTTGATATATTTTGTTTCAGAAAATAAATTCCTTCTGGCTGTATGTAGATTTTTAGCTCGCTGTAACAGTCAGAAATTTCAACTTGGCCATTATGCCTGGTATAATTTTAAACAAAACCATTTTTACAATCATCTCACTCTCACTAGAAAATAATCTGATGTTAATATGTTCCACCTTTAAACTGACATCAGTTTTGGATCTCAACTATTTTTTTTTGAAATAAAAATTTTCTTTTATGGGAAAAGTGGATTATATTGGCACTTTGATTTACCTGGAAGACACCTTAGTGTGAGAAAAGTTTGATGAGAAAAGGTATTTAATGAGAGCAGAGAACATGAGTTAACGTGAAAACTGCTCACTCTCACACGTTCATGATAAAATTAAATATTAATTGATTAGTTGGTTGTAAGTACTACAGCATGGGTGAATAGCCTCTTTTTAGGGTACTACCATGTAATGCTGTAGCAGTTTTCAAAACAATAGCTAAAACCTAGCCAGCTAGAACTGAGGAAAGCGTTCCTCCTCCTCCTTCTTCCGCCTTGTTTTTAGTTTGCTGGAAAAGAAATATTTGCTGAAGAGGACTTAAATTTTGGGGGCCTAATTATTCTACCTGTTTCTCATAATTCATCCAGTCACAGAACAGAAATATATCAGCTCAGAGGTATTTTCAATCAAACATATCCCATTTTAATATCCACTGTATCACCACCACTGTTATTATCAAAAAGCTCCAGGCTAGGAGAAACTTAACAGGAATCAGTCAACTGACTAGAGAATATATGTGGGAAAATCACAACCTCTTTAGACCAAGTGTTTCCAAGCTTTTGGGAACTAGAATAACTTTCAATTAAACTCACTAAAAACAACTAGAGCTGGCTGCTCAAGGCTGTGTCCAGTTTAGTCCTGAATATCTCAAAGGATGGAGACTCCACACCCTCTCTGGGCAGCCCAGTCCAGTGTTCAACCACCCACCCCAGTAAAAAAGGTTTTTCTTTTGCTTAAGTGGAATTTCCTGAATTTCAGTCTATGCCCATTGCCTCTTTTCTTGTCTCTGAAGGCCACTGAGAAGGGTCTGGCTTCAGTTTCTGTATCTCCCTGTTAATCAGGTTGAATCAATACTGATAAGATGAACCAGAGCCTGGTCCCCTCCAGGCTGAACTGTCTCTTCCACCTTCTGCTCATGTCAGATGCTCCAAGATATTATTCATCTTTGTGCCCCTTCACTGGACTCCCTCAGATATGACCATGTCTGTCTTGCACTGGGAGCCCAGCACTCCAGGGTGTGTCTCAGCAGGGACTGAGCGGAGGGGAAGGATCACCTCACTTCAGCACCTGCTGAAGATATTCTGCTAGGTGATTTCTGAAAGTCTGCCACACACGTTGCTGAAGGACAACGTATACGTGACACTAAACATAAACTTGCATTTCTTCTGTTTTTTAATTTTCGTAATGGGTAGTTTTATGCAGAATGGCAGAATGATGTTGCCAGCAAGTCTGTGTTTCCCAGCAATATGCTCGCTTCAGTAACCCCCAGCAGACTGCGTGGTAACAAGGCCCTTTTTATGCAAATAAATTTAGTAGAATTTCTACCTGTCCCCACACAAGTCATCTTTTGCCTTTTGAGTTTTGGTAAAGCCATTAACAGCAAACATGGGAGCAGGAACAGACCTCCTTCCTTTTCTCCTCCATTTGGACGTGGGGAGCAGGGGAAGCTGGCATGCTGCAGTTTGCTCAGCAGTGAGGTGTAAGGGAAATGAAACACAAATGAAACGTGGAAAGAAAAGATTTTTTCACTGATTAAAGAAGAGGATGGTCCCTATACAAGTGGATTGCTGTCTCTGGAAGTGCTTGCTTTGATCCCTCTAAGCTTGTGTGGAATTAATTAGGTAAAACCCCCAGCATTTACCTTGGGCTGTGGTATCACCTGGAGGACACTTGGCATGAATTAGAGCTGGTTTATCGTAGAAGCTTGAGCTGCAAAATGATCTGTCTAGTGAGAGAGTCTGCCAAGTAATTCACAGGAGGTGGCAAGCAAAGTCGCGTTTTTGTAATTTTAATTAGGTTTGGGGTGGGAAAGAGGTTATCTTGAATAGAGCAAGAGGCAGAACGATGACCTTACTGAGTATCTCATGGACTTCCTTTTATACAGCTGGGATATGAGGATGCACTCTGCAAATTTGCTCAGATGTTTTCTCGCTACTTAGAGAATTTAAAAAGGGAGGGGGTGGTATATATATATATTTTTTTTTTTTAACAAGATAACAGGAGTAAGACTGCTGTGCAAAAAGGCTTGGTTCAGGCATCAGAGAAAGGGTTGCTGTGACCTCTGAGTAGGGGTGGATGCACTGCCTGTAGAGGCTGGAAAAATGCCACCAGATGTCTCTGCAGCCTAAAAAATATTGGGATGCTGCTGGGCAGACTGCCTTGCCTGCCCTTGCCCTTCAGTAAAGACGAGATTTAATGGAGGAAGAAAGGCGTGCAAACCCCGAGTTAAACCCACACATATGACCCCTTCCTCCTCCTCCTCCTCCTCCTCCTCCTCCTCCTCCTCCTCCCCAAATGCAAGGTTCGCAACCCCCATCCAGGTCACCACTGATTCCTCCGCAAGTGAGGGAGCCAGATTACGCCACAAAGGAACTTTTTCTTCTTGTTTTGAGGAAAAGCATGTTGTTAGTGAAGTTTCATGACGCTGCTTTGCCTTACACAGAGCATGTCTAAGGCCAAATTCTGACAGTCTTGTCTGCGGGGTCACCATCAGTGTGCTTGCAACAGCAACTAAGCACCTTAAAAAACTTTGGAGGCAATAATCAATCCTGTCCCTCACTGTTCCCGTGAAATAGGGAAGTTAAATCATTTACCCGAAATCTCACTTGGAATAAGCGCATGGTCAGGCATGAGACGCACGGACTTAATTGAATTCTCCCTTATAGGAGCAGTGCTGATTGCAATTGCATACAGAAAGATCAAAGTGTTTTCTCATTCCCAGATCTCAGCCACAAGACTCACACCACTATTTACCACCCAAGACAGCAATTATTTGTGCTACCAGTGAATTAAAGGAAGAAAACAAAACCAAAAATCCCTAAACAAATCTAATTTTTTGTGTGTAGCTCAGACCTCCTATCTGCAATTTAGGACAATGCAAAGGGCAGCCAGGCTGGTTCCTTTTATTGCCCTGTGGGCAGTTTTAAATTTCACTGAGGAAGGGGGTGGTAAGGGAAGGGAGAGTGGCAAAAATTAGATCTGAGGGAGGTCAACTATATCCACTTAACTGCTATTGACCTAGTTGTAACCAGAGCTGAGCCCAGCCTGGCTATTGGAATTCCTCTGGCCACATCTCTGACAATGTGCAGGGCCTGAAAATACCTAAATCCCTGTAGCACGGTGAAGTCCCTACAGCCTGAAAACCCCCATACATACTGCGTGTAGCTGCTTGGGGCTGAGTGTAATAAGAAAGAGAAGCTGGGGTAAATTTCTGGGGGATTAAGGGGAACAAGGTACTTTCTTCCCTCTTTCTGGGTAAAGTGTGGAAAGCCCCAGGAAATTACTGCTCTGTATTTCAGTTGATGCACTAAAAAGCCCAAAACCTTTCTGAGAAAGAATCTTTACAATTAAGGAAATCTTGTGCTTTAGTCTCATTCCTCAGTTCCTGAAAAGTTCCCCAACTCGCAGCTTGTTTTACACCATTTTAAGCTGCAAAAATAGCAAAGTATAATGGAGCATCAGACCCATATTTCTCTCCAGACTCCTGAGTGTGCTTTCCTCCTGCAAACGCATGAAAGGGAAACCAGATACTCCTAGCCTCAGTGTGAGAAAATTGTGTTAATTTTAATAACTTACAGTGTAACTGTTATACCCCGATGCAGTAGCTATGCTGATAGAAAGTAAGCACCAACATATGACCCAAAAATGTGTCCATTAAAATAAAATAATAATAATAAAAAGGCTTGGCTTACATTAGTTATACGTTTGGCTGAAATGCTGAGCCTTGGACTTATGAGCTGGCTCTAGCTCTGCTGGTCCACAGAAAGATTGAATTCATTACTTGGGAAACCTTCATGGAGGGCATGCTGCCTCGAATCCCAGGGAGCAACGTCGATGAATAAGAATGGACACGGGCTAATTCAAACCCTTCTTCCATCTTTCAAATCAACTTAGTGATTTCTCTCTTCTTTGTGGTTTCCAGCCAATTGTCATTTTCAGTGCATCCTATCGCCCCGCAGTACGAACTGTTCTGGGAATACACTTAATTCCTCCAGCAGCCTCTCAGCAATGCCAAGGAATGTAGCTCTTCTGGTTACAATTAAGAAATTCAACATACAAATGCTCCCCAAGTGCACCAGAACCTGCTTGTGACCTTCACGCAACTGAATCTGAAGGAGTCGAAGCAATTTTTTGTTCTTTGGTTCCAATAATGAGTGGAAGGGAGGGAAGTGTGTGTGGGGGGGAACCTCCATTCCTCCAGAGAGGCAGCATGGTTTCAGGGGTCAGCTACATAGAAACTGGCACAGGGAAGTGCAGTTTCCAGGGCGTTCCTACAGGCAGCTCTGGGCTGCAGAGCTGCTGGGAGGATGCCAGCCTGTGCTCGGCAGAGCCCTTGTGCAGTGGCACACTTGCTGGGTTGGCAGGTTTAATTCTCACCACTGCATGGCAGAAGGTGTGCTGGCAGGGTGAGCACAGGCAGCAGTGGAGCCTCCCTGTCTGCTGCCATGCTGTCTTGGGCACCTCTGGTCCCCAGAGCCACCGCTAAGCACCTGGGTAGGGCTGCCTCTTGCTGCCTCTGCTCCATCCCCCATGGACTGTCTCTCTCAGTCTGAACTCTTCTGGGGCCTCTGCATAGGCCCACTGAGAGCAGACTCTGCCACTGTCTTCTGTCGTGTTGCTGTCCAGGTGAGGCAGCTTAAGAAGTTATTACAGAATAGTTCTATAATTCCTATTTATATATAGAGTCCATTTTAGGAAAACCCCATCTACTTTTGGACTGCGAGCATGAACGTATTAAATGGGTTTGAGGTTGTGCCCCCCCCCGCCTCTCTTCAGCCTCTGCATTTTCAGCCATAAGCCGGTTTTAAAATTTTCTTTACCCTAAAACTGAGAATGACACTGTTGCCCAAGAAAAGAAATATATTTGTGTTTTCCAGATGGCTGGAGACAGCAAAGGAATAGCATGGGAACTCCTTGATGTGGAATCTCATTATCCACGAGAAGTTGGGGGGTCCTTGGAGCTCTCCAATGACACCTCCTTTTCACTGAGGATCAAAAATGCGACCAGCCGAAACAGCGGGACATATAAGTGCACTTTGTGGGGGCAGAGCGGAGAACACAATCTGAGCAGCACAGTCACATTAAAAGTAACAGGTACAGTAGAGAGCTTTGACTGTCCCATGCTCCACGTGGCATGTCAGGAAGGTAACAGTTTTAGAATATTTTACAAACACCAGAGCAATGTAACACCTTGCTTTACATTTTAGGTTGCCCTGGAATAGAAGAGGACAAACTAAAAAAATACAAAGGCGAGCTCTTCATGCTGACTTGCCTTGGGATTTTTTACTTGCTGCTCATCTTCTTTACCTGTGTAAGTAATTCCCTTTCTCATAAGCAAAGCAACAAAACCAACCAAAATACCCCCACTCATTTTCTCTGCTAGCACTACTTTAACACAGCTGGTCTGAAGTTGGTGTCCATACTTAATTTATGATTAAACTCAGGTACATGAGGATGGAGTTCCAAAGAGAGAGAACTGCACCCTCATCTAACTCTGATCTACCTCAAACCATCAGTTATTTTTCTGCACTCTCACTGCTCATTTCTGCTTCCAATTACTCTGTGTAAACTACTCATCAGTTTAAGGGCACAGCAACAGGCCTTCTGGTTTAGTACCTAGGAACAGCGTTTGTCCAAGATGGATGCACAGGCCCCTTGCAGCCCTTCCCCACCTATGAAATTGCTTTGTGTGGTGGCAGGATGAACACGTCCAAGTCCACCTGCTTTTTGCCTCAGTTTGCCTCACTGGTAAATTGGTGACAGCCCCATTTCAGACAAGCATTTTTGTGAAGTCACCTCTTTCTTGTTAAACAGACATTTTAAGATACATGGAATAAAACCTCTTTGGGGGGTTCATCCACACCTTTACTGCTGGCTGGTAGTTCTGGAAAAGGAAGGGAGAGGAGGTACTTGGGAAGCTCACTCCATAGAAACAAAACTATGCTTTGGGTGCAGTGGCAGTGAGGTCACCCCTTCATGCAGACGTCTGCACCTCCTGGCCCAGAGGCAGCATGAATCTGGGGTGTCAGTGCATCACTGGCTGCATTTGTAATAATGCAAAACAAAACCAGTCCCAGCATTTTGGGAGGTCAGCTTTAACTTTTGCTGCCTGTTTCATATTTGCCTTCTTATTTTGCTCCCCAGCAGATGAATCATAACTGTTGATCAGAGTATATCTAATTAGCTGCGCTAAATGTAGCTTTCCATGTATCTTCAGGGAGCAATTAAATTTATGCCTGTCTCTTTTTTAGATTGACAATTCTGCCAGTAATTTGTGCTGTTCAGACTAAAGTTTGACAAGATAAATCTTGTAGGAATTTGTTAGGATGGAAGTATGAAAGCAAGGATATCACTCAGAAGAGACAGATGCCCCATGTTTTTCTCAGTGTCCTGAAAGAATTTCAGATCTCTACAGAAATCTCTCCTCCCCTTACATAAAAAAAAAAAGTCCCAGTTTTAGTGGTGCAGTTATAAAAAGCAGAGCTGTGTAGTGAAGATAATCACTCTGGTGGAATTACGTGTATCTTACTTTTGGGTGAGGCCCTGTCTCAGGTATCAACCTAGCTTTCATCAAAATTTAATATTGACCTGATCTCACAAGTGAGGTTCATTATTTAAAATGCCTGTTAAGTTCTTACAGGTTGCCTTGTCCTCTTCTTTAGTGGAGATAGTGCCTTATCTCTGCTAAACTCAACAGTGACATTCACTTTAGAACTGGTTGGCAGGACTGGGGCTTTACTTTGACAACTTGATGAAAATATTTCAGGCACTGGCTTACATTGAAAGCAGGTGGAACCACACTTGCAAGAGCTTGATGCAAGGCCTGTGGAGATGAAAATGTGGATTAAATATAAATTTCCTTTTTTGACTAAGACTTTTGTCCTATAAAGTTCATTGATTTAGCAAAAACCAGCAGCTTTTGTTTGTACTGGGTGCTTCCAGTGACAAACAAATGGGAAAGGTGTAATGAGCTATGGTTAGCAAAGAGAAAAAGGAAAACTTTCAAAAGTTCGGGGTTTTTTTAAATTAGCTTTCATAGGAATTCTTAGTTTTAAGCTTTCCTTTGTGTTTTCTCTTTTAGACATGTCTAAGAAAAGAGAGTATGTCTCCCAATTACCAAAAAACCAGACCAGATATGAAGCACATCCTCACCCTCATCAACGTACATGAAATGACAGCTTTCCAGCATTTAAACGGCAACAGCACTTGCAAAAATGAGCCTACTTCAAGTTCTGTCTAAGTTGACACTGATGGCACTGTGGACTCATCAGTAAACACAAGCTGGATGGCTGAGTGGTATGGAGAGGAAATAAATGATAGTGTCTGGTCTCTTCAGAACAGCGTGAAAGTACGGGTACCTCGTCAGTGATCTGCTTGTGCTGGACAAGCCTTCAACAAGCACTGTTATGCACTACAGTAACTTTTGAGAGTTAG
The DNA here is from genome assembly GCA_014706295.1 of Lycocorax pyrrhopterus obiensis. NCBI lineage: Eukaryota > Metazoa > Chordata > Aves > Passeriformes > Paradisaeidae > Lycocorax > Lycocorax pyrrhopterus. The sequence goes on from JACSVZ010000002.1 coordinate 63,210,103, forward strand.
TTAGCTAAGAAATACCTTTACAGCTACCCAACGTGTTACAAGGCTGTTATGAGGTTGGTATCAACTTTATTTCACTCTGCTGTGAAGCCCTCTTTTTCTGAGCAAGAACACGCTTCTAACATGAAGACTGAGTTATAGGGGGGCCACGGCTGTGCAAAGCCAGCAGATTAAGCTCTTCACTGCACCGATATCTCCCACCTTTCCAAAGCAAACACAACAGATGCTGTGGTATGAAAAGATAAGCGTGTGGGGTTGTCTCTGCTCTGAGCCTGATCCTGGGGTTTTGGGAGGTCAGCAAATGAGTTGTAACTCATCATGTGATGTTCAAGTCTGCTGAAGAGGTAACTTCATGCTCTTGCACTGGATGGAACAAAGCAACATCCACTCTTAAATCTTAGAGTGACAGGCTGAGAAGGAAGATTTTCTCAAAATCTTTCTGGACTGAATGAACTTTTTATCTCAGCAGGAGAAATAGGGACATATTTTCTAGATTAATCTATAGGAATCTTCAACAAGACTGTTAATCTTAAATAAGAATGAAGAAGACTGTGATATTAAGGACACGTAAAGATGACTTATTTTGTGGTTTACAAAACATGGAGCCAAATGTATGCAACACTTATGTCAGTCAAGTTACATGAGTGAGAACCAAAGCCGTGGCTTGGAAGAAATCAACCAGCCATATCTTTGGGATGTATTAAATTAGCTATGAGACACAGGAATGGAAGATGGGGCATATGAGCACCTGTTTTTGGTGTTGGCAGTGTATGTATGCAAAAAAAGGACATGAGAAGAGCTGAACTCAGGTACACAATAAAGGAGAGAGATTTCTCCTTTTGGACCAAAGCTCAAGGGATCCTGGAGTCTGAATGCAAGGAACCTTCCTCTATTGGATTGTTAGTGCAGAAGGTGAAGGAAAAAGGAGTCTAGAGTGACCGTGAGTGCTTATGCCATAATGTCAGAATTTGAGCCCAAACATCAGAATTTGCATACCCTGAAGAACACGGTCTTAAAAAAATACTTCAAGAACTGACCGGCAACATTAGGATTTTTAATGCAGTTTGGAATTTCAGGCTGTTGACAAAAAGATCTTCCTGTAATCCTGTGACTAATTTTGAAGTGTTGATGGGAAGAAAGCTGTACATCACTCAGCACTGGCTCTGTGAGCAGGGTAGATGTCTGCATTGCTGCAGTCCAAGAGGCTCCTGACCAGAACGACTTCTAGTTACAAGGGATATGCAAATTACTTAGAACATAGTAAAGTAATGTCACATTGTTGTTTTTCGGGTTGTTTTTTTTTTTGTAATTTTTTACATTTAAATGCACGTAGCATACTTGAAATAAAAATTCAGAGGTAACCTACCATTTGGCTTTGTGTGCCACATATGGCAAATAAACCCAGAAAAACTCCGTATACATTGCATTTTATTTTACAACTAGCATAATTATATCAAATAAGGTGGAGATGTGATTCAGCCTCTTCTGCAGAAGAAAGCATGTATGTGTGTATAACCGATTAAGTAATGGATAATTTTATGCACTTCTAAGGACCTAACACCATTTAAATTTTCCTCAAAATTTCACTTTCTGCCCAAAGTACATTATAAAACACCTGTTCCCTACCAAAAAGGAAGTCATTAGGAAAAAACACAAGGGCGTTTCAGTCTGCCCACCATACTTTTAAACATGGCCCATATCCTGTGTGACTTGTATGTTTAGGAGGCAAAAATATGAACTGAATGTGTATTTGTTTCTCCATTTGGTCAGAAAGGCTTAATACCTGACAGTCATAGTTTGTTGGGGTTTATTATCATAGAATGCTAAGAGGTTGGAATGGATCTTAAAGATCATCTAGTCCCAGCCCCTCTGCCTTGGGTGGGGACACCTCCCACTACACCAGGTTGCCCAAGGTCTTATCCAGCCTGGCCTTGAACATTGCCAGGGTTGGGGCATCCACAACCTCCCTGGGCAACCTCTTCCAGGGTCTCACCACCCTCACAGTAAAATATTTCTTTGTGATCTCTAGCCTAAATTTCCCCCCTTCCAATTTGTACCCATTGGTCCTTGTCCTGTCACTACAGCTCCTAATAAAGGGTCCGTCTTTGGCTTCCCTGTAGGCCCCTTCAGATGCTGGAGGGTTGCTATGAAGTGTCCACAAAACCTTCTCTTCTCCAGGCTGAACACCCCTAATTTTCTTAGCCGGTCTTCACAGCCGAGGAGCTCCAGTCCTCTTATCAACTTTGTGGCCTGTTGGGGTGCACTAT